>JAWIIS010000054.1:120246-2597323 GCA_033682625.1 Helicoverpa zea x Helicoverpa armigera | reverse complement strand
CAGTACCGTTATATTACACTTATCTTGTTTCACAAACTTGTAGTGTGTAAATAATAGCTAAACTTCTACAACTTTAAACTAAGAAAAGCTATGTGTTCACGCTAACTCGTTCTTAATTACCTGCCAATATTGTAGTTAAACTTAGAAGGATGTTTGTTGAACTACGTAAGAAAACACTAGATTGTCTAGTGTTACTATCAAATTGCACGCGTTGATTAGAAAAGTTTTCCGAAGCTAGTATGCAGTGAAGAGGTAATACGTTGTTAGCTATGAAGGTGATTAGGAAGCTATCTGTGAAGTCAAATATTGGTTAACTTAGCCAAAGTCTCGGTAGTATACTATCTATTTCTTACTGCCCTGTCTATCTGACCTCCTCAGCCTAATTATCCGGACAACCTAAATACCCTTTGGTATGACTAGTTGTCAGGCTTTCTGGCTACCGAGAACGACTGCCAAAAACGTTCAAATGACAGCCGGGACCTTCCGAAACACGGAGAAATTTCATTATACAGAGATGCACATATCCGAGAAAGGTGTTGCTTAATCTAATGATGTTATAATTATAACAATAATTTGTTATCAACAGGTGCTTCTTTAAGAGCGGCGGGCAAGTCTTGGCGAGCGGAACATAAGGCAGCGCGCACACTCGGCATCATAGTCGGCGCTTTTTTGTTGTGTTGGCTGCCATTTTTTCTTTGGTAAGTTGTTTTTTTTATTTAATACCTTTTTTATTTCTACCATTATTGTCGTATTTATAAGCCATGATCATTTATGTACATAGTGCATTACTAAGCGACTTTCATATAACAGTAAATAAGTATGCAGTAATAAATTCATTTACCAGATTAAAAGGCTTTAATGTTGTCCTAATTAAAAGAGTAAAGAGTAAATATCCTAAAATTTAAATCCCTTTGAAAAACGAACTCTATTTATCCCTCCATTTGCATGTTCAACAGTCTATGAAAAAAACCTCTTTCATCAACAGGTACGTCACAACAAACTTATGTGGAGAGCCTTGCGAAACTCCATCAGTCGTCGTCGGCGTCCTATTCTGGATAGGCTACTTCAACTCGGCACTCAATCCTCTCATATACGCGTATTTCAACCGCGACTTTCGAGACGCGTTCAAAAACACGCTCATGTGTGCACTGCCTTGCTGCTTCAGTTGCTGGAAGGACACAGGAACGGCACAGTTCGTGTAGTAATTACAGAGATGCGACTAAAAAGTCGCAGAATCGCATGAACGATTAGTGTCTAGTGTGTAGACTTAGAGCATCGAATATTGCTAACATTTTGTATTGATATGTATAAGCTTCAAATTGAGTTGTTTTGTAATCATTTCAAATGGTTGTATATGTAAAGTTCTATCAAAATTGGAATGGAAAATAATTGTGTATTAAATTCCGCTTTTATAATTACGGCGATATTACCTAAGTGTTGTCGTTATTTGTATGTGTGTGTGTACGCCATCTTTAATTAAGGCTTTGTATAAGAAATTGGTATATCAAGATGGTGACTGTAATACTAATTAAGTAGTTATTGTATGGTTTAACCACGGTCTGATTACTTTATATTGTAGATGTTCTTGGAAAACGTCTTTTTATATCATGGAAATAAAATGTAACGAATATCATAAAATTCACATTTGTAACTACGCTGTTAAATTAATTTAGAAATATAGTTTCTTCCCATAAATAAGTTTGACAGCTCTATAAAGTAATAGGTCTGTGGCGAAACACATAAAATGTCCTTCTCTAGGTAAAGTGGTAGTTCTAAATTTGGTAAAAAATATGCGATTTTAAATCGCCAAGTGTCTAGTAGGTCTTATTTCGACGTAAGAAATTGTTTAAGGTATATAGAAAATGCGCTTTGCAGTATGTGAAAAGTTCGTAATACGGGTGCAATATAGATAAAATATATAGCCTGTAATTATTATAGTATTACTAATGTCGTAGCAATAATCTTCTATATTTTTTGGGTATGTATTGACCCCAACTACCGGAATTGAGGGGTACAAAATACCCCACGAAATTATTACGTTTGTAGATAATTTGCGATAGTTATTTAATGATAAATAGTTGCTCAAATTGTCCATTTGATGGCAATAAGCATTTATTAAATGAAGCATTTAGATTTAATTAGGAATTTGATGTAAATGTAATAGTTGATATAATTGTTATTATTCTGATTGTACATACATAGCGACAGAGTCTCCTCTATGCATTTCAAAGCTTTATATTTTCTACTTAAGCAACGTATAGGTGTCACTTTAGCCTAAAAAAACATGTGGGACAAAGTTTAAATTCCAATTGTATAAAGTTCTACGTTCAGTTCTTTAATAGGACTAGCTATCTAACCAACTTTATCCACCCGTAATTTCTGAAAAAAAATTGATGCTTTCATTAGCCATTTTGACAGTCCCTTGACACTTGCAATTTCTGCATGAAACATCCCGAAAACTTCAATTTATAGTTATTTAAAAAAATACGAGACCTACTCGTATCTATCCCCCATTTAACACTAAATACTCCAAGATTTGAACTCGTGATGACTCTTGACGACTTTGCGACTATAAATAAACATTCACAAGCAGCTTATCTTACTAATACTGTTCCCCTTCTATCGTAAAACCCCTATAAAGTTTATTATCTGCAATACCGGGGCTACAATCATTAAGATACGTGTATTTGTCATTAAAAGCCCAAATTATGCCGTAAATAACAACTATAAGCATTCTGTTTGAACGTCTATGGTTTATCATCATGCGACATTACGTGATGTCTATGGTAACCACACTAAATAAAATATAACCCTTCTTGGTAGGTAAATATAGTTGAAAACTTTTTGACTCTATAAAATTATATTAGCCTTCATAAAAGTTTTTAAAGAAGATCACGTGGTATGAAACAAAGAACTCTTTTCTCTTTCGCAAAAAAATATAATAGTACTAACTGTTATATTTGCTCATATAGTAGGTACTGAGGGGATACATAATTTCAAATACATGTAAATCGATTGTTACAAACAAAATGTCGACGCCATCGGTACAAAATTACGTCATCAAAATACGACCTCTCCAAACATATTACCATTTTTAATCATATAAAACGATATACGGAAATGCAAAAAGAAACTCGAAACACGTTTCACGGAAGTTATTCAGCACGTAAATAAATATAAAAGTCATACACCCATGGAAAAATCTAAGCGCCGCTTAAAATAATTGGGGCTTGTTCAACCGTTCCGATTCACGCACCGAGAGCGGGTGTGCCGTCTAAAAAAATCCGTTTCACGCGTGGCAGAGTTTCGACACGGCACCTAATAGCTCGTGAATATTTAGCCGATATGTCAAATGATGTAGGAAGATTGTGTGTAAAACATAATGTCGGAATCGTTCGATCACAGGGTGCACAATTTGGGGCGACGTCGCGTAAACATTATATTTATTTTAATTCTTAAGGATTTTGACATATAGATAGCTATATTGAATCTCGTCTTATTACCATCTTATACTGTTCGGTAACTGGTTCACTTAGTGAAACTACAAAATAATTTATTGAATTTTAACCTTACAGTTGTGTGTCAATGAAAAATGCCGTTTTTGCAATTCCTGGTCTTATAAATGCAGTGGGTTATGAATGACCTTCAAATCTATACCATAAGTTTAACAAATGAATCCATTACATGCATAATGATAACAATTTTCACAGCCCATAAGTCAATCTCTCCCTCACGTAGCGTTCCGTTTTAGTTGAGCGATCCAACAATGAAACTCGGAACGCATCGCCGCGCCCCACCAATCGATGCGTAAATCGGAACGCAGCGGACTTCAATTGGCTAATGTACTGTACAGAAAACCTAACGGGTTGGAGTTTTTTAAAAGGACTATTTTTGGTAAAAGATAAACGTATATTTTTATAATGGGTGAATGACACTGCAACAAGTCGTTTCTTTTAAACGGTTTCTTATTTTGACCTTTGGAAAATAAAACTCGAAGGTCAAGTTGTTTGTAATGTCAAGACATTCCAAAATCGAATTATGGAAGAATGGCGTTCTTGTTTAAAAGAGCTATAAGCCCATTAGATTAGACTGGGGCTTTTATGTCGTAGCTCGTCTCCACGCTAAAGGGACGGGGTATGAAAAAACACAAATTGTCAAACTTGCATAAGCGAAATAAATATTGACGCCATTTTTGTCGACTGACTGTAAATTTATCAATCGAGGAAAGTTAACAATATATTGTGTCCCATACCTAATCCATATCCTTCAATAGGTAATTATGTCATGTTTGAGTCAAAATCTATATTTTAATAGGCAAATAAAAACAGTGTGAAAAACCTAAAAAGAAAATAATAACTCAAAAAGCCACTTAGACTATACACTTTAATATGTCAAAGATTCCATTTTCGATGTCCCTATTCAAGCCAAAATGCAATATAGATTTTTCTTCGCCAGCAAACTTCAATTATAGCCTAAGATTGGCACCGCGTCCGAAGAAAAGCATTATACTTATACTCTATCGTATCTTATTAGGATCTTAAACCGTTATTGCAGAATGAGGGTGCGATGACACACCTGTGTCCACTGTCCATAGAATAGAGTATTTGTGTATTACACTAGATGTAGACCTTACTTGAAGGAACCTGTACTATGTATTTTATTGGAACAGTTAATTGAATAATCATTATTTGAAAAATGCTTTCAAAACGTGGTAGAAGGACGATGAAAAAAAGAATTCTAATGTTTTCAAAACTTCTTTTAAAACCATAAAATATAGCACCGTCAGTTGTTTCAGGTTAAAAAATGACAATGGCATAACAACTGTCATGATAAATTGTTCGCATATGTGGCGTAAGTCCCTAAGTTCAAACGATCACGATCCATTTGGCTAACTATTGAAATGAAACTCTACAGAATATCACGTCTCTATAGAGTATCAGATGAGTATAGAAGTTCACCAAGAATTATTTAGTCTTAAAATGACCCCTATCAGTGTTATTTTCAAACCAAAACACAAAATCTTTCCCTTGTAGAATTTTGCAAATAACATTATAAATTCAAATACCAAAGTTTTGAATTCCTTTAGTAAATTCTTGTTTCATATAATCGTAATTAAATAGTTAAAATATTCGAGTTTTGCATTGAAAGACACTGAAAAGCTTCGTGACCTAGATTATACTGTAGCTATCTAGATCAAGCGGTTGAAATGTCAAAGCAGTTTACTTTGAAATACTCATTATTTAATTAGAGAACTAACTATGCGCATTGAAAAGTCGCCTGAGAGCACTTTGAACTTAAATATCCAAATCAATGTACAAGACAAACATGGACTTTGTTATTTTTTTATCCGAGAGAGATAATTTCGGCTTCCTAGCTTCGCTCTTTTCGGAAAAAAAAACCTTAAAAAGGAAATACATTTTATTTTAAAGCTTATGCGTGAAAATTGGCCACATATTTTTACCTATACTGTAAATAATAATACCACCAAACCAAATAAAACCTAATTTTTCGATTGCCAAAAGAAAGTTTAAAAACCGTGTGTAAAATTAAACTAAGCATCGCTAAAAATATTCTTAATTCCTACTTGTTATTAGAATAAAATGTTTAAGCACTCGTTTTGTATAATCTAGTCACTAATTAGATTGATTGTGATATTATTAGTAGGCGTAATAACAATATGACAGATTTCACTGTTAAAAAGTACTTAAGTACTTTAAATTGCAAAAAAATCTAACGCTTACGCAATATTGCAAATACATAAATATGATATTTCATTATGACAATTACTTTTTTATTACCTAAGTAGATAATCGCTACTAGCATCCATGACAAATTTATCGAAATGAAGAAAACCATGTAACATTGCTTGATAAATTAAATTGATTCAGTTCCCTAACCTACTGAAAACCGCATGAGCGAACTTGGTTGGCCCTTTGGTAAAAGGTATCTAAATAATCCCTTTGGATTTTACTGTCCTAGTCATTTTGTATATTAATAAATTAGCCTATGAAATATATGTGTTACACCGTTTATTTGTTGTTATTTTGTTAATTTCAGATATGTAATTATATTATGAAATATATCACTACCCCATTTATAACTTTTAGCTCCAGTTGAACTTACTTATTAAGTATGTAAATCTGTCATAATTATTAAAATTACGCTAAGTCTTAGACTTATTTATGAGTTTTGAACCACAAATTCGTGTATTTAGTTCGGCTAGTATTAGAGCCGAGGCTTATTTCATTATATTGTGGATTTAACTTTAGTCATAGTGGCGAAACGGTCGGTTACACCAAGGTTTTAGTGTTGAACTTCGTTTCATTATACGTTTCATTCGTTTATTGCTTTATACTTCTCAACATCTGCTGTCGGCTTTCAGTTTATTACAAGAGTATTTGAGATTTAAAGTTATTTCAAAATCTAAATCTATATCAATACTTGAAACAGTGAAAAGGACATTTTTTTTACTCATTATTAAGCAGCTATTTCTGAATTCACGAAGAACGTGCGCTATATTTTATCTAATTGCGGGATTATTCGCAGGGGAAACTGGAAATAGCTAATATTTATATTTATAAATCGCTTTATTCCAATGCATATACATTAATATGCCAAACGAATACGTGACGCAATGACATGCAATATACGTTACGTGCCTGACTTTTACCATTCGAAATATTTTTCACCACGTTTGAATAATTCTCTGTACTGAGCAACGATGCACATGTGACCAATATCAATATATTCAGGATATTGCATTTCCTATCGTGTTTCGAACGGCACGATAAATTGGTGGCACTGCTGTCATCTGAACTTTGGCAGTCATTACGGGTAGTCAGAATCAAGAAAGTCTGACAACCAGTCTTACCAAAACTATCCGTTTGCCCGGATAACTGGGTTGAGCAATTCAGACTGGCTGTCGCTTCACGTAATACACTGGTACTCAGCTGCATCCTGTTAGAATGGAAGCCGACGTTGCCATAGTAGGGAAAAGGCTAGACAGATGATGCTTGCATTTCCTATCGAAATTGAACCGATAATATACCTCAATTTATCGCTTGAAATGATATTAATGTAAACAGATTTGACGACTGAAACACAATACCCGTTAGTTTCAAAAGTTTAACGGTAGTCCCAGCTCAGTACAGTGAACAAGAAAATTCAATTAATACTAACGAAGTTCAACTATTAACTGCGGTTAAAGTTCTGATTAAAGATGAAGTTTGGTGCAACCGGCCTTTGTAGGAAATCCGCAAAAGGGGAAAACAAATACGTAATAAGTGTTAAAATAATAATTATTAAGTTGGTTTATGGTTGTATATAGAAAATAATTATTATTGAGAAAAATTGGTTGTAAACTACAGCTTTTCATAGAAAGCTTAGGTTAATTGTATTTATTGTAAAATTTATGGAGATAGGTATTATGAAGGCAAACGAAGGTGAAGTTTTTGCTATTAGAAATTGTACGTTTTGTAGCGTTGTACTATTTTTTACTAATAATATCGGGTATCTATAAAATGTACCTTATTGCACGTGATAGAAATTTACTGCCAGTATTCAGTCAATTTTATTTTCAAACGCAAACTGAAAGCGTTATTCTAAATCTTGATTAAATAATGTGTCAATATTTCTGGAGATTAATGGTTTTAAAAGCCAGTAATTGAAAAATTTCATTACAATTAAGGTCGTACGTTGACGGCTCCTTGAATAAAAAATGAAATATGTAATTCATTCATACAGACTGTATTAATTTAACGAGTATTTTTGAGTTCAATTTCAATTTTTATTTGGATTTCTGAAATTCTTTACATTACTTTGCTAACTTTGTAAATACATTATTTTTATACATGTTTCTATGTGATTAACTCTTTATTCTAATGCATCAAACGCTTTCTATAAATTAATTAGCATAATTTGTAAATACTGTACATTGAAATAATAATAAAATAAATAAGAGCAATAATAGATGTAATCGGAAATAATAGTTGTGTGTACATTCAATAATAATGTTTTTATGTTAAAATAATAATTGAATATTGTTGCAACGTGTTAATGTCGTAAATTAGGTACTAGTTGTAAGTTAACGGTAATAAAAGTATAAAATGTGTTATTTTGTTTTATTGCTATACCTTATACGTCTTCAATGATTTCATTTAGGCCAAAAATAAATCGAAACTGCAGACTCATTTCCCGACCGGAACATAAAGACAAAAAGCTTGTATATTGCTGAGATTTTTTTTTTACATAACGGTCTTCAACTATGCTATAATGTACTTTCTAAGTAATCGAGAAGTTTGGTACGACATTTCATGCACATTCATCAGACAAAGAATGTCCACTAGCTACATTTATTAACAACAAAATAACAACGGCATATAATAAAAAAAGATTTTCCTCACAATTCCCATAAATAAGTGCACACTCGAATAGTATTACGGGTCAACAAAGCTGTCAAAACTCACAATAAGGTAAAACTGAACAAAATAAAACCAAGTGACTGGCTTTACTTCGAACCACTTAAGCTTGGACCCTTAAGGAAAATTCCTCGGCTGAACTCTGTAACCTGTCAATCTCAATAATTTTATAAGAGGGAATGAAGTACGCGAAATAAAAATGATGCGCAATATTTTTAAGTTATCTTACTGTATTGCGAAGTAAGTATTTTCAGAGTTCTTATGATAAATCTGTACTTCTTAATGTTAATTATATTATGAAAAAGTAAGTTTGATGACAATTTGGTAGCGTGAAATAGGTAATTCTCACAGAACCGGTAGAAGGTGGTTTAGTATTTTATACGTAAAATCGTTTGTTTTATAATTATTTTCTTAACCTCAGAAACAGTGAAACAAAGTCTTAACCAAAAGTTATTTATAAACTTAACCCTAACAAATGAAATTAGTGTTTACAAGTTTCTAAGTAAGTCGCAACCAAACTAAGGTTGTTTTACATTGACTCATAATAAAGTTCAAAATAGTAACGTAAATGAGAAGACAAGCATTAACTTACAACATACGCCAACTTTAAGATGTTAAAGTTAAGTTAGTTTTAAGTAATTCAATTATGTGTAAGAATTATGTGAGTGCAATAAACATGATTACAGAATTTCAGACTAATTTTTCAAATGGAGGCCCTCTGCATTTGTGTGTGCAATTATTTTATATTTTGTTTGTTAAAGTATACCCGCTAGGAATGTACTGTCTATTATGAATTTTATTCTGTAGATATCCAACAATCTTTGCTCCAAATAAAATTCCAGCATTTTTTACTGAAACTCAGACTAAATGCCCTCCCCACTCTGCAGATTCGATGGATAGCTGGTCCGAAGGTTGATAGTTTGTTTTGTAGCTAAATCCAATCCAATCTTTATAGTCGGTCCGAAACTAGACAGATACCTGATGATTGCAATGCAATGAGCGCACTGCAATTCATCTTCATATTGTGGAGGTATGAGAGCAGAGAGTAAAGCTCATCATACCTCGCACTAAAGTGGCTGAGGGTGCTGACCATGTATGTATGTGCGTCCGCAACATGCTGGTGGTCAGGGATACCCATTTGAAGCTGGCTGGCTGAAGAACTCGTCGCTCGAAAGCTTGAGGAAGGTCTTGCTGATGACGTCACGTAGCTCGAAAGTTGCGTGTTCATATCACGTCGGGGTCACCACTGTGGAGGTATGAGAGCAGAGAGTAAAGCTCATCATACGTCGCACTAAAGGGAGGATCCTCCGACCGGACAGGTGGTTTTTGTCCGGTGACTAAAAGTTTGCAGTTTACAGGGAACCTTAATTGCACTCTATTGTAAATTAGAAGAGAGAGAAAGTTATTTACTTGTAGAGAACTCTCTACAATATTATTTTGACTAAGATTTCACAAGCTGACCTCAACCTTTTTGGTCAAGCTTATTTAGCAATGTCACGAAATTACATTATGTTTGTCTCATTCGTATGCTGTCAGAGTGCCAAAATCCAGACTGAGAATAAACATTTACAGAGCAAAGGTTTAATTAAGTAGGTATAAATAAATAAAAAACTAATTTTGCGAATTTGCTGTCTGGCTTAATAGCAGCACTTCTTTATTTCGTACTGCTATCACATTTCTGAAGTCAGTCGTAACGGGTCTGAAGGCAGTCGTTACGGGTAGTCAGAAGCCAGTAAGTCTGACACCAGTCTAACCAAGGGGTATTGGGTTGCCCGGGTAACTGGGTTGAGGGGGTCAGATAGGGCAGTCGCTCCTTGTAAAGCACTGGTACTCAGCTACATCCGGTTAGACTGGAAGCCGACCCCAACGTAGTTTGGGAAAAAGGCTCGGAGGATGATGATGATCACATTTCTGAAGTGGAATATTGAGCAATGTTTTTTTAAATATCTCAAATACCTACCCATATAATGCATTAAGATTTCATATAACTAAACCTTCCGAAGTAAATAATAATTGCGCTTCGTGCGTCAAATTGACCATCTTGGTTATTCTCAGATATGTATAAAAGGTCCAAACTGTAAATTCCATACACTTAAACTAGTGAATTATTTTAATAAGGAAACAAAAACGTATTCGAATTAGAGCGACTTTGTGGCGCTTCTCATACTCTCTAACTCGTGCAGAGAATCTAGTAGAAAGAAGAAAGAAACAAAATACATTTACGTGAAAGCGATATAATAAACAAAACACTCTCAACATTTTAACTATTTACTTTAATTTATTCTACTGACAGCTAGAACCAATTTCCTGAAGAGGTGTACCTCCACATCGCCTTGAACAAATGAACATCGCTACCAAGAATCTAGCTCTTAAAGTCTAACATTGTCTAACTCACGAACCTCTCTCATCTCTGACCTGACTCATCTCCCGCTCATCTCAAGCTAGTCATTTAAGTTAACATCGGTTTAATCTTTGTGACTTTAAGTCGAAGTGAGCGTTAAGAGCGCTGGTTAATGGATACGAGTTTGTTTGTGTAAGGGTTAGGTACTACTGTATGAGAGGAGCGATTTATAGAATACTGGTAACGCGACCCGGCTTTTCACGTTCATAAAATTTGTACATAGCCTCTTTTACCTTCACAAGAGAGAATGGAAATCGAATGAAAAACAGTCGAATACTTTTTGAATTTATGTGATAAGTAGGTATCCAAAAACAAAAGCAAGAAAGTAAATAACCTACAGTTACTGAAATCTGCCTCTAATGTTGGGCTTTTTGGGACTATCTCATGTAATTCTGATGTTTGAAAAGTGCTGTTTGAAAATAAGCACTTTTCGCCTACTTTGAATTATCGTTTTTTGATTTGATTCGTTCGTTATAATCGCTATCAGTAAAACCCGACCCTACAGACAATTAGAAGATTGGAGTCATTAGAAGCCTACATATATTAATAGGCGTAAACTTGTCTCATTGATATGCTAATTAACAGTATACGAACACGTACTTACGTATCACTTCACTTAAGATACTGATTTTAGTTCTGATTTCAGTTTAGAATAGATAAATGTTTGAAGGGAATGAAAAGCGATGCTCATTTATTTGAGGCGTGTTAAAGTCTATTTTTGGATTCATTTGAACTGTAATGAACTACGAGTATGTAACTGGAAATATTGGGTAAGTAGACTGGAAAGTTGGCTTAGATTTCCGAATCCAGCAAATAATTAATGCTTTTTAAACACGCTTATATTAGCTTCACTTCCCGGTCTTCGATTAGGATCAAGTTTAAACATTATTTTACGTATGAACAGAATTGAAAGGCAAAATCTAATGACATAGATTTGAAGATAAATATATGTATTTACCGAAAAAATACCTTTTGAATGAGTTATTCTCAAGGCAACAACTGTTATCAACTACGACCTAAATTATAACATTTTATCTCAAAAACGAAACTAAAGTACATACAAAACGTTAGATAAAACTGCAGCTGTCCTGTAATGACTTTCATAAAATAGCTCGACTGCAGTTGTTATAAATAATGAACTCTACAGTTTCAGACGTTTCACGTTGTCACTGCTGCGCTGAAAACCGAAGCCTTATTAAAACTCCCTGGTCATTATGGTGCCCTGGTAATATTATGCTGAAAGTCATTTTGCTGAAATGATTATTATAATATTTTTTACTGAGAAGCTTTTCCATTGTTTTTAAGTAGCATTTTGCATCCTGAATCAGCTTTGCAAAAATATAGAATGGAATGGTACTCGAATTATTTCGCAGGAATTAAAGAAATCATAAGATTCTTCAAGGAAAGCTTTAACGAAATAAAAAAATTGGGTTTGTTTATTATATCGTTTTGTGATGGAACGACTAACTATTAAACATGAATATACATACATTACAAACTCAAACTCAAACTCAAAATCGTTAATTCAAATTAGGCTGATAAATCAGCACTTTTCGAACGTCAAAAACAAAAGACAGTCCCCAAAACGCCCGCCCTTCACCACTTCCTATGTGTTTTTGCTGGGAAGAAGAAGTGGCGCAACAAACTCCCCAGCAACACATGTCTGTCTGTAAGGTTTGAAGAACCAGAATGTATACAAAACAAGTCAAATAAAAATATCATTATCACATGATAACCATTATATAAAATTAGGAAAGAAAAAAAAATACAAACTTAACACAAGTAGGCTAGCACACAGATTTACACCCATAAAGACTAAGTAGGTACTCAAGCATTACTTATAGTCTATTAAGTGTATCTAAAGCCTCCTGTTAATAAAATAGAAATGTATTTTTAATATAAGCATAAAATCGGCGTGCCCACCCACATGCGCAGATGATTATGTTGTAGCAACACAAACAAGGTGTACCCGCCAGGACTACAGTATTATTATTTTCTCCAAAAAAAAGCTAATAGAAAATCATACTATTATGAATAGTGTCAATAGCCACAAACACAAACACAAACAGAAATGTATCAAAGCAACTAGTTATGATAACTTCTCTCTATATACCTGAATTTCCTTCAGGTATCCGGATAACCTACCTAATAAGGTGAATCAGCATTTTTTTCCAAAAAGCACATTCTCTTTCAAATCGGTCCAATATCGGCAATCGTTCCCAATGGATCCTCCGTACATCTTCCTAGATCGTAAAAATATATTGAAAAGAAAAGAGTTATAGGTGCCGATGTCACAGATATTTCTACGCAGTATGTCACTATCACCTTTGAGGAAATTACAGATTTGCTAGTGATGTGTATTCGATTTATCGATACGAGTTAAAGGAACAGTGTTGGTTCTGAAAATATTTAATTTAGAATATGATCAAGTTCTGAATAATAAGACTAGTGGCAGTTTACTAAATAATGTGAATATATGCTCTTTTGTTGTAGACACGGCCCTACAATGAATATTCAGTAATTCTTAGAAAATAAAAACATAAACTGTCCAATGCTTTATCTTTTTAAAATGATTAGAAATATTTTTAAATGATCTTAAATGAATTTTGTCCTCAATTAATTTAGAAACATTCGCAATATAACATTATTTGTCACAATTTTGTGGATCATTATTTTGCGGCAGAATCGAAACTGGAACAATATTATAACTCAACTATCAATCCTTCAATATTTACCAATCGTGACGTCATTCACTCACAAAACATTTTTATCGTACATCCAATACACGTATGGACGTTTGCGTAACAATTGGTGTTCAAAATTTATTGGCGCTATACATTTACCTAGAACAACACGGTAGCTGCAGTATACTATACATTAATAATGAAGAACTGCAGCTGTTTGGAGGAAATCATTTATCACTCTCCTAAACTATATAGAGTCGATGTAAATACAATTAATAGTACTAGCTTCTGACATCAGTTTTAACGGAACGTGTCCCGCAGAAATAACTCTGTGAACCCAGATCAAAAATGTATCTAAAAGGCTTCGTTTCATTGATAAATGGGCTTTCAAACACTGAAAGATTTTTTCAAATCCGACCAGAAGTTGCTGAGATTAAGGAATGCAAATAAACAAACTCAATAGCTTTACACTATTTGGTATCTGGATCCTGCATGTAACATGTAACATGTATCTGGATCCTGCAAGATACAGGCTTATTTGAAACATAGAAAATGAGCAAATCTAGCCATGAAAATGGCATTGTGGGATTAATTAAAAGACTTTCGGTAAAGCTTCTAATTTATGATCGAAAATAAAGAATCTTCACTTTTTGGCAGGTAGCTTTCTTAGTCTTAACCATTAGACAAAATTGAGGTGAAAAAAATCTTCCAAGGTCTTTTTAAGTAACTTAATATTTAAGAAAGTATTTTACCCTAACTGAGGCCCAATAAATATTTAAAATATTTTAGCAGATAACTTTTTTAGCCGTTAGCCACAAAATACCGTGGCAAAATTTGTTCTAATTATAAGATTTCATCTCACAATTTTCAGTCTTATCTTTTGCAAAAAAGAATTAATCGAGAACTTTTCAAGAATAACAGAAATTCTTTAAAATAATACATTAATTGAAAATATCTTACTTTGAGTAGATTTTCTGTAATTTCTACTAATCTAGTTTTATTCAAGATTCATATTTACCAAATAGTACGTAAGTAAATCCTACGTTTGCGATGCGCTCTGCACAGGCCTCGTGTATACAGAAGGTATGAGCGTTAATCATCACGCTTGTTCAAGGCTGATTACCGATTGTAAACATTAAGTTCTGATTTCCTCAAAGATGTTTTCCTACACCGTTACAGTGCTGCAATGATACACGTAAAACTTACATATTAAAAGTTACATGGCAGTTGCTTGACTTGGAAGCGAACTTAACCACTAGTACTTGAGAGACCGATGCTTTAACCACTACATCAACAATGCTTCGTTGTAACAAAATGGAAATTAAGCTACTAATAAGCTATCAAAATTCCTAAAATAGAACAGAAAACTTTACCTCTAAAACGTAGGCTCCAAGGGAATGTTTCATTCTTGTGTCCCTTTAATCTTGCTAATGGTTTCAGTTATTTGGACACGAATCTGGGACATGCAAAGTAATTGTGTCATGTTCAGGCTATTTTTGATGTCGGTTGAAGATCAATTTCGGTACCTATACTCTTGTGGATAATAGTGTGAAGGTCTGTGAAAGGTAGATAGCCTTTAATGATAGTAGGATATCTACGGATCCATGAATATATTACACAGTCGGTATAATATTCCTTGCACTTAAGAGGGTTAAATGGGTGGTTTATCGTTGACACTTTATTAAAAAAAAAACGAATTACAGCTCTTGACTTTCGTAGTGACTAAAAAAGGAATAAATGTAGTTTTTAAAAGCAAATGAACATAAAAACAGCCAGTATTTTTACAAGGCCAACCTTAATCGTCATTTAAACATTTAAATGTCCTAACTCACGTAATCACCAACACACCTCGAAAGTAAAGAACTTAAAACTACGTAGTTCAACTGTCCAGAGGATACGAACTTAAGTAACGAAGTTGTCACCTCACGAAGTAGGGTAGAACTTTTACTTAATAGGTCACTTGTAAGTGTCACCTATATTAGTTCACCCTGTTTTGTCCTCCTTTGAAGACAGGGGGTAATTTATAGAGTGGAAGTATGGGACCTTTTGAGAACCGGTTCCTTGGTGAAACAACGCTGTAAGTGAAATAGGCCATTGTCCAAACATTGCATGTAAACTGTGAAAGTTGGATTTCACTCATATTTCGTACAGAATGGAATTATAATAACAAAATTCTACAAATCAAAAACATAAATAAACAACAGGTTAAGTTAATGTTTACGTATATTATACACAAACGTAAATAGCAGTGCAAAAAAGAGAACTAAATTAAAATTACGCATTTAAAACTCATCCGCATCAGTGCCAGCGGGGATACAACAATTCCACAATTTTTACCAATAAAATTCAGAAACAGTTCAAAAAACATTGACGGAACATTTCATAAACTTCCTTGCATGATTTTATTTGAACAGAGCGATTTTTATATAAAAGTTAAAGAACCTTTTTTAACCCCCGACGCAAAAACGACGGGGTGTTATAAGTTTGACGTGTCTGTGTGTGTGTGTGTGTGTGTGTGTGTGTGTGTATGTGGCATCGTAGCTCCCAAACGGATGATCCGATTGTAATGCGGTTTTTTTTGTTTAAAAGGTATGTCAGTCGGGAGTGTTCTTAGCTATGTTTGGTGGAAATCGGTTCAGGTCTTGAAGGTCATCAGCTCGTTTGCTAGATGTGATAGGAATGTTACACGCTGAGTTTACTTGCAAGTATATGTGGGATCTGAAATTTGAAACACTAATGTCTTTTGGAACCACTGAGCTGGTCTGCTGTTAGGGCACGAAGATAGGAGACGTAACCCTGAACTGCCTTTTAGTAAACCCATCGAGTTTGGGCTCGTTGAATTTGTCTTGACGAGTTCTCTTCATGTTTCTGATTGACGAGAACCTCATGCTGAAAATGGGATGTGGCGGATGAAACCCTGGAATGCCGGAATGAAACGGATAAACCGATTTATATTTTTGCTGAAAATCTAAAATGTCCAAAGGTTAATCTTTATTGTTTCTCAATCTGTGCAATTGTCCTCGAGCCAGTTTGTCATGAGGATTGTTAAACAGCTTCCTTTGGCCGAGATCGCATATAGCGACCCCATCTTAAGATAAAATAAATTAAATTAATTAAGGAAAAATTAAGGAGCTCCTTTAAAAAGCATGAAATAAAATTAAATTATAAATTTAAAAAAACCCCCGACCCAAAAAAGTACGCAATAATTATGACAAAAGGTTAAAAACGCTAAACCCTATAAAAAGCAAAAAATAACTTTTAACACTACGTAAACTAAATTTTGACGTGTCGGGGGGCCGCTTTTTACCTTCATAAATACTTACATAAATCAAATGATACCTGCCTAATTACAACATTCGTTAAAAAAAACACGTAGGTATCTAAAGTAATGAATTAGAGCGGCCCCCCGACACGACAAAATTTAGTTTACGTAGTGTTAAAAGTTATTTTTTGCTTTTTATAGGGTTTAGCGTTTTTAACCTTTTGTCATAATTATTGCGTACTTTTTTGGGTCGGGGGTTTTTTTAAATTTATAATTTTTCCAAAATACAAACTACTGAGTATACTATTACTACCAAGTAATAGTATTCTTTATATTAGTCTTTATGTAGATACCTATTTGTATATCAGTAAATCTCTACTTATTCCTTTCAATAAAATAATATTGAGGATTGAACTTCTGAATGGCTTCAAAGCATTTTTAGTATTGGGGACCAAACTGAATTGGATGTTGTTAAGATTTGTTCAGAACCAGTTTAAGTTGAACTCCAAATTTCGCTAAAACGAGAAAAATACGAGAATCGCTTCGGTATCGTTTTTGAGATACACAATAACAATTTTATTAGATACTAGTGATACAGATATATTTGTATTGAAAATAAAAATGAATGCTCGCGTAATATTGATACTGAAATAAGAAAAGGGGCATAACCACAAAATAGAACCTTGTAAATGGCCTAAAATAAATTTTACGTGGCGCTTACATTTAAAACTATGTGCGCATTTTTTTAATAATTTTTTTAGTCATCTCTAAAATTGTACAGAAAAATATATTTGAAAAAAGACAGGTTTAGATTCTACTCCTTCCTACATTAATAAATGAAAATTGTAATGATTGGTACAAAGACATTTATGCCCCAAGTAGTATAAAGATTATTATGGACCAAAAGTAAAATATTTCAAGAACCTGAGGCATACAGTTTGTATCGTAGCTTATCAAGATAAAAAATATGATTGTGATATCTCTTTTATAGTCTTCTGAGAAACCTTTTACCAATTCTTATTTAAAAACTTCATAAATACATTTAAAAGTGTAATTTGCATAGCTCCTTTCAAATATTCTATTTTTCTAACACTTTAACTACGAAACGCTTTTAACTAAAAGTTGACTTTGTTCCAACGGCTCACTTATTAACTACGCAGTTAGTTTTAACTACAAAGAAAGTTAGGGTAATAATTTACACGAGTCTTTCATTTGTTCGTTCTAGTTATAATAAGTTCACAGTTAACTTTTAACTTTGACCAGCAGTTAAGTTTTTTGTTTACAGCATACATATAATGTGTATCTTGGTATATGTGATGAGAAGCTGTAAAATGATACAAAAAGTGTGCTACCTAAGCATAAACGTGGAAGAAGGATGGATAGGCAGAGTTAGACCTAAGAAAGAACCTAAGAAAGGCCTGAAAGAGAATAAGAATAGTGTATGTTAGTAAGACGACCTCAATCCCAAATTACTTGGAGAGACGGCAGTAGGAAGAAGAAGATATCTTGGAATTATTATCCCCAAATAGTAACAAAACTGCGTTTAAAAATTACTTAACATGCATGCTATAATTCTTATATTCGGCTTTTAAATACAAGATAACCTATTAGTATACCTTTCAGTCTAATTAACGAAATACTAAAAACTCTTGTCATGTTGTTCTTAAAACAGCATAAACAAACCAGAACCATATAATTCTCATTACAAACTAAAAGATAATGTATTCATATTCTAAGTAAAGCCATACAATTTGCATTACCTGCATTTAGAAACAATTTTCATTATTACTTGCACTAGCGGTTTCCCGGTATTTGTTAGTAGAGAGAATTTAAGTGCGAAACCTGTTGGAAATACTCCATTATTTCTTTGTTGATTATGTGCAATGAATGGAGCGTGGGGCTATGAAAACTGCGTTTCAGGGCTGGATAGGAAAATAGTGGTCTTAATTTGGTTATTCTTTTCCCAATGATGTCGGGGTTGTCGTCAAGTAGATGCTGGTGTAACTGAACACCAGTGTTCACATGAATCGACTGCTGATCTTTCTTATGCCCATTCGCATTAAATCTCAATTTCCTGATCCAAAATTTACAACGTTAAAAGAAATTATCGTCGTCATCGAACCGAATAAAAAAATATGCAAAATAAGGCGCACTACGATATTTTCGTCATCTACCGAACCTTTTAATAAGTATGTTGGGGTCGGCTTCCAGTCTAAACGGATGTCTAAACGGACCTGAGCACCAGTGTTTTACAAGGAGCGTCTGCCTATCTGACCTTTTCAACTCCAGTTACCCGGGCAACCCAATACACCTTGGTTAGACTGGTGTCAGACCTACTGGCTTCTACGATATTCTGTGACACAATATATATTTATAAATCGCGCTACATAAGCAATAATCAGCTATCACATTACTGGAAATCCTGAACCAGCTCAATACTCGTTACATTTCTGCGATAAAGTAATCGCAAGATTAAAAATCGCATGAACTCGCTCACGTAGTGGCCCCACAAATACTTGTGCACAATAAGCAAGCCAACAAGTTACCCAATAACTTTGCAACCTTTGTGCTCGAAGCAATTTCTTACTTTACACCAATTAACGTCTTCGTTGTTTTATATGTACATTGTTTTATTTCAGAGCTGCGGTTTTCATTAACGATCGGCATCTTCTTATTAGGTTGTATTTATTTATTTAATGTTTTTTTTTGGTGTTAACTTGCATCCTGTAAAATTTTCCAATTCACTTAGATATTTTTTCTACGTGGTTCTGTTTCTAGTTTATATCAGATCTGCATGTACAATTTCATTTAGATTGGCCTTTTTAGTTCTCTATATTGTCTCTAATTTAAAATTAAAAAATATGTTTTGAAGTAAGTAGATAGTCAGAATTTAACAGATACTTTTGGGCTATTTTTCGGAACGGTCCGCCAGGTTTCCTCTCAACATTTTGAATATTTTATACTTAAAAATTGTTTTCGTCTACCTTTTTACCCATTATCATACACATATCTCTAAAACCGTGAACAGAACACAATCTAAATACAAACGTAGTAGTAATACTATATTGTACGGATTATTTATCATCATCATATATCTCGAAAATCCTTTGTGTCGCAAATGGCCCTCGCGGACACAGATATGTCAAATAACTATTATTATACACACATTCAAACGCTCTCATATTATTCCATTGTTTTGAACGTACCTGTAGTAAGTACATACGGGTGTTTGTATGTGTGTGTGTGTGTGTGTGTGTTTTTGAAATGGAATAAAATGTTGGGTGGATCGTGGATTTATTGAGCACGATATAAGAGAATGTAAAATAAACGTATCTCAATAGCTATGTTAATAATACACTAACCTCGATTGTGTTCTCTCTCGCTCTGGTCTTGCTTTGCACTACAATATCGCAATGGTCACTATGACAGACTGTCGAACTAATGGCCCCGGGTTCGATTTCCAGTACGGTCAATATATGATGTGTGATGAGCATGCTTGTTGGCTGTGGTTTGAGTTTGTATATATGTAAAGTTTGGGTGTGTACACAATCTAATAAATAGCGCACCAGCTACCTATCCGACCGTTTACGAAAGTGTCACGATATTTAATTATAAGTACCTATGTTCTGCGCAACTGGCAGATCTTTTTCCACAACAGCCACTGTCGCCGACAATCTAAGGGCCATTATTAAACTTACAGCAATAAATTAAGCTGTGTCCATTATCAGGCAGTGTACACCGAAGCGTGTCATGTCGTGCAGTAATATCGGGCCAGTAATTTATGCATTGTTGCAGTCAGTGAGCCATTACACTGAATTGCAAAGCGTTGTGCCCATTGAGTCATGTAATACTGTAAGAAGACTAATTTATGGTAAGTACTAACTGTGTGATACGACTTTGCTTGCGTTTTTTGGAAACTACTTATGCCTTATATGGGGCTTGTTCAGGTCTTATCAATTACCAAACACAGTTTTTGGCAATAAGTTTAATACTTATCATACTGTGAAAATGAATATGAGCATATCTTTCACTTTCACCATTGAAAGGTTTAGGTTGAACTTAGGTAAATAAAAGTAATGGGTAAAACCCAAACAGGTTTAATCTTTTGGGTTTACAGAGGTTGATATTTTATTTGGATCTGGAAACTGCTAATACAAAGTTAAGTTCAAGTAGTACCTGTTGATAACCATTGCCTCAGAATTTACTCTCGACGGTTGTACTACACTTGACTTGTCTCCTTACATAAACTAACCTATCCTGCAAATTCGTCCTAGTCTATCTGCATAATGCTACCACATCTTACTCAAACCATAGCGTTAAGCTGCGTAGCCGGCGTAGCAGATTTGTCGTAGCCCGTAGCAAATCGAATTACAGCGTAGCAGGCGTAGCAATATTTAGGCGTAGCGTAGTAATTACGTGAAGTGTTACATGGCTTTTGGGTGAAGTACAGTGTAAATAAGGGTGTTAACCACGGAGTATGGAAAGATGAACAGAGACGCCATAATGCATTTAGGTCAGGCGCCTTCTTCAAGGCAAAATTCGTGCGGTGGGCATAACCTTAGTGAAGTACCAATGCAACTTTTCTAAGTTTGTATGTACTTTCTAAGTATATCTTAGACACCAATGACTGTGTTTCGGATGGCACGTTAAACTGTAGGTCTCGGCTGTCATTGAACATCCTTGGCAGTCGTTACGGGTAGTCAGAAGCCAGTAAGTCTGACACCAGTCTAACCAAGGGGTATTGGGTTGCCCGGGTAACTGGGTTGTGGAGGTCAGATAGGCAGTCGCTTCTCGTAAAGCACTGGTACTCAGCTGAATCCGGTTAGACTGGAAGCCGACCCCAACATAGTTGGGAAAAGGCTCGGAGGATGATAACCTCCGCTAGTCATTTTGTTCTCCATGGTGTTACCTCACTGCAATGAGTTAAGCGAAATTGTTGTTGGACTAGTCTTAATGAAACACACGTGGAGAATGGCCGGATGAGTGAGTAATCCGGATAAAACAGGTCAAATTCGGATATCTTTATTTTTCCTACTGATGTAGTATTTAGCTAGGATCTCGCATTTTGAGTTCCACAATTAGAATAAATAAAATATCTTGACTTCAAATACCTACAACTAGGTATATAAACTATTTTTTAAGGTTCATCATCACCATCATCATCATCTCAGCCATAGGACGTCCACTGCTGAACATAGGCCTCCCCCTTTAAGGTTATTAAGATTCAATCATCAATTTTAAGCCTGTTCAAAAATGTGAACCTGACAGCTATTTAATTTCTATAACTCTTTTTACCCACTAGGACCACAATTTTAGTTATTTCACTTGTCAACTGAAAATGGCTACATTATACGGGTCCCTTTTACTACTAGTTTGGCCTGAAACTTTACTAATTATAAAATACGTGATCTGGCCACTAAAGTCCTATGTGAAATGAAATGGACTGTTTTTGAAGTCGTTTCGTAAAATCTGTTTTGGGTATTGTTTAATATTTGTTTTTTGTTTCATTGTAGGGTTAATGGTTTAATTATGTATGTTGGGATACTGAAAGACTGTCAATATGTGTAGCTGGGCTTTTCAAAACATTGTTTAATGAGAAAAGATGGACAGTTTGACACACTCTGATTTTGTGTAGTAATAATTGCTCATTTGAAAAATTCATTGAATTATTCCCAATAATTGTTTAAAACAAGAAGCTTGGATTTAGTCTCTTAAGGTACATAAGGGATAACGTGTATTTGAACAAATACATATACTTGTTCTAAAAATGTAACCAAACAAAATAAACATTCAAATCTATACAAATAAATATCAGTTACTAGCAAAAAGCCTTGCAAATGTTCAGCCTTCGTTATTTAATACGTTTTATGGGCGATTGAGACTTGGCATAAATCATGAAGCCGGTGTTTTGTTGCAGCTAAACAAATCCCTTTTGATTACTTGCTACCCGAAGCCGACAGGGTCGAACTTAGGACAGACATAAGCAAAACCATTTCTGTAATTGACAAAAACTGTATAAATGACACAATTTATTACCTAAATATATTTGTAAAAGAACATGAAGTGATATTAATGGAACATAAGTGAGCGATATTTAACTATGTTACTATTCATATTCGTTCTATTGCAAATATTTAATTTAGATAAACAAGAGATTTTTCTTCAAATTTTATGAAACCGAAAATCATGTCTTTATTTCTATAAAGTGCACAAAAATAGACACACTTTAACACATTGCTAGCTTATTTTTCTTCCTAAGTCCATCCCTGGCACTTCAAAGACAATAATATATTGTCTTAGCTTAGCACTAACTAACCTAATTCAACATATATCTATCCCTCTCTAACACACCCTCTCGCTCTAATGAAACGATTCATCTTTGTCTCACGTGATCTTGTCTGAAGGCTTTATGTAAAGCAAGAACCTTTATAATAAACTAGCCGTTTTCCCGCGGTTTCACCCGGTCTCTGTGGCACTAATTCACGCAGCCGGATAATAAGTAGCCTCGCTAGATAAATAGGCAATCTTACACTGTTATTTTTGGGCCAGAATAGCCCTGCGATTTACGCGCTTTTAAGTACAAACAAACAAACCCTTCAGCTGCATACTTTCGATTGGTGTAATAGCCACTAGCCACATGATGAAGGACCATATTAATCTCCATTGAGTAAAACACTTGGTCAATGAAAAAAAATCCCATACATGGCTTTTGACAACCCTGTCAAATAGCGAAGACTTACCACAAAAACTTTTAAACGTCAGTTTAAGACTTGTCTAAAAAAAATTCAAATTCAAAGTCAAAGTCAAAGTCAAAATCATTTATTAAAATAGGCTAATACTATTAGCACTTTTTAACGTCAAAATTTTACAAGAATGACAGCACCCCCAAAACGCCCCCCTTTCACCACTTCCTAGTGTTATGGCTGGAAAGAAGAAGCGGTGAAGAACAAACTTCCCAGCAACACAGCTGTCTATTACAATTTAATTATTATTAATTTATTTTACAGTTATACAATTCAATTTTATTTATTATTAATTTAAAACACCGAAAAATACAAAATAAAAAATTATGACGTTGGTTATATGGGACATATGGTTCATTTTGCAGACAATTTTTTTTTAGACAAGTGTAAAACAGGGCTTTAGTCTGCCGATGGTTGTTGAAAGTTTTCAGTCGCTCTGAGATCGGCTAAATACCTGCCGTCGTACCACAAAAACTTTTAAACGTCTGTTGAACACTTTTCTAAAAAAAATGTTTTGCAGCCACACTTTTTTAGACAAGTATTCAACAGATGCTTAAGTTTTTGTAGTAAGGCTGCTGATCTTTATAATGTGCGTACTACCATTCGTCTTCATACTGTTTTATATGCCCAAACAAACTATCGGCCGACTAAAAGTTTTTAGTGTGCTCTAACTGGTCTCTGATAACTCTAAATGGTCAACATTCCCCCATATTGATTGGGGTGAAGTGAGCTCTCGTGAGAAAGAATCGATTAAATACAGACTTTTTGGAACAAAGTCCTGATTGTTATCATTGTTATTTTAACTTTCGCACTCTCATGATTAACCGGCAAATCTTTAGTTACTTAAAACTGCGAGAGCTTAGTCTAAGCTAAGCCATTACTAAATAAACATTCACAGTCTTCTATTCAAAGCAAGTCAATAGTTTCCGAGTTTAATGCGAACAAATACACAGAACGTCTGCGTATCTGATTAGGCGGGTTGCACGGGAACGATTGATATGCAAATATGTTAAACGAAGCCTCACGGTAAATGGACTTGTTTATTATCAAGGACTTTTGTGCGGGTATTTTTATCGTTCTATCTTCAGGATAAAAACTCAAAATAAATGGGGTCAAAATTAAATGAACATTGACATTTTATCATACCTACAAATAAATAGGAAAATACGTGAAACTCGGATAGTTTAAACAAATACGCAATAAGAGATATTTTTTATCGATTTTTCGTGAAATTAATTAACAACAAAATAGGCCAAGGTCCTTCATTATAGAAATTTCAGTATAGAAAGAGAAACTCTGTTGTTTCATAGTAACAAATTCCATACAATTAATAGCAACTGCTAGGTTACATTTTCACACAAATCGCTAATTGGAAGAAAATCAGTAGCAGGTTTGTATCCAGCCTTACTAAATATATTGCTCCAAAGGTATATGTGTATATGCCACGAATTCGCGTGTTGAATGTCTAACTATCCTTTTAACAATAAAAGTAAGTTTGTGACAGTCAACTTTATGACTTATGACATAATGTCTAAATTGACAAATAAAACGGTGTCTATGAAGTTTACGATTTGATTTTTGTATGGTGTTAATGTTTGTCATAGGGTTATTAACAGACTTACCTAAATGAGAAAATATATAAAAAACAACAATATTTGGGTCTTTTTGTTCAAAGAATTTAACTCATAAGCTATACTAAAAAAATAATGCAAGACAATACAAATGTTCGTAGGTGACACTTATGTAATATCTTTCTCCGATTTTTTTAAACACTTGATGAAAAAATGATCATTAAATGACTAACTGGAAACACCAATAATCTTAAAATGCAAAATATCATAAACGATTGTAATGATTTGATACTTATGGAAGCAAATAATGTTAGGATATTTGATAAATTTTACATCACCCTCAATCAATTTAGCATAATTTGATCGATTTGACTAATCGTCAAACACGCCTATTTAATCTACTTCTTCGCTAATATCGATTAATCGTTCCAATAGCAAAAAACCTTCGTCTTTGTACAATAAATTTGATTCGCATCGATAAGTTCGCGTGCGTAGCATCCATTGCGCGTTATCATCTAATACTCATTGGCCTCCACAATAATACTTTTTTTAGTTCAATGGATACGGAATTACATCATCGTTTTTATTTTTAGATTTTTTGTGATTCGCTCGCTAGCTGTTGTCTGCGGTTTCACCCTCGTCCTAATGAAACTACTTCCCGCACCCCGGGCTCTAGACTCGTCGTTGAGTGAGCAGAAAACATCCATTGCTGATAAAAAGCCTCTCCCAAGGTTCGCCACTTTGCTCGATCTTCAGCAACCCGCATCCACTGCTACCTGGTGACCTTGGCCAGATCATGAATCTATCTAGAGCTCTAGTCTATAGACTATCTGGGTAAAGCAAATTTAAATTAATTGTTTTACGTCCCCATTCAGAGACATTTACAGTCTTACTTATAAACTAATAAGTTATACTTAAGGGGTGTTTAAGAAAAAATCTTACTTATAAACGTGGCTGAACTAAATCATTTTCTTAGCAATGTCTTAAATTAGCTGTCAAATTAAGTAGCCTCACACCCTTGTTTAACCCACTAATTAGCAAAATGGCTGGATTCTTACCAGCTGATTTTTCATTTCCGGTTTATTGACAGCTTAACTTTTTAATTTTATATTTTACGGATGCCATTGTTGCCATTACACAACGTTTTCACGACAAATATTTTTTTAAGCTACCAACATTCCGATAGTGTTGAGAAATTAGTATGTTTTTATGACATTATCTGTTCATTACTTAAGACATGCTTAAGCAACGTTTATAGGTCAAAATAATTTAATCACTACTTAAAGCTTTAAGTAGTAATTTGTTAAAACAATGATTAGAAGATGATTAGCTGATTTTTATAAGTAAGGCTGTTAATGATTACTTAAGTCACTCCTTAGTGACGGAATGTCATACAAATCCTTCACTAAGGAATGGCTTAAGTAACCATTAAATGTCCCTGAGTGGGGAGGTTAGTTCTAGAGTCAAAGCGCGACAGACAGACAGAGTTTAGCGTTTGTAATATTAGCGAGGTTGTGTGAGTGATGGCAGTAAACTTTCAGTCACTTTTGGCTACTTGATTATAATTATTTTTGTTGGAGACATAGCACAATGTACTTCCTACCAGCATAATTAAATTCCCAATTATGAAATTTTATTCATAAAATCACAGCTATTTTCAGAACGTTAATTAAAAACCCTTATACCCTTACACATCATTACAAACTGACCGCAATACCACGAAATATCCATTCATAAAATAAATAAAATTAATGAATAATGAGCACTTAATTAATTGTTTACATTATTGTTCGACCATAATAATATTTGTAAAATTTATTACAATCATAAATATTTGTATTAATTAATGTTTAACAATACATATACAGCCTTACTTATAAACGTGAATTAAATATAAGTAATGCTTAAGGGCTGCTTAAGACAATTCTTACTTATAAACGTTGCTTAAGCATGTCTTAACTAACATTTAATCAATGCTTAAGACTTTAAGTAGTGATTAGTTAAAACGTTGCTTAGAAGGTGATTAGAGATTTTATAAGTAAGGGGGTTAACCTGTACATATATTTATCAACCAACTCCAATTTGAAAAATAATTTCGGTGTAAGATCATTTAAGGCAACTTTTTATGCAATTTACAAGAGACGTGTTTGAAACTGCTGGCGGAAGCTAGTTCAATAATAGTATACAAGTTGTGTTATTATTCAAACAATATTAAAGCAAAGCCTTACACGTTCGCAACGTCAACTAATTAATATCACTGTTGACTAATTTGTGAAGCTGTTTGTTTGTCAAACATGATATTATTAGTTCCCACTTAATAGTGATCCACTAACTTGTGGCTTATGCTTGTGTTAACATGATTTTGAAACTACCTGTTAATAATCGCTGTTTCGTTTAACAAGATGTTCCTTGTGGATTAGCCTAGTTTATGGAAATATTAGCTGTTCGTGTTGTTATATTATGGCCAGCTCATCATGATAACAGATGGTCGGTTCAGACCTTCGACCAACTTAACCTTATGATCGATGCATGTACTATGTACATTTACACTTATAGTATGGCTCGGCCACTCTCGTGAAAAGAACATCAACTATGTGTACCTGTCCTAAAACAATGTTATTTTTAATCCTAAATTATTCACGTCCTATAAAATGAGGTCATTAATAATTCAGTACATTACAGTCATTTAATTGGTCATAAACATTTTTACGTTACAACATTAGGCTCTTACTGCCTTCGTACATTCAACCCTTAAGTGCCGACCCTTAAATGGTTACGATGTTGTAAAATTAAATTAGTTACGCTACCTTTGTAGCTTGTTTTTTAGGGTTAAGAGCCTGCATACGACGATTTTCACAAAGGCTGTGTGAGGCGGTTTTTCTTATTTTAGACGTTGTGATGGAAGAGAAAAGAGTTTCAAAGGTGAGGTATATAATAATGTAGAACCTAACTACGACCGTGGCATCGTATACATAAAAATACTTGGGGTTTTAATATGTCGAATACAAATAGCTGAATTTGTCAAACCTAGCATTAACTGCAATATAGACTGACAAACAGATATTATAGTATGTACTAGGGTCATCGTTTAAAATAAAATTCAAAGAAAATATTTTAATTAAAATTTTAACATACTTGACTGTTCAGCAGTAATTTAGACCTTAAATATTTTCCCTAATGGCACATGTAGCAAACTTAACTTTAATTAAGCACAAAAATTAGTATCGTGTTAAGTACCTTCACATTCTTTTTATTTAGTTTTACACTAAGTAAAGCTAAGCTAAGTACACCACTCAGGCTTGTTTTATTAAAATTTTGAAAGCAGCACATTTTAGCATCAGCGTTAAAACAAAGTATCGTATACTTGAAGTAGCTACGTGAAGTGTAAAATGTTAAAAGATTGAAAATTCCTTCTCGCCGTGTTTCGAGTAACTTGAAACTAAAGTTTTCAATATGTCCCTTTTGACATCTATTTTTGTTTAAGAATGTTTCATGTTCAGAATTTTTGCTTTTGTAACTGGCGACCTCTTTCCATCGAGATAAAATTAAAGAAAATGTTTTTCCACTTTACCAATACTAATATATGTTTTGGTTACCAGGTTTTGTTATTAATATAATAATAAATATTGTGTTTACCTAATAACTACCTACACACTAATACCTAAAAAAACTCCGAAATATCAAACTTTCAACTGGCCGACTTACGACATTACTTTTGTGATAGATGACACCATAACACCATGCAAAAACAAGCTACAAATTAAACAAAGAAAAACAAAACATCTTTAATTCAATTACTGATAAAAAAAACCCTACATTTAAGCTGCAACTTAGCTGCACAAAGAAAGTTCATAGTCTCATAAGAAACTTGAAAACCGGTAACTGAGTGACCAACATTTCGTTTGATACGTTTTTGTGACACATCTCACGGAGATTGATAATACCATCAAACGTTACTTTGATATATCCGTTACAAGCTGTCACGGGTGACAAGCCAATATGGTGTATTTTTTTGTGACTTATCTCCTCGGAAAATTGTGATTGCTTCGTTGATTTGTACGTGTATTTTTATATTTTTACGTGCGGAAAAGTAGGCTAATTTATACGTCATAATATCAAATTTTGTTCATAATAATAGTCATGGGCCAATGCAGCCTGAAAATAAAGGTATTTTGATTTGATTTGTTTTTTAAAGCTCTCAAAACATTGAATTGTAACTGGTTCCGTTCAAACGACTTAATTTTTCAAAATGTTAAACTATGTTTAAGTTAAAATAACTGAAGCATAGACATTTTAAATTCTGATTTTTTAAACCCATCACATGGACAGCATTACTAGAACAAAATATATTAGTTCCAATGCAGTAACTTCACACAACGTTATTAAAACACCACGGTTTTCACACAAAGTTATGCAGCAATATGTTACGTTAGTAAGTTTAGACGTTTCACAATATTGGCAATACAAGCGTGCAGTTTTAAGCCCTATGTTTACACTATGTGAGCTTTGACTGGTAACCGGTGCCTATTGATCCCTGCTAGGCCTTGTAAAATACAAAAGACAAATAAAACCAGCATGTTTTGGCTTTATTTGTCTTTGGAATTTGGGCAGCAATGTTTTAGGAAGTTAGTTTTAAAACATTTTATTTGTGACTATGTTTATCTATCTGTTAGAATTTTCCTATATTAGATGGATATTTCTGGTAAATCAAACCATCAACTTACTCTTTGATAGAAAGACTACTTTCGTATACCTATATCTTTTTCCTATATATTCATGAACTTATTTCGTAGAATGCTGTCACGTTATGAAATAAGATGAAACTTTCCCAGAAGTATCGATGCTTACGCTTAAATTGATTTTTATGAGTAATGTTAAAATATATACTTATATATCAATAACTTGCAACAAAATTAATCGTGTGTCGATCACGACCATTGCAGAGAAAAAGCACGCAATTTCCCGAAGCAACCTTTTAAGGCATTTTACTGCAAACATATGAACATATGAGGCAAGTGCATAAAACTCTAGAGACTTACAAATACGTCGACAAAAGACAAATTGCATATGTTCACGGGGTCTTACTATGCATTCTCACTCAATGAACTACGGATGAGTTTGGAGCGAGGAATTCCCCCCATGTTGACTGAATGTTTATTTACTTCTCACATTATAAGTAAAGGAAACCTCATTTTTTAATTAACAGGGAAATCATTGCTTTCCTCCTCCTCAAAAAGTTCTCGCCAAAATTTTTGTGGTCACGGAATATTGCAGAAGGTAGCATGGGTGTACACGAAAGTAAGTTGGGGATTGCCCTTAAATTTTGCAAGAGCTAGAAGTAATAAAGATGACAACCGAGCTAGCCTAACGTGCTTTATGAGCCACTACACAACAACCAATCAATGATTAGCCTGAAACTCACATTTATAGAACTCACGATCAGAACTCGTGTTTACGTGGTAATGAAGTGAGAACACATAGTAGTACTGTTCCAACATTCTCAATATAAGTGGCTCGGAAAGCACTCTAAGCTTTTAGAGTGACGATGCGTTTCTTTAGCCGCAACCATTGTTACATTGACTTCGAGATTCTGTGTTCAAAATGTAGGGATTTGTATTGGGGGCAAAGTTGGATCAACTTTAATATAGCTAGGTACATGATTTTTTTTTAATTGAGTGTAACATTCAGTACATACAATTAAATAGAATTCTCTACCGTGTCTATGTGTTTATGATAAAAAAGTTTTGTTTTGGTTTTCATCGATAGATGAGACTCGGGAGTAAGGTTGTTTTTCATTATCTATGCCTACTTCTAACTTTTACTCACTACTTCTCCTTCGTTCTTCTACTTCGTTTGTCCGCTCTAATCTTACAGTTTGAAAAAAATGCTTTCTACGAAACTTTTAAATGATGAATTCTAAAATTAAACAGAATGATGCACACCTTAAATCCCTCTGTTGTCACCAGTTTCTCTAAACAAGCATATTCTAATAATATAAAAGTATAAAGTTAAATAATGGTGACGATAAATTCTTCCTCTTCGCCATCAAGTGTGAGTGCACCCAAGAGACTGGCAGCGGCGACACGTTCAATACTTAGCCTTTGGCTTAAGTAATAGCTAGTTTGAACCGTAATAGATGTGCAATTTCTTTAATATGTTTAAGAGCAATAAGTAAGGGTTATTTAAGGAAAATATGTGCACACAATTTATTATTATTACAAATCTGAAGAGTTTGTTTGTTTAGACGCGGTAGCTTCAGTAACTAATGGACTGACTTGAAAAATGATTTCAGTTTTAGATACACTAATCGAGGAAAGTAGTAGAAGTAATTCTTATAAAGCTGTGCGAATCAGTTCCCTCTGGATTCGGGACAACGCCGGCGAAAACTATTTAACTTAACAGATCTTAAGGTTTAGAACACATTTGCTTTCGCCATTAAGATACTATTTAATAACAAAAACAAGCAAACGCTTAGCTTTATAGTAGCTTAGCTCAAAATGACGCTCTTCAGTAAAAGTGTATAAACCTTATTCCATTCTTTCCTTATTTTCTTTCATAGCGCCAACAAAGCCGTTAAACAAAAGACTAGCTATATAAGCTTACAGCCTGTAATACTTTCAAGTGTACCTACTTAAAATATCCGACGAAAGCAAAGTGATATTGCAAAGTGCACGCAACGTCAACACCATTTCTGTAGAGAAAATATTGTACGGTAACACTTTACGCGTCACATTTTTACATATGTATGAAAATTTTACAAAGAAACGACTTACTTTGACGTATTTTATTTGACAATTTCATATTAAAATTATTAAAAGAAAAATCTATAAATACTTTTGTAAACACATGATTAATATAATTGCTAGTTAACCTGTTGATATATCTCGTATATTAATTATTACAATAAAAAAATATATTCTAGATGACTTCTCTAGGATAAAGAACATGAATAATCAAATAAATAAGTCTTCTTCTTAATCCTAATAAAATAGGTCCATAAACATAAATACCTAACATTAGTGACCTTTGCAAGAAATAACCTACTGTTCATTACTATTAAACTACATCAATTTACCAACAATTCCTAAGAAACTGCCCTTTGCCCGCAAACTAGTTAACAATTGTTCCCTAGTTATGACATAAACCCACCATAATTTATCATTTAGTAGTTCACTAAGTCTTATCTCCATCCTGTTCTATTATTCGAGTGTAAAAGAGAAAGAGTAAGAAAATTAGCAACTATTATCGAAGATATTGCAAGTCAAACTTGCACAATTTTGCACAATTTGTGCAAACTTATGATGTAATGCTTGGTACACATTGGTGAATATTGTCGCTTAAGGAGTCGGTTTTGCCCGTATGTGTAATTTAGTTCAGGAAGTTGGCACTTCAAAATGGGGCTTAAACTTTGGGGCACAGTGTGAAACTTACGTTATATTCGTTGTAGATTGACATAGGGGAAGTTGGTTGGTTCTCGGTTGTACGTATTTACATAGCTTTTTACATTTTCGGATACGATGTCTATCGCCTTTGGGCATTTTTTGTTGAGCGTCGACCGCAGAGAAGCAAGCTGCTTTCAACATTATGTTAGACATGATGTTAACATGGCGTGTACAGATAGTCAATGTGCAAAAAAATATAAAAATCTTTGTAAGATATCAATATAAAATGCAATAAAATATACCTATGTATATGTAATAATTATGTCCATTGTTACTTTAGAATCACATAACACGTCACTTCATTTATTGTTTCTCTGCCTTAACAATAACAAGTTATAGTAAATAATGTTAACTTTTAATTATACCTCTATGATAATGATATGATAATATCTGAGATTTATCAGGTACCACTCTCATCAGACGTAGAAAAATATTATTATGTACTTTATGAATAAAAGAAAAATCAACAACATTGTGTCCACGCCATTACGCTTATTATTGACAAATGATCGCGGTCATTTGCAAAATGACGCTCTCTGTGCTAGACCGCTTCTACTTGATCGACGATGGCTTCTTTTCTTTCAACCTTAAATACTTATTTTTCGTCGGATTATGGCCAGAAAAAACGCTCACTAGAAACCAAAAAATCCTTTACAAAATGTACGAACATTTCATAAGTTTTCTCACAACGACCTTCATTGTTTTAGCTGGTATAGGCACGTATCAGCATAAGGATGATCTGGTCGTCGTCTTTTGTAATATCGACAAATGTCTCGTGGTTTACAACTTCTTCTTTAAGACTATCATATTTTTTATCAAAAGGAATCAGTTGAGAGATCTTATAGACGAGATTGAAATGTCTGGAGATGAAGTTACTGAAGAAAGAAAGAAGCTGATGGCGAATTATGTAATGTTTATTACTGGGGTGACTGCTGCTGTGATTGGAGCATTCAGTCTCTTAGCTTTATTTGAAGGAACAATGTCAATTGAAGCATGGCTGCCATTCGATCCTATGGAGAGTTTGATGAACCAAATCCTGTCACTAGAGATTTTAGCGTTTTGCGTTTTTCCTGGACTCTGCAGAGCATTTGCCATGCAAGGTTTAGTATGCAGTATGATAATGTATCTTTGTGATCAGTTGATACATCTGCAGAAAGAGCTGAGGGATTTGACTTATGTAAAGGAGACAGAAATGGTAATGAGGACGAAATTCAAGAACGCTATTAGGAAGCACATTCGTTTGATGGGGTAAGATTTTCAATTGTTTTATTTTGACTTGGACGGATGGGCCTCATCTCATAAACTTTTTGTACATGAGAAATAAATCTGTTTCGCACACAGTACATATCGTTTTTGAATATCTACATCGCACCACAAGACGGCTTTGTACAAAAACTAAGTGGTGATTAATGATGTTTTTCAACCTTCACTCCAAGTGTCAAAATTTAAAAGGAAAATCCAATAATTAATTTACAGTTTTAAATAAAAAGATTTTTATATTGTCGAACTGATAAAAGTTTTCAATCAAACGCTAATAGCATTGCGGGATTAAGTTCCAATACTAGCAAATAGTTATCGATATTGCACACAGAAATCTCTCGATTTGTAATCGACGCACGTTCGGTTCAAATAAATGAACGCTAGTGTTATTATTTACGATGTCTATGTTTCCGAACAGTATTTTATCGATTTAAGTAGTACCCAGTGTTCCTCACTGGTGAAATTAATTTTGTACCAAGTAAATAAATGTGAAGCAGTGTTTTAGAAAAGGGATGGATTTTTAAGTGAGATATTCTATGAACAATATTCATGATTTTTTGCAGATACTCAGGAAGGATGGAAAATATATTCAAGGAATATTTCTTGGTTCAAAACTTAGCGGTAACTGTGGAATTGTGCTTAAATGCAGTAATGATGACCGTGGTAAGTAATACTTCGTTAAAGACAACTATGTATGTATCTTCAGGGTTTTGTTATCGCTTCTATAATTCAATTGTTCGTTATCGCTCCTATACGGACGATCCCATATAAGCCGAGTGTTGTTACGCAGAAAAACGGAGCGGGAAATCCGCTTACACAACCGGATCTTCGGCACAAAAAACTACGATAGTAGTAAAAATAGCGTAGTGTACAAGCACTACGTATTCCGAGCTGCTAAAATCTATCGCGCGATTTAGTACCTAGTGGTAGTTGTCACTTGACTGCTGGTTTGCTGCCATGCGTTTAGTTGGAAAACCCGAGTGGGAAATCCGCTAGTGTACAAACGGGGTTAAGCATTGTAACTCTGTTTTTATTTTAGGTGCAAAAAAAATTAAAAAATATGTGTCTCTGTGTGTGTAAAATATGTAAATTAATATTTTATTCGGTTTTAGGTGGGTGTACAACAAATAACACTACTTATTACATTTCTCGCCTATTTAATGCTTGCATTAGTAAATGCATACATTTACTGCTACTTGGGAAACGAGCTTATTATTCAAGTAAGTTACTGACTAATTGATGGTTTCATAATCATTAATTTCTATAGAAATCAAGCGCATATTCAACCGACTTCTAAAATAGGAAGTTATTTTCTACAAGGATCTCTTGTTCTCAATCTTCGCATAATCAAGGAAATGAGGTATTCTACCTTGTATTATTTTTTCATGTAATTATAAATATTGTGTTCAGATCAATAAAGTATTTTTACTGAAATATTCATACGTACTAAATTCTTTTCTTTCACACAAAAATACTGAAACTCGAACAGATTTTATGAAAGGTACACAATGTTGGCTTCTTTTCCTTCCTGTTTTTATTATTAATCCTCTTAGGAATCCGCCATTTTTGTTCCGAAATAACCTTAAGCTTAAGAACACGTATGTCAGTATAAAACAAACTCTGTTATGTATAAGCTGACAAGTTACATACAAAAAAAAATATAACTTAGAAAACCCTTAAATCAATACTACAATATTATAAAAGTGATCAAGTTGTTTGTATATTTTTTTAAATCCCAGGAACTACCAGTTGGATTTGAAAAATCTCTGAGAGAGAGACTTACACCGCTATCACAACCGAAATATCTATAAAACGGTAGTTGTAGTTGTATACATTTTGAACTAGCTAGGTATATGTTACTGAACCTTTTCCGATTTCACAGAGTCAAGGCATAGCTTTAGCAGCATACGAGTCAGCTTGGACCTCTTGGCCAGTAGACCTGCAGAAAGACCTGTTGATCGTCATTCTAGCTGCTCAAAGACCCCTGAAGTTAAGTGCTGGTGGAATGGCACTGTTGTGCATTCAGACCTTTAGTCAGGTGAGCTTTATAGGAGTATCCTAGGGGCCAATTTGTTCTAGAGATGTAGCAATTATGAGTTAGTAGTGGTGTAAATAAGATGAGTGCCAACCAAAGACATTATTAATAGTTTAAGCCTACATATAATTTATCTAAGATACGATATGTTTTGATCACTGCTGAGGACCGAGCGATATGAGATACGTTAAAGGAGGTCTATACCAACAGTTGACTTTTGCTAAGCTGATGAAGATTAAGATATTTCATAACAATAAAAATACTTTACAAGAATTATTTGAGTCTATCGGTATATAGGGAACACTCAGACATTAGACTTCTCTTTAAAATGAAATTAGGTAGTTTAGGCACGCCTTTTGTGAATAATCTATCACCTTTTTACGACTTTACTCTCAACTTCTATAAAGAACTAGTTATAAAGAATGAACGATCCTTATGTACCAATACTGTCTATAAAGTTGAACCTAATTCAATTACTCTTTCAAGAGAAAATTTCAGTCTCTTTACAGTGAATTACATCTTTTTACGAATGACCTATATATTTATTTTGTACCTTACCTTCAAAGGAACTTCAGTTCTTCATATACAATACCCTTACCTACAAAAGTATCCTGTTCATCCAACAATGAAAAAGATAATTCACAACTGCTACCCAAAACTGTCAACTACACACATTAGAAAACTTCTCTTGTCACTGGAGCATGTAGTATTTATTCGTGTTTATTCCTAGGCGAAATTATGAACAGTACCTCATTTCATAAATAATTTTGGTTTTAGTAATATTCTACTCATATACCTAATACGATTCATCTGATTTAGAAGGGGTGTTGTTTATCGCCTAACGGCTCTCAGTGGAAGAAAATTCAGTAGTGATTAGCCCTTTTTCAAAGTATTTTTCTGTTTTTCTTAAAGTTTGTTGTACATTGCCAGTACGTACGCGTATAAGGCACTCATTTTGTGTTATACAAATTGCCAATTGTAATTTTTTTCCGGGTAACTGGAAGCAATAAAATGAAAGGATTCACAGCATAACATTTTATAATTTTCAAACTCTGCATTAATTCTTTTAATGCAGTACAGTCAGGAAGAAAACTCTAGAAATGAATGCCTTAATTTCTGCGCTGCTGGAAAATATAAAAAGCATGAAATCAGAGATATCCTCGTTTTGCTAAATAATTGCCTCGCAGCGAGTCCGGTTGCGTTCTATTCGAGTTATCTCTAATGAGGAGTCCTTTTAATGTGCTGTATTAAAATAACTAATTTTTATTTAAATATTCTGAAGAATTCTTTTTGTAAGAAGAAGCAATTTTTATAGGAATAAAGGAAACTGTATTGTTCAGAAATGGTTCACAGAAAGTTTGGTGCTTTAATTTAGCGATTGCCTATGTTTCTTTGCATTTAGCAAAGCTAAAAATTATGCTGGGTTTGTAATAATTCTAAGGCTTTTTCTCTATTTTAAATACACAATTGAACATTGCAGATCATGGTGGTGCAATATGTCTATAGTTTATCCTAAATCCATGATCATAAGTTTCTAAAACATTTTTCACTTTAATTTTAATATCTTGAACTTAAACCCTCCAAAACGGTTAAGTCAAAAGCAACCCCAAAACACAATAAGAATTTTCCTCACCCAAAGAGCGGGACTTTATTAAATTCTGTGTCACGAATTTTATTTTTTATTCTTATTTCTATTTTTCAGGCTCTTTACAACGGATATTCAATCTTCGCAGTTCTTAACGATGCTGTCAATTAAATTCTGATTGTGTCAGCGAAATATTTATCTAGTATTTCTGTATTTTATTCAAGAATTTCCACTTGTAATTGTATTTGTAGGTCAAGCACTGTTGTAGCGCAATTTTTAATTATTTTGTAGTGAGTTTTAAGGGTATATTCCGATTTGAAAAAGTAATTAGGTTTGTGCTTTGTTGCCTTGTGTAGTAAAGAGGTGTGCTGTAAAGAATATCACGCTATTATTTTTAGAACTGTTAATAAAGTTAGCAATGAGAGTAAACATTATTTTTATTTAATTCACAAAAATACAGGATTTTTATATCAGTTATTGCGGAAATTAAATATTGAAAGATATAACGTTTTATGAAGTATCAAAGAATACAAATACGTACGTAAAAGCCATTTTTCCATACACTACATAGATTAAACATGTTATTTATTTACGTGAAGCAAAATAATTTAACAATCTCAGGTCAACGAACTCCACCTAATACAAACCGATGCACGAATTTACAAATTGCAACCTTACTTCAATAATATAATTTATCAAACAAAATAACATTACCGTAAATGTATCTCTGTGTACAATAAATATATCTAATAGAATAAAAAATAAAATCATCCATTTTGAGAATGTGTTGCCATCAGTCAGAGTCTTAAGGTCAATGAACTCTGGTTATTGCGGGGAAAACATTTGACAGAAGTGTTTGTTTATGTGTCATTAAAGGGAAATAAAGGAAAGTTGTAGAGTAGAATGGGCAGTTGGTCAGTTATTTTAAGGTCTTTTAAGCAAATGTTGCAATTAATTCATGTTAAATATAGAATCTCCGATAAAAACTTGTACTTACATAAAGTAACGGGTGATTTTTTAAGAGGTATAGGATTTGATTTTCAAAAAAAACACAAAAAAAAATAAAAATTTGATGAAATCTTTATTGGAATCGATAGAACGGTCAATATAATTTAATGTTTGAAGATGATTTCATGCAAATGCTGGCCGCGGCTCCGGTTTAGATGGCCCATTCGCAAGGCCCAATTTCGGCACTCTCTCCAACATATCAGCCGGTATTTTACGAATAAATGCTTCAATATTGGCTCCCAGTGCGTCAATCGTTGCTGGGTTCTCCCTGTAGACATGAGCCTTAACATGGCTCCACAAGAAATAGTCCAAAGGCGTTAGATCACACGATCTAGGAGGCCAATTGACGGGCCCAAAACGTGAGATAAACTGTTCACCGAAGGCAGCTCTCAATTGGGCCATTGTTTCGCGTGTCTTGTGGCATGTGGCACCGTATTGTTGAAACCACATGTCAGGCATGTCCAATTCTTCCATTTTGGGCAAAAAAAAATCGCCAGTCATCACACGGTAGCGCTCGCCATTCACAGTAACGTTTCGGCCATTGTCGTCTTTGATAGTAAAATTTAATCATTTGCAAGCGTTGTTCGTTCGTAAGTCGATTCATGGTTAAATTATAGACCATACTGAACAAGTTTGACAATGACACAAGACACGATTCACGCGTGATCTGTCCAAAACAGTGTCGCCAAAAAGATACCAGCAAAAAAATCACCCGTTATAATCTTATAATCTTACATTAAATATAATCTTTCTCTTTCGTTGTTTGTGTTGTTTGAAATTATATGATTGTCATTATTTACAATGCTAATCTCTCTGGATCTCCCCGGGAATCGAACCTGTGAGCTCATACTCAACTTTTAAGCCAAATCATCATAAACACTCTAAAGTAAATATTATTCCTTGTATTTTGCCACTTCAGCTAGGAAATGTCACTGCTTGAAAACCAGAAATCTCAAATTGTTTGTAACTGACACTTTCCACTCTGTGACAAGCATACCTTCGTCTTTATAGTAGGATCTAAAGTACACCATTAAAACTCGGCCGTGTAATGATAATGTAGAAAAACTCCCTCCTTAAAAATAGCCACAATTTTGCAGGAAGATAATGTGACAAGAATTGTAAAGAGAAATACTGCAATTTATTTTGCACCTCATTAGCTGTTTCCTGTGGAAAGAAAATTAATTAAACTATTATTTTTTACTTATCAACCTAATGCCAATTCTTTCATTTAACACAATATATAGGTAACATATTTTTTTACATATACGTTCTTACAACTCATTTTAATGCGACATAAATGTATATTCCTTTTTTATATAATTTGAGAGAATCCAGTTAAATAGCAGTAAATAACTACCAAATCATATCTACAGACAAAATACGGTCCATTCTTTTAACTTTTTGAAAATTACAGCAAAGTTACAAAAAGTCTTGACAAAAGATGAAATGCTATCACTTTATGCGATATTAACAAGTTCCATACTTAAGTAGACCATAATAAAGGCCAGAGTATTATAGCAAAGGAGTCAGTCGTTAAAACTTCCCGCCTCGGGTTACCAAAGGAATAAAAGTTAAAAGTTTAAGCCTTGGTAACAACTTATTAATTTACTCATAGCAAACTTACTGAAGTCACAATCAAGTTATACTGACATTTTTACTTGAAGGACGAAAAAAACTGGAAGGCGAAACTCTTAATAGCAATGCCTAAATCTACACTAATGTTATATAGCTGAATGTAGAGTTTGTCTGTTCGTTTGCTTGAACGCGCTGATCTCAGGAAGTACTGGTCAGTTTATAAAATATCGAAAAAAAAATGATGTTCAAGAATAGGCGATTTTTTTTCTAGCTGAGCGAATTTTGTCCTTGGGAATCCGTCGAAATCGCGTGCAACAACTACTGAATCATAAATCTGTAGAAGAAATTGTTAGTATTAAAAAATCTTAAATATACAAAATCTGTAAGGTTTAATGTCTGTTCTCACTTAAGTCGTTTCTTCAAATTACCTAATTTTATAGTGGTTTTGTTTTTAATAATATGTATAAAGAGTTTTTAACCTTAAACTTTTTTGTTTTAAGTAACAGCTTGCTTACCCATTGTACGGTGAATTTTCGTAATAAGTGCGGTTAAATTATAAGTAGGCTTGTATTTGTAAATAGATACGCAAGAAGTTTTAATATTAAAATTTTAAACGGTGGCTACAAAGAGATTTTCACTTCAATTTTAGCCATTCCCATTCAATTTACATTTTTACTATGGCATAATTTCACAAATCTAGAGGAACTCGCAATATCCTGCGCTTATTACATTTACCTACCAATGTTTAAAAATAAGAATATTTTTGCTTCCAAATAAAAACTGCAGACACGTCAAATTAAAGAACCTAACACAATTTTTAATCTACACTTTTGTTCTTGCTATTTCCAACTCGACTTTACGCAAAATCTGTTCAGATCAGAATCGCTATAATCAAATAACTTCCCACAAAAGGAATCAAAAAACGCACCATAGCAGAAATTAAAATTAAATAAAAATTGTTCCGTTCAAAGAAAACCAAGATCACTTGCTAGTGAAATTCTCAAATGAAAAACCGTCGCAAACTCGACAATAATAGAAATTGTGATGATGAATTTAACCCGGTTGGGGACCTATTACCCGGGTCCCTATTACCTACCCGGGTGGGGAGGCCTTTGTAGACTTAATAGTATCCATCCTTGAATATTTACACTGTATTACAGTTTTTTTTTGGGTCTTTTCTGTAGCCGCTCACTGTTAATTGTCTTAGGTGAATTACAGTCCTTTGGATCTCATTGTATTTTAATTGGGATTAATGAATATGAGGTCTATGTTCTGCCTGCAGTTGTTTTCGATTTTATAAGGGTCTTTGCACGTGGAAATTATGTAATAATAATAATTAAATTATTTATCTGTAAAATACTCCAATACCTAACCTCATTTGCTTATATTTTTGGAGTATTTATGAAAAGAGAAAGGTAAAAACTATTAAGATTATGTTAGTTCAATGTAACAATGCAGTGTTTTCAGCCACTGTAATTGAAAATGTGTAGTCACATAGGAATTGAGAAATAAAGAGGATAAACTAAGTTCCATTTCGATTCCGTCTCTCATATCACACAAAAAAGCGTCCACGATATTGATATCAAAAATGTGACCAAACGAAACCAATTAAAACACCGTTCCCAGTCTTTTAGTCAACGATTTTGTAACAAAAAAGAATATCAATATTTCACACGACGCGTCATTTGTGTTCGCATGACAAAAGACGCTAAACAATACAGGGTGCTCGCTTTCAAATCTTGGATTGTTTCCTCTTAGACTGTCCCGTGCAGTGTTGCCAACTGCTTCAAAGTCAATGTCAAATCATTTATTTTGTTTAGGACTTTAAAAGCACTTATGAGTGTCAAAAATGTAGATGAGGTTGATTCTTGTTACATACTAAAAAAGTAGCTTACACATAAATAGCTACATACAATAATAGCATACGAAGATCATGTAGAATCGCAATCAAAAATCGCTTGAAAACTTTGTCCCTAAATACACTTTAAAGACGACTAGAAAATACTGTGTTGAAAAATACAAATGAAATATTAACATTAAAAATACTTCTTTAAAGATTTTTTCCCCTAAATTCTGGGAGATTCACTTTGAGTTGGTATCACAGTTTCCATGTAATAGTATTTCCTTGTCAGTAGATACTAGCTTTGATCCGTGCGATCGTGTAAAATTACAATTGCGCCTCGAATAATCGTGAAACGTGATCCGAAATTATTTATGTTATACAGCCTCTGTATTGTTTTGCGATTTCGATATCATACCGTTAATGTTATGCATAATTTAAGTATGTAGTGGATAGTTAAGTAGTCCAAATAATAAGCTAGTTTTAATGAATTTAGTGAAATTGACATTTTATAAACGTTATAAAACAATATTCTGAAATATGATTTGCTACTACCAATACTTTCGCTTATCTCAAAGGTGACTCGTAGTATGGAAAGTTTTTACATAACTACCTAAGTCCAAAACTAATTTCACAAAAAAAAAAAAACAGAAATTTAAAACCAGATGAGACTAATGTTTTCTATCCGACTTAATAAAAAAGGAATATAAAAACAATAGCAAGGATCAAAGTACTTATATTTTGAAATCCAGACATTTAAGTCAATTAGCTAAGCTAAAGGTACTTCAATCTATCGATAAACAATGTAGGCTCGTGCTACAATATCGTTGCATAACATAATTTCCCTTGGTCACGTAAACCGATGACCCGTAGAACGGACAATTCAGCATCTCACAGACACAATACGCATATCAATATACCATAAAATCCTTCCCAAAGATGCTGACAATATGTTCATATAAATCGGTCCCGTAGAAAACCCATCGTTACCAGTACCACCGTAAAACCTAAATCAATATTGGCCCAATATCCCACGTCCTTGGCAAGCTACAAATATAATAGATATCGATGTCGACAATAGATACCATTGTCACAACCCTAAATATATCCGAAGTATAACCGCATCGGATATTGCTGTGAAAATATCCGCAACTTTTTGCCTTGCCGTAGACGGTGTTACGTCAAAACTGTCGTGTAAGGAAGTTAGGAAAATGTCTAAGTTCCAAAGTTATGAGCTAAGACAAATGGCTTTGGACTTACTTTTGCGAGACATAAGTTTTTAAAAGTTGGATAGTAAATAAAGTGGATAGGCAGTTTTATTATTTCGCTGTTATTTTACTTTATTATTATTTCGTTTTTATTAGTTTGAGCCGGCGACTTTGTCTTTTATATTTTGAGAAACATATAATGTGGACATACAAACAAAAAGGAAGAATAGGAAGCACAGATAATTTTAATAATGACGGTATTATCATTAATCATGATTGTACCAGACGCACACAACAAATAATTAAACTATTGTACCCTAAAATTAAATCCATTTATCTGTTATTAACAATCAAAACCGCTTAATGTATTACGAACTATTTAACAAACATTCTACCTATGGATTGAAATGTTTCAATCAAATTGTATTTACCTGTATTTCAAACAAACAAAATATGTAACTAATCGGGATTTGAACATCATTGATTATAATAGTTGATTAGATAAATTATCTGAGGTTTGTGTTATAAACTTAATTGGTTTTCATTTTGTGTCGGAAAATGTCTATGATGTTATAATTATTTGGAATTTTTGTAAACAGGCTTTGTTCTTATTCAATTCTTTAATGTCTTGTATAGCCTTCAAAATAAATCCCAATACTCGGCATACTTTACCTATATATATATTTTTTTTTAATTCTCTCTTTTATGGCGCTTTACATAATTAGCTATGAATTTAAAAACCTGTAGGCGATTCTTTGCGGTAAAATATTTATGTAGTTTTATTAATCCTTCAAAAATAATAGACACTTCTCAAAATTCCTTTTCCACACTTACACCACAACATAAACCCTTATCTAGATCAATAGGGCTGATTGGTCCGCTTCGAGCCTCACATTATAACTCCCGTCACGATTACGTTACGTGTGTAACATTCGGAGATATCGAAACTTTACAAGCCCATCACTACTTATTGTTGAGAAATAAGCCGGAAAATGTCTTCTTGTAACTTCTTCTTCGTGATAACTTTTTGGATTAATAGTATTACAAAACTCAGGAAAAATAGGTATGCCTAAAATTTAGAAATATCCAGATGTGCCATATAGATTAGATGAGGCATTGTCCCTCGTGAAAAACTCTTATTTTTACTTAATCTTACATATTATACTGAGAACAATAAACGAGAATTAAACTGATATGTGTATTTTTCTTGGAAATACCTAATCAATAATACAACTCTACATGCTAACTACTCAGAAATGTTCCTCCCTAAAGTATCTATCGACATAACTGCCGTATCCTACTTTACTAAGCAAATACAAACTCCTTCCCCTTAGCTCTCGAAGAAAGTACCTTGAGGCAACTGTCTTGTATAATATAGTCAGAAATAAATTTAACTGTACAAACCTAAATAATATGATCTGTTATGCTGTACCAAGAACCATTCACAGGCGACAGGTGCGCCCAGGCACTCTTTTTGCGCTGAACACCTGTCGCACTAATTCGGGCCTGCGCTCACCTATCCGCCGCATGGTTGACACTTATAACGTCACCTTTATAAACATTGATATTTTCAATTGTAGCATAAATAAGTTCAAAAGCCTCCTTCATAGTTCCCTACTTAAAACCCAAACCTCTTAATAACAATCTTTTTAATTTTGTCATCTTTAAACTCCTCTTTCCTTTTTATGAATATATTTTGCTAAAAGTCATGTTTACATTGTCTCCCTATTTGTTATTTGTTACGCGTACTGCTATTAATGTTCCTAGCGATTAGAATTTCTGCTCTAAATTTTTATGTTTACCTGTGGATAGCGTTGTGGGTTACATTATGACCTCAACAAGTCATTGTTATATTATTTGTAAGTTTATATAATGTAACTGTTTGCTGTTCCTCAAAAGAAAAAAATAAAATAAAATATCTTAGAAATGGTAGTTCTTACGAAAAAGTAGGTACACAACTTATTCTGTAACACTTAAGGTCTACAATTTTGTGTGATTCTTTATGTAACTATCAGTTTTCAAAAAAAATACCTTTATCTATACTAATATGATAAAGCTGAAGAGTTTGTTTGTTTGTTTGTTTGTTTTAACGCGCTAATCTCAGGAACTACTGGTCCGATTTGAAAATTTCTTTCAGTGTTAGATAGCCCATTTATCGAGGAAGGTTATAGGCTTTTTACGGTACGGGATATAGTCCCCACGGGATGCGGGTGAAACCGCTGGCAGAAGCTAGTCTAGAATATATTGACTTGAAGGCTTTTTGTAGAAAATACGCCCATATACATAGTTATTTGATTTCTGAAGCTTTGCATTCCACCTCTTAATAAACTTCAAACTACAGTGAATCTTCAACAATATTTACGTAAACCTGAGTACAGACGGTATAAATAAAATCGAGACCTCTTTTATTTTAATTTTCATTGAAATCTTTATTTTAATTAGGCTGTTTTCCCGCAGTTTCACCCGCGTCCCGTGAGAACTACTGTCCACACAGGGATAAAATATAGCCTATGTTATTTGGGAAGATTGTAGGTTTCCAACGGTAAAAGAATTGTTCAAATAGGTTCACCAGTTTCGGAGCCCATAGGGTACAAACAAAAAAACCTTTTTTTTATATTAGTGTACAAGTATAGAAACTTTTTAATCAACGAGGGACACACACTTCAAAATAACTACATATAATCTTGTAAAAGGTAAACTGTACATTACCTATATCTAACATAATTCCTTCCTTCCTTCAAACCATTATCATGCCGTAAACTTCAATTCGCACAAACTTAAGCAATAAAAACATCTATGATATTTTCACTTTTGAAAGTATGAAAGTCTGAGCTCAGCTTTATGAAAACATTCTGTCTTGCTTCCAAAAGGCAGATAGCGTGAAGTGGAGAGTGAAGGCTTTAGAATAATTTACGACGTGTAATTTACTAGACGCAATTTAGTAGATATCGCTGGTGCTATAGAACTACGAATATTTATTGAATAGATAGAGCGCGCTTCTTATATACAGTAGTAGTTACAGTAGTAGTCTTAAATACTTCTTATATAGTACGAGTATTTTTTTGCAATAAAACTTTTATTAAAAATACACGTAAATAATAACAATTTCTGCTCAAATTATGTGCAGTCCTGCCCTGTATGATGATCGCGAAAGATTGTAAGATTTTTTGTATGGATCGCTGCCACTCTTTCGCGCAAAAACTAGAGAATTTATTTTGATGAAACTTAACAGTAACTAGCATAAACATAAGAACAACGTTTAGGCTACATTTTACCCAGCTGTGAGAAGTAGTTCTCTCAGGAAGTGGATGAAACAGCTAGCGGGATCTAGTTACAAAATACAAATATATTCTACAGAACATAAAAGTTATGTGATTAAAGACCCTACGGGTATCTATTTCAAACGTTTTATAAGCAATAGCCTTTATTGGCAAAACAAAGGCATAAAAAAAGGATTTTTATATCTACATTCTTTACAACAAATCTAAAGAATACTGAATGCTTATCAATCCGTACATTTGTGAAACATCCAAAAGGCTTCTTACATTGTCTTTCAAAACATTCCCAAGTAGGTACACTTGAAAACAAAATCCTTTCCATTTGTTTGACTCATAACGTGTCAAGCGTAAAACTCACAGTAACGTAAACAATTAAAATGCTACATTTTGTACTTGACATTGTTTTCTTCGGCAAATAAAGATTTCAAAACTCCCTTTGATGTATCGTAAAAACATTTTAATGTAAGGAATGAATGTATTACATTTTTCAAAAAAAAAATATCTCAGGTCTTATCTTAACTAGAAAAGTCAGCTTACATAGCTGCGAGCATATTTAGATTTGAAAAAAAACTAATCGGTCCTACCCTTTACCAATATTTATATGTACCTATAAGAAATCAGCTATTCAAATCGATATGATATCACGTATTAATTTGATGGTTTTTAACAATCGATTAAAGTGTTAAGATATTCTAACATAGATTTAAGATTTTTACTAACATACTGTGGATGTAACGATACTATGGATGGTCCGACATAAACAGTATTTTATTCATTTAAACCTACAGTCATAAGTCGAACATTTAAACCTGTATCCCCGTTTATAACATTCCGAAAAACATTTTAATGAACACTTTTTCCAGGTATATTTTTGTTACAAATCCGTAAAGCTAAAAGAGAAATATTGACAGAACTCGTAATGTACGTTCAACCGAGCAAAGCCGAACACAAAAGCTAATAAAACGAATATGCTGACTCTAGTAATTCGTAGCTCTGTGATATTAAAGTCAAACTATCTTAGAACTAAAGGTCCTATTGACTATGTTATTCGATATTAGACTTTAAAATGAGGAGTATAAAGTAAATTTTGGGTTGGTTAATAACTTTCAATCACATATTCGATGAGAGTTTGATGTTTATAAATCATTCCAACTAACTGTTTGCGATTGGATTATTAGTATTTGGAATGAAAAATTATATGCTAATGTGTGTACGCTCAGTTTATTAAAACACGTTTGTAATATGTAAACATTTGTTCACATAGGGCTGAAACGTTTTCCATTGAAACGAAAAAGGCCCTTTTTTTAAAAAAAAACAAGTTAAGAAAGAAGATAGATATTTATTTCTTTAAAACAAAAAACAAACAGACGAGTTGTTGTTAAAATTGGAAGACAGAAGAATATAAATCACTAACTCGCTCTCTTTTTTAAAATAATTGCTCTATCCTTTAAAACTACTTAAAAATACAATTTAAAAATCATTTTATCGATAAAAATCTAGAAAAAAAAATGACTGAGCAAACAAGCTTTGACATATTTCTCAAGAACATTAATATACCTTGAACCGAGAACCGAGCGCTCAGAACAAGTCGAGCGCTCAAAGTAAATTACATTAGAAACAACTGTGGACCGGGTAAGAAGTCAATTTACAACCCTTTTTACTCCGGATAAAAGGATAAAATACCCGGTGAAACCCAGGATTTGATGTATTAGACTTAAAGACCTAATTTATGATAACGTTGCCTTAAAAACACTTTTTTCTTATGAGTTTTTAGACGCAACCGCATGAAACAACTAGTTTTATATAAATACCCTATAGCTGTAACTGAATCTACAAAACCAATCAGATAAGCTGAACAAAATCACAAAAGGTATGATTCCGTATTTAACGTTCCCGTTTCTATGCCACGTTGCGTTTGAGTATGAATCCTACAACGCATTGGCATGTTTTTGTATTGGTCGTGACCATTCTCATTCTGCTCAAGGGAAATATTTATTTGAGAATATGACTTTGAGTAGGAATTTTAAAGGCGCTTCTAAGAATTTTAATTCTTAAAGATCACATAATATAGTAATTTCGCAATGGGACTGTCGAGCAGGAAAGTGACTAAAATTGTTTGTTTTGTGCCAAACTATATGTAGCTTCCTAAAAAAAAATGTTTGTTATGTATTTCGCCGGCATTGAACTCGATGTTTAGAACATAAATTGTATAATTGTTAAAAAAATGTGAAGTATTTACAGTTGAATTGTAAAATCGATTCCGATGAAATGTGGCAGGAAGATAGGCTTTTATTCGGATGCACGACGTACTTCGCGGATTTTATCATTTCAATCCCATTATATATCAACACAAGCAAGAACAGAATAAGTATAGTATAGGTAGGTACTCTTAAACTTCGTCTCATCAATACCCCAATCTACAATATGGGGTGAAACAGAACCGATCGTAACCGGTATGCTGATAAGTTCCCTATGGGAGCGAGGCGGAGTTTGATCAATGCCCTGCTGGGCTTTTAGCAAGATTGCGATGTTACTAGCCATAGTGATTTGTAATCGTCTTGTGTGAGTTACAGGACTTTTACAGGGTCATACAGCTATGGACTGTTTTAAGTAAATTGGCGTACGAAATCGTGAAGAAACTTGGTCATAATTAGACTGAAATCAGTAATCAGTAGTTTTTTTTATGCTTAAAATACTTACGCAGATGTGAGAATACGCGCTTTTACACTTTTCAAATTCTTATTTATTTTAAGACAAAGTGTATTTTAATAATTCCTCACTAGGTGCTTGGTTATGTATTTCATTATTTCAAGATCTGCATTAAATTATCTACTTATAATTATGTAGACTGACAATGTTCCCTGGTTTGCTCGCTTCTAACTGGTCACAGTAGCATTAACTTTGTTTAACTATGTTTTAGTTTCGTCCTTCAGGGAGGCTGCAGAAGTTTTATTGTATCTCCGAGAGGTATTAGCTTATTGGTCTGTCTTTAGTAATGAGCAAAGCGAGTGGCAATTTAACCGTCTTTAAAAAAGTTCGTTATATCTTGTATTCTTTTTTGAAAATCAAGAAAGTTTTTAAAACTCTACTGGTAACAATTTTTGGTCTTACCGCAAAAAAGTTAAACAGACGCCCAACATGTGTTTTAGAAAATGCATGGAGAATTTTCCTTAAACACGTACCTGTTAAAGTTTTACTTTGTCTATGAGTTATCACTCCTTCATAAAACAAATAAACTATACAAACGCTCTTACTTCTCTCCCTTATCTATACTAATATTATAAAGAGGAAAAGTTTGTTTGTTTGTTTGGTTGTAATGGATAAACTCGAAAAATACTGGACCGATTTTAAATATTCTTTCACCATTAGGAAGCTAAAATTATCTGCGAGTAAAATAGACTATATTTTATCCCGGTGCGGACAGTAGCTCCCACGGGACGCGGGTGAAACCGTGGGAAAACGGCTAGTCTATACTAATATTAAAAGCTGAAGAGTTTGTTTGTTTGTTCGTTTGTTTGAACGCGCTAATCTCAGGAACTACTGGTCCGATTTGAAAATTTCTTTCAGTCTTAGATAGCCCATTTATCGAGGAAGGCTATTATAGGCTACTTTTTAGTTCCCACGGGATGCGGGTGAAACCGCCGGCAGAAGCTAGTATTTAATAAAGAAATAAAACACAATCAACGTAAGCATCAAAGTGACTTTTCATATGAAAACGATTCGATTAATACCACGGATCTCGTTAATCGAGAACTATAGAATAAATTGGCACTCAGTAATCGTTATGGCCTTCATTTGTTGCGGGCACAATCGATTAATGTAAATGTTGCCTATAAATATTTGGAAATTGGTTGTTTTCTGTGTTTTCATTTAAAAATTTATAATTCGAATTGTGGTAGATAGAAATAGAAGGTAAGGTAGGTATGTAAATAGAAAGAAAGAAATGATAAATCTGTGAGTGTTGTGCACACCTGTAACTGACTTATTTACACAGGACTAACAATTGTAAACTTGTATGTATCTTATGCGTAAGCAATTGTAAATAAGTTGTTGGTGTGCCTTGTAAATAAATAAATAATAAAATAAACACAGATTAGAATTGTCAAACTGTTTCCTAGGTAAATAACGGTACCTACGTTATATTATCACAATCATTTATCAAATCAAAATTAATTGATAAAAGTGCCTATAGCAAAATATTAGCAGCCTTCAAATGCTTACGCACTGTCGAGTGGCCTTGATGTCGACCAATATAAAGGCCTATGAAATAGCACAACCAATACTCGCCAAACGACCTAACAAAATAATTCACATACTATTTAACCACCACAAATAAATGAGGTCTGTGTACCAACGTACCAACACTTCCTGGAAAGCTCAGCATAGTTTTCAATGAACACTTCGAAATATTCCCAAAGCAATTTAGTGCAGTCCGATTGATCGATAATTATGTGGTAGTGAATTTCGAGCTCGACAATCGGACATAAACGATTCATTGAAACTCATTAGTAATTCATTCACCACCTTTTAAAATGAATTTCACAATTCGTAAAGAGGATATCATAGGCAAAAAGGTATCTTCATAAATGTTTATAATTGTTCAGTGTGGTAAATAAAACGTACTTATAGTTATCGGCATGAATCTTGAGCTCTGACCTACATCTGCGCAGAAGTGATTTATTAGCAAAGAACCAATCCCGAGTGACGGCTATGACGCGATGCACTGCGGGCCAATCACTGCTTTAGCCCGCCCCCGCGCCTCACTTCATACCACAAAAGGGATACAATAAATTACTTCTGCGCAGGTGCAGGTCAGAGCTCAAGATTCGTGCCGATTACAATACCCCTTAATGTTAATCTGCAAAAAAAAAGTTAAGACATTTAGACTGACAGAACTTTCTATTACGGAAAGCTTACTGACACCAAAAAAGATCGGGACTAAAAATACGTGTCAGTGACGCATTATTTTAGATTAAGTTGAAAAAAATGAATGTAAATATAGACTAGGTTTATTTAAATGTATATAAATTGCATATCATATCGATTTAAACACAACATTCCCTAGTAAAATGTTATCTATTTTGTTGCCACAACAAGCCAACACAACGTAAAACTCGCTATCGCTAACGCTTATGCTTGTATCCTCACCCGAAGCTGAAAGAGAGTGCAAAAGTAAGAATTATCGGACTCCAGAGAGGCAAGTTGAGGCCCCCCTAATTGTCTTAATTGGACAAACCGTAACTTTATGAGACTAAGGTTTTTAGCAGCTTACGTTCGTATACATAATATAGTATAGAAGTACAGTTGACAACGGTTCAAGTTTCTTTTGAAAATGTCAGTGAGATCTCAGAAATGTTTTTGTTTTAAGTAGCTTTATTGTTTTAATTTACATCATAATTGCTGCACTTTGCGAATGAACACTTAGAAAACCTTTTATGTGATAGTCATAGGCTATTGTATATCTGAACTAGCATTTGCTAGCAGTTTAACCCGCCTCCCGTGGGAACTACGCCGGCCACTCGTACATTAAATTTTTCAATAAATGGCCACTGAAATATATATTTTTTCAAATTGGTCCAGTAGTTCCTGAGATAAGCAGGTTCAAACAAAAAACTATTCAGCTTTAAGTAAACAAAAAAAAATTGTACTACCCGAAACAGCACGACAGGTCATAAGCTACGTTTTATCGGCAAAACCGACAATGTTTCACATTTACATAAACAGAATAGGTAAGTACCTACATTATAATAAACTTAAGCAATAATTTGAAACATACTCCATTTGTGTACAAGGATGTAACACTTGATGTCTATAACTCGTATCATTTAATTCGTACAAAGCTGTAATAAAATCCTCCATTCTGAAACTCGACGCGTTACAACTCTGCGTATGTAGGCCGCACCTTTGTCTCATTGAGTGGCCACGAAGTTAGGGATTCAGAAGAAAATTTTTCATTTTGTTAGACAGTTAACTGATGGAAATTATAAATGTATTGTCTGAAAGTGTCACGATTGTCATGATTTCTGATTTAATTTATTTTTAAAAAGTCAATTATGTCAATCAATCTTGTATTGCTACAACCCTACAACCTGTCAAAAAATATAGCCAGTAGGAAATTCAAAAGCCTACAAAACATACTTTCAAATGAACCGCTAAGCTGTAAAGTTTTACGCAAATGGCCGCTCTTAGGGAACCATTTACATCCAAAAGTACTTTCCAATCATAACCCATATCTTCAAAAGTCTTTATAAAAAATTACCAAACGCATTCCCCCTCTAATTTCATAGCTCTACATAGAGAGTTCTCGCAAACCCACTCACACTGCGTGCTTCAATTCCGTCTAAAATTTAATAGTCCCTCCCGTTAACCAGATCACGTCCACAGACTTAATTACCGAACTTTTGCTTCCACGACTTTTGTTTTTCAAATCGTATTGTGTATAGCGATCTTTTTGGTGAATATTGTGTTGTGGAGGTTACGTGAGTAGATTATTGGGTTTAAAATGTTGACAAAGGTGAAGTACTTATTTTTATGTGTATGATGATTCTACTGAAGATCATAGATATGAAATATGCCATGGTTGATCAGTATACTATTGTAAAAGTCATTAGTAGGCTTTTCCCAACTATGAAAGGGGCGGCTTTCAGTCTAACCAAATTCAGCTGAGTATAGTTATCGGCACGAATAATGAGCTCTCGGCGGAAGAGTGGGGATCGCTTTGAGCACCGTACATTTATGGCAATAAACCAAAAAATCACTTCTGCGCAGGTGAAGGTCAGAGCTCAATATCCTTGCCGATGACTATACCAGCATTTTCATGGAGCGACTGAAAATCTGACCCTTCTAATCCCGCACAACCCAACTGACTTACTGACTTCTCAACCCTTTGGTTACCAGTTGTCAGACTGTCTGGCTTCTGACTAACCGTAACGACTGCCAGCTTTTAAAGTTGGAAAAATATAAAAAATATCGGTCCTGACCCAAGTCCCGACAAGCGTAATCACAAAGAACGGTAGAGATTTCTTTTTTCGTATTTTTTGATGTTGAGTTCGTTTGGCGTGTTGATTGGAAAGGCATTGAGTCTCGGCAAAGGCTTTTGTGTCGTACTCAACCTGTTATCATACTACTAGGAAATGGTAAATGGTATTGGAACAGTTCTACCAGGTTATGATGTATTTGAATTCGGAATTGACGGAGGTTCCAATTATGGAGAATTCAAAAATCCTGCAGCCTTGATTTTTTTAAGCATTTAAAATAAGAACTGCCTTTGTTTTTTTTTTTTCTTAGATTCTAAAACATATTTTAAAAGTAATAATATGTATTCATATTTTCTATTTAGCTATATTTTATGTCAGTAGTTGCAATAATTCAAAACTCGTAATGCATTTGATAAAAGGATTGTAAATATTCATATAACACCTTAATAAATAACGTTGCACAATTGAAATGTCTTGAAAAGAAGACGTTTTTATAAATTGAAAATTCCACATGTAATAAATTAAAGTAGAGGTCTTAGAAATCTAGAATGTCACCATTAGCATTTTGGTCAGAAAAGAAACGCACGAATTCTTCTAGAGAAAAAAAAGTACCTAGTCCTTCACTATTTTTTTTTATTTTGTGGCCAAGAACGAATACAAAGTGCCTCCGGTCTTTATAAAAAAGTTGGGGAAAAAAACCTCTTTTATCATGTAAATAGAGTAAAAGTACGTGTGAAAAGCGTTTCGGGCGATAAAATAATTTGCTACTTTTTACGTTTTTTGCTGCGAAGTTTATATTTTTATCACATTTGAGGGTTAAATGTGGATGAATTTTGTTTAATGCGTGTTTCCATTGTTTTTGTCAGTTTACCTTTTTTGTTTACTTTACAGATTTTAATAGGCTTTTGATATCTATTATAAGATTTTTATTGTCACTCTCTCAAGGTGAAACACCTCTTTGTATGTACAAATTCAGTAAGGATTTCCCTAAAAACGGTTATAGGCTACTTTTTATGGTGGTATAGGACGGAAAGCGAATATTTTTTTTTTTTTAATTTAATAGTTTCGAATATGAATGGATGATTGACTCAGAGATTATTTGATGTTTTTTTTAATTTTTTTACGCATTTTTGAGCTAGCAAAATTTCCTCACATTCATTCAGAGTCACATTATTTATGGTCTGTTTATATTAAAGGCATAATTTGAACATCTAAAACGAAAATCAAGGTGTTTATCTCAATATTTGGAACGAAGGAATTCGTCACGGAAAATTTCCCTTAATTTATATTTTGGTGGAAATATTTATACAATTCATCTTGGATTTCAGGAATGCTTCTGGTATACAAATGTCCATTATTATGAGAAATACCAAATATTGGTAACTATTGGGAGCTTACACCATGGCGTTATGAGGAAAATACGTTTTGCTTTGGAATATTTTAGGTTGTCGATGGTGCATTGTCCCTTAATAAATATTCCATTTTTATCCTTATGTTAGAATAAGAAAAAACATTTTTGAAGTTTGCTATCCATATTTCATTTCATGAAAAGTATTTAGTGTACCGCATCGAACATTGGAAACTCACTACGCTCTTTTTTGCCATCAATAGACTTCTTGACCGAATTATGTTTTTAAAGTCTTATGTAATTCACTTTCACAGTAATGCAGATAACAGTAGGTAAACAGAAATATAAGTTTTTATTCATGATGAAAGTTTTTTACCATCATCATTTAATAATTTTAAGAATTTTCAGCTTATCAACTTTTTTTTATAAAAAAACTGCTAAAGTCTTATCAAACGGTATCATTAGAAACATTTTTTATGAAACCCCAACTTCAAGTCAATGACCGCGATTAACGAACTCGTCAATCATCCGCAGAGTTTTTAATAAATTCGACAAAAAAGAACTAAATGAACCAAAAAGGTTTTAATTTTTTTCTTTATTTCACACTGGCCATGTAAGCTGTCAATAAAGACTGTTTGAATTTAATTAAAACAAAACAGATCGTGTTTATAAAACAACGCTGAAACAGAATAGGGATTTATTCTAAATACAAATATTGAATATGGAACATTCGAATGTGTGAAACTCGTTCGAATAGACAATTGTTTGATTTCAAATACATATTCGTGTAGGTCCAGATTAGGAATGGAAAATGTGATGACCAAACTTTTTTGATTAATTTATGCTTGTGGCGTATAATGAAAGAAGGTTGATGAAAAATAAGAGGAGGTATTTGATGTTCCCTTTAAATACAGGCACACTGAAAAATATGTATAAACGTCGAAGAAAACTTATCATTTTGGTATAAATAATAATTTTCTGGAAAATGACATTAAACAATGCACACGATGACAATTACTTTAAACACTCAGTAATTTACTTTTAGTAACTTTCCTCAGTGTTTTACAAAAACCTACCCAAAATACCAAAAAAAACTGTAATAAATACTAAAATATTTCACGTCCTACGAACAAATTCCGGTACACACAAATACATTGACAGCCGACTTTTTTGCCAACCGGACAGAACAAAGATGTCCTCTGTAAAACAATAGCAAAAGAAACTATTCGATATGTAGAAGCTAATCGTGCGTGTTTTTGTGTCTGACCGTACACAGGGCCGGATCTTGTAATAATAACTTTGTGCTATATTTTCTAAGGTTACTTTCAGACGTTCCTTTTGGAAATCAATTGAGAGGCCTAATTTTAGTAGTAGACGTCACATAGTTTAGTTGATAATGATCATATTTTTTAAGTTATCACTATCAGGTAACATACTTGAGTGAGATAGAGGGAAATAACTGGCTGGTTATACCTTTCGATGTATGAGGAGTTCCTTCAAGAAGCAAGTTTGTCATAGTGAAATACTCTCTGACTTTCTCAGCTGCATATGTTGGGCAAATGATGAATTAAGTACCTACAACACTATGCACACATTATAGGTGCCATACACGATGCGTTGTGGAGCCGCACCACAAATATTTCGCTGAAGTATTTTATGTAAAATTACGCAGGACATATTTTGTTGGCGAAATACCTACTTGTCACCACAATGTATTATGAGCTCCGGCTTTTAATTAACTTTGTATAATAAAAATAATGATTCCAATTCTTTGTCAATATAATTTTGTTTCTTTAATGTGAATTTCACAAGGTTCATTAAAATATTTTTGTGAACAGGAAATTCCGGATATAATTATTCACAGTCTCTAATTAATTAATTAATTTTCCTAAAAAGAAACCGTATTACCTTACCGTTTATTCTTTTCATACATTCAGTCCGAGTTTTTTAATGAAGCATTTGTTTTACACGTGTCGTTACTCGGATGTAGCTTATCTTTTTCCAATCAAAAATGATTTTACGAAAAAAAAAAGTTTAAAATTTCATATAAATATACCATGTAACATACGTACCGCGGCCCTGGTACATAAAAGGCCTATACGACGGAACACGACGGTTTTTAGTCAGTAAGAGTCTGACACTCTCTCACCGCTGCTAACCCACAGCGGGAGGGGTCATTTGATGATTTTTGACGTCGTTAAAAAAAAGGTAGGCTATAGTTAACTTTTACTGCTAACAAAAATCTTCTTCAAATTATATATCCATCAAATACATCCCTGTATTCACGTTTAGATGGCAGTTCACAAAAAGATTAGCTAGACAGCTTGAAGAGGATAGAAAAGGAAGATTTATTAATATCTGTAAGGCCTCAAATATCTAGCTTTCATTTCAGAAAGATAAAAGCTTTGAACAAATATTGTCTTCAAATGCGTGACAAAAGCAGAAAATCTGGATCGAAAATTCTAGAAAAACAATAGCCTATTGTTATCCTACTCGTGGTTTCCAAACTCTCATGTAGAAAGAGTAACTGGTTTTCCTTCTTTTAATCAGATTTTTCTCTCCCCCCGATGTTTTCCTTGAAGACAAAAATAAATATATTCAATAAGTCAATCCTTTCGGATCCAGTATTTAGTAAATCCTTGTTTTTTACCATTACCATGTAAAACAATCCTTTTATTATTTTTTCAATTCCCAAAATGCCAAGTCATTTGTTCCTCAATGAAATAATAGGAGGTTCAAAATGAAATTAATTTTCAGGCTTTTTGTTCGCGTTCATATTAATTTTCATTTTTCTGTTCGTTTGAGGACGCTTTAATGCTGTCAACATCAGAAACCCCGTATTTTTTATGAAAACCAGTACATTGATTTTGGTAGATTTTAACTGCGAAAATATTCGCTTTGTTTACAGAACCAATTTATGCCACAAAATAGATGGCTGAAACTTAATTAAAATATTTATTTTAATTTACTTTTTCGTGTTACATAAAACGCCTTCCTTTACTGAAGAATTCTCACTAGCTTCCGCCAGCGATATCACTCGCTACTCCTGAAATCTTCTTCCCGCAACCGGATATAAGTCTATGATATTCTGATATGTAAGCTAAATATTGCTGTCAATTTTCTTCAAAATTCATTCGGTAGTTTTTACGTGAGAGAGGAAGAAACATTCATACGAGATTTTTTGTAATTTGTTTCGTGTTTACCTAGAGGGGTCAAGCGTGGCCTAGTGCTCGAGTACGAGTCTACAGGAGCGATCTCAGGTCAGGCAAGTAACTAACATGGAAGTTTTCTATGTCATATGTACTTTCTAAGTATCTCGAACACCAATGGCTATGTAAAATAAACACTGAAAAACACATCAACTATAACATCATAGTTCCTATAAAAATATGAGTAAAACAACGTGAAAAATCGAGTACACGATAAATCTTTTTACAGACTGCGAAAAGCTTTTAAAAGTAGTAACAGTATGTGGAAGTTACACTCGAGTGCCGTGAATCATACCTAGTCCTCTAGAGCCTTTACACTGTCAGCCGCCGAAACCGGAATGGGACATAAACTATGGGATTTGAAACAACGGGAAAAATATTGTATTAAATTGAATAACTTTTTGAAGTTATAAGATAAAAGTTACTACTATATTATTACCGCAATTATACAAGCTGGTACATGTAAAGTATTTTGTGTTTTTGATGGGCAATCATCAAATCCTGCTGTGGGTTAGCAGCATGAAGACTGTCAGACTCTTACTGACTAAAATCCACCATGTTCCTTCTCAAGCCCTTTATTTACCAGGGCTTTCAAACAATCCCGCAGCCCCGTCAGGCCGTGGCCCTGATGACATCTAAAGTATCCTGTATGAACAATGTAGGCCCGTGTCTGAAATGATCTTTTGACGAAAGTAGACCTGTCAAATTAGTAACAAGTAAGTGTTGGTACCTAATTATGGTGCTGCGTGTTAGGCACAACTAATCCTTCGGTTTAAGAAGCTGGAAGCAAAATCCATTAAATGAGCAATCTGTAACTATCGGGAAACAGTGAATCGAAGTAATCAGCGTGATTTCAAGTTTCTACAAACTTCTGGGACGCGGGCACGTTTTTCAAAAATAGTTATCTTGATGAGAACAGTTCTGGGTGCGAAGTTTTTCTAGATTAAAGCTAGAAAGTTACGAAACATGGTCTGAACTTAACCAGTGAGTCAAAGTTACGTGCTAATGTAAACTGTCAGAGATTTTTAAATGTTTTTTTATTATTATTTACTCCTTGATGGTATGTTTATATATGCTCCTGAGTTACTGTTAAATTATACTCTGCTATTTATTTTTCATGTCACTTTCCCTTCTGACAATCTCCTTCCATTAGGAAATTCTCTCATCACGCAAAGCAAAACATAGATATACACGACTGTTGTATATCTATGATATAAGACAACAACGATAAACACAACTGGACCACGAAAATGGCCAACTCATGAATGAGTACCATCTCATGAATATCTCACCTGTGTATGCCCCATGTATTAGACCAAGATCCCGAGGCCGCTAAACATCAATTATTTTCTCACAAATGGAATAAAATAAATTCGGACCTTGAGTTTTGCTTACTCGGCAATTTGTATCGAAGGCCTTCTATAAAATTATCGACTGAATTAAAAAATATGTATTTTTAAACACTAATTAAAGTATGTCGCCAACATAAAATATCCCAACCTCATTATGACGAGTACCTTATCAATTTGGTGCTTTAAATTGAGTAATAGAGCACACATGTTATATTTTAATGGCTTATCTATATTATCATCATACCTTTTGTAAATTGTATTATTCTTTCTTCTTCGATGTTTCTTATTCTTTATCGCTCAAATGTATTTTTAGTTACTTAGACAATAGATAATGCCCGGTGGTGTTGGGATCTCACACTACAAGGTCGGTGTTCTAGTTGACCCGCTGTGCAGTCATTTATCGCAACCCCACGTGGATGAGAGATAATAAAGAATATTTATGTAGGCACTGATGAAACGGCTTGTCTTAATAGTATTAAACCGTTGAGAACAGTATGATCTTGTTTTAGTAATCTATGTATACTTAATATCAAAAGAAATTTAAGGATATATATATAAATATAAAGAGAAAACATATTTTTTTTGTTCGTTTGTACCCTAAAGGCTCCGAAACTATTGAACCGATTTGAAAAATTCTTACACTGATAGAAAGCTACACTCTTCCCGAGTAGCATAGGCCATATTTTATCCCGGTACGGGCAGTAGTTCCCACGAAACGCTGGTGAAACCGTGGAAAATCGGGTAGTAACTGATAAAGTGGTAGTAGGTTCATTTAACTCACATACAAAAACTGAAATAAAAACGAGCCAATATTTCAATGTAATTTAAATATTCCCGAAATCGAATTACAGCCGTGAAAAAATTTCGAACTCCGTTTAAAACATTTACGAGGACTTAATATGATTGCAAATGGATGCCAAAGGTCACTTGTAAACAGGATTACGCCGAAAACGAACGAATAAAATTGAACGATGCGTTTAATTGATTTATCAACGAATAAAACCTCAATCATCTGCCTCAATATTTTAATTAAAGGATTGAAATAAAATGAAATCATAAACCATTGTTTAACGATGATATTTAACCATTAATCTATTCCTCTGATGATTTTTAGAGCCCGTTACAGAAAAAGAAATGGTCGTATTCAAAGTTGGCCCGCTAATTGTGATTCAAATCGAACTTTCGGTTGGTCTGATACCGTCCTGATGCCTGAATTCACTCTTATTCATCTCTATACTGTTACTGACTTTTCTCGAGTTCTAGGTATCTTTCAAATTATTTCGTATGGATCTTCAATCTGGTTCAGAGTTGCTCATTACAAAAATAATAATATTCCGCGATTGTTTTGGAACTTAAACTTCATTATTTTGACATCACCTTTTATACAAAAATTTCATATTTCGCTCAAAATGTAATGCCATAACAAAATAACTGAATAACAACGCTAAAAGTATGATGTGTGCAGCGACCTTAAATGCTTAGTCGGCTGATCTTCGGATATGCAGCGGCAAAAATGTAGGCCGTGCTGTGGATTTATTTCACGGATCACGTCATTCTGATATAAAATATTTGCACATTTTGTATTTAGCATCCGCGATATTTTAATACTAATAAAATAAAGAGGAAACATTTTTTGTACCATGAAAGGCTCCGAAACTACGGATTTAAGCAATTCTCTCACTGTAATATAAATACCTATTAAAAATAAGAAATATAATATCATCGAGTAACAGAGGCTATATTTTGTCCAGGTACGAGAAGTATAGTTCCTCTAGGAAACAGGTAAAACTGCTAGAAATAGCTAGTCCCTTAAACTTTAATAAACAGTTAAGTAGTTACATCTTTTCCACTACAAACTTTTTATGTCAAAAAAACAATCTCTATTCACGAATTCCCATTAAAATTCTATAAAAGGAACAAACAGGAATATTTCGATCAAAATGCTGATGGCTTTGCACATCACATTGACAGATACGACGATTGCATTGTGGTATGATCGTAGTGTGCATTTTAATCAACTTGAACACAATGATCGTTTGATGTGAATTCTGATAACTACTCGAACTGTTATGATGAGATCTTGATTGAGAATGTCGGTTAGTTATCGTAGAATATTAGTTAGTTTAGAGAGGGAATCCTGAGGCCAAATAACAGATGCATTGGTTGTTACTTAATCGGGTCCCATCAAAGTTAAGCAACGCTTGGTATGGTCGGTCCATCTATTCTCCATGTGCATACAAGTTTCTCCAATTCTCCATGTTTTGGAAGGCACGTCCTAAACATATAAATGAAATAATGTTTCATGGCTTTGAATTATATACATGTATTTTTTTTTCTCCAAACATTACCCCCTATTACCTTTCTGTTTCAAACTCAAACGTATTAGTTTAGCAGTAACAGCTACAACTAGCTACATAATGAACCTCATTTGCCTCTCAAAAACAAACACACGTCCAAATTAACTTTAGTAAAACATCACAAAAGTGCGTGATCAATCGTTGTCTATTCAGTCGTTAATTTTGTGAAAGCGCTGAACAAATATATCTGTTGACTTTAACAAGTACTGAACAGCATTTAAATCGTTAAAGTCCTGTTAATTTGTTAGCTTTTGGAATGCAGTTTTTAATTAACTTAGTGTAGTGGTTAAAGTACCGTCTCTCAAGTAAGACATAGAGGATTTGATTCCAGGTCAAGTAAGTACCAACTTTTCTAAGTTATACATATGTTCTTTCCCAGTATATCTTGGACACCAGTAGGTAACTAAGTAGGTAATGGTTTGTTATCACACTTTGACGGTAAAATAACTGAACAGATTTTTGCGTAACTTTTGTAGAAATAGATACAATACAGGCATTATGTTTGCCAATTTTCTCAGTGGAAAATGTTAAACTCGTCCCATAACAAGAGTTCTCGAACACGACAACTAAACAGTTGGCCAACAGTTGAAACAATATTTGGTAAAAAAATGTTTTGAACGAAAATCTTGATTCCAAACAAAGTTTTCAGTCTTCATACCATTTTATCTACCCAAAAAAATTGTCGGCCGACTAAGAGTTTGCAGTATGCGGGTATTCTAAAGTTTAACTCATGTTGTGGCATATATGCTTATACTGAAACAGCTTCCTCAAAGTTTATAACAAGGAAACAGTGACGTAACTACAACGAAATGCAAATTGTTTGGCTGCTGTCGACAGACCAATACAAGTTTTGACGTACCATACATAACTTAAGTTGAAGTGTTCTTGTATGATGACGAAATTTCTATATAGTTACCTCTTAACATAAGTAGGTCATTGTAGGTATATGTATAGAGAATCTATATTCAATAACAATGGAATAAATTTTGAATAATACAGGTACTTGATCGGAGGCATTTGTTTTATTAGTTTTCTTGCGCATGTTGAGGCACGTGCGCAGGTTACATGCCTTTTAAAAACGTGAGAGTCCAGTGACTCGAGCTACCAAACCAAAACGCGCATGTACCAAAGCAAAATACCCACCCGCGTGCTCTTGTCACTTGTCACTTGAGCATGTTAACTTGCTCCAGCTCCGATGTACCGCGTAGACGCACGCTTAGACGCAATTATAGCTTACAAGGTGATTCTCTCGTGGAAATCTATAATCTGGTCACCTATTCCCGAGCATAGTGAAGAAAATTGTATCAGGTTGGATAAGTTTCCCATGCATCTAGTCTTTCAGCTGTAGGGTAGACCTGTCCAAAACCGTATACCCGGGCAAAACCGTATAGCGTATGTATTTCTGTTAATACTTCAAATTTCCCGCGCCACTGCAGCTCAGCGATGTCAACCAATCACAGCTATTTGTCAACAAACACTTGTCGCGACAGGCATGCGCGTTTTTTAAATATTTTATTTTATTGTTTTTTAGTGGTTTTTATGTAATTTATGTGCAAAAAGAAGTGCCAATCGTCAAATTTACGTGTACAATAGGTAAGTAACTAATAGTCATGTTAAAAGTGTGTATATTTTTATGTAATTCAGTACATTTGTACCGGTAAATTCAATTACGAATGTAGTAGTGAGTAACGTATTTATACATACAATGGTATGGGTTAAAATCGTATGGGGTAAAATCGTACATGTACGATTTTGACCCGGATGTACTTAAGTGTATTAACCTTTTATTTTTCATCAGAGATGCTACGATGCCTCGTGATTATAAAAGGACGACTAATAGACAATCGTGGGACACGGAAAACATGAAAAAAGCTGTTCAGGCTGTGTTTGATGGGATTTTGGGGTGCTTCAAAGCTACTCAAATATATCAGGTGCCGAACTCCATACGCTATACGGTTTTGTCCATGCCCTGGGGCAAAACCGTAAAACGTAGAAGAATTATTTTTGCTACTTTTTTAAATTTACGCTTAATTTATCTAAGTTAAAATATTCTGATTGCATACCTTATGAGACTGGTTAAAAATAAATGTTGATTTAGTACAACTGTGTTTTAAAATTATTGATCAGCATCCACAAACCCTTAGCTATACGGCTTTGCCCCGGTCTCCCCTACATCATAAAGAACTTGTTAAGGCTTACTTAACTTATTGTACTCATTCCTGAAATGTATTTTCTGCTTCTGAGTACCAGGAATAACAACAGCAGCACGAAGCCTTAATAAGCACCTCATTTTCCAGAAATACATCCCGTAACAGAAATAATTCTAACAGTATTACTACATATCCGAACGACCTATAGTCTGTTTTTTAATCTCGTAGACTAAATTGACACTTGCAAAATGTCAAACTTTCTAATAATTTTGCTAGCTCTGTGGTGCAGTGTTGTACTTACGATACCGGTTCGTTGAATAGTAACTTTTTATCTGTAATAGACGAATTTAATATTCATTCAAAGTTTTATATTTAAAATTCACGTACGTACACATGGCTGTACGACGTGCTACAAACTGCCAGGGATATCTGACCACGCAAAGCCATGCGTAATCATCAAGGATAAGCCCATTATTTCAGGATGACTTATTGTAAAAAGTTACGATTCAACGAACCGGTATCGTAAGTACAACACTGCACCACAGAGCTAGCAAAATTATTAGAAAGTTTGACATTTTGCAAGTGTCAATTTAGTCTACGAGATTAAAAAACAGACTATACTTCAAAAGACCTTTACAGGAAACTAAAACGAACTACTACAAGTAGTACTAAAAACGTTTACGCACTGAATATCTAAAAGATATACTGCCATCTATCAGTTAACCCCCAAATCCCGTTAACCCCAATCCGTTTGAGAATAAATAAGAAGATACTCACACACACGTGTAACGAGGTGTTAGTGTGTACGTACGTGAGTGCGTGTGTATGTGTGTGTGAGCCAATTTTTATGTACGTCTCGCGTCGGGCCTGGATTTATAGGCGGGTGAGAGTCGTCGAATTGTTATTTCAGGCCCGAGTGAAAGCGGGTAAATGGAAAATTGTACTACAGGTACAGGTAAGTACTACCGAAGAAAGGCTGTTAATTTCTAGTAGGTATAACTTCCAAAACTAGCTTTTGCAGCAAACTGCAATCATGAAGTTCATGTGTTTTCTTAATACTTTGTTAAGTGTTACTTTTCTATTTTCACAGGATGTATAAGTAATTCTAGAAACATGGGTACTCAATAACAGTGTGATTCTCTTTCAGTTACGCATTACTTTGGCAAAACAATAACTATTAAATAAAGGTACATCTTTAAAAGCCGCCAACAAGGGATATCATAAAAATCTAACATCTTATTTTGTACTCATATTATCTGCAAAATAAACGATTTGATTTGATTTGATTTGATTAGGTTACCTGGATCGCTCCATGCAAATCATTGGTAAACAAGCTACATTTGGTAAGACTGGCAGTCAATCCCGACGTTGGAAAAATACAAAGTAGAGGTTAATGTACTACAAAATCGTCGCTATCACTGAGACCCCACCCTTATCACACGTGCGACATAAACGACACCACAGGTGACTGTTGTCGGATAATTTACGACATCAATTCCCGAAGTCACGCGCGATGCGTGCGATTTCTCACTGTTTTACCGACACCGACTTTATACGACTTTTCGTTTTGTATTAAAATGTCGTTGACTAATGCGATGGTATTTGGTGAGACATATGCGTTTGTGCTTGCGACTTTTATTTGCTGTTCTAAAGATAGGTTTGTTTAGTACAATTTGTTGTGCTTTTGGAAGTATTTAGGAATAATTTTGCGAGTCCTCGACATTCTTGCAGGAGTGGATTTTTTTTATAAACTTCACACGAAAGTACCAACGTTTTGTCCGATCGACCAACGAACCATCCTATTTAAATTCCTTAACTACAAAATCTTACTTAATATTAAGGTAAAAAAAAAACAACAATTTGTCCAAATCCAGCATTTTTCATCGTCACGAAGAACAATCTTAGGCAATTTCCCTTTATATAGGCCAACCTTTTCTTTGCCAACTCGTCGTTATCCCAGCAATATGTTGAGACCGCAATTTGTTCTGGGATTTGGCGATCAGGTTATGACGTCACAGGTCTTCAGAGGTCGCAATCGACATGGCATGTGGCTTGTAAGAGTTTTTATACCGACTTCGTGGAAAAAGGCTAACGAGCGAAGTGATTTTTGGCTTATATTCGTAGATTGAAGACGAAATTGAATTCTTATTTTTCTTCATTTTGATATGAGAGAATCTGAGGGTATATTTTTTTAACACAGTGCACAGTGGAAACTCCAAAACAAGTGAATGGAATTCAAATGGGCTGAAAAAAATGCCGACTAAGGCTTTCCAATAATTACAGCATGCACTCTAAAACTAAGTTAATATATGAATTATTCCAAATTCTATTTTCGAACCCGAAACATATATAGCTCTTTCTAACAAACCATAAATAACGACCGAAGTTTTTATTTGAACACCTTAAAGCCTCAAAAAGGAAACCTTTGGACGCATTAGCGGGCCACAAAAGGTAAATAGTACGGAAATCACTCGAAACGAAAAGGTCAAGTCGAAATAAAACCTAACAAACGACAATACAGGAAATGAAAGGGTGTTCGATTCCCGGTCAATAGAAATGGCTTCACTTAAAGAAAGCTTGTCTATAGATATTTATAAAATGTTAGGAAAAATATGTAACGTTAATTTCCGTGTGACAGTTAATCGAGGCTTAGGATACTCGATAAATGTCATGGATTTAAAGTAAAGCCTGATTCCTTACTTCATCTAGTAGATATTTACTTTTTAGGTGTTTTTGTTTTTAGTGACGGGTACGTTGTTCTAAGAACTGAGCTTCTTTTTCAAACGTGAAATGCAAATAACTACCATTAGGTGGTCCTACTGGTGGTGGTGGTACTCAAAGATCTTTAGTTGTGGATCCAGAGTTTATTTAAGTACAGTGAAAGGTTTTTTTATCTGGAATTTCTGACCAGCTTGAATTATTCTACTTGGAGGATTACAAGATACTCAATATTACCTACATGCATCTTAAAATAAATCAGTTCAGACCTAAGTATCTACCTAAACGTAAAAGTATAGTTTCAGTGGGCTAAATCTGATACGTAATTCGCCAATGAAAGGGTCAATACCTTGAGACCTATCGTTACCAATGAGTATTAAGGAAACGCGACCCCTTAAACATAAAATAAAACCTAACCAAACCTAGCCTATTGACCTCATAATCCATTCCAACGATTCGTATCACCATTGTGTCCAAATGCCGGAACGAAAATAGCGCCAAAACAGCCACAAAATGGACGAATAAAGGCCATGAATAGACGAGAGCGAATATTCAAGCACATTATACTAATTAAAGCTACGGACAGTCGTTTGTCAACGTGCGAAATGCAGAATGTGGAACTAGGAAAATGTTATTTAAACCCTCACTGGAATGACTGTGATTTAGACATCTATTTTGGGAAATTAGGTTTTGTCACATGTTGAGAAACTTGTGGTCCCAAAGGTTAAGTTTGGCTTGCTATACGATAAGCCCATGGCCAGTTCAACGACCTTACCCGTTGGGCTTTGTAACCTCATGTCGATAGCTTTAGAAGTAATAAGGTACATGTAAGTCCTCATCTCATTCCTTAAATAGCTATAAATTATACACAGTGACCACGGTATAATTTATTATAAAGAGAAAATAAATAGTTAAGTGTTTCACAAAGTACCCACGTCGTTATCCTTTCTCCTTTCATGAAAAAATTGGTACCCTTTCTACCATACTTACCGGCTATTGTTAAAAATAACCTCCCTTAAAAATAAGCACATAAGATTCAAAATTACGTGACATAAATCACGCTCGACCAAATTTACGACCTGTCCAAAATAAAGCCTATCACACACCATAACACACTGGTTATGCCATAAAACTGGGCAATAAACCGTCGAGGGCCAATCAAAATAACCATGATGATGTTCTGAAAATTTAAATTAAATCCTTACTCACCATTTTTTTCGGTGTGAACCGCTTTTTTAACTGCCTGATAGTAGTAAAGTGCGATTCATCATCAAACTGATTTATAAACCCCCAACCAAGTTTACCGGCTCACTAAAAGTTTGCACTGTGAATTCGTTAAATGCACTGAATCTTGCTTGACTTCTATTAAAATTGCTTGAACCACTAACTGAATACTGAATGAATACCACTCTTCTATATAATAACGTCTGAATTTCACCACTTCACCAATCATTACTGAAACTATCACTGAATAGAAGGTATTGGAAATCAGATTCCTATGCCTTTTATATTCGTCGCTTTTCAACTGTGAAATCTACCCGCAGTTTAAAAGCTATTGGTCAAACGCTTCAATCTAATTTGAGGGGCGGTTTTCGCTCGTTCACTCGACGTTCTAGTTCAGTGTGAACTGTGCACTTCGGGTCTAAGGACTTGATCACATGGATATAGGTGATGACCATGGGTTTAATAAATTAGTTTGCTGAAAGGACAATGCTTAGGTACTTTTTGTCGTAGTTGCTTCAATGAAACCAATTTTAGGTATTATAATGGGTACCGACCGAAGTTTGTGTTAGGAATCGAGTTGCGGACTGCCAGTGACTTTTGCGAGAACTATTACTTGAGGGATAAACGGGAATGAATGGTTTTTTTTTTAAATTAAGACAATCATTTTAGAACTGTCATGGATGAGACAGGAATGGGCATTTCATCGTCTGTTTTTCCGTTACATTCCTCCGTTGATCTACGACATTCAGCCAACATTCCAATACACGAATGATCAAACGCTTAACCTGATTTGTGAACTACTTCAAACTGCACATTTGAAACACGTGTACAGGAACTGACGGCTATGCGTTGATTAATGCGGTTACAAAGGACCGTTGACTCTGGCTCGTCAATGCAGATTGACGTTACTTCTGCACTAAAGCACATACTAGCGGATTTGGTATTTTGCAATCAAGACCGCATGAAGGTAAGAATCCCGTGCGGAAAAATTGACTGGAAAATTAGGTTGTGCAAGAGCGCTGGAGGGTTGACATTTCCGAGTTTACAGTTCTCGTCAATTAACTTTGCTGCTCTGAAGTTAATCACCAGGTTACCAATATAAATATCATGTTTTTATTTCCAGCAGTATGTTCTCTCGGTTGATAAATAAGTCACTCAGGATAAGATGTTCGTGGCCAAACCCACGCACTAATTGACAAATTTAAGTCAGCAAATATTAATTTAATGATGCAAATTGCTTGTAACATTTATTATTGACCCATATTACATTAGCACTGTGGGCGATAAATAAAGTCCCTACAAGTTACTCTTCAAATCAATTATCGTGAGAAATGTTAACCTAAATTAAATTATGTGAAAAGTTAACAATTTATGTTCAAAACGAATGTAAGTTACGCGCCATTTCCAATATTAACACTGACATAAATATTTACCAGCGGTTTACAATGGCTTTAAGGGTAAGTTTCATTTCAAAAGTGTATTTTATGATAACTGTGGAGAAAACCCTTTCGGTTCTTTTAGGTCCATCAAAGGAGGCATGTGGAATGAAAATAAGAAAGGAACTATACATTAATCAAATTTATTTATAATTCTATTCAGTACAAAAATCTTTTAAAATAAAAACTTTTAGCTTTCACAATTGGTCTACATAATCAGCTTTTATATATTTTTGTTGTTTGTTCAATAAAATGCAGAATTTCGGCTTAATTCTTACTTCGGAAATAATAATCCGTCCATCATCACGAAAATTTTCCTCCATTAATCGCTACAACCAACAAAATTAAGTAGCCCACCAAATTACCGCAACAAAAAATGAACCAACATACTTTTGAACACAAGTCCATTAAACCAATGACGGGCAACTTCAACTTCTGGCTACTCAAAATACTTTGAAAGTTTCAAAAAATTTAATATGTTTTCCTGCTTTAGCTTTTTGAAACTGGTCCTGCCCTTAACACACTCGTTGGGGCCACTGAAATGATTGATGACGGACTCCAAATTGCTCTGGGCCGTCGGCGCCTACAGACCGAAATTTTGGACCACGCTCTTTACTTGCACTGTGGTGTAAGTTAAGAAAGGAAGGGTAAAGGTTGGTTAGTTAGATTTCATTTTTTTACATACCTATGCGTTCTAAATATAAGCTTCTACGTTCCTTAAATATTAGTCTTTACATCCTTTAACAGGACCACAAAAAGTCTATTAATATGTTTTCATTTTTGGAAGGATTACATGTCGGATTTCTATACATCCCAATATATTGTTTTTACTTTATCTTCCACATAATGAACGCATAATTTTGAAATTACAAGATCTAGTTTGGGAGTACCAACAACACACTACGATCATTGGAATCCAATACCTAGAGCCACACGCTAATAAATAAATATGGACGGAGAATACCTACATATACCTACAAAGTTATTGAGCGCAGAGACAAATATTTCCTTCATGCTCTTCTACAATTCTAACCCTCTCCTACCTTACGCCATCCAGGCACTCATGTCCGACACGCCAGCTCCAATTTACATGCAATCAGCCAATGGTAACAAGATATTGTACCTGTACTATTAGATTATTAAACGCCTTTGCTTTCACAGCACCAGTAACCGTAGGGTTAGATGATCGAGGAAAATAACCCGTTTCGCCGTTGCACAGTTTAAATATATTCTCTTGTAAACAGTTGTGAAGCAATAACGATCGTAACAATTTCACTCACACACGCATGTGCTCGTTGCGACACTCAGTACTGACAGCACCGATAGCGCCGGTAAAAGCTCTTTGATGCACATGCGTGTGTGAGTGACATTTTTACGAACGTTTGAACGTAGCTTTGCAACTGTTTAGAAGAGAATATATCTAAACTGTGCTTGAAGGCAATTTCCACGACTGACGATTTGGAATTTGAAAATGCTGGAGTGAGATGGAATTGTGGGGAAGCGAGATGGGAGATTTCCCTGATAAGGATGGTGGATATTGATTATGTAATTATGGGTTTGATAATGAACGGTGATTAAATAAATTAAACCAATCTATCGAAGTCTTGTCTTATGGGTATCGGTATTTCAAGATACGCCTCCAGTTCGTTGTTTGGCGAATACTTGTTTCATCGTTTGAGAACTTACACTAATTAATAAAACTGAAAATAAAGCAATTATGTAAACTATTGCATAAGAATGATTTTTTGAATTCTTGATTTCATCTGAACAATTAGATTAAGATGTTAAGTCTAAATAAAGTAGGTATGTATATGTAAATGAATTCTCAAAAACAAAAGCTCGACTATTCCGTCTAAACTCCCATTTCTCACATTTAACCGACTAAAGTTTTTAACTAATTCGAAATTTTCTAATCTAAATGCAAATCTTTAAAAGTGCGCCACTCGTAAATGACTTTTTTTGTAACTTTTAGGAAAGTTTACACAAAAAGAAATTCTTCAAAGAACTCAAAAGGGTACGCGTGGAGTGGTATTAAATCTTTTTGAAAATTGATTTGAAAGTTTTGCCATATTTTTGTTCGATAAGAATTATTTTGATGCGTTTACTTTTCTTTAATCGAATGTGTAGTAAATATGTGTATAAGTATAAGAGAATAGAGCATACCTACATATATGCTAAAAAAAGGATTAGTAACTTTTTAAGAACTTATAGTACGCGCCAAATAAGCGTGCAATAAAGTTTGTTCACCTCCTTCTACTAATGTATCCCAATATTTCAAAACGATACGAAAAAAATGTATGGGCAGTGTCGCTAACACGATCAATACAAGTGTATCGTGGTAAGAGGCGTCCTTGTCGCAAAGGATTACAAACCTTTGGTCAAAATTATGATCAGTCGTTTTTAGTTCAAATATGGGCAGACAAGCGCATTCCAAATTCGGAATGACGGAAGGACATTGTTACAAAATGGCGGACAGGTGATGCGCCCCTGACGGCAGGGCGGTTGAATGACCTTTATTGCAAGTTTATTTGGCGCGTACTATAGGTAACTATAACATTCTTCATCTTACGGGTTGTATCATCTCTTAATAAATAAAAGCAGTCATTACAAAATTACAAATTTATTACACACTTCACATTATTTACATACTGTAACAAAGTTTAAAACTAATTAAAATTAGGAATTTTAATGACGGAGGTGACATTAATCAATAAATTATAATATTAATTAATTTTCCACCGCTTAGAGAGTTTGTTAAGATATTAAAATTAATTCAAAAAGTGGATTCAGACTTTACATGGCCCTTCTTACCACTATGTAACTTTTAATAAATAATGTAGGTATACTATTTTTATAAAGTTCAAAATATCCCATGTTTTTCTCACTTTATCTTAGTCCATCAATTTGAATAATTTCACACCTGATATACTCTCTATATTTCAGGAAGTACACTCAGAGGCAATTATATCTGGCCCATTTTTAATACAGCACTAGAAACATAGGAATACCTAGAAGTGGTACAAGGTTTCCAGTTCAACCGTGCGCGGGATAACTACTGCCATCACGTGGATGCCATCCTATGCAGGCCTATCCTATCCTATCTCCAGGGAACCACCTACATATATCAGGGCCAAATTACAGCTCAATTGGTTCAAAAATTTTAGTGTTATGTACGTAACGCACTTACAGGGTTACTTTCACGTATACAATATTATAACTTGTAAGTAAGAATGTTAACCGACCCAATATTATTGCAACGAAGTGTACTTACTAAAAAAATATGTAATTTAACGTTATCTTAGTATAAGAATATGGTGCCGTCGGAATGGTTTTCAACTTTGATCGTGGGCGGAGGTGGGTCCCTTTCCAAGAGGTAGGCGCGCACTTGAATCAGTACCACGTTGGCTACTGAACATAATAAAGCTACGAGTAACAACCTGGAAGTAAAAAATATAGATAATTAATTATTGTAAGCTAAAATTAAGGTACAGTTAAATTTAACTACTTGACTCTCACGCATTTGTTCATACAATTATCAAGAAGCTTTGCTTATCCGAACTTAGTTACTTCGGACTGACTTCACAATATTAAAAAAATAGGGACGTTATACTAATAAATTATTTGATGCAAACTGTAACGGTAAGGAAAAAAATATATGTAGGTATAGCAGAGGTATATGGCAGAGAAAGAGTGGAATCATTTTGTTTTAAAAGGAAACAACTAAGTTAACCTCAAATAAGGGGTTAAAACTGGATGTAGCCGGCAAAGCCTGGGGACTTCGGGCTTTAGCCGTATCATATACATACACTGAAAAAGTATAAATATTTTTATTTCACTTTGGCCCTCATGCTTCCTACTTAAAGTAATAAATAAACTTACCAATAAGAGAACCCAAGTCCAGAGGCAGCGGTATAGATGCCTAGCGCTACGTATGACAGCGCGAGATGTTCATTCAATCCTGACGATAGCCAATATATGCCGAACATTAGCATCACCAACACACCCACGAATATGGTCCCTAAGTTTGTGTATAAACATCCTGGAACGGATAAAGCAAAATATGTTATTTTGATGTAAGTAGTCAGAATAATTCGGACATCTGTACAGACAAATAAAACTAGAAATGGCTTGTTGAAGTTTGAAAGTATAGCCGGATTCATGTATTATATTATGATATTATAGATGAGTATTATGTATGAGTCCAATTTTGACTATTGATCCCCTGTTAGGTAAGGCTAATCGAGCCAGCAGTTTATAAGATGTTACAAGAAACAGATTCTAACATTAGCTAAGAAGGCCCTCGTCATTTACGTTACGTGGAAGCTGAAATTTACATATTTTGGAAACAAGACAAGATCATGTTTGTTGCTCAATTTTTTATTTAAATTAAGTAACTTCGTAACTTTTCATAAAGTCAGATAGATAAAAAGCAAGTAAAAATCAAGACGACAAATCATAATATGCCAATTTCTTACCAGGTAATCCAAATATAGGTTCAGTAGGGTTCCTGGTGGCGTTGAGGATGGCCAGACCAGCAGCCACGACGGCTAACACCAGTTGTATGATGAGCAGAGCGATCAACGCCACGTACAGGCCGAATGAAATCACCGGGGCACGTGACACTGAAATATCGAGAGAATAATATTATTAATAGGTCGTAGTAGGAGGTAAAGAATCAACCTCTCAAGTGCGTGGGTTCGATTCCAGATCAGACAAGTACCAATGCAACTTTTGTAAGTTTGTATGTATTTTCTAAGTATACCTATCTTGGACACCAATGACTGTGTTTCAGATGGCACGTTAAACTGTAGGTCCCGGCTGTCATTGAACATCATTGGCGTAACGTTGTCATTACGGGAAGTCAGAAGCCAGTAAGTCTGACACCAATCTAACCAAGCCTACCCCAGACCCGCCGTAAGCGGGCGTGCAGCGCGTGCACAGCACGCGGGCGGCACGTCCTGGGGGGCGGCAAATCGAGCGACTTATCACGTAATATTTAAAAAATACAATATCTTTTTACTAATGATTTGATTTCAATATTTCCGAACACAGCAATAGCGCTAAGAATATTACTTACACTGCCGGTTTCAGTTAGGTACATCTGCTGAAAGGATATTTTCAAAATTAAAGATTATTAAAAACGATTTAAGATCAACCAGCGGCGTAGCGAGGGGCAAATGCTATTTAGGGGGCGGCAAAATTAAACCAATAAAATTTCAGAAAAAGCCGCCCTAGCTTTGGTGGTCTCCTATTAATTACGACTGTTTCACCCTTTGCATCCCCAAAAAAATTTGCGCTCGCTGCGCTCGCGGCCCATGTCAAATATCGCATTTTGTCTTTGTTTAATTGTTGAGGCATTCAATTCCGAAAAAACATTTTTCGCGCACGTCCGTTATGGCTTTTTATGATATGTTTACTTCATGAAAACTCTAAGGAAAAAATCGCGCAAAAAATGCACTGCATTGATGCCCTAAGTAAGTGCTTAGTTTGCTTATGGGCTAACCCAGGACTGCTTAGGTTACTCTGAACATTTCAAGTAAATAAAAAGTTATGTGTAATGTATGTTATGTATTGCAATAGTTATTTATCCAAAAGTAGGTGAGTTTTCTGCAATCAGAGCGGTGCATATACATATTTATTTCTGTTGGACAAGTAAGATGGATATGAAATTGTCCGGACCCCCTGGATCCGCCCCCCCCCCCCCTTATATATATTTTGACAAAACGTATGTAAGTAGTCGTAGGGCGGCATAATAAGTTTTGCACGCGGGCGAACAAACAGCTAGCGGCGGGCCTGGCCTACCCCAACATAGTTGGGACAAGGCTCGGGAGATGGTGGTTATCTATGGTAGGCTAGGGATGTATGGTAGGGTATGGGAGGATGATGGTAGATCGGAAAAGTTAAGCAACGTTTGGATTTGTCGGTCCGTAGATAGGTTACTATCTAATATGACAAGTTTCTTCGTGTTTTTGTAGGGCAAAATAAATTGGTGGTTCGTAGCTGTCATTTGTCTAACAGCAGTAGTTTCAGGTGGTCTGAAGCCAGAAAGTCTGACAGTCATTCTCAATAACAACCCGAAGTAATGATCTGCTTTAGGCCTCTTTTTAAAACTGACCAATGGCAGTGAGTTGGAAATAATTCCAAATACACGTCACATCACGGATATTCCCATGCAAGAAAGCTAGCAAAATATAAATAAACATTATGTATACGCACACGGATTCGTAGTATCGAATTCGGTTGTGGCCAGGCAATCGGCAGTCGGTCTGAAGCCTCGAGCTAGGGCCCGCACCTGCAAACATTGTAAATATTACATAACCAAAAAAGTGCTTTTGAAAACAATAATAGCCTGAGATTTAATGTTATTTTAAACGAACACTTTTGTAGGCATGTTGAATATTATGTAAGCAAAAATATCTTACCTCTGTTAATCTGGCTTCTGGATCAGTCTTGCAACTAACAGCGCAAGCATTGAGTTCCGGTGCACATGTCACTGCAAGGAGAAATAATCAATTTGTATATGTTTACTCATATCAAAAAAAAATTAGGTATATCTGTGGGGGGATTTTTTCTGGAACAACTAGAACTAAAATATTCGACACAGCAGGCTTCAGCGTACTTGACATTAAAAACTCATTATTAGTTGAAAACGTAGATCTGAAGCACAATAAAATCTATTGTCTTCTATATTCTTTGTCCTACGAGTGCTGAAATAGAGAATCATAGTGAAAACCTTTTAGAGTAATTTAGAGACTTTGATATGGAATTCAATAATCCGTCTCATAATTAATCTTTACTAATACTATATATACGAAAGTAGCTGGCTGTCTATCTGTCCGATGTCTGTTTGCTTTCATGTTAAAATAACAGATTTACTAAACCAATTCAAATTACATTTGGTACACACGATAATCTAGAACCCATGACTACTTTTTACTCAGTTACCTACGCAAAGTGGTTGATTTTTATTGGGTTTATCAGATAGTATTTTTACGATGATGGAGGGAAAACTTTTATCTTTATATAGATACCATCTTTTTTTTCCGACGTCAAAAATCATCAAATGACCCCTCCCGCTGTGGGTTAGCAGCGGTGAGGGAGTGTCAGACTCTTACTGACTAAAAACCGTCGTGTTCCGTCATAGGCCTTTTATGTACCAGGCCCGCGGTATCTCTTTCGAAAAACCCGCAGATATAGATACCATCTTAAAGTAGCTACCTAATCGTAGAAAACCCTAAAGACAGAAACTAGTACTCCTTAAACAAAGTTACTTTTCCATAAAACAACAGCCATACAACTAAGATGAATATCTTATTCTAAACTTGTCACAAGAAACGTATACCTATTGTCTTATAGTTTAATTCCTTCCTATCTGTTGAGCCATTAAACCAACGCAACGGAACGAATTCTAGTGTCAGGAAGACGAAATGACGACAAAAGTTGTAGCTACAGGCTTCAAGATTAAAATATATTTATTTACTAAAGTCAATAGATATAATCAAAGATATACTTAGGAGATAAGTGTTGATTTCAATTTTGCACAGTTGCATGTTAATGACATTACACAAGTGGTGACTACAAAAATGCACATAATGTACCTACGATTTCAGATATAATGTTTTATGTTTGATTAAAATAATGCGGTTTATTACACATGTAAGTGAGAACTTTATAACACTCAATTTATTTATATCTTGTTATTCAAGTAATCTATCAAAATAAAATATTGGAAAGTAGCAATAACGTTATTCAATTCTCTCTTCACAATGGAAAAGTTTATCCTCTTTATATCAGAATCGCTGCCACCTTAAGCAGAACATTATCTTCAAAACCACTTAGGTAACAATCGGTAGTAACTAATGGCAGCTGGTGGCAATTAGGTAGCAACTCTCTATATGCACACCAATGAAACATATAAGTGGGCATACAAAAAAAGGTTAGTCTCCGTCGCTTACTTTGTGGCCTAAACATAAACGGACCTGATGAAAGTTATTAGTTAGGCTATTTAACGCGAAAATGTTTTGTTGAGCCTATAGCAAATTTTGATCAAAATGACTTACGATTAAAATACTCAACTGCTGAAGTTTTGTATTATAGGTTTTGTCTAACCCTTTCTTAGCCTGTATAGGTCCCAGGCAAGGCTTTGTTGCCCTTTAGATATTAAGGTTCTTGAAAGGTCGGAAATATAGATCTGGTGCTTTTGAAATGTTAGTTTCCATAGACTTTTGAGACGTGCCTCGGAAGGAACACTTAGAAAATAGGATCACTGTTTTGTCCGCCAGTTGTTAAAAATATACCGTCATACCACAAAAACAGTTTAAGACTTGTCTAAAAATATGTCAGATTATGACGTTGACATATGGTTCATTTTGCAGCCACAATTTTTTTAGACAAGTGTAAAACAGACGTTTAAGTTTTTGTAGTACCTAAGGCCATTAGAGTCCAACTCCTATTTTTTTTTTTTTTAATATGGCACTTACTATTGAATAAAGTATGTACTTAAAAACCGAGCTGATTTACTTTTAAAACAATATTTGAATAACAACGAATTTGGCTGGAAATGGAGCTGTCAACGCGAAAATCGAATTTTTGACAACTGAATGCGATTAAAAACGTATTTTCGAAAATTATTCATAGAAATATATCGACATGTTTGCTTTCAGAACCATATCAGTTTTTGCTCGTCAGCATTATTGTCGGCTAATAGGTAAGGCACTTCTTTAACATACATACACTTAGTTTCGAAATTTCAATTTTTTGAAATAATATATAAAAATAAATTACAAATTCGATTCCTAAACAATGCATGGAACCCTCGTGTCCTGGTTTTCATTAAATAACAACACTGTGCGTTTACCAAATAGTCTGGGTAATGGGGAACCTATATTATTTTCATGAAAGAAAAGTTTTACTGTTGTAACTAAGAGTAGGTCAAGCACACATACATAGGTATACAAATAAAAAATAATTATCATACTTACAGCTTTTCTGAAAGGTCATGATAAGGTTCAACGAATTTATATTAAATAGATATATCTACCTACTTAAATGTGACTCTGTGGTACCAACTAGGTAGGTACTTAATGGAAAATTTATGGCCTCTGCCTACTTAAAGTAAAATTTTGCATTCGCCCAAATTCGGGAGGCGTGTCACTAGTTATAATAAAGATTACCAAGAAATAAGCATCGACCTGAACTAATTAAAACATAAATCATTCTGTTATTGCTATCATAAATCTGGCCCGTGAAGAGAAATTCAAAATGTTTTGCGGTTTAATATTAAAAGTGCTAGCGTCGATTTAATAATGTAGTGCTTACATTTCTGGGGCTCGCAGTTTAATTACACTCGGAAGATATAAATTTGGGTCATTTGCGAAATAATTTCATCGAAAATATTAATTAGGTTAATTTTTGCATAAAAATTAATGATCCTCCGCCTAACATTTTCCGAACTATGACTATATAGCCGTGGGATTGGGATTCGAGAGGTCAGACAGGCAGTTGTTTTATGTAAAACACGCTTATTTCGCTGCATCCAGTTAAACTGAAAGCCGATCCCAAGAAGAAGGCTAGACAGATGATGATGATATAAATCAATATCTACTCACTGTACAAAGTGTGAATATCTGGAGTGATGAGAGGCCGTAAGATAATCTCTCCTCTAAAGAGGCCATAGTTGATATCATTGGCGTTTGCTTGACCTGGTGCTGTAGCTGTGGATACAACCTGAAACGAGGTATGAAAAAACATGTAAGAGATGGAAATCAATCAACAATTTTACTGTATTTAATTTAATTGTGTGATACAAATGTCTCCTCAATCATAAATATTGCCCGTCAGTGCTACATAGCCCCGATCTCAATTCGACCGAGTTTTCCCATAGAAAAACCAATCGGTGCCGTGCCATCTTTCACCAAAAGTGCCTACGAGATCGGCGCTCATACTCGCATGCTGATTCTGTGCTTTTTAAGTTTGTGCTTGAGAATTTTGTTAGGTATGTGATCGAAAGACAAATAATATATAAGGACCTTAGTTATCCCTTTTTGTTGCTTTGTTTCACCCCTGCGCGTTAATTGCAAACTTGAGAGCAAAGATGTGTGCTTGTAGCGTCTCTGATTGGTTAAAAAATTCGCTATGCATCAACTCAAGGTTTCAGTCGAAGGCGAGACGAGAAAAAACAAAACTCTATGACACTATCAATTAAGTAGGTATGCGTTTTTTGGCTATTGGAAATATTGGTAGGTACCTATCTAAATCAACGTTATAAAATTTTGTTTTTCTACATATGAGTTTAGTAAAACTATAATAACTCCATTCTTACAAATTACAAGTACCTACCTAATGATGATGCAATTCACAATCGTTAGCTTAGCTTTTTGCAGGGGAGTTTCTTTTTATCAAGGATATAAAATTATAGTGTCCATAAATGCACAAATATCTATAAAAGATTATGGGCAAATTGACGCTAGATAGTAAACTTTCCCTCGACAATTTGCATATGATTAGTCGTGTACAATCTACACCGATTTATCAATTGAGATCATTATTTGACAATTGGGTATTGTTTTTTATCAAAAATCGTTTTTGCGTGTACCTAACAATACCCAATTACATAAAACATGTCTGGACAAGACAGACTACATAGCTTTGAACTAGGCAATGTAAGCAAAATGAAGGTTTTTCGATGTTATTCAGTAGCTACAAAAGACCCTGAGATGACCGTCAATCATGTTTATTCAATAATCGCACTTGAAAGGCTGTACAGATTTAGATAAAGCTTGACACACTTAAAAAATCATCGCTAAGATAGTCTATAATACCGGATATCCAGATTCCTAAGAAAAACATGTCATGATTGCTAGATAAGAGAACTTTAGGTACAGTAGGTACCTAGGTTAATAAAAGTACCATACTTACCCAACTATCACTAGCTAGTGCCACAACAATCAATAGAACACACAGTAAACTGGACAAAAATGCACCAAAAATATATCCGCGCCGAGTGACCGCCATTTTGACAGTACCGACAATACTAAAAGATTACTTCGCATTATTTCTATCAACAATTATCGCTGATAGTGGATAATCTTCTGATAATAGGTAACTGAATATTTTTAATGACTCAGGCTGGTATCCTACGCGTTGAGATAACGCATTTCTAAATTACCTACGTATAGATAGGTACCTACCTACAATCTTCAACGTGGATTTTTTTAACAATCAAGCTCTTTTGGTAAAGTACCCACTAAGTACCTAGGTACTTTTAGATCTGACGTCTTGGTCGCAAGACGAAATTGAACGGGATTTAGAGTTCGACATCCGTGTCAGGAGGATAATGGGACCCACACCCACTAGGTAGGTACAACTGACTACCTACTATCGTAGTAGCAGTCTAAGTACCTAGTTTTAAGTTATTAAGTCGTAGGTACTGTAGGTATTGAGGTACTTTATTTTGTAACCCTTACTTACTCTAGTCGTGGCATGTGCGGTCGGCGGTTGCAGTCCACAGCTAGTATTCAAAACCTACCTTTACCATAGGGTAACAGATCACCAAGATATCCGAGTTGAAGTGATCAGATATGCAGTTGCTCCATGTAAAACACTGGTACTCAGCTGCATCCGGTTAGACTGAACGCCGTCCCCTGACCCCAATATAGTTGGGAAAAAGCTAAGCAGCCATTCATTCAGTCTATATTTACCTTAGGAATAATTGTTTACCACTATTGCCTTTCTTGTTAGGTACGCGTACCTAATGAAATCATTCATTTCTACATAATTATATCTAATGAGTGTCACAGGAACAAACAAAATAACTACAAACAGTAGACATGTGTATTTTAATTCCGACTATTTACCTAACACTTTTATGTTAGGTATTCATTCGTTATTTATTCATTATGTTTTATCAAAATCCGTTTGGTAGTTTTTGCGTCAAATGGTAACAAACATTTAGTTTGTACTTAATATAAAAATTTGTTTTATTCATCCGTTTCGTTATCTAACAAAATTGAGTCATAATTAAAATACTCACTGCTTATTTATTTCTTTATACTAAAAAGCTTTTGCCCGCAACTTCGTTCGCGTGGAATAGTGGCTACCAGCAGATTTTTGATTTGACCAATAGATGGCGCTATATGTCCGGAATATTTTTTTTTTTTTTTTTTGTAATAAAAACTATCCTATGTCCTTTCTCAAGTTTCAAACTATGTCTGTACCAAATTTCACACAAATCGGTTCAGTAGTTTAGGCGTGAAGAAAAGACAGACAGACAGACAGAAAGACAGACAGACAGACAGACAGACAGACAGACAGACAGAATTACTTTCGCATTTATAATATTAGTTTGGATTTAATAATGGATTGATTGAAGATCATATTATCTTATCTGTATCTATACTTACTTAGGTATGTATAGAATCACAACTATTGATAAACTGTGATTTAGTTTAGATATTAGTTTGTTGTGTTTTTAACTAACTTACCATGATAATACTAATGGTTCATTTATCTGATTTAGCTGGAAATTTGTTATTTTCATTTCAGCGGAATAGTTCAAAGAAAAATCCAAAACAACACAACACATTTCAGTCAGTTCAATTTGTATTATTAACTAAAAAAAATGATTTCAATGATGCGTGAAGTTTATAAGGCAAGATGTACAAATAAATCTCATTTTTTCTCAACAGAACACATTTAATGACAGAGACAATACAAAACAAATATCAACTGAGAAAAAAATAAACATAGACAATCATTTCCAGAACTTTCTTAAAACAAAACTCAAATCGCCTTCATACCATCCAAAACCACCATTTTAACAGAGTTCTAATACTAGTCCTACGAGTATGCGAAATTACTCTTAAACTTAAATGCCATAAGGATCAAAATCCTGTAAATAAGTATTTAGTTGGCTTTCTGGAAGTACTGCTTGCTTCCCTGAGGATTGGGGATAATTGTGGCAGAATTCGTTTCTGGGTTCCAATTGGCTGGGCACACTGAAAAAAAAACAAGTAAATTCATAATTGTTATCCGAATATCCGAAAACCAATTTAAATTAAATTTGGTTTCTATAATATAATAGGTATATGCCTAATTATGGTTTAACCGGGTGCGGGAAATTGTTCCTAGGCATCTCAAAAATGGAGACAAGACACTATTTGACAAGAAAAATAGGTACAAGAAAAAGTTTTATATTTACTAAGCTAACATTGATATCTAAGATACAATAATATCTGAAAACTGAAAATGCTACATTCATACTTGCCTGGTTTTGAACCAGTTCATATGTATTTTGAGCCGATAGAGACTGGCTTTAATGTGTTAAAATTCTTCGAGATATTTATCTGAATAACCTGTAATATTAAAAACTAGCTGTTTCACCCGCGTCCCAGCTAAACTAATTCTCGTACCGGGATTAAACTAGTATATTATTATGATTCAACTTATATCGCGGAAACTCGTTCACGCATACGACATTAGGGCTTTTATTTCAAAACTCACTATCGCATTTATAGCATTTGTAAGAGAGTCCTACGTGAGCGACCTAAATGCGAAGGCGAAGGCGAAGCGAAGCGAAATCAATAAATAGTCGTTTTTTTTAAACGGAGATGCCAGATTGCAGGTAGGTCAGGCGCCTTCTTCTAGGTCAAATATGATAATATGACGAGTGAACTAACGAAGCGAAGGTTAAACAAAAAATGGGCGGGTTCCAAAGAAGGCGTATGAGGACGAAGCTAGTAACGTTCCTCGTCCCCCGAACACCCGCATTTTGACGAAGCTACTTTTTAAGAAAATTTGCGTTATGACATCTCCCCAAGTAATTTTGTTTTCAATGCTTTTTACATACCTTCACCATGTTTGTCAGCAAACTGGAAGGCTTTCACAAGCCTTAGGGTTTCGTCAACCGATCTGCCGACGGGCAGGTCATTGACCGACATGTGCTTTAGTACGCCGTTCCTATCGATGACGAATAAGCCTGAAAAATCAAAGATAAATATTTTATTAGACTTGGACATTGATCTCCGAAAATAATAATTAAAAAACAATGTCACTATGTTTTAATATTAAAGTCTCTTATGTGGACTATGGGTCTTTATAAACCCTGGGAAACTTTTCTCTTATCAAAAATATTGGCCAGGTACTGGGTTGAGGAGGTCAGATAGGCAGTCGCTCCATGTTAACCACTGGTACTCAGCCGCATCCGGTTAGACTGGAAGTCGACACAAACATAGTTGGGAAAAGGCTAAGCAGATAAGTTGACATAAAATAATTAGAGATAAAAAAATATTACCTCGTAGCGCAAAACCGGCGTCCAAAAGAACATTGTAGTCTCGTGAAATTGTCTTCTGGTAGTCAGAGAGGAGAGGGATTTCTATCTTGCCAAGACCACCATCCTGTAAATACATAAAAATTATGTGTTTTGGTAACATACCCATTTAAAAAAAGTAAAAAAACAGTAAACATTTAATGAAAAGGAGTGAAGATACCTTATTTTAGTGTCATTTCTAACTAAGAAATATTTGGTACTACAAACATAGCTTTGGCAGTAAATTTGGATAGTCAGAAGCTAGTAAGTCTGTCCAACCAAGGGGTATTAGGTTGTCAAGGTAACCGGTTTGTGGAGGTCAGATAGGCAGTCGCTCCTTATAAAGCACTAGTACTCAGCTGTGTCCGGTTAGACTGGTAGCCGACCCCAACTAAGTTGTGAAAAGGCTTGGAAGATGGTGGTTAAATACAACATACCTTCCTAGGAGTGTTGGTCCATGCAAGATGGCTGAATTCAGAGTCAGTAGAAACACCAATGACTTGGCAGTCAATGCTCTCAAACTCTTTAGCTCTGTCACTGAATGCAATCAGCTCGGTGGGGCAGACAAATGTGCTGGAAAAAGTCAAAATCCATTATTTTCCAAAACTGTTACATACAATAAGTTTCATTATAGACCCCAAACTAGGATATGAGGAATTAATATGTTAGTAAACTATTCTTGTGTATTATTTATTCATATTGTAAATCTCTTAACTTTGTTGAAAAAAAGCTTATACATGCTATTTAATTTAAAACAATAATTTGAAAGGTAGATAATTAAATTTTTTCTTAGTAGTTTAAAATTATTCTATAGCCTACCATCTTCTCTCTTTCTTTTACAGATATATATTTTTAAAACAACAGAGTATTTTTTTGTTTATTTTCAACTTAAACAAAAACCAAATACTTACAAATCTAATGGGTAGAAGAGCAGAACAACATATTTTCCATTATAGTCTGAGAGTTTCAGCCTGTTGAATTCACCATTGACTACTGCGGTGGCTTCGAAGTGAGGTGCGGGTTGCTGGACCTTTGGTACAAATGCAGCACTGGCTGGAAATAATGTTAAGAGATTAATATTTGATAGAGCCAACCTCTCAATCACAAGTGTGGGTTCGATTCCTTGTCAGGCACAGCACGTACCAATGCAACTTTTATAAGCTCTTATGTACTTTCCAAGTATATAGTACCTGGTAACAGTTTGGTTATAGTTATAGTTAAATAGTGCAACTCACTCTTTGGGTCTTGCAACACTTACCACAAATTATTGTTAGACCAGGAATATACATACATTTTAATAGGCTTAATCTTGGAATAACTTTATTCCATGTTATTAATAAAGGGGATATAAACTAAGAAATGTAAAGTTAATACCTATTTTGCTTAAAATCCGTTGAAATAAGAAGTTGTTGCTATTTTATAGGTTATGTAACAAACAAATTACAAAAACAAAAAAAAACTTACTGGTGGAAAAGTTCAAGACCTTCGCCGAAGATATGGCTGGGGCAAAGACCTTTGGAATTAGAAAAAAAATATGTTAGAGGTCATCATTAGACAGCTTTTTCTGGATACTTTTATCATCACAAGAACTTACCCTGCGAGCCAAAGTTTTTACTAGGAACGACATGTTTTACTGGTACAGAAATCAAATTCAGGGAAATACTAGATTTTCTATATCTAAAACCAGTGATAATATTCTAGTATTTTCTTTTCTTTCCGGTTAGAACGGAATCGTATCGCTTTTGTCAAATGAATTAGATTGGAAATGACAGTAACATAACATTGTCTGTCATGACAGGTCAGCTGTCTTTTTAGGGTTCCGTAATCCATCCAGGAACTCTTATACTTTCCCAATGTGTCTGTTGTCGTCGGTCCATTGTCATTTACATTGATAAAGACCAATTTTTATTTAAGTAATGAATGAGTTTTTTTTTTTGTACGGAAACAGTACGGATTCGTCAAGCAATATAATCCTCTCAAGTTAATGTGACCGACAAGAAACTACGGAACCTTATACTGAACTTGGCCCGATATGCTCTTGGCAGGTTTTGTTATAACTTGTCATATACATTCAGTCAGTCAGTTCAGAAATAAATTGTTTTATACTGAATGTTTATTATTGTATAACTCAAATAAGTACTAAAAGCTGCCCTTTTTCAATACAAAGAAGTCATTTTTGGAACCTATACCGACCGCAAGTACAGCTTCTATATTGTTGAAATTGTTTTTTGTTCTTGAATGATTTTAGGACCGTAACATATTTCTGCACGAAATAGTGTACGCTATGCGATGTCATGAATTTTGGCAAACAAACCAAATATTTTTACAAAATAAACTTTATCTACACTTTGAAGAAGAGGAAAAGAAACTCGGTTAATCTGAAATAACATAATTATCATTTATCACCAAGTTTTCTGCCGGCGTCAGACGTTGTTTAAAAGCAGTCCGACAAATGTAAACGCGGCCTAACAACAACCTTGAAATCGTGTAAACACTTTAAAATTACATAATATAATCTAATACCGGTAATCATGAGTGCCATGGGGATAAACGCGCGCGTTCTCAAAACTGCGCATTTGTTAGCAACAGGCCAAGCGAAGCACACATTTCAGAGTAAAAGAACTTTTGCTGTAACAAATAATTTAAACATGAAGTTTGTTCAATTTACGTATCCTTCGAACCCGAATGAGATTCGGGTGGGATATTTAGAAGGGGATAAAGTTGTAGATATTAATAAGGCTGACTCATTGATGCCTTCTACGTTGTTAGGAGTGCTAAACTATGAACATTGCAATAGGGTATTTGGGTAAGTTTATTTTTATTTTATTTTACCGGCTTCCGCTGTTTATTCGGCATTATTATACGTATGTATAAATAGATAGTTAATGTACAAAGCACTGACGATTTATAATTTTAAAAATCTAGTTTAAATAACCCTTAAGTACATGAAAACTTGATATTTACTTCTGTTCCTATTAACAGAATGAAAGTAACTACTTTTATCCATTTATACTTATATCAATATTTGAAATTACTTAATTAATATTAATATGGATTTTTTCATTTATTTATTTTTGAACATATATTTTACATTTTTTAATATTAAAAATAAAAAAGTTTAAAAATATGAAAAATAGGTTGCCGCCGATATCGGGCACAGCGTCCAAGGTACTGGTGGTTAGGGTCCCAGAGACAGAAACCTCCTCACAATACGCGCCGTATCAAGGAGTACTGCCTTCTGAATGAGTCCCTTGATCCAGCCGCCTAACGAGAGTCTCCTGAGGTGTTGGTCGAGGCTCTTGGCTATTAGACCATTGGCCATAACGACAATCGGCACAATGACAGCCGTGTCGACATTAATTAATAACTAATTCTAATAACTTAATTATAGTACCTGCCTATTGAAAAAATGAACAATCAAATCTCTCTTCTAATATATTTTTTAAGCATAATGAATCAACTTAATAAATTGTATAGCTTGTTAATAAATACATATTATGTAGATAAGAATGCTTTACTATACCCAAATCACTTTATTTTGGTGTGGTGAACCATAGGGTAATTTTCCACAAATACACCACTCGGCTGCTAATTGTTGAGTATCGTCGACCAGTATTGTTTGCATTAAAAGCATTAGCATGTGGAGTGTCTATCATAAACATTAATCTATGTGTCCTCCTAGCCGGTTATCGGCTACGGCGGCTGTTCTCATATTAGGAGATTACCCAACTGCGCAGGACATATCATAGTGCACAAGCACTCAGACACAGGTGGACTCACTATTGGGTGCACCGTGATGGGACGGTAATCCGACACGACCGGAGTGAGATTAGATTAATCTATGTACCTATACTAATATTATAAACAGGAAAACTTTGTTAGTAATTGATAAAGTCAAAAACTACTAGGCCGATTTTAAAAATTCTCTTACCATTAGAAAGCTAGCTAATGTTTCTCGAATAAAAGAAAGCAATATTAAAAAGTTACATCTTGTTATGAAAACGCAACCTTTGTACTTAAATAACATATCAAAATATTATATAAATAAAACATGATATGACAAGACAGAAAAATAAATATTTATGAGAAGCAGTACCTAACAGGATATAATAAATATTCCATTGCAGTTATCATATTAAAATAAACAAATTTAACTAAAGTTTTTATCAACTATGGAAAGTTATAGCAGGATAATGATAACAAATTATTCTTGATATAAAAGAAGTGATTGTCTTATTTATCATAGTGAAGATTTTTATTCGAAGTCATAAGTTATAAAGTATCAAATGACTTGCTAATAAAATAGTAAACATTTACTTATTTACTTCCTGCTGCTTCTCATGGTTTCATAACCTTCAAAGAGAACTAATTCCCAAGCCCGGATAAATAGTAGCCTAACATAATATCATCATCCTCCGAGCCTTTTTTCCCAAACTATGTTGGGGTCGGCTTCCAGTCTAACCGGATGTAGCTGAGTACCAGTGCTTTAACATAATATATTTTCCCTAATTCCACCCATGTACAAAATTTCTATCAACATTTTTGTGGTTTTGAAAGCATGACATGACCCTATACCATTTACAATTTTAACCACAGATTAATTTCCCATATAATTTTAACTAACAACCTCTTCTGGCTTGTTACAAACTTTTAACCAGCGAAAACCTCTCCAGTATAGAAAGAACTTCAAAGTATAGAACTGTCTATAATAATACTGAAGTTTAGAATAACAAAATAATAAAACAATATTTTTCTCCCCAGATTTCCAACGCATAAGCCTCCCTCGGTACCGGTTTCCGAAGTTACTCTCAAGGCACCAATCACAGGAGTTGACAAGATCCTGTGTGTAGCTTTAAACTATGCTGACCATTGTAAGGAGCAGAATTTACAAGAACCGAAAATACCAATTATATTCAGCAAGTACGCTAGAACGATTATTGGACCGAATGAGAGTGTGAAAATAAGGACTGATGTTGTTAAGGTGAGATCTTAAATATGTACATATTTTTTAAAGTAATTTTTGTCCACCAAAATTGTTGAACAAAACATATGAATAGGTATGCGTTGGTGCGACTGTACCTATTGCTAGCGTGTGACTACGTACAAAGGTTGCAAATTCGCGAATATTTCAATAATGTTCTCACGCAATTTATTACTATTTACTCAAGCAAATAGACGAGACGAAACATTTCGGCTCGGCTTCAGAGACAAAAAAAAACTTAGTGGCATTACTGTTACAGCCTTATCGTCCCACTGCTGGGCACAGGCCTCCTCTCACACGGAGAAGGATTGAGCATTAATCACCACGCTTGCTCAATGCGGGTTGATGATTTCAGACTTAATAGTCCAGGTTTCCTCAAGATGTTTTCCTTCACCTTTATATCAGCCATTTGTGTCTAAGATATACTTACTTAGAAAGTACATACAAACTTAGAAAAGTTGCATTGGTACTTGCCTGACCTGGAATCGAACCCACGCCCTCATACTCGAGAGGTTGGTTCTTTATCCACTAGGCCACAACGACTTAGTGGCATTATGACCAGAAAAAAATAATTAACATAAAATATAACTTTATAATGCCTGAATTGAAAAAAATAAAAAGTTTATTTGAAAACATGTAACCGTTTATACCTTTGCATCTTTTTCACCTATTAACGTTTGACTTGTTTATTTGCAAAAGTACTTAGTAAGTGTGTATGTATTACATGTCAATGGATTAGCAATTCTAACTAGGATTTAATTAATTTGCTAACCGTAAATAAATTGGACTCTGAATATCAATGGTGCAAAGATTACCTAAACTTGTTTTGACATGTTTGATTTACTTACCTATTTTTGCCTGTTTCTATTATTTCTCACCACTGCAATACGCTTTGCTATGGTATTCTAACCATTTAATTTTTTCAGTCGGGTATCGTGGAAAAAGTAATTCACACTTACTTTTAACAAAAAAAAACGAGGAAATAATTTCCTTAAATGCTTTATCACAAAAAAATATCCAATTCGACACGACATCGGCCGACATTCGACAAAAACCGCGATGGATAGGTTATTGAAATCCACTGTACATAAGATCATCAGGAAAATATTTTTTTAAGAAATCCTTCAATATGTTTCAGAAACCAGACTGGGAAGTGGAACTGGCAGTCGTCATCGGCAAGACTGGTACTAACATAAAGGCGGAAGAGGCTAAAGACTATATCTTCGGATATACCATTGCTCAAGACATCACTGCTAGGGACTGGCAGAAGGAGAAAAATGGCGGGCAGTTCTTACTTGGGAAGGTACAGAAAAATTTGTTTATTTTATAGAATAATTAGGTGTTCTCCGTGGTTTCATCCACGTTGCGGGAAAAGCACTTCCCACAAGTGGCCAATAAGTGGCCCATGTTCTATCCGAGAATCTAAACTTTACACTATGTTTAGCGTGAAATCGTGAAAAACATAGTTTCTTTTATGGTGTATTAGTAAAGATTGTTCCAAGCGACGTTCCTAAAGACTTATTGCTGAAGGGAGCTAAAGGTAAAGATATACCTACAACTGATAAAACTTGACTGCTGAAAGGGAAAATTATTCAGAATAATATGTTGCAAACAAAGATAAGATAAATATGTAGGTAGTGAATCATTTTAATTCAGAAGACTTAAGGATGACATAATCATTGCACTAACAATACCTATTACCCAATTTTCTCCAAATAATAACCTGAGATCTGATATCCATTATACTGAAATTGTGTAGTGTGGGATAGACATATTGTTCCGTCCCACACTTTAGAAAACATCACATTTTCCTATAATCTTTCTACTTTACAATTATTTTAGTCTCAAGACACATTCTGCCCCCTGGGTCCGTACATACTATCGGCCGATGAGGTCCCGGACCCACACAATTTGTCCATATGCTGCACTTTGAATGGCGTTGTCAAGCAAAGCAGCAATACCTGCCAATTGATACATACCATACCTAAGATTATTGAGAGGATTACTACGTGAGTATTTTATTTTTTACTCTAGTTACTTTATACCCTAGTTATTTCTTACCCCTGTTTCTTTTGACCCCTTGTTCTAATCCGAATTTTATGAAACAAGGAAAAAATCAAATTATAGAATAACTATCTATTTCCCTCGGATTCACCCACGTCCCTAGAGCGCTACTTCTGCACTAGGATAAAATGTAGCCTATATTGTTTCTAAAGTAGTAGATTATTTATGCCAAATTCTATTCTAATTAGTTCAATATAGTTTTCAGGTCTCACAAATATGTATAACGATTTTTTTTATTGCAGCCTTTGATTTTCCCTTTAATATTTCATTATTAAAATAATATCATTAATTTTACAACGATTATTTTGTTTTCTTCCAGTGTAATGACCCTATACCCGGGCGACATAATATTGACCGGCACACCCGGAGGAGTGGGGGTACACCGCAACCCCCCCGAGTTCCTCAAGCCGGGGGACAAACTCGTCAGCGAGATCGAAAGGCTGGGCACTTTAGAAGTCAAAGTTGAACAGTTTTAGACAAAACTTTGGTGTAAGACTAGTTGTACTGTGAAAATTACTACCCATAACCGGATAAAATATTCCCAGATAAGACAGATTCCCAACAGTGAAAGCATTTTTCTAATCGGTTCAGTTTTTCTGAGCCTTTACACACAGACAAAAAAACATAATGTTTACTCTTTTTTATATCAGTATAGAAAGCGGTTGAGCCATAGGTACTTGTGTGTGCAAATCTTCTTATAATTATATGCATAAACTCGGGAGCGGTCAGCATAGGCTGAGTCGCAAAGACATTCAAAGAAAATTTGATAAAATGACATGCACAAGTAAGGCTTACCCGCTTTCATGACATATATAGCCAATTTTATAGACTGTATGTATATCCAATTTTAAGTTGTCGAGATTCCATGAGATAGTCCATTAAATAACAATCTTAGTAGAACAAATATGTTTCACCTACCTTATTTAAGTGTACTTAAAATAAAATGACATTATGTAATTACTCTGAATTTAAAATGTAACATAGAGCAGGATTTTACATAGAAAGTATCAACATCTATTACTAGACCAAGGACCTCACATTATACCAACCTACTTTTTTCACAATGATTATGAATGTTGAATTGTTTTATATCAATTTATTATGTAAGGTTTACATGCGAAGTCTCTGAATATTATTATCATGTTATACTTAATTTTATTTAGGGCCGATTTTTCAACCATCATTTAACTTATATCGAATAAATATAGCGGTTTGATATATTTTCTTTACAAAAGCTGTCAATACTTCAAACATATTTTTCAGATAAAAGTTATATGACGATTTAAAAATCGGCCCTGAATGTATTTTTTTATATATTCATCCATTATATCTTGCAATGTTATATACATACTTGATAGTTTATATACTTAATATATTTTTAATATTGTTGACATGGTTTTTATTTTCAGACTACTCTAAATCTATTTTACACGTGCAGTACATACCTACACGAAACACGCAAAACTTACAAATTATTCACCTCACACTTAGATTTTTTCCCAATTTTCCAGATTTATCTTGAAAATCAATAAGAAAGTCCGGGGCCGACCTTATACGATTATAATATTGCCTGAATAAGTTTTATTTAAATCTTTTAAAAACTCCTTACAACTAACCAAAACAAAGATTTTTTTACCACAGTAATCAAAATGACATGAAACATGACAGTTAAGGTGGATGACTTTTCAGGAAAAACACGAGAATTATCCTGTAAAAAATATATATATATATATATAACTTTGGTGCATTGAAGGAGATTGGTTTGCCATTCTACCTATTTACTACTCTTATTCTATCAGCTAAAAGGTATGTAAAACTGTTTTGAAAGAACTTTTTGTAATATCCACTAATGTATCTAAGTTTAAACCCGTCTAAAAAATGTACCAGATCTATATGGCTCCGCGTTGGATTACAATACAGGTCCCGGTTTCACTCGTTACCTATAAAAGTGTATGCAATATAAAAGCTGCTTAAAATATATGCCCGATATTGCTATCCGAAACATGTGAATTGTTGCAAATTAATGACGGAAGATAAGACCGAAAATCCCTATTTATTTTCTATTTTCAGTGTTTACGTGTTCAGTATTGTTATTGTAATTTTAAAAATATTGAATTGTATACCTCGTAAATTGTATTAATAGGTAAATTGTAGTAGACATCTGTATTGCTGGGAAGTTTGTTCTTCCCAGCCATAACGCTAGGAAGCGGTGAAAGGGGGCGTTTGCTGCAATTTTGACGTTAAAAAGTACTAGTCTAATAGCCTTTATTAATAAACGATTTCAACTTTGACCTAATGACAATCTAGGGGACGGTTGATACCTTTGCTTAATGAATGTGTCTGATTTCTCATTATGCTAAATTATTTCAGTAATCTACACTAACATGAAATTCTTACAATTTATACCAAACGATTCTACGACTGGTCAGATCCGAGTGGGTTATCTGAAAGGCGACAATGTTGTGGACATCTGTTGTCAAGATTGTTCTATGCCCACGACTATGATAGAAATATTGGAAGCAGAAATAGTGGATAGAATTCAAACGTGAGTTTACTCGTTTAGCCTGTAATTTTACCAACCATTAAGTAAGTAGATCATAATAAGCTTGATCAAAAAAAAAAATAGGATGTAGGTACGTAGATACTTCCAGCCCCTGTTTTTTGGAGGTGCAGTTTCGTAAAATCCTAAGCAAAAATCAAATGTCAGTTTTGTAGTTTCTGAAATTTTGTGATTAATCAGTGAGTCGAATTTGGCTTTTATAGGGCGGAAGCTAGTCTAGCTTCCGCCCGCGGCTTCGCCCGCGTAGAGTTCGGTTATATCGCGTTTTCAAGAGAATTCTTCAAAAGTCCGAGATAAGAACTATCCTATGTTCTTTCTCAAGGTCAACTCTATCTCTGTACCAAATTTTATTAAAATCAGTTCAGTGGTTTAGACGTGAAAGCGTAACTGACTGACAGACAGAGTTACTTTCGCATTTATAATATTAGTAGGGATGTCGGGCTACAACGCGCCTTCCTTATCAAGGAGGAACTCGTTGTGACTTAGCTGAATCACTACATATAAAAGTCCTCTTCAGTTTGTCTGCTATTCTGGTAGCTGCAAAAAACGTATTTTTATGTCTTCCCATAGAGTATAGAGGCTTTCGTGTTTAAATTATACCCTTACAAAGCCGGGGCTGGCTACTGGCTAGTTGTAGGTAGGTAGCTGCGAATACGTACCTACATACGTACGTATCAATCTTTTTATAACATATTTTTACGTTTAAATATTTCTAGATTACACTGCAACGATACTTCAGAAGGAGTTCCCCTATCTTCGGTCAAATTGGTAGCACCAATTGACAATATGGACAAAATATTAGGCGTTGCCCTAAACTATTCGGATCATTGTAAGGAAATAAACGTGGATCATCCAGCCATACCTATGATATTTAGCAAGTTTTCCAGCACTATAATTGGCCCTAGCGATCCTTTGAGGATAAGGACTGAAGTTTGCAAGGTAAGAACTTACCTGTACCTATAAATGTATGTATAAAGTTTTTTACAGGATCTAACCCATTTCATAGGTAAGCCTTTTTTTATTATCAAGGGCACAGGCCTATTCTCATACAGAGAAGGAATGAGCGTTATTCACCACGCTTGCTCAAATTAGATTGGCGATTTCAGACTTAAGTCCAGGTTTCCTCAAGATGTTTTCCTTCACCTTTAATCAGTCTTAGGTGTTCGAGATACCTGTACTTAGAAAAAAAGTTAGAATATAGAGGTCCATTCGTACTTAGGTAATTGACCTGGAATTGAACCTGCACACTCATACTTAAGAGGCAGCTCCTTTAACCACAAGGCTACCACGACTTGTCATTCTAACTGAGATACTTTTTAAATTACGATCTTCTTTATTTAAACAAATGGAATTACGACCATCCTCTTCTAAATTCAAAGTTTAACGACCTATCCTACTCGTGTCTACCTCCACATCAAAGATGGGGTCAAAAATTCGTAGTGAATCACAGAGGTCTGTTCTGACCTCAGAGCATAGCTAATTGGGGTCAATTATCGAAGTAAATTGACGCTGTAATTCATCGTGTGTAGGTGTAGCGTGTGATGAAATAATGTCACTAGTTTTTAGTACGTCTTCCGTTTATTAAAGACGTTTTGGTACTGGCTGGTTTTTTGAATTTGTAGCGGTCTTTTTGGTGCTGTTGCTAACTCTTTGTTGGAGCCGTCTTTGCAGCATTTTTGTTTACTCTGTGGTTCAAGGTTGATTTATAAGTTAGCAGTATGTAAAGAATGCTCAAAAGTTCTGTTAAGCAGTACACGGCCTCCTAGGCTGAACTGCGAGATGCCATACCAAAAAAAATAGAATGCTCAGTTGAAAGTCTTTAGTAATGCTCCTATACTTTAGCACAAATAGCATTCCTCAACCTGTGGTAATATTTTGCTCAAAAATTAACATCTATCATAAAGTAGTATCTCTATTATAAAGTAGCCTAATTCATGTTCATGTTGTTTATTGCATTACATAATGTAGGTACATTAGGTGGAAAATATAAAGTGGACACAATTATGGATCCTGATGGACACAGCCATACTAAAGTTTTTTAGTGACCATGTTCTTGAGATTAGCTCGCTCTTAAAAATAAACCTCCAGCTTACTAATAAGATTGACACAAATTGTTTTCCAGAAAGTGGACTGGGAAGTAGAACTGGCAGTCGTGATAGGCAAAGTTGCCAGTTCCGTGACAGCTGCGGATGCTGACAAATATATCTTCGGCTACACTATCGCGCAGGATATCTCTGACAGAGAATGGCAGAAGGAGAAGAATGGAGCACAGTTTTTACTTGGCAAGGTTGGTTTTAAATCGCGTACCTATTAGATCGTTAGTAGGTATATACTGAAAAAGTGTAATAAGGAGGAAAGAGTATGTTGGCGTGACTTGGATGTTTTTACTAATAGAGACTTTTCTTAGAGATGGGATATCATCAAATGATGTCTACCGTAGTGGGTGCAGCGCGAAAGTTCCTCCGTTCCTCCTCAAGCCTTTTGTGTACCAAAGCCGCGGTAACTTTTTCGAAAAAGTCTTGACAGACTTCGGCATTATGATATTTAACTATCTTTCTGTGCACGCATTTATACAGTGACGCTATGTAGTCTATACGAAGCTAATTCAAAATTTCTGCTCCCAACAGTCTCAAGACACCTTCTGCCCCATTGGACCTTACATAGTTACAAAAGACGAGATTGAAGACCCATATAATCTGAACCTTACTTGCAGTATCAATGGAGTTGAGAAACAAAACAGTAATACCAGCAACATTATACACAAAATACCCGCTATTATTGAGAGGATAAGCAGGTATGTATCTGCTCTACATAGCTTTCGCACAAGTAGTTTTCCACTCGGTTTTTCCGAAACTAGCCATTTAATGCATCGCTCATATAACAGTAGTGTTTAATTTATTAATTTTGGCTACAGCGAAATTTTGGACTTCGGACTTACAAAACTACTCCATGAAAACTGTGGCTTATGTGACCATTGGATTCCTACAAGCTGAATAGAGGAACTTTTGCAGGCATTTAAAACTGGCACTACCACGCCCTGCTCTTATTCTAATTTTTATTTCGGGACGACGCAGCATGTGTTCTTTTCCCATACACTTTTGTCCGCCGTCATCCCACAAGTAACATTCTTTCCAGTCCTAACGACTTTCACACAGTCCATCCACCGTTTCTTTGGTCTTCCCCTTCCTCTATATCCATCCACGTTCATGCTCAAAACATACCTTTAACATGACCAAAACTATAACAAAATTTGCATTAAAATACCAGGCGGAAAGATCAACGTCTCTTGACAATTAAACGTCGGATTAGTAATGTAGGTGCATTTAGCACAGGGTCAATTGATACAACTGACGTTTGTACAAGTTACCTGTGTCTGGTTTTAGCTGGTTCTCACGGAATTCCACTCAATTGAAGAATTCTGGAGTTTCTAAGCTCAAAGCGCTGCTTATTTATGCTAGAACATAAATGCCTTTATCATTATTATATTATCCTACTTAATATTATCCTACGTCTCTGAATGTGGTTTCTGAATTCCCGTAAAATATTACCTGCTCTTCTTTGGCAGTATTTTTTTTAATCCCTAAGCCTCCCGTCTTGATTGCTTCAACCATGCAAACATTATTCAACTACACTTATTCGAAAACAGAAGTCCATTGCAATCCAGTTCTTATATCCTCAAAAATAGGGTTTATTTCTCCTCTTCCAGTGTCATGACGCTGCTCCCAGGCGATTTGATCTTAACGGGCACTCCTGGTGGAACGGGGGGCATACGATCACCGCCCGAGTTTCTGCAACCTGGTGACGTCATACGTAGCGAGATACAGAACATTGGCTTCTTCGAAACAAAGGTTGAGAAGTTTTGATGTTGCAATAAATGTATGGAATGTTGGTAGTAATTTTATTCTTGCTCGTAGTTCTCACCAAACTTTTTGTCGTTACGGAACATCTCGTGACTCTCGGTGCAAAAATGATTACCTATTAGGTATCAGCTAAGGTGGGGGAGCAGTATGAGCCACATGTGCGTAATTCTGTTTAGAATTTGCCCCCATTTTTCTGCGAGAACTATAGAAGAGTATCTGAGTCAGATGACTGCAGATGACATAAAAAATCCAGAAGAAAGAAAGAGTTTCGTACCAAATTCTCGGATTAAAGCGAGTTTTTAAAAATGTCATAAAGGGCAAATATTACTCGCTATACAAAAACTTTTAAGCTGGGAATGCAGTTCCATTGAAGACCATCGTATCGTTAATTAAAGTTTTAAGTGTACGTCATAAACCTAATTAACCGCTCTCGTGCTTTTGTATCTCTGAGTCCGTTTTCAATGTTCACGCACGCGTGAGTAACTTCATTATTTAGTTTGAATTTAACATCTACTTTAACGGAATTCTTCAAAGGTTTATCTTAATTTTCTAATAATTTTTCCTGTGTGTTACCTTAGCAATGTACCTAAATATTTGCATTTGTGCCCATATGCAATATTTGGTCCAAAAACAAAACAGACTTACGTAACCCGGAGATTTGCGACTACAACTACCAATTTTAAATTGGACAGGTTGACCTGCAAGCATATCAGGACGCTGATTGGTGAATGGGCCGCGCAATTGAGCCAATCGCCGTCTTCCGTTCCCTCACAGGAAGGACCATTTGCGCTCGCGCCGTTCCTTTCATAGACTATTAAATTTAATGTCAGCCAAGGGGAGTTTTATTGAGTTAAGTGGTCTATACGGGTTGTTATGCCAGTATAAGCTGAGCCGCCGTTCCCCAACGATTATTACTGAATAATAGATCAAGCTTAAGTGGTATTATATGTTTTGACGCCCGCAGATTCTAAGCGCGTCTATTCGCGACGGATATTCATCGTTATGGATATTATTTCGAGCAATTTTGTTGTTGAGGGTTATTTTATCGTTATTGGTTCTAGTGTATGCAATTTGTTGATCGTTGAAAGATGGATCCCTGTCATATGGGTGCGTTGTGGTGTAATTTGTTCCTACTGTGTCACTTGTATTTTGTTGCAATTTTCAATTGTGTCCATGTCTATATTAAACTGATGGGATCCTCTTGTATCGTTAACACGTTGTTGATTGAATCTAACGTTTGCAATTGACGATTATTCAATTATTCAATTGAATAATCGGGGACCGTTGGTGCAGTGATTGGCACTTAGTTGTCCAATAAGTGGAAAATGGATCCGTTACATTCAGTATGTCACGTACCGCGTTCGTTACGACTTCTTTTGCTGGAAATAACACTTCGACAAGCTTTATTTTTTATATATTTCGCTTTGATCTAAGTACACTACTACTTTTCTTTCTTCTTCTTCCCTTTCATGGCACTTCGTCGAATCCCTGTGGAAATCATGTTTCTTTTCTGCCTTGTCTAAACCAGCTTGCAATTCGCATATTTTATTAGTCTCCACTCTATCAAAGTCACAGTAGTCAAGTACGATATCCTTGTTATATGGGACTTTGAATTCATCGGTGGTTATTCAATTTGCTTTAGTTATTGCATTGGCAAATGCACCACTCCATCTAGCAGGACCTACCACGTAGATAATAACACTATTCTGAAGTACCAAATCCTTATTAACTGTTCCCTGCGGTTTCACACATATCCTGTGAGAACCAACTAGGTAAAAGTATTTATATGTACAATGTGTAGTAAAAAGTGGCCTATTCATTTCAGCAAATTTCATTTAGAATTTTTATTTATTAATTACTATATCTTATAATGGAAACCTGAGAAATCAAGGCCAACTTTAGAAAGTTGTAGGCATGCATAGGGTGAAAACTTAACACTTAGGTGTAGGTACTTCTTTGTAAACACTATCTATATAACAGTTTAGCTTTAGAGCTGACCTGATAGAGACGGGAGAAAGAGAGTCACCGAAAAGCTAAAAAAAAACTAACGACAAAATAAACATAGCTGCATCCACTAGACACCGACTTCTAGACCTACGTAACCACATTTTTTTTTGCTGTTTAGTGTTTTTAGTAGTCATTTTTTTTTTTGTTTAAAGGACAACCCACAGACAAACTTACGTTTGTAGATTTGTATACATAGGGTATGAATAAAACTGTGTTTTTTATTCTGTTACATAGAATTACATACTGCGTGGATGGTAATATTGTGGAGTTATACATATATCATCAGTCAGGCCATGGTTTGGTGCGAGAAGGAATGGGATACCGACGCCTCTGCGGAGGAGTCGGTGCGCAGGGAGTGAGAATTCGTATCCCTCATCCCATCCGTCGCGGTAATGGAAGTGAGAGAGGCTGGGCGGTGAGTTTCTGGTGACGGTGAGCCACCAGAAACTCACCGCCCAGCCTCTCCTCCTTCAGTTTAAAGACGACACGCCTGTGTCGGCTGCGTATTTTCAAGCAGTTCTTTAAGACAGTCAGCAAACCCAGAGGAACCCGTTAGGGCCAAAGCCTGACGGGTCTGCGGGATTGTTCGCGAGAGTTACATTGCCCTGGTTCACAAAGAGCTCCAGAAGCAAAATGATGGGTTTAACTCAGTAAGAATCTGACACTCCCTCGTGCACCCACCAGAAAAAAAAGCCTGCTGCCTGCTGTATTGGGGAGCATTTTCTTTACTGCTGCATTGCACCACTGTCGCAAACAGATGAAAATTCTATATGTACCTCTATAATCTGACAGTTTGACCCATCACAAGGATTGAAGAGTTTTGAAGCAGTTAACGGCTGCGGTTCATTTAGCTCTAGTTAAAGCCAAATCACTGGATCGAACTACAATTTTATCTACAGATCGCCACTCTACTTTTACTTGGTGAGTCTGTGGCAGTCTTCTTGAAGACTCAAACTTTGAAGGCCCGGTGTCTCGCACACGGCAATGTCAGTAGCGTTATGTAAGGCTTGAATGGTGCAGATCTTGGACCGCACACAAGGTGCCGCATGGTGCCGCAGCTTCGCACACGCATCTATTATCGTCATTAACCCCACCTGACTAGGTTGTACTTGCATTTGCCTATCACCGTAGTCTGTTAACTGACAATTTAACTGCTTCGTTGGTCGCAAGCGCGACTGTGAGTAGAATCAGGCTATGAGAGTGAAGGAATAGTGAGTGCACCTGTGTCTGAGCAAGAGCTTGTGCACTTTGTTATGTCCTGCGCAGTTGGCTGATCTCCTTATATGAGAACAGCCACCATGGCCGATAATCAGCTAGGAGAACATCATCATCATATCAGTCTGTTAAGAGACTTCCATACAGGCCCTACCTCAAGGCCTGGTGGAAGTCTTTGTCGAAAGACTTCCACCAGGCCTCCATGTAGTGGGTGTCGATGGTCTATTTTCTGTCGCATTTATAGCTGAGGGAGCCATATTCCTACGTACTGCTGTAATTCCAGCTCGTGGATATGTATAGCATTTGGATCGTCAAATCTAAATTACTCAAGAATAGTGCGGTGAGCGGTTGAAATCAGAAAATATACAATTTTTATTCGTGAAGATGGATACCGCTTATACCGTGTATAAGTAAAACAACCATAACGAGTTCTATAAAAAAGTGAACCGATTCACAGATTCTTTGCGAGATAAAATTTATTGTAATATTCTGATCTTATTGTGAAAATTTACCTGCCCCGTCTAAAAAGAGCTACCGTGGCACTGTTAAACAAAGTGCTCTAGAAGGAAAAAACGAAAATACTATTTATTGACTATTCAGACTTATTTTTTGTGTTATTTATTTTTCGTAGTTACAAAAGACAAGTTTGACGTTTTTTCGGGTATCAAGAAAGTCTGTCAACTATTCTTAACTACGGGTATCGGGTGGCCAGTTATACAGGCAAAGTTTAGGAGCGTCACATAGACAGAGTCCTCCGTGTAAAACCTACTCAGTGAGGTGAGACTGAAAGCCGACTTCAACATAGTTGGTAAAAACAAAGCAGACGAAACTGATATGAATAGCTCAGCAATGCTAGTTTTTAAATATACCTACACGCCTTATGTACCTACTTCTTAGTCCCACCCTGTTCAAGTTTATTTTAGGTGCCAAATGTTTTCCGCTTCCATTACCTCATCATACTGACACTCATACTCCCTGTCACTCATCATACTGATACTCATACTCCATTCATGTATTTTTCAGGCAATCCACCCATCTTTTCTTAGGTCTTGCTCTACCTCTCTATCCGTCCACATTCATACTTAACACACACTTTGTCGCATGCATATCATCCCTTTTCATTATATGCTCATGCCATGATAACCTCTTGCCTCTCGTCTTTTCAGTAACTGCTACTTTCAGACTTCTTCTAATGTAATCATTCGTCTTCTCTTCTTATTCTTTTCTCTCTCTTTTTCTTATAGCTTTTTACTCTTAGGGTGAGTAGTTCTACGCGATGCATGTAGCTGGAGCAAGTTAACATGCGCAAGTGGGTAAGCTTTGATTTTGTACATGTTTAAAATGCATGTATCCTGCGCATGTTCCTCAACAAGCGTAAGTTACTTGCACCGTGTAGCCGCACTCTTACCTCACCACAAAGTTTTCGATAGGTAGATAATTTTTTTTCACGGATTTGAAATCCATGATATCGAACATTGCTACAATCGACATAACAGAGTGCGGTTTACAGATATCACAAAAAATGTGTATTGCTGTGATGATGATGTCCTCCTGGCCGATTATCGGCTACGGCAGGTGTTCTCATATAAGGAGATCAGCCAACTGCGCAGGACATATTATAGTGCACAAGCATTTACGCAGACACAAGTGCACTCACTATATATGGGACGGCAATGCGACACGACCGGAGTTTTTGGGGGTGCTGTCATTTTTGAAATAATTTTGACGTTAAAAAGTGCTAATCGTATTAGCCTATTTTAATAAATGTTTTTACTTTGACTTTAGAGATCAGGCGCAGGACCGACGCGCGCGACCTAAGCGCCGCACGCGAGCGGCGCGCAGGCGGCGCGCGACGTCTGACATCTTCAATAGTACTGAGCCAATATACGGAACTGTAAGGGCGAGAACTGATTGCGCGCAGATCGCGCGCCGCTCGCGCGCTCTATACGAGCCTTGCGTGAGTTGCGCTAAAGAGGCGCACCGAACTATTGCAGTGACTGCACGCGCGCAGCTCGCGGACAGCTCGCGATCGGCTCGCGTGCTGCGCATTCGCGGCGCATTCGCCAGATGTGGACGCACCCTAACTATGTCGGTCACTCAGAGCTGGCACAAAGATGGTCAGCTCAGCTTTACCCAACTTTCGCTCGTAACAAGACTTCTTGTTTTGATTCGTTTGCAAGTTTGTGCTGTTCGCTCTCTATATAGCCAGGCCTATTATAAACAGGAGGATTACCATTTCCCCAAATGTAGTCATATCGCATAGTCGATAGCGATAAATATCGAACGTGTTTTTATTTATTTTGGTAACCATTGCCAACTAAAGACTCTCTAAAAAAGTTTGCTCGAAGTTGGATTCAGGGTTACATTTTATATTGTATTGACCAAAATCGCAGCCGCAGTACAAATACATAAGGGATTTCTATTATTTACCTATCTTTTCGTTGTTTTGCGATTAGTGATTGTTACATAATTTATATGGAGCTAATGCAAAATTCATCTCTAATTGGTTCTCTGATCTAATCTCCAATTGGTTATAAATATCCGTAATTAGATAGCAATGCCTGCTGTCTCCTTTGGTACGAAGAGTTCTCCAAAATTAAAGTAACGTCACCGACACCGCACCCATGTTACCTATTTCTGTTATGAGCCTAAGGTATCTATCAGACAGGTAGCGGTCACGCGTTCAAGCTTTCAGTTTTGCGTTCTTTGTGTCACATTACGTTACATAGATGTGAGTATATCTGACATACAGGAGGCATTGTGACCGCGTCGGACAAGTAGAAGTAGTAGTATAGTAAAGCTCGAACGCAGAACGCTCGACCGCGTGACGCCTCTACCTCTGAAATATCTGTTATTTTAGTGTACGAGTGTGAATATTTACCATATATATGTCACCGTAAGATTACAAACATCGTTAGATTACAATCTATCTCGAGAGATTGTAAACTGTCGAATTATTGTGAACTGTAACATCTGATTGCAAAGCTCTCCCTGATTGGTCAGTCTTTTTGTAAGATCGACCAATCACGACCAGCCGTTCTGTTGCCATGGAGTTCCCGTAGAGTTAGGAATGAATTTGTGTTTGAAGACAAACTACCTAATTGTTTAGTTTTTTTTTTTTTATAAAAGTTTCTTATAATTTTCCAATTTCATTTAAATAAAACTACTTTTACGGATTTTTTCGCGGTCGGTTTTAAACGTCGGGATTAAATAATATAATATAACCGCGATAAAATCCGTAAAAGTAGTTTTATTTAAATGTCTAATATTCGCGTAAGTGTCAGAAATCAATATGTTTCCAATTTCAATTTGTGTTTGAAGAATAAATATTTCGTTACAATTTGTTCTCTCCATATGTCAGGAATATTAATTACATACTCGTACTAAATAACAAATACTTGAAGAATTTTTGAAGAGCATTTATTTTATTTAACTGACACCTCTATTTCATTCCTAACTCTACGGGAACTCCATGGGAACAGAACGGATTATTGGTCGATCTTACAAAAAGACTGACCAATCAGGGAGAGCTTTGCAATCAGATGTTACAGTTCACAATAATTCGACAGTTTACAATCTCTCGAGATAGATTGTAATCTAACGATGTTTGTAATCTTACGGTGACATATATATCCCAATTTTTATTTGGAGTCGGCGCAGCATGTTTTCTTCTTCCATATTCCTCTGTCTGCCTTCATTTCACAAGAAACGTTTTTTATAGCCATTTACCATATTTATATACTTCCTTTAAAATGGCAATGATGGCAGGTACCTATGCTTATTCTTTGCACTGACTTTTGGATTCTTTAGTGGTCCTTTTGGATCATCTTTAAGTCTGTGGATCATCATTAATGATTGAATATTCCTGTTTTCAGTGTTGTCATCTGCTACTACGCTTACTATAAAATAACTTTATTAGACCTGTAGTTTTTAAATCATAATGATTATGATTAGTGAGTGTGGAGCCTGATTGAAGAGGCGGTAGCTAAGTAGCAGCTGTAGGAATTGGTGGATTACAAGATTTTACAACGCTTGGCATGGTCGGTCCGTGATGTGGCCATTTTGTGACAAAGAATTTCTCTGTCCTCTTTTCTAAAGTCTGACAAGACGGGTTCAAGGGGTCAGATAGGCAGTCGCTCCGTATAAAATACTGATACTTAATTGCCTCTTGTTAGACTGGAGGCCGATCCCAACACCAGTTGGGAACAGGCTGGGCAGATGATGAGATAGAGCAAGTAAATAATGTGATAAATGCATTGTATTATTTATTGTTATTTATTCCTTTACATCAGGCAACTAAGGCCCATAGAAAATACGATACATAAATAGTTAACATTACAATACTTATTAACTAACACATAATAATATGATGTATTAGTTTATTAGATCTATATTTATTCAAAAACTCGTCCTTTCCAAAATTCATCATCATCATCATCATCAGCCTATCGCAGTCCACTGCTGGACATAGGCCTCTCCAAGTGCACGCCTTTCCAAAATTATTTACAACTTATAGGGATCCGTTTCTTTGTAGTTAATTTTTCGAGCAAAAAAGCTTTCTCCTTATTGTGTTCTGATTCCCAGGTCACTTGGAGTTGGCTTAATATGTATCAGCTTTTATTCCCTTTATCCTTAGTCATAATACTATCATCATCATCATCATCTGCATTTTTATCGTCCCACTGCTGGGTTGCGGCCTCCTCTCACACAGAGAAGGATTGAGCGTTAATCACCACGCTTGCTCAACGCGGGTTGGTGATTTCAGACTTTAAGTCCAGGTTTCCTCGAGAAGTTTTCCTTCAGCTTTAATCAGTCATTGGTGTCTAAAATATACTTACAAACCTGGAATCGAAACAGCACTCTCACTTGAGAGGTTGGTGCTTAACCCACCACTACTTATCATACTAGCACTTCTTTGTTAGCCATGTCACCTTAATCAATCGATCCACCTTTTTGATCTACCTCAGCCTCTCCATCCATTCTCATTCATACAGCATGCGTTTCACACCTTCTGATCACGATAAACGTTACCTCGCATTTTTTCTGTCACTGGCGCTACTTTCAGCAGTTGTTTATCAAACATATCCACTTCAAAATTCTTCATTCCCTTGAGTTCTTTCCTTACCTTATCCATACCTCGACCTCGTTGGCGCAATGGTCACATAAACCTTAGGTCCAGGGTTCAATTCCCGGTTCGGTTGACATTTATGTGATGAGCATGCTTGTTGGCCGTGGTCTGGGTGCTACAATATGTATTTATAAATAGATATGTGTATATGCAGCTATGTGTAGTTTATCAGTTGTGTTAGCACCCATAACAAGTTAATTAATAACTTACTATGGGGCTAACCAACCGTGTGTGAAAAGGTGTCCCGACATTATATTATACTATTATTATATTACACCTATATACATGTATACGTATAACCGATTTTCATGCGGTTTTTTTAAAAGATATGAAGTTAGAGTGATTAAAGAGGAAGGTTTATATTTATAACAACCTACATTAAATATTGGGAAATACTGTTTTCCCGTGCAAAGCCGGAGCGGGTCGCTAGTAAATAATAAAATGTATATAGAACCTACAATTAGAATTATATAGATAGGTTTCATAGAGCTGCTCAAATCGCTTGACCTTTGAGACCTTTGTTGGAAGTTGATTCGAACGACCAGAATAGGAACATTTCTATTTTGATACAATATCTTGCAAGAAGGTAGTAGAGTTATGATGCTTAAGTTATTTTTATATGCTGTAGTATTAAACTTACTTATAATTAGATAGGTAAAAATAAGCAGTTTCATTATGGTGTCTACTTTTTACAAAAAGAAAACTTTTTACAAAGGTACCTACTGTATAGAAGAGAAATACTGCATCATTCAAAGCATCATTTTCGTTTACAAAAACATCTGTTGTTGAAAAAGGTAATGCAGAAGGTTGTCACCTGAGTAATTCCTAATTTTACAAGGATACCTACTGTATAACACACAGATTTCTTTAAAAAATCGATTGCATTGTTATATAGTTACCTACTATAATAGTTACAGAAATTACGTAGTCATAGTAATCTACTCATTCATTAATAAAATAAACAAAAATAATCTAAATCTCCGCTTATGAAACTAAACTGCAAATACATAGATAATACAAAAAAAAAACAACAAAAATAGGCTACATCTAGAAAAAAAACATTATACAAATCCAAATAAAATAATAAACAAAAGAACATCATTATCAGTACAAAAACAGGAATCTTGACGCAATCTTCGCAGATCTTCTTATCTTCTATCTTCTGAATCTTCTGTCGCGCTGTGTTGTATCACTAAATACTCATTGATAAGCACTGAAGCAGCAGGAGTAAGGACATACACTCCTGCGGCACTAGTACTTAGGAACAAGACTTAGTTTGTTTCTTTCTTCTTTGTGTTATCTTCTTTCTTCTCTTTTGTCTTCTTTTTCAGGTATACAATACAATACAATTGGTAAGGTATACAATACAATACAATTTTTCAGGTATACAATATAACACAATTTTGCAGGTATACAATAAGAATATTTATTTGCGTGAAACATGGTTTGATATAGGTGTTACATTAATTATGATATTGTTCTGCATATTTTTTAGTATTAGAGACTAAGAAAAAACTGGTCCTTAGATACTTACGTGATTAAAATAATACAAATTAATCAGATAAATAACTAAGCTATTTAAAACGCGGTTCATATAATATTAGACGGTTTTAGAAGAATATACAGTGTTACAAAAAAGCCGTAAAGCTGAAAGGGGGTCCAATCCAACACCACCACCATGAAACCATGTACAAACTGTAGGAAAAAATGAAAACGCTTAATTTTACATTGATTTCGCAAAATGGTTTACATTAATGATACCCAATAAAATATACATCATCCATTCAGACAGGATTTACGCCTAAATTAGTAACACCTTGTATAAACGAAAACTTATCTTAGATTAATTAAATACCAAGTAATGTTCGAAAAAAAAAACTAAACGCAAAGTTAAAACAGTTATAAATTATGTCTATCTATTAACCACTATGGTAGGTTGCATACCTAGCCTGTTCTCTATGATTCATTCATGACCGCAATGTGCTCATAATGTGAAGAACAATTTAAATTAAGAACTGGTAACTTGACGCTCCGTAAGTAGGCGTATGAGCACTAATTCGTTTTATGTGTAGGTGTTATATTTCTAGGTTTTATAGCTTTAAGTATATGGTCCTTTATTTTAATGATCTAGTTGGTGATTTAAATTTCGCGTGGTAATAAAAGTTAAGGTTGGTAAATGTACTCGTAGCTTGAATAGGGTATCTTCAATTTCGTATTGAACATGTAATCTAAATAAGGAAAATGCTGAGGCGCCTATAAGAATCAGTAGGAAGCCTGAAACGCATAGTTTCAACAAAATATTTTTTTGAAGCTTTTCATGAAGTTTTATGATGACGGAAATATTGCTATATCAACTAAAAAACACGGTAGTTTACAACTAGTTAAATTCAGTATTTTTATTGAACTGTCAAAAACGGCTTCGATCTATGCAATTTTTATCAAAATACAATATTTTGCTCATCAGTTAAAAATTAATTCCCATAATTTTCCATCAAAACAATAAAAAGTTTTCCAAGTGAATACGGTAAAAGATTTATTTTGAAGCTATTCAACTAAAAAAGAAAACTACCCATTCCACAGCAAAAAGGTTACACATCATTCTAAAGAACGGTTTAATTTAAATTTTCGAATAAAGAACGGCATGCACAGTCAGCCAGCTTCACTGAACATGTGTACTAAATAATTGTGATTCCAGACGGAGTTAATTGATCCTCAGTTCGTGCCAGTCGCGACTGTATGCCAGTAATATGAAAGATAGCTTTGAATAAAGTTTGTCTTGCAATTTCTGAGGGATTATGTACCTACCTAGATAAAAATACTTAGGGCAAGAAAACGCATCCAAAAGAACACATTCGAAAAAAGTACTTCTACTACCTATAATATTTTTTTTCTCTCAAGCAATTTTCACTGCGTTTTGCAATCAAAGATTACACAAATCAGGTGTGGTTTAGGATAGTTTTTTTTTAACTTAAATTACAACTTAATTATTAACGTACCAATTGACCACTCGCAGCTCAAATAAACAGTAGCACTTTAGAATTCGCGAACACAAAACAAAAAAAATAATCAACTTTCAGAGCACATGCAGCTCTCGGCGCCGAGTAGCACATCTTCACTTTTATATTGCTCAATTGATCACATCCGCGCTCCAGAGCTACGAATCTATTAGACCTGGCCTTTGAAAACAAAATGACTAGCGGTACCGCGGCCCTGGTACATAAAGGGCTTAAGAAGGAACATGATGGGTTTTAGTTAGCAAGAGTCTGACATCCACATCTGGAGGGGTCACCCATTTGATGATTTCCCATAAAAACTGTCATGACGGAAAATCGCCTAAGTAGCGCCAAAATGCGGGAGAGTAGGGAACGATGAACGTTACCTACTCTTTTCGCCCTTATACGCCTTCTATGGACACGACAATTTTTTTTCTATTCCAATAATTGTTAACAGATGTCTCAAAAGACCCGAACGCCTCGATAGTTCACTCATAACTGATCGTTTTGGTCAAGCCCACCTTACGAATTTGACCTAGAAGAAGGCGGCTGACCTACCTGTATTATGGCATCTCCGCTCATCTTTCCGTACTCCTTAGACTTTACCCGCCTACTACTCAGTTGAACGTTCAACTAGTGTTAATTCAACTAATCTGATCAATTGATCAAAGTCTGATTTAAACGGTGCCACCCGCCCTAGGTTCGTTAATTGTTCTATCTAACCATTGATCAGAGAGATGTAATTATTTGTCAGTAGTTATTGAGATTTTTTTTTCATTTTCATTCCTTTTTCGAGCCATCAAGATTTGGATTGCTTCAGTAATTTATAATCAAAAAAAGGTCATGGTTTCGATTTTTGACACTAGTTTTTTTTGTCATTATAAATGATATATAATTTTTAAATAGGTCATTGAACATTATAAATATGTATATTATGTCTATGAATTGCGAACAATTGTTTCGTCCAATATTTCTGTAAATACTATTGTACTTAGTTTATTCACGGGGGACTCGATAAACAAAAGGTTTTTTGTAAGTACCAATAAACTAGGTCTTGTCTTTTCCTTAACACATTTATAATTTACACGAGAAGCTTCTAAACTTACTCTAGACTTCAATGAAAACCTCAGTATTAATTTTCATCATCTCCCGAGCCTTTTCCCAAGTATATTGGGGTTGGCTCTCAGTCTAAATGGATGCAGCTGAGTACCAGTGTTTTACAAGGATCGACTGCCTATCGCCAGGTCACTCATCAATCCAGTTATCCAGACAACCCCTAAGTAAGACTGGTTGTCAGACTTACTGGCTTCTGACAGCCCATAACGACTGCTAAAGATGTTCAATGACAGCAGGTCATCTCAGTATTATTTTTCTTCCTAAATAACCTTTTTTAACTACAACCAGCTTGTCGACACAAAGTTCAACCTCTAACTATAATCACCACAATATTATTCGTAGACACATACTTCTTCAAGAAACAAATCCATATGCAAATAACACACGTGGCCTGTCTATATATTATGTCAGCATCGTGCGCTCCCATATGGCCGCGGGATGAATGACCAGTTTTCGGTAGCGCCAACTAAACGCAATTAAAAAATACGTTTAAAAAAGTTTCAGTGCTGCGGTTGTGTGTAGCGTTTGAAATAAGGTTAGTTACAAATTTTGTTTATGGTAGTGGTTGGTTTTATGTTTTTTTTCTTATGTTCGAAATTTAAAAAAAAAATGTAGAGAATTTATGAAAAAAAAATAAGTAGGTTTTTGTACGCTGCGTTACAAACAAAATTGTTAATGTTATTAATTCCTTGTCCGAAAAATAGGTACTGACCTAATTAAATAGGCTTTTTTCTGCTCGAATTTATCTCTTATTGATAACCTTGTCGTTTTAAGTTAATTAATATATCTACACGTACCTACACAATTAAATTGTTGTAGATCTCACTTATAGGGATAAATTTTAATACGCTTTGTCATAGATAGGTGATTTAACTATAAATAACTGGCCCGAAATAATAGATAAGTAGAGCGTTTACTCATATCGGGCCTTCACAAAGAATAAGAAAAAAAAAACACTCGAAATATAAAAACAGTTTTTCAAAATTCGAAAACCAAAACGTAATCATAGATCACGCACCCATTATGAAGTAAAACAATCCTTAAGGCGGAGTCTAAACAATGCCAGTCGTGAACTATAAATAAATAATAAAGTGCTGTTTACTTTGGCCGGCAAGTTCATCACACTGTCGCGTTACCGTTATCTGAATAATGCTCATCTTTGACATTTGCCCCTACTATCGGCCGGTCGAGTTGCCACCCCGCTTTATCAAACGCCCATAGACAGTCTTCAACTTATTTGTTCATTGACAGTTCTCACAATGGGCCAATTTATTTTTGAAAATAGAACACGGTCCATTCATACTTTTTTAATGCCATAGTGGTCTATTGAAGGCAAAGATGTGACAATATTGTGCCAATAATGAGACCTCTGTGTGAAGAGTCGAGCTTCTCGCGTCATTAATATAATTTATACTGATCTTGTATAATGCAGTTATTGTTACTTTGTTGATTGTGACTGACTGAACATACCATTAAAATGTTCACATACACCACTATGTAAAATCATATTGGTTCTTTCGACCTTAGCGTAAAAGGACCAAAATAAATTTCACTTATTTTAAAAGTTAACGTACAAAATTCAACTGGTCTCTGTAATACGAGTACCCGCCATAGTCGTGCTGGCCCACTTAAATTAGTACCTAATTGGCTAATTAACAAATGGTTAAGTCATGATAAGAGCGAAGTTCTCTTCCTAGTTTTGCAAAATAGGCCTGCGGTTAAAGAAAAAAATATCGATATGACGATGATATGATAAAATAAATAATAGAGATAGGGTAAAACTAAAATTAAATATGTATCATTGTACCTATGTATGTTCTATTCTTGTATTTAGGTAATTTTTATCTCCGTATCTCGAAGAGGATACCAGTTTTTGAAAATAAGCGTGAATTTTATTTGCAATAGATCCTAACCCTCTTATTATAAATCGCGGTATCAAATAAGTATCGGCTTTTGTACTACCTTTAATCCACCTTTAAGTACGACCTTGAAAAAACGTTATTACAAAACGCAGTTTATCGCAAGTCCTATTACTATCTGTAGTACAAAAGATAAACCATCGAGCCCCCTAGTTTAACTGCAGTACTTAGTCGACAAACGTCAAATTCCGACATTATTTACTTTTGAGGTTATTTGTTTTGTGATGAAAAAAACCAAAGTGGATATAAATATGTGTGATTTGGAATACTTGGATGTGTTAGAATACTATTGAGAGTGTCCGGGGACCCAACAGAATGCGTCATCGACAAAATATCTTCAAATTACCTGACGACAATTTTCGATATAAATATCGATTTACGTTTTTCGACATAATAGTCAATTGAATGCATGATGATAGTCCAGGATGATCCTATGATGCTCAACTGGGCTCGCCATAAAGTAAGTAGCCTTTACAGTGCAAGTAGGTTGCCAAAACATCCTAATTAATTGTATAAGAGTCAAAGTTTTTATTATGGATGTTTGTTTATGTTCCACGCATAAACTACCACATAGATTTTGATGAAACTCCGAAAATATATCAGATTATCATACAGTCTATTGTTTATTTACAGATTCAAGACTATTTTGGCGTTTTGCACGCCGTATCTCTGCCAGTAATATGCAATGTTTGGAAAAGACTGGAAGCTTGCTAAAATGTACAAAAATGCCTAGATGAGAAAGGGAACAAGATTGTGTGATGAAGAACAGTGTCCAACATGTATCAGTGCATTTGACTGTATAAATAGACATCGGAATAAAATATAATTTTCTACTTTTATGTTGTTTCAAATGTTTCATTTTCTTTTGGTAATTTAATGCACACGATATTCTGTGTGTAAGTTATTGTGCACTTAATTTTGAAGAGGTTCTAATTAGATGCACAACGCCTTATTTACTCATTTAAATCGGGATGAAAATAATCCAAATTATTTCTAACCTAAAAACAAAACATAACTCGGATACGCGCGCTGACGTTCCGTTATACGCGCAAACTCGATAGTTGTTTAAAAGAGAATAATTGGATCATGTATATCGTTAAAAGATACTAGAAATATAAAATTACCTTTAAATAATAAAAAGTAATATTTTCAACTGCAGAGATTTTTTTTTTATTATCATAGTTATTTATTTTTCATCAAAATAGACTTAACAAAATAATGTAAAAAGGAACGGCGCATAGAAATCGGAACGATTGAAAGAATGATTTAAATATTTGTTGCTTATAATCTGTGGATATTATTTGAACCATAGACAAATCGAAGTACTTAACAGTCTTCTCTTAGTCTACGTTTTGTAATAAGGATGTCAAGACTATCGTAAGTACCGTAACAAACCAAGACGTCTTCAGTCGGGTTTAAACCACTACTTGCAGCAGTTTTTATAATAAGAGGGTAAAAGTTTTGATCGGGGAATTACTACTGCCAATTTATTATGAAAGTCATTATTGTGGTTATAACAATGAGACATAATGTAGGAAGTTAAGTACTATAATTGACACATGATGGTGGTATTCCAGTTTTTTTTTTCTTTCAAAAGGCCAAAGTCCGTTATGTGTGAATCACTGGATAGACCCGAGACCCGAAGTCAGATCAACAACAAATAATACCTAGGTATAGTGGAATAAGCTAAAATAAAAACTGACTGTCCATAACAATTTCACGGTCATAATGGATAGATTGAAATTAAGGAGTAAATTTAAACCTAGGCACGGCGTGATTGATTTGTAAGTACCCAATATACAGACATAACTAGTTTGGGATGAATTGTTAAATTACTTGTAACATTTTCATGAATTTGTGTCTATATTTTGCTTACGAGCGAAAAAATTCTGAAGTAATTTCAGACATCGATAAAGCTACTAAAACAGCTGGTAAGCCAACAAACCAAAGAACACGCAAGCAGACACACAAATTACATTCTTCGACTGTAGAACACCACTGCAAATTAGCGACCGCGAGCCTAAGCGTTCCACCACACTGTAGACTAAACAGTCGACCGATAGTTGCCCGATGGTTGGGATTTTTAAACAAAATCTTTATTCCAATCAAAGTTTGGTGTTCAAAGGTCGTGGTGGCCTAGTGGGTAAATAACCAAACTCTTAAGTACGAGTGTGGGTTTGATTCCAGGTTAGGCAAGTGCCAATGCAAGTTTTCTAAGTATATTTTGTATGTACTTTCTGAGTATTTATTGGACACCAATGACTGATTAAGTTGTGAAGGACCTCGAGTAAACCTGGACTATAATGTCTGAAATCACCAACCCACTTTGAACATGCGTGGTGATTAACGCGCAATCCTTCTCTGAATGAGAAGAGGCCCAGCAGTGGGACGATGAAAGGGCTGATGACAAAGTATTCATTCAGCCTGATACCGGCTAAATACCTGATCTTTGTATCCAAACAATGATCCAAGCAAACTATCGGCCGACTAAAAGTTTGCAGTCTACTTTAACTAAAGTTGATTGATGAATGATTCACAGTAACAGTCGTTGTAATGTTCTAAATGGTATGATCACGTCATACAATCGTGGAGCATTGTGGATCAACTTGAATGGACATAGCATTCCATTAATTTATTTATCCTCAAAATATTTTTCCTTGTTTTTCTGTTTTAGCGTGAGTGACGTCGAATCTTTGGATTTCAGTTTTGTCTTTGAGTCTGGTTTTATTGTTTTCTATTTTATAATGTCTATTTTTTATTCTATCCATCTGCTGCCTATTCTCTTCCATTTATTAAGTTTTCTGTATTATCTATTTTCTATTATCTTCTATCTATTTTCTCTAATATTCCATCTGCAGTGATGTGTACAGCTTCTGACTCATTGTTATTTGTTTCTAATTATGGTTTATTTACCCCCGCATGATATAATACATTAGTATCTTCAAAAACTTCAACCAAGTTCTTGAATTAGGTAACTTCGTTATCATTCATCAATGAAATATTCATGAATGCCATGGCATATAACTGAGGGCTTCACATAGGTTATACTATTCGTCCATGCACATTTATTTTCCGTAGTGGACTTTCTTTATTTATCCATATCCATAAGAGTCAAAGGACTTAGAGAGACTATGACTATGACATTAAAAGACTTTCATCTCTTGTCCTCTTTGGGTTCTTACAGAGATCTCAAAAACAACTCAATTGGGATCTACAGGCAATAGAGGGATTGATAGAAATTATGGAGAAATTATAAATTATAAACTTGTTACAGAAAATAGAGAAGTGTAAGCAGTTAGTACTAACCCTAAGTAACATGAGACAAGACAACAAATAACCCTTATTAAAAGTCGAGTAAAAAGAGAAAGAAGAGTAAACAAGTTGCTCAAACAGATGTGTTAGTTAAGTCAAACATTATAAGTATAAATTAAATTCCTATGACGATAATGTTTCATATTACACCCCTCCAACTTTGTTTATATTCCCTACCGGCTCCCAATACTCTATCTCTCTGCCTACAGGAGATAGAATATTGAAATTAACCCCATGCATGTGGGCTGCGGGATTGTTCGCACGAGTTACCGCGGCCCTGGTACATAAAGGGCTTAAGAAGGAACATGGTGGGTTTCAGTCAGTAAGAGTCTGACACTCCCTTACGCTGCACCCACAGCGGGAGAAGTTAGATGGTCAAAAACTGTATAGATTTGGCCAAATTTTTTTTTGAAACAAGCCAATTTGGGCATTCAGCCCCTTTAGCTATCTCCAGTAAGTTAAACAATAGATAGCTCGATTATTGGAAACGGCCATTAGACACCCGCATACAGATAACGCTTTGAAGCATTAATATTGTAAATTTTGACGTTTATTAATGTTTCTCATGTTATTTTATATACAGCTGACTTTTTGACCTCTCCGTGTTTGTACTATACTTATCGCTGCGAAGAATTATAGTATTCACTTGTAGGAAAGTTCTTAAGTATTGTGATAATGTATGTGCCTGTTTATCCTACTGTAGGGCAAAGGCCTGGAAAAGGAAAAATGAGAATTCTAGTTGTTTACGATTTAAAGTCTCTACTGAATCTCGTCTATGTATCTTTTAGTTTTCCTTAATTAACAAGCCTGTAGCGATATGCAAACTAAATATGAGTACTTACGTTATTGGAATATCTTATTTGAGTATGTATCTAAATCTCGAATTTTCAAAAAAAAGTTGAGCATCGTGACATTCTTACAAGATACTTATACAGTTTGAGATTGCCCTTTGTTTACCGTCTTGTCAACAACTGGTGATTAAAATTAATAAACAAGAGCATTTGGAGCGCATTAATGTAAACTTAAAGGAATAATCTTACAGCAAACTTATAATAAATCGTACATATATATGAAACTCAGCTCACAAATTAATAATAAAGTCGAGTAGTAGAGTCATCTTTTCTTAGTAATTAAAATTAAAGATATCAAAGACATATAAAGCTGGACTAATTCTGCATGTTTAAAGCTTTAAACATGCAGGCCACAAAGAATTCTAACTCACCGCTCAATAAAAATAAAAAAGATGATGCATAAAGTATGTATATCCATTTCCAACTGTCACTGCTTAACGTCAAACTGAACACTTGAATTTAGAACGACCGCCACGTTCGCTATTTGAAATGAAACTGCATGAGAGCCAATATGGCTGCGCACGACGCGCGTCGCCTGCGCACGGATGCTGACTACTCCTTAACTAACTTTGATTAGCTTTAAATAGTGAAGCCCACATTATCTACTTATTCCATTGAGCTCTCGCGGGGAGGTGTGGGACTCCCTTTATTTTGTGAATCGTTATTCAAACTGTGTAAGTCGACTACTTAAATATGAACCCTGATGTTTGTGCCAGGTATACTTAGGAGGAAATTTTTATTGTTATTTGATATCTCAAGGAAAACAAAAGGATTTCCTTCATGAGTTATTGGTAAAGTCTTATATTATTATAGGCTTTTGTGTTATTATTCTTTCGAAGAATTGTTGTATAGGTACCCGAACAATTAAAACTTGTTCTCAAATATTTGTACCTACAGCTTTAAAATATGCAAGCTAGTCATTTAGTTGGACTGTGCCAATGTGCTGAAGTAAATCGCGAAGGCGCTTTGGCGATCTATTGCTGAAGTGATCTGATTTGATATATTTACCGATTAGGTAAAAAACCATTTTACACAGAGAACCATCTTACTTGCGTATGTTTCGTTACCCAAAATTATTTCGTTATATTTTTTTATCTATTTCATGTCCTGTTAATTGTATGTAATATTTGTCACTGATTTATTAAAGTAATTTAGTAAATTAAAGTATTTAAATAAAATCTTGTAAAAAGAAGTGTTCATTGAAAATTACAAAAAAATATATAGGTACTAAAAAAAAAAAGAGAATAACTTTCACGCGTTCTACACGAAGTTGTCGTGTTATACCTATCTTTCAAAGCAAATTAACGTTTAAAAATATAATTTACATTACATTAGCTATTATTTCTATCAGATCAATGTATTTATTTCAGATACAGTGTCTGCTAATTTTGGTCCTTGGATCCGAAACAACTTATTTGTTTAAGAACTGTTTTATAATGTTATATACCTAGGCTTTAAAATAAGACTGAATTAACAGGGGGAAAGTTTCAGTAAGAGTCTGACACTCTTTCCTACTACACTCACAGCAAGAGGGGTCATCCGATAATTTCCAATTCAAAAAACCCTCATATATTTCGAATTCCAGTCTATTTTATGGATTCCATGATAGTTTTATATGTTGTAAACTCTAGTACTTATTGGTTGCAGGTTGTACCGGGTAACTTATATAATATACTTCTCTGGAAAACATGATTTTTAGTAAACACTGACGAATCAGTAAAAATCAAATGAAATGCAACATAAATATTTTCTATTGCAAGATAAAAAATCATGGAAATAGACACTGCAGTTCTATGTACTTACAAAAATATTTTTTGCATCTGAGAATCGATTTTCTTATTTAGGTCAAGCTATATTAACATGGGCATTTTGCAATTGAGAATGACAACCTATGAATTGAAAGATTGCTTTGTGAGTACAGGGATGGAATTAACATACAGACTTTATGAAATAAGGGATGGTTATTTGGAGTATTGTAATTCTGAGGGACTCATAAAACGCAAATTTTTCATCTAACGAGCGCTTACACTCGTTTCCCGTCGAAACTACTTCGCGAACCCTGATCAAAAGTAGCCTATTAAATTCCTGGATAAATTAGGTAACTAAAACTGAAAGTATTTTCCAAATTGGACCAGTAAGTAATTTTTGAGCTTAGGACTTTAAAACATTTGATTCAGCTTTTTTCAGGAATAGATAATCATTTCGTCTCTTTCGATTTAAGAACAGAATAGTTAGGTATATTTTGTTTAGACTTTATCAATAATATATTTTAGTTTCCAAAGAAAACGTCTAAATGAAGCCTCCAGGACGAAATTACTCTCAAATTCTAATATTACTGCTTCTAACCGAAAACAGAATATTAAATAATTTGGTCAACCATAACATCCTACTCATATTGTCATTTCCGGCGGAAGTATCTCGCTTATTCTTACATACTTAATTGAATTTAATTCTATTAACTTGCTCACTATACACCAGTTAAACTATCCCGTCGTATTATTTCGAATAAGTATTTATTTACGGAACAAAAGTGGTTCATTTTTAACTAAAAGCAGTAAAAAGAAAGAAGCGAAAAACTACACCAGAAGGCCCGGAATTTCACTGATTTCACCCTAAAAATACTGGATGGATTTTGATGAAACTTGGCAGTTATTTAATTTAAATAACAAAAAGACTAGGTACTCTCTATCTGCGTGCGGAAAGTAGTTCGCTAGGGACACTGGTGAAAATTGCAGAAGACATTTCCTCAAGTAGAAGTATCTACCAACAAGCTAGCATTCCAATTATTAATTAGTATTTGAGAAAACTCTGTCAGTAGGGCTTGTGAGGTGATTAAAAACTCGCAGCTCATTTGATAAGAAGAAGAAGCAGCTATAGGTAGAGGTAGTTTTTTCATGAATACATATTCAAATATACCTATACAAAATGCTGCTTATAATAATGTTTCAAATGATTAGGTACTTGACATATACATACATATATTGTTTACTTAAGTAAGGGCCTTCTAAAACGGATTAAACTGTAAGATCACCCGTAGCCATACAAAATAAATTATGACGTTCCTTTTTACATTGAATCAGGATGAATTAGATTGACATCGGACCCCTGACCTTTCTCATTTAAAAATGCATTGTCGTATTAAGATTTTATTGGTCCGGATATTTTAAAAAGGGAATGGATTTAGACTTTCTTTTATTTTGAAGTTTGTTTTTTAAGAAACTATTCATCTTTTGTGCAATATTTTTTTTATTTAATTGTTATTTACATAGGTTTAGTAGACATTTTACATTAGGTAAATAGAATTTTACGACATAAAATGATTTGAACAAAAAAAGTTTCGGATTGACTAAGAGTTTTTTTTAAATATGAACAAGTATTCTCATTTTGAATTTGAAAAGATAATATAGAGAAAAGCAAACGAGTCAAGAAGTCAATTTTTTTATCAAAAATTCAAAGAAAAAAAACATCTAAAAGTAAAAAAAAATAGGACAGACTTAAAAACATTTTAATAACAATTTTAAATTCCAAATCCTACTACACAAAATATACATAGACATAACATAGCTACGGACCGATTCACACCGTGCGTCGATTTAAATCCATTAGGCTTGGTGCACAATAAGTGCTAACTTCCTTATTTGGGAACCCCGAGGTCTTTGTGATTCGGTGCATCGCACAATACTGGGGAGTATTCTAGAAGCTGTATTGCAATCTGGGTACTGGGAACTTTTCCATTGCTTTGGTTGAATGGTAATAGGTAATTGGTGTGTCGTTGACACCCTGTGATGAGCTGGGATTAAAGGTTGAGCTTTGTAGAAAGTGAATACTAATGTAGAGAGTTTTAATGTTGTTGATTTCTTTAATATTTGGGTATATAAAAAAATTGGCAACACTGTACAAAAAATAAAAGAAACAATGATATAACAATACAATAAGTACGACATACGAAAAAAGATGTTAAATTGAGCTAATATGGAATATTAAATCAAATAATTAAAAAATATATTTTATAAATAAAATTCGTAACATATAAGTCTAGTCTAAAGCACAAATCAACATGGCCGTTTTGAAAACAAAAAAAAAGCCTTAAAAAAGACTTCAATATTCGGGAATCGTTCGCCATCAACTAAAGTAAGCAACGAAGGGCTATATTTAACAAACAGCCGATCGAAACGTACTTAAAATGATAACAAATTGAAACCAACTTTACCTACACTAACAAAACCTAGTGTCGTTTTTCAGACTTTCAGCCTCAAGTTGATGATTCTTTATTGGCCTTGATGATAAGTAGATTTTGAAGGGCTTTAATTTAGAAAAAAAGCCAGACAATATCTACTTATTACCACAACCAAGTTAGATCTACACGTAGTTTATAAAAACAAAAACATAATCTTACAAAATAATTGAAAAGAAAAATACCGTTTAACTTGTGAGAATAACTGAAAATTTTCCTGCCAGTACCTACAAGTCTTAACATAATACAAAAAAAAAAAAAACAATAAATTTTGACACCAAAACGACAAAGCGATCGGTGAACACATTAAAAAATATATAGGTACCTACGCGGTCGAATTGAGAACCTCCTATTTCTTGGGAAATCGGTTGGAATTGTGCCTGTAATAAATAATTTTCTAATCTTTTCACTCTATTTTCTATTCGGAAAGCTTAGCACTTGTGTAAGTTATTTACTGACGTAAATCTAAGCAGAATTTGCCGAGCTTTAATTAGAAAAAAGCTGGACATAATCTACTTATATCCACAACAGTAGGACTCAGTGGTTTTGCACTCCAAAAGCCATCATTCTCGAACAAATATTATGCTTGTTATTGGTACTAAGTAGAAAGTGTTCGGGTTTAAATATTTTTCAAAAAAATCCAAACAAAATCTACTTATACCGATAGCAAGACAATCAGATATGCTGAAATAATTAATTAGTTAAAAAATTAAAGAAAAAAAATGTGTAAAAAATACAAAAAAAAAATGTTTTGTAAAAAATACAAAAAAAAATGTTTTGTAAAATCAATGGTTTAGAATAAACCTTTTGCCGTAATTATAAGCAGGAATATTTCGGCTTTTAGTTACTACACAAACAAGCCGGAAAAATCCTACTTAAGATCACAACAAGATTTTACCTCTGGAAGTATCAAAAAATAATTGGAAATATCCTCCATATACTTAGGTAGGTACTCATGTCTCGATCCCGAAGTTTTATTTTCTAATCAAATGTAAGCAGACTTTGCATGGCTTTGATTAAGAAAAAGCCAAACAGAACCTACTTATATTCAATTGAAAACCATCAGAAATATATTGAGAACGCGATGTTTCTTCTGTGTAAATTATAAGTACATATTGTAAAACTATAGTTGAACAAAATAGTGATACAATATCTACTTAATTTCACATCAAGAAGATGCTGAAAGAAACCCTGTTAAAATGTAGAACGTGGCTGAATTAATTGTATAACAACGCTAGCTTCCGCCAGCGGTTTCACCCGCTTCCCGTAGAATCTACTTAACACACTCAGATAAAAAATAGCCTATAGCCTTCCTAGATAAATGGGCTATTAAACACTGAAAGAATTTTTCAAATCGAACTAATACTTTCTGAGATAAGCGCGTTCAAATAAACAAGCACAACACACGAAACGGGAAGTTTCAAACTTAAGTAAATGTATGACTTTACACCTTGTTAAAGTTAACACGATAAGACGATGTAGTGTACTGATGCATATTTATTTAAACCAAACCTATTTATATAAAAAAAAACAATAAGACAGTAATTAGCTGTTGTTTTGGTCCTAGTAGCCGAAACGGTATCCTTAATTGATCTGTTTTCATTGTCATTAGTGTTAAGGTAGAAAGTTCTAATAAAATACCTCATTACTTAATTAGTTGCTTTTCTAACAAAAGTTTTATTCTGTTTTCGTAATTTTATTGCAATTTGGGGTTTCTGTAACACGAAATAATATTGTAGTTTGCAGGTATACGAAATGTTGGTCCTTTGGGACGAAGGCTGGTCCGTTTACTTATTATTATTTAGTATCTACTTTTATCCATCCATCCATCCATCTCTATTTACATAAGAATATGTAAATAGAGATGGACTATGGATACTGAGGTTATGGTAACGAATCAAAATTTTCATTAAAGTTTCCTCAAACTCCGGGACTCTACAATCCCGTGATCTATCTGAAGTTCTTTTTTGGTTTCCTTCTCATCTTCGGTAAATAGTCATATGAAATTAAGGCCTTGTTAGCCCTTAGGTGAGTGTATTTTCAGAATAACATTTAGATAAGTATCGGTTTCCAGTTTAGCCTGATGCAACAGAGTAGGTTTAACAATGTTTTACATGGAGCAACATCGATTCAAAATCTGGATGTTAAGAAGTCATAATCGTAGCTCGTTACTATTCTGTAAGGAATTACTCCTTCGCTTTGCAATGGAGCAATTACTTTTTGTGTTGTATTGACTTTTCTTTGCTGTAACCATTCTTACCAAATTCTCCATCGGTGCTCGATGAATAGGTATCTAAAGCCCGATCTACTAGTATTTATCATTTAATTACTATCATTATAAGTCCTTTTATCGTCCCACTGTGCAGGGCTGCAGACTTTTCTCATTCAGAGGATAATTGAGTATTAATCACCATGCTTGGTCAAGGCAGATTCTTATTTTCAGACTTATGTATCTCGAACCCAGGTTTAAGTTGTCGGTATGCTTTTGAGGGAAGCTTTTGAGTATGGTTGAGAGCTCGAATTCTTAAAAGCTTTTTCTAAGGGAGTCGAACCCATGACTTTTTAAGAACTTTTTTCCAAAACTAAGTATTATTTGGTTACAATATTAGGTTTCAAAATGAAAGTCAGACTACAGTTCCATAATATTTTATTACTTACTTAGAGTAAAAGGTAGAATTGCAAATAAGTGTGACTCAGCAACAACACCATAAAACAGTCATATTATGATAACAAAATCGTAAATATTAGGGGTTAAAGTATGAAATTGCCGTTTTATTCTAGTAGGTTTTTGAATTGCCATAGAGTCTTCATGGTTTGAGGTTTTCGAATGGAACTTTTTTCACGTGGTTTCTGTGATGTTTTTCTTTTAAAAAATGTGAAACATTTGATTATCGATGTTCAATTGTTTTTGTTATTCAACTTAAACAAGAAAGATGGATACTGCGAAAATTTGAGTAATTTTTGAATATGAGTTCCGACGCGGGATTGAACGGCAGAAACAGCCCGCAATATCAATGCTGCATTTGAAGAGGTGTCTGCTAAAGAACGCGCCGTGCGATTTTGGATTAAACGCTTTCGTGGTGGAAACTTCGACTTGAAGAACGAGCCATGAGAAAGACCGCCTGACAGGTGATTAACGAGAAATTAAGAGAGACGGTGAACGCCGATCCTAGTCAAACTACCCAGATACCCAGCCGAACACCGAATAATGTTGAAAAAATTAGCAGTAAAACAGCCACGACTCATGAATCGACCTTCACCGCTATTGCTCCATGACAACGCGAGGCCTCATACAGCAAAATAAACCGTTTTAACTCTTCAGGAACTGCAGTTGGAAACTATTCGTCTTCCTCCATATTCGCCAGACCTTGCTCTAACGGACGACCATTTTTTTTTGTGATTTGGACAATTATCTACGTCACAAGAAGTTTCTTCCCAGGAGGCAGAACAAAATTCTTTCACACTGTTTGTGCAGTCTAGATCCTCAGAGTTCTATCGTAAAGGCATAAATGACCTTCTTATTAGATGACCGCAATGTATAGATAATAATGGCAACTATTTTGATTAAATAAGTTTGTTAAAAATTAAAAAAAAATACAATTTAGGTTTTCAGTACAAATCGGCAATTTCATACTTTAACCCCTATTATAATACGTTCCAAATAATTGTGTTAGACAAAGAATCAATTAATTTTACGCTAGTCATAAAATTTCTAAATCATAAATATTACATAGGTAAATACATGCATCCAAAACGATTGAATCTATTTAAATGAATTTTGGTACATAGTGAGTAGAGTAGACTAAAATAAAGACCCGAAAAGGACATAGCTAGTTTCAGTAACATAAGTTATCCAGGTGCGGGAAGTTATATACATCCTCGGAGACGGTATGACGTACCTACGGGTCAGGTCAGGATGAAACCTCGAGGAACAGCGAGTAGCTGAAAACTTAACTTATTCTAAACTTTTTTCTGATCCTTCCACCCAACAGTAGCTTGTCCAAAACTTCTTCATCATCTTCTTAGACTGTAGAATATAGTCAAGCGAGTTCATTTTGCGATCATCAAAACGAGCAAATATTCTCATCACTGCCCGTTAGTGACGGTCACAAACCAACTTCGCTTAACAGTTTAGTTGTCTTCAGTCTTCAATATAATCTTGATTTCTTCACTGTTGAAATGACCGATATCTTCTTCATTTTCTCATGTGGCCTGGAGTCAGTATGGTAGTCTTGTTCCCTGGATTAGCATATTAGCCTGGATTGTAGTAAAAAGATAAAGTGATCTAGAATTATAAAAATCAGTAATAATCAGTTTGTACCTTATGGTCAATCGGAAGGGATTGTAATTTCCCTTCAAAATCACATAACTATGTAAGTGATGTTTTCTTATATGTAGATACCCTTACCTAGTACTACAAGAACATAAAGGAAGATACTTTGACATAAGAAACTTCATAAAACAAACAAACAGATCAGATATCTTTTGGTTATTTCTTACAAATTCTTCTTCACCTGCCTTGATCAAACACCAAAGGAGAACCTACCTGAAAATAGTAAAAACAATACGTTTAATTACATCAATTTGAAAGGAAATCCAGTCTCTCTAAAGTATGATCCAGTCCAGCTTAATTATGAAAAGATTCAGACTCTATGCTGCAAACCGTAAAAAAGAGGTAAGTATAGGCAGTCTACCAGAAACTCAATGTTTACGCGGCTTTGTGAAAAAAAATAAAATTAGGGCTTATGAGATGATTGGAAACCTGCAGCTTGCACAATAAATGTAACAATTCTATTCATACACACAAATGTTTTAACATATCTATGGAATCACAACCTTTCGGAATCATAAAACCTTTTAAACTGTCTTCAGAAATAAATTGTAGGTACCTAATATCGGTTACCACATCTCTGACTGGAAACAGTACAGACGATGTTACAATAGCAAGCATAACACTTGAACAAATACTAACAGGCTTTAAGTTTGACTCATATTTGTACAATTCAATAACGATGAGCATTTTCACCTTGCAATGAGGTTAAAAATATGAGCTATTCATTTGTTGCCACAGCGGCTGTTCTCGCTAAGGAGATCCGCCAGGACCGCAGGACATTATTATCTATTATAGTGCACAAGCATTTGTGTAGACACACTCACTATTTCTTCACTCTAAAAGATTATTGGTACAGCAATCTGACATGACAGGGGGAGATCAGGGTTCAGGTTCACCAACAATAACTTACGTGCTCTCCAATGCACGGTTGTACAAGTTCATCTAGACTCCGGGCTGCGCTGTGAGTTTCTTAAAACCCACAAAGCGATTTCGACTCGTTCGAGAATCGAACCTGAGGCAGCCCGTGAGCAGTCGCGCTATGTGACTTCTAGACTAACGAGCCATCAGCATTATTTCAGGCAAAATTTTATTAAAACACATTAAGGAGACAGTTAGATGTTACTTTATCAAATTAGGGACTAAGGCTGGGAACCAGTTAATATAACTATGAACGAAGTTAGATTTACTATACCCGACTTACCTGCATTTGTAAAAAAACATGTGTCTGCAACTGCATCTAAGATCCTACCTTTCGATAAGGTGCAATAATTATGATAAAATTGACCCGGTAGACCTTATGAGGCTTAAACAATCTGTCAATGAAGACGTGAGTGAGAATCATGGTTAATTTTCGTAGAATCTACTTGGGCTTCATATATATTTCGATGTATCTACAAACCACCATGCACCTATGTAAATGGGCTTCTTAAACCACGTGTTCCTATCAATTCAAATGCATTGAGCTTCAAACAATTCCTATGCACCCCACAGATGGAAAAGAACCGCCTATTCAAAAATGTACACACATAAAACTTACCTGCCTTTGATTATAAGTTTCCATATTTTATCCAAAGTTGAATTTAATTATTGATTAACAATGAGAGATCCGTTTGAAGAGGTGATCGAGTGAGAACTGATCGGGATATCGTTTGTGGTCCGACAATGTAGGTCTTGCGAGCTATACCAAGCTGCCTTATAGGTACAGGGGTGTATTAGGCTGGGGTTTTTAAAAATGTATGATTTTTTTTTGTCCGTCTAAGGTAGAGCAAAATTTTCTTTCATAAATATCCTGGCTTTTTCTCGCTACGGAGGAAGTTCTTCTGTTCCTGGATAAAATATAGATTTATCACCCGGAGAAAGTGTAGCAAACCTACAAACAATGAAAATATTTTATATAAAAAGAATTCACGAATGAAAAAATATAAACATCGTGAACCAAATTAATTCTAATGATGCTTTCTTGTTTATCTGTAAGTTATGAAAGAAACAATAAGTTAAAACCAATAATTTCGTCTCATTAATGAGACAATATTTACTTTAATCTAATGAGCTTAGTTAATTATCATAATTTGTTTACGTTGCTAGGTTCTATTATTACTAGGCATAAGATTATAGGGCTCCTTAATCTCGCCTTGCTAATTACCTAACCGAAAAAAAAACCGCCAAGAATATGTAATTTAAAATTATTAAAAAAAATCTCCAGTACCTGTAAAATATAATTAAATTGATACAATATTTGTGTCGGAAGTGGCATTTTAAAACATTTAAATGCATCGAGTACAGCCCTGTGTTCATGTGGTTTCATGTGTGTTCAAGTGTCTCCTATATTTGTTCTAATTCCTGCGTAAGAGTAACTCGGACTACGTAACATAATTTCTGTCTTCGACAATGATATCAAACTGACATGGATTTGCTTAAAAGCTTCTTAGGTTTCAGATTAGTTCTGCTGGGGTAGCGGGATCGTTCGTAAGAGTTACCGCGGCCCTGGTACACTCGGGGCTCCAGAAGGAACATGGTGGGTTTTAGTCATTAAGATTCTGACACCCAGATGTCTCTCACGCTGCACCCACAGCGAGAGAAGATATCTGATCATTTCCTTAGCAAAAAAAAGAAAGTCTCAGATTCGCAGTGTAACTACAAGTTGGACTACATTCACAAGTTTCATGAGTGTCGAAGGCAGCATTTATAAACTATTTATAAATCACTAGCTGTTGTCCGCAGCTCCACTCGTGACGGTAGGGAAAGTACCTCCATCCCGGAAAGCCTTTCTCAGATTCAACACTATCCGGGTACCTAACTTCAATTAAATCTGTTCAGTAGTTTTGGCTAAAGTCGGATAAACAGATAGAGTTACTACTAATTAGACAAGTTTAGCAGTGGGTGGCGATTTGATGATATCGTTGATGGTGATGACTTGGAGATCAGCGGTAGCTAGGTACCCATTAGACAAAGATATGCTTATCCGATTGTAGACGAAGTCCAGAGCATATTCTAGAGGTAGTTAGAGTTTAGATGAAATTAAGTATCAGATTTTTGAAGGAGTATATTATTGCAATAGAAATAAATACTGATGTTATTTATGTCAATCGCCATTCGTAAAATTGGAATGATCCAGTATCTAAACTCACGATAAAGAATGTAGCAGAAGGCCAACTTTGAACCAACCTCTCGAATATGAGGGAGTGGGTTCGATTCCAGGTCAGGCAAGTACCAATGCAACTTTTCTAGTTTGTTTGTACTTTCTAAGTATATCTTGGACACCAATGGCTGATAAAAAAGGTGAAGGAAAACATCTTGAGGAAAGCTGGACTATAAAGTCTGAAATCAGCAACCCGCATTGAGCAAGCGTGGTGATTAATGCTCAATCCTTCTCCATGTGAGCGGAGGCCTGTGCCCAGCAGTGAGACGATAAAAAGGCTGTTACAGTAACAGTAAAGATGTTCAAGTAACTGCTTGTACCAAATTAATATACCTACCATTCGAAACTCGGAGGAACTCGTCACGATGACTTAAATGTGTCAATTGATCTAGTGCGTATGTAGTATGTTTAATATTTTTGTTTCTAATCCCAGGGTGTCCATCTACCTACAACAAGCAGGATACAGAACGGCAACTCACCGTCGCCAAACTATGAGACAAGCACGGACATAAGCAAGGTAAGACATTTGAGATCACACTACTTTTATAGGAAATCATCAAATGATCCTCAACCCAGTTACCCGGTTACCCGATACTCCTTATCAGACTTTCTGTCTGCTGACACCCGTAACAAAATGCTAACGTTTATCGTAAATATTCCGAAATGACAAGAAACAAGATGGTCAGCCATCCACGATCGGTTCTCATCAAGCTGTACTTATCCTCATGAAGTTATGCCTCATTAAGTCTGATGTTGATTTTCGTAACTTTTTCTGTGCTGTATAAGCCGAACTGTTTACATTTTAGTAGGTACAATTGAACAAATATTTCAGTATGTTTGCCTCCGAAATGTCCTCTTTCCCCTTCCAAGGTTCGCTTTTGTATGTTTTAATTACAAAATGTAACTTCTAACAATAGTTTGTAATTTTGCTATTGTCGTTGTGTGCCTAAATTTTACCAAATTAGAGCAGTGATGAAATAAGTTGCCCAAATTAGGAGGGCCTGGAATCCACTGAAGCCACAATATTTTGTACCGAAGTTTTGTTAGTTTCCTGGTAGGTAATACCGAAACTCATCTAGATAGTTTTTTGTTAAATAATTTAGGTACCTATCTAATAGTTCACGCCCAACTTTAACTTTAACGAAAATACCGCAAGACCATGTTTAAGTTACCTACCTAGAAGGTTATCTACTTATAAGCAAGCGTTGGCGGTGTGCAAAGGGGTTGGGCCACATTGATACCTTTTTGTGCTCGGTAATTAGTATCTAGCGTGCAGCTATGAAGTTTGGAGAGAACTGTACCGAATTGTTAGTTCGTATCGTGTTCAGCATAAAGCCTATTAGTCCCCAGGCCGGCGAACAAATTTTTTTTTGATACATATACATTTAAGACTTTGTGAGTGCCTTCCTTACGATGAGTCCGACAAACTTTTCGAATGCGCAAATTTTGGTGCCGCTGCGTTTTTTAATGCTTGACTCCTGAAATTGTCGATATGACGTCACTATGGCTCTTCGTACATACACGTTTCATCTTTTGAGATTCGTTTAATAAAATTAACTAGAGAATGGTGGTCAACTTGTCCGATAAAGATCGTGCTGCGTTTGGAGTGTCCACCATCCTGAAAATGTCGATATGACGTCACTATGACTCTTCGTACATACCTATTTCATTTTTTGAGATTCCTTTAATAAAGTTAACTAGAAAATGGTGGTCAACTTGTCCGATAAAGATCGTGCTGCGTTTGGAGTGTCCACCATCCTGAAAATGTCGGTATGACGTCACTACGACTCTTCGTACATACCTGTTTCATTTTTTGAGATTTGTTTAATAAAGTTAACTAGAAAATTGTGGTAAGCTTGTCCGACAAAGATCATGCTGCATATGGAGTGTCCACCGTCCGGAAAATATAGGTATATTTTAAGATTTGGTATAAAGTACTGACAATTGGTGTGATGTATGTTAATAGTAAATGTTGCATTAAGAAAGTCGTTTCGCATGATATATGTATCATTACTACGGGAGGGATTTATTAACTTGAAAACACCTATCGATAAAATAATCTTATATAAGCTCTAGCTTCTGAAATACTAACAATTCGCCGAAGTTTTTTTAATATGAAATGTTTCATTTAAAAACGTCTTTTGAATGATGTATAACTCATTACTAGAGATGGGATTTATTTAATTGAAAACATCTATCAATAATTATAATTTTAAATAAGCTCTAGCTTCTAAACTACTAACAATTTGTCGGAAGTATGTTAACACGAAATGTTTCATTTGGAAAGGTTTTTCAAATAATATATAATTTGTTACTAAAGAAGTAATGGTTTAGCTTGACAGAACCTACCGATAATATATTCTTAGAAAAGCTCTAGCTTTTAAAGTACTAACAATTTGTCGGAGTTATGCTAATACAACCTTGCGCTTAAAAAGATCTTTTGATTGAAATATGGCTCATAACTTCAAGTGAGATGTTATTCCTTAACACAATGTAAAGTATCAATAATATGCCTTAGGTCAGTTATGTCTTCCAAAATACTAAGAATCGGTAAGTGGTATGTTAAGACGGAATATAGCGCTTAAAAAGATCTTTCGATTGACATATGGTTCATACCTAGAGGTGGGACATTATTCCCTAACATAGTAAAACCTATCGATAATACACCTTATTTGGGCTATATCTTCTAAAATACTAAGAATTGATAAGTGGTATGTTGAGACAAAATGTTGCACTTAAAACGACCTTTTGATTGATATATAGTCCATTAATAGATGTGGGATATTATTCCTTAACATAATATAAACTATCAACGATACGTCTTATAGTCAGGCTACTTTTTCTAAAATAGTAATTAAAATTGGTAAGTAGTATGCCAATTTAATATACTTAAATAATGCACGTGAATATTTAAGTCAGAAATTGACAAAAAGAATAAACTTCTTCCAATTGTAATATTTTTTCTCATTTTCTTGTCGAACTGACTATTTGACTCACTACATTTGTCGGACAAGTCGATATTTGCAATAAGAATACTATTATCTATCATTGTTGTATTTGTCCGACATGTATGTATGGGGAGACACAGTGACGTCATATCGACATGTTTCGGATGGTGGACACTCCAAACGCAGCATGATCTTTATCGGACAAGTTGACCACAATTTTCTAGTTAACTTTATTAAACAAACCTCAAAAAAGGAAACGTGTATGTACGAAGAGTCGTAGTGACGTCATACCGACATTTTCAGGATGGTGGACACTCTAAACGCAGCACGATCTTTATCGGACAAGTTGACCACCATTCTCTAGTTAACTTCATTAAACGAATCTCAAAAAATGAAACCTGTATGTACGAAGAGCCATAGTGACGTCATATCGACAATTTCAGGAGTCAAGCATTAAAAAACGCAGCGGCACCAAAATTTGCGCATTCGAAAAGTTTGTCGGACTCATCGTAAGGAAGGCACTCACAAAGTCTTAAATGTATATGTATCAAAAAAAAATTTGTTCGCCGGCCTGGGGACTATATAAAAATCGACGTTCACGGCAATTTTACACTGATTACCTACAAATCGACAGGATAGTATAGGATGGATAAAGTCAACTGATATTTGGCTATTAGGTCATTTCAGAATCTATGCCTTAGATCTATAAAAGTATATACCTGGTCAATAGATAAGTAGTACCTACTTATAACAAATTAGCACATGGCTACATTAGCTACTTCTTGCGTTACGCGGTTTCACTGAGCGACCGCAACTGGATATGGATTACTTTGTACCTATGTGAGTACCTACTTGAAGTACAGACCTAGTACACGATTAAATACCTACCTTTTAGATAGGATTCATTCTCTGTCGAGAATTTAAAAATTGCCCCGGCAATTTTTAAATTCTCGACAGAGAATGCGGGATTGTTCGAAAGAGTTACCGCGGCCCTGGTACATAAAAGGCCTGCAACGGAACACGACTCTTTTTAGTCAGTATGTCTGACACTCCCTCACCGCTGCTAACTCACAGCGGGAGGAGACGGTTGATGATTTTTGACGTCTTTAAAAAAAATATGGGGCGTGATTTTGTCTCAGCCTAGATAAATAAATATTTGTAGACCTCAATATTTTTTAATTTTTATGTTTTTCCTTCTTATCCAGGTGCACGGAGTTCCCACGATATGCGTATAAAACTGCTGGCAAAAGCAGGGTTGCCTACGTTTATAATAAAAAATAAAACAACTTTATTAGAAAAGAACACTCTTTTATTGATTAACACATTGAACCCATAATTAAAATGCAGATTAACTTCATAAATATTATGAGATCTTACACTTAATTAAGGCAATATAATCGTTAATAAATAAAATGTACAAATAGATATGTAATGTTGATAACGAAAGAAATTATAATGACCTATAACTGCAAATAAAACACAAAAATCTTAAAAAAATATTACCTATTAATATTTTTTAACTAACATTAATGTTTCAGTCATGTCATTTGAATTATTAACAACTCGTGAATTCATCAAAACAACATCAATTTCTTAAAATTAAAATTTTAACTTAAAAATACACACTTTTTAATTTTAATACGTAATTCTTAATCGCTAAGTTATACAAAAACGTATAAAAATATATTTATTTATGCATTTATTTGTGCTGTACATAATTATTATTATACAAACTTCACTGTATAACAAATGACAAAAATTCGTAATACAAATTGTTAAAGGACCCATTACTATAAATTCTATATCTTATTTACTATAAACTTGACTATTTACTCTTTCATGTAAAGCAAGAAAAAGAGGGTAAAAAAATTGAAGTAATTTTAAAATTCCAAAATGCTAAGAACTTAATTTTATCGAATCAAAAGTGAAGCAATAGGGACGGTCGAAACGAAATTTAAGTTTACAATAAATAGAAAAACGTTGAGCAAAGAAGACAAGCTCTATTCACATAGAAAATTACTTATGCACGGAAGTTCGTCAAGTTCAAATTTAATTAACAACAATTCAAGACATACTATAGTTAATTTAAATATAGCTATATTGGCACGAATTTTAACATAAGTATAGTCAGCACCAAATAACTTTGCATTTCTAAAGTCAGCCCTTTGATGCCTTACTAATGCCCAATATCTTTGAATATTCATATTGTTGTAAAAAACAAACTTTCAGCAAGATCTGTTCAAACTAATGTCTCAGGAATCAAAAGGCTAGGTTTAGAAATGCAAAGTTATTTGGCGCATCCTTTTAAAAATTCTCATTTACCATAATACTGTACACTACAAACCAGGCACTTAAAATGACAATACTTACATTTTTATTTACACCTAGATTTGACTGGAAGACATAATTTAAAGTACAGACGACAGCACGTAAGCTACAAATCTGTAAAATTCTAATTAATAATGAACCTTATAGTACAGAGCTAAAGTTGAAAATCTAACCTTTTCACCGCCACGCCATATCGGTATTCCTATGCCCTGTACGCCAAGCCCGAAAATCTTAATTAAATATCTACTAAAAAATACATAAAAGTAATGATTTAATAGGTTTATTTTGTATTTTTCTGCGACCTGTTTTTTGTCGAGTATAGCCGTCGTTGGCGCACAGGGCACGCTTGCTCATGTCGGCTATAGCCGACATTGGCGTTCAAAAGGTTAAAGAAATTTGACAAATTGTAGTAGCTTAATGTTCTGACGTTTCTACATATGACAGAAATATATAATCTACATGGAAAATGCCACAGAGTAAATGACGAATGGAGGGCTAACAAGATTTTTTACAAAACACTTTTCGACATTTTAGTTCCCATTTAAGAATGGACCTATTTTTTAGACGATTTGACAGTTAAATCTTTATAACAATGATCTGTTGTATCGTGATCACCTTACAGTTTTGGTACATTATTGATTATTTCATATTGTTCAGCATAAATATGTTAACACTCCACCCCAACAATCAAATCTCAGGTAAAATTATTATTATTAGGCACTTCCATTTCTTTAAGCTTTTTATACACATCCAACATGGTAGGTCTCTGTTGTCGCAGGAACTTGGTGCAGTGTAAGCCGATGGCGACGAAGGCGCGACACATAGTGGGGCTCGCGTGGACTGAGCCGCGGAGTACTGGGTCTTCTAGGGTTGCTGGAATTTATATACATATTTATTTATTTAAAAAAAGATACTTTTTTTTGTTTTTTTTTTTAGGAATAAAAAAGTGGTCCTGAGTAATTGGGGTCGACAGTACCTAAAGGAATTTAAGTTGTTTGGAATCAAAAGTGGGAGTTAAACTGTTAAGGGACTGAGAGAGGCCTGTAACTAAGTGATGTACTAATAACTATTTCTTGATATTTTTTAGAGTTGCGTACCACGAAATGAAAAAAAAAGCGAACAACTTAATATTATATGATTTTCAACAGGCGACAGTGCTAGTTGAACAACTGTCGCACCTGGTTGTCAGATTTTCTGACTTCTGGCTCGTTATGGCAAGATGTTCACCCATCCACGGACTGTCCACGCCAAGCGCTGCTGACTTAGCCATCAACTCTTCTTCTCTTCTGCTTTGGCGACCAAAACCTAAAATGGCCTACAAACTCACCCATATCCAAGCCCTGGTTGTACAACTGATGCATGTACATGCTGAGCAGATGCTCGGGTCTTGCCTTGTCTATAGCAGGCAGGGCGGTGGCCACCTCGAGCATGACGACGTCATAACTGTTCTAATGACAGCCGAGACCTACAGTTTACTACCTGACCTCCTCAACCCAGTTACTTGGGCAACCCAATACCTTGGAAGGGCTGGTTGACTACTAGTAGTGACTGCCAAAGTTGTTCTAATGACAGCTGAGACCTATAGTTTACCGTGCTTTCCCAAACAAAAATAAACCTTGTACTGTAAGAAATAAGGTCTAAAATGGCCTACAAACTCACCCATATCCAAGCCCTGGTTATAGAGCTGATGCATGTACATGCTGAGCAGATGCTCGGGCCTTGCCTTGTCGATGGCAGGCAGGGCGGTGGCCACCTCCAGCATGACGACGCCGTAGCTTTACTACGAGCTCTTTTGACAACCAAAGTCAATACCAAACCCCCTTCCATTCAAAAATGAACCTTTTGCTGTAAGAAATAAGGTCTAAAATAGTCTACAAACTCACCCATATCCAAGCCCTGGTTATAGAGCTGGTGCATGTACATGCTGAGCAGATGCTCTGGTCTGGCCTTGTCGATGGCAGGCAGGGCGGTGGCCACCTCCAGCATGACGACGCCGTAGCTGAACACGTCGACGGCGGGGGAGAGCGAGCGGGCGCGGAGGTACTCGTCGGGGAGGTAGGGTTTTGTGCCGTATACTCTGCGGAGTAAGGTGGATTTTAGAATGGCAGATAGATATGTACATCAATAGGACAAATATGGTATGGTATGCGTGAGTACAATTGGCGGTCTCTCATAAAATTCTTGGAGACCTTTGGATGGAGTTTGTTTAAATAAAATTTTGTTGTTTCAAAGTGGTCTATTGGAGCTTTTTTGAAACGTGAAGGTAGCTGCACGGTTTAAAAAACTCTTATCGAGACGAAAAGGCAAGCAACTACATAGAAATTCTTTTTGGAATGAAGCTTTTGCTATTGGCCCACTGGCTATCCATGAGAAAATTACTCATGATGTAAAAAATCATCTGCTGGCATCGAGCCAGCATTTTGGACTACACGTAGGTTCACGTAGGTTCAAAAACAAACCCATACTTACTTGGAAACCTTAACATCAGACCGTTCATCCCCATAAGGTCCCTTCCTCGCCAGTCCAAAGTCTCCGATCCTGGGCATGAGGCATGTATCCAGGAGTATGTTCGCTGGTTTTATATCCCCGTGTATTAGAGGAGTACCGGCCATGGTGTGTAGGAATGTTAGTCCTCTGGAAATGGTTAGATAAAATTAGTCGTATTTATTTAGTTAGTAAAAAAAATCATTATTTAGTTAGTAAAACATGGTTAGATCTTTTTCAAACTTAAAGTCTTGAATTTGAAATTAAAATAATTCAGAGATTACTTTTTCATGCCAAATTATATTAGGTTACACTCCCAAAATTGAATGATCCTCTTTCACCACTTTCAAAAACCGAAGTTTAAGAACAATATCTGGGGTTAAAAAAGTGTGTGGTGAAATTTGGTAGTGTAAGTTAAGATATAGACTACGATAAATTGATTGTAACGATATTCAAATGGGTTATCCGGAGGTTGACAATACAATGCAAAGATATGGCATTTAAAACAGGACTTAACTTTCAAAACACATGAAAAATCCTAGTTTGAAAAATATTTATATTCGTTATGGGAAGTGATTAGAATTTTGTTGCCATATAAATAAAACAAAATTCAAATGTAATTTCTTACCTAGCAACACCATGAACTATGTTATATCTTTGTGACCACGACAACGGCGGGTGATGAGTTTTACCCCTTAGTCTTTGCTCTAACGAACCGCCAGCCATTAATTGGTATACTAAGCAAGCTTCTGGACCTAAAATAAAAAAAAAAATATAAAAAATCACGGAGGAAGAATAGACGAGCGGAGATGCCATAAGGTAGATAGATAGATATATATTCTTTATTAGGTACACCAATATTACATTTTTGATCTTAAACTAGGTAGTTAAAGTAGGTGACATAATGGGCGGTCTTATCGCTAAGAGCGATCTCTTCCAGACAACCTTAAGGTAGGTAGGTCAGGCGCCTTCTTGTAGATCAAGTAACGTAAGGTAGACGTGACCAAAACGATTAGTTACCAGTAAATCAAGGAGGCTTTCGGGTGCCTTGAGACATCTGCCAAAAATTGGTATTGATTGATTAGTGATTTGGTTTACAAAAACTTTGGGCGAGTCCCAAAGAAGAGTTACTAACGCTCCCGTCTTCCGAACACCCGTATTTTGTCGAAGCCACTTTCTTAGGAGATTTTCTATTATGACAGTTCTCAAGAAAAAAATACAGTATGTTGTCGTGCCGGTACTGGTTGAGGCACATCTCGCTCGCCACTAGTACATAACTCAGTATGAAACAAGCTTACCTCCGAGCGAGTACCCGTAGAGCGGCAGTATGTTGTCGTGCCGGTACTGGTTGAGACACATCTCGCGAATAAGTTCCTTGTTTCTGTCGTTATTGTCGCGAAGACGCTTTACTGCTACCGTAAGATGCTTCCATTCACCTGAAAATGTAAATTTTGTACTGTATTCGAGGAAAGAGAAATGTATTTTACGTAGGCCATCTATACTGCCTCTGGGCTGCAGGATTAGTCTACCTAATCTAAAGAGTTACAGCGGCCCTGTGTAACATGGCAAACACAAATGGCTTCAGAAGGAACAATGGTAGGTTTAAGTAGGTAAAAGTCAGACTCCCTCCCGGCACTGGTAGCGGAAGGGTTCATTTGATAATTTCTCACCAAATAAAAAACTTTTTACAAAAAAATTGAACCGACTTCCAAAAACACTAAAAGGCCAAAAAATTTTAGGTGCATCAGCCTAGAAGTCGGTGTCTAATAGATGTCCTGAGTTTATTTCGCTACCGACTTCTTGTTTGGCCTTACCCATTCTGATATCTCAGAATCAGGAGAATATTGAAATTATATTATTGAAGCAGTGTTTTTAACTTTTTTTAATACTTACCTAATAATAAACCACAAAAATCAAACAAACCTTTAAAAACCTGTCCAAACCCGCCTCTCCCCAACAGGTTACTATCAGACCAGTTACCCGTCGCCTCCTTCAACTCTTCATAACTGATCCGAGGTACGGCTGACACGTTGCGCATGATCTCATCATCTTCATTGCCTTTCTCGCCTTGGGTTGATGATGTCTGGATTTCAGAGATAGAAAATAGAATTTGTGTATTCCACGGAATTCTGTTGTTGAACGATTATGGACTTTATTTGGTGATGGGTGTAAGGTTGATTTTTGGTTTCGTTTGGTATAGTCTATGTTTGTAAAATTTTGTGTGGTTGATTTTAGTGAATTATAGTATTTATAGATTTGGTGTTTGGGAAGCCGACCCCAACATAGTTGGGAAAAGACTCGGTAGATGATGATAGATTTGGTGTTTGGCATAGTGTTCATATAGGTAGTAAAATTGATATATTTAATCTTTCAAATTAAATGTGTTTAACCATATATTTATTCTTTTTAATTTAATGTATGTTTTTCATCATAAGAAGGTATAACCAAATAGAAGTTTAGAAATGAGATAATAGACTTTTGGTAGGCCCGTTTACTGCATTTTTTATGTCCAATTTTCAAACAGAAAAGTTTTAAGATAGCTGACGTTTATTTTGTCGGTTAAGTTGGGCCTAAGCAAACAGGAAGTTTAACTTTTCATGAATACTACTTTAAGCATTTTAGTTCCAACGCAATTCAAATACAAAATACAAAGAATTTCAATTACTCATCACACCACAACAATACCAGTACAAAATCACATACTTTACCTACATACGCACAAACACAAAGCCATTGAACCGAATGATTCACTACAAATATGCATTTAAATAACTGAATTGAAATTCATTGAACAACAATGATATCATAGAATCAGTGAATGAGTAGTGTGACCACGAGTTACCTCTGCCCTGGTACGGTAGACCGCACATCAGTGGTGACTGTCATGCACCTTAACTCAATAGCAATAAGTACGATTTTCCTATAAAACTGTTACCACTGACCTGAAGTTGACTGTACATAGAGGGCTTAAGAAAGAACATGGTGGGTTTTAGTCAATAAGAGTCTGACACTTCCTCACGCTGCTAACCCAGAGAGGGAGGGGTCATTTGATGATTTCCTATAAAAATAGTGTGACCACAAATGTCTTACCTTACTTATGTCCGTACTCGTTTCATAGTTAGGTGACGGTGAGTTACCGTTCTGTATCCTGCTTGTAGTTGGGAGATGGACACCCTGGAATTAGAAACAAAACGAAATATTAGACATACTACATACGCACTAGATCAATTGACACATTTAAATCATCGTGAACAGTTCCTCCGAGTTTCGAGTGTACATTAATTTGGTACAAGCAGTTACTTGAACATCTTCACTGTTACTGTTATAGCCTTTTTATCGTCCCACTGCTGGGCACAGGCCTCCTCTCACATGGAGAAGGATTGAGCATTAATCACCACGCTTGCTCAATGCGGGTTGGTGATCGACTTGAACATCCTTAGCAGTCAAAAACAAGAAAGTCTGACAATCAGTCTTACCAAGGCGTACCTAATTAGACCGGGTAGTTACCCGGACTGGTGGCCGATACCAATATTTTGAGAAAAAGAAAGGTTGACGATGGATTGGAGAAATGAACCCGTGGGTCTTATCTAAGGTTAAGCTGTGCTAAGGACATTCCTACAGACAAACAATTATATCTACATTGTTTGCGAAAAACCCTAACATTATCTACTTGCATTATTCGCTTAAAAAATAACGAGAATGACTATTGGATATTTCATTTGTAATGTACTCATTATAACGATGTCATTGAACATACTTTATCTCTTCATGATACAAACAAACAGGCAGCTGTGGTTATTATTATCATCATAAATATATCATATGCACCAATATTCGCATCAAAACAAAAAGAAAATGACAAACTCCTTAATATTAATTATTTTTAAGCAGCCTAAAACCAGAAATCAGGTTATTAAGTTAAAAACTCAGGTAAAAATGGCTGATGCAATATTTGATCCCAATATTTTTTGGTCTGATTTTGTGGTTGTATATTCTAAAGAGGGAATCTTATCATTTTATTAAGAACCTACACAGTTAATTTATAGTATTGTACATTGGTACATTCGTGGTTTGTGGTCAGCGGTGCTGAATCTAAATTTTGGGTTTTTACTTTTAGGTACTCAAAAATATCGCAACAATGCAAAAAATCTAGCTAGCACAAAAAATATATGAAACCAATCGTCTCCCCGCGGTTTCACTCGCGTCTAGTGTGAAGTGTTGCCCGTACCCGGATAACATAATACCTACCCATTTTTTTTTTCGCGATCAGTTTTGGTGGAATTTTGAAGAGAAACCTAGCTTGAACAACTTCTTCTGCAGTATCCTTTATATACGAGTATATAACCTATAATTATATTTTATAACAGATAGTAAAGCTTTATTCCGCGAATAGGTCAGGTCAACGGCTGTGGAATGACGCCATAGGCATTCCCAATACATACAAATGAACCTCTATTAATATTTCTTATTCTCTAATAGACAATAATGTTTTCCTATAAATGACTTCGAACCTAGGGTTTGTTGGGTGATTAAACCTGCAGCTCACTCGATTAGAATTGCATAATTTAGTTTGTTCTCAAGAAAGAAGGAGATATTTATTTGGAGAGATCTACATAAATCTTTTTTTTATTATTATTTCTTAATAAACTAGCTTTTTATCGCGGATACAGATAAGTTTCGAGGGCTGTTCTTCCCGTGCCCTGATAAAATATATGTTACTCGCAGAAAATGTAGCTTTTCAAGATTTTTTCAAATCAGTTCAGTAGTTTCGGAGCCTTAAGTGTACAAACAGAAAATATTTTTCTCATTAATATACATATAAGTATACATTTTGGATCCGACCATTCAGTGGGATCGTTGAGCGAAGAAAGTACATTAGTTGTATAGAAACTTCTTCGCTACGCTTTAGTCGAGTGTCATCCTTAGTAGGTGCACTTTTTTGCAAATTTCGTGATCTCAAACATTAAACCGGTTTTGATTACTTGGGATTTATCGATAATTTTCCTGTTATGTTTTCGGAATGGCCTAAGGAAAACTATCAATGCGTTTTACTGGCTTATAGCCAATTAGTTTACTGTGGTATAAACAATGATGTCAATGTGTTAGGGATGCTAGCTAGTAGATTTCTTTTTTCACAAGAACTTTTAGTGGTCTATACTTTATACTAATACAGAGAATTAAAGAATATTTTTTACTGTTTGTTGGAACCCTAAAGGCTCCAAAACTACAAAACCAATTTGAAAAATAATCTGTAAGTAACAAAGACTGTATCTAAGCAACGTTGCGAGTATGTGTTGAGCCAGCATGTGTTCGCGCACTAAAGTTACAGAAACAAAAATGTTCGCACGCAATTTTATTTTATTTACTGTTTGCTAGAGCGAGTAGACCAGAAGAAACATTTGTGTGCTTCATCCCGATCGAATTTCAAAATACTATAAGCGTTTACCATATTTCGAAGAAATATTTTTGTCACTAACTTCCTTAGAAATACGTCAATACATACATAACATGAGTATATACGCCATTTACCTATATCTTACATACGCATATATTCTGCAAAGGGAATACCAGCCTACAATTCTTTCCTGTATGATTCTGTAGAAATCAATGACACACTGGCTATCGCTGAAGACGTAAGTATAGTTTGCGTAAAATGAATTTATAAATAAAGCAGGATAAATTGCAAGTATCAATGAACATAATTTACTATGTACATATTCATATGTAGGTACCTATTTGGATAATTTTCTACAAAGAGTTGTACCTACTTCATACATACAAGTAACTTGCTGATCCCCACGTTATACCCTCGTTCCAAGACAACTATTTCCCTCACATGGATAAAAAGTAGCCTTTATGTTACTCTGATATGTAAGCTATATTGTTGCCAAGTTTCATAAAATTTCTTCAGCTCTTTGAGCGTGATGGAATAACAAACACACTCGCAAACTTACGCATTATAAAACATTACATAGTAGGATTTGCTGTTTAAATAAGGTAGTTTAGCTTACCAAACATGAAATAATTCTCAAATCGCTTCAGTAGTTTAAGAGCTTATGCAATCAAAACAAACAAATCTTTCCTGTTTATAATATTATTTTGTAAATATAAATAAATATAACAAGTAGGTATCTAGACTTTAACCTGGCAACTCAGATTGACTCAAAATACCACTTTCTCACCTTCATTTCATCTTGAGCAAACAGGTTTTAATGCCAGATGGGTAACTTGTTGGCGGCTTGACCTTCTTTTATTGTTTTAAGAAAAATAATACATTCATCCTTACTTTTTACTGCATTTGTATAATTGATTTATAGTGGGTTTTCAAATTATTATAATCAAATAAGATGGTTATGTAAAATGTTGGCGTATGAAATTATTAAAATTTAATCTTTGTACCTACTATGTTTAATTTCTAATTGTATCTAAATCTACACTATACAATTAGTTTTTTTATACTTCTTTGTACATAAAGGCTATGGAAATACTGAACCAATTTGTCAAATTATTTAACTGGCATGCTACTCTAGAGGTTTTATGTCAGTAGATTTTAGAAATTATGTACTACACTAATCCCGGGATACTTATGTCTAATTACAAATTTAACAGTGTGACTAAATTACTATTTTATGTATAAAATACATACCTTTTCAATCAACATGACAGGCAGAGGAATTGAACCAAAGTTGCCATCACTCTTTTGTGAACTCTTCTTATATGAACTATCTGAAATTATTAAATAAATAATATTTTTGGTAACTATCATTTTAAATATAAAAAACAATTGAAAATAGTTATAATCAAAACAATAAATAAATAGTTAAAATAGTTATAAGTTGCCCAAATAGGGCAATCACATTATTTTTCCTTGGGTACGGGGCAAGAATGCTATAGTTATTGTCCTAATTTGTTTAATTTAGACTCTGAAAATATGATTACATATACTTAAAATCAATTTTTAAGTTAGCAATATCCAAAACCTGTCTTCTGGCCCACATTACTGGATGACAGTGATGTGAAGGAGTACTATAACATTTTATTTTAAAAAAGTTTTTCTATAGTGTGTATTTAATGTTTAACTTAAATAAAATATCTCCAAATGTAGTACATTTTTTAAGCTCATAAAAATATTTTATATAAAAGTGTTTAGCACTTTCATGTTGAAACATCGAATATTCAAGTTCTATTAGATTTATTAGGAACATTTTTCAAAAAATTTAAGTGATGTGAACATACTTTATCATGTGGTAGAAAAATTAGTATTATTAGCATAATTCCTGAGCCTAACAGTGATAACAAGTAAAAAAACATACTGATATATCTGTGGTCTGCTTGTTGTTATGTAATATATACTGTTTATATATGTAATACATATCAAAATTGTTGGTATAATTTTTTATCAACCACCTTTGGATATTGATATAACATTACTGTAACAGATTTCTGATTTAACATATCAACACCTTAAGGTGAAAAAGTAAGAAATACAATTCTGCTCAATATATTTTGTTTCTAGGAATGCAACATTGCAAAGCACAACCTACTTTTTCCTCCTGATAAGATTTTAAGATTTTTAAACCTCTATTTATAGCAATAAAATAATAATTTAAATATTACACAATACAGCATGATGGCATTATTTTTTTCAGCTATTCATCAAAACTTGCATTAACTTGTCTAATCAGTTAAACCAAACTGAACACAAACATCAACATTATAAAATAACTGGACTATAGAGCTATAATATAATATTGATATGATATGATAATAATCTTTGTTTTGTCATGGGCCTTTATTAAAATCTTAATCACCTAGAAACACCTGAATTATCAGGAGTTCAATGTATGAACTCATTTCTTGACACTATACATGATGTTCTTTTAAATTAACTTCAAAAACATTGGGTGCTTTTTTGACCTGTATTAAGTGTGTGATTTATCTTAGCTTGGTTGAACCAATTTTGATCCAGTATTAGGCATAGTACTTGTCAAAGTTAAGAGATATATTTTTATTTAACGCTCAGGTTTTACATATACTATTGAAGATAGTTTCATTTTTTTGTAGAAGTAACTCATATATTATCTACTGCTTACAACTTTAACAAAATAAAATTACTATTTTAATATTATTTAATATTAGTGAAACTATACATGATGTTCTTTTTCAGACTGGTTTTTATAAATAAAAAAAATACAAGATACCTACCATGAATAACAGCAGTTTTCCTTTCCCTCGCACTGTTAGAGTTTATATGTTTACTTAATAATTTATGGAAGTCACTGTTAACGACTGGCTTCAGGCAGATTAGCGCTGGCATGTGCTTCATTTTGTATAGTAAAATAAAAAGTTCTTCTACTCTATGGTTCAGCTGACCCCATCTTGTGAATAGCTGGTTAGTTGGCGATATAGCTTGGCGCCTTGCTGTTTGTTCTATGTCCTAAAAATGTATTTATTGACATAAAAATATATAAAAATAACACATGGTATGATACATGGTCTAATTTGCATAGAGTATTTTTTTTTGCATTTTTTTTGTGTTACAAATACAATTTTATCTATCAGTTTAAACTACTCAACTGATTCGCAGTGTGGGTTTCAATGAATATTGAGTGATAGGAACAGATATACATATGAGGTAATTAAGATAATAATCTACGTTTGGGTTTTTTGTCATACTTTAACCGCATGGATGGTCTCCTCTAGCACCTCATGACGCACATAACATTAAAGCAGTTGGAAATTCCGAGAAAGCTCGTTTTAAAGACGTTTTGCAGCGAGGAAATACCCAATCTTTGCAATTTATGATCATTACATACGTTTACTTCAAACGCTGAATATTGCATCCAATTGCCTGCTAACTCCTTCCAATAGTCTTCTATGTCGAGGAGTCTGCATAGTTCCTTATTAATCTCGAAAGGTAGCTCGTAAATGTACATTTTTGTTGCCACAAAACTACGTAATTTGACCGCAATAGGTCATCAACACAACCACCACACAAAATCACTTGTTACACACTGTCAGTGTCACCTGTCACTGGCATGTAATTGACAATGACAGTTGCCGATGACACAACTGATTTTGACATTACATTACATGACAATAGTGACACTCAAAATATCGTTCAAAAACTATGACATAAACTGGAGTGGTCACATGCGTGGAATGTATTAATTATTAGCATGAGCACTCTATTCGTTTTATTTACTTAAAACTTACCAAAATAACAAAAGTATTTAAATCTGTACGGTTTTGAGATATAAGTCGTCCAGTTTTCTTTTCACAAGAAACGTGATATGTACAATACAAAATGTTAGTGACATTATTTTAGGGGTCTGTAAGTTAACACCAAATCCATTGAAATTAACTTTAACTTGCATATGACTGTAAAACATAAAATCAAGACCTACCTAATACAATGTGTTACAACGATTTACCCGGACACATACGCCTAATATGTGTATTCACCGAACAAGTAAATAAAAGAAAATGTTATTAAGAACAATCTTACATAATAGAAAACTTGCTTTTCAAATGATACACATATTAACAGAAGGTATGATGTGCAGGTAAAATATTTAACGAAACCAAAAAAAACCCTAATAAATAATTTTTAAAATAATTATAAACGGAACCTGCATTCGTCATACATTGACCTCATTTCGTAGGGTTGACTCATGACTAGTGATAATCATAATCGACTGTCAGTCAGTATTCTATCAGCAGACGCGGGACTCCCTGTTACTCATACATAAGAAATTGCGAGACCATAACAAACGCAATTTTTATTTATTTTACGCAATATTTTTTGGAAAAAAAGTATCAAATTCGAATTATTCGGTAATAAAATTGACTTTGCTGCCCCTTAAATAGATGGGACAATAAATAAAAATGTACACTAACGAATTGCCGTACGAAATAAATAGGGAGTTATGCAGACTCCTGGATTTCGAAAATTTGTGGAAGGAGCTTGCAGGAATTTGGATGGAGTATTCTCCTTTTGAAATTACGGTGAGTACCTGTCATCAATTAGATTATTATCTGTGTGTATACCAAATTTTAATAAATATGGGGTGTATTGGTGGGAATTTTGAACTTTCAATAAGTATCTCGTTTTTAATACCTAATAACACATATTACGGAATACTAATGTGTAACAATAAATTTATCATACTGTGTGTTACTCAATATTAAATACCAAAGTACCTAACGTGGTCTGTCTGATGTCAGAGGCCCGGGAAGGAACAGCTGAATGAGGAATGGCCCAGGAATGACCCCTGTTTAAAAAAAATAAGTTACGCAGTTAGCACTGACTTTTTTTTAGATTTAACGTCGAACAGTGATCACTGATAAAAAAAAGAAATGATAACGATAGGCAAGTATAGCGAGCGCAAATATTTTTTATTCTTAGGACGCAAAAATAAAATATGGAATCACTGCAAATGTAAAACTAGTCGACAACGTAGCGAGCGCGTTTTTTTTTCTTAGTTTGAGGACTCAAAATGTCTAAGCACATTCGCTTTTAGGATTGTAATTAGGGGAATGCGAAGGCATTTGGGGGCACCCCAATACCGGAAGTCTGGGATGGGACTCCTCTTCCACCTCCAGTAGTCTACCACTGTTACCTACTGAATCGAGTTTATAAATAGGTAGGAAAACAGAAAAATATCTACAAAAAAAAACTGCTATAAATTATGTGTTTTTTTTAGTACATGGAACAAACAGCACATGGACAAGAGCGATCACCATCAGAATATTTATTACAAAAATGGGGACAAGGTGTACATAAAGTAGAAGAACTTTTTCTTTATTTGTACAAAATGCAATACCTGGATGCACTTGTGTGCCTAAAACCTGTCGTGAGAAAAGACTTGCATAGAAAAATTATTAAACTAAAAAAAAGTTTAAATGCAATGGAAAAAGAAAATGAAATGGATAAGGGCTCAGAACAGACAAATGGCAGTATTAACTCAATTCCTTGGATTGTAAAGCAAATAGAAAGGGTAAGTGCAAACGCGCATACATAAAAATTACTATTATCCAATTCGTTATTTTTCTCTCACATTTACGTCAATCATGATAAACTAGAGCAGGAGGGGTGCCAAAGAGGTATTATATCACATCCCCCTTCCCCCTCGCTGCTCAAATACTTCATTCATATCAACAAAATATATTTAATCAGGGTTTTCCCATTTTTCGAAACAAGTCTTGTCACTTACATAGTTAATGCTTCCTTATCTAATATGGGAATTATAAATAAATACTAAAATTGAGAATATAGTTAGTATAATTAATTATTGTAAAATCCATTTCTTCAATAGATACCTATACCTAGAAGTTCGGTTCGATCAACATGTTTATCAGAATTTAGGTACAATAATATTTTGATTCTATGAAATTGTCACCACCCACAGTCCACATCTATAAAAACAATAGGCAATAAAATGACGTACATAGAGGGTTCCTTATTAAAACGATGTCCAATGCGGATGATCTACGTTTGAAAACCATCTCTAATCTACTTTGAATAATGTTTAAATTTCCAAAAACACAATCTATTTTTAATATTCATTCACGCTAAATAGCTTATCGGAGTCCGGTTCAGGGTTAAAACTAACAAAATATCAGTGGAGATAATGATTTTAGGAATCAATGTTTTGTGAATACAAAGGGCTACACATCATCTTGAGGCCCAAAGTTATCTCGCAAGGCCCCGAAAAAAATACATAAGCGTAAAACGTCACTCGGTAGCCAAATAGGTAGGTCCATTGGCCACCTATGGGCCCTAGCATACAAGCCCTAGCTTTTTTACAAGGCCTCGATTACTTATATTATAAGGTTCACGAGGCCTCTGCGCGAGGCCGAAGATCGCCCTTTCTCAACTAAGCCACCTCCACTAAGCCCTTACCTAGCTGGTATCAAATTTATTTTTGTTATCAGAACATCACACCACGTAGGTATCATTACCAACAGTCGTAACGGCTAGTCACAATTACCTATTACACCCATAGAAATCTAAATGTTAACAAAAGTCTGACAAATAGTCTGAAATATGCTTTTTTAGGGTGAGAAGCTGCCCAATACATCATCTTTACAAAATTTTTCGTCGATGAACAACGACTCTATGAACTTTAATGAGGTAAGCCACTTAATATGGTCACTAATTTTAATAGCGCACGTTTCAATTGTTACTCAATGATAATTATTTCTACGCAGTCAAATAGTGGTATAAATATATTATTACATGAGTCGAGATTTGACCTCTAACCTCTAGGACTCATTAAGCTTCTGACAAATCTGAATGAAACGCTTTTTCGATAAGCGTGGGTTTTTACCCGCGCTGTTTTTACTTTTTTGTCTGCATACATAAAATTATCCTATTTATATGTAATGCAGATAAATGTGCCAATGTTTATTTTTATCTTTAGTAGGTGGATACACCAATTTCATCTTTGTTGATCGGTTTAAATTGTAGTATTAGTGAAGACAGTGAAGCCGTCCTTTCCAGAATTCTAGAAACAAACCTAATCTTCGAATCTCCTTCTAAAAATCCCACAGATATCAACAGAAACATATGGCATATCAACAGGGGAGATCACGACTAGACAAGTGTTCGCTATTCCTAAGATCAGCTATAAGGAACTGGAGGAGGCGACCGACAACTGGTCTGAAGACAATCTATTGGGATCTGGTGGCTTTGGACAGGTGTTCAAAGGTATCTACCTACTTATATTTGAGTCGCACCATTTTGTTTCTCTTCTAAACTTTCGTTCGCGTATATCTATAGAAATGTGATATTCGCAGGCGAGTGGAAGCACTTGACGGTGGCAGTGAAGCGTCTTCACAACGATCGTAACAGGGAACTGCTAAACGAGTTGACCCTTAATAACGCCCGACACGACAACATACTGCCGCTCTACGGGTACTCGCTCGGAGGTAAGCTTGTTTCATACTGAGTTATGTACTAGTGGCGAGCGAGATGTGCCTCAACCAGTACCGGCACGACAACATACTGCCGCTCTACGGGTACTCGCTCGGAGGTAAGCTTGTTTCATACTGAGTCATGTACTAGTGGCGAGCGAGATGTGCCTCAACCAGTACCGGCACGACAACATACTGCCGCTCTACGGGTACTCGCTCGGAGGTAAGCTTGTTTCATACTGAGTTATGTACTAGTGGCGAGCGAGATGTGCCTCAACCAGTACCGGCACGATAACATACTGCCGCTCTACGGGTACTCGCTCGGAGGTAAGCTTGTTTCATACTGAGTTATGTACTAGTGGCGAGCGAGATGTGCCTCAACCAGTACCGGCACGACAACATACTGCCGCTCTACGGGTACTCGCTCGGAGGTATGTAGGTACTAGCGGCGAGCGGGATGTGCCTCTACCAGTACCTTCACGACAGTTTATGGTTTTTGATAAATATGTATTAATTTTGATTTTTCAGAATCAGAAGAATGTGTTTTAGTATGCCAGTTCATGCCGGGAGGAACGTTGCTACAACGATTAAAAGGCAGGACTCACCCACCACTCACTTGGTTGCAGCGATATAACATTATGCATGGAGTTGCTAGGTGAATTGACAGTCTTTGTTTATTCTTTTGCCATTTGATTTTACGCTATATTGATCTGATTTATAAAACCCATATTAAGGGGCTGAATGCCGAAATTTTGGCTAAATCTATACAGGTTCTGACTCTGAAAATATATACATTAATCTTGAACATATTTCTGAGTACCCTGTTAATTTCAACACACGTTTTCGAAAAGTTTTATCGATACAAAAGTGTTTTGGGTGCATTCAGCCTCTTAAACCTAACCTGCCTGGGCAACACTGAAATCGAGCAAAAAAAATAAGCTTCTTCAGGTTTTCTGGTTTTACTCAATATCTACGTAGCTTGTAATGTCTACCATTATTTATTTCAGAGGACTTCTGTACCTGCATACAAAGTCAGACCCGATCATCCATGGTGATATAAAGCCAGCCAATATCTTATTGGATGGAAACCTAATGCCAAAGATTGGGGACTTCGGTGCAGCTACTGTCTATAGTAATAAATCGAACAATGGAAATGTACCAAAGTATGTATTATTTTTCTTTTACCAATTAGTAACCCAATATTCCAAAAGGAGTCGCTGTACATTGAGGTAGTTCGGGCTTTCAAGATTTTTTCTGAGATCATGTGGTCGGAAAAACTATACCTACCTGAAAAACTGCGGAACCCTACAATGAGCTGGCCAGACTCGCTCTTGGACGGTTTGTTAACTGTTCCAAAATCAAATATTTTTTATTTCTATCCAAAGGAGCAAAAAACTAAACGGTTCATGGCCGTACCTTCCTGGCGAGTACCTTCGCGATCGTGAACCCGACCCAGCGGTCGATGTGTTCAGTTTCGGCGTGGTGATGTTTGAGGTCGCTACTGCACTACGCGTGATCGACGCGACAAGGCCCCAAAAACTGCTTTTACCACACATAAAGGAATTGCTGAAGAAAGATGTTGATATGGGTAAGTTTAGGACAGTTCTCGCCAAATACAATGGTAATTTACAACTAACTTAAAACTGAGATAACAGTCCCCTTAAAATGGTTCTTGCGCAGCGACTTGTGCGACGTTTCAAGCCTACATTATGTTTGCTGTGGATTACTAATAAATATTATTCCAAAGATCACATAGTTATAATAATACAAACAATTTGTTTCTTAGCTGCGGTAATGGTACGGTTTAACATGACTGTGAACTTCATCACTTTCATATGTTTTTTTGATCCTAAAAATAAATAAATAAATTCCAGCGACCCTTGAAGACCCGGTGCTGCGCGGTTCTATGCACACGAGCCCTGCAATGTGCCGCGCCTTCATCGACTTCGGTCTGCACTGCACCAAGACCCACAAACTACGACCCACCACGCTCGATGTGTTCAAGGAACTTAATGAGATGGAAATACCTGTTAATGACTAAAAAAAAAATGTTTGAAGATAGAATTTTTCATAAATAAAGTCTGAATTCTTCGATGAAAATGTATTTATTCCTATCCTATATGAGGATCCACTGGCGGCATTTAAAGGACATTTGAATTTCCCGCTCCAGTCGTCGCAAAATTCTTGCCATGAAAGTAATTTGTTACTGGTGACCGCGTCATGAGTCAAGTCCGTCAGTCAGAATCTATTTTTGCATGCAGTTACTAAGTAATCAGCACAGGAGGTACTTCTATGTGTAAATATTTTAAGCAAATAAATATTATGAGTTTAAATTCCATTATTAGGGCTTACTACATATAATAATCTTAAATGTTGCTGATATAAAAAAGTGCCAGATATCATCATTATACAATCTGTGGTCGTTTCGAGTTGGCTCGCTCGTGGCTCGACTGTGTGATCAATTTCATTGGCTGACAAGCTGAGTGAGTTTCCGAACGCAATGGTTGACGCACGCATGAAAGTTCGACTGCTTTAGTTTCGAAAGTTTGTGTTAAAATCTTAATAAATTCAGTGTAAAAACAACGAAAAAGTAACGACTTTAATTAATAACATAGCTTATGTTTACTCTTTGTTTGGACGGAATGTGAATATTAATACAAGTTAATTAAAAAGAAGTGAAGCTAAGTGATCAAGTTTAACTTTTTGTGTCAACAAGTTTATATCCTTTACTTGAAAGTTTTTGAAACAAGGCCGTGATTCAAAGGTAAGGATAACAACTTTTATAAAATAAAACCAGGATACGATGGCATTTACTATAATAACAATGTCAAATTCTCAAGTTATGTTGTGTAATTTACAAGTAAGATATTCCGTTATTTTGTTCGTAATATTTGACTTGAGAAAGTGCAAATAACTGCCTAGTCGGAGGTTTATCGAAAGTTATGAGCGTTTAGTTTATTTTATAAGTAAATTGTATGTTCGCTGTTTGAAATAGTAGATCTGTATCTAGTTGTAATTACTGGGCACGCGTATCTTTTGTGGGATCTCTAGTGGGTCAATGTGTCTACCTATGTTCTATGGTAAAATTAAGCTACCGTGGTTTTTATTTTATAGCTAAGTTAGAAGTATATCATTTGGATATTACAAGTTCCGTAAAACTAGTAAATATACATGTTAGCATTTACCTTCTTAAAATCCTGCAAATTCTTTGGACATTTTATTGAAATACTTATTTATTTACATAGATACTAACATAGTTACAATAAAGAAAAAAATGATCCCAATGATCATTCTTCATTATGTTATTTTTCCTTGTTCTTTCAATGCTATGATTATTTCAGATGATTAAATATCAAACAGTTGTAGGCCTACGTAATGTACTCATACACAATTCAATAAGTCTAGAAATAAACTGTGCCATGGACAAATTAATACACTGGAAAAGTGGCCACTTAAAAATTACGAGCTCTTGAACTTTAAAACTAACTTTACTGCGTCATTCATTGAAGTTCAATTATTGCAATATTGTAACGAAACAATTGATTGCACCACTCATTCAACATTGCAATGATAGCTTTAGGTACCAATCTTTTGAGATGTTCCGAATGACCTTGCTAAAGCAAAGCAGTAAAACTGGCTTAAAGAATTCAACCTATTTGAGATGCCATGCCTTCCTCACTGCCAAAAGTACTAGAGCGCCACTCATATTCATTTGTTTATGCATGTTTGTCTTCTTATGTGTTCCAAATTCGAATTTATTATTTTAATATGTTTTCCCTAATTTCCATCCATAAGTTCTTGGGTGTTCCTCTCCCTCTCTTATTCATACTCAACCAAAGAATTAGTGTTTGTGTTTGGCATAATAATGCAAACAAAAATGAATTGCCATTATATGCTGTGTTGGCTAACCTTTAGCACAATTGGATGTATTCATCAATACTTGTGCTCAAGAAACATTGTTTAAAATTGAAAAGAATATCTAACATTCTTTCTTTTCACATAAGTAACACTATTTGAAGAAGGTTTTCGAGTTCAACTGTGCAATAGATTTGCTGATATAATTAACACATCTATTAACATCTCTCTTGTATGTTACAACTCTCTTAAAGGTAAAAAAGTAATTAACAGATTCCATGATAATTTTTCCATGTTCCAGTTATATCTACTTTCTGTTAAGTATTTCAGAGAACTATTTTGACATACTTTGCATTTGAATTATGTACATACAGGGTCAAATTTTTGGAAATTGAATCTTAAAGGCAGCTTTGTGGCTGGATAGAGTAGGCAAGTCAGACGTTTTTGGCAACTTCAATTAATTAATTACCCATAGTATTCCAGCCTTTAAGTACTCTAAAATAGTTGCAACACCCATATCAGTTTTTAGGGCCTAAGTTAATGTTAAGTTCAAACCGATCAAAGTCACAGTGGCTATACTCTCTAAGGAGAGCCAGAATAATATAAAATATTATAGTGTACAGGCATTAATTTGCCTAAAAACAGGTGCACTCGCATAGACCAATGGGATGACAATCCGGAGGGAGATCAGGCCCTGGACAGACATTCACTTCTACCACCACCAAACTCCGGTTACTTTCTGGAAATTACTTAAAACTCACACTGCTATTTCTCCCTGACCTGGGAATTGAACCCGAGATGCAGTGCATAGTAGACCCCTATGGCTATTTTGCAGTAGATACAACTTATTGAAGCAATACTAGCCTGTAATGGGCCTGGGGTTATTTATTTATTTATTAAAAAAAAAAAAAACCCATAGTTAACTTTTATGAGCTGTTTAATATGGGCGTATATTCGTGAAGTGGTTTTCACCATGGTTTTTACTTTCCACTTTCTATTAACTGTTTGAATTATAATGAACACTATTATTGAAGGTATGGGTTGAATTCTTTATTTATACTCTATTTGTTTTTTTTTTTAATATAAATTCAACCGCCTGAAACAACTCTCTCAAAAAGTACCTACTCTTCCAAAAAGGTAAATATTTAGATGCTGATTGTCTCAGAACAGTCATACGATTTTCCTTACAATGCATTTAGTTAGGTAATTATTTAGGTACCTATGTATGTAATATTTATTGAGTGACTGCTGCCTTGAGAATCACATTTTAATGTCTTCGTATTTGAATACGAATGAGATACCTCATGTCGGCGCATTCAAAACAAATGATGTTTTTCCTCTTTATGGAAAAATAACAAATGACATTCGTGATTACAATAAAACCACCGAAACTCATCTGTCATTATGACGTAATTTTTTAATCACAACACAGGCATGTAGGTACTTCCTTGAGTAGATATTCTGTTTTCCTTCCATTGTTCAAGATTCAAAATGCGTATGGATGTCTTAAGTTCATAAAAATAACTTGAGTGTTGTTCTTTTGTACAGAAGCCACTACTGTTTTACATGGGATCTTAACGATAGTGCGAACTCGTCACCAAGCGTTCTATGCGAAGTTTTACCTTTGATTAGTTAGCAACTTTAGCAAGCCAGATTGGTGACTTGGTGTTCAAAAATATCATATACCTACCTACTTCTTGAATTTTTTTTATTATCAGATTCGTGAAAACCTATTCCCTCAGAAGAAACACGATCAGGCTTTAAAATACTTCCCTGTGGTTGCCAGCAGTTTCCTTATGTGTTGCGCCACCCAAAAAAGGTTTTCAACAACCTTGTTTTGTTTGTTTTATTTTAGTCATTACACATCTCCGGCGACGAGTTTTTACATCTTGACGACTAACTCTTAACGTTTGCAATATAAAATTCAACATTGCACAAAAAATACTGATGCATTCGAACAACACCTAAAATCTATAGCAATAAAGTTTAAAATCGCTTGAATTTTGTAATTTGAAATGTAGCACACTGACTATTGTTTACAAGAATCCGTCATGGCACTAGTTTTGTCCACAAAGCGAACTAATTTCTTTATTTTTTTGCTCTTCCTATGTTGTAACTTAAACGTTCGCTAAACATCAGATTACGTGTGCGTTATTGTTGACGCGAAGTTTCGCGGTTTTTTTTTGTCAATGAACAAAGAAATCGGTCAAGAACATTAACAGATAAATGGTAATTTGTTGCTAAGTACAATGTAGGAAAATGTTGATAGAGGTTTTTATGAAATATGGCTCCCATACAATTCGACCTGTACCGGTACTGATTACGTCTACAGTCGAAGTACATGAGCCAAATAATAGCACATTAACTCGAGAAGATTCTCTACAATAATTGGATCTGTTCGAAAAACTTAATGTTCTTCTAAAAAACCTCAAATAGGCAAGAGAGAACGATACCATCCATAAGCTCTCAATAATCAAAGAGTCAAACACAAGAAACATAAACAATGTTCGAAGTCTAACTACTTAATTCAATTTGAATAGTCTTCTAAACAGTGAAGGCAGCTCGTGAGAAAAATCACACGCCAATTGTATGTGCAGGTTGCAGACATGCACTGTCCAAGAACAAATACATTGCTCCACAAATTGGTCATAATTGTAATGAGGCTGGCAGATTTATTTTTACCAAGCTTGCACTCGGCAGAGAAGAAAAAATACACCAGTAAGGAATCACAAGTGCGAGATAAACAGAATATAGTAAATTTTTATTACAGAACTTAATGATTGACTGATTACGGATGAAGAATTCAATGGACTGTACAAATAACATTATGAATAGATCGAAATCGATTCGAAACTATACCTAGAAAGAAACATATAGATAGGGACCATAATGAGAATAGACTTGAACAGAACAGGAACGAGTTATTAAATGAAGGATGAGTATGAGATAATCAAAGGGATAATGATAATATGTTTAAGACATAAAACTGAGACCATAACTTTTGCAAATTCTATTTACGCCGCTATAAATATACTTTACACTAAGGACCATTTAGAACTGTCACTTTCCAACTTAAACATAGACGTAAAAAGAAATTATAATACAGCAGCAATGATTTAGAAATTTATCCAGTAATACTTTCCAATGGCTTGCCGTTCATTAAATTTGAAACGTTGGTTCACGATGTTTTCACCCGATTTCATTGAACGGGGATCAGGTGTGCCTAATAAGGTAAATTGCGATGGTTATGTAAGAGTTCGTTGGCTGAACGAACTGTTTCCGCGGTGAACTGACCTTATGAAGATAGATATCATCAATTGCAAAGGAATTGTAATGTGATTTATTCGTCTAGGGTACGTAATATGGTACACTTAAGTGATCCATATTTGGAAAAAGATGGGTCTTTAGGAAAAATCCCTTTTTTGTTTTGTTCCCTCTGAGTATTTTAGTGCTTTTGCCGATGATACTGGGCCAGGAAGGACTACTCCGAGACACCAGCATGAATAATGTGAAGCAATATTGAATCGCAGGGTCCCAAAAATTTGGAACCTGAAGTACTTAATCTTTTAGAAAATCCAAATTCAACTGGGAACTGGGATGTTACTCACACACAATCGGTGAAAGACCCTCAAATGTGCAGAAAATTCTTCACCTAAAATTCCTTTAGGATAAGATCACCGCTACGTCCACTACATACCAATTCATTACGAGATGGGTTTGTATTTCCATCTCCGTTGCACTTGCTCTTGATTCAACAAGTACACAACATGTTGGACGAGACTTCAATGAATGGAGCAAAAACAATGAGAGCGGATTCATCGTGCAAGTTAGAATCTTCAGCTAATTGAGGTTAATGTATTGCTGTGCGTAAAGCGATTAATATGACATTAGTTGGTTGGTAAATACGTGTTTGCTATCTTGATTGGTCGTTAATAGGTTTCATCTTTAGTAAAGCCTTCTTCTCCGTTTTGATTGCTTGATTGTCGATTGAAGTACCTTTTCTTATAATTTTATAGTTAGTGGCTTTTGCTTTTCTAATAACTTTAGCTTTCTCATTTCTTTTGCCGGATTTAATTGATCTTTAGTTCGCGTTATTTTTCGTCAAGTTTCTATTGTGAATTGATTTTATTATCGCGGTTAACCATGTCTATACTTTTGGCAAATAAAAGAATCCCTATATCCGTTTGAAATTATCATAAAAATTTAACCGATCGTTGGTTTCTATAACCATTGAAATCCATTTACTTAGAAGAACTACATCCGATCCAAATTGACCATCTCAGTTAAAGCACGACAAACAAAATGTACCGTAAACCGATGTTTAACTGCTGTGAGAACTGTTAACTCACTGTGAATAATTAACTGGTTATGACCAGTTATACAATAAGTTAACTGAAAGCATGACTGAGTGAACAAAGACTTGAACTGACTAACAATGATGGACTGAGGAAGTTAGTTGAGAAAAGCACCCAAGGAAATGATTTTGTAATAGCTGATGGAAATGAAGTAACATTGTGATTGAGGAAACTCGTTACCTAAGAGGTGCTAAGCTGCTCATTTAATAGGTGAAGTTAAGAAATCATTATTGACACTGGACTTCCTCGTTTCTAGTATGGCTAATGTGGAAATAGCTTCCGCCAGCGGTTTCTTCCGTCTCCGTGGAAATTTCTTTGCGCATCCGAATAAATGGACCCCAATAACTGGGCTATCTTACGCTAAAAGATTCATCAGAGATTAGCGTTTTCAAGCCAACTCTTCAGATTCATAATAGTAATATACACTTTTGAGTTCCATTTCATCCATCTCGCATAGAAATTGTATTGAAGGATAAGATCAGTGTCAAATTATTTTGAAAATATTTACAAGTAACTGTTCTTGAAACTATTCTAAAACCCTTCAGAATCTCGCATAAATTCGCAACAGTCCAAGTGCTACTAAAATAATTGCTAACATTAACCATCTCAATTCATTACTACAACAAGTCTGTTTAATCCATTGCCAAAGAATTTCAATAACACTAACGTGTTGTAGCAATATCTATCAGTAATTGCTGTTATAAATGTAATTAAAATTGCCGTGTAAAAGCTTTGCAGGCTCACAATAGTTGCCAAGTATAATAGGGGCATCAATATGTATTGTTTCATAGACGGGAAGGTCATACGTTATGAAATACATGACGATACAATGGATAGTACAGGTTTGTACGTATAATTTAGATCATAATTTACTTTGTTCAGGGTTAGTAATGGTACTGTTATTTGTGAAACATCATTAAGTTGATTGAACTCATCCTTTGCTGCTGCACCTAATAGGACTGCTCTTAATTTTAGAACTATGCGCTAAATGACAACTGATGTCTTCTGAGAAACTGGCAAAGAATGATAGAGTGTGGACTTACTTAAACAAACCCTGGTATATATGTATGATGACGAAGACCTTACCAGAATAGGCTATCCAAATCTCCAAAAAACATAAGATCATCCAGATAAAACTAACAGGAAATTGGATCACTCCCATACATGAGATACAAGTCATGAGAATCTAGAAACTGTCCAGTGCATATAAGGAAACGGTCGCAAGACATCTCTTCCGCAATGTAAGCGATACTAGGAAAACTGCATGTAATTTTAGTCATACGTTACGTGAGCTGGTTTTAAAATCAAGAAAGGTGGCCTTAAAGGTTTTTGAGTGACACAAATGACAGTTCTTATTAATATTTGTTACATTTATTTAATCTAGCTTCAGGCCTAGATACAGGTGAGAAAGATACCAACGACATCTGAGCATTGATTTAGCGGTTATTTTATTCACCGCAGACTGGCCTCAAGATTAGTAACCAATCGAAAGCTTGAAAAGAAATTCCATTTAAATGGATTATTGCATAACTTGATCGAGCCTACAAGCGATACAAATCTTCCGCATCAAAAGAAAACTTCGTTTGTTTACATTACCTGGTTCAAAGATCACCGTTTACTCCATGATGTTGAATTCGTTCTGCTTGGTTCAGCTACGTCATAAAGATATCTACGTGGGAGCCATCAAAGTAGCTAATGATCTAATTGATGATGCAAGGGATTAACTCAAAATTGGAGAACAATTGACACACATGTCTCCAAATCATGATTGTTTTATGGACAATGGCTTAAGATTTGGTCCGGTTATGTAAGTTACCAAAGCAGTTGCTGCAATACTATGAATCAATACATTGGTTTCGAAAATCTGATATCTAGAACAGCTTTATCGATACCTGAAATGGGTAGTGTCGTGTTTAGAAACGTGCATTGTATTGCCCAAATACAGGTCCTAAATGCGAACGCCGTAATAAAATCTTGACCATTCATAATCTTTAAAAACCGTTACGGTTCTTATTAACAATCAGATAAACTTCTAATTCAAAGTCACGGTCGTAATTATACGAATTACTTTTTGTAGTTTCATTAAAATCATGTTTTTGTTGAGGCCTCACTTTGAGCTAAACATTGAAATCAATAACTCCACACGCAACGTCAAACCCTGAAATATTTTTGCCGAAATGTTTTACTGGCAGCCTTAATTGCATTCCATTTGGAATTTCGGTTGAAACATTCGGCTGTAATAACAATGACCTTACGTTGTGGGCACTGAACCATGGTTTGACGCATGGGGTGCAAGGGAACGTGTCATCACCAGTTTTATGGAATTTTTGGGGTCGGTACAATATGCAGCTTGTACAACCGTCTGTTTTAATTAGCACGTTATCTTTTGTTTAATTGGCCACAAATGCCATATTTAATTAATATGCTATTACTACCACTCGTTGAGTTTTCTGTTGTAGGCAGCAGTGCAGTATTTGACTCATTTCTAGAATCAGATTTAAGTTTGCTTATGACGTATGCATTGGTCAATCTGACTCATGATCTTTAGCATCATCGGCATTTCTTATTAATTGATTCAATGTTGATCCGGGTCTCCACATTTCTGGCTTTTAGACCCTACAGAGTCTCCATGTTATAACTAACCCAGCTTTAAATGATGTCATTGCACATTTGTTTCAAATGTTCTGCATAACAATGACCTTATATCATGGTCAGCCATGTGGAACGCGACGCGTATACTCCACGTCCGTTACGTCTACCCATTGTCAAGGTTGAAAGGATTCATTAGGTGGTGGCATACTGATTTGCGTAATTGGCGCCAATTATGTAGCTGTAAGAACTGTAAGTACATATAAGAATATAGGTTGGCTTGTCATGCTATGTGACTTTGTAAGAACTGTTTCTTGTAGTTTGAGCAGGTTATCCAATATTGTTCACAACAGGGCTTTCTGCTCTTGGGCCAGTCCAAATTCAACAGGCATTACTTACTCATACCTACTCTAACTGTATTGATTAAGCAAACCCAGGACTTGGTATATAAAGTTCATCTTCTCCCTAGCTGTCTACGTAATTATAGGTCAACGGAATCATAGCGCGATCAATATGGGATATAAAAGGTAAAAAGTTTACACATAACCGCGATAGATGGCGTTGTTACTTTCTGAATCGCGCTATGGTTTCGTTACCTGCGATAGTATGGATGTCGGAGAATTTAATTTTTTTGTGTGAGCAGCAAGCACTGTGGTTTACTTTATTATACGCGCTTAATTAGTATCCCAGTGTTTTAATTAATCACCCTCTCCCAAGTCGACCTTCGTTCATGGTCCTTCGGAGTCGGGTTGGCCGCGAGTGTTGTGGCGGGTTCCGGAGGTGGTAGAAACTACCACCCTACGCTTCGATACTGGGCAGTGGATCGCTGTCCAGAGCAGCCCTTCAGTGGGTACCAGGTGAGAGGTACCCGGAGCTGGAGGTGGAAGACCGGTTGGCGCAGGGTGCATCCAGTGGAGCGTGGTGCAGCACTACTGGTGACAGCAGCCGCCGGAGGGACGAGGCAAGGGAGGAGAGCAGGAAGGTGCAGGGCGTGGTCACAGGGGGCGCCACTGGTGTGGCGTAGTACATCGCGACGTGACGTCATCAGTGTCAGTGAGTGTTTGGTGAAAAAAATCGTGAGTACTTTTTCAATCTTATTCTGGAAGAATCTAATAGAAAAGTGCATTAGATTTGAACTTTATTGGAAAAATAACTTAGAATTTGTATGTGATTTTGGACTTGTAATATTTTTTAAGAATAAGTGGTTTGGACGGGGAACCTATGCCCGAATTTGTATAGAAATTGAACTCAAAAAGACTTGTAAAATTTTCGTTGGAATTTAAGTTTGTGTTCGGAACAAGTGCGAGAAGATAACTGATAAGTTAGTGGACATTAAGTTATTAATAGTATTAGAACATTATTATATTCTTCCACTCTTTGTTATTTGTGCTGTAGTATTTAGATTTTATTATTTGTGTAATTTCTCATTATTTGTGTGTGTCTACGTATAATATTGTGTTTACAAAATGGATTCGTTTATGGATATCCAAGAGGACGTAAAAATCAAAATTGATAAGGCTATGATTAACTTTAAAAAATGCCCAAAAGATCGACTCACTATATCGTATATTGAAACACGCTTAGAAAGTTTAGAACAACTATGGCAACTTTTCCAAAGTACACATGTTAAAATAATAAGCGAAGTTAAAAAATCAGATCTATACAGCTCTAAATATCATAAAGATTGTGTTTACGACGAGGTAGAGGAATTATATGTGCAATTTAAAAGTACCCTGAAAGAGCTAATAAGAAAAAACAAATGTGTATCTAGTAATGACAATGATAGTAGCCCGGGCCATAGTAGTTGTAAAGAAAATAATAGCTTTCGGTTACCAGAGGTTAAGATACCAATGTTTTCTGGTAAATATCAGGAGTGGTTGACCTTTAGAGACTTGTTTATGGGATTAATTCATAAAAATGATAAATTAAACGATGCACAAAAATTATATTATTTAAAGGGATATTTAACCGGAGAGGCGGAACACTTATTAAGAAATGTACAGGTGACCGCAGATAATTATAGTACAAGTTGGACAAAATTAGAATCCATGTATAATAATAAGAGATTTTTGGCAAACGGAATAGTTAAAACTTTATTTAATCAAAAGGCCATAATTGGAGAGTCCGCAACGGATATTAAAAACCTTTTAAGTACAACCACTGATTGTTTAGAATCAATAAAAAATTTAGATATAGATCTTGCCTCAATTTTGATTATACACATTATCACTGAGAAGCTTGATAAAGTAACTAGAAGGGCATGGGAGTTGAAGGTATCATCTGATCCTAAGGACGACCTTCCTACTTTCGATGAACTGAAAGAATTCCTGGTTAATCGATTTAGGGCTTTAGAGAATCTAGAAACGAAAGTAGAGAGGGTTCCAAAGACTACACGGGCATTACATGTAGTTAAAGATAAAGGGGTATCGTGTGCCTTTTGTACAGGTGAGCACAAATTAAGTTCATGTCCAAAATTTATTAAGGAAAGCACGGAAAATCGGCGAAACTTTGTTCTAAAGAACAAATTATGTTTCATCTGCCTGCTCAGCAACCACTCTGTTAAGTTTTGTAAAAACACTCTCAAGTGCCAGGTGTGCAAACGCCGCCATCATTCATTGTTACACCCACAAGGTGTTGTAGGGTCGGAAGTTGGTGAGGGTAGTAGTGCTGCTCGCGCGGAAACCTCATCGGTAACTTATGAGGGAAATAAGGACGCTAATCAAGCGGAGGGATCAAAAACACACGTTGTCTCATGTCTTGCGACAGGAAGCAGGAAAACGGTTTTATTGACTACTGCTTTAATCAAAGTGGAGTCGAAAGACGGATCGTATAGGGTTGTTAGGGCTTTACTCGATCAAGGATCGCAAGGTTCGTTTGTGACAGAATCCACGGTCCAGTATTTGGGACTACATAAAACACCTTCAAAGCAGGTTGTGATAGGTGTAGGTGGGGACAAAAGTGCCACGGCCAAGTCCAGCGTAATTCTCACATTGAGGTCTAGAATAGACCCAAGTGTTGTCATTAGGGTTAATGCGTTCGTCCTGAAGTCGGTCACAGCTCTTCTCCCATCTACGAAAGTAACCAGGGTAGAATGGGTAGACTTGACTGATGATGACTTGGCTGATCCAGAATATTACAGGCCTAATAAAATTGATGTTTTATTAGGTGCTGATGTCTACAGCCAGGTCATCCAGGAGGGTATTAAAAAGAATGTCACCGGGACATTATTAGCTCAGGACACTAAATTAGGGTGGATATTGTCGGGTACCTTGGATGTGGACCAGACAATTAATTCACACATTACCGTGATGCACTCCAGGGTTGAAGGTGACGACATGTTGAGAAAATTCTGGGAACTAGAGGAACCATCTGGAACAAAAGAGATGCTCACGGAGGAAGAAACCAAATGTGAAGAACTATTTAAAACAACCACGACAAGGGATAAAGACGGCAGGTATATAGTAAGGTTGCCGTTACGGGACACAAACCTGGTCGATAGGGGCGTTGAATCCAAGGGGGTAGCTGAAAAAAGACTTAAAGGGTTAGAAGCAAGGTTAGCAAAAAATGATAAATTAAAGGTCGAGTACGCTAAGGTGATACAAGAATATTTAAGTCTCAACCACATGGTAGAAGTATCAGATAGGGATAATATAAAGGGTGTTTACTTACCTCATCACGCTGTCATCCGTGAGGATAAAGAAACAACAAAGGTGCGTGTTGTATTTGATGCTTCCTGTAAGTATAGCAACGGGCGGTCACTAAACGATGATCTAATGGTTGGTCCGTCTTTACAAGACGAGCTTCGTCATATCATTATGCGCTGGAGGGTACATCGAATTTGTATTGTGTCTGATATAATTAAAATGTACCGACAAGTTTTAGTTAATAGGCAAGATACTCCATTACAACGAATACTTTGGCGGGATAGTCCTGAAAAGGAAACAAAGGCGTATGAATTGATAACGGTTACATTCGGTACAGCCTCGGCACCATACTTAGCTGTGAAGGCTCTTCAACAGCTTGCAGTTGATGAATGCGGGGATAATAATTTAGATATGGCTAAAATCATTGTAAACGATTTTTATATGGATGATTTAATGTCAGGAGCTGAAACTAAAGAAGATGCGTTTAAGATTTATACGGAAATAACCAAAATTCTAGGTAAAGGCGGATTTAAATTACAAAAATGGAAAAGCAACTGTCAAGAATTATTAAATAAAATTAGAGATGGAAATGATGAAGCGTTACAGATAAAAATAGATGAGTTAACAAAAATCTTGGGACTTACCTGGAATGCGCGCGACGATTGCTTTCAATACTCTCTGGAGCTTAAGCCATTAGCTGGACCTGTAACAAAAAGGAAAATTATTGCGGATATAGCTCGATTGTTTGATCCATTGGGTTGGTTAGCACCAAGCATAATAGTAGCAAAAACGTTGATTCAAAAACTGTGGTTAGCAGGGTTGCAGTGGGATGAAGAAGTTCCAAAGAATTTATTAAAAGAATGGGTTACTTACCGTGAAAACTTAGCTTCTTTAGTTGATTTAAAAATACCACGTTGGTTGAACACGGGAAAGAAGGTAAAACAAGAGTTATACGGGTTTTCTGATGCTTCCAAGTTAGCATACGCGGCAGTTGTATACCTTAGAGTGGTTGATGAAATGGGCGTTATACACGTTTCTTTAATAGCTTCCAAAACGAAGGTCGCACCTGTAAAGCAAGTGTCGATTCCTAGACTCGAGCTTTGCGGGGCAGTACTTTTAACCAAGCTTATTTTGGAGGTTGCTGATGTCATGAATATACAAAAGGAGAATCTTTACGCGTTCACAGATAGCGAAGTAGTATTGGCTTGGTTGAATAGTCACCCGAGTCGTTGGAAGACTTTCGTTGCTAACAGAGTTTCGGAGATTTTGAGCAATTTAGATACACACCATTGGGCTCATGTAGCATCGAAACAAAATCCAGCAGATTGTGCTTCGCGTGGGATATGCCCGTCAGAACTTTCAAAGGTGGAACTCTGGTGGGAAGGCCCAAATTTCCTAAAGGAACCGGTATTTGAATCTAAAAGACCTAAACAGCTTGTCACACATTTAGAAGAAATCAAGGTGCATACGAGTACTTTAGATCTTTCATTTTGGAAACGATTCTCAAAGTTATCAAGAATGATTCGCGTCATAGCTTATTGTCGTAGATTCTTGAACTTGCGAAAAAATGGGGTATTAGATAGGGTTAAAGGGTCGTTATCTACACAGGAATTAGAGAACGCAACAGAAATATGTATTAAAAGATGCCAGGAAGAAGAATTTGCAAATGAATTAGAAAAATTAAAAAGCAATAAGGTAGGAAGGAAAAACTCAAAACTAAATTCATTAAATATATTTTTAGATCCGAAGGGAATAATAAGAGTAGGAGGTAGGCTTGAGATGTCTCAATTAAATTATGAAAGAGCGCATCCCATCTTAATACCTAGGGAATCATTTCTAACTAAACTTTTAATAAAGGACGCACATGAGAAAACAATGCACGGTGGTCCGCAATTAATGATCACATACTTACGGTCAAAATACTGGATTATTGGCATAAAGGCGTTGGCAAAAAGATATGCGGGAAGCTGTGTGAAGTGTATCCGATACACAGCCAAGGTCAGAACGCAACTTATGGGACAGTTACCATCCTCTCGGGCAACACCTGCTAAACCTTTTCTACGAAGCGGGGTAGATTACGCGGGCCCTATAAGTATTAGAGTATCCAAGGGTCGCGGAAATAAGTCTTACAAGGGCTATATAGCGTTGTTTGTATGTATGGTTACACGTGCGGTTCATTTGGAAGCCGTGAGCGATTTAAGCACAAAGGGTTTTTTGGCGGCTTTCAAACGATTTGTGGCTAGACGGGGTCGATGTGCGGAACTACACAGTGACAACGGGACCAATTTTGTAGGCGCCGCGCGCGAGTTACTTCATTTATTCAATGAAGAAAGGTCAGCATGTAATCCCGAATTAGCAGATGAACTAGGCAACAACGGTACGGAGTGGCATTTTATCCCCCCTCAGTCCCCCAATTTTGGAGGACTTTGGGAAGCAGGGGTAAGATCCACGAAGCATCACCTTAAGAGAGTGATTGGCAATTCAACTCTGACCTTTGAAGAGATTACGACGGTGTTAGCTCAAATTGAGGCGTGCCTTAATTCGAGACCATTGTCTTATGTTGAGGATCAGGATAAATTGACCATTTTGACTCCAGGTCATTTTCTAGTAGGGGAGCCTCTAGTTTTACCGCCCGATTCAAATTATGAAAGGTCAAATGTTAGCAACTTAAGACGATGGCATCTGCTTCAAAAAATGATGCAGGAGTTTTGGCGAAGATGGTCGCACGATTACCTTCACCAATTTTTACAAAGACACAAATGGCAAAATCAAACGCCCGAGCCATCTGTGGGTGATGTAGTACTAATCAAGGAGGACAATATGCCTCCCGGCAGGTGGTTGTTGGGCAGAGTGGAAGGCAAGCATCCGGGTTCAGATGGGTTAACACGTGTAGTCACCATAAGGACCAAATTGTCCACCATAAAAAGACCTACGTCAAAGGTGTGTGTATTACCTGTAGCAGATTAATGCAAAGATTTAATTAAGTAGTTTTTAAGGATTTTAAATATTGTAAGGTAATAATGTAACAGTCTAGTGAGTAGTTGTATTAAGTATTAAGAAGCAAAATTGTTAGTGTTATTTTTTTTCATAGCTGTACTAAACATACATAAGAATGTTAAAGACAAGAGAGTCGGAGGAAGGACATTCGTCATAATGTCCTTGGTGGGCGGAATGTCTACGTAATTATAGGTCAACGGAATCATAGCGCGATCAATATGGGATATAAAAGGTAAAAAGTTTACACATAACCGCGATAGATGGCGTTGTTACTTTCTGAATCGCGCTATGGTTTCGTTACCTGCGATAGTATGGATGTCGGAGAATTTAATTTTTTTGTGTGAGCAGCAAGCACTGTGGTTTACTTTATTATACGCGCTTAATTAGTATCCCAGTGTTTTAATTAATCACCCTCTCCCAAGTCGACCTTCGTTCACTAGCCTTTTTGGTACAGGTATAAATTTATTATATTTTAATCGAACTCTTTTGGCAATTATGCTATAAACGTATTTTTGAACATACTGCAGGAAATCTCGAACCGGTTAAGACATCAAAACAAAATGGTTTAACGAGTTGAATGCACGCAAATATGGTATTTAATCTTAGATGTACAGTATACACACTGAACATATGAAATCAGCGTTAAAGAAAACTGGTTTAAGTATAGATAAATCTTCGTCGGTTCCACTTACACTTTCATCAATATAGGAACTCTCTAGAAAATGTGCCAGAGAATCACCGTAGGCGCAGCTTTTTCCCCGCATTCCTTTTAGAATCATTTTCCAATTAAACTGTCTATCTTACCCGACTTTCCCACATCGTATGCGATACTAGTGTTAGAAATGAATTAAACATGTATTTACACATGGAGAACAAAATGACTAGCGCAGGTGCCATCACGGAAAATCTCACGCCAAAATGCGGGGGTGCGGGGACGAGGAGTGTTACTGTTTTCGCCTTTATACCACAGATTACTATAATAGTTACTACGTATATACGCCTGCCTAGGACCCGCCAATTTTATGTAATACCAAAAATCGATGACAAATGTCTAAAAGAACCCGATTGCTTCGTTGATTCACTCGTAACTGATCGTTTTGCTCATACCCACCGTACGTATTTGACCTAGTTCTTCAACTACTACAAACTAACATTCGCGCCTGACCTACCTGCATTGTGGCATCTCGGCTCATCTTTCCTTACTCCGTGTATTTAGATCATGCATGGGGTGAAATCGTAGTTACAATGTGTTACATGTTGAAAGAAAGTAGTCCAAAATTTTGATATTGGGCTCTTTTTGAATGGCGTGAAATCGACATTGATGGCGTGTGAATCGCGATTCTATTTGGTTGTTAGTGTTTGGAATATTTTATTGGGCGCATGAAGTGTCACACATGTGAGCCAGTAGAAAATGGTTATTTTATGTAGATGTAATATTGGCCTGGTTCGTGTTCGATATATCTTCAGTTTAAGCGCAGTGAAACGATTTCAATTTCGACAAGCATTAGTAGTAATTTGTATCTGTGTTACCTTACGAGGGTGACTTAAAGCAGCAATGCTCAAAGCCTCATTAAAATAAATGATGAAAAGAACATTAATGCTAACTGAAAAGCAATCGGTGAAGTCAGTTATAAAATCTTTATTTCTTAAATCTTTTGCTTACACCAGTCCGTCTTCATCAATAAGATCGCTTTCTTCAGATGAATTATGTACAATTTGTAGATCATTTATTGCAGCAACTTGAAAATAATTAGGTAAACATATTTCACACTACATATGTACTAATCTAAGTTTCGAGAAGTTGCAATTTCGGTTTGCTAAATTCTGCAAAGCATCTATTAGGGGTTAAAGTATGAAATTGCCGTTTTATTCTAGTAGGTTTTTGAATTGCCATAGAGTCTTCATGGTTTGAGGTTTTCGAATGAAACTTTTTTCACGTGGTTTCTGTAATGTTCTTCTTTTAAAAAATGTGAAACATTTGATTATCGATGTTCAATTGTTTTTGTTATTCAACTTAAACAAGAAAGATGGACACTGCGAAAATTTGAGTAATTTTTGAATATGAGTTCCGACGCGGAAGTAAACGGCAGAAACAGCCCGCAATATCAATGCTGCATTTGAAGAGGTGTCTGCTAATGAACGCACCGTGCGATTTTGGATTAAACGCTTTCGTGGTGGAAACTTCGACTTGAAGAACGAGCCATGAAAAAGACCGCCTGACAGGTGATTAACGAGAAATTAAGAGAGACGGTGAACGCCGATCCTAGTCAAACTACCCAGATACCCAGCCGAAGACGAATAATGTTGAAAAAATTTGCAGTAAAACAGCCACGACTCATGAATCGACCTTCACCGTTATTGCTCCATGACAACGCGAGGCCTCATACAGCAAAAGAAACCGTTTTAACTCTTCAGGAACTGCAGTTGGATACTATTCGTCTTCCTCCATATTCGCCAGACCTTGCTCTAACGGACGACCACTTTTTTTTGTGATTTGGACAATTATCTGCGTCACAAGAAGTTTCTTCCCAGGAGGCAGATCAAAATTCTTTCACACAGTTTGTGCAGTCTAGATCCTCAAAGTTCTATCGTAACGGCATAAATGACCTTCTTATTAGATGGCCGCAATGTATAGATAATAATGGCAACTATTTTGATTAAATAAGTTTGTTAAAAATTAAAAAAAATTACAATTTAGATTTTCAGTACAAATCGGCAATTTCATACTTTAACCCCTATTATTATACATGGAAATATCATCAAGACATCCATATTCATTGGCTTGACCTTGTACATCAGAAAATAAACAAAAATCAATATTTTAATCGTATGGTCTAGTTTCAAGCATTAGTCAGCAATCAAATTGTAAAGACATACAAAGTATTAAAGTTCATTTGTAACGTGTCAGTGTGATAACTGGATTCAGAAGCCGGCCAGACGTATGCAGGCCAACACTGTTGTGATATTAGTAAGGTTTAAGTTCAAACATAAATCATGTTAGATGTAGAAGACATTGGGGGATATACTTGAAAATCCTTAACTAATCCGGATAGTAGTTAAGTCTCATTTTCGCCGAAAGTCGGATTATCATCTTTCTTCTTACCATCACCTCAATCGTTTATCTGTGAAAGTGAAGCGAACAAGTAAATAAATAGAAACTTGCTGTTCTCATATCATTGGAAAAATGGCTTATTTGTTGGCAACAAGACATTTTCAGGATACGTTATTAGCAAATTGTGACTCAAAAATTCGTATACATTTCTGCTTAATTGATTTATTCATCTCTGTCTGCCGTTTACAAATTCGAGACGTTCCGATTTGCAACGACCGGTTTCATTTCCAATAATATGAATATGAACACATTGCTAGCATGTTACGTCAACGACGTCTTTTTAACCTTGAATATGAATGTCATCATATGTGCCTAGATATTTTTATTTATTTTTCTAATCACAGTTGTCTATTTTTGCAAGGTCGGGATCGATTTTCATACGAGTTGTACATAAATTCGATACTTGATTGAATGTCACCTGAGCCCTGTTACTCCACTGTTATTTGGTAATCTTATACATATTGAATCTTTGGAAATAAAATATGATCTTGCCATGGACTATTCCTATCGAGAATTGGCTTTAAGAGTAAAGAATCTTCATCAAGCTTGGGATGGTAATGGATGATATTCAATGATGGATGTCATCTCGATGTCTCGATGGTCGAAATATTATCGATATACGCGACCGTGATGCATATGCATAATTCTTGTACAAATCATGTGCTTGTATCTGTGTTTTCATTATTTGCCAGGATGATTTATACCATCTCAATGAACGTATCTGTTATTTTGTAAATAAAAACTACTGATACATAAACAACAATAATACTTATATTATTCAGTGTTGTATTAATTGGTTAACACCATTTTTGTAGCGGCAGCATAATTCTTGCAAACGTTCAATTTTAAGAAGCCAAGCAATTTAATTTTGCTACTAAAAATATTATTTCTCTAAAAGTCTAAAGAATCTATTACTGAATAACTTTATTATTTAAGTTGGAAACCTAACAGAGCGTAAAATGCGCTACCATAATGATTATAAAACTAAACTTTCGTCGCAAATTGTTTTCGCAGTTAATGGCAGGGCAGATCAAATCCCGACACGCAATATTAGATCGTGAGATCAAAATTAACGTTTGTTTTGTACGGAAGCCTGTTTGAAAACGGTTTTAAATCTTAGATAATTTATGGCTGTAGTTTTATGTAATCTTGGTCTGCTATGTATTTAAAGTTAACGTAAATTACGCATTGTCTTTTATAAAAGACTTTGCAATATTCATATCTAAGAAGTCCACTACCTATCTATGTATGTATGATATGTCCTCAACTCAGTTTACTGGGAAACCCAATATCCTTGGTAAGACTGGTGGTCAGAATTACCAGTAACGACTGCCAAAGTTGTAAGAGTGATAGCCAGAAAGCAAATAAAAGTTTTTATAACACTGAGGACCATGTCTAGTTCATGGTGCTTCTCTGAGAAGCCCATAATCATATGATGGCAAACACGCCGATAAAACCAATATGATATTCATGATGATCATAACTTTTACAACATCTTCGAAAATAAGGCGGATGAGGAGTAACGTAAAACTGAATAATGCCTTGCTTCCATTTACTTTCACCCATACAATTTTATGAGATGGTATTCATTGTCGATAAGTCTGTTTATTGATTAAGGATATCCTTTCAATAAAATTTTATGTGTATTTCTTTCCGGACAGATTGTGTTAAGTGAATCTACACGGGCTAATTTGTTTTTGCGTAATCTTTACTAAAAGTATATTTTTAAACGACTCTCTTTCATATTATTACGAAACACTCCATCCGAGTCCAATTAAAATACAATTTAATAGATAATAAACCGTTTGCATAATAAATTTTCTTTGATTGTTTCAGATTTTCTTCTCACCCCGTGCGAAGATCGACCAAGGGAAACTGTTATGACGGTACTCAAAGCTGCTAACAATGGAAGTATCAGAGAGACAATCCCACAACTTGAATAGCTAGAAAACATAATAAAAACAAACCAATTACAGCGCACAGCTATGTGAAAAAATATAATGTGACATAACGCCATCTAGCGGTTTGATTACGAACTAGGTTGGACTGTGAAAGTGTTTGAAATCAAGATGAAGTTGAATTTGTTTAAAAGGTCGATGATTTTTGCGACTTTTTTTGGTTCGTGTTTGTGTATAGCATTGATAGTGGCGTCTTTGGGGACTACGCATTGGATCGATGCGCGCGCGCGGAGAACGTCAAATCCTTTGGAGTCGGAAGGCAGGATCAGTTTTGGTCTCTTTGAAGGACGGAAGGAGCTGAACTTCGGATATGGGTGGAGGAACCATGATTTTAGTAGTAAGTTCAAATATATACCAATTTTTTCCCGTTACCAACATTGCAAACTGTTGCAATTTAATATTACATACATATGTAGATAAAAGAACTGGTACTATTTCATCACCTTGTAAAACTTGTCTTATAATGGTTGTTGCAGATAATAATCTTGGAACGTGTAGTGTAGACTAATGTCACGTACTTATGTGGTCATAGAAATTACATAGTTTAATTACATTTATATCTACTTATATACTAGCTGCTGATCGCGACATTGGTCGTCCGCGTAGAGTAGCAAAAATGCTAAGCTTGCATTACCTACTAAAAGCTATACGTGCAGGGTGGGGTTTCTCCCGGGGCTTTGGGGTAGTTTGTGCTCGTTACAACTAGGGGCTGCGGAAGGAACATGGTGGGTTTTAGTCACTAAAAGTCTGACACCCCCTCCCGTTGCACCCACAGCAGGAGAGCTTATTTGATTCCCACAAGACGTCCTATAAATCGTCATCGATCGATTTTGGTGGCATCAAATGAATGCTGAACTTACGTATCGGCAGTTTTTCAAATAGATACTTCTATACTCGTCTTCCAATTCCATCATGACCCCTTCCTTGGATCTGGCCTTGCTTTAGCTCCATAATAAGAAACATTATCCCTCTAATTCTACACCCACCCTGTTACAGTAAAAGCGGGTACACACCCAGCCCGGCGCTGGGCGTGGTGCGGGACAGCAGCACTCCTGGGTGCAGCAGTGGTGTCGGCGGGCGGCGCTTGCGTGCTGGCAGCGCTTGGATCCGCAGCGAGAGCGCGGTGCTCGCCTAGACCGCTGCTTATTAGTAACTCTTTAGCAGGTGGGTTATTGTTTGAATGTGACTGTGTTAAAAATGAGAGGATGAATTAAGACAGGTTGAAAAAAAAATGCTTGGCATAGTGCATATGGCGGGACTGGGGTGGAGAGACATAGACAACATAAAGCTACACCAAGAATGCCATGGAAAGAAGACATTTTCCTTCAAGTTCAAGAATTGATTAGACCCATATTTCACCTGTATGTGAAACTATGTCACTCATCTTCATCGACTAAGCAAAGCTACCTAAACTTAATCTAGGACAAGTGAAAGGACATACATAGGTGACTTTTCTATAGGTCTGGGAAGAAGTTCGTCCGGGACGCCGATAATTCCATGACAATAAGACATTTTTCTTGAACTTTAATATAAGCTTAGTGCCCATTTGTATTATGTAAAGCTGAAATAATTTTACTTCTAAATAAATCATTGTTTACCATGTTTCTCAAACACAATTATCTTACATTCCAGTGCTATTCAGCCTCGGAGCGATAGCAGTTTGGCTGACGGAGTACTTCCTGAGACTGCAGCACAACGTCATGTCAGACGAGGATCTGGCCAACACCTGGTCTTCTGACGACACTGCTGACCTTGGACTGTCCTTCTGGTAAGCAGAAGTAGATTAGTAGTGTTAATCTAAGCGTACCGGTCTAGTTATCGGCCTGTGAGGGGGGCAATAGCAGAGAACTGATAACACTGCGGATCTTGAACTGTTCTTCTGGTATAAGTAGTTTATTAGTCAAGACAGCCCAAATAACAGGGATTATTATGAGATCAGTCTTTTGATGTTTCGATGCTTTCTATTTATACATTACTCCCTAATAGTCAACATACATATCTCCCTATAAGTCCAAGATCCCAGGGCCGTTAGAAATCAGTTTATTTTCTCATCATGAAACCCACTTCTGAATTTACTTTTATCTTATGTCACTCATAAGTGACATTTCTGCGAAAATAAGTGATATCTGGGGGCCCTTGGATCCCATACCACTGTTTGAGACCGAAGAAATTCAGTACTATTAGTTTTGAAGTCGAATATAGTTATTTCAGGGCTGCGGGATTGTTGAAACGGCCCTTGCACATACTACGATATATAGCCTACGACGGAACATCACCGCTGCTAACCCACAGTGGGAGGGGTCATTTGATGATTTTTGACGTCGTTAAAAAATACAGTTAAAATGAGACGATATTTCTAAGAAAAAGGAATCACAAAAATTAAAATAAAACAAAATTAATAACAATATCCTCTCTCCAAATTCCAGGTTGGTGGTATCAGCGAGCATAGCGGCATTCATCAACGATGTTTGCATCCTCATAGCAATGGCGGACGGTCGAGACATCGACACTATCGCGCCGGCACTAGAGGAGAAAGTCAACGGAGCTATCATGTTGTATTAGTCATTTTATACCTTAAAACAAAGTCGCTAAGGTCTGGTTTAGATTGTCACCTTGTGTTATTGAAATCCAATCCAGAAAAATATTGATCCAAAAAAGGTGATAATCAACCTTAAGACAACGGTGTTAAGGTCTGATTTAGCTTGTCATTTACATACTGAAACTAATCTTGATAGCTCTTGATCCAAAATAAGACATTGGTAAATCAACCTTAAGGGGACAGCGTTAAGGTCTGATTTTGCTTGTCATTTGTAATATATACTGAAAGCCAATCTTGAAAGTTCTTGATCCAAAATCAGAAATTGGAAATTTTCTAAGGCTGCCCGCCTAAGTCCGACAGTCGGTAATCGATTTTTTGTAGAAGAAAGTAGAAACTGATAGAATATTTAACCATTTTCTATATTTACATATTTTGGTACGTAATACATGACTCGCAATTGTTGTATTAAAAGGCAAACAGTTCTGTCGCACAAAGTTTTCCTTATTGCATGAATCTTATGTTTAACAATAGCAGACTTTTCTATAGTTTTAGCTATAGACCTACCGATCTTTGCAGTTGACCAAAAAAGGTATTATGTTTGACAGACATGTATGTCAGTACTGCCAACGTGGGAAAATCATCCCAAAAATAATGGCTAAATATTTTGTAATAAGGTGATAAGTAACGACATTGGCCTATTTAAAAAATGTAGTAGGTATAAACAAATGCTCAGACTTTTCCACTAGATTATAATTTCCCCTTAACTTCCCCAAACTGTATTATTTTATTCCCCAAATAATTTATAAGTTGTAAGAAGGCTGAATGTTAGGTTAAGTTGTAAACGTAACTTAAGTTGTGATTAACTCCGTCCATTTTTTATTATGTTTAAGTAATAATTATTGTACATGTGTTATTATAAAATGTGTAAACGTGATTAACCTTATACGTATTTAACTTTTCACCTAATTATTAAACTTAAAATAAAATAATTTGTGACAATTTCTGCTACGCAACAAGCAAACTTAATGGTATTGTAATAAAGTGCATGATCCTTTCTTCTTGTGATTGTTAAAAACTTTAGACGCATCATTTTGCTAACTTTTAAATATGGGTGAATAGTGTTTTATAAGTTTTCAATAATTACCTCATAAGAACAAATTCATATAATATACTCATGGAGGAACAAAATGTATATCTATGTTTTAACATAAGTAGTCGTTTGTTTTTAACAAGATCTGCATTAAATACAACAGAAATATTTTATCATAATATTAATTTATGTCCTTTGCCAAACTTCGTGGCGGCCCGCAGCTAATTTCCGACTAGGGTGTATGGTAGCGTGGTACGCGCTTATCCATACTCACTGAATTTCAAAAATGTTTTCTGCAATGTTCTGAGCCGCCATGAAGTTTGGCACATACACTATGGCTGAGTCGCACCATTTTACTATAACGATAACCAAACCATAACCAGCCGTATACTTGCCACCCACGGGTCAAATCGTCAATTTGACAACTTTAAAATGGTTCGATTATCCTTATAGTTAAATGGTGCAACTTGCCTACCTGCTGTAATATTCTCAGAACATTCAAAGACAATTTTTATTTGAAAAAATAGGCCTATAAAATCTCTTTCGAAACGTCAAACTAGTTGCACGGTTCCAAAGAGTGGGTCTTATGGAGAAGAACCGACAAGAAATTCCATAGACACTCTTTTCAATTAAGTAACATAATATACTCTTTACTTTTAACAATATTTCCGTCCAAAGGTTAAGATAAATATTTACTCAGCACATATGTTTGTTTATTAGTTGTGCCATTAGGTTAAAACACACCTCTTATGTATTAATTATATACGACGTAATAATCTTATTTTATTGATTTTGTATTATTTTTTGGAATAAATATTGATTGGTAAATTATTTTGTTATTTTATTGCAGACTTATGTCCAGTTTCACCGGTTACTGATAAAGTCTCTGATAGCCTTTCAGCAATATTCAGGAATTTATGTGACAGATAAACTATAAGTAACTGGTCTCGCATAGCATGTCTGGCAGAAATTATAAGCAGCATTTATCTGTCAGATAGCATTAACTATCGGATAACTAACTAAACTCCAAAATCTGTGTTGTCTGATACCCACAGAAAGAGCAAGATACAGTTTGTCATCAATCCAAAATGTAAACTGCATTTGCGTATGTACTTAATAAATAAGTTCGTGAAAGTAAAAAATTTCTTATGGAGGAGGGATTTATTATAGCCATTTCCCATACATAAAACAATACAGCGTTAAGTTGGCACTTAAACATTTACTTTTAAATTCTGAAATAAAAGCCAAATAGCCGCGTAACCAATACAAATAAAAGAACCATAGGTACAATATCAATAAACCGATGTAAGAAACACAATTTCCTTGTTTCCCGTAAAAGCTTTCTGAATATGAGTTCGTTTTAAAAGAGGCTTACGTTCGAATATTGTCTGATAAATGTTATAGGATGCTGTTTGGAGCTCCGCAGAATCTTGTTACGACTTAAAGTAATTGGGTGAGAGTATGGTGATAAGATATAGCGATTAACGTTTTGTATATTATATTCTACATTTTGATAATATAGTAACGATTTTGCAGCAGTACCTACAGCCTTGCAGGTATTTTATTAGATTTTCTTGTTTTTAGGGAATGTAGGTCCTGCTTCAATTTTTTGCTTAATTTAATAAATACTATCAGCTGAGATCAGAGTAAGGAAATGGCTGTAAAAGACAATGGAATACAGACACATTAATGCTCCGAGATAATAAAAAATATTCTTAAACCTTATTAAATTGCATTTCTTTCACTCGAGTTAGTTTCTTGTTTCTTCTTTCAGATATATTGCATTGTCATGCATTTACTACGACACAGCATGACACAGCTTCTATAAGCTCCAAAACCCGCTTCCGCTCATGTACCCGCTACCTCTTATCACCATAACCGCATCACTCGTTTACAAGTGCTATTATATCCCCGCTGAACTTTATGCGGGTACGGCAGAAGCACTCGTGCCGCAAACAATTTTATGAACAGAACATACGCTTGCAAAACGGTCGGGTTTGTAAAACATGTAAGTTTAGTGTTCCGGATTTTTTTGTGTTGTAGGGACTGGAATTAAATAGAATGGGGGATTTGTTAAGTTTTTGCGTAGTATGTTTTTTTTCTTTTGTTACTTATAGGATCTTACTATTCTTTACCTAAGAGAAACAACAAACTCGCGGGCTAATGGTCACCTATTAATTTCGACGTGTAACTACATAAAGAATCTTCTTCTTCCAAAAAAACGATGGATGGATTGTGTGAAAGTAGATATGGTAAGAAAGAATGTTACTTGTGAGATGACGGCAGATAGAAGAGTATGGAAGAAGAAAACATGCTGCGCCGACCCCAAATGAAATTGGGATAAGGGCAGGAGGATGATGATGATGATGATGTGCAGAATAACTAGGATGATGATGATGTGCAGAATAACTATTGTGTTTGAAAGATGTTTAATTTTCAAACACAATAGTTATTCTGGACTTCTTTATATAAATGAATAAGGTGACTTTTATTTTTTTGCTTATTAAAGAATAGGTACCTAACTGTTATGTATGATTGATACTCGTACCAAATCAAAACGAAATTCCCAAGTAGGTATAAATAACACAATCTATTTTACCCGACACATACAACAAAATGATCTAAATCCTAATACAAAACTCATTGCCAACACCCATAGCCATTGGCCCTTTTTGGCCCTACGCTTGGGCCGTTGGCCGTAAAAAGGGCCATGAATAACCCAACTTAGATTAGAAAACATCACGTGCAGTGAATAAACTAGGTAGCTGCAATAGGTACCTACTACACACGGAGGAAGAAAAGATGAGCGGAGATGCCATAATGCAGGTAGGTCAGGCGCCTTCTTCTAGGTCAAAAATGTACGGTGGACATGACCTAAACGATCATTTACGAGTGAACTAACGAGGTGTTCGGGTTCTTTGAGATATCTGTCAACGATGTTTGGTATTACAATAAAATGGTCGGGTCCAAGGAATGCGTATAAGCCGAAGACGGTAGCGTTCCTCGTCCCCCGCACATCCGCTTGTTGGCGTGCTACTTTCTTAGGCGATTTTCTGTTATGGCACCTCCGCTAGTTATTTTGTTCTTCCTACAGGCCATATGCACGTAGGTACTTATGCCCTTTTGTTAGCAACCAATCCTGAGAACTACCTTGGTAAGGACCGCTTGTATGCTTGAAGGTGCTCCATTGAACTTTTAGACTTAGTTTGAGAAAGGTTGTAAGGGAGGCACGAAAAAGGTTGCGTAGTAAGTATTCATTGAAGTTTTTTGATTTGTAGTATTATGTAGTACCTGCCTGCCTACCTAGGCACGAGTTAAGAAATTTTTGAAACATTAGACTATTAATTACTTCGCTGGTTGTGGTCCAGAGAGAGAAAGAGTTTTAGAACCAACAAAACTTTGTGTCCGTAACCTTAATATATAAGAAAACTTACCTAGCTTTAGATATAACCCCCAAGTATGGACCTCTGATTTTCCTTTGCACCTACAAGGAAACTAGTCTTTGGAACTTAGTGATACACTAACTTCCAAAGCCTGATTTCACAGGTTCGTTACCATAATCAGAATCAGCCTACTCAGTCGACTGTCTAGTTGACAAACAGGACCAGGATTGCAGGTAATTTCATATTGTACCTGGAACAAATTACGGTTAGAACTGAACATAAGTCTGACTTAATTATTGTAACTTATTATTTACAGGAATTACGGCAAAATTACAGAAAATACTTCGTAGAACTACTTCTCCGCAACCAGATAAAAGTACCTATTATCTATTTTTTATCATCAGTGCAGTAAAAGCTCGATAGACAGAAAGGCATACATACATAGTTACTTTCTCAATTTAAACATTATTGAAGATATTGTATGTGAAAAATTGCAAAAAAAGAAAAAACATTGATCCTATTCTGCAAGTTGCCCTCCAAACTATACACAAGATTATAATATAATAGAAGGACGACAATTATCTCTTCCTCGTCAATATCGACTGCGAAAAACCAATTTCAACCGAAAATCACCAGGGGACCGAACCCGTAGAGAACCCAAAAAGGGTAGTGCACTAATAAAATCTAATTGCATAGCCCGCATAGACAATGGGGCCATTGTCTATTGCACGCCGATTGCTCTGCACCATGCTGGTCAATTCAATACAAGAGGTCGGCGTAGTATTGTATTGTTGAGATAGTATGGTCCATAGTTGCACTTGTAGAAAATGGAGCTTCAGATAACATTGATCTCGGGATTGTGGTGTTTTAGTCTTTCCAGGTTTCATATAAAAAACGCAAGAAAATCAGATCATCCGTTAAAGAGTTTCGGTGACATAGACAGGTTCTCGGTATCAGGTAAATTATTGCAGTTTATGGAATAATTGCGACTGTACCTGCTTTTAAGCACTCATACATATACATACCTATCACTTACCAAATCACGTACCTAAATGTATTCTTTACAAACATTTCTCTGACTCTCTATATTCAATAAGGCCCAACATACTATGCCTAACAAAAGTGTCACCCTTATAAACTACGACAATGACAGAAACATTTGAGTGCAGATCACGAACAAGCAGATTGAAACCTTTCCTACAATCCATACAACGTAACTATTTATTCACGAACTAGCTTCCGACCGCGGCTTAGCCCGCGTCGAGTTCGGTTATATCGCGTTTCCAAGAGAATTCTTCAAAAGTCCGGGGTAAAAACTATCCTATGTTCTTTCTCAAGGTCAACTCTATCTCTGTACCAAATTTCATTAAAATCAGTTCAGTGGTTTAGACGTGAAAGCGTAACAGACAAACAGACAGAGTTACTTTCGCATTTATAATATTAGTAGGCATTCAATACTGTGCCTACTGTATTCAATGAGTTGAGACCCATTTAGGTGGATTATACACTGTTGTACGGGATACACGAGGTTTTCAAAGCTAGTATACCCTCTATTGAATTGTTCTGGAACATGCTAGTTTTGTTTGGTAAAGTATGTTGATTAGTACAAAGAAAAAAATAAAATACGTAAAAATAAAAAAAAGGGATTTTACAGACAAAGTACCTAAATAGAATAAAATTATGCGAGAATTGGAACACAAGAGGAGTACATAAGAGAGTACATAACAGAGCACCTAATAGGAGTACATAAGAGGAGTACCTACATAAATATATTTTTGCTTATTTAGGGAATTTACGATTAAGTAAACTTTGAACTGTAAGCAACTGTTGGAGGCGCTTGCGGCGGCCGTTTTTCCGACTCCCTGGGCCATCGCCCAACCGCGCCCTACCCTAAAAGTGCTTCTCCTCCGCTGCAGAGGATATCAGTGGTCATGGACTGACATCATTTTGTAGATGCGCTGCCGAACAATTACTCCGAATTACAACCTGTTAAATTAATTGGGAACAGGTTTGATACCACTAAATAAAACACCGTAATATACCAAAGTTAACATATGTATGTACGGTAGAATGCACATCAGTGGTAACTCTCATGCACATTAACTCAATAGTAATAAGTACGATTTTCCTATAAAACTGTTACCACTGACCTGAAGTTGACTGTACAAGGGGTGTTCACATTAGCCACTACAAAGCGGCAACACGTGTTAGCTATCCCAAATAGCTCGGGGTAGTGTGTGCCACGCCTAAAAGTAGGATTTGACCGAAATCCTATTAGTACGTTGTTGGTTTTGGATTTATGTAGTGGCCGTATATTCTTGTGAGCGTTAAAAGCGGGTTCATAGTGCTGGTTAATAGAAGCTTGGAACAGCTGTAGTTTTAGCTGAAAGAACCATATCCCCGTCACTGTTTAAAAACGTCCACTGTTGGACAAAAGCATTTTTTTAACGACTTCAAAAATCATCCAATCACCCCTTCCGCTGTGGGTTAGCAGCAGTGAGGGAGTGTCAGACTCTTACTGACTAAAAATCGTCATGTTCCGTCGTCGAGGTCTTTTATGTACCAGGGCCGCGGTAACTCTTTCGACAAATCCCGCAGCCTTTGGACAAAAGCGTCCCCCGAGCGTTAGGTATTTGCACAAACTCACCGCGTTGGGTATGCGTGTTGGTGAGCGCAGTCTGGTATATTTTTCAGCTTCGGAGATTCTGCTGATGAGGCATTTAAAATTCCACTTGGTACTGTGTGATGTTTTCAGTGTGCATTCGAGTATGGTGTGTGAGCGCCATGGTATCAATAAAGTATCAGTTATTTATCTGATAGTTAATGTTATCTGCCAGATAAAGGCATTTTTTGCTGTCAGAGACATGTGAAACCGAGTTAAACTGTCATATAAGTTGCCGATGGGTTATCAGAGAATTATCAGTAACAGTTAAAACTAGCCATCATAAATGTAAAATTAATACCCATAATACCAGCTAAACTATGTTACTATTATTTGTGGCTACCAGTAGATACGTCACGCGTATAATAAATTGATAGACGACTGTTCCTGGTATATCGATATTTCATCTGGTGACGGCTGGCCGACTCATCATGAGATACAGTTTCATAATGTTGCTATTGTGGTTCGTGTGAATTATTGGGTTGTTTTGACTCTAATAATACCTAATATATGTAGGTATATAAATATTTATTCAGCTTTATCTGAAGAGTTTGTTTGTTTGCTTGAACGCGGTAATCTCAGGAACTGCTGGTACGATTTGAAAAAATCTTTTAGTGTTAGTCAGCCTATTTATCGAGGAAGCCTATAGGCTACTTTTTATCCAGGTTCGTGCAGAGGTTCCCACGGGATGCGGGTGAAACCGCTGGCAAAAACTAGTGGCAAAAGCTAGTGGTCTTATAGAAATTAGCGTACCTATTTATATTATTTGGAAAAAAATGCCAAAAAATCCTCACACAAATATCCATACAAAAGTAACTTTGTCTAACTACTGAACTGATTGTAATTAAGTCAGTCAGATAGTAGTTTGAGAAAGGCCTTAATATTAAGGCTCCTTTTTATACGGGTTTAAGAAGTATTTTTCTCGAGACGCGGATGAAAGCAATACATAGTTGTGTAAATGACGACAAATAGTTTCATTCTTAATCATTTCACATGACATTTTAGAATGAATAAAAAAATATACACCAAAAAAGATATATTTTCATTACAAAAACAAAACAGCCTGTTAAGTACCTACCTATTGAGTACCAAATTCAACTAAAATCCGCGTCGAATTTATGATCGTTCCCAATATTCGCGTGAATCCTCAATTTTTCATTTCACCAATAGCACTCGAGTATCTGGTTTTGACGTAACAATACTGCGTGCCCTTTATTATGAAAAACAATGGAATTTCAGCCAATCAGCGTCAGGGCACAGAGTAAAGATGTACAGTTGTGAAAGTACAGTAAACTGCACATTAGTGGTAATTGTCATGCATCTTAACTCAATAGTAATAAGTACGATTTTCCTATAAAACTATTACCACTGACCTGAAGTTGACTGTACCTACACACGTTCGTAAAATGTCGCTCACACACGCTTTTACCGGCGCTATCGGTGCTGTCAGTACTGAGTATCATGCAACGAGCACATGCGTGTGTGAGTGATATTATTACGAACGTTAACACGTAGCGTCACAGCTGTTTATGAGGGAATATATCTAAACTGTGGTCAGGGGAACGGTTCATTTTTAATGGTATTCAGTACATTGTGGTTTGGGAACTATCATTGTTTTCAATAGTGGATGATTTTGCTGTAAAGTCATCATCATCAGTTGAATTGTTTTTGTTTCCAGATAATAAAATGAAATACGCATGAAGACATTGAAAGCCCTTTTTTATTAAGTACATAGGTACTAGCTTTGACAAGTGATTTCACAGTGATTTTGTAGGAACTAATACTTAGGGTGCATCTGAATAAAAAGGAGCCAGTAACATTCCTCGATGATAATGGGTATCTAACATTGAAAGAATTTTTCAAAATTGTCTAATGATTCCTGAGACTATCGTCATGATCAAGCGAACTATTCAGCTTTATAATTTATCATAGATTGTTTATGATGTACCTATTGTTTTGTATGCATATTGATTAAATTCTGACCTATCCAGAGTCCTTTTTAGTTAAACCCACAAAGCTGAACAACCTTAAATTCTATGATTTTCAGATTATCCACCAAGTAGAAAACCAAGGTAAACAAGCTAAAAATACCTAATACGAACCTTTTAATATTATCTTCTACACAATACATAAATGGAAATCACGTAAAATATAATATTAGAGTTATATCTAATATTCTAGTTTGATTCATTTTTAATGTCGGCTAAGTCTATTGTCCATTGAGTACGAAGATACCCTTTGTGTTTGCAGACTTTGATCATGTGATAAATAGGAACAGTAGTGTAATTTGGGGATATTCGGAGATCAAAGATTTGTGAAAATCGCGACTAATATTGATATTTTTCTCTTTTCAGGTTGTGGTTTTCAGGATGTATTTGTCGTCAAAAGGGCTAAAGAAATGTGAAAATTTCAACTGTATAACTACTATGTTTCACGAGATAGGTTGATGACAGACGGAATGCAACAGTCTCTTGGAAGCTGGTTGTAACATACTGGACATACTTGACTACTATTATTTTGCGAAATCTACTGACCTTCTTACTTACCTGTATATTGGTCTAAATGTCCTATTCTAGAATATCGAGAGCTTATTGATTCTTTACGGGGATAAAAGGAAAAGTAAGGGTGCTTATTTTTCTGCAAGATGTTAGAACTACGGAGATCCTATTGTGCGATAGACAGCTTAAGAGATCTTGACCTGATGGCATAAACAGTATTTTAGATTTAGATAGAAGGAAATTATTTATGTTTAGGTTAGTTTGAGAGTGAATTAGGGTAAGAAAGTAGTGTGAAAGGACTTAGGTATATGTCAATTTTAAGTTCAGAAATCATAAATATGTACTTTGTAAATAAGAACGTATGTATGTAAATCACTTGCAAATAAAGCCTATTTAAGCCTAAGAATTTCTTCCTAAGGAAATCACAATAACTTCTTCACACATAACCATTTCTGTCATATTGTGGATTTAAATGAAGAAAATCTTGAAATAGATACCAGATAAGTAAAACCAGGATTTTCCATCTAAACCAGGATAAGTATAAACTTGATATTTCCTAAATAGTTATATAAGGTAATGCTGTATAGTAGATATTCAATTTACATCTAAAAATAAGTGCTAGATCCTTGTATGGTCCTTGGAGTAAGGCCGTGTTCACATTTCTCACGTTCAGCATAGGAAATGTAACTTGAATAGCGCTCAAATTATTTATTCGTAAAAAATACTTCTATTTTCACAAAAAAATGTGTACTATTGTAATAAAGAGGAAACAGTTTTGTTTGTTTGTACCCCGAAGGCTCCGAAATTACTGAGCTGATTTTACTCTTCCTAGTAACATAGGCTATATTTCATCCCGCGCTAGTTCCCACGGGACGAGGGAGAAACCGCGGGACAACGACTAGTGTTCGTTTCAGAGATGCGCTTTACAAACAAGTATTTAAATTTGATCCAAGAAGATAATGTCTTGTTATTATTCATCTGCATTAAGTTTAACATGTCCTATGCAAAACTGATTTTTCGCGTGCAGTATGGAAATGATTACCAGAATGGACCAGCTTTCTTTCTATATACAACCTCACATTATGAACAGGGCCTTATACCTCAAGGATTTAAAATGCAATCTTCATGGAGATGCGCTTATAAGCAAGGTCCGGCCGCGTCATGAGCTCGGGATTGGAACCGGTCGTGCGCTTACCTCGTTGCCGTCGGATTACCAAGAAAATCATATATTTTTACTATATACAAAGAAAACTTGTAAAGGCTCAATGTTAGTCGCGTTCAACTAGAGTAGGGGCGCAGAGGGCTTATTGAAGAAGATAATGTCTTCTTCTTATTGGAGATAAAGGTTTCTTACGTACCAGGCCCGTACTATCACGCTTTCGTGCCTAAACTGCTGAACTAACTGGAGCATATTGTATGAAGATAGGTAGTACCTACCTAACACAAAAGGTGGGTGATACTAGCTTTTAATCTGGTGTCAAGAAGTAGTACTTACTTAGAATATGCGAGGAGGCTAGAAAGGCACACATTGCTTTCAGCCGTGAATTCAATCAAAGTTTTTAGTCGGTCTGATACCAGCCAAATACCTGATCATTATTATGTGCGTGACATTGATTATTTACACACTTATCAAAGTCCACATCAAACTGTAGGCCGACTTAACGTTTGCAGTATGGCGCGGCACCGCGCACCGCCGCGGAGGGCGGTTGCGCTCGAACAAAAGAGCACCGCTCGAACGCGCGGTCAGGCGGTGTACGTGTGTTAGGCATCAACGGATTTAATTAAGGTCAATGCGACATGAGATCCGCTTCACCGCCTACCGCGGCGGTGCGCGGTGCCGTATGTTAATCGCTTATAGACTAGGTCGCTAATGCTACAGCTGTAAGTCTAGAAATTGTTGTAGAATTTCTACGTACATAATAGTCACGTACTTGATCTATAAATAAGCACACATAACACAGTGTAAGTCAGGTCCTGTCATGTGTGCACCGAGGTCGGAGCTTCATTTCCAAGGTGTCAGAGAAGAACGTGCCCTGACTTGCGTGGTGCTAACCTCGTTGTTGGGACATTTTGGAAGTAGACTGAAGAATATTACACCTCATTTATGTTGCACGTTTTTGAAGTAGATCATTAAGCTACAAAGAAAAAAAATTGTTTGTAATGGATTAACTCAAAAACTACTGGACCGATTTGAAATGTTCTTTACCATTAGAAAGCTACATTATTTGAAAGTGACATAGGGTATATCCCAGTACGGGCAGTAGTTGCCCAGAAGACGTGGGCGAAACCGCGGGAAAAAGTAGTAGTTTTAGATAAAGGAACAGGAGAACTACTATTTTTATGTGCTAATGGTCACGTACATGATCTATAAATAAGCACACATAATACAGTGTAAGTCAGGTCCTGTCATGTGTGCACCGAGGTCGGAGCTTCATTTCCAAGGTGTCAGAAAAGAACGTGCCGTGACTTGCGTGGTTCTAGCCTCGTTGTTGGGACGTTTTTGAAGTAGATTATTAAGCTAGAATAGAGAATATTATGTACATTTAGTGCTACAAGAAAAAATGGGCTTGAAAAAATGCAATATAGAGATGTGCCTCATACCTAAATACTTTGCCTAGTGCTCCTTGTATTAGGCAATTCACTATTGAAAATGTGTTTTTTTAGACGGTCATTGCCTAAATAAAACGTAACTGGGTCGAGTAGATCAGATAGGCAGTCGCTCCATGTAAAACACTAGTACCCGGCTACATCTAATTATACTGAAACCCGACTCCTGCATGGTTAGGCAAAGGCTAGTGAGAAGATTTTGTAACGCTGCATGCACTAAGAACGTTTAATCACCATAAACAAAATTTTGCAAGAAATATTAGGTACCTACTTAAAATTACCCTTTATTCCTTATCCTTGGCCCGAAACCTCGAAAACCCAGCCATTATTACAACTCAGCTTATTTCAAAAACAAAGGACAGTGTGCACTGCAACAAAAACTCGTTCACCGCCATTGTGTTGAGGTTCTGTGTTGCAAGTGGATAATTACGTCACTAGAGGGATCCAAAGCGCAGTTTGTTGTATAAAACGCTCGTCTATTCTGATTTTGTATAGGGTAGACTGGGTACAGTTGTGCCAATTTTCGTTTGATCACCAATAATTTTGATATTTGACTAATTAGCTCGCAGAAAAGGAACTTGTATCGCAATTTGTACATTTGTGTACGTAAAAACACTCATATATTGTTCCTTAATACAATGTATTACTCATAAGATCAATTTAAAAAAAAATGGGAAAGTGTCACAACCGGCCACATACCAAGGGCGGTTGTGACATGCGTAAACATATATCAAAATGGTCTATAATATCTTTTATTGTAGAAATGTTTAACATAATAAGCTTACAAACATAGTTTTAACAATCAACAAAACAACATTTGCTCTGTTCAAACTTGTAGCTGTAGAAAGGCTTGTAGCTTGAGCTACACGTACGAAATCCCTTGTTTCACTTCTTCATCGGCATCTTTTTATTTTTTGATATCACACTGCGCTCTTTCGGTCTTCCGCAAACGTATCCTGGACATCTAAAAGCAAAAAACAATAATATGAGATTTATTATATGTAAAGATATTCGTCACAACCGTACCCAAAAAAATTGACACAACCGTACCCAACGCATCATTTTGAAAACAAAAAATCGCCATGATTTTGCCAAATACTTTACGTAAAAAGAAATCACTTGTAATTAAATATTAATATTCAACTTTTAAAGAAAAAAATAACAAGATAATCTATCTGTATAAAAATAACAGTAATTAGGAAACGAAATCGAACAAAAATACTTACTTTTGATTGTTGAAAAGCAATGTGGGCTCCTGCTTACGTCAACGTCGTGCGCCGGCTAACGCAATACTGGGGAACGTGTTTAGGCTTGTGAGCCACGTCTTTCTCCCTCACAACCTCCCCCGTTTTACGTATAGTTTCGTTACAACTGCGACTGTCACTACCGTACCCTGGCACAACCGTACCCAGCTTACCCTACTTACAAAGACTTTTTGTTACAAGTGTTTTGGTTTTGCTGTTTATATTTTTAGAGTAAAGGGGTTAAAGTAGTGTTTTAAATAAAAAAATATTAACTCCGTCGAATCGTTTTACTTATACCTTCTTGGTTTTGGGAAGTCGGTTAAAAATGTTAAAAGGCTGAAATGCCGTAATGCTAAAGTGGATTTTCCTGGACAAAACATTCGTGATGGTCTAGTGACTTCCACCATCTCTCAGAAAGAGTCTGAGTACCTATTCGGTTTTAGGTATGCCAAGCTTAGTATTTACATATTTGATTTTAATAAATTATATAGCCACGTACCTATGCTCTCTGTACTTTGTACTCTGAATTTAGCCGAAGCCGCCATTAGCTTACCTAGCCAAACGAGAACTGTGTATCTGGCTATTTTGTAGCATGTGGGAAGGCTTACCTATGTGGGTGTAACCAAAGGGAACTACTAGTTAATAATATTTCCTGCCTTATTTAATTATTACAAGTGACACAACCACACGACATATTTTCTTATTCAACAACAGAATGTCACCTTAATATTTAATTAGTAGAATGAGTATGAGGACACTTTCAAGAAACAAGACGCTAATAAATTGTTATTCTTAGAATTGTATTGATTACGTATTTTCCGTTTGAAGGGCTTTCTGTGGGTATTTATTTTTCATTACTTGATTAGTTCGTCCCATCGGGCTATGAGAGTGAAGGAATAGTGAGTGCACCTGTGTCTGCGCTAATGCTTGTGCACTATTATATGGGCAGCGCAGCTGACTGATCTTCTTATATGAGAACATCTGCCAGGCCACGTCGGCCCATGCCTAGTTGCCACTACAGGTTTTGCCTTTCTATTCAAGCTGCACGTCAAGAGAACCTGGAAAATAATTAAAAGCAATGTCGATCTCAAGCAGTTCAGTCGTTTAAGCATAACAAACCAACTCTTTCGGTTTCACTTTAAAAATATTTGTATCTCTACACTGTCTAGGTCCCACTTTTGCTTCTTCACTAGCCCTTTGCGTACCAGGGTTGCGGTAACCCCTTCGAACAATCCTGTTACCCCATGACCCTGACAGAACCTGAAATATAAATCCTGCATCATAAAACATTCATACCACCTTTCACTTCCCTTCGCTAGGTGGCGCTGATTTCCTTTGTTCTAAATTCAAACGCAAGTGTTCCGGTAGCGGGGCGCTACCCAATATCCGGTGCGAGAATGAGACAGCGAATTTATTGTAAGCCTTACATTTGTGAAGAAGCTATTCAGTATGAATTATATCCTGAAAAGGTATAGATTTTATGAGAATTGGGCGGCTACTGTGAAAATGGCATATTTTATTATTGATTCGTAGGTACTTAAAAAAACTGACAAACTGTGAGTCGGACTCGCGGACACGAAATGTTGTAAAACAAGTTTATTGTATGGGAGTCCCCTAAAATATTTATTTTATTCTAGGTTTTTTACTACCAACAACATCTGTGAAAATGTTACCTTTCTAACTATTGCAGTTCATTACATATATACCCTTTGAGTATGGAACATTAAAAAGGTTGCTGTTCACATTGTTTTTAGCCCTTAGTAGAGAAAACTTAGTAGAAAAGTCATAACATTTCCTCTTTTAACCGACGTCTAAAAAAGGAGTAGGTTTTTAATTCGTCGGAATATTTTTTTATGTAAACTGACATTAAAGTGAGGTAAAACATACTTCGATATCTACCTACTTATGTTATTGAGAAGTTGCAGTTTTCAAAGAACCGATATCAACTTCAAAGTTAGATCAAAGTAGATATTTTCTCGTTGCAAAACTACTTCAGTGACTCCGTATGGTTTCTTTGCCTTTGATATTATATTTCTAAAAGAAAAACCAATATTACTCGATAGTTTTCTACTGTAGGAAACCTTATTTCTCTGTCGAACCTACTTATTTATACTTTTCTCTCTATAGAAATATTATAAAGAGGAAGCATTTTTTTATGGTTTGTTGAGAAGCTACAGTATTCCTGAGTGGGTAAAGGCTAGGTACCTTATATTTTACTCGGGGAAAGAATAGCTTCCTAATGGTACAATATTTTTTCAAATCTGTTCTGTACGTAGTATAGTCGTGGTGGCCTAGTGGGTAAAGGACCAATCTCTCAAGTATGAGGGCGCCGGTTCGATCCCAGGTCAGGCAAGTACCTATGAACTTTTCTAAGTTTGTATGTACTTTCTAAGTTTATCTTAGACACCATTGATTGTGTTTCGGATGGCACGTTAAACTGTAGGTCCCGGCTGTCATTGAACATCCTTGGCAGTCGTTACGGGTAGTCAGAAGCCAGTAAGTCTGACACCAGTCTAACCAAGGGGTATTGTGTTGCCCGGGTAACCGGGTTGAGGAGGTCAGATAGGCAGTCGCTTCTTGTAAAGCACTGGTACTCAGCTGAATCCGGTTAGACTGGAAGCCGACCCCAACATATGTAGTTTGGGAAAAGGCTCGGAGGATGATGACGCAGTATCTGAGCCTTTAGAGTAAACAATCAAACAAAAAAATATTTCCTCTTTGTTTCTGACTTTTACTACAAATACTGCATTTAAGCCATGTATCATCTCCCGAGCCTTTTCTCAACTAAATAGGGGTCGGCTTCCAGTCTAACCGGGTGCAGCTGAAAAAGCGACTGCCTATCTAAAATCCAATCCAAGTACCAGGATAACCCAATAAGTCCTAATTGTATATAAATATGATAACGTTTATTTACGCATACTATACCTAGAACTTTTATTAGTATTCCGATATTTTTTCAGCGTGCGGGCGGAATTTAATTTAGACGTGAGTAGAGCCACTATCCGTTCTATTTCTGATTTATTTGCCGCGGGCTATTTTAGTTCGGTATTAAAGGTTCTATAAAAATATTGGTAAAGGTATGTCTGTTGGTTGTTCTATTTATATACTCCAACAGTATTTACTAGCGATTTAACTTTATTATTTCTTGAAGCTTTTTTGCGGTTTTATTCTTGCTCTGTACAAAATTGCATGAATAATTGGAAAGTAACTCTGTTTATTAAAACAAATTAAACTAAAACACAGAACCTATATAAATGAACGTTTAGAAAGGACATAGACTACTTTATATCCGGGTGCGGAAAGTTGTTCCCTTGAAAAGCGGATGAAACTACGGGAAACAGCTAGTTTCTATATAACCTCTTTTTTTACAAAAAAATATATGTCATACCATCAACTACACTCGTAATACTTTCCAAGCCTTTCACATATAAAACTTAAACAATATTTTATGAAAAGACGACATCAAAAGTGCAAAGTGTTTGCGCAAAAAGTGCAGTATAAGAGCGAGCGATAATGACGAACTCTTGGGAGGCTGTGTCTATGTACTGACGTCTTGTGAGATGTGTGTGCCGCATGGTGTAAACGACAGCTAAGCTTTGAGACTTTGTGGCTTGTGTGTAAGAAGTTAGTGTGTAAAAGTCTGCAGTGTTATTAAAATGTGTTTTGTATTTAGAGAAAATATCTAAAAGTAAGTTATGTTAGTTACAATTTTTGTAATTCAGGAACGACTGAACGATTTTGTTGAAAATTGGTGAGGAGGTAGCTTAGGACCAGTTCTCAGCGGTAGGGTTTTTGTCACGTACAATTTCTTGCGTGTTAAAATACCAAGGAGAAAATCTGTTGATTTAAAAGACCTGCAAATTGTCACAGCACGCCAAGTTAACGCCACAAAAAGTGTAGTGTAAGAGCGAGTGATAATGACGAACTCTTGGGAGGCTGTGTCTATGTACTATACGTCTTGTGAGATGTATGTGGCGCGTGGTGTAAGCGACAGCTGCGCTTTGAGACTTTGTGGCTTGTGTGTAAGAAATGAGTCTGCAGTGTCATTAAAATGTGTTGTATTTAGAGAAAATATATAAAAGAAAGTTATGTTAGTTACACTATCTGTTACTCCCATCGACCGGTTCCGAGCGACAGGCTTTTTGTTTTGGTTTTGGATATGAGCTTGCGAAAACGAATATAGTTGTAGAACCAAAAAAGACCCAAAAAACGATGGATGAAAGGACTTGTGACACGGCGGCAGATGGAAGAGTATGGAAGGAGAAAACTAACGATTCCAAATAAAATTGGTATAAGGGCAGGATGATGATGATGATGATGAATGTTGCGCATAAAAAAAACGAGCGAAAAATCTGTTGATATGAAAGAGCTGTAAATTATCACTGAATGTCAACTTTTCAAACCCCAAAAGGCAGCAAACACACACAAAAGCGAACGTTTATGGAAAGGACGCTTACCGTCAGTTGTTTTTACATTCAAGCCGAGAGAAAGTAGGTAAGAACACACGATTTATTTCACAACTTACCTTACCCAAAGAAATGTTCCGTGTAAGCTTATCCGATTGGATTACAATTTTCTCGATGTCTCTTCCCGGTGAAATTCAAGCATCACTTGTCGAGTTCATTTTAGTTGAAAATCGCATTTGGTTCCAGTTATTCGTTTAGATAATATTTCTACAAAATTAGGAAACTCGGATTTGTTATGAAACTTTTTCATGAATATTTTTATTGATTTAGTTATTTTTCTTTGTGACTAAATTGTGTTAGAAGTTTTGTAATAAAACAATGTTAAAAACAAGGCTGTAATGTGATTTGGTTAGTTTGTACAAAGTCAAAATTTTGCGTCGCGGGTTGGAATGTTTTTTTAAGGACGCTTTTTTTTTAAACGAAACAAAATGTTCTTTTGTCGATACTTGAAACCGAATATCAATTCCGAGTTTTTGGTTCATACATTTTTAGGCATTGTCCTTTGGTGGAAACGTATCTTTATAAATATATCAAAAATACCCAGTAACTAGAACAAAAATCTTTTTTCCTTTGACCAAAATATCGAAAAAGTGATTTTCAACTGAAAAATCTGACGTCAAAAGAACAGCTTTTTAAAAAGTTAGTGGAAATGGAATTCTTTTCTACACCTATTCTGGCCTAGGACTGAACAATCTATACAAGTCCTGTGTAATATGTTTGTTTGTGCTCATAAATCAGTATGAAGATTAATGGTTTTAAGCACATTACAAAGATCAAGTAATTAACTGGTATCAGACCGACTGAAAACATTCATAAGATTCAAGAATTTCCCAAAAAAAAACAACTATCGCCTCAACTGTCAACCGACATTACCTTCATATAAATGATACAGTCAATCATTCAATATCCAATCGCAAACAACAGATGGATCGGTTATCGCAATCCTCTGTTACTCCCCACATAGTTACTACGTCAACTCTGGAACTGTGGCCACAAATTACTTCGACCACTTTGAGCTGCACGTAAGCTTTGCTAAGCTGATTCCGATGCAGTGTACAACGTGTTACTTGAGTCTCGAGAGATGGGCCGGATTTATCGGTAAATTGATTTTGTTTCACGTATCCTGTTAATATTAAAAATGTGAGTTTGTGTGTTTGGACATTTGTTCGTTAACGATTAAATTAAATGAGCTGAAATATAGCACATATAGGTATGAACTAAATAGGCTAAAATATAGCACATATAGTATATTCGGCTCAGACTATACGGATTTAAGTCTAACTTAAACGTCATCAGCCTTTTTACCAACCCACTGCTGGGCTGCGGCCTCCTCTCACACAGAGAAGGATTGAGCGTTAATCACTACGCTTGCTCAAATGCGGGTTGGTGATTCTAACTGTTGATGATCTAACTTTAAACAAAAGTTTTTATCCGGTTATACAAGAAGTAGTTACGTAGAAAAACGTAGTTGCAACCACGGCAGTAGCCAACGGCCACGGCAGTATATTTAAGATGATCCCCTAGGGACGCTTGTGAACAGCGAAACAGCTAATTCCTACAAAAACAATCAAGTTTTACAACTAATAACTTCCATATTGCTAATCGTATTACTACTAACATAATAAATACTGTTCAACAATACCTCTAGAGACATGCGAAGTTCAGTTTGTTCACAATTAGTGCGCAACTATAACAAACTTCCTTAGACGGGAACTAGTAATTCAATCAATGAACGCTCGAGGTATAAGTTGCTTGGTTTTAATGCAATTTTTGTTCGACATCTTTGCTTATTATATGGCGAAACATGTTGTTTAGTTTTCTAAAAAATATAAAAATATTATATAGTTTCAAGTTTGGTGGACACCACTCATTATAAATATCATTCTTCACATATCATATTAAAACACATCATCTACCCCTAGCCTTTCCACAACTATGTTGGAGTCGGCTTCCAGTCTAATCGGGTACATAAACCCAAAATTTTGCGTCGTGGAAAGGCTTTTTAACGACGTTTTTGTTGATAGTCGGAATCGAATATTATACATAGATATTCCCGGTTTTTGGTCTACACATTTCCGGCCATTGTCCGTTTTTAGAAACCTTTATATCAAAAATTCTCTGTAACTTAAAATATATTTTTTTTACCTTCCTTTGACAAAAATATCGAAAAAGTGTATGTTCAGCTAAAAAATCTGACGTCAAAAGATCAGCTTTTAAAAAAAATCTGTGGTCTTTTTCTTCGTGGAATTTTGTACTACTGACTGAACAATACATACAAATCCTGTTCAGAGTACCCGCAAAAACTACAAACTTTTAGTCGGCCGATAGTTTGTTTGAGCTCATAAATTAGTATGAAGATGAATGGTTGAACGCATATTACAAAGATTAAGTAATTAACTGGTATCAGACCGACTGAAAACATTCATAAGAATCAAGAATTTCCTAAAAAAAAACAACCACTCATTCCCTCAACTGTCAGCCTACATTAGCTTCACATAAATGATGTCAAATTTCAATATCCAATCGCAAAGAACGGATGGATCAGTTTTTGAAATCCGCAGTTACTCCCTACATAGTGACTACATCAACTCTGGAAGTGTGGCCACAAATTACTCTCGGCTTAATGCGGCGACCACTTTGAGCTGCACGTAAGCTTTGCTAAGCTGATTCCGATGCAGTGTACAACGTGTTACTTGAGTCTCAGGAGATGGGGGCGGATTTATCGGTAAATTGATTTTGTTCCACGAATATTAAACTAGGATATACATAGGTAACTTTTAATATTAAGAATGTGAAAGAATGTGTGCTTGGGGGTTTGTTCGTCACGCTATGACGACTGAACGAAATGAGCTGAAATATTACACCAATAAATACTTTGACTTTGAACTTATTTTTGAGTCTAACTTAAACATTATCAGTCTTTCTCCAGTCCTTTCACACAGAGAAGGATTGAGCATTAATCACCACGCATGCACAATGCGGGTTGGTAATTCTAACTGTTGATGATCTAATTTAAAACAAAGGACTTATCTGGGTGCAAAAGTAGTTACGTAGTAAAACGCAGTTGCAACCACGGGCAGTAAGCTATATATATTTAAGGTGATGCTCTAGGGACACAAGTGAAGCTAATTCCTACAAAAACATACAAGTTTGACAACACATAACTTCCATATTCCTAATCGTATTACTACTAACATAATAAATACTGTTCAACAATACCTCTAGAGACATGTGAAGTTCAGTTTGTTCACAATTAGCGCGCAACTATAACAAACTTCCTTAGACGGGAACTAGTAATTCAATCAATGAACGTTCGAGGTATAAGTTGCTCGGTTTTAATGCAATTTTTGTTCGACATCTTTGCTTATTATATGGCAAAACATGTTGTTTGGTTCTATGGAAAATAGGCAAATGTTTCAAGGATTCAAATTTTTTACTAGACTATTTTCAACTCGATTTACATACTATCTAATCATTATCAATATGATTTTTCAGAGATACATCATTTGCCTAGCCTTTCCCAACGATGTTGGGGTCGGCTTCCAATCTCATCAAATGCAACTGAGTACCAGTGTTTTACAAGGAGCGACTGTTTGACCTAGATTATAGTTTTTTATAGCATAAGTCATATTTTTGCATGCCATTTAGGCAGAATGTACACGGGTCAAATAAAATTGTAACAACTAATTGTAAAATTACCTACATTTTATGCAAATAAATAAAATCTGTTCTATTTGACTTCTTCAGCTCAGTTACCTGGGAAACCCGATATTACTATGGTAAGACTGGTTGTCAGACTTTCTGGCTTCTAATTACAATATTCGTTTAAAGATGTTCAAATAACAACGGGAACCAATTACGCACCTTCTAAAGCACTTCTCAATTATTTTCTACAAACATTTGTTTCCGAGTTAGTGTGACCACAGACGAGCTGCTCTCTGTAAAGCTGTGCACTAATAAAGGTAATGTAACCACGATCACGGGCTTCGGTCCATCAATGCTTTCAATGTGATTGCATGGGTTTGCAATAGTTCCCTGCAGAGGTGGTTCGTGTATGTTCACTTTTAGTGATAGGCTTTTGTTTATACGGAATTCTTTATGATTGGTATGAAGTGAGAATAGAATTATTTATGTTATGTAAAGTTTCATGTTTTGGTGGCCTGGTGGCGGTAAAGCACCAGCCTTTTGAGTAGGAGTGTGCAGATTTGATTCTAGGTCAGGCAAGTACCAATTTGACTTTTTACTCGACTGCCAAGAAGGGTCAAGCTTTTAGGTTTTATGTATTTAATTTCTAAATTCCTACCTATAACTTGAATACCAATGACTTAGTTAAGGTGACGGAAAATAATACAGTATAAAAAAGCCTTGAATATGGAAAACGGTACAAAGAAAAATCCAAACACAAATCGCATTTATAAACATATTTTTCCTTGGATTTATTGAACGTTATTCCTGCAAAATAAACCTTTCATTCGTTTGTAGCCGTAAAATCTATTTCAGCTCTGTCAATACAGTGGCTGAATCAATATTAGGTATTTTACTAGGCTGCCTGAATTTCAGAATACTGGTTATTTTCAGCTTAATGTATTTATTGACGTATCTGGCAGCCTGCAGCCTTTTGCAGTCCGTCCATTTTGTACGTAAGCGTTCCATGTAATGCTAACCCACCCAAAACAAAAATGTGAAAGACTGCCAAGTTCGATAATATGGGAATGCTTCGCCTATAAAAGAAGTGAGATCTGAATAAGTACCAAGTTCCATACACATACCTCAGTTAAAAATAGTTACTTTTTAATGATGTTACTTGGCAAGTTTTCATACACCTTGTTATAAACCTACTAAACGCAATGAATCAAGTATTTAATTTTCTATTAAAACTTGCCAAGTAATCATCATTAAAAAGTAACTATTTTTAACTGAGGTATGTGTATGGAACTTGGTACTTATTCAGATCTCACTTCTTTTATAGGCGAAGCATTCCCATATTATCGAACTTGGCAGTCTTTCACATTTTTGTTTTGGGTGGGATTTCATTTATTTTTGTAAGGTTGTTTATTTTATTTTTTTCTTATGATGAAGTTAGTTAAAGAAATGTCTCATTTATACTATTTTTTAGATTTTTTAATATGCAATATGTTTCTTACAAAGAAATGAACTAGATTAACTAAATGGACTAGATTTACCAACTGACTGACATGACATGTTATCATATATTATGTTCGTGGATCAAAGTTACACATTCGTTATTTTCGAAAGTGACTCACACTTGGCCGTTTTCAGATTTTTACTTTGACTAAATACAAACCTTTGTAACGAATTTCAGATCGGTACGACCATTCGAAGATATATTATATAAATATAGATAAATTTAGTTCGTTTTAGTTCCTTAGGGGTATAAATTTACACTGGGTATTTTACACCTTCATTATTTTGAAACCGACTCACACTTGGCCATTTTCAGATTTTTTCCTTTACCTTGACATAAAGACCTACCTCCATGCCAAATTTCAAGTCAATACGACCATTGGAAGTGGTCTAGGTTTTTGATGAGTGAGTCAGTGAATAAGTGAATAAGTGAATAAGTGAATCAGTGAATCAGTGTATAGTAAAAATAGCGATTTTCTGACGTCAATATCTCAAGACCTACAATAGGTATATTAATGAAATTTTGTATTTTAGATAAGTGAGGGGGTCTCAACAGATACTAGAAATTTGATATGCGTAAATAAAATAGATTTTGAGTTACAGGGGGGTCGAATTTGGCCCGAAATGGTTCGTGTAATATAACCCACGGCCGGTGTGTCGCTTTTTTTGCTCGAACTTGGCGGACACACTGCCGTGTGTCTAGATTCAAGTTATGGTATAGATTCAAAAGCCATTCTATGTGTTAGATAGCCCATTTATCGAAGAAGGCTTCTTAAATTTTTTTTGACGACGCTAGTTTTGGAAGCTCTCTTTTGTTTTAACATCGAAAAAATACTTATTTTATCAGCGCAGTGTTTAGTAGTTAACATTACCATTAAGCGTGGTAATGCTGCCTGCCTTTTAAGTACGCTCCTTGTTGATAGACGGGGAAGAATTTTGTGACACCTTTTAGTAGTATATGTTCTTAGTTGCTACAATAAATACCAATCTCTCATTACAGCCTTTTTATCGTTATACTGCTGGGTATGTACATCCTACTTTCACATGGAGAAGGAATAGCTACCTCTACCTCATATATCTATATATACATATAATAAATCTGTAAAAAAACTGTGTCTGTACATTGAATAAATTAAAAAAATAATAATTGGGTGGGGTTTAGAAACAGTAATGGAGCATAAATCCAAAAAAAAAATTCTGTCTGTATGTCTGTTTGTTTGTACACGCTAATCTTCGGAACTACTGGACGGATTTCAATGATTTTTTCTTTGTTGTATCAGTATTAAGCCTGGTCAACATATAGGCTATAATTTATCTTCGAAACTTGAAGACCTGATGCAGAACACCAACAGACCAACAAAACTATAAGAGATACCAAAATGGTGCCATAGCAAAAATTGTTTCATGTGATGAGCATTTTCAGCTGAGATAATAAATTTTAAGATCTGGAACACCTGATGTGGAACCCCAAGAGCCCAGCTTCTCTGTACCATATAGAGGTATGACGTTCTAGCAAAAGTTGTTCAACTTGATAAGCACTTTCTATTGACTTATACAAATTGAAGATCTAAAACACCTGATGTGGAACTCCAGGGGCCCAGCTAGACTATAGCAGTTAGAGGTGTGACGTTTTAGCAAAAGTTGTTCAATCTGATAAGCACTCTCTGTTGACTTATAAAAATTGAAGATGTAAAACACCTGATGTGGAACCCCAGGAGCCCAGCTAGACTATAGCATATAAAGATATGACGTTTTTGCAAAAGTGGTTCAATCTAATTAGCACTCTCTTTTGACGTATATACATCGAAAATCTGGAACACCTGATGTGGAACTTCAAGAGCAATACTACACTTGAAATGTATAGAAACGAATGTTATGAAATGGATAGAAACGAATGGTATGGTGACACAAAACCGACGATTATCCCTTTATACACTATAGAAATATGAACTCAAGGACAATCCCCGGTGGACGTCGTTAAAAAAAGACAATCCCCGGTTCTGTGCTATACCATTGCTAACTGTGGATGAAAACTACTTGGGCTAATGTGATGGGATGCTAATGGACTAGGAATGGGGAAACTACGGGAACTATGGCACCTGCCGATGACAATGTATTAGATACATGTAAAAATTGCAGGTGGAGACTTCGCCAGCTCACTTACTGGGCCCCCGGGAATCAGTCACTGAATAGCAACAAGAGGGCAAGAGGGATTTTAAACGCAGATTACGCGCTCCCTGTGGGTCACTTACCACGAGTCATCCTCCGAGCAGGGCTACTAACCCTGCTCTAGCGACTCCACTCTGGACGGCCAAGCCAAGCCAGAGGCTTGAGACCTACCCCCGTCATGGTTCACTCCGACCGGCCGGAGATGGGGGCAGTATACTCTCCCTGGAGAACTCAGTATATATAGCCCCGCGGGGTAGCTACTCCCCGTCATCAGCCTCAGATGTCCTGCGGTGCTTATATCTCATTATTATTGTCGTTATTATCTCAAGAGCCTTTGTCCCAATTATATTAGAGTCGACTTCCAGTCACGATGCAACTGAGTACCAGTGTTTTACAAGGAGCGACTGCCTATCTGACCTCCACAACCCGGTTACCCGCTCAACCCTTGGTAAAACTGGTCAGACTTACTGGTCTGACTACCCATAACGACTGCCAAGAATGTTCAATGACAGCCGGAACCTACAGTTTAACATGCCTTCCAAATAACGGTCATTGGTATCCAAAATATACGTAGAAAGTACCTACATACGAACTTAGAAAAGTTGCATTGGCAGGTACTTGCCAGACCTGGAATCAAAGACGCACGCTCATACTTGAGAGATTGGTTCTCTACCCACTAAACCACCACGACTTCCACTAAGTCACCACGACTTTGTCATCTATTTAAGGTTTTTTACGTAATAATACGTGTAACATTTTTGCCACACACAACTTAAATGCGGACTAATTAGAATCACTACTTTTATCCCTATGGTCGCGTCTATAGCGGTTCAGTTCTCAGCGTTTTGTTTAGTCTGCTGTGCTTTTGCGGTTAACGTACAAAAATTAAATATACGGAACGTTTCTAATGGTTATGCGTATTCCGTTGTTTTTAAGTCAACGGGCTCTTAAAATTCAATATCAAACGATTAAGATCTTTGATTTTGCTGACCCCGTAGTCGCTGGCATAAGGGACAGGATCCACGTACGAAGTCGCGGGCAGAAGCTAGTTTTTAATAAATAATCTAGTAAATAAGTGTGCCTATATTGTGTAAAAATAAAAATTTTGAGCATAAATAAACAGAAAATTCGTTTCAGTCGTCAGTCGTTTCTACAAATAAGTTCAAGTAATTTAAGTATGTCAAGCGGAGTGTGGGGGCGGAACCAAGCGTCTTTGATTGTTAATGTCAACAATTTGATATCGTGTTTTATTCTGTCTGTTATTGCGAGCTGTATTTTGAGATGTCTCCAGAGGTGCGTACGTGAATAGTGATGGGAAATATGTACATTTTGATTGTCGATAAAATGTATCGGTATTTTATTTTTATCACATTATTTTTGTGTACGTCTATTTGGTCGGGCGTTACGATGTTATTCATATTTCGATATTTACTGTATTATTTTTAATCAATGTCATTATAACATGTTGATATTTACATTGTGCGGTTATGTTTCTACCACACCACGTGACTATGGAGCCACATAATTTTAGCAGACATACTGACTGCAAACAGCTAAAATACATTGTATTGGAACTACATAGGTTGAGGAGGTCAGATAGGAAGTCGTCTCATGTAAAAGACTGGCACTTATCTGCAGCCGGGTGAGACTGGAAGCCGACCCCAATATAGTTTGGGAAAAACGCTGCAAAAACTATTAAACAGGTGAAATACAACAAAGTTCGAGCATCTTTCCTCTTAATTATTAAGAAAAACAAATGGTTTAAAGATATCGATAACTACCACATCACTACGAAACATTAAACCTCCACCTTTTATTTTTGTTCGCGAAATCCGTTTACGGATTACCAGAGTTAATGTAAACGATCGGTTATCGTCCGGAATTCGGTGAATTTTCGAGGAAATAAGGTATATACGTCATCGTTGAGTCGTCACCGGGTTTTCAGTAAATCGAATTGCGTATTAATTAAGATTGATGCTTTTTCGTGGATGTTAGGCACTGAGGTTGAAGGTGTTTTTATATGTGGTTCTATTTTTTTCCTTTTGGGTGATTTGATTTATTTCATAATCATCATCATGAAACAGAATATTTTGATATCTTGTATAATAAGCCTATCCTAGTTCCAACTATGTTGGGATCGGCTTTTATTCTATCTGGATGCAGCTGAGTATCCGTATCTAACAAGACTGTCTGATCTCCTCAATCCACCCAAAATCTTACGAGGGTAGCCCGATAAAAATTGGTAAGACTGGTTGTTAGACTTTTTGGCTTCCGACTATCCATAACAACTCTTAAAGATGTACCTACTTACAGATGACAATATCACCCATCTATGGACCAACCTAGGGTTGCTTAACCTTATGATCAATCGACTCATGAGGCTGTTACTTAGCTACGACCAAGAAATTTTCTTCAAGAAAAATAAACTGCGAAGTTTTGAGACGAGCAGTTGAAAGATTTATTTGTCTTTAATTAAAGGAGCGACAGTGTAAAGCGCAGTTTCCTTCAGACGATAAAAGTTGAATTAAATACTAGCCACCTGCAGAGTGGCAAGTTTTTCATGTTGCAGGCAGATTTTAGTTTAAGTAGAAATCTGTTTTTTCTAGATTAGATACCGACTGTAACAGTTATATGAACTTTGATAACTGAAGGTTAGTAGGCAACTTGTAACTAATAAGTTTTATTTCATTTTATAAAAAATATGTATCGCGCATATATAGTTATACGTAAGTAGTTATAGATTTGTAAATTATGCCGTAATTTTTTTCACTTGAAAAGGCTAGATAAAAGTATTATTCTATTTCCCAACAGTGCCTTCAAAGAATTTATAATTACCTACAATATTTGAAAGACACACTGACAAAAGTTCAAAATGAAAATAATTAACAGAACATATTTATGTTTCTCAAAGCGATGACTCAAACGTTCTTGCTACTTAAACTTTGTTCAACTTAAACGATTATAGAATACTTAAGAGCCAATTTCACAAACAGTCGTTTTCGTAATCGGTCGGTTAAAGGGCAACTTTTTTAAACTAAGTATTAAGTAAGAAATTTCTTGAAAACTAATTATTGTCCAATCTTGGTTTCTCAAAATAATCAAGCGCTTTAGGAGCTAAGGAACGTATACGAGTGTATCTTCGACTAATTGAAGGTTAATGAGCCGTTTTCCTTAATCTGACATTTACTTTGTTGGTGAAAATCAACCTAAGTCAGTTTTTACTTTGTTAAGTTTAATGATTTGAACTTCGTTAAAAGGTGTATTACTTTATCGATGCGACAACAGTACCTATAATTTCTTACAAGTTGAATGTTGATATATTATGAAGATATCTGTGAAATTATATTGAATTGGGGCTGTCCGAAGGTGCACCTTTGACTTAACTTTTGGATGGGATATTGGTTACCTGCATAAATACGTAAAATGATGACAACCTATTTATATTTAAGAAAATAGGAATAATAGAAAAATATAGGTAGTCGCGATATTTTTTATTTCTTCAGTTATCTGTATATATTCAAAGAAATTGATTTATAACGAAAAGACTGCCTTTTTTATTTGTACTATCATAATGACATTAAATCTTTTTTAAATAGTTTTTTATGTAATGTAAATACATCCTTATTATATACTAACACTAGCTTTTGCCCGCAACTTCGTTCGCGTGGAATAGTGACTACCAGCAGATTTTTGATTTGACCAATAGATGGCGCTATATGTCCGGAATAATTTTTTTTTTTTTTGTAATAAAAACTATCCTATGTCCTTTCTCAAGTTTCAAACTATGTCTGTACCAAATTTCACACAAATCGGTTCAGTAGTTTAGGCGTGAAGAAAAGACAGACAGACAGACAGAAAGACAGACAGACAGACAGACAGACAGACAGAGTTACTTTCGCATTTATAATATTAGTTTGGATTTTACCAACCTGAGCGTTAAATAAAAAAAAAATGAATCACAAGGAAATTCTCAAGTTCTCTGAAAGGATATCGAAGCCAAGACATCATAAAACTTATTGTCGCTATCGATTCTATAACTTGACAAACTTGGCTTTATGCAAAATACGATCTTACTAACTTGAGCGTCAGAAAGTTTTCTAGTAAAAAGTCACAAACTGCAGTTTGACTGCAACGTGCAAGTTATACATGAAAACGACTAGTGTCTGCAAGTTAGGGCATAAAACTGCTATAGCTAGGATACGCAATAATGTGTAGGGAAAAGGCAGAAGATTCATACATCGATAATAACCAAAAAGATTGTATGTATAGAGGTCCTCTTTCCTATAAATCAAAAATATTGTCTATCTATCTACTCTAAAACTGCTGCACGAATTTTGAAGAAAATTGGCAGTAACATAGCTTACCTATATATCAGAATACTACATAGGCTTATTCAAGAATAAGTTCTCTCGAGTTGTGGGTGAAACCGTGGTCAAAACCTAGTATAGTATGAAGAAAGGGTACGGAAGTAATTCATAAGCCTTTATATTTCATATCTTTTCGATAATATCCCATGAAAATATCTGTACCGACAAATCGAAGTCGTTCGAACTATTAACATATATGTTAACATGTTTTGTTTATTTTAGGGTTATATATTATTTCTGTAAATAGTACTTATTAATTTTGTTGTAAATAAAGAATAACACTTTAATTTAAAATATGTAAATAAGAAAGTGTTTCAGTTTGTACTTCTATACAACAACTTTATATTGGCAGTCTGCATAATGTTATTAAAGTGTGCAAGTTTGCAGTCTGATTGTAATTAAATGCGGACTGTTGCTGGGAAGAAAGTGACAGATTTATTAGATTTTAAGTCTTTTGGGTATTAACATCCTAAATAATATAATATTTTAAATATAAAAGTAGCTCTGTCTGTCGCACTTTCACGCCAAAATTAAAGAATAGATTCAAATGAATTTGGTACACAGATGGTCTAGAGATGCAAATTAAAAGTCAGTGCAAAGATAGTCGAGCGCCTGAAAAAGGTCATAGGCTAGTTTTTATCTATCTGCGCTTGGAGTAGTTCCTTCGAAACGAAGGTGAAACTGCAGGGAACAGCTAGGTTCTTCTATTTTTTCTTCTGTTTAGTGGAAAAATATTTTTTACTCTACTATAGGTATCTATATTTTAAGAGACTTCCTGAATGAACCAGTTATTGCCAGTAAAATGAGTGAAAGGTCTTAGATTCGGATCAGTTAGTGTGTAACTTCTTATCTGAAGCTAATATTCTCAATTTAAACCTGCGTTGATGATACCTATAATCTAAAAAATAACATTCAATATATGGACGTTTAAGCGTAAAAATACACACATAAAAATCTCGCTACATAAACTGTCCCCCACTGTCAGGGGTAAGCACTTGACGTTAACATAACAAAGAGTCGGTAATGGCAGGTAAGGCAGGAGTGAGCAACATTTGGGGCGCAAGGCTTTAGCATCGACAAAATGTTCGCCTCGGCGGAGACGGACTCAATGGCTTGAGAAATTATGCCACAGATTTGGGGTGGAATAGATTTGACATTATTTAAATTCCTCATCATCATCTGTGTAGCCTTTTCACAAGTATGTTAGGGTCGCCTTAGGCTGGAGTAACGTCATTGTATATTGGGTGTCTGCTTATCTGACATCCTCTACTCAGTTTAATACAATACATCTTGGTAAGACAGGTTTCCAGATTTCTATCTTCTGACTACCCATAACGACAGGCAACGATTTTCAACTGACAGGCAGAACATACCAATAAAACTGATATGATTAAGATTTAATGAACACACTAAAACAAGTATGAATTGTAGTATTCTGATAACGTTTTTTTTTAATAAAAATGGGAACCTCTAAACCTATTTCTTTCTTAAGTCTATGTTCAAGATAGAATTAGGATCATTATAATACACACCTATGTATAGTTATGCGTTATGTAGGATCCTAACGATATCCACATTGTTGTTCGTCTCTGAGCTATCGTCTACTTATATTTTATGGACTATAGGTACTTGAAAATATTGTTAAAAATAGCTTTTTAACGTTTTCTAGCAAGATTTTCTAGCTTAGAATAATCACCTCTTTTCAGGCCCGCTATGCATCTATCAGTATGACCTATATCATCTAATTATATTTTTGTGGCTTTTCTGCAACTATCTGTACTGATATTATAAATACTAAAGTATCTCTGTCTGTCTGTTTGTCCGGCTTATACATCAAAACTACTGAACCGATGTAAATAACTATATTATATAGGTACTTCTAAACTATCTATGCTAATGTAATAAAAAAAAAATATTTTTTATTTGTGAATGGCTCTGAAACTATTAGTACGGTTTAGAAAATTCTTTCACTGTTGGGAAGCCTGACTATCCCTAAGTAATATGGGCTAAATTGAATCCCAGTACTTGTTGTAGTTTCCACGGGGCGCGGGTGAAACCGCGGGAAAACGGCTAGTAGGTATGCATAGAGAGTCTAGAGCCTGAGAAACGACATAGGCTACTTTTATCCAGTTGCGGTAAGAATATAGTTTCCTTTGGATGAATATAACTGCGGGGAAAAGGAAGTACTTGTATAAATAAAGCCTCATTTGCTTAGACAAATAATCAGAAGCCTTCTTGCTTTAAGAAGTTATACAAACAAGTTTTTCCCAGTTAGACTCATAAAGTGCACGGACTGCATTTTTAGCGACTAGCTCTTGTAAGATTTAACTTAAGTATAACTTAATTTTCTCTTTCAAGCGTTTCAGAGCATTTTTATGGAAAAATTCTAGATAGGAACGTTGAAACATGTTTAATGGCTGACGAGTCAAAACTGTTTTATGATTATGAAGATACAGCTCATTTACGGGTAGTCAGAAGCCTATCTACCAACCATCATAGAAACTTTTTATAAAAATAAAACTGACTTCAATACGCCTCGAACATTCTCCCAAGTGTGACAAATATTGTGCTAGAAACCGCACCAAAGTCAGTTCAGCATAACGTGAGATAATCGCGCACAAACATACTGGGAAAGCTGAGAACCTCTTCTTCGAAGTTGGATAAAAATGACGCTTGTTGGTTTGTGTCGAAAATTATTAAGGTATGAAGATTTTATTATTTTTAAAAATTTTATATGAAAATCAACTTTTACACGGTACACGAATATCAACAAAAGCGTAATTAATACACTAAAATGTGTAAAACAAAACCTTGAAACATCTAAAAGTAAAGAAAATCACGTACCTCTCACTTAAAGCCCCGATATTGAGCGTTCGAGCCACCGTCAATGGCTTTACAAACATTGATCACCTGTATTCAACTTACCAACTTATATTCCAAACAAAACACGGTAAATCAAACCTTATTTTAATAAGATTAGGGTGTATAAAAATAGCATTGTATAAGTTGGGTTTAAGCCCATTGTTTGCTAGGTTTGATGGGTCGAAAAATTGTTGTTCAGAAATAAAGCTTGGAGCTAACGTACTTCGAATTTTCACATGTTTTCGACTCAAAAATTTGTTGTTTTAAAGCAGATGTTTTGTCTGGATTTCGGATTGCTTTTAATGGAAAGCTGGTTTTGAAAATGGTAGTTTTTGGTAAATGTGTTTATGTTGATGAAATGAAGTTCAGTTCTAAAATCCACCAATACTACATACTACATACCTACTAATATTATAAAGCAGAAGAGTATGTTTGTTATTTGAACACGCTATTGAAAATTCTGTCTTTAAAAGCCAGTTTATCGAAGAATGCTTTGGGCTTCTGTTTATAAGGGCACGTGAAGTAGTTCCCTACGGGACGCGAGTGAAACCTCTGGAACCATACTTTTGGTAACACTATTCAAGACATTAATTAAGACGCAACTGAAGATGGTAAAAAGCAAACACTCTTTACCCAACTGTGACACTCAATCGCCACCAAACGATTACAGTTAAAACACGTTTTCTAAGCATTAACATTTCCAAAACCAACAAAAACAAGGAGATAAATAAATATTAATCCAAGCCAAACGTACTCGAGTTTATTTCAAAGAGATAAGGCGTTCTTAATTAAGGATAGTCTTGATATCAAAGGAAGTCTTGAAGTGGGTGGTTTACTGAACGCAAGTGGGCGTCTTATTGCGTTAAAAGTAGGCGGTTTGTATTTTATTTGGCTTTCAGTATGTCTAGTGTTAATGATTCTATATCGGTTGTGTCGTTCACAATCACATTAAATGAAATGCGTTAGTATGTCGATTAATACAAACAAAAAACAAAAATACGTAAAAATAAAAAAAAAGATTTTTTCAAACAAAGTAAATAGAATAAAAATGTGTGAAAATTAGAACACCATATAAAAGCCAGTCATTTCAAACAACTGAAATTCTCCCTTGAAAACTGACATCTGTCAACTGGTCAAAACATTCGATACTCCTAACTTTATCTCTGCTTTACACACGATGTTGTAAATTATAAAAACGAAAAATGACTCCTTTGGTTAAACCACTGAATGGATTAGGTTATTTTTTTTACAATTCGTCATAAAATATCATAAAGTATATGCGATAGGATTTAATGTGATTGTGAACGACACACCCGATATGTTATTACGCTGTTATTCTTGTTGTAGGATTAATGAGGTATTTAAGTATGAAGAAAACATCATCTGTAACTCTTACTGCCTGACACGCTTTGATATAATCGGCCTCAAGTTACACTCATGCAAAAAGATTATCAAAAACTGGCTTCTAACACTCACTTATGACGAAACAGAAATAATTATAAACAAGTAATAAAACCAGAAAGCAGATTCGCCCCTACAAGCTCCATGGCCATCACACTCACAAACACACACCCCCACACACCCACAAAACACACACACACACACACACACATGCACATTTCTTGATTTTTATTTTTTTATATTTCCTTATGTTAAATATTCGTCAATACCTGAATGTCGCAACTCGGACCCTCAAGACACAGGCTGTAGCTTAGTTTGAGGGTCATTGCCAAACTTTATTGTAATTCTTTTTTGATGAATAAATAATTTTGGATTTGAATGTAAGTATGTCCGGACTCGAAGCCGAAAATCGATCTCAGTGGCGTGCACTTGGAGAGGCCTATGTTCAGCAGTGGACTGCGATAGGCTGATGATGATGATGATGATGAATGTCCGGACTGAGACAAGATTTACTTTTTATCTGGGTGCTGGGTGTAGTGGTCTGGGAACACGAGTGGAACCACAGAGACGAACAGAGAAACTTTCGCATTATAATATCAGCACAGATAGTTGCAGAAAAGGCACAAAATATAATTTCCTCAGATTGCAACGTCATCGTTCCCATTTCTTTGTACACGGAACTATCTTCTTTCGCTGAGTGAATGGGAAAAGCCTATTGTACCATTTTAAGATGGATTTGTGAGCAGTTTTGCTGGCCGGCTTGTGGAATCGAAAAGACATGCCTTTTTGGCCAAAGATTGCTTTGGTTCCTTTTGAAAATGAGTTATGATTGTGTTATGAATAATGTTCGAGATGATAGGTTATTGTAGTGTGAATTGTTATGAAGTGTGGATTTGAACCAGTTTTTTTAATAGTTTGAATTTAGATTTATGAAAACAATCGTTGGATGCTTGATGAAAATGATAAAACAAGGCAGTATTCTTTAGTCTAATGGCGTCCACGGCCGATTTCGGTCATGGCGGCTGTTCTCATGTAAGGGGATCAGCCAGCTGCGCAGGACATATTATAGTGCACGAGCATTTGCGCAGACACAGGTTCACTCACTATTCCTTCACTCTCATAACCGGATGGGACGGCAATCCGACGCGACCGAAAAGAGATCTTTATTCTACTTATATCTTAACAATTGTAAAATAGGGAGAAAGGATATCTTCATGCTTTTCATCTCAATCTGTTCTCAAGAGTACCAAACAAACATTATAGATAAATATTGCGAATATCTGCTTAGACGTTTATAGTATCATTCTAAAGCCAACTTTCTCACAGTCAAAGCAGATAAAACCAATACTTCCCAAGTCATTACAGTACAAAACCTACCTAACCTCGCTATATACATAGAATAAGGTCCATATTTCTGTATGTACGACCTTAGTGTTGTGTCCACGGAAGCGAGACACAGGAAATGAGCGCCCCAAGCGCCCAGACATACGCTAAGTCTAGGAAAGTAGGGTGACCATGAAGTGAGACATTGTTGGGATTTTTACAAAGGATTATTATAGGTATGAAGTATATGAAATGAGCGCCCCAAGCGCCCAGACATACACTTAGTCTAGTAGGGTGACTATGAATGCTTTGTAAAAAATCTTTGGTGGGATTTTTTGCTAAGGATCTTAAGTATGAACTAGATTCTGTACGAGGTTTGGCTAAGGCCCATGGGAGCTCATTCGCGCACACATAAAAAAGAGATTTTTTTTCGAATAAGACCAGAGATTACGGCGTGCTTTATATGAAATCTTATGACACCTCGCATACTTCTGTCAAATCGGTTGGATCGCACTAATCCGAATGACAGACGAATTCGGATGACGTCATTAGATTCGACGAAACCGACAATTGTAAGGGAAATAGAAATTTCAGCTCCGATAGCCTTCACCGTTATAATACGTTCATAAAATCTAACTATAAATATTAATACATACATGAGAGGATACATTTTTATGTTCTTTTGTACCCAAAGGGCTGCGAAACTACCGAACCGATTTGATCTATATTTCTCTGTTGGAAAGTTAGACTATCCCCGAGTAACACCCTACTAATATTATAAATGTGAAAGTTTGTGAGAATGTATGATGTATGTGTGTTATTCTTTTACGCAAAAACGGCTGGACCGGTTTGGTTGAAACTTGGTATCGAGATAGATGATGCCCTGGATTAACACGTAGGCTACTTTTTATCAACTCGCAATCAAGCCGCGAGCGGAAGTCTATATTTTATCCTGGTAAGGGTCAGTTCTCCCAAGACACGAGTGAAACCGCGATAAAACAACTAGTTATTAAACATTATGTCAGCAATTTGCTACGACTGCGTAGCAAGCGCAGTCATGCGTAGCAATTTCGTAGCAGTGCGTAGCTAATGATTAGTCATTAACTTGGTGACTGATCATGTGTGTCGTGGCAATATAATTTCATAATTTGTTAAGCAAATTCGCTTAGTTGCTAAATTAAGCTGATATATATTTTTCGACGACGTTTTTATGAAATAGTGGGGAACTTCTTTTTGTATACGGATTAAATATAGCCTATATCACTCAGGGATAGTGCAGCTTCTCAATAGTGAATTATTTTTTCCATTCGGTTCAGTAGTTTAAAATTTTTTGATGTAGAAATAAACAACAAAAATATCCTCTTAATAGTATTTAGTATAGAAAATAAACCTCCTAAAAAATATCCTCTATGTAAAAAAAAAAAATACACAAAAAAAAAAACAGGAATGTTCAAATTACTTTCCCATCATATGCACCCTACCACAACAGTATTAATATCCTCCCGGCTTACATTTGATTTATTATTGTTTTTGCGATAAACACCGGTAGGTACCTGATCAGGAAGATTTCCGAAGAAATATGGCAATAACATCGGATTAGCGATTGGTTTGCGGATCTCATGATATTGAATACGAAAGAGATTATGTACCTACTGATGTTTTTAGGAGATAAAGTATTTTTGATATTATTTTGTGTGGTCAATACAGTGTGGTATTTAGTGTGTCTTGCAATAGTATTTAGTATATTTTTTTCTTAGCATTTTATTAGAAGTCACTGGAGAGTATAGGAAAGAACATTAGGTATTATAAAAGAAATCCATTGCCTTGTGATAAATTGAAATACATATGTTTTGTCTTTTATGACATTTGTGTGGTGTTTCATTTACAGACGTTAGATTATATTAACAGTAATGCAAACTGACGTAACTATGTAAAAAAGAGAAAAAATTAAGCATCGATAAACACATTCACATCGTTGTTAGCGGGGTTCGCGCCCAATTGGCTGGCATAACCAAGTAGGTATATGAATTACTAGCATTTTCACCCGCATCCCGTGGGAACTGCTGCCCATACTGGGATAAAATATAGCCTATGTTACGCGAGAATAGTATAGTTTTCCAACATTGAAAGATCGGTTCAGTAGCCTTTTAGGTTTGTACAAACAAACAAAAAAAAATGTTCCTTCTTTGTTATATTCGCATAGGTACATGGATTAAATTCTATGAATGATGTCTTATTCAAGCTCATGTATTTTCTGTTGAAAACCTGTCTACTTCCTTATGAAAATTGGTGAGCTATTGTCTTTCCTAGAAGCCTGTCAAACAAATCGATGGCTATGAATTTTGTAAGCCCTTCGGTTCAAGGGTAATATTGATTGAGGCGGAATAAGATATCTCTATACATAATTCTATTTGTGGTCAATTTAAATTATTGGGCTACTTTGTGTTAGGGGAATGCTTTGTTAGAATTGAACGGTTAATACGTAATTAATTTAGTTAAAATACTGTTTAATTAAAACAGTTAATAAAAACAAGCAGTTGAGGATAATTATCTAGATATGTATAGATAAAGAAGCAGATTAACGTAACATCATCGGCCTAGCATTTTCCCAACTATGTTGGGGTCAGCTGGTTAAGGAGATCAGATAGGCAGTCGCTTCTTGTAAAGCACTGGTACTCAGCTGAATCCGGTTAGACTGGAAGCCGACCCCAACATAGTTGGGAAAAGGCTCGGAGGATGATGATGATGGGGTCAGCTGGCTACCAGTCCAACCTGAGCCAGGTGGCTAACAGTGTTTTAAATAAAGCAACTGCCTATCTGATCTCCTCAACGCAGCTAACCAGGCAACTGTTACATAAGTTATGATCAGAAAAATGAACTATCTTTTATATTGCATAGGAAACAAACCCAAAATCACATTGCAAAGACCAACCATTGTCCACACATTTTTCTCACCAATCCAGTATTACATAAAAATATCACAGAAAATCCAGTGTTATTACAGTAACACTTCAAATCAGTGCTAGAATTAAAATAATAAACATGCGATTTTCATTCTTATTGCTAACGTAATAAGATCTATTATGGTGTCCAATAATTTTAAAAGCTTGACAACATGTGATGCCGTCTCACGGCTAGCTTGTCTGTTGTTGAGGGTAGAAAAGTAAAGTGGCATAAGTATAAAATATCATATTTAATTATAGGGTTTATTTTCATGGGAATGACTGAAAGAAATCTTAGCTAGAAACTGACAAAGGCTTTTAATTAAACTTTGTGCTAATGAAGAATGAACCATTTATTTAGAAGGAGTGAAATCGAACAAAAGGAAATAACAAATATACAGAAAACGTTTAGAATAGATTATGTAAAGTCAAAACATTTTTACAAATTAAAAGGAGATTTCTAGTTTCATTAATGACTATCTGTATGCAGAAACTGCATCTGTTCAGTATTTTTTGAGGATAATAGATAAACTCAAAATCTACAGCCTTATAATGTAGATACGTCAAGCTAGATACACATAACATACATATCATATAGCGGTAGATTAAACATAGTTTTTCGTTTTACATATCTTCTTATATATAAAAATGAATTGCTGTTTGTTAGTCTCACTAAAACTAGAGAATGGCTGGACCGATTTGGCTTATTTTGGTTTTAAAATGTTCGTAGAGGTCCAGGGAAGGTTTAAACGATACGAAGTTCGCGGGATCATCTAGTACCGAATATAAATTTATATTTTTCAACTTATGCCAGTATTATTCAAGTACCGAAATATCTAGCCTAGAATCTAGGTTGCCTCAGTAGATCTGATATAAGCCGCTTCAAACCGGTAGCAGCTTCCCGTCTGATATTGACAAGTTTCTTACAAAATTGATGTCGAAGTATGTCAGTGTAAGACTTTTGAGATTTTTGGTGTGTCTTTTAATGATAAATTATTAAGGATCTCTTTTTTAAAGTACCTCTAATATGGTGCTAGAAAGAGGTTGTTTCTTTGCATAGAATAAGCTCCGAAAGTACTCAACTGATTTGAAAAAGCATTTTACTCTTGGGATGTTACGCTGTCTCCTGTGAACATAGGTTATATATTTTATCTTGGCATAGGAAATAGATTTCTTGCGAGACGTAGCAGAAACTGCGAGTGACAGTTAGCTTATAATTAACTACTTTTCGCTTATGACTTCTTACCACATTGGGATAAAAGTTACCTTTATGTTATGTTGGTATGTAAGTTATGTTACTACCAGGTTTCATTAAAATCAGTTCAGCCGTTTGCGCGTGAACACGTCCACATTGAACTTTAGTGAGATTCTTAGCGTAGCATTGCTCCTGAATATAGCTGTAACTCCTTCGATGTAATGATGTAATGACTTTACGATTACTGGGAAATGCCAATACGTATGTTCGTAAGTTAGAACCGATTGCTTAAGTTCGACGCTACTCTGAATGATTTGCTTTGACTTAGTGATTAATATGTGATACGTGATAATGTTAGAAGTAGGTAACGCTTTGAGTGTTGCGTGAACTTATTACTGGAATAATTTGAACATTGAATAGCTGTTGATTGAAGGTTCAGTTGCATTTTAAGGAAGCAATTATTCCGCATTTTTATAACCCCAATTTCATTCTTCTTAATTATTGAAAGATTTTTAAGTTATACGGCAAGTTGTTGCAAATGTTGCATTGTAATTTATATTTTGTAAGTACATAATTGAGAATTGGTAACTCAAATCTTAACAAAAACAGTATTTTTTTGCCTTTCTAAATAGTAGTTATTTAATAAGACTTATTGAACCTTTAACCAGTAGGTACTTTACAAAAAAGAAACGCATAAAGTCCTCCACCATTTTTTTCCCCTAAATTAACTTGAGAATATTAGAAGGCACCAGCATCTAGCATCAAGGAGATTGCTTCACTGCCATCGGGACACCTGTCACGCCGGCTCGCAATCTGTGTCACGAAATTGTGTGAATCATTTATAATTTGTAACTCAAAACTTTATGAAAACCATAATTTTGTACAAATAACGAACTTATCTATCCTCTTTCTTCCTTTACTTCAATAAATGTAGATAAATTTGAGTTTTTACTTTTCAAAAATAGCTCCTAAAGTATTTGCTGAAACGAATACTATGAATATTTGACTATGGTGAAAAGTATTTGCTGAAATTAACTTGAGTAAACGTCAGTTTCCTTAAAACCACTGTTCACTATGATTTTTGACAAAAGTTCAAGAAAACCTGTCGTTTATGTTGTTAGTGCAAACGATCCTGAATCTTCAGCATCAAGGAGATTGCTTCACTGGCATCGGGACACCTGTCACGCCGGCTCGCAATCTGTGTCACGACTCACGTAACGAAATTCCCCCTCACTTTAGTTTAGATGTCTGTTTGAGCCATAGAGTAAGGATTAGGAGAGATGCCATAATGCAGATAGGTCAGTCGCCTTGTTCTAGGTCAAATTCGTAGTGGGCATGACCAAAACGATCAGCTACGATTGAATTTACAAGGCTTTTGGGCTTTTTGAGACATCTGTTAACGATTTTTGGTATTTTAAAAAATGGTCGGGTCCAAAGAAGGCGTATAAGGCTGAAGACAGTAACGTTCCTCGTTCTCCGCTCAACCGTATGTTGGTGAGCTACTTTCTTAGGCGATTTTGCGTTATGACATCTCCGCTAGTTATTTTGTTCTCCATGGTTTGAACGTTAATCTCTGATTTCTGGAGTATTGTATTAGTTTAAGTGCTGTTTGAAGATTGTTATTAAATGTAGATTTAATTATAGTAAGGGATGATGCCATCTTCAGGGTCCAAGCAACCATTTGGTTTTGATGACCTCTGTTTTCAAATGATAGTTGAACTTTGTTCAAATAAATATAAGGACGACTTAAAACAAGTCTAGACTTTAGACTATAATTGAACCCTGCAGTGCAAAACAAAAGTAAAAAATACTTAAGGTTTTTAATAAGCTAAATTATTCGAAAATGTGTAAAATCGTTACCGGCTTAAATCGATTTGAGATTTGGCTTCTCCATGACCAAATAAATAACTATATCCAAAAATATATAAAATACTATATAAAATTAAAAATTAATAACGCACATAAATCTCACATCTAATTCCCATCCCAAAGTACTAAAGCATGCCCTTTACCAAACAACCACACAACCCGAACACGTCTACCAAATGATTTGCCAACAATCTGATGAAACCTGGATTTGACGGAGTAATTTGCACACACAGAAGCATTGATTACCTGTCCTTCATAATATGATAACATGAGAGAACTTCCCTGAACATGGGGGTATTTCATGCGAAATAATTTGCTTCGCCAATTTTGGGACGCTATTTTGCATAAAGGTGTTCTGAGTTAAGGATTGGGGCTGAAATTTTGTTCAGATCATTTATTTGTTAGGGCGGTAAATGGATGAAATATCACTTATATAATTAGTACTTATTATTTTCTCTAATATGTCATTTTTTTTATTTTTTTTTTTAAATTTAGTATCTTTAAAAAACCGGCCAAGTGTGAGGCGGAATCACGCACGAAGGGTTCCGTACCATTATTTATTAAAAAACTATCTATCTTTAAAAGTAATAGACTAAACATAGTAAACATGTAGGTCAGAAGCTATAGATTCTGATACCTGGCTATTTTTAGAGAAGTCATGTTTTCGTTATTGATAGAAATAAAATATTTTTCGTACTATTTTTGTGATCAACAAAGCTTTTTGATAAATTATATTCTTGAGAAATCGTTCTATTTACGACAATTTTATTGTTTGCGAATATTTTATATTTACATGTTACCTTATTAGAATTAATTCAGAAGTAGGCTACTTTTAGATGTTAAATCAATAGTATAACTTTGTAATAATTGTGCCTCACTATTTTCGATTACTTTCTATAAATTATTTTCCCATTATTCCAACTTAAACTAGTCATAATTATTACCTATCATGACTATATTCTACGTTATATCATTACACTTTGATTTCCGAACTAAACAGTACAGCTGAGCACTCAAAAAGCTCATATATATCAACGACCTACACATAATAAATATTATATACTACCCATAAATTCATTATAACCGAACCAAACTACCTGCGGTAATGAGACGTACCGTCAGCAGCAAAATACACGGAATTAAGAGCGTGTACGTCAACCGCGCGCCATTTGGCCTAAAATGGTACTTTTCAAACCACTGTTTCTCAGTAACTACTTATCCTATAACTATGTTATTTTTTAGTAACGCAAGGTAATTTCACTGTCTATATAGTTAATTGAACATAAATTTCAATTTGTGTAGTTTAAATACTTAAAACCCCTATAACGTAACAGATGTTTTATAAAATTCCCGTTCAGCGTCTATTTCGAAGCTTAAATTCATGTGGAAACAGTGGCAAATCTAATCATATTTATTTTTTTACTCATAGACGAAATCCCCATGCCTATAGTTAGTTGAAAACATTTTTTGATTTAGGTCTCTATCTTTCAGAAAAAAATATTTTAACAATGTAAAAATTGGGAATTTCAAATGCTTTTTTTACCTATCTATCTTACTTAATTTAATATAACAATTATTTACTATAGTAATATAACTCTTTCTTTAAAACATAAACTTTATATTATAATTTAATCTCTCGTTTTTATTTTTTTATAAATTATTTAAAAACTACTATAAAACGCTGCACGCGAGTCAACTCAAACCAGACCGCCGCAAGGCTTCACAGAGAGAGGACGTGTCGCTCCGTCACATCGCGTAGGGTGAATAACCTCTGCCGTGGATACCGAGAATAGAGTACATTTCAAGCGCGACCAACAAATCTTGATACATTACTATTTTATTTAAAGCTCAATTTTGAAGCATATTTTTTTTATCGATTGAGTTGAAATTTTGTTTGAATGTTCAGTTTTAATGACAATGTATGATTCTATATCCAATATGGCGGTATACCCAAGATGGAGAAAAAAATGTTTTTAATGCATTCCTACGATATGGGTATCAAATGAAAGGGCTTGCTATGAATAACTCGAAAAAAAATGTGTCGCGAGTCTAAATCCAATATGGCGGACTCCTTAGGCTAGAAATCACTTATTGCAGATGTCTGTTACCAATCGAGCTATATTTTTTTTTTTTTTTCATTTTGGATGTATCCAAATTTTGACTTTTGATCTCGAATAACTTTTGAAGCATATAGGATAGATAACTTAAAACTTTATTTGCAATGGTAAACCCAAGCTCTTCACCAATATTTGGCTTTCCGGCAATTGTTGTTATTTGACCACAATTTTTCGGTCTGGATGGACTGGACCATTCATATAAACAATCAATTTTTCAAATCGGTCCAGGCGTCTTTGAGAAATCGAGAACAATCAAATTGAGAACAATCACAAAACAATCTAATTGAAACCTCCTCCTTTCTTTTTTTGAAATCGGTTAAAATACAGAAACTCTTAACATTGTCATTAATCATCAGTCGACTATTTAGTACTGTTGAAAATTGTATGTAATATACAGAAAGTCCTCAAAACCAAGGTTTTCATAGGTGCCCGATTTTTTTGCAAAAGAGTGTAAGTATTAACGACTTATTTTCATGCTTTTATATTTTAGACATCCATAGACTTACACTATTTTCCCGCTATTAACTATTTACTAAATAATATATTTTTTGTTCTACCAATTTCACTCGAAAGGATCAAAATGGTTTGTGTGACTATACGTGAAGTATGATAGGCACGCACACAGCCGCGACGCTAGTCTGCGCGGTTTTTTGCGTTGAATTACCTAAAGTTGACATCGCGCGCCGAGCGTACACGCTCTTAATAAACGCTGCATATTACCTATTTTGCATTATGAAATATCCTCTCTTTGTAGGCGTTTGTGAATTTCAATGTATTTCGGAGAAATTGTGCGGTTGGTACACGGAGGAAGGAAAGATAGCGGAGGTACCAAAGGAAGGTAGGTCAGGCGCCTTCTTGTAGGTCAAGTAACGTACGTGATCAGTTATTAAAACTAATGAGACGTTCGGGTTCCTTGTCAACTTAAAACCAATCTGTGAAAAATTGGTCTCGATTATTTGATGATTTTGTTTTGGAAACAATGGGCGAGTTCCATAGAAAACGTGTAAGGGTGGAGCCAGTAACGTTCCTCGTCCCCCGAACACCCGTATTTTGGCGCGCTACTATCTTAGGAGATTTTGCGTTATGACATCTCCGTTTGTCATTTTGTTTTCCATGAGGTATGATAAGTTTTAGGAATGGGGTCGGTATTTAACTGTGCGGTCATTATCAACCGCAATATTAAATTGTGGTGAATATTTATTGGTTGAGGAATATTAATGAATGAATTGACGATTATTTGGATAATTTGGATTGAAAATAATGATCATCGAAATTGCTGCGTTATTGCTGTATTAAATCAAATAAGGCCCAAGTTAAGTTTAATTATGTATTTTTTTGTCCGAATAAATTAAATGAAGCTCACCGATCATATGTATAAACGTCAGTTTTACAACTATTTACTATATTTTTTAGGCTTAATTTTTAAAATTGCTTTCTTTATATTATGCGTAAGCTTAGGTACGCTCAGTATTGGCCGAGTCACTGAGTCATATACAAAGACTGTGTGCATGTATATTTACACATCCAAATATATGCCTCACCAGCTTTTATGAGATAAAAATCTACACCCAACTAGCCAACTAAATAACAGAACATGAACAAATTATTATTTACTACCCTACCACACAAAATGTACATTTTTTCTTCAACAGCGGGCTATTTTGCTATCTTTTCACGTACAAGACATTACAAGTCTCTGTGGGATAGCTAGTGAGTACACATCACGATTTTTACCGCCCACTCATAACATTTAGTGAACCCAATATATTTTGATATGAACCCAATAAATAGTGAACCCTGTTGATTTATGTAAAGGTTCACCCCATGGGTTCATATGAAGAATGTTGCTTGTTTTTTGTGGTAGTGAAAAATGTCAAAGGTTTTTAAGGTGAAAAATATGATGGTAGATTTATTGTCTGTTCATTTGTGTAGTTGTGTTTGTTCACAAACATTGTACAGACATTGACAGATTCTGACAAATTTTACCAATCGGAGATTAACCTTTCACTATTGTGATAAGGTTCAAAATCTATTGAAGATATTTGAAAGATTGAGGTAGGTTGATGTGCTGGCGTCTGTGGGTTAGACAGATAACACAAAGACATATAATAAGAGAGTAGCGAACAGGAAAAACATCATGACGTTTTGGCATATGCGTACAAAGATGTTTTATCCAACCATCTGTATAAATAAATACAATAGGAGTGTCCGTTTGTAACCTTAAATAAACCGAGCATAGCAATATATTTTTTTTATGTATTAAAATAAGGGAGAAACTCAGTGCCACGTCACTCACCATGCAGGTATTCTCCGTGATTTATCCGAAAATGTCAGAAAAAAAAATATAAACTGAAAAAAATACATACATAAAAAGTACAAATTTTCCTATTATTTATTGTTGTTTGTGTTTTATGTGTATGTCGGCGTCAGGATCCGACATCGTTAAATAAAACAAAGGGGTTCCCACACAATCACTTGGTTTATTCCAATTAACACAATATTAGTCACTACAATTATTTATCACGAATTTGTGGGAGGTGGGCAACGGTCGGCGAACGAATGACTCAAGTCGTGCGCGCGCGCCGCTTTATATAAGGTCCACCGTTGACAGATCGACGGTTGACACATCGACGGTGGCGCCGTCATGTACAAAAAATGTTAAATAAATAAATAAAATAATATTTATTTTGCAATCGGTACACTTTGTTTGTCTTGTAACCTCCACTCACATAGTGTAGAAAGTTAGCGATACCTGCCTGTCAAAACATGTCTAACCAGCATATCAAATACACACTGAAAGTATTTCAACAAGAAATTATGTTTCAGGCATTTCAATTTATATTGAAATTCTATCGAAAACTTTTCATGTATCGATAAAATGTTTTATGAAATTGAGATCATTTTGTAAATTGATGTGTGTGTGTAAAATGTGTGTGATATGTAAAAGGGCAATTTACCGTTAAGTAAGAACATATTTTGAAGCTCATCAAAATTGTCTGCGTAACTAAGTATGTTAGAGACAGCTTCCAGTCAAACCTGACCTCTACAACCCAGTTACTCGTGCAACCTAGGTAACACTGGTTGTCAAACTTGATTTCTGCTGAATACTACTACTAAAATACTACTGCCAAAGATATTCAAATGACAGATAGGACCCACCAATTTGCACACGAAACACAAAGAGATTCGTCATAGCGAGATATTCACCTATCCTTGGACCAACCGCGCCAAGCGTTGCTTAGCTACAAATATTTACAAAAAAACTATTTGATGACTATAAAGAGACTACACTAGCAGTTTGCCCGCGATTTCATCCGCTGGTTACTCGGGAAGAGTGTAGCTTTCCGACAGTGAAATAATTTTTCAAATCGGTGTAGTGTAGTGGAAAAAAAATATTCTCTTTATTATGTTTGTACAGATTAGAGTTAGAAAAATCTTTATACAGCACCTACAAGCGGTACACAAAAGTGGTATGTATGTTTAAAATAATACCTGTATTTCAGGCAGCAGCAATTCTATGTACCTAATCCTTCTGAACTTCACTGTACATTTTGGTTTCATACTGTAAACTGATATGCTGAGTAAGGTCTAAAATATCAAGAAGTCTTATACTGAACTGGTGAACGAAATTTGATATTATTTGGTACGAAATATTTATTTTATACGGTTTATATTTTTATTTAAATGGAAATAGAAAGGGTTGTGTATTGAGTTTCTAGTATTTCGCTTTTATTTAGGTTTTCATATCCAAGGGTGCCAATATTATATTCTCGCTTGGTTCAGAATAACATAAGTTATCCATACTAATGTTATAAAATGCGAATGCTATTTGAAATAGGTATACACAGATACATACATACAGTAGGTAAATGCATAGATAGTCTAGTCTGACAAAACACACTGTTTTATCCGGGAGCTGGAATTAGGTTAGGTTAGACCAACCAAGAGGAACAGCTTGTTGTAATATGAACATTATGTTTATAGCGCACCTCCGTTTATCCTTGTCCTCTTTTCATACAGATTAGAACAAAAAAGTAAATTATTATTATTAGTCAATTGTAGTTATAGTACCTATATAAATATATACTGTTAACCACATGCCACAATCTCTTTGAAACGTACCTCAGACGTAGCTTAGCTGCACTTAGCTTTAAGTTTCCTAAGTCACAGTCGGATATTGCAGCTAATATGGTTTCCTTTGATATGCGATATTAACTCTAGTATTCAACGTACAATACATAATGTACTGAAGGTACATTGTACAATACAAAATGTTAATGGAATATAGATTGTTCAAGTCTTGGTAGCCTAGTGGTTAAAGGTGTGAGTGAAAGTTCGATTCTAGGTTTACAGTTAGGTACAGTTTAGTGTATCTTGGACACCAATGACTGAGTAAATGTGAAGAAAAATCTCTTGGGGAAACCTGAAATTGAATGATTTTATAGGTAACCGACGGTTCATACGTAGTCCGATGATGGTACAAAATGAAATCGAGATTTAACGATCACTTTGAATTTCAAGTCCTAAAATTCGCCTCAATTAACACAAAAGATAATAGTCAAACTATTACCAATAATTCTGATTAACTTACCCTTAAAGATAGCGAATTCTTCATTAATTAGTCAACGTTACACAGAGAAAATTCGTACAATAAGCAGAGAAAGTTTCTCAGAGGTGGCCGAAAGATTATATCCAGGGACGGGCCGTAATTGCTTTCCACCAGAACTTTGGCAATATTTTAGTTAATTTTAAACTTAACTTCGTACCGATTTTCAGAACGTATTTAGGTTTTAATCATGATTTATTGTTTTAAATTGTGGCTAAGAATGTTTGTGTTTAAGGTCCATTAATTGGGTTTGGTCTTGTTAAATGGCCGAGTACTTTTGGTGACTCTAAATTACAGTTTGTTGCCCTATTTTCTGTTAGGCTCTGGACTCTGACTTAAAATAATCTGGATGAGATATCGAAAGCCAGTGGAAAATGGCACTAAATTATCAGGACCAATAATTTGATTGGGCTCGTAAATCAGTATGGAGATGAATGGTAGTGCGCACGTTACAACAATAAGGTGTGCGGTCAGTATCAGACTCATTAAAAAGTTTGAGTGGTTTCACAATTACCTTCGAAATAGCTGTCAATCAAATTATCGATGGCCAGTTTCGTTTGCACCGTTCTCTTTATATAACTTCTTGGATTTATATACAAACTACGTTTTTATCTGCATAACAAAACAGGCCGAAACAATTTAGCATACCAAATCAAAGCTACAGATTTACCTAGCTTAACTTCTGACGTAAATCAAGATACAGATAGGCTTTGAACAAACGGCTATGTTACCGCAAATTACTGAGAACCACCACCTGTGGTCTCAGAATAATTGGGAACATTTTAACATGGGAAATTTAACCTTAATGCTAGAAGATTAGGGTGTAATTTAGCTTGGGCTGTTTAAGAAGGGACCTCTAATTACTGCTTGTGTTTTGTTTATATGTATTTCAGTAATAGCTGAGTGCTTGTTACGTAGAAATGGTCGAATCTGTGGTCTGTTTAATGAGCGGTTAAAGTTTTCATGATTAATGGTTTTGTTAACTTTTCTTGTAGTTTTTTTCTTGTATCTTTTAGTTTTTTTTCTTAACGATATAGTTGTAGGAATTTATGGCAATTGGTGGTAAGTGAAAAACCACATCATTATTTATTTGTCTTTTGCCAAAAAAATCAGTCGGACAGTTGATCCGATAGCAGGCAATTAAAAAAAGAAAATAGTGATTTGAATCAAAGTTTTCATTAGGTCTGATATCGGTCAGTTTATCAGCCCCAACTGTCGACCCCACTGAAGGTTTATAATGTGCTCTTTAACACAAAGTAAATTCGAATATCCTAACATCTAATGAATGCGAAGCTTTCTTGCTGGCAAGCACACCCACGATATACGAGCTAGTATTAAAATATTTATCGTCACTTTACAACCTACACTTTAAGTGCAGGTATGATGTACACATTATTATACCATTAGGGATAATCTGAAGTGCTAACAGACTTTTTACGATCATGGTCGTAGAAATTTTATGTGCAAGACAGTATCGTTTATAATGCCTACTTATAAATGTACTCACTATTTGTAAAGGGATGGTCAATTTAATACTGCTTGAAATAGGAAATAATAATAATAATTTTGTGTCACCACGCCATTAAAGTTGTCTCAAAAGGGCTTCAGCGTGTTAGCGTCGGCCCCACGTTCGCCTTCCAAAAATCCGGGACTCTGTAGTCCCGTGGTCTGGTAGAGACATACAAAAAAATTGTTTGCTAAATTATAGCAAGTATTCATTTGTTTAGAAGGCTATCAAAAGATGGTGGTAAGGTGTCAATATTGTCACAACCAGTTTCTCCATGTTTCAGAAGGCATGTGGCAAATGGTGTGGCAGACCTTTTTAGGTACTTTCGTATTTCTATTGGGTAACACACAGTAAGTATGATAATTGTATTATTACACATTCCAGGTCAGGCAAGTACCAATGCAACTTTTCTAAGTTTGTATGTACTTTCTAAGTATATCTTAGACACCAATGACTGTGTTTCGGTTGGCACGTTAAACTGTAGGTCCCGGCTGTCTTTTGAACATCTTTGCCAGTCGTTACCGGTAGTCAGAAGCCAGTAAGTCTGACACCAGTCCTACCAATTTGTATTGGGTTGCCCGGGCAACTGGGTTGAGGAGCTCAGGCAGGGCAGTCGCTCTTTGTAAAACACTGGTATTCAGCTGAATTCGATTAGACTGGCGCCGACTCCGACATAGTTGGAAAAAAGGCTAGGAGGATGATGACTACTGTTGGCTAGAATGAGTAGACCAGAAGAAACAATTGCATGCATCACAGTGCCTCAATATTGCAAAATTACTGGTTTTTGATACTATTAACTTCAAGTGATTAGGTCGTTTATTATTTCTACTTAATAGCTGACAGGTGTCAAAGATATTAATCTATTTTCTAAGATCTGGGTTTATTACTTGTGGCTTATAACCTTGGTTAAGGGTAACAGCCTTTTAATTGTTAGTGTATGCCACTTTTGAAAGGGATTTTATACGTAAAAATTGGTGTGACTCATACTCACTATGAAAAGAAAAAAAATGCTGAATAGAGTTTTTAAGCTGTCGAGTAATTTGAGAATTGACCTTGATTGATGATTTGCACGCTATATGTTAATAGTGTTTTATGAAACCTAAAATTAAGCATTACTTTAGCAAACCTTATGGTGAGAATTGACTAGTAAGTAACTGGTGATTTCACAGACGAACAAATGTGCGCGAACAATTGGTAGAATCTCGCCTTTGGAGCGATAATACCTGCATGTCCTAACATTTATTAATACTCAATTATTTGCAAACGTTTACACCTAGTTCAAACTCAATTCATCAAGCCTGTCACCATTTCATGAACTACATCTTAGTGCTTCTATCTTCAACCACTAAGATTCAAGACTAGCTTATTACCTACCTTTGAAAATCAACGTCATGACAGCAACAGTACCTTTAATGAATAATAAAATCCCAAATGACCATGGAGAACAAAATGACTGGCGGAGATGCCATAACGGAAAATCTCCTAAGAAAGTAGCGCGCCAAAATGCGAGTGAGAGGGGAACGAGGAACGTTACTGTCTCCGCTCTACGCCCTCTTTGAATTAGATTATTTTTTGTAATACCAAAAATCATTGACAAACGTCTCGAAGAAACCGAACGCGTCTTTAGTTTACTCATAACTGATAGTTTTGATCATGCCCGGCGTACCAATTTGACCTAGAAGAAGGCGCCTGACCTACCTACATTATGACATTGAGTTTAATTATTTGTTCTGTGATATAAGTAATTTCTCATTTTAAGATTTATTTTAATACTAGCTGACCCGACAAACTTCGTATCGTTTAAACCTTCCCTGGACCTGGACAAAATAAGCCAAATCGGTCGAGCCATTATCGAGTTATAGTCAGACTAACGAACAGCAATCCATTTTTATAAATAAGATTTGTACGCCTTTACGGGAAAACATAGCGCACTTCATTTAATGATAAAATCCTCATGTAATACCTATTGTTGAGAGAAATGAAAGACTCAACTGAATACTGTAACAAATATTGTATATTAATAAAAGGCACTGTGCGTAGGTATGTCGAGCGGTAAGGCGCATGCCGCTGCGCTGCCTGTGGCCGAATGTCCTCGGCGCCGCCGTCCGTCGCTCGCGATGGCCGCCGTGGTCCCCCCGCGCCCCGCTGTACTCGACGCGTTCCGTTGCACAGCGTATTGGGCGCGTTCATCCTCCGGGCCGTTGAATGTATTCAACCTTGGTGCACCGGTAAGGGGCACAATTTATTAATTGCCCTTTTGATTGTGCCGGTGGAAGTGTAGATATCCGCCACCCTGGAGATCCCGTCGCCTCCGGGGTAAAGTTTGGTGACGCGACCCATGCGCCAGTGGAGAGGCATTAAGTTGTCTTCCTTCAGGATGACGAGGTCCCCGACATCGATGGTTGAGGTGCCCTTTCTCCACTTCGCCCGGTTCTGAAGCTCCGCCATGTACTCCATCCGCCACCTCTCCCAAAAGGCCTGTCTCAGCTGCTCGAGGGCCTTGTATCTGTTGGTTTTACAATTCTGGGCGGGCGCTGAAGGCACTGACATCAGCGGCCGTCCGATTAGAAAGTGCCCGGGGGTTAAAGGAGTGGTATCCATGGGATCTGATGACAGAGGGGAAAGGGGTCTGGAGTTAAGAATTGCCTCTATTTGGGTGAAGAGCGTCTCTAATTCTTCAAATGTGAGTGAGGCATTGCCTACAACACGTTTAAGATGAAATTTTGCGGATTTTACACCGGCCTCCCAAATCCCACCAAAATGTGGAGAGTATGCGGGTATAAATTTGAATTTAATTGCCTCATTGGCTGCATAGTCTGATACCGCCTGAACGCTGGACTGTATAACCCTACCCAACTCATTGTCAGCGCCAACGAAGTTCTTTCCGTTGTCACAATGTATAGAATAAGGCTTGCCACGACGCGACACAAATCTACGCAGACATGATATGAAGGCTTCGGTTGTTAAATCACTCACAGCTTCTAAATGTATGGCTTTAGTTACTAAACATACAAATACACATAAATAAGCCTTACTGATACGGTTACCTCTACCCTTTTTGGAGGAAATCATAAAAGGTCCAGCAAAGTCAATTCCACAAGAATTAAATGGAAAGTCTGGGTTGACTCTAACACTTGGTAAGTCACCCATTAAAGGTTGTGCAGTTTCACCTTTCATTCTAGTACAAACTACACACTGCCTAACTATAGTGCGGGCTAAGACCCTATCACCTAGTGGCCAAAATCTCTCACGTACTGATGCCAGGAGCAACTGTGGACCTGCATGCATAAGATGTAAATGCTCATATCTCATCAAAAGTTTAGTAAAGTGGTGTTTAGAGTCCAGTAAAATAGGGTGTTTTTTGTCATACTGACAATCAGACTGTCTTAGTCTGCCACCTACTCTAATTAAACCATTAGTATCTAAAATAGGATTTAAGGGTAACAACTTACTTTTGTGATGCAGTTTTATTCCCTCTTTAATGTGCTTTATGTCCTTTGCAAACGATTCTGATTGGCTAACCTTAAGTAATAGTGTTAAAGAGTTCTCCAGTTCATTAGCTTGCAAAGGTCCATTTAATTTTGACACTTTTTTACAATTATTAATAAAGCGTAAAACATATGCGTAAATTCTTTTAAGTCTACTGTAACTAGAATACCTTTCAAATTGTACTAAATTATTTTTAGTTATGTCTACATCTGAGACTAATACTTTGACCTCTGGTAAGTTTTGAATTATAGTGTTAGGTTGAATAGGCCAATAACCTTCTTCCTGCTTTAGGAATGAAGGACCTTCCCACCACAAAGATGATGACTGTAAATGCTGTGGGTCAATGCCCCTTGAAGCTAAATCTGCAGGGTTAAAGTTGGTTGGAACATGCTTCCATATAAACGCTTTGGTCATATCATTAATTCTATTGACTCTATTACGTACAAACGTTTGTAAGACTTTATTTTTAGTTTTAAGCCAACCAAGTACAACTGTGGAATCAGTCCACATATATTGTTTTGTAATATTACATGGTACATTTTGTAATACTTTCTCACTAAGTTGAGCACCTAAGAGAGCTGCACATAACTCTAACCGTGGGATAGTGAGTTCTTTAATTGGAGCAACTCTAGTTTTTGCACACAATAATTTAACTGTAATATTATGTTTACTATCTTGGGAACGTAAATAAACACATGCTCCATATGCTTGCTGACTTGCATCTACAAAGCAATGTAACTCCGCTGACTGGGTTTCCAGGTTTCCACCCAATACATACCGGGGTATTGTAATATTAGAAAAATGATGTAAATTTTGTATGAAATTAAACCAATTTTTTGCATAAGGCTCAGGTACGGGATCATCCCAATCTAATTTTGCAATCCACAATTGCTGGAGTAAAATTTTAGCTTTAATTACACAACAACTAACTAACCCCAGGGGATCAAAAACTTTACACGTGGTGGAAATAATCACACGTTTGGTAACCTTTGAAGCCAACTCAATATCATTAGGAAAATGCAGCTCATCAGCCATCGGTGACCATTTCAGACCTAAGACATTAGCGTTGTCATGAAAGTTCAGACAATTAGATGATGATTCTGATTTGTCACTAAGTATATGAGTTAGTTCTAAATTTTCGTAGAGGGAAACATGCTGAATTTAATATTTCAGTAACATTTGAATAAATATATTTTAATTCCTCTTCCGTAGAGGCTCCTGTATTTAAATCATCGATGTAGAAATCATTTTTAATGACATTTGCAATAATTTTATCCTGACATTTATCAGCCAGCTCAACTAAACACCTTGTAGCTAAGAAGGGGGCTGAAGCCATCCCATATGTTAAAGTGTTGATTGGTTTGGTCCCTCCACAAAATTAGCTGAAGGTGCCGCTGTGATTTATTCAAAATCACTTGACGGTACATTTTTTCGACATCTCCAGTTAAAACAAATTTATGTACCCTAAAACGAATAAGAATAGATATTAAGTCGTTCTGTACTGTTGGGCCAATAGCCTGTATATCGTTCAGAGATTTCCCTGAACTTGTTTTAACCGAAGCATCAAAGACTACTCTCAGTTTGGTGGTATCATGTTGTTCCCGAATTACACAATGATGCGGTAAGTAACAACCAAACTTAGGCCTTTCTATTTCGCTTAAATGCCCTAACTTACTGTATTCTTGTATAAATTCACTATATTGTTTCTTAAGCTTCTCATTTTTATTTAATTTCTTTTCTAGGTTCAAGAAACGTTTAACTGCTGTAGGAAATGAATTTCCAAGTGCCTGCTCCGGGGCTTCCGTAAGTGGCATCATTACAGAAAATCTACCATCTGCTAAACGACAAGTGTTTTTATTAAAATGAGATTCACAATACTGTTCATCAACTGAATAATTATTATTAGAGTCTGTAGGCAATTCTTCTACCTCCCAGAACCCTTTAACTAAATTATGAAGGTCTTGAAGCGACCCACATTTATTATTTTTAACTAAATTACAATGTACATTTTGGTTAAAATAAGTTGTACCTATGGGGCCAGCAACTAACCAACCTAGGCTACTCTCCTGCAATACAGGTTTGTTTAATCCTAACACTATTCTATTATTATTTACAATATCAAAAAAGTGGTCCGCACCAATTAATATATCAACTTCAGCTGGCACATAAAACAAAGGGTCTGCCAGTACTACCCCAATGGGCAACCCCAAGTGTTCAGCATCCACCTGAACACCAGGTAAGTTCCCTGTAATTTTAGGAATTACCAGACAATTAACACTTTTATTAAATGAACTAACCCTAGACTTAATTTTTATATTACAATATTCTTTAATTTTACAAGCTGCATTGTTTATCCCACTAACATTAAAAGAATTAATTTGTGTAGCTTGTAACCCTAACCTTTCCTTCAGGTTATTTGTTATAAATGATGACTGGCTACCAGTATCCAACAACACACGCACAAGCTGAGTATTATTGTTGTGTATATTAACTACTTCAACTTGTGCAGTACATAACAAAACATGGCCTGGTGAATGAGCTGACAAACTAACAGGAATAGTTGGTGGCTGAGTGGATTCTGTACTTTCTGTGGCTACGTTAGTAATTGTACTGTTGCTATGTAACAATGAATTATGTTTTTCATTACAAGACCGGCAAAAACTATTCAATTTACATTCTGAATTGTTGTGATCACTACGAAGACAGTTGATACACAGGTTATGCTTAGCCACTTCTAACAGCCTATCCTTTAAGCTCAAAGCCTTGAATTTATTACATTTATGTACATAATGCGCTTTATTACAGATAACACATGTTTTTGTTTTTGAATCAGGCAATGTAGTTGTTAATGATTTAATAGACTTATTATCCTTACTATGAGTAGAGTTTTTATTTTCATAATACCTACTACCATTAGCAGTCTCTAAGACATTTGCTCTATTATCTAAAAACTTTATAAATTCTTCAAGAGAAGGTAGGTGACTTAAATGACCTTTGTGTTCTTCCCATTTACTTTTAGTTCTAGGGTCTAACTTGGCTGACACCAAGAATATAACTAAAGGATCCCAACCAGTTGTAGATATGTCTAATATATTTAAAGAATGTAAATTTTTTTGAATTTGATCCATCACATATCTTAGCGCTTTAAAAGATTCCTTTTGGATTGGATTGATATTAGTTAATGCCTGTAAGTGGTTATTTATAAGAATATTTTTGTTATTAAACCTATCACATAAAGACTTCCATGCAACTTGATAGTTTGCAGCGGTAAAGTCTATGGACCTAACTATATTACAAGCGCTACCGACTAATGAATTTCTTAAATAATGAAATTTATTTATTAATGGTATGGACTCATTATTATTTATTAAAGAATCAAATGTGTCTCTGTACTCTAACCACTTAGAATAGTTGCCATCAAATGTAGGCAAATTAATAGTTGGTAATTTGACAGAATTGTTCATTTTACTACAACTTGAATGAAATGACTCAGACTTATTTTCTTTACTACTTTCTGAATTTAAACTTATCAATTCTTGTGTAAAAGAAATCATGGAATAAAATTCACTTTCTGTAGAGTCTCGCTCTAACATTTGTTGATCTAAATTTTGATCAATTTCTTCTATTTGAGATTGAACACTATCAAATTTAGACAATAACTCTTGTAGCTGTGTGAGTCGCAAAGATAGCTCTCTCACTTCTAAAGGACTAAGGCTAGAGGCTTTACTACCAACTTGGTATTTTTCAATAAACTGTTTGAATATAGTAAGTCTACTACGTATTCCACCACGTCTACGGACCAACAATTTCAAGTCTGTACTCTCCCCATAGGGAGAGGCAACCGTATCTTGCGCCATGATGAAATAAAAACACTAGTAAACTACGCACAAACAATGAGTTGAGTAACCCCGTAAAATAGCCACTTAGTGAAATAAAAATGTGCAATCCCACCGGTAACCAATCCAGCAGTCAGGCGGCACAAACCATGCAGCCGCCGCGAAGCCGTTGCCCGCTGCCGCTGAGCTCGCTAACACAGCACGTCGCAGCAACAGCAGCGCGCCCCGGACGCAGCGAAGCACTGAAGCACGTGGTCACTTAGGTAGCACGTGGGTCGCACGCCAGGAACGCTGGAATGTTCGGCATAAAGCTTTGAATTGCATGCAAATACGGAATGTATTATTATTCCGAAGCTTATAAGCTAACCTTTGTGGTCAGTAAATAGTTTTAGGTTATTAGAAACCAATGGTGTGTTCTCGAACTTCCGAGAATTTCATGCGGCGAACATATAAATTTTAGCTTAAGCCGAGCATGGGAGGTACATAAAATAAAGAGACACCCGCGGCGGCATAAACGCTAACGCCGAAAGAAACCCATGCACGTGCTAAGAAAATTGCATCTGGCCAATTACCGCAAATTGACACAACTGAATAATGAAAATTGAAATTACGTTTGGCCAAGCATTGCCGCAAATTGACACAAACGGAAAATGAAAAATGAAAATTACGTTTGGCCAAGCATTACCGCAAATTGACACAAACGGAAAAAGAAAATTGAAAATTACGTTTGGCCAAGCATTGCCGCAAATTGACTCAAACAGAAAATAAGAAAAAAGTTGACTCAAGGTTTAAAAGCTAAGAAACCAAATAGAGACAAGGAAATATTGGAATGGAAATATTGTAAGGAACGGGTTTACTTCCCATTTTCAACACGGCCACGTGCCCGCCGCTGCCATTGCGCCGACGCCGCCATTGAGCCGCCGTGCCGCCGATTCCTCGCTCGCAGTGTTAGGAGGTGACGAACTCAGCCTTCTGCGTCTTGAATTTTCATTTTCTTATAGCCACGGTCGCCAGATGTTGAGAGAAATGAAAGACTCAACTGAATACTGTAACAAATATTGTATATTAATAAAAGGCACTGTGCGTATGTCGAGCGGTAAGGCGCATGCCGCTGCGCTGCCTGTGGCCGAATGTCCTCGGCGCCGCCGTCCGTCGCTCGCGATGGCCGCCGTGGTCCCCCCGCGCCCCGCTGTACTCGACGCGTTCCGTTGCACAGCGTATTGGGCGCGTTCACCTATGTTTAACAGATACATATTTCTGATTCTGATTCTGTCATCTTTCCTTACTCCATGCAAAATGACGAAGTCAACAATAGACCGTTCATTTGGTAAGATTGCAATGTAAATTTTAAGATATCTGAACTAAGATGGGATGGCAGATAATTATTAATATTCGGGGAATGTTAGTTACTAGCTATTTGAATGCAAATTGATGGAGGTTCGTGCCTCAAGGCTGGACTGGGTGGTGACGAGCGACTGAAGGGCGGACGAAAATATTTGACGAGAATTTTGAGATCGTAATAATTAATCAGTAGGTATACGTACCTAAAATGTGAATACATATAATATGATTAATAGTTCGGTAATTCATAATCCTTGCTAATATTGTATGTAAATGCGAAAGTAAAACTGTCTTTCATATCAAATGAAATGTGGTCCACAAAAAGTTTAGAGCCTGAAAAAGACATCGGATATTTTTTTTCTTGGTTCAGAAGGTTGGTGGAACGGGGAATAACTAGCGTTGATCTCTCAATCTTTTAAAACAAACCTTACTATAGTTTTCCCTTAACGGTCACTAAAATTGAACAATCTTGCACTCAATTGCGTCAAAAAAGTCGCTCGTCTAACGAGGAATTGCGTCGTTGACATAATTGTGATGAATCTCTAAATGCAAATGAGGTATTTAGCCTGTTGAGTGTCTTAAACCGGCGCACGCACGTGAATCGTATGAGAAATATAGATCTGTATCGTTAATTGGTCGTCTGTTTAGGGCAGTGCAGAAAGTATACAGGGAGCTTAAATAAGGGAGTTTATAGGAGGAGTGCATAAAGCGGGGACGTATAATAAAGGGGGAGTAGATACATAGGCTAGGTAATACATAAGAAAATATACCTATGTTTATGAGGAGGACATAAGGAAGTATTTAGAGGTAGTATTATACATAAGGGAATATTTGTATGGGAAGAGTACATATTGGAAGCATATACCTAAGCGAAAAAACTGATTATAAAAGAGGCTAAGAAATACCTACCTTATTGTAATACCTAATTTTTCATACATCTGGGAATGAGAAAAACAGAAACTTCAAGAAACCTTTAAACTTGACAAACAAAATACTTTTTTCTATGTAGAAGTAGGATTCATTTAGACATCTTCAATTCAAAGTTTTCAAGGACAATTCTTTAATTATTACTCACGAAGTCCCAAATTGTCCGTATTTGTTCCCGAGTTTACTTGTAAATTATTTATCTTTTGTCAAGAGCTCTCCTCGATTCTTTCCAAGTTTGATTAAATAGCCTTAATTTAACAATTGTCTAGAGTACATTATACAGCAATTTATTTATAGGTATTTATGACTCACTAGTTGTAAATTGCGTTTTCGGAACTGGGGAAAATTAGTCCAGAATAGCAATTTTCCGATTTGAATATCGTCTTATGCATTTAAAATTTGTCATTTTCCAAAACCAACCCCGAAGATAGGTAGGTACATGGTAGGCACTTGCTTGATCTTTGAACTATAAATAATCAAGTAGGCAGAAAAAACTTTTTCTTGGAATTGCTAAACTCCTTACCAACATTCTGTCACTCTCTGACAGAGGAATAAAGGCTCAAATGTCAACAATCAATCAAAATCTGTCAAAATCGTTACTATAACATGTTTTAGAAAGTGGAAAATTAACAAGTTTTTTATTCATAATGATGAAAACTGTGACAAAACCCCGTCAAATCAAAATGAAGTATATGGACAGATTACCAACGGTTATAAGCTGTTGTTTCTGTTGCTTTTTGAGAGCTGGCACTGTGATGATAGCCGTGTTTTCGTTTGTAAGTATAGTGCTACTTTTCTTATAAATCGCGCGTTTCTGTGGGAACTACTACGCGCACCCGCATTGAAAGCAGCCTATATCCTTTAATATACATAGTACATAATAGTAAATAATAAATAGTAATAGTAAATAGTATCGGGACACCTTTTCACACACGGTCGGTTAGCCCCATGGTAAGTTATTATTTAACTTGTGTTATGGGTGCTAACACAACTGATAAACTACATATAGCTACACATATACATATTTATAAATACATATTGTAACACCCAGACCACGGCTAACAAGCATGCTCATCACACAAATGTCGACCGAACCGGGAATCGAACCCGGGACCTCAGGTTCGGCAGTCCGGCATGGTGGCCATTGCGCCATCGAGGTCGAACTATGATGTAACTATGATTGTTAAATATATCTCTGGTATTCCTACAGGCTAGCCAATTTATGTAATAAGTACTAGTTCTTGTCCATCCAATGGTGGCAGAATGAGATTGCGATAAATCCATCCATTATACGTCTGATATGCATTATATACACTTATGTACTTTTTATTTTGTGTGCAATATATGTACATATGAAGCACATTCTATTTAGATATCTATACTAATTTTGTAAGACTTTGTTGGTTTGTTTGAACGCGCTAATCTCAGAAGCTGCCTGTCCGTTTTGAAAAATTCTGTCAATGGTAGATACCGCCAACTGTAAGAAGTAGTCCCCACAGGTTTGAAACCACTGCCGGACTCTAGTCTGACGATAAATGGTAGAACAGTTGGCTGTGTGCCATGAGTTTCAAAGAACTCGAGTGTAGGAACCTGTTTTTAAGAGATTTCTTCAAGTATCACCACTTTGAAGTCTTCGCGTTGTCTTGGAAATATTTTTGTAGTTTCCAAGGCTTTTTATTGGCTCATGTCGGGTCGTTATGTTTCAACGCGGTTTTGTTGTCATTTTAAGTTTTTATTTCATTAACTACTTTCATTAAATGCTATGATATGATATGATGCTGACGATCATGATATTGAGAAGGCTTACTAGGGCAACTTTTAAAATTTCCTCACTGTGAGTGAGGAACCTTTTCTTGTTTGAGGGTATAGAAAGAGCATTAACTCTATTGGTTCAAATAAACGTATTTCAAATGCGTCTTCAAAGTCTTTATCCTATGTTATTCTTCCACAGATAATAGGAGTCCTATTCGCTCCAAACGTGAGCCACACGCACGGCTTCTGGGACCTGAACCCTGTGCTGTCGAACTACGGCATCATGACGGAGATGTCAGCTCAGATGACGATAGGAATCGCGTCTATAATGCTCTGTATTGTCAGCGTGTTACTGCTCGTTGGGGCTTGCTGTGTAAGTATTTTGGTAAATTATTTACTTGATTATCAGTGGATGCGGGATGTTAAAGATCGGGCAAAATAGTGATAGTGAATCTTGGTGTTAAAACGGAAGAATTTACTCCGATAGATTATTTCATGAAGACATTACGACTAACGAAATACTAGCTTCGTGATTTCACCAAATACCGAGGGAGCTACAAGTAAATATGTTATTTTGATAAGCTAGGTTACTACCAAGTTTCATTCAAATCCAACCTGTAGTTTTGTTTGAAAGAGGGACAAACAACCCCACATTTGTGCATACAAACTTTCATTAAAGATGTCAGTCAGTGATGTCTCATACTTGAAATTTTCTTAGATTTTATTGTAATTTTGTGGGAGACCTATGCAGGGGAAGACCCAACTATTATACTATTCCTTAGCGATTATGACAAAACCCTGTGTTTCCAGAACATTCCAGTGTTAATAGAGATCTACCAGTGGGGCGCGATAATGTACAGCTCGACGGTGGTGCTAATGTTCTTCGTGCTGGCCGTGTTCTGTTTCTTCGTGCACACAAACTGCTACGTGGCGGGCGCCGTGCTAGTATTTTTGATTGTGTGCGATGTTTTGTGTAAGTATAGATAGTTTACCATGAAGAAAAATATAATAGAATTTATATATCTATTTATTTATCTCTGTAATTCGAGGATCTTTTTAAACAACAAACATATGTATAACAACGCGCACGCGACGTTTATAGTTCTCGGGAGGTAAGTTAAGGACTAGGCGTGAAAGTCGTTCTTGGTTAAAAAAGCGAAATGACCTGGCCGATACCAGATATTTTGTTTCAGCCATAGGTACTTCGAGGGTTTAAGATTTTACTGAAATTAACCTTAACTAAGGGTTGCTAACTTAAATCTTTAGGTAAATAAAATAAGATAAAGCTTAACAGTTTGATTGAACACGCTAATCTCAGGAACTGCAGGACTTATTTAAAAAATTCTTCAGTGTTAGATAGCCAATTTCTCCGGGTTTGCCAATTAGTCCTTAAGGGTCGCGGGTAAAACTGCTAGCGTAAGCTAGTTCCTTCATAATCAGGCCCAAATTTAAGTTCACAGATTTTTCTTCTCCATGACTTAATGTAATTTTTATTCTTTTCCAGTGACGGCGTACTTCATAATCGTGACGAACAGTTTGAGGATGTCGCTACAGTTTCTGTCGAGTAGTGATATTGTGATCTGAACATTATGTTTTGACTCCAAATTGGTGCTGAGTGTTCTAAGTTATTGTGGTACCTACAAGTTTTCTGTGACTGAGGTGGTTTTGTCAATAAAGTTTTTTGAAATATTTTTTGGGAGTCTTTTTTAAATATTTAATACAGTAGTTAGAAACACTTAACACTGACTGGACCATCTTAGGTGTATCATATCTTCATCATTTCATCGACATTGGTTAAGCTGTTTGACAGTGATTGTAATTTTATCAAATAAATAAAAAAATACCATACGTAAACAGTTTTTAGTTCAATTTTGTTAAGTAAAGCCTATCATAGGATTTTTTTAAAAGTGTACGATCTTTGACCATTATAAAAACTTTTTCAGAAGTTGGCAGTAGATACCATGTAAATACTGTTTTCTTTGTGGATTGTGTAAATCGATTGTAAAACGTAGTGATTATATACTCTCTGATCGATTGTGTATGGGTGGTCTATGGTCCAAAGTCATGGTCATGTCATGGCGACTTCACCCAACTGAAGGGAACAATTTCCATCAAATTCACTTACATAACAACATGTCAAACAACTAATGTAAATAATATATAATTTTGTTACCAATGTCTTGAATAACATCGTCACCATGTGTGAGATATTCCCAGAAGTGGAGACATGCTGCGCGGTAGTTTCCATAAGAGTTGGAATGCTATTAATATCAATTTTAGCAATTGTAAGTACTCCTACATTTTCTAATTTAAGGGTGCATCTACGTAGCTGGCGCATGTTGAGACATATGCACCGGTTATATGCGTTTAAAACGTGCGGGTCCAGCGACTCGCGCATGTACCAAAGCAAAATACCCACCCGCGTGCTCTTGTCACTTGTCACTTGAGCATGTTAACTTGCTCCAGTTACGTGCACAAGAAAAAATACAAAAAATAAATTGGTGAAAATGTAACTTTTCGTTTGTGTTTTGGCAAAAAATGATTATTTACACGTTGTTGCTATTTTTTCGGTTAATTTATAATTATTTGTTAAACATCGTTTATATGACAAGGCAAAGGCATTAACTAGTGTCGAAGTTAACATTATGTTGCATAATGTTTACGTAAGTTGTTTACTCAGTTTTGTTCAAGTTGAAAATACGTGTTGTTTTTTATATCATATTGACGTGTGTGCTTCTATCATAATTATGTAAAGGTATGTTGAACAAAGTTTACTGTGTGGTGTTAAAAATATGCAATTTATCTATACTAAAACTAGTTTTCTTCCTTTCGAATGACCACGTACCGTGTAACCGATTACTGCCAAATGCCATTTTAAATCTTCTTTAGATAAAGAAAATGAAGTAAATAATATATTCAATACGAATTAAAAATGTTATTTAAATTTTACTGTTTAACTTATATACATTTGTGATCCATGCGGATATACTAAACTATCCGCCAAAGGCTTTACCGCAGTGTCAATCAAGCCGTCAAAAATGGCGGGAGCTATGAGAAGACCGCGGGCAAAACCATTTGTAAACATATCATGGAATTTCGCGATAAGCTATACACAGTCCTTCACAAAAAATATTTTAGCATTTGAAAACATTTAAGTTATTTATTTGTCCTTGATAAAGTATGTTATGAAACTTGGCATTAACTACGGGCAAGTTTGAAATCCTTACTTCAATTATAAATGCGAAGGTAGCTTTGTCTGTCTGCCTATACGTCGGGCTTTGCTACCAAAACGACTGAGCCGAAGCAAATAAGTGCACTGATAATTTTGTGTCTAGATCCTAAGAAAAGAGATATACTATTTACACGCGGTAGGAAGTGATGGGAAGGTGATTTAAATAAAGACGAGATATTTCAGTAAACACCAATAAATAATATTGCTAAGACTTCCCTCCTACATCCATGGTTACTGAAATATTCGCCCACAATAACTTGATCTGCCTACGCTCATTGCAAACAACCGTTATACCAAGTTATATCAATGAAACCAACATTGAATTAAATCATACATTTCAGACAAAAGCGTGGGAGTCTGACATCTGCTACGCTTTGTTCTGACATTTGATTGAATATTTATTGAAACAGAAGATGCGGTCGAATGGATTTTAATTCGATTATGTTATTACTAGCTTCCGTAAGCGGTTTTGCTTGCGTCCCTAGGGTATTATTTCGCGCACCCGGATAAGTTTGCTTGAGCGCGCTTATCTCAGGAACTATAGGACCGGTTTAAAATTTCATTGTTAGATAGCCCATTTCGTGTGTGTCATTTCGTGAAGCCAGATAGGCAGTCGCTCCTTGTAAAACACTGGTACCCAGCTGCATTCGGTTAGACTGGAAGCCGATCCCAACGTAGTTGGGAAAAGGCTCGGGAGATGATGTTAGATAGCCCATTTGTTGAGGCAGACTTAGGCTACTTTTTTATCGGCAAAGTTAGCTTGCCGGTGCTCGAAGCTATTTTTAACCAACATCAAAAATGAAGGTTCTTAGTTTGACTTTTATGGGTGTATATGTAAAACTGAACTTTGACGTGGTTTTCAGCATAGTAGGTACTTCTTCAGAGTTAGTTATATTATCGAAGACGGCTTTATTTGTTTGTTTTAAGTATAGATATTATTGGAGAAGTTGTAGAAGTTGGGAGAATTTTTTTGTAAGACAATAATATTATGATTGTTTGTTACAGTCCACGGGAACGATAACTCTCAGTATCATGGAACAGAGGACAAATATAAATCTTGAAAGTGTAATGCATATGTACAGCAATGTCTCTAACATCACCAGTGAGTTCACAGCTTTATAATGACGTCCAAGGCCGATTTCAGCCACAGCGGCTGTTCTCATATAAGGAGATCAGCCAACTGCGCAGGACATATTATAGTGCACAAGCATTTGCGCAGACACAGGTGCACTAACTATTCCTTCACTCTCATGCCCGTTGGGACGGCAATCCGACACGACCGGAGAGAGATCAAGCGCAGGACCGACATTAACGTGCTCTCCGATGCACGGGTGTATCAATCACCAACTTCCAGGCTACGGGCTGCTTTGTGAAAGTTTTTAAAACACACAAAACGATTTCGGCCCGACTTGGGAATCGAACCCGAGACCTCAGTCATAGCAGTTGCGGTTGCAACCATTAGAGCAACGAGGCAGATAAAAATTATAGATATTTTATTTTCTTTGTTTTTCAGGCCCGGAACAGGCTCTTTCAGAGCTGAGCAACCTGATCACCACTAGCGTTTCAGCAATGTCCGTCATCTTCATAACGGCTGGCGTATTCCTGCTGTTCTCAACATTAGCGGTTATCCTTATATCCTCACTAATATTATCCATTTATTTATTCATCATCATCATCTTCCTCCCCTGTTTCCAAGTCATTTGGGGTCGGCGCAACATGTCTTTTTATTCCATTCCTCTCTGTCAGACGTCATACTTACATCCAATCCCTTCTGCTTCATGTCCTCTTTCAGGCAATCTAGCCATCTTTTCCTCGGTCTACCTCTGTCTCTCCATCCTTTCACATTCATACTTAGCACACTCATGCATTATTATTTATTACTAACCGTTTTCCCGCGGTTTCACCCGCATGCCGTGGCAAGTTCTGCCTCTACCGAGATAAAATATACCCTATGTTACTCGCAGATAATGTAGCTCTCTAATGGTGAAAGAATTTTTAAAATCGGTCTAGTAGTTTTTAAGTTTATCCATTACATAAAAATAAAGATTTCCTGTTTTGCATATTAGTATAGATACAACATATCGTCATTTTTTTACATATAAAAATATGTGTCACTGTTATAGGGCGCACGGTCTAAGGTATTTGTTTTTTTTTTAAATTAATTGCATTTTATATTCCAGGACCAAGAAGGTTTCGCTCAAATATTCGTGTGGCTAACAGTCCTGAACATTATGATTGGACTTATAATGGTCTTTGCGATATCTTTCGAGTGTGTCTTACAGACAAAATGTTTGCTCGGCAATATGGATTGGCTTTCGGCTGCCACTTCGCTTGTCGTTATGGTATTTTATTTGATTAGTAAGTATTTTTTGATTATTTTCAACCTTGATTCGTAATCTTCCGATCCTTTTCCCAACTATGTCGGGGTCGACTTCCAGTCCAACAGGATGCTGCTGAGTACCAGTGTTTTACAAGGAGCGGCTGCCTATCTGACCTCCTCAACCCAGTTACCAGGGCAACCCAATACCCTTTGGTTGGTCTGGTGTCAGACTTACTGGCTTCTGACAATCCGTAACGACTGCCAAGGATGTTCAATGGCAGCATAAATTGATTACTAATTGCTTATTAATAGCTTCCGCCAGCGGTTTCACCCATTTCCTGAGGAAACCACTTCCCGCATCCATCCATATCCCGTTTGGCGTGAAGAAGTTACAAACATAGACGCACACACTCACTAAGTTCATCCTTGAAATGTAAGAGTGTTAAATAAAAAAAGGTATTAAGGTCAGCAGGTAAAAGTCAGGTATACGGATATACCCTAGTGTATTATGGTTAGCTTTCGTGTAAATTAAGACAGACCCGGTTTTTGGAAGTTCTACCGCCTCCAATTTCTCCCAAGCGAATCGCTGCCGTAAGCTTGTGCTCATTTTGAAGGTAATCGGTCCAGGTTGGTAGGTATGTATACCAGAAAAAAAAAACAATTGAAAGTGGAGCCCGTGTCTAAGGAAAAGCCGGTCGAGTCAATTGATCATTAGGTTATAGTAAGTTCAACTCAGTCGTGCGCGCGGCCTTATGTGTGGGTAACCCTTGTGCATATACAGTGACTTTGTGTGCGTGACAAGAAGTACAGTCGGGTACAATACAGTTATTTAGGGGTTATATGGGAGTGTGTGGTGTTTAAAGAAAAACAGTTATTACGTAATTTAATGTTTATTTATTTATAATGTTTATGAATCGCTACTTGAAAAATCAAATGATGAATTTTCGGATTCGCTACTCTCCAAGATGAATTATAAATTCTGACTCCATGTCAAAATGTCTATAGTATTCTTCTTTTTTCTTTTGTACATGTCGACAAGTATTACCCCACATCCCTTCATCAATTTGACTTAAACGTTCATTTATGAGTTTCATTATTTCCGTCTTATTTTGGTCGACATTATGCGAAGCAATTTAATTTATTTTAATTCCCCACACATTTTGTTTACATTATTATACTAGATTATACCTCTTTTTACATTCTTAGTCCACACTTTTATTTATTGTCCGCGTACCCCCAGCCTGAAAATATGTAAGGAGTATTTAATTCATCTTAGATATTTCACCTTATTTATTTCTTAGATACTGTCAATGTCAATTTGAAAAGACGTATGAGAAAATAATGAAAAGCTATATTTAATAATAAAAAGCTTTAAGTCGTGAATAACTAGTATTTTCGTAAACGACTGTACCCATAACATCAGTCGTCACCTGGATGCGCCCGCGCACGGTCGAATATAGGTCTCCCCACCTATTAACGCGACAATGTCTGCGAAGACGTTAAAATGTGTGAATTGCAATATTGTGATTTGTGAACTTTTGTCTTTCATCCAAAATAAAATAGACGTGATGGACAATGAGAGCCTTATAAGGATTTGTGATACCGCCTTCACGGTGGAAGAAGTGGACAGTGCTAAGGAGTTGCTGTTTAGTTCAATTAAAACGGACAAGAAGAAAGTGAATAGACGCAAAGAAGGGAAAAAAGTGAGAGACCTGGAGGATATTATATGTATCTTTAAAGTGACAGAGCCAGATCTTATACCAATCTTCGTTGCCCGTGACTTGCAAAAATTACCGCCAGTTACATTTGATCATGTGGATGTGACCAAATTATTAAAAGATCTGTTGATAATGCGTGGAGAAATCAATGAAATAAAAAGTAATTATGCAACAGTCGCTCAACTAGACGAATTGAAGCTAGAATTGGAATCAAATATGCCAAGGTCATCATTACTGTCGCGCAATATTAATGCGAAGAAAAGAGGAGGGTATTTGCTTGACAGTGGGCCGGTAGGATTATCACCGGCGGCGCCTGTGTACGGCGACGGTAACTCGATCATGACGTGTGCGAGTCCAGAGCGCGAGCGCACTGTGTCACCAAAGTATCGTTCTCTCGCTTGCACGCACACTGAGGCGATCACAACGGGTGCGCCTGCACCGATTAACTCGACACTATTGGAAAACAAAATGTTGTCCGAGTCAGCTGTTTGTCCTGCAGAAAACTGTCAATTAAAAATGTCTACTATGGCGGAGGTCGCAAGGAATGGTGAATGGAAAACGCCTAAAAACCCAACAAATGAGTGGACCTTAGTGCAAAAGAGGCGGTCTAAAAACCGTTTTACGAGTAAAACGGGCAAAGCGACCACAGATGTGGCGGAGAAATTTAAAGCAGCGGATGTCAAAATTCCTTTGTTTATATCGAACGTAAACAAGGACGTAGCGATAGATGACATATGCAAATATATTAAAAATAAAACAACGGAGACCGTCTCGCTTGAGAAAATAACAATGAAAAGGGAAAAACCATACAATGCCTTTAAACTGATTGTTAACAAAAACAAACTGGATGTGTTCCTAGATGACCAGATATGGCCAGACGGCGTGACTTTTAGGCGTTTTATTCATTTCAAGAATAGAAGGGAAGACAAAAATGATTCAATTTTTGGAAGTGAGGCAATTACAAAATCAAATAATGGATAGTAGTTCAAAAATGAACATAATAACATTCAATTGCAAAAATATCAAAAGGTCGGTGAACTGTGTACGTTCACTGTGCAAAACAGCTGATGTTGTTTTGCTGCAAGAAACATGGCTATACCCACATGATTTAACCTTTCTTGATAGTGTACATCAGGAATTCAATTACACGGGAAAGTCATCAGTGGACACGTCAGCTGGCATGTGTAAAGGGAGGCCCTACGGAGGGCTTGCCATACTATGGCGTAAAACTGCATTTAGCTACGTGAGTGAGGTACAATGTGTCAGTGACCGTATATGTGCAGTGAATATAGTAGTGAACAACAGATGTTTTTTGGTTATAAACATGTATATGCCGACGGATTGTCGTGAAAATCTACCACTTTTTACGGAGTGCCTTAGCGAGATGTATTCTATTATTCAAAGTAATAATGCTGAAGCAGTGTATGTGTTGGGAGACTTCAACGCGCACCCGGGTGAGTCATTTTGTAATGAACTTATTAGCTTTTGTAGTGAGCAAGAATTAATATGCGCGGACTTAGATTACTTAGACATATTATCGCAAACATACACGTTCATTAGTGACTCACACGGGTGTAAGCGCTGGCTCGACCACTGTCTTGTCACACAAGCGGCGGGAAAAACAATTGTAAACATTGAGGTTATTTATAATACGTTTTGGTCAGATCACTTTCCCTTAAAAATAGAATGCGATGTAAATATTATTAGATTAAAAACTTGTGTAATTGAATCATCACTTAATGGTGTACGATGGGGTGAAAGAAGCCCTGATGAAATAAAGGAGTACTCGTATATGTGCAACAATAAATTGAAAAACATAGATTTTCCAAAGGACTTTGAGCTTTGTGCTGATAATTTTTGTAATGATATCAATCATAGGTTATTGTTGGATTCGATGTATAAAGACATAGTGTCTATATTAAGTGAATCAGCTAGTGTAAATCGAATGTCTAAAGTCATTATTAAAAATAAGGTTATAAAAGGCTGGAACAAGCATGTCAAAGATGTACATACTCGAGCAAGGTCTAAGTTTAAATTGTGGATGTGGTATGGGGAACCCAGTAGTGGGCCTATCTATGAGGACATGATATTAAGTCGTAAAATATTTAAATCAAAACTGAAATGGGTCATTAAGAATCAAGAAAAAATTGCAATGGATATATTGGCCTCACTCCATTCTAAGAAATGTTTCTCGACATTCTGGAAAGGTACTAAAAAGCTCAATGTCTCTCCAAGCTTACCATTTAGCGTGGAGGGTGAGAGTGACCACACTGGGATAGCTAATATATTTAAAGAGCAGTTTATTGTGAGCTCACCTCTTGAATCTATGGGAAGGGTGAACGATGCTGAGTCTTCTCAGTCAGGAGCACCCTTTAAGTTTACGTGTACAGAAATAAAAGCAGCCATTAAATGTATGAAGCGGGGAAAGTCTCCTGGGCATGATGGGCTCAGCATTGAGCATCTTCAAAATGCCGGTGTGCACTTGCCAAGAGTATTAACCATGTTTTTAAACCTTTGTATGGGCCATTCTTATCTTCCACAGGAGATGCTCGATACGTTAGTTGTTCCTATTGTAAAAAATCGGACGGGAGACATAGCTGACAAAGGGAACTATAGGCCAATTTCGTTAGCAACTGTAATAGCCAAAGTGTTTGACAGTGTGCTTGACGTGCACCTGAGTAACTGTACAAAACTTCACGACACACAGTTCGGTTTTCGTGCGGGGCTGTCTACAGAGAGTGCAATACTTGCGTTAAAGCACACTGTCAAATATTATACGGACAGGAAGACACCGGTGTATGCTTGTTTCCTAGATCTTTCCAAAGCGTTTGACCTAGTTTCATATAACGTTTTATGGGAGAAGCTTCGGAGGGCGGGAGTTCCGGCTGCATTGGTGTCAATATTATCTATCTGGTATGAAAAGCAAAGGAACTTTGTTAAATGGTCTAACGCATTATCAGAGCCATATAAATTGAAATGTGGTGTGAGGCAGGGGGGTCTGACTTCCCCGAGAATATTTAATATTTATGTCAACAACTTGCTTGTTGAGCTCAGCAGCACTCATGTCGGTTGCCATGTAGACGGAGTAAGTTTAAATAATTTAAGTTACGCAGACGATATGGTGCTGCTGAGCCCCACAATCGGGGGAATAAGAAAGTTACTCACTATATGTGAAAGGTACGCTGAACAGCATGGGCTGAAGTATAATCCCACGAAAAGTGAGTTATTGGTTTTTAAGGGAAAAAATAAAAGCCCCTCATATATCCCACACGTAAAACTGAACGGGTTACCGCTAAACAGGGTAACACAATTTAAATATCTAGGCCATATTGTGACAGAGGATTTAAAAGACGATCTAGATATGGAAAGGGAGCGCAGGGCGCTGGCTGTGAGGGGAAACATGTTGGCGCGCAGGTTTGCTGGTTGTTCAGCACCGGTTAAAATAACACTTTTTAAAGCGTTTTGTCAAATATTCTACACCAGCAGTCTGTGGGCTAATCATACACAAAAAGCGGACAGCGCACTGCGCATTCAATATAATAACGCCTTCAGGGCGCTGTTGAGGCTTCCACCTTACTGTAGTGCGTCAGGGATGTTCGCGGATGCGCACACTGATGATTATTTCGCGATCATGCGCAAAAAAGTGGCATCAGTGGTACGCAGATCGAGGGGAAGCAGCAACAGCATTCTGAAGGTATTTTCAGAAAGGCTAGAAGGGCCTGTTATGGATAGATTTATCAAGCTGCATGTTAGACATGGGACTTGATAAATCTTCTAATAATCCTGGATGTATTGTGTGTATTATTTTATATTATTTTGTACTTGTGTGTTACTACTAACATAGTTTGTAAGTTTGTACTGTTTACTAACACGCTATGGGCCGTCGATGCCTGAAAATAAAAGATTTTTATTTTTATTTTTATTTATTTTATTTATAACAAAAAGCGATAAGAACACGTCATCCTCGGACGACGTCACTGTCACACAAATGAAAGTAGTATATTTACAAGCCGACGCACACATAGGGCCGCGCGCAAATCTGAGTTGAACTATCTATAAGCAACTCTAAGATACGCTTCAAAAAATGCGAAAACATAGTCTGTTACTGTTACTATTACAGCCTTTTTATCGTCCCACTGCTGGGCACAGGCCTCCTCTCACACGGAGAAGGATTGAGCGTTAATCACTGAAAACCTAGTCATAACATATAAAAAAATAGGTCACATTACTATTAATGGATAAAATCAATTTTGCTTATGGATTTTTTAATTAAAAGAAAAACACCATACACCGTTCAATAAAATAAGGATAATAAAATGACACACATAATAAAGTCAACATATTCCTCACAGTCTCGTAAACTAACTCGCAGTTAAAAGCCGGACTAAACCGCGGTTAGTCTAGAACTTTCCTATTAGGTTATCCAATGGGACAACTGTTTTAGTTTTTAGACTAATCCCTCGCTCGTGTTCTATTTAGTTAAATAGGATTTGTAAACTCTGGTGATAAGTAAATAAGGTTTACATACATTTTCTGGGGTTTCGCAAAACTTATCGTAATTTTTGACTCGTTTAAAAACCCACTATATTTGAAGTCAAAAGGTACCCTATAAAATAGATTTATTTATCTTATATCACAAAGGTAGCCATCTTATGTGCTAAGCCCCATAAAACTGTTGTAATGGTTTGCTGATCTTGAAAACCAGAAGCAGGTTTGTTTAACGAGGAAATTACAAGAAATAGCTTTAACATAAAAATCAACTAAGATTAGTCAAGAACGCGGCAAAATCGCATTCTGTCAAACTATAACATGTCTTGTCACAATGACGTTCGAAAAAAGAATCTTCCAAGCATAGACACCTCGCCATGACTATGGGGTCAGTGAGTATCTTTAATAACAAGTTAGTGTGCTTATGTATAATCAAGACCCGATTTACATTAATATTTCTTGGAAAGGTAACTGTGTATGTCTGGCTGGCTTTTCTGCCAAAACTCCTCAACCGATGTCAATGAAATTGTCTACACAGATAATTTAGAGCCTATTTTGTATCTATTAGCGGGAAGAGAAACCCTCGGAACACGAATGAATCCACAGGAAACAGCTTGTTTATAATAAAATGTATATTTCTTTTGTTTCAGTGTGGTATTACTTTTGTTGCGTGGCAAACAGTTACGTACTCAATGGATACACTTAACGAAAATACTCAAAAATTGACCTCCACCCAATATTAGACTGTACTGTTACTCCGACAATCAGTTATTTCGAAAATATTTTATTTTGACACAACTCAGCCGTGATTTTAAGTATTTTTTGCTAAATCAGTAGCTTTTTTTAAGGATAATGTTTTTAATAATGTCTCCTTTATAGATACCTATATTTTACGAAAGCGAGTAAGTCATGCTTGTGTGAGTAAATATGCGTGCAAATTGTCTTTGTGTGACTCGGTGACTCGACCAATAGTGAGCGCTCCCGAGCTTACGCATACAAAGACATTGTGCATGTATATTTACACACACCGCTATGCTATGGCACACAGCTATGGTTTAACCGCTTTTGTGAAATAAAACATCTGTACGACTAAATATTTTTTCGAGTGTTTTATTCGCTGAGTTATGTCGAAGTAAATAATTGTTCTATTATTTTTACGAAGTAATTGTTATAATAACAGTCCTGTCCTCATATTGGGGTGGTTGAGGTCAATTTTTGAGTTTAAGAAGAGTATCTCACACATATCAAGATTTTTGGTAATCAAAATTGATTTTTATTTTTTGAGTCACTAAATCATGTCAGAATGTCTAAATGCCTTATTAAAGGTACGACATATTGATTTGAGTAACTTCTTTGTTGAAATATACATTTATTTTGACGATGTTTTGGAGTTTTATTTTCTTTGCCCTTATGATTATCGGAGAGTTGCACCTTTTTTTTAACGAATCATTTTCAGTTGAATCACAGTTGAATCACTGATTTCAGCAATGAGCGATAAAGACACGGTACGGCTGCTTATGGTTTGCTTATCGTCGGTTCAACTCACCCAAGTTACCCACCCTAGCTAACCAGGGATAAAAATGGTGAACTTACCTTGAAATAATTAGCTCCAATTAAACTAATATTTTTAGTAAATAAACGTATTTAAAAATGTATCTCAATAAAAGCAGATAAAAGGAAAGCGCATCTATATCATACATATATGTATCATTCACCTTTAATTTTATTCTTTAACCCACATTGACATATTATATCTAGATGCCCTACATACAAACAAACAAAGTCACAAACATTTCAATTGTAACTTCAACAGTACAAGCCTAGTTAAGGCGTACAAGTATATAAATCTTGTTGGCCATTACTTAGGTAGACGGGAAATGGCCACATAGTAGCGATATGGCGTGGAAATCCGTCACTATATACTAGGGAGATATCTCACTATCTGTGTGTTTGTTAGGGATCTATCAGACAGAGAGCGGTCACGCGTTCTGCGTTGGTACCGTTCCGTTGGTTGGGACCTGTACCGTTCTATTTTACCTACTCTTCGATTGTACTATTAAAAAAAGTGCCGACGAAAGTGATAACTGTAAGTGTACAGTTTAAATGACAATGTATTTTATCAGAGACTAGCTTCTGCCAACGGTTTCACTCGGATCCCGTGGAAACTTCTGCACGAACCCGGATAAAAAGTAGCCTTCCTTGATAGACGGGCAAATCGGAACAGTAGTTTCTGAGATTAGCGTACAAGTAGGTATATAAATCTTGTCGGCCATTACTTAGGTAGCCGGGAAACGGCCACATAGTAGCGATATGGCGTGGAAATCCGTCACTATATACAAGGGAGATATCTCACTATCTGTGTGTGTTTGTTGGGGCGGCTACAGACCTGCACAGTTAAAACGAAAAGCAGAAAATTGAGAACTTTACGTACAGTGTAAATAACAAAGTAGTATCTATATATGCTATCAACACACATAATAAATAGGTTTTTTTTTGTTTGTTTGTTTGTTCGTACCACTGGTTTGTACCCTTAGGGCTCCGAAACTACTGAACCAATTTGAAAAATTTACAGTTGAAAAGCCTAACTCTTCCTGAAAAACATAAGGTATATTTTATTCTGGTACGGGCAGTAGTTTCCATAGGACGAGGTTGAAACCGTGGAAAAACGGCTAGTCAGAGAAAAATTGTAGTCAGGCAGTAAGGAGGGATGATGTACACAAATATTTCTTCTGGTTTAATAGCACTAACAAAACAAAAAGTTTGCCAACATTTCTATAAAGTCCGCGACCTGCAATTTTTTGTTCGCGTACACAATACGAATGTACGGCAACGTGAAGAAATATGTCACACACTATTTTGGTGGAATCCCGCCTTTAGATCTAATTACTGTTTCAATTAACGCGTATATCTGTACATGTGGCTAAGTTAATAAGGTCGTTAGCACACTTTTTTGGGATCTAGTTTTTGTTTGGTCTATGTAACTTTCCTTTTTAATGGGGACAGGCTAAAATAGCAACCTTTATTTCAGTTTGTTGTGGTAATCAGTTACCGTCATACCACGAAAACTTTTAAACGTCTGTTGAACACTTGTCTAAAATAATGACAGATTATGACGTTGAAATGCGGCCCGTTTTGCAGCCACACTTTTTTTAGACAAGTGTTCAACAGATGTTTAAGTTTTCGTAGTAAGGCTGATATTCTTTTCGACTAGTAAGATAGTATCTATGAAGACTTTGAAAGAATCTACTGCTATCCAAATAAATGTCTCCAATCTAATCTACTATGGACTTTCAGTAGTTCAGCAGTCGCTCAGAAACTAAAATTGAGTATCAGAGAACTGCGTAGCCTAGTGTACTAACAGCCTTTCTTTCTGAACGAAAAGTACCTACGGAACACTCGTTAAAAGTTCTCACGCAGTTTTATAAAAGTTTATACGTTTCAAGATATGTTTTATATGGTTAAATACAAGTCGTTGCAAGTAGTAAAATTTTTGAAAAGGTTCAGACATGTCTAATTTAATAATTATTTTGTGTCCTTCCAAATACCTGAAAGGACAAAACATAGTAAAAAATAAACAATAACAATTCACCAACTACTGTAATTTCTCATTGTAATTATATTAAGGTTTTCACAAAAGGTTTTAGCTAATTAAGTGTACAATTGCAGTGTAAGTAGAGCACTTTGTCTAAAATACGAGACAATAGGTGAGAACGATGTTTGCGAGTGCACTCATTTGTCCAAGCGGTCGCTTTATATACTGCTGTATACATCAACAGTGTTCTGTTGCTGTTGCTTGATTTAATATTTACTTAAGTTTTAATGGAGTTACTAAAAAGTGGGTATAATAATCACAGTAGTAACCTTGACATAGGTACATACCAAGACACACTTAAAGTCTATGTATTGTTTTCCTTCAATAAAAATGTTGAGCTTTTTGAGCTCCTCAATATTTTTGTATTCTTGTAAATATTTTTTATAGGGGCTTGGGTTTTTTTAAAAGTCAGATAGGAAAAGGTGTTACCAGGTATTGTAAGGTTTCTGGAGAACTAAGAAGGCTTTTCCAGGTCTGTCGTTATCATTATCTACCTATCCTATTTCCAATTATGTTGGGGTCAGCTTCCAGTAACACTGGATGCAGCTGAGAACCAGTGTTTAAGATGGAGCTTCCAAATCAGCTGTACCTACAGTTTGGAAATAAGTAAAGCAAAGAATACGATTGCAATCACGAATAAATTTCTCTATCACAATAAAAGAAAACATAATCATAAAACCGACATAATGACCGATTAAAGCAACATAACTTTTATTATTTACGAAATGCTTTTACGAAGCCAATACCTATCTGATTCGATCGGATATGACATACGGAAGCAATATATTACGGTCCCCTTGGGGCTAGACATTTGGCAACAATTCGTGAAACTTTCGGCCAAAAGATAAGTTGATTTAAATGTGTCATAGTAGAATACATATCGGGTATAAGTTTTATGAGGTTATAGTTAAGATAGCAGTCAGTTTGTGGAAAATGCTTAAGAATTGAAATGTCTACTGGCAATTTAAAGTGTCCTCGAGAAAACATAGTTTTTGAACTAAAGTGGTTTGGTATGTATTAATACTAATATTATAAAGTTGAAGAATTTGTCTATTTTAGTTTAAATTTTGGTTTATATCAGGAACGACTTGATAAAATCTTTCATTTTACAGGCCATTTATCAAGAAACGTTAAACTTAAGCTTTTTTATACGGGGGTAAGGTATTGCTGGGAAGTTTGCCTCTTGATACAAGTCACAACACTAGGAAGTGTTGAAAGGAGGGCGTTTTTGAGAGTGCTGTACTTATGTAATTTTGGACGTGAAGAAATGCTCATTTTATTATTTCAATAAACAATTTAGACTTTGTGTTAAGCTCCAGAAAATACCAAAACCTTGCTTGTTCCTCCAAACTCACTTATTGCCATACCTCAGTCAAGTAAGTAGTTTTCAGCAAATCTGTCAGTTAAGTTGCGAAGACAATATATCAAGTTGCGGTTAAGTTAGGGAACTAAGTTAGTGGCCGCTTGACATCACTTGAAGTTAAAGGGTTGGCCCACTGTTCATAAGTTTTGACAAGTTGACCTTTCAAGTTAGTGGTGATGTGTTTGGTTTTGTTAATCTTAATCGCGCGGACAGTTAAATGGAGTCAGAAGTTGAGCTCGGTTCAGATTTAGTAAAGTATGTTTTACAGTATCATTTTCAATATTATACCTATACCAAGATTATATATCAGTCTAACCAAGGGGTGTTTTGTTGTTCGGGTAACTGGGTTGAGGAGGTCAGATATGGCAGTTGCTCCTTGTAAAGCACTGGTACCCAGCTACATCCGGTTAGACTTGAAGCCGACCCCAACATAGTTGGGAAAAGGGCTCGGAGAATGATGATTTTCAATATCATGTACTTTTTGGTATTCAATATCATATACCAAGATTATACTTTTTGGTATATGATATTGTTTATAGTTGTTTAAAGTTTCAGAGGTCGCAATCACGTCTGCCGTGCCGTGGGGTCCGGGAATCGGTTCGATTTCTGGATCTAGCGGTTCCCTCAAGAACCATTGAGCCGGTTTGCATTTTTTTATTGTTATACAACCCATACATCGAAGTAAGTATAGGCTAAGTTTCATCTCGGTAATAATTGAAGTACACGGGTGAAACCGCTGACGAACACTAGTCTAAATAAAAACACACTCTTCATCAACTCTTTTTACAAAAGATACGGTCTTTGATGGCTAATAAAGTTAATTAAAAGCAATGTGATGAACTAGTTTCCACTGGCCGGTACAGTCGCGCTCGGGAAGCAAAAACAAAAAGATATCAAAGAGCTGGCAACGAGTCCGACTATACATAGATGTAAAGATGATAAGTTTTTCGAAATGCATTTTTCTAGTATGAGTATGTATGTATGCTCGGAGAATTCCTCAATAAGTAATATAGTAACACTAGGTTTTGCATGCGTATTCCTTTGTTCTATATAATTATTTTTGGCAGTATTACTCTTACGTATCGTGATCAAGTGTTGTTGTACCTGTTTCTAAAATCTGGATAAAAAGTATTTAAGAATAGTATTTATTTAAACCAGGTTTGGTGTGGAAGCGTAACAATCAAATATTGCACTATTTTATAGGGATTAATTACAAATATGTTTTAGTAAGGATTTATCCCACCCAAAACAAAAATGTGAAAGGCTGCCAAGTTCGATAATATGGGAATGCTTCGCCTATAAAAGAAGTGAGATCTGAATAAGTACCAAGTTCCATACACATACCTCAGTTAAAATAGTTACTTTTTAATGATGGTTCTTGGTAAGTTTTCATAAACCTACTAAACGCAATGAATCAAGTATATAATTTTCTATTAAAACTTGCCAAGTAACATCATTAAAAAGTAACTATTTTAAACTGAGGTATGTGTATGGAACTTGGTACTTATTCAGATTTCACTTCTTTTATAGGCGAAGCATTCCCATATTATCGAACTTGGCAGCCTTTCACATTTTTGTTTTGGGTGGGATTTCATTTATTTTTGTAAGGTTGTTTATTTTATTTTTTTCTTATGATTAAGTTCGTTAAGGAAATGTCTCATTTATACTATCTTTCAGATTTTTGAATATGCACTATGCTTCTTACAAAGAAATGAACTAGATTAACTAAATGGACTAGATTTACCAACTGACTGACATGACATGTTTTCATATATTATGTTCGTGGACCAAAGTTACACATTCGTTATTTTCGAAAGTGACTCACACTTGGCCGTTTTCAGATTTTTACTTTACTTTGACTAAATACAAACCTTTGTAACGAATTTCAGATCGGTCCGACCATTCGAAGATATATTATATAAATATAGATCGTTTTAGTTCCTTAGGGGTATTTTACACCGGGTATAAATTTACACCTTCATTATTTTGAAACCGACTCACACTTGGCCATTTTCAGATTTTTCCCTTTACCTTGACATGAAAACCTACCTCCATGCCAAATTTCAAGTCAATACGACCATTGGAAGTGGTCTAGGTTTTTGATGAGTGAGTGAGTCAGTCAGTCAGTCAGTGAGTGTATAGTAAAAATAGCGATTTTCTGACGTAAATATCTCTGGACCTACAATAGGTATATTAATGATATTTTGTATTTTAGATAAGTGAGGGGGTCTCAACAGATACTAGAAATTTGATATGCGCAAATAAAATAGATTTTGAGTTATAGGGGGGTCGAATTTGGCTCGAAATGGTTCGTGTAATATAACCCACGGCCGGTGTGTCGCTTTTTTTGCTCGAACTTGGCGGACACACTGCCGTGTGTCTAGATAACAAAAACATAGGTTAAAAACAAATAATTTAGTACTCAATAAATCTAGAAATATTATTTAAATGAACGAGCTTACTAACCTGTAAACAGTAAGCCTACTAAACATCAAAGAATTAGTATGCTGATATTTTATTCATGCGATTCAGGAAGTATTTCCAAGGTTTCCGAAAGCAATGTATTACCGAATTTTGTATGAACCCGCAGAAAAAAACTTTCCCTGCGTTGATAATCTACGTAAAATTCTGTAAGCAGTTCTGTACTTTGAAGTATGAATTGGACAAAGTAAACGCACTAAACAACTTTTCGCTGTGAAATAAATTATATCGTTTAATAAAAACGTCATAAGTTTATTTACTGTCCCACTATACGGCATAGGTATCCTCTTATACATAGACGAAATGAGCTTTAATCACCACGCTTGTTCAAGCAGGACACTGATTGCTGATTTCACGCTTTAAAGTCTAGGTTTCGTCAAGAAGTTTTCCTTCACCTTTACTCAGTCATTGGTGTCTTAGCAGTAGGTACTTATAAAATATTATATGACTTAGAAATGGACAAAACCACAACAAGTTTGAAACAGTAAATCGTCAATTTACTGTTCTCCGTGATTCATTGACTTTTTATAGCTTTTCTAATACATACTCCTCACCCGAAATATTGAATACGATTAGCAATTTATGAAGGAAATCTTTTTTCTGTTCAGAAACGGTACAACTTCGGTATTCAAATGTATTGAAGTTTGAAATCGATGTTGCTTTGTATGTTGAGGGTTGCCAAATGGAATATTTTTAACGTAAAGATATACATAAAAAAGAGGACTTAGGGATAAAGCAGAAAAAAATCTTGGAAAGGATTTTCCGACATATGAATCGAGTTTTTTCCAAAACAAGTAATTTACAGAGCTTTTATTGTTGCTTTGCTTTATTTTTATTTTATTTTTTTCATTTCTTAATACTATGTGTTAGATTGACATGTTTGATTTATCAATTATCAATTTTATCAGAGCTAAGTTGAGCTACTATTGTTTTATTAAGACTACTTATCTTCCAACTCTCAAACAAAATAATTATTCATAAGACAAACACTTTTAATTCCTTGGTTACTCCACTTGTCAAGCCATTTTCATCCTTACACAATTGCCTTAAAGTTCAAAGTTCAAAGCAGTATTATAGTTTCCCTGTATCTTCCCGTGCCAGCCACACAGGGATTGTTGAAAAGGCCCAAGTTTTGGAAACACGAAAAGTGCACTAAAACTTCTAAAGAATTTAGAAGTTTTGTAAAGGAGTTTAAAATCTGTTTTATTTTTTGTCGTTTAGAATTTGTTTTACAATGTTAAAATGCTTGAATACCTATAGTATAGTTATAATTTGTATTCTTCTTCTTAGAGCCCACGCACAATAATGGCTTTTTTTTAACGACGTCAAAAATCATCAAATGACCCCTCCCGCTGTGGGTTAGCTGCGGTAAGGGAGTGTCAGACTCTTACCGACTAAAAACCGTCATGTTCCGTCGTAGGCCTTTTATGTACCAGGACCGCGGTAACTCTTTCGAACAACCCGCAGCCCCGGTAGTGCACAATAATGGCTGACAGATAATTTTGAAAACTAAGCAATCCAAATTAGTCGCTATGATAGCCTGATACCAGCTGGATATCTGATCGTTGTAATGTGTAGCCCTAGCATTCATCTCCATACTGATTAAGAGCCTGATGAAACTGTATGCCGTACGTTGAGTTAACATAGGCTATGTTTCACAATTACAATCAGATACAATTATTATTGTTTTTGTGAATATGTATGTAGATTTGATTTGTAATGTAGGTATGTAGTTGTAGCAATGTAAACATCAGGTACAATTTTAATAGGTATGTCTATTTCTCTTGTTAGCTACCTACTTACATGTGTAGTACAAAAATGCCTTATAAGATTTAAAATAACTTCAAATAAAAATACGAAAAGAATTTCATCCAAGCTTACTGTAAGGAACACTTTAAAGAAGAAAAAAAAGAAGGTACAAAAAAAAGGGAATATCTTTTATGACGAAAAATGTAAGGAAACGGACAACTCCCACCTGGTGCCACTTAGCAGTTTGAATATTTAATAAGGCGACGTAATTCAGATCAATATTTTAAAGTGAGGGGAAGAAAAGTTCGTCTGAGACTAATGGCTAATTACTACGGTAAATGATTTTTCAAATAAGTAGGTACTTTTTTTTTGTATCGAAATGCACCTTTTTTTAAGAAAAAACTCTTTTTGTGGGTATTCTGAAGTTTTGGACTGCGTCAGGTGAAAATATTAAAAGCTAGCTTTTTTCCCGCAGATTCACTGGTGTTTTGAGGAAAGTACTACCAGTACCCGGATAAAATATCGCGTAGGTTACTTTGAATAATGGAACTACCGGCACTGAAATATTTTTTCAAATCGGTTGGGTAGTTTCGGAGGCTTCAGTGTACAAACAAAGAAACAATAAAATGTTTCTTCTTTATTTTATTAGTACCGATAAGTATTATAAGTAAATAGATTGTATAAAGTTCAACAACCCTTTAAACAATAAATACAAAACGCTATCTACATTTTAAAATCTTTGAACCCTGTAAAAATCGAGTTCAGTTCCAAAACATAAATTGTCTATGCCCAGCGGTGGGCCCGTGGGCTTAAAGCTACTTGCATCGACTTCGAAAGTCTTTGCCAATAAAATAACGTCGGAAAGTTGATTGCAATGTAATAAATTTAGGGACTTAAGTTGGTGCAGACACTGTAGAGCTACTAAATCCGCGGGTTATTCTTACTAAAATTATAATTTGCACAGTCGCATGTTGTTTGGTCTGTTTCGGTTTTTTTTTTCGGACCTTTACACCGAATGCACATGTGAACTCATACGCATAAATATTTATTTATGCACGTAACTCCGTGCACCCAGATGAATAGCCTATAGCCTTCGTCGATAAACGGGTTAGATTGCTCTGTAATGTTGTTTTATTGGTCCAGTAGAACTTAAATTTGCGCGCAAACAAATAAATGCTTTAGGTTAATTATATTTTTCAAATTAAAAATATCTATTGTCAACTAAGTAGTTTAAAGGATCATACAACTAGGTACGTTCTTATAAGCATAGCAATTGTGACTAAACCATATCTTACAAACCGGAGAGATCTAGCTTCGAAATTAATGGCGTAAGAAATATTTATTTGCTAAGAAATCTATAATCTTTGTACCCGTTGTTTTAGTGGCCCCACTGTCGGTGATTCGTTAAGCCAATAGTCAGGGTTGGAAGTAAATTGCACCTATTTGTTTGTTTTTCTAAGAAAAGCTCATTGATTGTTAGTTTATACTGTCTGAGAAAAATTGTTTAGTTTTCAATTAAATTGGTAAATGTTTAAGAATCCTAATTGCATATTTGTTATTCTTTGTCACGAAGACTATTGAACGATTTTTAATCAATCAGAATATAAAATAGACAAAATGATAAAGAGAAAATGAGAAATATATGATAAACTATATATATGAATATGTGGGAGCGTCAGAAGGAGCCTCGCGGCGGTACAGCCGACAAATATATGATATTTATACTATTTATCCGAGGTATTAAGTACCACCTTTGGAATATGCTTTATATATTTGGAAGCTAGTATATAATAAACAAATTAATATAGAACCCAGCCGTAAACAAACCAAAAACAAAATTAAGATAATCTAACAAACAAACAAGCATGAATAAACCATTGAACATTTGAATAAACACTTTTCAATCACACATCCCGTACTGTATGTATGTATAATCTGTAGCGATCGCTTGTAATCCGTGCGGCCCGATAATTTCTATTGAAATTGAACTGAAATCCTATTGGTTTACTTCCAAAATATCGTGTAAACGAACAAACTGACGGATGTTTTATTTCCAATTTATTGAATAGAACGTGGAGATTTTTTATTTTACTTTTTCATGTAGATGTGTATGTTTTATTTTAGGATAGCGGGGTAGAAATACTTTTGTAACTATTTGTGTTTTTGTGTAATGTGCACATAGTCTTTGTTTGCGTAAATTCGGGAGCACTTAGTAGTGGCTGATGTGCCGAGTTGTACAAAGACAACATGCATGTACCTGCATTTACACACAACTATGGCTCACACGCTGTCCTGAAGTAAAACATCAGTACCTACCTTTCCTTGAAAGTTGGTTAATTAGTTAACCTAGATTCGTTTACATAGCCTAGTTAAATACAGGGCGACCTAATAAAAGCGAAGTTATAAAATATCTATTTCTTCTGCACTACAGGCTCTTCATCATACTTCCAGCCTCGAACACAGTACCTAAGACTATGAGCTTACCATAAAATTAAACATATATGGTCTTACTACAAAAACTGAAACATGTGTCTAAGAGTTGTCTAAAAAAAGTTGTGGCTGCCAAATGGACTTTATTTCAGCGTCATAATCTGTCATTTTTTTAGACAAGTCTTAAACTGACGTTTAAAAGTTTTTGTGGTAAGACGGTTACACTCCACATAGCTACATGGGCGCTGCACTCTGATAAAAACGTGCCACCTCATGAAAAGTGTTGCTTACCCCAGCTGATTAATTAGTTCTATTATTAGTTCCTCCCCTTATTAATCGATAGTATGATATTAATGGCCTGTATAATAGGACATTATGTTCTGGACTGATCATAGTGCCCATTGTTGAGTGATGACTGTCGTTTTACAATACCGTATAGTACCACTGCTGTGTGTGATCTTGAGTTCGATTCCCGTGTCGGACTGATAGTTTTTAGGGTTTTAAGAAACTTTTGTAAAGCAGACCGGAGTCTTAGAAGTTATCTGCATATCTTACCTATAACATTATTTTTTGTAAGTATACTCAAACTCAATTCTTTTCAATAATGGCGTCCAGACCAATTGTCAGCCAAAGCGGTTGTTCTTGAAGTCAGCCAGCTACGCAGGATATACTATAATACAGACGCATTTGCGTAGATACAGATGAACTCTCTATTCTATCATTCTCATAGGTCCAATCGTATCAAAGTCAAAAATATATGTATAATAATTATAGCAGTAGACTGGTAACTAATAAAGAAAAATCAAGTAAAATCCACGACCGTACGTAATTGACCTAAGCATTTGTTTATTTGCGGATAGTGAATAAAGCACCCAATCAAGGGACTAGGTAAGAACCTGGGTCAGCTAGGGAAAAACTTAATTCTGAACAAATGCCTCTAGGCTTAAGATTGACCTTTTCGCCGATGGTCTAAGTTAATATCATCTGAATATACAGTCTTTCGTTTTTATCTTTAACCTTTTTTTTGACCCACTTGGCTCTTCTCATACAGAGAAGGAATGAGCGTTAATCACCACGCTTGCTCAAGGTGGATGAGTGATTTCAGACTTTTTAAAGTCGAGGTTTCGTTGAGATGTTTTCCTTCACCTTTAATCAGTCATTGGCGTCCAGGATATAATACAAGGTTGACGAGGTTAGAAGATCACCATGATTACGGTGGTTTGATGGAATAATAGTACTGGACTGGTGATTGGGCTAATGTCGATGATTTTGACTTTATGGCATGTATAGACTTCTCTGTCTGAGATAAAATATAAGATCATACATACTAAATATCAGGTCTGCAAGTCAATTTTTAGTCACGAAGATAATTTCTCATAACTTGAACCTCAATCTGTTGTACCTTCTGTCAGCCGAGAATACCTGAATAGTCTGTGAGTTAGGTGATCTTTTAAAAAACTAGGCCTTTCTCAGGCTTTGTGTTAACTTGGTTCAATAGTTTTGGCAAATAGTGCGACAAACAGTTATTTTTAACCGACTTCCCAAAAAGGAGGAGCATATCAATTCGGCCGGTATGTTTTTTTTTTTTTTTTTTTCTATGTATGTACATCGATTACTCCGAGGTTTATGGACCGATTTACGTGATTCTTTTTTTGTTCGACTCGGAATAGCTGCCAGTTGGTCCCATAGTCATCAGGTCAGGATCTGATGATGGAAACCCTGAGAAATCGAGGGCAACCTTCGAAAGTTGTAGGCATACATAGGGTAAAAACTTGATACTCAGGTGTACGCCTAAAAGCACTATTCAACAGTGAAGATTTGGAGCTGATCTGATGATGGAAACCAGAGAGGCTCGAGGGAACTCGACAACTGAATATGTAAACTACCTCGTGTTTGGGCTTAAATTATTTGTATTGAGAAGACCTTTGCAACAGTGAAGGTTTGAAGCTGACCTGATGATGGAGACCAGAGAAAGTCGAGGGAACTCGACAACTGAATATGTAAAATACCTCGTATTTGAACTTATATTCTTTGTATTGATGAGAACTTCCCACTTGTATGGATAGTGACAACTATACGTATCACTGAAAAGCTTTAAATAAAAAACTTTTTTACAAAAAAATTAAACCGACTTCCCAAAACACTAAAAAGCAAAAAAAAAAAACTATTTTTAGGTGCATCGGCCTAGAAGTCGGTGGCAAAATTAACTTAGTAACATCCCTTAGACACCGAATTCTAGGCCGATGCACCTAAAAATAGTTTTTTTTTGCTTTTTAGTGTTTTGGGAAGTCGGTTTTGGCATTTATAATATCAGTAAAGATGTTCTGTCATTTTTCTGTATACAATATTTTTATATGAAGTTTTAGTACCTAAACCTATTGCTAATTTCCTCTTACATAAAAAAATGCTATATATATTCAAACACAAATTACGAACTTACTATATTTTACGGTCGGTAAATAAATCCTCATATCTAATAGAAGTTCCCCGTTGCCTCACAATTCAATTTCCCTTATATGTTACCTACCTGTATGAATATAATATTGCCTAGAGAAAAATATATTGTCAAACAGTTTATTATTCAGAGCCCAAATATATTGGGAAAGTGATATCTGTGTGATATATTAAAATGCGTAAATTGTAGCGTGACTATCTTTAGTTATTATTGAAGAGTTATTTTAGGATTGTCTTTTGGGAATACATATGTAACTTATTTCTAAAAATTGTATTAAAATCTTTGCAATTTTACTTTTTAGTTAAATCCATAGGTACAAATATTTTAAGCTGAAGTAATTGTTCGTTTGTACGCGTAGTCTTACTAATTACTAGTCCATTTTGAAAAAATCTTTCAGCGTTAGACAGGTCCCTTAGGTATCGGAGATGGCTACAGGCCATTAATCTACATAGATGCATGAAGTAGTTCTGGACGCATTTGGTTACCAGAGTCCATTTTATTCGCCTATTCGCAAACCAATTTTATAATAAAACCGACAAAAAAGCTACCCTTAAAAAGTATCAATCATTACTAACTTCAAACATTTGATTCCAACCAGCAAACATTTTCCACAATACAATTAGCTGCCCCGATTTGTATGTGAAACAGTGTAAATTGTGAATGTGTTACAAATATACTGCGTCGCGACATATCAAATTACACTGGATTGCACGCCTTTGGTTCATGTTGTGTGGTCCAAGTTATAAGATTATTGAAGTGATTTTATACGTTTTTTTTTTAAAGCTATCGTACGTGAGTATTCGTTATGGTTATATAACATAGTTATAGTAACATATAATAGAGTTTAATAGTTTTCTAAGTTCCTTCATTACAGACTTATTCTTTTAAGGTTCAGTTGCCACTTGTGCAAATAATAATAAAATCAAGAGAAAATCAAAAGTTTAAGTCAAAGTTGTTTTTAAACAAGCCAAATTCTGTGTTTAATTTTTGTGTAGTCACATACATGCATTATGTGAATTTCACTATTTTTATAGCCAGAAGGCATTACTCCTTGATACGGGGCGTATTGTGTGGAGGTTTCTGTCTGGGACCCTAGCCATCTATTTTTTTCTTTTTATATATAATATTTAAAAAATATTAACAATAAGTTTTAAAGTTAATAAACAAAAAATATTCACAAAACGGCTGTCTTCTTTTGACTTACACACAGGTACCATGTAATCGCGTTAGAGAGCCCCACTGTGCCCCGAGGGACACAGAATCAGATATAAAGCCACCTTTTTTAACCGACATGATATAGAAATAGGTTCTGCAGTTTATAGCTGCGAGTAAAAACTAGTTGTTTTAAAATAAACACATCTCAAGTGTGAAATACTAGTCTGGTCATCCTCATCCTCTGAGCCTTTTTCCCAACTATGTTGGGGTCGGCTTCCAGTTTCACCGGATGTAGCTGAGTACCAGTGCTTTACAAGAAGTGACCGCCTATCTGACTCCCTCAACCCAGTTACCCGGGCAACCCAGTACCCATTGGTTAGACTGGTGTCAGACTTACAGGCTTCCGACTACCCGTAACGACTGTCAAAGATGTTCAAGAAATACTAGTCCAGTAAAGATATAAAATCATACAAAGTAAGTTTATTTATTCGTTCATTTGTTTTGTTTTCCCCTCTAAAACAACTGAACAAACTAAGATGCAATTTGGCATAGAGATAGATGGTTTTCTAGATACAGAAAAGACTTGAGTACCTAACCAGGTGCGAGACGTACAATTGGAAAATGAAACAAAGTCGCAGGGTGCCGATAATAACGTATATTAAAATATTGCACAAGCACAATGTCACAGACAGTTGACATCAACGACAGTAGTTCGAACAAGCCAATACATGTGGCAGATTACTATTGTATGTGGCCAGTAAGGGCCACAAGGAGTATCCTTCAACATGCCCCCTTAATCTGCTACATGTGTTTAACTTTCACACATTGTCTTCACATAGCAAAACAATCAATATACATACACAATGTATAAAAATAACATAAAAACAAGAGATTAAACCATTACAACAAATCAAAAAAAAATTATAAGTACATATTAATAAAAACTTAAGTAACACTTTCATCTTTCATCACCCGCCCTCTTAATGGGTAATCTCGTCAAAGCGTTTTTGAATTTTGGTCCTGGCAGAGACTTTGTTAACATATCTGCCAGCATGTCTTGTGAAGACACATAAGTCACCTCTACTGACTCATTCAATATTGCTTCGCGAATGAAGTGAAACCTAATATCAATATGCTTTGTCCTATTATGGTTCATCTTGTTTCTCGCTATGTGATGTGCAGACTGATTATCGTTATAAATAACAACAGGTTTAACACAAATATTATTTGTTAAGCTGTTTAATAAACTTCGCAAATAAATCGCTTCCTTTAAAGCTTGGCTAATACCTATGTACTCTGCCTCAGTTGAGGAGAGAGCTACACACCGTTGCTTACGGCTCTCCCAAGTTATTAAATTTTCGCCTAACATAAACATTAGACCCGTGAAGGATTTCCTATCATATGACCCACCCCAATCCGCATCCACGTAGCCAAGAAGTTCTAGTTTACCTGACTTTCGGAAGGTTAGTGCAAAATCCGATGTCCCTTTCAGATATCTTAGCACTCGTTTTGCACACTTAAAATGAACTTCATCGTAACAATTATTGAATTGCGACAAAACGCTAACTGCGTGCGCGATATCTGGCCTACTATTTTGAGCTAGATAGTTAAGACATCCTACTAGATTTTGATAGGGTAACCTACTATCAGACTCTAAAGCTTTTTCAAGTCTGATACCAGTTTCCATGGGGGTAATGACTGGTTTGCAGTCCGTCATTTCAAAGTCCTTTAAAACATTCATAACATATTGCTCTTGATCGAGATAAATGTTATTTTCATCTCTCCTAAGTCGCATACCTAAGACATGTCTAGCAGGACCTAAATCCTTGACTTTGAATTTCTTTAATAACCCGGTTTTCAATTTTTCTTTTTCTTTTTTGTGTTTATTACTACAAAAAATAAAAATATCATCTACGTAAATAACTACGACTATCCTTTCCCTATTTCCTAGTAACTTTTGGTATAAACACGGCTCTATCTTCGATTGCGTGAAACCTAGATTAAGCATCTCCCGGTCAAGTTCATTGAACCAAGCATTCGATGCTTGCTTGAGACCATACAACGACCTATTTAACTTGCATACCTTAGTTTCATGACCTTTAGTGATAGCACCTACAGGTTGCATCATATAAATGTCTTCCTTTAATTTTCCATAAAGGAAAGCAGTCGTTACGTCCCATTGATCTATGTCCCAATCGTATTCTACAGCTAATGAGAACAAAAGTCGCAAAGTCGAGCTCCTTACTACGGGTGAATAGGTTTCGTTATAGTCTACGCCACGTACCTGTGTAAATCCTTTCGCTACCAGCCTAGCTTTGTACTTTGACACCTTACCATCACTATCTCGCTTAATTTTAAAGACCCATTTACATTGAATCGGCTTCTTATCGCGGGGTAAATCAACTAGTGTCCACGTCTGATTCTCGTGCAACGATTGCAGCTCATCTTTCATGGCCTTCTGCCATAGTGCACGATCAGGTCTACCTAGTGCCTCGTCCACGGTCATCGGATCGCCGTCAATTGCTCCGAGAGCGTTGATGCACGCGTTTGTATAATCAACCGGCTTCCTCGTACGCAAGTTGTATCTCGGTTCTATACTAGTCTCTGTACTCGCTTCTTCATTCGTAGCGGATTCGGTACTTCCTGTATCTGCATCCTGAAAATCTTCTTCAACGTTTGAATGATCGTCAGGAGATACATCCAAAACCGCAGGTTCAATTCGTTCCTCCTCAAGGGACAAAGGAACAACTGCGTTCTTCGTCACCTTCGTACCATCACCAGGAAAAACATTTTCCAAGAACTTCACATCCCTCGCAACTGTTATCTTGCCAGTCTGTGGGTGCATAAGTCGGTAACCTTTCGTAAGTTCAGAATAACCAATAAAAGTCAACGCTTCAGTCTTCATGTCTAGCTTATGTCTTTTCTGCTTCGGCTTTAATGCAAACGCCAAACATCCAAAGATTTTCAAATGACTCAAATTTACTTTCTTACCGGACCAAAGTTCTTCAGGTACTTTATTTGTGACAGCCTTTGTGGGGCTTCGATTCTTTAAGTAAACTACGGTACGTACTGCCTCAGCCCAAAACTTCTTGCTTAGATTCGCCTCACAAAGCAACGTTCTTGCTTTCTCTATAATCGATCTGTTCGCCCTCTCAGCTACGCCATTCTGCTCAGGCGTATATGGAACCGTCGTTTGGTGCTTTATACCAGCAGACTTGAAGAACCTGTCGAAGGCATGATTACAATATTCAGTACCATTATCAGATCGAAGGCACTTTATCGACTTTCCAGTCTCCTTCTCTACTTCCGCCTTGTACTCACGGAATTTATCAAAGGTTTGACTTTTATTTCTTAAAAAATAAACATGCGTCTTGCGCGTATAATCGTCGATAAAAAGCAACATATAAATAGAACCAGCAAATGATGGCTCTTCCATTGGACCGCAGATATCCGTGTGTACTAATTCAAGAATCCGTTCTGCTCGTGTGCCTTTGTTTTTGAACGGGCTTTTACTTGACTTACCTTGGATGCATGGAATACATGGCTCAATTTGTTGTTTATTGTCGAAACTCATACCAGTCACCATATCTTTTAATATCAACATATAATTTTTACCTAAATGTGCTAATCTTCTATGCCATAGGTTTGACAGAGTTTTTTCTGACAATGTCGAGTTGACATATTTTTCTTTTTCATTTAATTTGAAAATTCCGTCAACCTCATTGCAAGTCGCAACTATTTGGTCGGTTTTATTCGTAATAGTGCAACCTCTTTTATCAAAATTAACCGAGAAATCTTTCTTTACAAGATCGCTCACTGATATTAAGTTCATGGATAGTTCAGGAACATGAAGAACATTTTCCAATGTGAAATTTGAACTTCCGCTAATACTTGGTATAGCATTTCCTCTTCCTTCAACTGATATATCTTCTCCGTTGGCCACTTTGATTTTAAAGTTACTATTGACCTTCTGCAAGTTACGTAACTTTTCGGCATCCCAAGTCATATGGTTTGAGCAACCACTATCCACATACCAGCCACTCTTCTTCGTGGTATTCGTATCCGCCGTACTCAGACACACACCGGCATGGATCTGCTTGCACTCAGATGCCTTGTGTCCCGGCTTATGGCATTTAAAGCATTTGCGCACTGGCTTCCGAGCTATTTGTTTTGGTGCCTGTTTCTGTGTAGAAAGAAGCGCATGCTCACCAGCTCCAGATTTGTTTTCGGCCTGTCTATTCGCTTCTTGCAGCAGTTTAGATTTTATTTGCTCTAAGCTGATTTCTTTTCCGCTGTTGTCTACTGCCATGACCATCGGGTTGTATTCCGAAGTTAACCCAGCAAGTAGAATGGAAATGATCCAATCATCTGCGACTTTCGCGCCAATAGCAGCTAATTGTTGCGCTAAGGATATCACTTTGGATATGTAATGTTCCATGCTTGAACAATTTTCTAGCTTACAGGACCATAATTGACGCTGCAACGCGATTCGTCTGCCCCAGCCTTTGTCCTCATATGCGGCACACAGATTGTGCCATGCCTCACGCGCGGTCTCCACGTCGTATACGTAGGCAAAACACTCAGGCTCTAACAGCAGACATATCGTTGTTCGTGCTTGTCGATCGGCATCTTTCAGAGCAGGAGTAATTTCATCGGCTTCTACAGCCACCCACCAGTTTTTGCACTCCAAGTAGTTTTTGACATGGAATTTCCAAACCTGGAATCCTTCTGCTCCGTTGAGCTTTTTTATTCCAAAAATGGAACCTGACAGACAGTTATTGGCATCCGTCATCATAATCGGAAAACAAAATCTCAATTCACAATATACGTTTATATATTTTTCTGCTTATCGGCAGTGCATTTCTGGGCTTACTTGCTTTCTGGGCCCATAACCAATTGGAAAATGAAACAAAGTCGCAGGGTGCCGATAATAACGTATATTAAAATATTGCACAAGCACAATGTCACAGACAGTTGACATCAACGACAGTAGTTCGAACAAGCCAATACATGTGGCAGATTACTATTGTATGTGGCCAGTAAGGGCCACAAGGAGTATCCTTCAACACGTACTCTCCTCAGGGCACGAACGAAGTTGACCATTAAAAATATTTCAATCGGAAAACAAGATGGAATATTTTAATGGCGTGCTCGAGTATTTTTATGAAGTTCATAAGAATTTTATGTTAAACGAAATGGCTGGGTAAACCAGTCTGTTGGTTTAATAGCTGTCCTGTAAAAATATTTAAATTGCAGTTTATTTTTTAAACAGTTTTTTATTGCGCGGTTACTCCTGTTGGGGACAAAAACAAAGTGATGTAACATTTTGATATGTTTAATTACAAATTTCTTTTTTTAAATACTTTTGCTGTAGTTTTTACGATTGATTATATTTTCATTTTGTATTTTATGTAAGTGTACTCATTCTTATTTTGTATCAATATCATATCACTAATACCAATGTATTATTCATTTATACATATTAAGGGTTCCCTGAATCACATTAAAATAAAATCATGTAATCTGAATTCAACCTTATTATTTCTTCGTAGCACCTGCGCTAAGCTCGTAGCAGCTGCGTAGCCCGTAGTGCCTACGTAGCTAGTAGTGCCTACGTAGGTGAGCCGTAGAAATTATACGTAGGCAACTAAATAAATATTATCTGTTAGATGTTTATTGAAATGAAATATCATTTAATAATAGTTGCAAGTAAGTTACTGTATTTCTAACTGAGTAGCCAGTAAGTAATATTTTTTGCTTAATCGCTTCGTAGTTTTAGCGTGATATCGTAACAAACTCATTTTAGCATTTCTAGTGAGGATTCTTATAATGTTAATGTGAATCGATTCCAAATTTTTTTCCACTTAAAATAACGTTTCATATCCCCAAAATATTCGGTATTTTTATTTAGTAACATGATGTTAAAACTACAATATTTAACGTGTTAAAATCAGAATTTATCGGTATTTCCAGCGAATGCACTAATTTGATGATCTACGATGTAAACTAATCAGCTATGACAATGATAATATATTAAATGGAACTGCATACAAAGGTCAATGACGAATAATTCGTCCAGTGACGAATTATTTGTCCGATGTCGAATAATTTGTTCGATGACGAATAATTCCGTCATTGACCACTGCGTCTGTGATGTTGTATGCACTTTGAATATTGTATTGCTTTACTAATATGTGGTAAGCTGGTTTGTATTCGAGAGTACAATTGATTTATCTACAGGCACACAAAACGAATAATATATAAGAAATAAAAATTGCTATTGAGGTCTGGATTAATTAGGTCAACAGAGGTTTAATGAAATCTTGAGCAGGTTAATTGCTATTTTCATATCGAAATTTTTATTTTACGCAATTAAAAATATATATAAGTATACACAGTATAACATTGAAAAAAATCTGACCACACATAATGTAGAAAAAAACATACATATTTTAATATATTCAAGATTCTTCAAACAGGCCTCCGAAATACATGAATAGCGCTTAATCATTTTTTAACTGCTAATATTCGGACTTTTACAGTAACATATAGGTACATAAAATCCTGACACATGAGATATACTCTCTAACAACACAACACGCTGAAAGTTAGACAAAACGGTATATTTTCACAAACGAGATGAGAGTAAAAAAAACTTTTAATGGTTCCCGGTCATGGAGTTAGGAAAGATGAGCGGAGATGCCATAATGCAGGCAGATCAGGCGCCTTCTTCTAGGTGAAACTCGTACGGTGGGCATAACCAAAACGATCAGTTACGAGAGAACTAACGAGGCTTTTCGTTTATTGAGACATTTTTTTTAACGACGACAAAAATCATCAAATGACCCCTCCCGCTGTGGGTTAGCAGCGGTGAGGGAGTGTCAGACTCTTACTGACTAAAAACCATCGTGTTCCGTCGTAGGCCTTTTATGTACCAGGGTAACTCTTTCGAACAATCCCGCAGTTCTTGAGACATCTGTCAACGATTTTTGGTATTACAAAAAATGGTCGGGTCCATAGAAGGCGTATAAGAAAGAAGACGTTCCTCGTCCCCCGAACACCCGCATTTTGGCGCGCTACTTTCTTAGGAGATTTTCCGTTATGGCACCTCCGCTAGTCATTTTGTTTTCCATGTTCCCGGTCAAGGGTCGGCCTACATCTTGTGAGAGGTAAGAAAAGCCGATTATAACTGTGAGTGTCCATCCGACCCCATGTTTTTTAAGGGCCGAGTGGTGAGGGTGTTTTTAAAGATTTAGCATTTTTTTTGCTCTGACTTTTTCTAGAGGAGTTTGGTTTCTAAACCAGCGAAGTATATTATGCGCGTGGATAAGATACATTATTTAATGGTATTTAGTTGTGCAAATTACGGCATAGAAGACAGTTTAGTCTACGATCTTAGATACATATTAAAATACAGTAATGTCTACGTTTCTAAAATGTTAGGTTTTATAAGATACAGAAAGTATCATGTTAGGCTTCATTATGTTAAAATTCAATATATTCTGCGTAGGTATATGATTTTACTTCTGATAATTGTGTATTACATTAATTACATATTATTCAACATTAATACTCCTGGGTTAAAATACCGCTTCTTTATTTATGACTTCCTACTAACAGTCTTCGAATACTGTCATTGTATTTGCAAAATAAAAACGTAGAACGCTAAAACTACACAAAATAATTTTGTGGGTATTCTCTATAAAAAACTAGACGGTTTTAAACAAGAAGTAAACGCTCAAAACCAATACACAATCTGACAACATAAGGAAGAACGCCAAAAAAATCATAATCAAAATGGCCGCGGCGCGATGTTCGACAATAAATTGTCGCAGTTCACACGAGACCCAAGAGGGCTGTTCCTAGATTGGTACACTCGTTAACATAATAGAAAGCGATAGATAACTGCTTTTCGTGGTGTTTTATTGCGGATTTTTTTGTGGTAGCTATTTGTAATAAATATTGTGTACAGTTATTAAAAGAAAATAAGGTTTTAAGTTTTACAAAATAAGTACCATTTTCATTACATAATTTTTTTTTCATATTCAATTCTGTTTTAGGGGACTGCTTGCAATTATAAAAGTATTACTCCATTTTCTATTAAAATTCATTTGCGTGTGAATGTTAGCTGTTTGAGAGATTACGCCATGCTTGTTGTCCCCAAACAAAATTAGGATAAGGCTAGGGAGACGAGTTTAATAAACTTTTGTTAATAAAGTGTTTACCTAAACTAAGTACTATCATAACTAAAAAAATACCTCTTTAAAAACACCAACATCACATAGCCAATTTCAACAAAAATATTGAACAAAAAAAGACAATGTTCTTCAACACTTTAGCTACCGTCTGTCCCACCCATTTGAAACCACTCGGTTTGCGTTAGGAATTAATTCACCATATCGCTGGGTGGACGAACATTTTTCACGAACACTGAGAGATAACATCGTTGGACAGATTTTTGAGCACACTCTAATTAGCTCGTGGCTGGAATTTTAATAGAATTTTCGGTGGTTTATCAAATTAAGTACATATCTGATATTTCTTCTATATATCTGCGTTGTCTTTGTATTATTATAGTTAGGTACTAGCTATATTTCGCATCTGTTATTTTAAGAGTACGCGCACACTACAAACTTTTAGTCGGTCGTTAGTTGGTTTGGATTCGATAGTGTTTTACAAGGAGCGACTGGCTATCTGACCCCCTCAGCCCAATACCCCATGGTGAGACTGGTTGTCTACTGGCTTCCGACTGCCCGTAATGTCTGCCAAGGATGTTCAATGAGAGCCGGGACCTTCAGTTTAACGTGCCCTTCGAAACACAGTCATTGGTGTCTAAGATATACTTAGAAAGTACATACAAACTTAGAAAAGGTGCATTGGTACTTGCCTGAACTGGAATCGAACCCGCGCTCTACTCTACTCGAGAGGTTGGTTCTTTGCCCAATAGGCCACCACGACTTTTAAGTGGAAATATGTGTAGTTTAATAAGTCACCCAAAAATAAATTTATTTATTATATTAGACTTATTAAGACTTATTTTATTTAAAATAAGTCGCCCATCTATATAGAGACCGCGGCAGGCGTAGGTAACTTGCTCAATGTGATGGTGATACCTAATCATACTGATGGCCAAAAATAATACTAAACCTTTAAGTTATTCTAGCAATAGGTTACCTAACATCAAAATTGAAGGATCACCAACCAATCCCTGATTGCTTATAAACCTGGTTTATACAACAACCAAACATCGAACCCGCGACCTACGAAGTTTAGTGCTGGAATTCAATTTAATTGGATTAATTCTGGGGACGTTTACATACGGTAATGTTTGATATGTTCGGCAAACATACGGTGTATGTGTTCACGTGGGGTTGGGAAAGGTGACATTTTGTTGCTGGGGAGTTTGTTGCGATGCTTCTTTGTTATACGTAAATATTTGTGAAATTAAACATTGTGTAGTAAAGGAAAACTTACTACACAATGTTTGAACTGCAAAAAAGGATATAATGTAGAGAAATCATTTGCATTTTGAAAAAAATGCATGTTAAACTGACGCTAAATGTATGAAGTTAGATTTTAAAATATTGGTATGTACTACATACAATGAAAATTTTTCATAGGAAAGGGTAACTACGAATAAGTTAATAATGAAGATAAATTAATCTGGTAAAAATTACGCGTTAATTGACGACATTAAATGCTAAAGACTGAATGCTAATAAAATGCTAAAGATTAAATGCTAACGATTTAGTGTCGGCTAATCATTTGCTCCCAAGTAAGTAATACACTGAAGTGCATATGTATGTAGTCAGTCAAGGGCTAACGAGGGATGATTGATGCAACACCGTTTCTTCATTAAGTAGGAACAAGGTAAATGGAATCTATAAATAACTTATAACGAAAGGTTACCCTATATTTATCCGTATTTATGTGCAATTATTAATAGTGATAACAAAAGTTTTCACGTAAAATATTTTCGATTAAAATCCAACGACTGTCTTTGATTCCAAATAAAAGCTGACTACAGAGAAATTGTCGGTCAAATACCTAAATAAGGTAAGTAATCGTGAATAAAACCATTTTTTTTGTCGGTACCTGAACATTGTAATGTACATTTTCATACTTAGCGCCGCATTAAAACGCATATTTTCTTTCCCCTTTAATTATTTATTTCTGCTATGTCCATATTTAAACATGCGTACATGCGTCTTATATTGTGCAATAAAACTTATTTTCTTTCTTTCTTCCTTTCTTATTTTGATCCCGTTCAAAAAATCGGCCGACTAAAAGTTTGCAGTCTGTGGGGTATCAGTACTTATTTATAGCCCATCTAAAATTGCGTTAAAAATTCAATTTCTATCAACCCAAACTTAATGTAAAGTGAAGTCTAAAATCTCTATCTTCGCTAATTTTGTTATAAATTAGCATACTCATCGAAAAATAACTTGATAGCGCTCAGACGAACAACAATTTGGAATACCTAGCTGAAAGTAAATTTATTCGATAGCTAAATAGAGTGGAATTTCTTGCTGAAAGTTAATTAGTAGTAATTAATTATTTGAAAGACTATTTATTGGAGGTAACTTAGTAAGTATTTATTAAAGTGTACCTTTACTGGGAATGGGTCTTAAGTTTTGGTCTAGATTAAGTGGTGTGTAGTAATTTGAAGTTGAGTGCATCTTAGAGAATTGTTTTGCTTTACTTGATTTGTTGAAGTCGTTTTAATTGAGTGATTTTGTTAAAGCTAAAGATTGTTTTATACCTTTACATAAATTCCATTTAGACTGTAGGTACATACATATGTAAAGCACTGGTACTCAGCTGAATCCGGTTAGACTGGAAGCCGACCCCAACATGATTGGGAAAAGGCTCGGAGGATGATACATATGTATCTGAGAACTGTTCTCTCCTTCCTTACATTATTCATTTCTATGAAAGAATTACCTAGGTAGCTTTAACGGTACGTCATGCATCACGATAAAAACTGTATCTTATAGCCTTCCTCGATAAAAGAGCTATTAGTATTGAGTCGCGACTTCAAGTAAACAAAGAAACTCTTCAGCTTCAAAAGACATAAACTAGAAGTACAGAGAAGTAGATTTAAACCCATTTTCCTTCTAAGATTTTTCTAAGAAATCTATACTTACTATTAAGTAAGGATTTACCACATATTGCTGAACTGCATCTGATGCATTTACATACCCCTAATATTTTTCCTCTGCGGTCGGTTGCAGTGATACTCTTAAACCAGTTTTGACCTACTTTCGAAGGAGCTCATATAAAAGATGCTTCGTTAGGTTTTCGGCCGCGTCTCAAAGGGAAATATGCTGAGCTTGCTTGATTAAGATAATACTAGAAGGGTTTCTTGATAACGAGATATTGTGTGTGTAGCTGATGTAACTTTTTTACATCTATGTGTATTCAGGTTGTAACGCTTAAATAACTACATATTGTGGAATAAGTAAACATTATCTTTATAGTATATGAAATTCAAGGGCGGATCCACCGTTGTGGGCACGATGGGCATGCCCACAACCTTATTAGACTTGTGACATCTCACGGTTTTTTGAAATCGATAGGCTGATGATAACACAAGGGAACAAAATAAGACCTTTTTTTGTTGCATTTAATTTTATGACTGCTGTTTACTAATTCGAGGTCACCATATTTTTTTTCTAACAACTTTAGTTTTTGAGGTACTTTTGTGTCCCAGAACACACAAAAATTCGCGCTCGCTACGCTCGCGGCTTCTTCACTTTGCGGTGGTTTTAGTCCAATGTCGAAAACGTTAGATTAGTTTAAGTTAAAATTGAAAGTAGAAAAGGATAACACCCCCATAACGCCCTCTTTCGCACTTTCTGGTTAAGAAGAAGCGGTGAAGAACAAAACAAACTTCCCAGCAACGCAGCTGTCTATTACAATAAAATTATTATTATTTACAATAATCACTATTTTACATTTTTTTTTTGTTTTGGTACTGTTTTGTTAGAAAACTCAAAAAATTTCGCGCTCGCTGCGCTCGCGCTTTTTTCACTTAGCAGTAGCTTCTTTTTTGCTTATTTGGCTGATTTCGTGTCCCAAGACTCCAAAATTTTGCGCTCGTTACGCTCACAGCTTCTTAATTTCACAGTACTTTTTATATAATTTCAATAGGTATGTTTGTGGCACAGAACTCAAAAATTTCGCGCTCGCTCGGCTCGCGCAACTTTATACTGCTGCTGCTATTTAGTTGTGACCACAACCTTTTTTGAGGGCTGGATCCGCGCTTGATGAAATTTACTATTACATACACTACCACCTGTAATTGCTTAAGAATCCTGAGGAAACTACTTAGTGCACCCGGATAAGTAGGCCATAATGTTCCTCGATAAATGGGCTATCTAAAACTGAAAGATTTTTTTAAATCGGTGGGCCAGTTCAACTAACTTTTCAGCTTTATAAATATAAGTATAAATACTCATCAAATCTTCAGGATAATAAACAGCGAATTTATCAAAAATAGTTCCACAGTTTGTTTTGGAGACCTTAGAATCTTTCAGGTTTTCAATTGCCTGCAATACTGCCAGCGTGGGATAAATAAAACACATCATAAATATGGTATGTCCTTACGAGCTGTCCTCGTGTTGACTCGTCGTAAACTTCATAGATTTTAATGCACTTTTATGGACACTTCAGAACATCTTCGTATTAGATATTTTATAGACAGCACGTGGCGAAAACTGCATTCTAAAGTTTATCGAATTTCTTAACTTACAGTTAACTTAGGATTTCTTATTCCTTATTTTTATTGGTATCGATTCTAATATAATATTCGAGTATTTGGTCATAATTACATAACCAATAGCCATTTAGGAAGTGGAATTTATCTTCAGTCTTTACTTATCAATTTAATGGGATGTATATGAGATTTTTGTGGGATATCATTCTAATAATAAAAATACAAAAAGGATGTATTGATGGATTCTCTGCCACGTAAGTGCTTCTAGATGGATTTTGATGAAACTTTACAGTAACATTATAGCTTCCACATCTGAATAACACATTGGCTACTTTTTACTCGTGCCTGGTAAGTAGTTCTCTCAGAAAGTATGTAAAACCGCTGGATATTACCATATACTTACCTCACAAATACTAATAACATTACCCCATAATAACAAGAAACACCGTTTTCCTTTCATAACCACATAATCATAAAAAATATCTTTTAGCCAATATACAAATTAAGAGGCTAAATAATGTAGCCATTAGCCATTAGCCGTGGCCGGTGGGGCCGGCTATAATCTTGCTTATCTCATTATACTGGGGTCTTAACCCGAGGTACTTAGTAAAGGTTTTGTTTGTAAGATTGTGGGTATTATTTACTAGTGGTTGACTGTGGTTTCACTTGTTTTATCAGTTCAAGTATTTACTTGAAAACATTGAAAGATGATTCTGTCGGTAGGTATGTCTGGAATACTGAGCGTGTGAATGTTTCATGTATGCTATATATTTTTGTATAACTTATGTAACTGGTAAAGGTATATGTAGAGATTTTTACCTGACTTCAAAAAGGACGTTTTCTCAGTTAAACTTATGTTGTATTATCTTACCTTTGACTGAATCAATTTAAATGCGATTTTCAGCATATTATTTGTCATTTGTTTTACCTAGGTTTCTATTAATTTTGTAAAGTTTAAGGTATATACTGAAGTCAGTTTATTTTTTCGATAAAACAATTTTTGATTTGAAAAGATAGGTTAATAAACAAATGACTGATGTAGGACGCGAGTGACGCCGTAGGAAAGACGCAGTTAAACATTTTATAACGAGGAAAAATGTTCAAATACGGTTCTTCTGTATTTATCTTTTTGTGTAATCTTAACGAACCTAAAAGTTTGTGAGTTCCCAAACTTTTTGTTTGCGCCCAAAAATTATCATCGCAGAACTTTGTGAATTATGAAATTTCTTCTTAATTGCTTCATTTGTTTGGTAATTTGGTGGCTGTTTATATTTCGAGGGAAAGCAGAAACTGCTAATAATGATATTATTCGCCTTGTGTAGGTATTTCCTTTGTATTCTGTTTTATATATATCTACAATCTAGTATCAAGTCAGAGCAACATGGTTTTTGCATAACTTTTCATTTACATAATTTCTTCTTATATTTCATTTACACAATGTAATTAACGTTGTTTCATTAATTAATTAGAACATATAAAAAATACATCTTGAGTTTTTATAAAATAAGAACAATTTATATTAAGATTAAAAATAACACATTCCTTTAATGAATTACTCCATTAGGTAATCTTAATTAGTTTTTACTAGCTGTTTTCCGTGGTTTTGCTCGAATCCCGAACCACTGCCCATACCTGAATAAAGTAACATATATAAAAGACTATGTAATTGTAGATCTTGGCTCTAGACTACCTATCTCTCGACTACCTTTCATATAAATCCATTCAGAAGTTTTGGCGTAAAAGCGCGACAGAGTTATCGAGTTATTTTCGCACCTCCTTATAAAGAGCAAAACAACTTCAAAACAATTATGTGAATACACAACAGTGTTTATCATTCGCGTCCAAAAATAACTCCAAAGAAAATGATAAAACAACAACAAACAATAATAATATCCAGTTATTTTCCTACTGGGTGCAAACAAAATATTTTTCACATTCCGTTCCTGTTTTCAAAGTCACCTTGAAAATAACTGCATTCAATTAAAAACAAAGATAAAAGTCGTACTTAGTTACGGAGCCAATTGGTCCCGAGTCCTTCAATTTCATTGATATCGTTAAAGTATTTCCGTAGTTCTAAGGGTTGTTGCAAACTTGGCAACTGTTTAGTTGAACTATGGTACACCCACGTACGTTGAGTCAACAGTGGGAAGATACAATTATATGTAATCAAGAACCCTTTGTTTGAATAAATATTAGTTGAGTTGACTTCCTTGACATTGCAATTACCAAAGCTATATTTAGTTGCTATTGAGATAATTTTAGCTAGGAAGACATATAATTCACCTATAGCCCAGTTGAAATATACTCTTAAAGCAAGTGTTTGTTAACAAAAATGTTAAATACTTTACATTTTTGTAAGTCTGGAAGCCGATCCCAATATAGTTGGGTAAATGCTCGGGGTATTTTTACTTTACATTTTTGAAGTTTTATTTTTTTATGTATTAGTAAATGTGAAATTGACATAAGATTCCGATAATTTACCATTCTTTTTTCTAAAATTGTATCCAAACAGTTGCCCCACAAAAAGTTGTCGAGTGTAAAAACAACTTAACAAAATCTTTATTTGTTTTCTTGGCTCAACAAACATAAGCGGTCATTCCCGGTACATAAGGTCAATGGTGCATTTAATTTTTATAGCTATGTTATCGTTTCAACGCAGGTAGTTTATTTTAACGAACGCCTTTCCTGATGGCTCATACGGTTTTATTATGATTTTAGAAGCGGAACCCAATATACCTATGTATGTATACGGAAATGTTTGTATGCATGACTGGAGGGGTTTTGAAACAAATGAGGTAGGCTTGTTTGTAAATAAAAACAAATGAATGATGCAAATGTGTGTAATATGTGAAAATTATATCAGAGCTGTATCTAAAAGTATTTTTTACACAAGACTTATTTAATACCTAGGTGCCTGTAGCCTATGTGTTAATCCAGGGTATCACTTATCGACATACCAAATTTCAACCAAATCGGTCTAGCCGATTTTGCGTGAAAGAATAACAAACCAACATCCATTCATCATCCATTAGTAGGATATTTTACCTGAACTGGCACCTACCACCCAACAATTGTATCCGTATCCCTTGGCAACTATTATGAATAACCGGGTAAAATGTGTCCCCATAACTTTAAAACACCGGAATGGGCTTTTTAACACCAAAAGGTTTTTTTTATTAGACAGATAGGTCTTCAGATTAGCACATTGAAACAAACTCTTAAGCTTCATAATACCAATTAATATTATGTTGTTCTTATTAAATCATTATAATTCCTACACTCAACTTAAAAGTCTCAAAAAGACAACTAAAACACAATCATGTAGGTAATATTTCAAGTTTAATCTCCGAAGTGGACTGAAAAATCCGTCGAGAGCAATTGAGTTTCAAGTTCCATTAAGATTATTTTCCGATTGCACTGTCGCGTCGCAAGCTTACAACCTTAGCCGGTAGTATAGAACATTATTACGTTAGTAAGAAAAACTATTGTAAACGTTAACATTGTTTTCTCTTTGAATTGTATTGATTTACTGTTTACCTTTCAGTTGCATTGTATAATTTTATCAGCTTACTATTGTTATGTAATAGAATGTTTGCGAAAATATTACTTTTCAAAAAAGTGTCTATGGAGTTTCTTGCCGTCTCTTCTCCATGAAACCATCTTTTTGAAACCGTGCATTTAATTAATTTGACGTTTCAAAAGAGCCTGCAAAGGCCTATTCGAAATAAAGACAATTTGATTTGATTTGTTTGTGCGAAAAAATGTGTGACTCCTTACAATAATTTTGTATGTAAATGTAATAGTAACTTCGTCGGTCTATCTGTCCGTCTATTACGTTCACTATAAAACACAACACTCTAAAGCCTGAGAAAGGATATATTATTTTCTAGATGTTAGAAGCAGTTCCGTTGAAACGCAGATGGTATAAGTGGAAAAAATTACCATGATCAATAGGTAAGCATGAAGAAGTGTTTCTCATAGCTAGGAGCTTCGTGGCTAAGCTTAGCACATTGCATAGTGTGGTGCATAAAATAAGAAAGATTCTAGTAGCTACGTGGCCAAGTATTGCACATAATGTGTGGTGCATGGTTCACTTAAGTCAGTGTTGAATGCTCACAGAAAAAGCCCGCCTTTTCTCCTCAATAACGAGTTCTTAAACTACCCAAAGGACTCTATTCACATGCTAGATATTAAATACATTTTCTATCTAGTTAAAACACATAAAAAGTATCGACTGCAAAATGAATATCTATAGATATCACAGGCCACTTTTATTGAATATCAGGAAAAATACCATAGCAATATATTCGTTAGCGATCATAAAAAACCTATTGAAACTTCTACCGATTGAAAAATGCATATTGTAGGTATAACGCGTCTAAGCGAAGCGATTCATTTTAAATTCCTATCATATGTACTGTCGATGTAAAACTCGGTTGGACGCCATTTCTAATTTCAACCATCGATATCTTTTTGCATCTTAGTTTAGGTAAATTGTAATTTTGAGGTTGAGCTGTAGCTATAAGTTAAATAATAGGGTTTAGCTGAATTTGTTTAAACAGCATTAAGACTACAGTAGAATTAAATTATTGATCTATACTAATATTATAATATTAATTAGAGGAAAAAAAAATTGTTTGGTTGTTTGTACCCTAAAGGCTAAGAAACTATGGGTACATCGATTTTAAAAAATCTTTCACTGTTTACAATTTTATTTACAAGGCTTTACAATTTCCAAGTATAACATAGGCTATTTTTGACATCGGTTAGAGAAATAGCCCCGGGTCGCGAGTGAATTCGCAGGAAACAGCTAGTGCTTATATTGCTCACAGTTTCTGTAGTTTCTCCCTACAATTCGAGAGCCACTAGTACTTTGCTTATAGAATGCAAACTACCTTTTCACCAGTTGTTCCTAAGATAACGCAAAGTCCAACGGCCTTACGTTATGCGGAAAACTTCTCAATATGAAACAGATGACTTAACCCCGTGGCTGTCACCAAACCACGAGCCCCTCAATCTAATCTTATAGCTGTTACCACGAGGCAAATTCGCTCACTTTCCTTTTTAATTAAGCCACTCTGGCCGTATTTTCCCATAGGCTATTTCCTTCTTGATTAAGAGTTCGCGCAGGCGGCAAACTTTTAGTCAGACGATAGTTTTGGGCTCATAAATCAGTATCATCATCATCTCAGCCAAAGGACGTCCACTGCTGAACATAGGCCTCCCCTTTTGATCTCCACAGATACCTGAAGATGGGTAATACACAAGTAACAACGATCAGGTATTTAGCCGGTATTTTTCTGTGATATGAAGTTACCAAATGACCCCTCTTGCTGTGGGTTAGCAGCGTGAGGGAGTGTCAGACTCTTCCTGACTAAAAACCACCATGTACCTTCTTAAGCCCTTTATGTACTAGGGCCGCGGTAACTCTTACGAACAATCCCGCAGCCCTGGCATGCCTCGGCCCTGGTGGGCCCCGCCGGGATCAGACCGGCTTAAAAACTATGATTGTATATACTGTTTTCTAAAAAATCATTTTTTTTTTCTAATCACTGGGCAACAGTCGGCCGACTATTTAGTCTGCAGTATGTGCCTAGGTTAAAGGTCAAGGGAGCCTCTAAGGCAGTATAAGGCGACCCTATTCAGGCGTATTTGACATAGTATTACTAGTATTGACGTTTATTTCTATTTTTAGGATATTGAATGTTTTAGGGTTTGATATGAAGTGAAGATGGGCGAAGTGTTCTTTTAGAAGGTGCCTAAGATAGATAGATTAGTAGGTTTTCAAAGATAGCTAGCCACCTTGTAAGAACTGGAAGTGTGTAGTCTTTGTCCAATTCCAAGTATATTTATTTATTAAGAAAAAATATATTCCCAAAGATCATTTCCCTATAGGGGTACATTGGTCTAGTGGGCTCATTTATATCTAAGCTCCCTAAAAACCTCAGTTCGATTTCCAGGTTAGGTTATGTATTCATTAAGATATTGATTATCACCATCATCTACCTATCTTTTTTCCAACTATGTATTGTATACTGAAGGGTGCAGCTGAGTATTGAATAAATATTATTTAGTGGATATTTTACTTACTTGCTAACCAACACTCGTGCAGCGGTGAGTACAGGCAAATTCCAGGGAGGCAGCAGCCCAGCAGTGAGCACGTTTCGGCTGACACCACAATAGTACTTGCTATTTTGCTTCAACATGTTAAAGTCTAATAACAACATCACTTGAACTTGATTTTAATAAAAAATACTTTACAACATTAAATAAACCCACATACAAAATTGAAATAATACTACTTTTACGGATTTTATCGCGGTTATATTAATATTATTTAATCCCGACGTTTCGAATACTTTTCAGCATCCATGGTCACGGGCAGACTAAGGTGTTGGTCGTCTTGACATTATAGTTATAAACAGCTACCCTACATTTTGTTAATATTCGCGTAAGTGTCGGAAATCTACCGTTTAAACATTTTAAACTCAAAATACAAAATATAAATACGCGCGCAACATACTCAGCGCTTTCAGCATAACTTTGCTAGCTATCTGATTATTTACGAGTTCCTTTAGAACTCCAATATAGCGGGTGGAATGTTTGCATGGAGAACAAAATGACTAGCGGAGATGTCATAACACAAAATCTCCTAGGAAAGTAGCGCGCCAACATGCGGGTGTTCGGGGGACGAGGAACGTTACTAGCTCTGCCCTTACACGCCTTCTATTTTCAGAATAAAATTACCAATCAATCAAGACCAATCTTTTGACAGATTGGTTTTCATTTGACAAGGAACCCAAATGCCTCCTTAGTTCTAACAATTGATCGCGTCTACCATACGTTACTTGACCTACAAGAAGGCGCCTGACCTACCTTCCTTATGGCATCTCCGCTATCTTTCCTTCCTCCGTGAATGCCTGCATTAACACGTTCGCTTCGCTGTATACTGGATTATTATGTAAGCGATGCAGCGGCTGGAAAATCATTTACGCTTGATACAGAGATTGGAATTTGTAGATCTGTGTGCTTAGTTGAAATTACGGTGTGTGTTACCTTTATATTGAACTATATATCGTCATTACGGTAAGTTTATTATTAACTTTCATACTGGTTGACTCGTGCTCTGTGGGAACTCTTTTCAATAAAGAAAAGTATTCTCTTGTCCAATGCATCTAATGTCCACCAAATTGCATCCAAATCGGTTCTGCAGTTTCATCGTGCAAGCGAAGCAAATAAAGATCGCATTTTTTAAGAATAAGTAAGGATGTACGGGTTACAATTTTTTATTGAATTCCAAAGTTGAGGAATATTATAAGCAAGTTTTGATTCATTACGGATCGATCTAAAGATTTCTCTTACTGTTACAGCCTTTTTATCGTCCCACTGCTGGGCACAGGCCTCCTCTCACAAGGAAAAGGATTGAGTGTTAATTTCCCTAGCTAGCTTTTAACAAGACTTATGATATTTTTTGTGTGATTTAGGTTGCCGTGTTTCTTTTGATAGATTACCTTACTTTATACTTACCCCAGTTTATGGTGGAGGTGTTTGCAGTATAATCATCCTAGTGAACAAAAAGTTCATTTTCTTTTTACATTTTGAACACAATATTTCACAACATCAATTTATAGTCACGTTTTTCCATCCTACTCCATATCAAATTTTAGTTTTTGATATCATACCAAAATGAAAATATAAAACGTCGACCATTTCAAGCACCATTTTGCAAGCAAAACTATTCAACTGCGAAACGCTGAAAGTCAATATAGTCGAATATTTTCAGGAAAATGTTCAGGTATTTTCAATCAGTTTGGGAACAGGCGCGTATACAATTAATCTTTCGTGTAATGAACGAAGCAATAATGTTTAATGAAATTGTGAAATTCAATTTTACAGTACCTGTAATTGTATTGGGATTGGGATGTAATAGTTCAGTCTTTAAACTATTTTCATTTCACTAGCCCTTTAAAGCTACAGATACTCCGAGGTCAAAACTGGATGTAAGTATTTTAGTGATTCTTTGCCTAAATCTCAACCTGTAGCTTGTGTAATTAGGTACGCTTTCTGGTTAAATAACCATGTTTAAGCAAATAAGGTAGGTTTGTTAGTTTTAATACTTAATGCTGCTGTTATTTATAGATTTGTAGTAGTAAAATAGTAAAATAAATATAAACATACGAATTGAGATTTTTTTCCTATTGGGAAGTCGGTAAGTTTAATTTTACATATTGAAAAAAAAAGTGCAGAAAAATGTGTTTATTACCTCTCTCTTAGCTCTGTCAAAGTTGGTCGCCGTTCATTTTTTTTTTCATAAACCAAATAATAATAAATCCTGACCATAAAGGTCATTCGTTATTATCATACGACCTTAATTACTTTTTGATTGAGCCGTGTTCCTACAATATATCGTATTCGTTCATTAGTTACCCACGCTGGTATTTTTTATTCCATTTGTAATATAATACAAGCGTCCTTATTCTCTTCTAGAAGATTATCGGTCATGGCGGCTGTCTTCATATAAGGAGATCAGCCAGCTGCACAGGACATATAATAGTGCACCAGCATTTGCGCTGACACAGGTGCACTTTCACACTCACTATTCCTTCACTCGCACAGCCCGATGGGACGGCAATCCGTTACGACCGGAGAGAGATCAGGCGCAGGACGAACATGGCATAAATTGAAACAGAGATTCACGCATATAATGAATTTATTTTTGCTAATACAATCCTTACAGTTTATTATTTACAATTTTCGTTTATTAAACTAATAATTCTATACTTAATACCCGTGACATGGAATGTAAAACATTACAAGATTTATTTACAGTATAGTGATGTTCTGCGCGTGATGATTTCGTATCGATATTTTTGTTTATCGATAAAAAATATTAGGCAAAGTTTTTTTTGAAAATATTAATAATCTTTTTTTGAAAAATATTTTGAATGATGAAAAAAATTAAAAGATTTTTTTTTACAAAATCATCACGTTCAGAAAATCACTTTTATTTATAATATTAGTTACACTGACTCTTTGTTTCTAAAACATATACTACTTGACTGCATTGTACATACATAGATCACAAAATAGGGGTCTATATAATATATATAATATAATATAAACACTCAAGGTACTATGTACAAGGAACGTGAAGCCATTTTTTCTAAATTATTATAATTTTTATTTTATAATATAATATTTATGATTTATTTTTGGCACTTTATTGCCATGTTACTTAGAGATATGTTATCATTTTAAATTCACATTTTATGTCAATTTTATAATTTTGAAGGGTGCTTTTTTCTCCATATAAAAATACAAATAAATATTTTTTATCTTTTTTTCACATATTTCTCACAAATGTTGTCGTTGAAATATAAATCAAACAATACATACATAAGTTTGTACAATAAATGAGATGCGGTATTTACACCCTTCAAAATATTTTTATTAAAATCTAAGTACAATACAAACATTTAAATACATAAAATTCTTTACAGTTATATATTTTTTTATCTTATTTTAATAAATATCTTTTTATAATAATTTATATTTCTTAATTTTCATAATTGCTCGATTTTATTAACACTCACTTAAGTATTAACATATAATTTAAAATTACATACCAGTTTATTAACATAAAAAATAAAATAAAAATACAATTCGGTTTTACAAATATTGTCTAGTTTTGTTGTACTTTTGCATTTTCCTGCATATAATATTTTTTATATATTTTGTGCTTCTGACAGAAAAATAAAAAATAATTATTTTAAATATATTTTCATTATACTTTACATACTGATGACTAACCACTTTATTAGCGACAGTTGCTTGCACAATATTAAAAATACTTAGGACAAATATAGTTTCAAAACATAATGCCCGCCCTGGAAATGAATCTAAAACTTTCACTCAATAGTCGCACTTATGACCACGAAACCAATTGGCCGTAGCAGTTTTTTGTGTATTAAAACAGTAGCTATTGCCTGGATCCGTGATTTAGTCATCTTTTTAATTATATTCTTGGAAAACCAACGAATAAAGAACTTAAAATTTCTAGTTAATGATGCTGACGCATGATGTGAGTCATACTATTCAATACACATTTTTAACACTTAAAGTGACTTATTATACCAGTTTTCAAAAACTTGGTAAAAGAAACTTCATAACTTATTGTTCGGTCGATTCCCCGCAGCGAACTCAGTATAATAACACGGTAGCTAGGTGTAATTTACTAGCACGGAGGAAGGAAAGAGCGGAGATGACATAAGGAAGGTAGGTCAGGCGTCTTATTCTAGGTCAAGTACGCATAATGGAGTCAGCCAAACTGACCAGTTACAAGTAAACTAACACGGCGTTTGGGTTCTCTGAGACATCTGTCAACAATTTTTGGAGATGCATATAAGGCAGGTAGGTCAGGCGCCTTCTTCTAGGTCATATATCTAGGTTTGACGTAACCAAAACCATCAGTTGCGAGGAAGCGACGCTTGGATTGTATGAGACATCTATCAATGATTTCTGGTATTTCAAAAGTTTACGGGTTTTGAAGAAGGCATATAAGGTTGAAGATAGTCACGTTCCTCGTCCCCTGAACACCCGCATTTTAGCGCGCTACTTTCTTAGTAGATTTTGCGTTATGACATCTCCGCTAATCATTATGTTCTCCATGTTTACTAGCGATTTAGGCAGGCAGCCTTATTGCGGTAAACTAGAAATTGTTTGACTTATTACGTGGAAATAATTATATAGTCTAGTGGTTCAAGGGCTCGGTTTTAATGTTAGAATACAGAAATTGGTGGCAAAAGGTCATATGGCAGAGGTGAACGCTTTATTGGTAGGAAAATTCAGTATTTTCTAGAACAAGATATTGGATTTATATTTTAGAAAAGAGACTATTATAGAATATAAAAAAAAATTAAGACCACACTTTTTTTTTATTGTAAACTAACCGAATAAACTATTTTTATGGTGCTGGTAGCTCTGCTTCGGCATTGCGATTTTAAGATATTATCGAAGAAAAAAGAAATTTAAATATCAAGGGACTATCTTTTAAACAAATCTCAATTCCTCCGCAAATCATATTTTCTTACATAAACTATAGAACAGTTTTCATTGGGTTTATATAGTTTCTGAATCGGCAAGTACTGATATCCATTTAAAATAAAAGGTGCTAAAATATCGAGCATCAAAATATTTCTCGTAGCAAGCTATCTGCTACGAAGATGTAGCTCGTAGCACGCGTAGTAAAACTCGTAGCGACAATTGAATATTAAACGTAGCATTTGAAACTTGAAGACAGAATTTTCTTGAAGAATAGAAATATCATTTTTGATAGAATATATTTATGTCTCTGACATAGCAGTTCTATGTAGGGACCTTTAAGGCTTGTATACGCCATTTTGACCTTAAGTTAATGTTAAAATGTGACTTATTTCTATGTAAAATTTGAGGTCATGATAGCTTTTTACAAAATCCAGCGTTACACATTATAATTTTAGATATATCTTCACTGACCCGATAAATCACCCTGTATGTAAAAATAGATATTGATTTTGTAATTTTAATCACCCCGTCTGCTTAAGTATAGAAATAACTTTTTTTGATTAAAAGTGTATGCATATTCTCCTTACACAAATTACCCTTCAAACTTTTCTACGCAATTTCAAAATCAGCAAAGAGCGATTATTTGTATTTAAACCGAGTCATAAGAAATAGTAATTCATTTCATGTAATAATGTATACCAATCTTTGTCGTAAACCCGAAAACTCTGTCTTCTTTAAAGTGTCTCTTCCCATCTTATTCAGATACTAAGCTTAAACATATGTAGATATTTGACAAACATGCTTTTAAATTAGTGTATACAGTAAATAATGAAAAATATGTTCATCAATCTGATGAATGTATTTTTTAAGAGACACAAAGGTTCTTTTAAAACTGTCTCACAAATATTTTAACGAAACAAGCAAATTGGGGAGGTAATCCAAAACAGACAGATATCCACCACAAAGGTTTTACTGATTGCTAACGCTTACGACTGGCCAATCCGAAGTATTTTGCCTAAATAAACTCGATCGTTACAATAAACCTTTCTCTGTAATCGTTGGAGGTTTTATTTCAATTATCTTACCTATTTGGGCTGGTTTTGTGTTTTTTTTTTTTGTTATCTGTTAGGTGCTTTTTAGTGCGAACAGTGTAAAATGGTAGTATTTTTTTAATAATTGTAGGTACAAAACTAGGAGAGAATGATGAACTGTTGAATTTAAAACACTCGTGGACAAGGTGAACTTTTGATTGAAAAAGTCTTGGCAAATATTACCACCTGTTGAGACTTAAAAAAGGGGAATAGAGAAAGTAAGTGAACGGAAAATTATGACAAAAATACTACACAGCTTACGGCCGACTACTGAAAAGCTACTTTTTATGGACTATTCAAACATCATTCAAACATGTCTTTGTCACACTCACATCAGTTAATTTTAGTTGTTTTTTAATTTTATTTTTTAACTTGCCTGAAATAAAGAAACAAAAAAAAAAACAGGCCGAAGAACCGTGGAACCTCAAGAACTCAAAGTTAACTAACTTTTGAGTATTTCAAGGTAAACCCTTCAAAAGTTGTTAGAGCTACCTATAAAATCTAAAAGGGAAAAATAAACCGGAACAAAATGCCGTGCTATATACATACAGACGGTTCCAGTACTCTTAGTGAACCGGAATCGTGCCGGATGGATGCCGGAACCGGCACGCCGAATAGAAATAAGGAAACACCCTATATTTCGTTTTGCACACTTCAAAAAATGTGAAACAAAAATTTTGTATTCGGTTTGTGCATTTCAAATTGTTTGTGTAAACCATTTTTATTGATGTTGAAATCGGTTTTCGATTGACAGTTTAATAGTGAAAATATTAGCCTTTATTAAGAAAGTAGCATATCAGAGAGAGAGTGGTCATTATATTTGATTAAAATACTGTCCATATTATATTACCCATTTTCTTGAAGCTAATGGATTCTAATTTAATCAAGAATTTTATCCAATTTGCATTTTGGCCTCATTAACGGTGATTTTCGTTTATCTTACTTGCAATAAATATACGGATATAGGACTTTTAGATCACTGCTGCTACGTGTATACCAATTTTACGTGAGTTTACACACTAAAAGTAAGTTTTACAAGTCAAATTAATCCCCTAAATAAAGATCCGTATAGGTATTATTAAAATAAAACTATAAACTCCTTTATATACCATTATTAAAATAATATTCGTCCAAAGTGCATACCCCCGGGGAATTTTCATTAAACCACTCAAGCGTCATCATAAATTTTGGAAACGCAACATGACACAGTCTCATAAATACGGTATTCCAATTAAATTGATAATGCCTTCCTCGGTAAATTATATCCGATTACTTGGTAATTGTTTTAATGGGATCTTAATGAGATTCTTGTTAATTTGCGGATTTCCTAATAAGGTATACAGAATTTGAGTTCACGTCAATTAATGTAGATTATTCAGCGAAGTATAAGCTGCTTGCAATAAGTACTTGGAATGCTTGAATTTTGATTCATTTCCATGTTTCAATTTATTGTAATCAGTTAATTTTTTTTTCAAAGAATTTCTTGGCGGTTCAATTAGTTTGAAGTTTCGAAAGAGCTTTCATAGGCCAACTTAAAAAAAAAAAATTTATCCATACCTCAATTTTTAATCTTTATCGGTAGATTTTATCGCGCAATAGGTTTACGAAAGAAGTACAGATATTCTTTTGTTTTATTTGAGAACACAGTTTGAATGGCTATAAAATTACAGTATATGTCTTGTTTAACTCCATCTCCTTCTTTATTCATGTAATACGGACCTAGTTACGGTCTACAACACTATTAGCGCACAGATCAATACATTCATGAATAACTACCTCAATTTCTAATACCAACTGACCAACTAATACATTACGTAAGAAGCAAAGGTCGCCCCAATAATGCCTCCTACTAAATATTTCGTGAAGGTATTTTATGCTATAGTAAACCCAACTAGTGTTGGCAACGCTCCCATTTCCCCGGGACGCTTTTTATAACCCCGGGATTGATTCCCGCTATTGCATTGATCAGTCGACTCAATATTCTGTGAATAGTCCATTCTTTAGTTCGAAAGCTAGTTCATTTGTTTTCGGAGAATCCATTGAAATTTTCTATTTGTTCTTTATTTTTGGTAGTGACGGTGAAAGTTTTTGTTTTTGACAAAGGAGGTCGTCTGTCCTTTGAGTTTTGGCGTTACAATGAAGATTGATTGATAAAGGTTAAATTGAACACTGTCTGGAGTTTTTAAGAGATCATGAACCTCTGTTGGACACTTCAAAATCCCAAGTTTGTTTGAAAGCCTTTAGGGTAACAACGTGTCTTTAGCAGATAAATTGTAAAATTCTGTTTTTCTATTACCATTTTAATTAGGTACTGAACAATATTTCATTCCTAAAAAGTACAATCTAATTCATTGGAAAATAATAACTAAACAAGCCTTTTAATCATCATCTTGATCAGACTTTTGAGTTTTTTTAATTACAATTAAAGTATATTTTTGGGTCTATCAAATTGTACTGCAGTAAAAAAATATACCTATCATAAAATAACATAATGTTTGTCAATCATAAACACAACATACGAAAAAGACCTTAAACTAAACTAAAATCACCACTAACAGTCCCGCAATTTAGAATCCAAATCCCGTATTTCGCCCACACACGACATCACTATTCTACTTTATTGAGATACCTCGAAGGGGAAAAATGCCATTCGGAATATGAAAGTGATTACGTCATGCTGACATGAAATATTGAAGGTAGAAGCATGAGGAAGAATTCTTATGAGTATAAAGTTACTCTACCGTCTCTGAAAAGTTCGTAAACTTAAAAGATTCATATAATTTTGAGGCGTTTAAGAAGATTGTGAATATTTTTGGGTTTGATTTCTTGGTAAAACCGTAAAACCGGTGTGATTAAAAACACTATTTATAATGGAGAATAGTTATCATCATTAAAGTAAAGGGTGATTTTTTTGCTGGTATCTTTTTGGCAACACTGTTTTTGGCAGATCACGCGTGAATCGTGTCTTGTGTCACTGTCAAACTTGTTCAGTATGGTCTATAATTTAATCATGAATCGACTTACGAACGAACAACGCTTGCAAATTATTGAATTTTACTATCAAAGACGACAATGGCCGAAACGTTACTGTGAATGGCGAGCGCTACCGTGTGATGATTGGCGATTTTTTTTTTCCCAAAATGGGATTTGGGAAGGGGAAATGGAATTGGACATGCCTGACATGTGGTATCAACAAGACGGTGCCACATGCCACACGGCACGCGAAACAATGGCCTAATTGAGAGCTGGCTTCGGTGAACAGTTTATCTCACGTTTTGGGCCCGTCAATTGGCCGCCTAGATCGTGTGATCTAACGCCTTTGGACTATTTCTTGTAGAGCCAGCAACGATTGACGCACTGGGAGCCAATATTGAAGCATTTATTCGTAATATACCGGCTGATATGTCGGAGAGAGTGCCGAAATTGGGCCTTGCGAATGGGCCATCTAAACCGGAGCCGCGGCCAGCATTTGCATGAAATCATCTTCAAACATTAAATTATATTGATCGTTCTATCGATTCCAATAAAGATTTCATCAAATTTTTCAATTTTTTTGTGTTTTTTTTGAAAATCAAATCCTATACCTCTTAAAAAATCACCCGTTATATAGAGAATCAATGCGTTTAATATAGGTTTAACTTCACATGCCTCATTGGACATTTTGGTCTCGTGGTCTTAAGTGCTGCTATTGAGAATTTGTGAAACACAAATACGATAGGAAATGTTATGTATGTTTTTCTAAGAAAGCGTTTTCAGAAAATACAAATATTAATTAAATATATGCATTTCAACCTGGGGTTTTTTAAATTATATAGCTTGTTCGCGATAAATTCAGTTTAAACTGAGAATATTATAACTTCTTATGTTTAAAACAAAAGAAAGTATAGTTCTAGAGATACATTTATGATCACACATAGAACATTGATGAACATTCTAAAAATATTATGGTTTACAACCATTCACTTTTAACTAAGTGATTAAGCGTTTTCTGCTTATTATTTAAATAATCTAGAGCCCAAATACTTACAATGCTATATAAAGGTATTTTTATCATAGTCAAAAACATTGAGACAAAATATTCTAAACAAAATATTTGCCTTGTTGCCAAATCTGTCTATGTCATCCTAAGTCTGTGGCAAAAATATGATCATGTTGTGATACAGACCAATAAAACTGTTAGAAGTGACAATTGCCGGCGCCATCATAGTTTTATATTTCTCTTTCTATGCGTAATTTACAGCTCGTGTCGTCTCTTTCTTTTGTTTTTATACTATACCTATATGTGATAAAGACAACATGATATTCAGAGTTGCGTTTAAGTGACATTTCAGTATTTGGGCATTAATAATACATTTCTATTTGGTTTTTTACTAGATAACTTAAAATCTATGAACATAAATAAACAAAAATATCTTTTCACAACCATTCTAATCTATAAACCATCTTCACAACCAACTATTAATAAACAAAAGTATTCAAATTTTTTGAAAAATATTTTTAATTTTATACTTTCTACTTTTACTCTGATTTACAAACGTACTTAGTACGTTTAATTACATAGACACCTAGAAATTACATTTGATTTACACACATAAAAAACGATTTAGGCTAATTAATGTTTTTTTTGAAAAATAAATAATGTTATTTATTTAGGTACTTTTACAAAATAATAGACATTGTTAATGTAGCGTTCAAAAATAAATTGGACTTAATTAATAACGCTCATGCTTCTAATTGGTTGTTATTTACTTAAATCAGTCAAACAGAAGGATCGCAAATACTAATCAGAGATCAAAGCCCGATTACAGAAATATGTCAATGATCCTATTGAAAACTCATTATTAGCAATAATTAACCGATAATTAGTTGAAATTATGTCTCTGACTTAGAAGAATATAGGCTTTATTATAATCCTAGTGTACTCTTAACACACACTATTATATTATTTTTAATGAGCTCTTCAATACTTTATTAAAAATAAAAAATCCATCTAGTATTTCCAAACATACATACGTAGCAACACACAGCTATATAAAAAAGTAAATAATGATTTGTTATTAAAATCTTTCATTTAAAAATCAACCTAATCTCATTAAACACTAATAACAATACTTTAAATTGCATAGAATATTTTGGACAGCTGCTTTACTAAAAACAATCTTATTCCGTTGAACATAAGGATAAATTCAACTATTGAGACCTAACATGACATAAAATAGATCATCAGCAGCCATTCAAAAACCAACCTAATGCTTATGAACACAAAGTCTATAATATAACAGCTTACGTCGCGAACACAATCTCCTCTGGTCGCGAACACGACGCGTGATGGGCGCGTAACACATCGGCTGATGTGGACTTGACACAATTGTTCATGTGTATGACTTACAAAAACCAACCTTATTGAGTTGAACGCAAAGACTATTTTACAAAACTCAACAATGAAGACTTAAATTAGATCATCAGCAGCCATTCGAAAACCAACCTAAAGCTACTAAACATAAGGTACATTACAGCTTACGTTGCGAACACAATCTCCTCAGCTCGCGAACACGACGCGTGATGGGCCCGTAACACATCAGCTGATGTAGACTTGACGCAGTTATTCATGTGTATGTCTTACAAAAATCAACCTTATGCCGTTGAACATAAAGACTCAACTATCAAGACCTTACATAACATCATCAGAAGCCATTCAAAAACCAACGTTATATTTATGAACTTAAGGTCTATTATAGCTTACGTCGCGAACACAATCTCCTCAGGCCGCGAACACGACGCGTGATGGGCACGTAACACATCGGCTGATGTTGACTTGACGCAATTGTTCATGTGTATGTCTTACAAAAACCAACCTTATGTTGTTGAACATAAAGACTATTATAAAAAAAAACTCACAACATTAAATAGATCTTTAGCCATTCAAAAACCAACTTAAAACTTATAAATATAATGTCTATTACAGCTTACGTCGCGAACACGATCTCCTCGGGCCGCGAACACGACGCGTGATGGGCGCGCAACACATCAGCTGATGTGGACTTAACGCATTCATGTGCCTTTCAAAAACCAACCTTATTCCGTTAAACGTAAAGACTACATAAAACTCAACTATCAAGACATAAAATAGATCATCAGCAGCCATTCAAAAACCAACCTAAAGTGTACCACATAAAGTCTATTACAGCTTACGTCGCGAACACAATCTCCTCAGGCCGCGAACACGACGCGTGATGGGCGCGTAACACATCGGCTGATGTGGACTTGACGCAGTTGTTCATGTGTATGTCTGATGAGGCGTTAGAGTGATGCTGTTCACGGCGCGTGCGTTGACAACAGTAGCGACGGGCGATGTCTCCGCAGAGCGACCTGGGTTGGAAAAAAGGGTTATTAATATCATCTTGATGATTCCAAAGCATTCAAATAAAGATAGGTTCTTCGAGCTGATGCAAATGGCCATGCTGACCAAAGGATATGTGTCTGCCCACCTGATGAGACTATCAAGTTTAGAAATTAGGTATCAGATTTCAATCTGTGTTAGTAATACTTATTGTCTCTGGATCTTCAAGGATCCCTTCTGTGCCTCTACTAAAAGATTGTGATCCTATCAGACTTTGATGGCGCCATAATTTTGCCCTGCTAAGGTACCAATTTTGTCAGAGGCCAAGATTACTGCCATTGGTAAATATTTCAGCATTGCCCTAGGAGTACATATCATTTCCTTCTTCCTTGTCTATCATATCATACCTGCAACAAGAATCCAGAGTTTTCCTAAAAGCTGCCCTGAAGTCCCTGTTGAAGTAGGCATAGATGAGCGGGTTCAGCGCCGAGTTGAAGTAGCCCACCCAGAAGACTGCCGCCACGACCGGCGGGGGAGAAGGGCACGCGTCGCCACAGAGAGCTGTGATTATGTACCTGTGGAGGAGAAAAAATTATGAGGGACCTAGTTGAACACATATTCGTGAGGTTTGACTCTGATATAATAGGGCTTATTACAATAAATAGGGCTTGTTAGGTGTTAAAACTGCAGCTGTTAAGAAGAAGTCGTGAGGTTCTGTAGCTGGCTGTTTGTTGGGCTGCTAGGATTTGTTGTGCTTTTGTTGTACACTTCCCAATACCCATAGAGAGTGATGAAAGACGGGCTTTCTAGGGCTACCTTATGTTATATTTTGACGCTCGAGTATGATTTTCAGGCTAATAATATTATTAAATGCTTTTTCATTTAGAAAACTACCTTTACCTGTATATGGACAAATGGCTTTAATTCGGACTGTAATTATACTGTGCCCTCAAAAAGCGTGAAGGTACTGTTTTTCCATGTTTTCTTCTTATTTGATTACCCAATACCCATATATACAAATATACGTATGTAATATCCAAGACCTAGTAAAATAATTCAAGACATGATAATGTAAGGATCACTTTATAATCCAACGTTACCAATTCTATAACTCACCATAAAAAGAAGGGCAGCCAACACGCCAAGAAGGCAGACATGATGATCCCCAGAGTCCTGGCGGCTTTCCTCTCCCTCTTCATCTTGCTGCTGGCCATGGGCTGCATCTGTATGCTCTGCCTCTCCCGCATCACCTCGCCCATGGAGATCCCGTTGATTTGTAGGTGTTTGTCTAGGAGTAGTGCTGCTACTTTACTCCTGGGGACAAAAGAAGGATTATGGGTTATTCTTCAAAGTCGAATCATTTATTTTATTTAAACATATTAATAAAGTTGCCCATTCTAAAAATAGCTTCCTATGGAGCAGAACGGGCAAGAAACTCCACTCCAACTTCTGGGTACCTACTAATGTCAAAATGTTCTTTTTTTATATGCCTAGACGTTAGAGGATAGATTTCCTTATTCACTTAATGTCTTACCTACGGTATTGTAATTACTAATCCATATTAAGTTTGTTAACATAATAGGTCACCGCGAACTCAACACGTAATTTCAAACTTAACTGTTCTGTGTACTTAACATGACAAAAAAACAAGTTAATATTATCATTGGTCATCGCAAAGTATCCCGCATAGAAAAACCAAGCGCATACCTAGTACAAGTGACATACATAATATGCTAATGTGAAAGGGCTTAAGACGCATTTCGTATAGCTCTTTAGAACGTATCTGACAGCTTATTTGTGTTTTGTTTTATTTAAATTCGTACTTATTTAACCAGACATAGCAAACATTTGGCATTTTTTCTAAAGCTATATTATATTGGTGTGAATGTATTGCCGATGACTTGTTAAACCTGTTTGGGGGTTATACCCCTCGAGTTCGGTTCGAGTGCTCGTTTCCTTTTTGAGGATTTTTCACATCGAGGCCACTCCATGACCCCGGGGCAAGAAGTGATTTCAAGTCTTAGATTTAAGAAGGCATTGTTCAGTAGGTTCCGGTGTGAAAGAAACATATTTTCGGCAATTTTTGGTGTAGCTTGTACCTAAATATACCGTATTCCATCACTGCTTAAAAAAAACCATCAAATATACGAATTGAGATCCTTCTGACTTTAGATTAAAAGGGTTTGATAGGGAGGATTCAAAGTGCTGCAAAATATTGATCTAGTTTTAGCTCGTATAGATAGTCCTAGTATTATGTTTAATGTTTTTAGTGTAGTCTTAATACTCCCACATCACAAACTGAAATACTACAAAAACTCAATAGATATAATTATTAGCTAGGGAATCAGTTTTCACAGACCAAGCCTTCCTCCTTTATAGCTAAAGTAGCAAAAAACATATTCAATCAAATCAATTTATATTGAAAGCCCAATCTTATCAGAAAAATGCCAACCAAAAGACAAATCTCGAGATCCGTTCATTCGATATCTCGCAAATAATAATCAAAACGATCATTCGTTCCTTTCATTCGTTCATTTGGCACCGTAAGCACTATTCGAGTGAACGACAAGAAAAGCCCACTCGGATTGATAACTGGATCACGGAGGAAGGAAAGATAGCGGAGATGCCATATGGAAGGTAGGTCAGATAACGCACGTTGGGCGTAATCAGTTGCTAGAACTAACGCGGCATTCGTGTTCCTTGTCCAATCACGACTTTTTCAAAGGTTGGTCTTGATTGATTGGTGATTTTATTTTGAAAACTAGCTTTCGCCCGCGGCTTCGCTCGGAATTTTTCAAAAGTCCGGGATAAAAACTATCCTTTGTTCTTTTTCAAGGTCAAATATATCTCTGTACCAAATTTTATTAAAATCAGTTCAGTGGTTTAGACGTCAAAGCATAACAGACAGACAGACAGTTACTTTCGCATTTATAATATTGGTAGAGATAATGAGCGGGTTCCATAAAAGGTGTGTAAGCAGCTAGTAACGTTCCTCGTCCCCCGAACACCCGCATTTTGACGCGTTACTTTCCTAAGAGATATTGCGTTATGACATCTCCACTAGTCATTTTATGCTCCATGATCTGGATCGATTCGAGTGTTCGATAGATTTTATCGTTTTCACAAACTCGATGCTACAATCGATGCTCGAATCGACCTTTGGGGAAAACTGATCTGGTTAAGCACAGAGAGTAACCGTTTAAATAAAGATGGCCTACTGCTTATCTTGAGTTTAAATCTTATATGGACGAAAATAAAAGGTATTACAGACTTTGATAAAGCTAGCAGCGTTAGTTCAGGTACGGCGTAATGTGGCCTATTCAGGTTTTTTTTGGAAAAAAGGCACAAAAGATAATGTTGAAAGAGGTAATGTAAAAAAGAAGTTAATTCATTCGCAATTTTTGGAAATTATTATTACTTATTACACATTTTTCCAATTTACTTGTGATTAACCCCAGATACAACTAAATAATCACACAAAAATTCGAAAGCCAAAATTAGAACCTCCCATTTGGGGAGTCGGTAAAAAAATCACTAACAATTCATTTAACAATTACGCTACAAACAAAAAAAGTACCACAAAAATAGTACTTTCTCTAACCACGTAGTCTTAGCTACAAGTGGTTGTAACGTACATAAAAAAGAAAATCCGTATTGTATATTGTAGGCCTTCTATATCGAGTACTTGACCCGGCTAACAAGAGCTCTTAACATGTTGGCCGAGGTTCTTGCCTATTAATATTAATTGTTTGACGCATCTTAAAACTGGCTTCAATTGTATAAAAAAGGAATAACGAGGAAGTTTTGGTTTATAAAGATTTGGTAAAGTACAAGTTGTTTTTACCCTCGAGAGTTAGGTTTTAATTCACTCGAGACCGATCCTAATAAAAACCTTACTTGTTTCCCAATGTTATGCGTAAGTAACTCTCTCTATATGTAAATAAATCACTTATCAAAAGGAGCTAAAAATAATTATAGATTTGAGAAATACGTGGTACTCTGGAGTCGAACATAGATTAATTTTCATTCAGAAGATGGAAGTAGTTCATCGTAGAAGCGGGTGAAACCTGGGATGTATAGTATAGATATAATAAAATAAACCTTTGTCTTCCGCTTATTACAGCTATTAGCAATATTAATATAGGTCGTGCGTTTTGTAACACAGAAGAAAAAACTAAAAAAAAACACAGCTAAAAAATAATGCCCTCAGTAAAAGAAACCTCGTAAACGTTTTATATGTCTATCATAAACGTGAGGAAATACATCTTGGTATTCTATATACAGAATTCTTTCTAAATGTTCACTTGGAAATGTGAACCACAAGATGAAAACTTCAATAAACTTGAATGTTTCAGGACGTGTGATAGTATGGCAAAATATATTTGTACCTGCGTACTACCTCTATGTGTTTTTTGCAAAGAATATATTAATGTGAAAACTCTATACAACTATTATATTACAGTAGGTATTTTTTATAGTTACATTTCCATAATCGGCACCGAAAAAGCTCCTAGGTAACTAATACTGACTATTTCTTTAAACATAATTGTAAACTGCTTAATTTTTCATTTTGTTTCTTTAGATCGAAACAACTGAAATCTTTTTAGAAGGAAATAAAAAATAGTTGTAATTAAAAGAAGATGGAATGTTCTGGATTAAACCTTATTTACTTTAAGTTAAAGTACAATTAAAACAATAACAATTCTACTTGAAAAACAAGGATTACACAACGTATTGTACTTATAATCTTTTGTTTAACATACATGTACTCTTGGATTACATACAAAACAATTGTTTGTTTCTTTTGTAAATATTGTGTTAATCCCCTTTTAATTATGTTGAATTTCATAAAGTTCCATTTAAGTAGGTTATAATCCATCCAAATGAATGTACTTTTGAACTTTAACTTTTATTAAAATTTATCAATAATTCCCTCGTTTTCTGAGAAATATTATGTATTAAAAATTTAATAAATTCAAAGGTACTTTAAAAGACTTATTCAATGTTGGATTAAAAATATACAATTTATAATGAACGACTGTGCTTTTTGGTAAAGAATCTAAGTTTAAGTACATAGACAAAATAGCTTCAGCCAGCGATTTCATGTAGCGAAAATTTTTCAGCGATAGTGTGGAAACTAAGCTTATAAAAGTGTTTCAAATCCGTCCAGTAGTTCCTGAAATTAACGCTTTCCGTCAAACACACTATTTTGCTTTATAATAGTAGTACATATATGTTAGTAATATATGCACGTAACATATATGTGTTAGTTTAAAGTACCTATGTATCTAAAGGGATAAATAAATGAGATGTATCTATCATTAATTTCATTCTACGAAATAAGAACTAGCAACAAGCTACCCAGCAACACATCTATTATAAAAAAATAGTATGACCCAAAAATCAAAAGTCCCTAATTTTAGACCTACAAGAAATTATGCCTACTTATAAAATATTCCTTAGAAATGAAAAATTAAATTATCTGAGCAAAAGACGTAGTTATTATTGGACACGGCAAAACTTTATGAAGACCTTGTAATTCTGCAAATTACGAGAGATTTTCTTACAACGTGGGCATTCTGTTTGTACCATGGAGAACGAGTTGAGTGGAGATGTCATAGTGGAAAATCGCCTAAGAAAGTAGCGCGTCAAAATGCGGGTGTTCGGGGAACGAGGAACGTTACTAGCTCCGCCCTCATACTTTGGAACCTGCTCATTTTTTTCAACAAAGCTACGATCAATCAAGACCAATCTTTGACAGATGTCTCAAGAACCCAACCTCTCTTTAGTTTACTAGTAACTTATCGTTTTGGTCATGCCTGACCTACCTGCAATATGGTATCTCCGCTCATCTTTCCTTCCTCCATGATTTTTACATTGGAAATCAAGATAAAGATTTATTGAAATCTATAATGGATTTCATTTTAAAATTATGATGAATTGATTGAATCTTGGTTTTTATTAAAAGAATATTCTGTGCAGTAAGATAATTGATATAATTTACTTTTATGAAATTGAACGTAGTACATAGTTATCACCGTGTATAAATTGAAGTATAAAACTAAATTCTACCGACGGTTTCATTCACAGCCCGTAGGAATTACTCTGCGTCCCCAGATAAAACAAAACCATCCAACCAGAGAAATGGGCCATCTAACACAGAAATAAATCGAGAAAATTCCTGAGATTAGAGCGTTCAAGCAAACAAACAAACTCTTCACTTTTATAATATGAAATAGATAAAAATCCCAGCAGAAGATTGAAAACATAATGTCTTTAAGACTTAAATGAAAATGATAAGAAAACTCAATTAAGGAAGAATGGACGTTACTCTCGAAATTTCTTTGAGCGCATAAAACTTTCAACTATTTTATAATTACGGAGATAAAGACGTCAAGTCATTTTGATCCGTCAATAAAGTTTTTAGTAGGTCAAACTTAGTTGGAATTAATTATGAGACCTACCTATTACTTAATGAATGGAAAAGGTTAGTAGATCTTTTATTTTCTTAGTTATTGTAACGTCAAACGTTATATAATTATCATCACCACTATCTCAATTTTAGAATTTAACTATGCTTAATACTAAAAGTGCTGGAGTGGAGACCACGGACTAGCAAGCGCAGCGTAGGACGTCCACCAACAAGGTGGACAGACGACCTTATAAAGGTCGCCGGAAGACGCTGGATGCAGGTCACCTCCAACAGGTATCTGTGGAGATCTAAGGGGGAGGCCTATGTTCAGCAGTGGACGTCCTACGGTTAAAATGATGATGATGATGAAATACGAATAGAAATGTTTTCTCATAAAACGGCCGAAACATGTGTGTTGTTGTACATTATGTTTTTATGTAGTGCTTGAATCGCCAAGTCATAAAAAGACATTTATTTATTGCATTTACACACAGGAGTAAAGCTCGTCCACTTTCGTAAAACATATATAACACAACACTGAAAAAATACAGTCCTGAAACAACGAAAACTGAAATGCCTTCAGACTTTGACCTCTGTATCGCTATCTAAAATTAAGACATTATTTGACACATTTCAGGCGCCAGATGGCTCTGAAATGTGTTAAAGAAAGAACATGTTCTTCAACATTAATATCTTGAAAGCTTTGCTGCTATAAGTTTGAGTTTTTTTTTTTATACATTCGAGCACAAAAGTTTTTGACACACATTTCAGTCAGCATTATGCTAGTATTATATGTACTTTCTAAGTATATCTTGGACATCAATGACTCGAGTAAAAGTGAAGGAAAACATCGTTGAGTATACCTGGACTTAAACGTCTGAAATCGCAAATCCACCTTGAGTAAGCGTGGTGAAGAACGCTCATTCCTTCTCTGTATTAGAAGAGGTCTGTACCCTGCAGTGGGAGAATCAATATACTGATGATGGTGCTTACAGAACAGTGTAGACAGAAGCCAGTAAGCTTGACAACCAGTCTTACTAAGAGAAATTGGGTTGCCCGGGTAACTGGGTTAGGGCCCCAATATACTTGGGAAAAGGCTAGGCAAATGACACTGATGATGATGCTAACAGATTTTAAGTATAAATAACTTTGACGATAGTAGAGATCTCTTTTCTGAATTCCGTCTTCATAGAAATCGAAGAGAAATTGGCTATTTCAATTGGCTAATAAAACATTTGTAATGTCCACGAACCGAAGGCCACGACAATTCATTTAACCATTCTTCTGGTAAAATATTGGAACTAATTGACACATAAATTAATATTAGCGCAGAATATTTTATGGACCGCAAATAATTCATTTTAAATTCAATTGGGGCCGAGTGTTGGAATATGAATTTGCATTTTATTTCGAAACTAACTGAATAATAACTTCGTTATTGAGGATAGCTAAATGTTAGGGTTGTGCCGTCCGATATTTTGCAGCTGCTAAATAAAAGGGAAATATGGTAATCAAACTACATTTTTTTTTTTTATAGCCGTTTTCCCGCGGTTTCACCTGCGTCCCAGGGGATTTTTTTCCGTGTCGGTATAAAATATAGCCAATGTCACTCATGAAGAGTGTAGTTTTTCATCAGTGCGAGGTTTCCAAATCGGTTCATTAGTTTAGAAGCCCAATTTAGAGTACACATATAAGTACAAACAAAAATTTATTCTTCTTTATTCTGTTAGTAGTGATTACTTGGAGAATAACAACCGCTTAAAAATATAGCCTTAGATTTTAATCAGAGTAACATATATTTTTTATACCTTAATATAAATTAACACAGAGTTCTTAATTGAGTAAACAAACATTTCCAACACTGACAAACATCGAAACTTCAACCGAAAATACATTCATTTATTATTGTCAAAGTTATGACAACCCTATATCGAGCCATCTTTGTTAATACAAAATAATTTATGTATCTCTTAGGAATACGAAAGTACCTTTTGTTTCCTCTCAGTTCAAACAGGTCTTATTGATTGATAACGGCAAAATGGCGACCCCATTTTGTAATACGCGTATTGTTTTATTTCTGCTTCTGTGTATGAGAAGACGACGTTTCCGTGGACAAAAATGAGTTTTAAATAGGTATGTGAATATTTTGATGCGTGTTTTTAAGATGGAAACATAATTGATAGTCGAAAAATCTATTAAAGTAATTTCCCTTCCCGATATAAACTCTAAATAAACTTTACTACATATTTTTACTGCCAATAAAAAACACAGTAATCATTGAAAATTTTCATAAAGCAAAATCAAAAACTTAAAGTTTTTTATAACAGTATTATGTATCTTTACTTATTTCATCCCTTCCACCCGATATAAGGAAAATTAACGTATACCTAAAGTAGGTATATAAACTCTCTAATCCCAAAATATAGGATAGATACGTTATAGAAATCCGCAGTGAGCGAAGCCGTTAAAATATTCAGTGCCCGCATCTGGTCAGTCTGACCTCAATATAGTTGGGTAACTGTGATTGATACCCCTAATGACTTCTCAGCGTTCACGACTTCCAAGGCGAATTTGTAACCCAGTTCAGATTACTAGTATAATAATAAACTTATGGTTAAGTTGTGTAGTGGTTGAAATTAGACCTCTATGCAGGAGTCTGTTTAAAGGCTGGTTTCTAAGTTTCCTATTTATTTACCCTTAAAAATGTCATCTAACATGCACAAAAAATTGACATAGGTGTATACAGAAAGGAATTGTTTAAAAACGTATCGGTTAATTGAAATGTTTAAAACGAGAAGTAGTCTGATTCAAAATAATCAGAAATATTAAATTTCGTTACTTACTTTCTCGCATGCAACATTGTAGTGTGCTTACCTACTCTTACATTTGTTTTCACAAACATTATAAAATCTCACCGAAAATTAAGGTTTACCTAGTTAACTCCAAATACATAACTTTGAATCTATATAAACTCTTTGAACAAACAGTACCTGAAAAAACAATCATAAAATAAACCTCAGCGTGATTCGCAAATTAGAATTTGCAGACCAATAAACTCTTGACAATAATGTTGTTTTCAAGTTCACAACAAATTTCAAATTTTTGCGTACGCGTGCATTCTCTTATTCTCATCTTATTAAAGTAGGTACACTATTTCATCATGGACCGATTTTTCAATAATTTATATGTGATAAATAAATATAGCGATTTGACATATCTTCTTCTTCTTCTTCTATGTAATAAAGATGAAAACTTTGTTGGTTTGGTTGTAATAGATACACTCAAAAACTACTGGACCGATTTTAAATATTCTTTCACCATTAGAAAGCTATATTATCTGCGAGTAACATAGGCTATATTTTATTCCGGTGCGGCAGTAGCTCCCACGGGACGCGGTTTTATACAAAAGCTGTCAAAACGTCAAACTTATTCTTCTGATAACAGTTATCTAGCGATTGAAACGCCATAATTCAAACTTAGAACTTATTTCTCACACCTAACCCTACTTACCTATTACCCACCTTCCTTGAACACAAAGCAAGCTCTCAACCTATTCCGTAACTGTGGGTACAAAATTACCTTTTACATCTCAAGTGGTCTTTACTGAGCTTAATCTTAGCGGTGCCTTTAGGCTCATCTTAAATTAAATTGATGTTTTGTGGGTTAATAGATTCTCAAGTGGGTCACGATTCTACCGGGTGGGTAAACTTTTGGGTGACAGTTTATTTTGGATAATATTTTTGAAGTGGTAAGTAAGGTATGTTCGATTCAAAGCTACTAACAGATACTGCAAGAGTTTAGTCGGACCTTAGTTTGATCGGGCTCATAAATTAGTAAGTATAAAGATGCATTAGGTACAAAGAAGACTACCATGATTACCTTCAATATAATTTGTTAGCCAACTATCGGCTGACTGTAAGTCTGCTGTTTTCTGAGGAACCCAACTAAATACGAATACCCATCTATCATTTCACAAAATCACATTTTTCTGAAATTTCAAACTACTAAATTGCTACACTTTTTGTAAAATAGGTACCTACTGAAATTCTCCAGTACCTCGAGAAACTAGAGGTACATTCTTAAATCATAATACCCCCTATCGCCCTACCGATTTTCATCTCAATCACCTCAGCCATCTTACCGAGAAAGAGCAACAAATAATTTAGAAGTATAGATCGTTAATCCCCGTAACATTGTGAAGGATTAGCCACTTCCATTGAATTATATCTGCAGTTTGCAGTGATCTTCCAACCTCAAGGATTAACCCGAGACGTAACCCTTGTTAGCACAGTCGGTTCCAGGCTAACTGAGTTCTGGGTAGTGTTGGAAATAGGTTAGTTTATCGATAGATCTTGGAAATTGCACGGTATACGGTGCTCCACATATTTTGTGGATTGTCAGTCTCTTGTAGTGGAATAATAATGAGTACTTCATAAAAATGTCGATATCGATACTGTCATTTGTTTATAATTCCTAATTTGTTTATTTTTGGAAAAAGATAGTTCATAAACTTGTATTATTTACAAAATGCACGACAATGTTCCGAACATTTACGAGCCATACCAACCAGTCTGGTCTTTGACATGAGAGCAAGATTAAGAAGAAATTTAAATATATGTAGTATGCAAGCATAACATATAATACCTGTTACCTACATATTATGCGATAATACTTTGTCATAGCATACATGACATACCTACAAACATAATACATAAAGATTTATATATTATGTATGTAGGTATGTCATATATCGATATGACATCTCAGCTTCTAAATGCACAACACTACTTAGTTGAAGACCGTGAATGAATATCTTCACGAGCTGCAATATTGATATTGCTTCCCAATATTGACTTCATCTGAGCAATTTTGTCGAAGCAATATTGTGCTCTTTTGGAAGATTGCAAATATAAAAATATTGCTAGCGTTAATTACAACTGGCTGTGCCAGATTACATTTAGTTATATTTTTTATACAGCAGCTTTTTTCGAAATATTTTTGAGGTTATTTATGTTATAATGAAAGTCAGATTGCACATGTCATCAAAGATTTTTCATTTTTCGTGATGCCAAAAATAAAATGCCAGTGAAACCACCCTATGATTTGCTGGTAGAGAGTCCATCTTTTGGTTAAGCTCCCCTTGGTACATTTCCTTTCTGTGTAGTATCTGATAAAAAACATATTTGTTTATTCAAAAAAGAATAGCAAAAAGTTTGGTACCTACATAAATAGAGTAATAACAATTATTTAAACACACAATTATTTAAACTAATACTTGCTAAAATTAATGATTCTTATATAGAATTTTAGCAGGTATTAGTTTATTATGTTGCGATACCCGGTTCATATAGATTCCAGGAAAATGAGATCATAAATTTACATATTATTACATTTACTAGTATTGTATAGTTCCTATCTGATTAATTACATTATAAGCGATTAATGTGATCGCCTATTTCAATTTTAAGCTCATTATGCCGTTCGGCCATATGAATGTTATTTTAAGCCCTTGACGATCCAAATAAATAAAATAAATACACAGTAACATTCTATTAAACTTTACATAAAATAATATTATGATTAAAATTAAACACGACCTCAGAAACCTAGTTTACAAATGTTCCAGAACAATCTATTCGCAAATGACAATAAACTGTAAGTTCCAGCGGAAAGGCTCGAGTTCGAAGCTCGATAGTTGCTCAACTTTGTTGTGTTATGAAATTAGGTTTGTTTTAAAATTGTTGGACTTTTGTTCTGTTCTGTTAATGTTCAACAGTGTGCTCAACAATGTTGGAAGTGGAGGTATAGTGACGTTATTTGTTGTTAATTAGTTTTAAACTGCAGATATTAACATGTGGTATACTGAAGCAGTTTAGAGACGACTTTAGAAGAAACGACTTCTACTAGACCTTCTATTTAATGCATTTGACTGGAAGTCTCCCGTTTTTTTCCTAATATTTTCAATAATATATTATGTGGTTTTACAACACTATACTTAGCTAACATAACGAATAATTCAATTGAAAATCTCGCAATTACATGCGACCATGCTTTTGTGAGCTACACTGTTTCTTACGTAGATAGTCCACTCATCCGCGGACTGACCGCACCAAGCGTTGCTTAACCTCATCACCCAACCCTTACTGCTGTTGCTAAAAGTTTTCTTTAAATTTTTCCGCTTTCAATTAAAACAAATCTTAATTGTTAATTACGGAGAAAGAGCAAGTATTCTTTTAATACTATGCAAATACTTTGTGCACTTTCTCAGTGTTTTGTTTGAACATTAATAAGTGCTCGGCGACCGTCTATTGAATTTGCTTATAAAGTTTTACTTGAAGAGTTTCATACTGTTTTGCATGTTCTGCTAAATTAAATTTTATATAATGTGGCAGTGGCAAGAGGATGAGGAGTTAAAGGATAGTAAAAAACAATGGTGTCTTGGTATGATAACTCGTTTGGTTTTTCTTATAATTGAGTGAGCTGGAAGTTTAATCATCTAACAAACCCTAGTTCCAGAGTTAATCTGGTTTAGTCAAGTTACTACTCAAGAAAACTATGTCCCGCGCCAGGATAAAACATGGCCGGGGTATTATATTAGAGACTTTCTTGATAGAACAACTTTTTGACACTAAATAACTTTTAGTTCCTAATATTTGCGCGATCAAGCGAACTTATAGCTGTATATAGATTAATTTCAAGGTTGTCTTCTAAAACTAAGCGAGTAAGGTCAAGTGCAAAATATTTGTTGTAAGCTACCTACATACTTGTTTACATAATATTGCTTGATATGAAAACTAATAAAAGTATCAAGATTCCTTCATGAAAAACAACTTTATATCAGAGTACTAATATTTTTTCGCTCAAACGACTTTGTGACTACTAATAAAAATTATTGATTTGTTTGTGTATCTCAAGAAGTAGACACTAGAAGTGGAAATAAATTATTTTTGTAGCCTTGTTGACTTATTTTAAGCAATAAATGACCGGAGATCAATCAAGGCAAACAAATTACAGTAGAAAAGAAGATAATTTAGGTTCCGTATATTTTTCTATCCTCAAAAATAACAAAAATCCAGCATATGCCCTTGGCTTCATTCTCGTCCCATAGGATCTGTTTAAGACAGCCGAAAGTCAGTAAATTACCTTTATAAATAATTTAATTGAAGAAAAAGTCACTTAACAACAAAACGGTACGAGAAATAGTCATCATATGCAATTAATAAAAAAATCTCGGATACAAACCACGAAAAAAGTGTTTAGCGCATAAAATAAATCAATTCATTATAACTCATGAATGTATCTGCATCAAAGATCAAAGAAAATGAAATCCATATCTATATTTCATTAACAGTGACACATGTATTTTTCGTAACACGTGTATCATGTATGACTAACTAATTATTTATTGTTTACGACTTCAGACTTATTGTCCATGAAGGTTTCTCGCCACAGACCAACTACAGTATTAAAAAGACTTTGTTTCTTTGAACGCTTGAATCTCAAGAACAACCTACGAAAAACAGTGTTAGATAGTAAATTTTTTAGATGAAGAAGGATATAAGCTACTTTTCTCACGGTATACGGAGTAGTTCCCTGGAAACGTGGTCGTGGACGACGTGTTAAACGCATGAAAAAGCCACAAACGTACTTAATAGATCTATCTAAACCTAAATTCATTAGTCCAACAAAAGTCCATCAAACAGACTAATAATTATCCACCACTCACGAACAAAGACAGCACAATTTAGTCAGTCAATATCCCAAAATACATTGCATTTAAATCTGTCTATTCAGTGCACTAACTTCACTCTACCCGTGTCTATAAGCCTTAGAGTACATACACGGCAAACTTTAAGTCGGCCGATAGTTTTTTTGGGCTCATAATTCAGTATGAAGATGAATGGTAGTACGCACGTAACAACGATCAGGTTTCAGAACGACTGGAAACTTTGATTGGCATCAAGATTTTCTTACAACAAAAAATTGCAAAAAAAATGTTGATCTGATATCATCAAATAATACGGTATATCCCACTGTGGGAGCAGCACGAAGAAGTGTAACCTTTATGACTAAAACCCACCAGGTTCCTTCTTAAGCCCTTTATATGTACCAGGGCCACGGTAACTCTTTCGAACAATCCAGCAGCCCCGGCAGATTGCAAACCATTTTGTCAACTATCAGTCGACTATTAAGTCTGTAGTATGCTACTCCTAAACTAGCACACTGAAGCATTTAGAAAGTTTGCACCGAACTGTTTTCACAGGTGGTCCAACGCTTTCAATTTATGTAAGCGCCATCTATTGGTGGGAAACTGTACTAATCCATGCAGGCGTAGAACTTCGTGCTTAATCTGACGGAATGGTGATAGTTGGAACTTCGCAAGTTTATATTGTAGTTGAAGGTTTGTCTTTCGTAGAGTAAGCTTATTAAAAGTTATGCGGGATCTTGTAATTTTATGCTGTGGTAGTTTGGATTAAAATATTTATTGTATTATTTAGCAGCTTTAATCTTTATCTTACCCGCAGTTTTATCTGTGTCTCGAGAGAACTACTTCTTTCACCAGAATAAAATCTAGCTTATGTACTTTTCCAGGATACTGCCTATCTCTGCACTGTTCTGGTTCAGCCTTTTCATCGTAATTGCGTTACACAAAGACAGAATTACTTACTTTTATAATATTAATAAGGATTACACGGAAGCAGAACTCCGAACATAATGACGTCCACGGCAGCTGTTCTCATTTAAGGACATCAGCCAGCTGCGCAGGATATAACAATAGTGCACGAGCATTTGCGCAGACACAGGTGCACTCACTATTCCTTCACTCTCATTACCCGATGGATGGAAATCCGGATGACCGGAAAGAGATCAGGCGCAGGACCGACATTTACGTGCTTTACGATGCACGAGTGAATCAATCACCAACTTCCAGACTACGGGCTGCTTTGTGAAAGTTTAAGAAAACCCACAAAGCGATTTCGGCCCGATCCGGGGATCGAACCCGAGACCTTGAGCATAGCAGCCGCGTTTGCGACCTCTAGACCAACAAGGCAGTAGACCCCGAAACGCTAATTAGTAACTTAATGCTTCTCAATTATTTCCGTGTAAACAGTATTAATGCGAAAATCGATATTTCCATTAAAGGTTTAATACTGAATTCAAAGGTATGACGATATTGAAGCGGTACGAAGTGGGTCAGTACCTTTATCAAAATGGGGTCGGTTATTTATAAAAGCTATTTTCAGAATTGGTCTTTTAAGGTACGTGGTGTTTTCAATTTTGCAACTTGAAAATACATACTCGCCGAAATGTAATGGATAACTTTTGCCCAAAAGAATCTAGTACGTGGTACGCAAAGAAAGGTTGAAAAAAATAAAAAAAGCGTTTTTGAGTCACTTTTGGTTTCAACCAGTAAAAGCATTTTAATTTGCGTAGACATTAATAATTTGAAAAGTATAGTAGTCACTGCTTTTTTAGCACTTTTTTCTACAAATACCACGCATTTATTTTTCTAATATTTTTAAAATACAATTTATTAAAACACCTATTTATATTCAAACGCATCTACAAAAAGTTCATTTCTTTGTCTAGCCTCAAGATAGCAAAGAAAAACAAAACCCGAGCGTTCCATTTTTTAAACTAAAATATTCTTTATAAGAACTGTCGCAGTTTTAAATATAAACGTTAGACCTTCTTTTGTTTATGGAACTAAAAAAAACAAAACAGATGAGTTCCATTTGTAAAAATATATAACTAAGATAGAATTTTCATATAAAATTGTATCGGATAAATAATTTACACGCTCCAGTTAACTTATTGATTGAATTTGAAAGTAATTAACTTGGTGAGGATTACGGAAAATAACAATTCATTTGTGTAACGGAGAGGAATAAAATAATTGACCTACACAATATTGTATACTGTATTTAATCTATACTAATATAAAACAAAGAAACAATTTTTGTTGTTTGTTTCTTAGGATTCGGCTTTAGGCTTAGTTTCTTAGCCTTCCTTTAGGGTTAACGGCTCCAAAAAAAACTGAACCGATTTGAAAAATTCTTTCACTGTTGGAATTGGAAAGCTACATCCTTCCCAAGTAACATAGGCTATATCTTATCCCGGTATGGGCAGAAGTTCCCACAGAACGCAGGTAAACGCTAGAAAATGTCTAGTACTTATTTAATATAAAAACATTAAATACTGGTGCAAGAAAAAAAACCCGCATGTAGTATAAAAAAGTAGGTAATCTTTTTGCAGGGGCTTAAGTAATAAAAATGCGAACAGCACACCTGGTTTTGGCCTGAACAAAATCTAGTCTGGCGTCTTGCCAAAATCTAGCCTGGGTATAGTGGTACTTCTTACATAAGAGGGATTTTTATATATACTTAGTTGTTGAAGATTTAGTTAAAGAATTGCATATTGCTTTGCTAAGTTTTTATTAAACTTTCTGAAGTTTTTACGGCGTAAACTATGCAATAATCAAGGTTTCTCTATGTAACGGGTGATTTTTTAAGAGGTATAGGATTTGATTTTCAAAAAAAGCACAAAAAACTTGAAAAATTTGATGAAATCTTTATTGGAATCGATGGAACGATCAATATAATTTAATATTTGAAGATGATTTCATGCAAATGCTGGCCGCGGCTCCGGTTTAGATGGCCCATTCGCAAGGCTCAATTTCGGCACTCTCTCCAACATATCAGCCGGTATATTACGAATAAATGCTTCAATATTGGCTCCCAGTGCGTCAATCGTTGCTGGCTCCACAAGAAATAGTCCAAAGGCGTTAGATCACATGATCTAGGCGGCCAATTGACGAGCCCAAAACGTGAGTTAAACTGTTCACCGAAGCCTGCTCTCAATTAGGCCATTGTTTCGCGTGCCGTGTGGCATGTGGCACCGTCTTGTTGGTACCACATGTCAGGCATGTCCAATTCTTCCATTTTGGGCAAAAAAAATTGCCAATCATCACACGGTAACGCCCGCCATTCACAGTAACGTTTCGGCCATTGTCGTCTTTGATAGTAAAATTCAATAATTTGCAAGCGTTGTTCGTTCGTAAGTTGATTCATGGTTAAATTATAGACCATACTGAACAAGTTTCACAATGACACAAGACACGATTCACGCGTGATCTACCAAAAACAGTGTTGCCAAAAAGATACCAGCTAAAAAATCACCCTTTATAAGCGAATATCTGTTTATTTCTCTTATTTTCGACTTTTCAATCGTCAGATAACTTTTATCTCAGGAATAAAAATGGCGGTTTGACATATTTTCTATATCTACAAAAGCTGTCAAAACGGATTGAAAAATCGGTCGGGAAAACCGGTATTATGTATCTTCGACAAATAAAAATAGTAGTGAAAAATTATTATAATCCACAAACAAATATTATAATATTTCAAAAACCATTGTAAACAGCCTAAAAAAAACACAAACTGAAAAAGTAGTCAAAAATTCCATTAACCAGTTAACCGTTAACCAATTAAATTAACTGCGAAAAATGTAATCAGCGGTCACCGGGTTAGGGAATTAAGAATTCACCGAGCGGTCAACCTTTTGACGTGATCAACGACCCAACTCAGGTTATTTCGAAAAGCGGTCAAATTTACCAGTTTCTGCGTGATTAAAATTTAATTTTGTTCTGTAATGGACGGCCTACCTTCTAACTAGTTACTCTTGTGGTTTGGTTAAGTTTAACATGTGTTTAGTTAGTTAAATATAAGGTTTGTAAATGAGGTTATTTTGAAAAATGATTAGTAGGGATGGACATGTTTACTTGGCTGGTGGGGCTAACCGAACGTGTATAAAAGGTATCTAGATATTACTATATACCTACTCATTTTTCTGGTTCAATAAAGAAAACTTTAGTATTTAAAAATAGGCTATGAAACAATTGACGTATCGAAATAAGTAAAATAAAGTCTTCCTGGGATTTCCAAAAGGATGGAAAATTTTATACCTATATGACAAAAATACGGCCAAATGTAAAGGTGAACAAAAGATGGCCATGTCATACAACTTTTCCGCTCAACTTTTTGTTTTTCATTATGTAAAAAAGAGGTTACCCATAATTTGGCAAATATTTCCCAAAGAATTTAATATTTCCATCTCTAATAACACAGCAGTTCACCAGACACAAGCCCACCTTAACCCTAAGATTTTAATATAAACAAACAAACCGCCATTATTTAATGTAACCCCGGCTCTCATTAACTCGAGGATAGACATTAGCTTCATTACGGCGGCTCTCGATACGGTAAAGCTCGAGGGAGCCTGTTGCCTTCATTTGTTAGTTAGCCTTTTGATGTGGGCGAATCAGTGGTGACAGTTCTTTGTGATGTATTTTTAGGTTAATTAACTAATTACTGTAGTTAATTGGTGCCAGATACTGTTCAAAGCTGTTTTGAACGTATACGTAATAACAAGACGTAAAGCAAAACAGGAAATAGTTTTTTGCTGTAAGCATTATAAATACATACAGTTATAGTTACAGCCTTTTTATCGTCCCACTGCTGGGAACATAAATAAATACATACAACATCGTACAAATGATGAGTTATGTAGATATTAATATTTAAATGTGTATTCAAACGGATGATATAAGACAACCCATGACACTGTTGTATATTGAGACAGCGCCCTGGTACACAAAGAGTTCCAGTAGGACATGATAGGTTCTAGTCAAAAAGGTGCATATTTATTAAAAGTCTTATAAAGTTCTTAAAAATCCCGATAAGTAATAACTCACTTACATTTTCCTTCCTTAAATAGTTCTATTACAATACAGAGAACGTTATATAGTATTCTACTCCTAAATACACTCGTAGTACAATGATTAAAATCGTGTTTCTCATACTATACCTGCAAACAAAGTTATCTCAGTACTTATCTAAAGTAGTATCATATTGTTTCCTTATCGTTTGCATTAGATAGTACGTTCACGTGTAGCGTTATCAATAAATATCGGATTTTCCGAGAAAACGCGGAATAATTTAATATTCATAAAGTACTTTCAGTTGGCTCGGTTCTGTAGTATTTTCGTAGAATTGCATTTTTATTTATTTTTTGTTACGTATTCGTGGAAATTATTGAAACTATTTCGTATAATACGCGTTTTTAATGAAAACTACTAATTTTGTTAAAGCTTATTTTTAAAATGTTGTTATTTTTTATTGACCATCTAGACATATTTGGAACAGAATTAACAAGATATTTTGTGATCAAAACTAAATCTATGTATATACCTATAAAAAACCTAAATTAATAACGCGTCAATGAGTTGATCTCTTAGAGGCTTTAACCTCTTTATGAACGTAATTGATGACAAATCATGACAAAAACAGCCTCTATAGTGAAAATTCTCTTCCTAGAATTGAGCTTGTATTTTGGACTTTCCTCACTTTTCAACTACGAATGACATTTAAAAGAACGGGGGCATCTCATTTTTGATTCACCTTTATCAAACAAATGACGATTCGTTTTGTCGTTTCGTTCTGAACTATTGTTGAGTGAATGTGAACTGAACACAGCTTTATTATTTTTTTAAAGCACTATTTGAAACTCTTTGACATATCGCATGTTTGTTTTAGAACTGTTATTTCCTGTGTCATGAATGAGGCTGTATATTTTGCGAAATGTTTGCAAATGTCAAAGTCAGAAGCTTTTGTCAAAGGTCAGGCAGTATTTGCTGTGGTTTAACTAGTAGTTTTGTGGAGATCCATTATGAAGATGTATTATTATATTATTACGTTAAGTTAATATGGAAGACAAATCCCACCGTAATGCTCATTTTCAATAAAAAAAAAATAATAATAAAAAAATGCATGCATTTTTAAGTACTTCTAATACGTTATGTATTTCATACATAATTAGGTGCTTTATATTTAAAACTTTGTGTGACCTCTATTTACCGAGTGAAAAAATATGTTAAAGATATAATTTTCTCACCTGTACAACATCCTCTCCTGCCTTTCAGCTTCCAAATAGATCCTGTAGTACATATACAGCATGATGACTCCAGGTATCCAAAAACTAACACTACTCGAAATCACAGCGTACACTTTATTCACGGTAAAACTGCACACATTTGGGAACCTCTTTCTAAAGTTCAAATGGTCTTCTGTGGTGTACCAACCCATGAAGATTGGGAGAAAGGAGACCAGAGCTGGACTGCACCAGACTACTGCCAACATAATCCCAAGCTTCGCAGTCGTCATTATCAATGGATAGTCCAAGGGTTGGACTATTGCGTAGTATCGATCCACACTGATGCAACACAGGTGCAATATCGAAGCTGATGAAAAATATACATCTAGAGAGTTCCATACATCGCACATGAAATAACCGAATAGCCATTCTCCATTAGTGATTTCTACACTGAAGTTAAAACACATTGCCCAAATGGCTACTAGCATATCAGCCAAAGCTAATGATACTACAAAATAGTTCGTTATCACTCTTAACTTTCTGTGTCTCATTACTGAAACTATGACTAACAAATTCCCAAATATTGCCGCTAATATAATAAAGAGCATTATAAGACATTTTAGTATGACCAAGAACACTATTAGCGGGTCATCTTCGAATTGATTTGAGTACACTAAGTCATTTGTCGTTTCGTTCACTTCCAGAGTCTTGTTGACGTAAATATCGGTGAGATACATGGATGTTGATAGGTCGGCTGAGTCCAAAGTAAAATTGTCTGGTTCGAAGACGATATCCACTTTCATGTTTCACATTTTTTTCAGGTCATGTTTGCTTGTAGTTCGGGAGTTCTCGTGTGTAGTTCCGGAGTTGTGATTTTCATTGTTGTCGCCTGAAAAAGAAATGGTATTTTAGTTGGTTGTCCTTGAATATTGGAAAAGGTCGCAAGGGATTATTGTTAGGAGTTTTACGCCGTTTTGACATCAAACAGTCGCCTGTTTTTGATCAAAGGTAAATCCGCAGTTTTTCTTTTGAAAGGAACTGTAGTACTTTTCTATTGTTCACGTGAACGTGAGAAAGGTACAAGATTATTTTGTATGTTTTCTTAAAATGTTACCGTTTTTGTTTTTAGGTCGGTTTTTTCTTGTGTGTTATTTGTAATCGTGGTAATTGTGTCGCTAAAATCGTGTCGCTTTTCTTTGTGTGTTATTTGTAATCGTGGTTTCAGTGAATACATTCGGTGATAAGTCAAATTATAATTCGTATTTCGTTTCCCTCAATGTTTTACTTTTAACAGCTCATAATCTTTGTACCTTTAAAAAGTCACACTGTAAGTATAAAAATGCATACACGCTCTAAACGCCAGCCTTTGTAAAATAATATTGGTTAAACGGTGTATTTTAGTTTTAAAAGCTTACTAATAGTTTACATCGGAAAGCAGATATGAATCAAAGAAAATAATTTTTCCTACATTATGAATTACAATTTAATTTTGAAATAGTAGTTAGCTTACATCCCAATACAGTACATTAACAGTTACACACATTAACTTACACTACTCTATTCAATATAATAAAGTTTCCATAAAAATATAAAATACATTACAGGTACTTCAAAAGCTCAAAAGCTTTTCACGCTACGCCACATACTACGCCGCTACGGTGCTACGCTGCTACGCCGTAGCCATATAAAGTTTCTATACTATAATGCCATATAGAGATTATGAAATGTGAATGTAGGTATTACCGGTGAGGTCCGATAAGCAAATAAAACCTTTTTTGAAAAGGCTCGGTTTAGTGGTCATTGTTAAATGAGGCTAAAGAACTTTGGATTTTAAATGGGATTTTAAAGTAAATGTTGAAGATACTGTAAATGGTTTAAGCATTTTTTGTATTATTACTTGTATGTGTGTTTATTTACTTTTTTGTGTGTGTGTTTTTGTAATGATTTTTTTTTCTCTCAGCTTTTATTTTATTTCTGGATTGTGAAGCTTATAGAAACATTTTAAATTTTTTTAGTAAATCAATTTTTATTTGAGGTATAACATAAACTCGAACCGATCGAAAAGGTAATTTTCTATTCATATAAAAACTTGAGAAGATCCAAATATTCCAAAGGTCACATAATAACCAGCAACCATTTTTTGTTACCTCTACAATATTAATAAAGATAGATCATAACATTATAAGCCCCAAATGGACTATAACCTCTTTCTTACAAAACGAGGCCATAAGGCGGGACCCACATGGAACATTAAATACTAATAGTATACTCTAATTTTATGGAAATAGATTTTACTAACCTTTACCTAAGGCTGCCTGTATACGTCCGATAAATCGGTGACCGATTTTTTGTAGGAGGAAAATAGAACATACCAATAGCGACAAATACAGACAAAACACACTGATAACATTACTTAGTGCAACGTAGCCGTCTCACAGAAAGTCGGTTAGAAAATTCTAGTCAGAACGTCCTACAAAAAATCAGACCGATTATATGTACTACAAAAAAAAATGATTGGCGGGTAGCCTAAAAGTACCAGTGTACTGCAGACTAAACAATCGTCCGACAGTTGACCTGATGGTTGTCAATTTATTTTTTATAGAAATTCTTAACCACATTCATAGTTCTCAGTTCTGAGACCGGCTAAATACCTGATCTTTGTAATGTCTGCAGTACTACCAGTCATCTTCATACTAATTTATGAGCCCAAACAAATTATGCAGCGGAGCCCACCAGGGCCAAAGCTTGTCGGGGCTGCGGTATTGTTCGAAAGAGTTACCGCGGCCCTGGTACATAAAAGGCCTACGAAGGAACGGACGGGTTTTAGTCAGTAAGAGTCTGACACTCCCTCATGCTACCCACAGCGGGAGGAGTCATTTGATGATTTCCCGTCAAAAAAAAGAAAAAAAAGTGGGTCTGATACTGGCTAAATACCTGATCTTTGTAATGTGCGTACTACCACTCATCCACATACTGATTCATCAGCCCAGACAAACTATCGGTCAACTAAAAGTTTGTAGTGTGCGGGTGAGGTAAATGATAGCAAAAGGGTCAGCATAGTATTATGATCTTGGGTCTAAAATTTTGTAGCTTTATAAAAGGGTTGGAAGGTAGACAGATGATTATAGGGTGACGACATAATGTTATGTACCTAATTGATAGCCTTATGTTACTCTACCAAACGTGAGGGTCGCATGATAGTAGGTATGTGTCCCTGAGTCTGCAAAAAATATAAATTTTAATAATATGTATATTAAAAGGGGTTCAAAATGCCCAGTGTGTTTAAAAACTAGGCTGAGGAAACCGTAATTTTTGTAAAATCCCTCTCATCGATTTTTAGGTTACCTTATGTTTAATTACATAAATATAAACCTAGCAATTTTAAGGGTTATTTAAATCATTGAAAAAAATGATACACTAAGTTATTTTAAATCAAAAAAAGAATAACAATTATTACAAAAACATTTCCCAAATCGTTTTAATAAAACACCTATCATATTGCTCGTATAAATAATCACATCAAAACAAAATATACCTACCTACATATTAAAAAGGTATAATACCTCCATGTAGGGTGAGATAAACAAAATTGCCCCATTTTTCTTATTTTCCGTGTATTCCTCATCTCGTTTGCGAACACACAATGTCTCTCAGTTTGCAGCCGGTAAATAACGTTACAAATAATCTCGTATCTTATGTTTACTGACGTTTATTAAATAACTAACGACCTGTTTCGACTTCACAGCAAAAAAACATTGTGTGACGTCATACGTAATGATCTGATTTGAACAGTAATAAGATCGATCCCAAAATTAATCATCATCAGCAGTTTCAAAAGTCCAGATTTCCTCAAGATGTTTTCTTTCACCGTTAAGTACACAGCATGAATTAAGGAAAGTAATCAGTCATTGGTGTCCAAAAACTACTTGGAAAGTACATACAACTTGGAAAATAGAACTTAGAATAGCTTATAATTAAAGTAATTATATCCTACCAACAAAAATCTTTAAAAATCGACATAAGCCTATTATTTTCTTTAAATTGATTAAAGAATGTAAAATGTATTAGGCTTATTCGCATCACAACTATTTAACTACTATATGTATACAGTAAATAACCAAATATTAATAATAATTAAATCAAATCCAGTAGCTAGGAATAATCGCATTCACTCAACCATTAAATCAAAGTATCAATTATATGTAAATAATTTTAATGATCCGATTAAAATGTATTTAGTAGGTACGTTAATATCATTGGAAATATTATACACATTTCATTCCCTAATACATGAATTTCACCTGAAATCGTGTTCAGTTAAAAACATTTTTGTTGCGAAATACATAAATGCGTTACATATCATTCCGTATTTTATTTGTAACATTGGTCCGCATTGTATTTATTCCTGAAATTCATAATTGTTTCAACTGAAAACAGATACTGAGAGTTCTGTGTGAACATGTTTCGAAAAATAATTGTACATTCATTTTTCATTTCTCAAAAATATTATAATGATCGTGGTTTCATCTGCCTAGCCTTTTCCCAACTATGTTGGTCTAACTAACCAGATACAGCTGAGAACCAGTGCTTTACAAGGAGTGAGTCTGTTACCAACTCAACCCAGTTACCCGGGAAACCCAATACTCAACTCTTCCTTCTTTTTCCTTCAGAAAGAATTATTTTCTATTGATTGCATATATATTAAGGCAACATTCAAAGGAAATACCCTTACTACAAAGGTCAAGAGTAGGTCACTAAAGAATAACACGTCCAATCTCTAAAGTAAATATATTACATAACTAAAAGTCCCTGAGAAACTTCAGTAAAGACAAATCATTGCCAAAGAGTATGTCAAAGACAAACATATAAACTTAACCAATCAACGAAGCTTTAATTAAACAAGTTTTCAGAATGTAATCAGGATCTGTACACGGGGTATTGATATGACAAAGTTACGAATGCACCTTCTATTAAGTGTCTACTGAAAACAAACTGGTTGCAGTCAGTTGACTTCATTATCATCATTTGCCTAGCCATTTCCTAAGTAAATTCGGGAAAGACCTCTGAGAGATGCAGTTGGGCACCAGTTTTTCCATGGATGGAACTGTCAACCTGACCTCCACAACTCAGCTACCTACAAGAAAAACATCGGTTAGGTTAGTTATCAGGCCCATAACGGCTGCCAAAGATAGGTATAATGATGAGTCTGATATGTATTTTTACTACTTTTTTCACAAACAATCAAACATTGAAAGTATTATAATAATTAACCTATTAGCAATTGTTGTAGCTAAGAAGCAATAGCAGGAAGTCACAACTAGATAAAGAATTTCATACTTCGTCTAATTCATACGCCTGGTACAGATAATTTAAGTTGGTAATACCTTCATGTTTACATACATTATAAGTCATTAAATATTATCAGATTATCTTGAAATTACAGTGCTTACATGCTTAAGTAGTTAAAACTAGTTAAGCAACGGTCATAACATGTTAGGACTTAAGTTTTGCACGTTTCTAAGGTAATAAACGTATTATAATCGGGTTTTATACGGTAGTAAAATATAGAAGCCTTGGGAGTGGCTTATCAAGTTCAAATATGGAGTTACTGGATTGTATAATAGAGTTTCCTTTTTTTATTTTTTTTAAACGACGTCAAAAATCATCAAATGACCCCTCCCGCTGTGGGTTAGCAGCGGAGAGGGAGTGTCAGACTCTTACTGACTATGTATGTATGTACCAGGGCCGCGGTAACTCTTTCGAACAAACCCGCGGCCCCGGCAGACCTTGGTCCTGCTGAGCCCCCCGCTGGGATAATAGAGTTACCTTGGCCCTGAAATAAAAAAAGGCTCAAAAAACAAAACACGATTCACAATGCGATGAATTCTAGCCAAAAAACAATTGAAATTGAAACCTATGACAATATGTTATTATATTGTTTTCATGCTTTGGTACATATGACGTAATGGTGGATTGTGTCGGTTGCTGTGCTGGGAGTTCGATTCCCGGAAGGGACAACTATAATACTTCAAAGTTTAGGTGTTGTGTGTCATGTGTGTGTGTTTGACGCACTCACATAATATAAGTAGATATATTTTCAAATGCGCACATGATACTAGAAAAATGTTATTGCAGCCAAACAGTTTTCATAAAAGTAATAAAAATAAAAACCATATTATTATGACAAAAAAAGAAACATAATCACTTAAAATAAAAATTTCAAAATTAACTGTCTATTACGCACTTTATACAAATAGTCATTTTTAAGAGCCTTATAGTTCTTTTGTATTCTATTCTCAAAACTCGTAAAATAAAATAAAAACCTACGTACTCGAGACAATATAATAAAATTTAAAAGATCCTAGATAACCAAACTTAATGAAATCAAAATTAAATGCCAAGTCTAAAGGAATTTCAATCAAATTTTTTGTCTTTTCTTAATAATTGAAACTTCAAAGCGTTTTGATAAATTAATAAGTTTTTGAACTCGTGTTTTCGCGAAGATGGTAAGGTACCTTTTTTGGAAATTCTTTGTTAGGTTTTATAAGATTGAAAGATACCATTATCTTTCATCATGATTCCATAATCATGATCAAAGGGTTTGTCGTGTGTGTGTATGATAGTTATATTTTGTGGGTTCGATATCTTTCATGACAGATATGAAAAGTCACATTGCTATACGTTACTGCATATTTGGCTACACTCAATTTGATTAGACACTTAAGATAAACCGTCTCGATAGGACTTCAATAAATATTTAAAAAATAAAGTACTGCTTAAAATTATAATTCCGTTGATTATGAAATCGTTATTGTAAAGAGTTACAGTCACATTTTATTATTAATCTGAGTTTTAAAATGAAAACTCATATCAAGTTACTTACCTTTATTTAAGTGCTTATTTGTTTTGGAGTATGGTTCCTATTTTTAGGTAGGTATATACTAAAAAGGCTCTCATAGATAGCACGATATCTATCCAATATAATGAAATAATTGTTCATGGAATTAGCGCACAAGCAAACAAAATATACAAACTAGTCAGATTAATATTAATATTTACCTATTACAGGTTATTACGAAACTTCAATAGCTGGGTGCACGCCAAACGCAACTTTACGTCTACAGAGCAAACCATGCCTATTATGCCTAACATACATACATTGTAATATCGATATCCTGAAAATTACATTATACAAAAGGTCCTAAATAAATGACGTAAATATCCATATATCCATTTGAGTATCCCAGAAAAATATAACAGACCTTTGAAAAAGGGATCCTCAAAAATAATAAAAGTCAACAGTGAGGTCACATATTTTATTAAAATGGGTCAATTTTTAAGGAATTATTTAGATTTTTTTCTCTTTTATTTTATCCGGAATGAGTGACCTTTCAAATATTATTTGAACTGTGGAGTTAGGTTGAGATTAATCCTAAATGATATACATTTGAAAGTGTTTGAATGTCAGAAAATATATTGCTAACATGTTTATAAAAATATGAAACAAGGGTTTGGTTTACAGTAGGTGTTACAAAAGATCAAGTCCCAAAATGAGATGGAGAGTGACAAAAGAAATAGTGGAATGGCAGGTATCTATCAGATCGTGGATAGATCGAAGCAGCAGGAAAAGAAAACGGCTATGTTTACACAAATATGGTGTTGTTACAAAAAGATAAACAGAAGTTTAACTCGTGCTTAAGAATGTACCAAACATATGTTTTTTTTTTTTAATAAAGATCACATTATCTACTATCTTTTTAGAAGAACTCAAATAAGACACAAAAAAACCTAGAACTCACAAAACTATAGCAAAACTTGGACTATCTAAGCATGTTTTAAGCACATAAGTGGTAAACAGTACCGTCTGTATGATAACATGTCTCGCGGCGACTAACTTCGTGTTCGGACGTGTGAGCTACACCGACAGATACACTCAGGGCTGTTACGTTGAGGAAATCTTTAACAATATTACAACTGTGAAAGGGTTTTCTTTTTCTCTGTCAGTTAGGCCGCTAAAACTACTGAATACTAAGCTCCCGCCAGAGCGAGCGGTTACACCCGAGTCCCGAAGGAACTACTCTGCGCTCCTGGATAAATAGTAGACTATGTCTTTTCTCAGGGTCTAAGTTCTCTGTGTACTCATTTAATTAAGTCCAATAGTTAGCGTGATGGGTAGATAGTAACTTTTGCATTGATATTACTAGAGACTTAAGAACCTGTTAGTCGTGTACCTACACCTACCTGCAATTCATTTAATCTGCCAACAATTCTTTGGTTAAAACTGACCCATAACATAATTAGTAGTAACACATGCGATCAAAGACTTTGATCACACAAGGTTTTGAAAATCTAAATAACAAAGCAATATTACATTACAAATTCAAAGACATTAGCTTCCCCATGCATCGTCCGATAATTGACATTCATGAAACCCGAACGCTCGGAGAAAAAGGATCTATACCGTTTTAATATAGTCCTAACTACACACTATATATGTATGTGCAACATCATAATGTACGTCAAAATCTAAAGGGAAAGTTCCATTATTGTGCGGCACTGTGACATACTCGAGTGATTATTTTGGTCCAAAAGGCAAAAGTAACAACTGCTAACAATGGTAATTTTTTGTTCGGGCACGTTTGTTCGCAAAAAATCTGTGCAATCTTGCCACATGAATCTTGGTTTTCATAAAATGTTGTCAAAAATTTTACCCGCTATTTATCTGAGCGCGCAGAGTATTCACCACGAGATGCAGGGGAAACTATTGACGGAATCTAGTGTATTTACAACTGTGCGAAACAAGAGCGTAGTAACTCATACGTATTAATTAAATTGAAACAAACTTTATAAATGAATACTAATTAAAATATTGTCACAAAAAACACTTTAGGTACTGAAATTGAACGAGTATTGAATAAAAACCTGTTTCAAAAAGTTTTTATTTGATTTTTAGTAACCAATTAGCATCACTTTATCTTTTTATGCTTTTTGCTTTGATGAAAATAGTAATTGAATGTTAAAAACTTCATTCAATCAACAATTAATTTTTATACGATTTTGATTTGTTAAACGTTCTTTTTTATTTATTTTTTACAGTCTATTTTGATTACAGGTAAATAAACAATGAAAGGCATCGAAACTGAGCATTTGGAAATGAATAGCTATTCCGAAGCTATTAGATAAAAGTAGCCAAGTAACAAAGTAGCAGGTCCTTCCTCATCCTCTTGACTATCTACCACTATGTGTACCACAATTTTATTAAAATCGGATCAGTAGTTGCGACGTGAAAGCGCGATAGACAGATAGACTGACTTTCGCAGTTACAATATTGAAGTGCGGATACAGATAAAATACACTTGACAACTAAACTCAGAATCAAACAACAACATGTAAAAATAAAAACAAATACATTAAAAAATATAGTATCTTAAGAAAATAAAAGTGACAACCCTACAGTTTCTCCAAGTGGCAGCTTAAGTACGTAAACTCAATATTAATAAATTCCCCGGCGTATTCACTCCTTAAACTTTGGCCAAGTTTTGACAACTTTCTGATATGCGTACAACTTGCCAGAAAAGATAAAGATTGGCGTTTAAAAGGAAAGGAAAAGAAAAAAGATTATTGCCGTTATGTTACGATGAAGGTTTGTATTGTATGAAGATGATCTTTTGTTGGGATATCTTTTTATTATGTAAGTATTCGAGGAATACTTTTTTCATTTTTACGGCTTCGTGGAAATATGTGAATTTTCCTTGACACAATTTATTTAATATCTCAAAGATTTCTGTGTATGCGAAAAAGCAGGATTCTGTTGTATTATGTTCAAGTGCTTCGTAAGGGTATTGATACTCATAGGTTATCGTGATTATGCACTGAAGCAGGAAAACTAAAGATCTAGCTTATTGGATACACATAGGAACAACCTAAGTCTAATGCTAAGTTCTTATAAACATAGAGTTGCATCCAGACATGCGAGGCACACCAGGCACACGAATGCCCTAGTTTAAGGCATGCGTATCGAACACTCGTAAGTATTACAACATTATGCTCGGATCAAGCCATCGTTCGCGGCAGAGTCTGAATACGGCTTTAAACGATTTGTTTTGATCAAGGGCGGTAACTTTCGACATTTCTTCTTTCAGACTTATGTAAATAACTACCATTCGTAAACAAACTGAATGTTTTTTGTATAGGAATCGGGCATTGATAAATTGGAGCACTGTATAGCCGCACATAGCTGATTGAATGGATTGGACATATAATTTAGACCGAGTAATATTTTTCGTACGCAATTAAATAAGTTAAAATATTAATTTATTATAAAACCTCCATAATAAAATTAATTAAATAAAGACAGCTCTAGTAAAGCAAAACAACCAAAAACCTAATTAAACAATTTCAACTCATTTACTTATATCCGTTTTATTTTTAGCTTTGAATGATACAATACCAAAGTTTAAGTAAATTAACTTGATAACCTTTCCCAGTATTTCTCTTGCGTGGGCAATAAAAAATAAAAGTACCCATTATTATTTTTGAGTGTTGCCACACTTTCTACCCACAGTGTTGCCAACGTTTCCATTGGGACTTATTAAAGTCAGAGCAACCTCTATTTACAGTTTTTATATTTCGAAATTAGAATGGAAAACACTGGGGAAGCTCGTTTGGGGCCATAAAGTAAGCGTGGTTCTCTCACATGTTTTTAGGATTCCGGTGTTTTGAATACGACAAGTCTGGTTGTCTTGCTTGTCTTCATTATCTGTACTAATATTATAGAGCTGGAGAATTTGTATTTGCTTTGTTTGCCTATACGCGTTAATCTCAGGTCCGATTTGAAAAATATTTTGAGGTTGGATAGCCCATACATTAGTAACAGCAGCAGTAAACATGTGGTAGAAACTTAGCTCTCTTATACAGCCGTCTTTAATAAATGAGCTATGTACAACTGAAATATTATATGTCTTACTTCCTGAGTTAAGCGCATCCAATCAAACAAACAAACTCTTTAACGTTATAATATTCGTACGTACAGTTGTAATAAATAACTGAACTTACGCATCAACACATTGACAGAATTCCGCTCATACTCTCCGCTACTCTCGTGGCTCAAGGAAACAGCGGCGAGTGCAAAAAGTTTTAATGAACAAAGGATAATGGCTGCCAGTACTGAAACACCGCTTATTTTGTTCTCGCCTTATTCATATAGAAACATTTATTTACGGCCAAAAATACGACCCTAGGTATTTACTTCTATTTCGAAAGAAAAAACATTTATTTGAACGATTATCATTGGAGATTCTTTAACCATGAAAACAATGGGAAATACGAGATATTCATCATGATAAAAGCCTGAGGCGGTTTGCCGCCTTTGCAGGATTTTACTCCGAAAACAACCTTTCTTCAAAAAGTATAAATAGAACTGACTGCCAGCGACGGCTTCACATAGTTCCTGTGTCAACTACTTACTGCACCAAGATGAAAAAATAGCTTATATACTAATGCATGAGCTACCTCTATACATATAACTGTCAAGGTTCATCATAATCCATTCGGGATTTTTGCAACAATAGGGAGCGAACATACAAACATACATTCTTATAAACATTCGGATTTTTCATAATGAATAGGATTGTTAGAATTTACTCCTACAACAAAAGTTAACCTTTAATCTTCCTTTATTAAAAATTAATTAACAGAAACATTACTCCAACCAACTCAATACAAACCGCCCACAATTGAATTGTATCACCAACATCTTATCTGCATACATTAATATTCAACTATCTCGCACTAAGGACGACCGCTCTCGGGCACGTCTGAGCTGTTAATGACGTTATCTCTCCCCACCCGAGGCCTAACGAGAGCGCGACCTACCCACATAATGGTAAAGCTATTTACTTATTTATCTTCGAACCATGGAGTGAGGAAATACACATACGGCATCAATGTCGATTTCACGCCATGCAAAAAGAACCTAATATCAACATTTCGGACTACTTTCTTTCAACAAGTAACACATTGTAGATACGATTTCACCCCATGCATGATGTAAATACATGGAGAAAGGAAAGATGCAGAGATGCCATAATGCAGGTAAGTCAGGCGCCTTCTTCTAGGTCAAAAACGCACTATGAGCATGATCAAAACGGGTGATCTAACGAGGCGTTCGGGTGTTTCAGACATCTATCAAAGATTTTGGTGTCCATAGAAGGCGTATAAGGGCGAGGACACTAACGTGCCTCGTCCCCCGCACACCCGAATTTTGGCGCGCTACTTTCTTAGGAGATTTTCCGTTATGGCACCTCCGCTAGTCATTTTGTTCTCCATGCTTCAAGCCGAAACTCTGGGGAACATGTTGTACATGGATTTCCTTTTATTGGCTTCTATTACGAGGTATATAGGCATATTATGTAGTATATAATCTAGTAGACTGTTGCTAATATTATTAATGTGTCTTTGTTTTTTGTACCTACCTATTAGCAGAAATATGCCTGTTTCTAGTCTAGATCCAGGTAGAAGGTAAAAAAATTTGTAGGCAAGATCTAAATCTGTCATGTATGTAGATACGTCTGGATATTTACATATATATCTTTATATCTTGACATGTCTCAGGCTCGGCGGTCTTAAGGTATATCAAAATTATAGGGACAAACTACCAAAAAGATTTAGGCGCATCGCAATACTTATGTATTATTAACGAGTTGTTTGTTTGCACCTCTTTCAAGCAAAAACTACTGAACAGATTTTGCTATAACTTGGCACGTACAAACTATATAATAACATATAGTTCATTTTTTAACCGGTTGCTGAAAGCATTACTTTCAAGACAGGGTTAAAATCGCAAACAACTGCTAGTACATTACATGCATCAGTTGATTTTACAACATTATATAAAGAAACTGATTGAATGTTTCCTCGTCTACATTCCTTGTATTTCTAGAGCAAACAAATATTCGCTTAAATAAATGTTTTAACTGAAAGCGATATCGAAGCAAACGTTTTTAATGGTCTTTATAGTTGTTTGTGAAGACTATTTTACCATGAGAAAGCAAGGTTGGTTGTTCGGTAAATATGTATGTATGCATGTGTGTTTGATTTTCTGTCTCTGGGTAAAGGATTTTGTGTTTTAGTTTCAGGAATAAATGGGATGGCGTTGTTTTGTTTTGAAAATGTGTGTAATACCGATAAATGATTTTTAGTGGTACAAACATGCAAAATAGTGGTCTATGGTAAGAGTGTGAGAATAGTTAATTAAAAATACCTAGAGGTACATTATATAAACATATCTCGATACATAATTAAACAACATCGGTACTTATACATAATTTCAGATCCTTTTCAAGATTACACGTTTTCTTAATGACATTTTTTAAAAGGAGGAGGGTTTTTAACTCGGATGATTGCATGTTTTTAATAACGAAATAGTTTTATAACAACGAAAATAATTATGAACGAATTAATGGAATAACAATTCTGAGTCATTAATTGCATTAAAGTTATGAATATTTGTAAAGTCCAGTAATTGATTATTGTGCATTATTAATGGACTGTTTGGTCAGGCCATTACTGTATCGATGTTAATCAATATCAATTACTTGTACCGGACGCTAAAACTACATGATTGATCGATTCCATATGAAATTAATAGTGAAGGTTTATGGCAAATTAAAATTAATATGGATTATAAGATTAACTGTTATAGGTACATTAATTTTAACTGTCGTGGTGGAGTGGTGGGTAAAGCACCAATCTACTCATGTATCAGTGTGGTGGTTTGATTCCAGGTCAAATACCAGTGCGACTTCTCTTAGTTTTATGTACTTTCTGGTTATATCTTGGACACCGAAGGCTGATTAAAAACATTTCAATGAAACCTGGACTATAAAGTCTGAAATCAAAAACTACATACTTAATTGTAAATGCATGAAATAATTAAATATGTAGTATGTTTTTATATTGTTGGAAAGATTACTTTTCATAGTACATTTTTAGTTTAAATCACCACCAAAAACGGTCAGACAAAAAACAAGTTTTTCACATTTGATCCTTAGCTTTAAAACAACAGTATAGCTATGAAAGCCGGTTATTCAGTCCAGAGTTAATCCGGGATATGTAGGTATGTATTTACTTAAAATACCTACTGGTAGGTGCAGGTGTGGGTTTGTAAAAATGATTAAACTTTGCTTGTATGCCCGCCCGATTACATTATATGTTTAGTTTAAAGTTTAATCCTAACTTGTACATCTACTAAAAATACGAAAATAACTTGAGCTGTTTATCTTTAGTCGTGGTTTAACGCCAAAAACATTGAAAGTAAACTTATACACGTTCACAGATAGTCTAGAACATGAGAAGGGACATAGACATAGGCTACTCTTTATCCACGTGCAGGAGGAAGATGCTTGAAAGGCGGGTGAAATCGCAAGGAACAGTCGGTAGAATTATGAATTATCCAATTACAAATTACCTAGTATCAAACACAATAGTATTAATAGATTTAATTTCTCATAACCTAGGTAAACAGATCTTACCAATTACTTAGCATAGAGCTACGAGAATGCTGTTTGCTAGTTAATTATCAACAAACAGAATATAATGTTCTACACACATACATACATACATACAAGGAAGCTTTAGAGATTTCGTAATACCCACGGAGTAAGGAAAGATGACCGGAGATGCCATAATGCAGGTAGGATACCTTCTTCTAGCTCAAATGGGCCTGCTTAAAACAATCAGTAGTTAAAAGTGGTCTAACGAGGTATCCGGGCTCTTTGAGACATCTGTCAACAATTTTTGGTATTACAAAAAATGGTCGGGTCCAAACAAGGCGTGTAAGGTCGGAAAAGTAACGTTCCTCGTCCCCCGATCACTCGCATTTTGGCGCGCTACTTTCTTAGGAGATGTTCCGTTAAGACACCTCCGCTAGTTATTTTGTTCACCATGGTTATACACGACATATATGCAGTAATTACCTAGGTGCCAGATTGTAGACACAAAAGCGACCCATTTCGCTCCAGTTTATGCCTAGCCTAAATGTTAGCTAAGCTATGGATGTTCAGTTATTAATATTGCATATCGTCAATGCTTCAGTTTAAAATGTTCAGTATCTATACTTTATACTAATATTATAAAGCTGAAGAGTTTGTTGTTTGTGTGTGTTTGTTTGAACGCGCTAATCTCAGGAACTACTGGTCCGATTTGAAAAATTATTTCAGTGGTAGATAGCCCATTTATCGAAGAAGGCTATAGGCTATTATTTTTATCCGGGTTCGTGCAGAGGTTCCTACGGGATGCGGGTGAAACCGCTGGCAGAAGCTAGTTAGGTATAAAACGCTGTTTCATCTGCGGCCTTAGGAAATTACTTCTTGAAATAGAATAGAAACTAGCCTTTATGTTATTCTATCATTATAATTAGTATATAAGCTCTTTTGCTCTCAAGTTAGTTTAATCACAATCCGTTCAATACTTTTTGGCCTTAAACAATAACAAACACCTACATATCTATGTATACCTACTTTCACGCTAATAATAAACTAGTTTGCTATATTACGTATGTGCATGTATATGATTTTTTGTTTGTATCAATTTCACGGTGATCCCTACCCCTCTGTAGACCTATCGAAATCGGTTGGCACATAAACTGAGATTAGAATGTTGACAAGGATAAGGGAAGGTTTTTATCCCCGTACGCAAAATAGAAAATAGAAAAAAAAACCCCTAAGGCTGTAGCCGATATTTTAACGAAATAGTATTCCAATCGCTATAGTGGTTTAACTGTCATTGGCAAATATACAAGTTAATTACTCATTTCTACAATTCAATAAATAACGATTAACCAATTTACAACTACCTAAGTAAATAAAATCGCCTCAAAACTAACTTATCAACCGAAATCCTATTACAAAACTTTAGCACGCCAACAAAATCTTGTTAGGTATACCCGTTTGACGAAATTATCGGTCCACCGACTCTGATATTTTCCCAGCACTTTTTTCTTAACGCTCCGATAGTTGCAAGAGCTTAATTTTATGTGCGCTGTTAAAACAGTCGGGTATAACATACGGTGAAAATTCATTTTACCGAGTGTTTATTTTATTGGTCCCGGTCATGGAGAACAACATGACTAGCGGAGATGGCATAAAGGACAATCTCGTAAGAAAGTAGCGTGTTAAAATGTGGGTGTGCGGAGAACGAGGAACGTTACTATTTCCGCCTTCGTTAGCCCCATCAATTTTTTGTAATAACAAAAATTGTTGATGGATGTCTCAAAGAACCCAAACTCCTAGTTAAATCACCCATAACAGATCGTTTCGGTCATGCCCATCATACATATTTGACCTACATGAAGGCGCCTACCTGCATTATGACATCTCCACTCATTTTCCTTACTCCGTTTTCCCATTTTCCAGTGACATAATTTGTGAAAATATTTCATGAAAACAAACACTTTGTGAGTGTATGAAAAGGTGATATTTTCCTGGCCATTGGTTTTATGTCGTGTTTTTATTGTTTGCAGTGTTCCAGTGAGGATTCGGCGAATGATGCATCGGTGTTTTCGGCAAACGAGTGGACGTTTATGAGAATGGCATCGACGTTTGATATGGGTTCCGTGAATTGCAATGACAAGGAGCGTACAGCTGTGTTGTATGTGTTTGTAGGTATATTACTAATACGACCGACCTGTGTAGGATTATGGACACCTATCAGTGTTTAATTTGATATTAAATGACAGTTATTTTATAACATTATATAGTTATAATATTTTCTGGATTCTGACTACCTGTAACGACTGCTGGAGATGTTTACTGACAACCGGGACCTACAGCTAAACGTGCCATCCGAAACACAGTCATTGGTGTCTAAGATATACTTAGAAAGTACATACAAACTTAGAAATGTTCCCTTGGTACTTGTCTGACCTGGAATCGAACCCACACTATCATACTCAAAAGGTTGGTCTTTAACCACTAGGCTACCACAACTTGTCGCCACGATTCTATTTTTTTTATGCAATTTTTTATTTACTGTCAGCGTAGCACGTTTTTCATACCTTCCCATCTAAAGTCATCTCACAAGTAACTTTCCTCCCAGCCATATCGTCTCCCAATCTCCTCTATATCAAAAGTTATATAAAGCCAATATGTACACACGAACCGCAGTTTAGTTTTAAATCACGCAAGGGTATCCCATGGGTAAATGAACGAATTGATTCGTGAAAAATCGCTTACAGAGGGTACACTGAATATTTTTACCCTTTTTTGGTACATTGGACCGATATTTTTAGTTAAGACGGGCTATATATTCTCTTTGGAAAGCGTTGCTAATTTTGTATGTTGGATAAGTGCTAAATTAAGCTGTGGATTACGTAATTTGTTATTTATAGGTGTCCTGTGGCAAGACGGGGTCATTAGGGTTATAATTTTAGGATGGTTGCAGACAGGAGTTAAATGTGATAAGAAAGGAGTCGAAATTCAAATCATTTATTTAATGTAGGCCTTCACGGGCTCTTTTGCATATCAGAGATATAAATAAAATTGATCTGCATTGCTTATTCCAAAAACACTTTCAAGAATGTATGTAGAAAAACGAGCAGCGAACTCAATGTTTGCCATTCTACTTTTAAGTATGACTACACCGAAAATTCAGTATAATATTCCTGAGGTTTTAAATGGTCACGTATTCGGAAAACAACCAAGCATGGTGCATCTAATCAAAAGAACCACTCATTGAATAACCTGTGATCCATTCCAACTGACTCTCAACGTCACTTAATCTAAACGTTATACTAGACCATAAAATAAAACGCTAACTTCTCAAGTCTCAATTCTATTTCCCACATCGATTTCACGGAAATGTCACTCAACACACGTCAGACGCTTAAAAATTTATAGTATTGAATGAGCTAGACGTTCAGACGACGTAAATATAGCTCGCCTATAATCAGAATCCCTTGGGGCAGTCAATGACATTCAGAATATCTGCAACATGCATTTGGGATGAAAATGGCATCATTGGTTGTGGTTTTTATTTGAGAGGTTTTTGGTCTTGTTAATCTTTATTTTAATGTGTGTCTTTTAGAAGTGGTTGGTCCATATGATAAGCCTAGTGTCTAAGTAATAGCCACATGGGTAGATCGATAGTAAGGTAAAGCACGTCGGCGAACATTATAGCGGTCGGTCCATGGATGGGTTACCTCATGACGAGTTCCTCGATGTTGCCGAAGAAACCCTAAATTGGTGGCTATGGCAAAGATGTTCAAATGACAGCCAGACCTTATGGGCTGTCAAAATCCAGAAAGTCTGACAACCAGTCTTATCAAGAGGCATCGGGCTATCCGGGTAACAAGGTTCAGGTCAGATAGGCAGTCGCACCCTTGGAAATGGAAGACTGACAACCAAGTCCAACATAGTAGGGAAAACGCTAAACAGGTGTAAATCTGTTTTACAAGTAAGAGTTAGTAAGGCTCAGGCAGACACTCATACATTTAAGCATCCCCACTCAAGATTTCACACTCAAGTACCTATAATTCAAAACAGTAAGCCACCAAAAGATCTTTGCTCTCCATTCGCACAAAACCGAGCGTCATTTGTTTGTGACAGAGCGATTTTGTGAAAAACACCGCGACATAAGCCCTTTTTGGGGATCAGTTGGGGATTAGTGTAATGCCTTCTATGACCCTCGGTTTAAGCCCCGTCTTTCAACCGGGCCTAGCTTCGTCGTTCCTCTCATCTTTTGTTGTGGGTATACTCGTAAACAATTCTTTATTGTACTTTGTCTGTCTTTTGTTTCATTTTAAGGGTATCGACGGTCTTGTTTTAGCTTTTTGTTGGTTAATCTTTATCGATTATTGGTTTGTAAGTTGAAGTTGATGATTTGAATGGTGATCTTGGATTTTGATTCTGGAATAGACCGAAATACTTTTAGTGCGAAGTGGTTTTAAGCACTTTTTTAGTACCACAGACTTTTTCCTGCGGATTCACTCGCTTTCTGGGATAGCTTTTTCAAGCACCGGGGTAAAATAATTATATCTTGTAACAAAATTCAATCTACTGTCTTTCCAATTTTCATCAGAGTCGATTCAGCGATTTCTCCCTAAAATACTTTCTCATAAATAGCAATCAAGGTTTCCCAAAAAATAAAAATCTTGGCAATGTCATCGAAATGTGTGTATCTGTGCCTAAACTGTACTAAAGCGTGTATTTAATCGCCCAACATGGACATAAAATTGGGCAGAAAGCATTAAATTGACACTTACAAATTGGCTAGGGCAATAAACACCAACGGAATGTGCCGTTTATTGCTGGATTAGTATGTCCCTTGTATATTTCATATAGTATAGCTTTATAGTGGACCTTTGCTCTTGATTTTAACCTTCGATAGAAACAAATGATGTATGATTGATTTCGTGTTTTCGCCTAACCATGATAAAATAAAGATTCCCAGAAGAGACCAAACCACATCATCATCTTCCAAGACTTTTCTCAAATCTACGAAACATTTTTAGTTCTCCTCTACAGTTGGATTTGTTATGAAAAAAATGTAGTTAGAATTTCTTCAAAATAAACAAAATTTTTTTTACACTCTTTACTGTATTAATTATGGCAAACGAGGGAAAAAGTAAGACTAATTAGTCCAAAAAAGTCTGGCAGCCGTCCACCAAGTGGGCTATTCCCAAGAGTCAGATATATCAGCCTAACTTTGGTGTTAAATTATGGCAGTTACGAAATATGACAGTTATCAAATTTAGCTAATTATGGTTATAGCAATATATAAATGTTCAAGTGAAAGCCGGGACCCGAATTAATATCGTTCTAAACACGAAAATTTTATTCAAAAGTTAGTCACCCATCCTTGGACCGATCGCATCATGCTTTCCTTTCGTTACTAACCGCCAGTTGCACAAGGCTCCATTAAAGTTAAAGCTTCATTAAATCTATTGCTGTCACTTTTTATCTTGTTAACAAAGAAAGAGTCAGCAATAGATTTAAAGAAGCTTTAACTTTAATGCAGCTTTGTGTAACTGACGGTATGCTACTATGTTCATCTTTCTTAATTTAAGGGTCTAGCGTGAATTGATAATGTTGTCAACTGTCATCGAGGACAATAATTTACATGTCGGAAGGCGAAATGTATTGGAACACCATACATTTATATACCATCATATTTCTGTACATGAATTCTATTCTATTCTAGCTCTTATTGCTTCTTCTATTTTCGTCAATCATGCTAATTCCTCAACACCTTTATACCTACCTCACAACCTACTCCTTCATTTTAATTATTAATGACATAAGGAAAAGGGATCGTCCAAAGTTCAGCTATATTAGTCAAATTAAAACTACTATCTTACAAACTAAGAAAAACAAATGCAAATCAGTTATTTGAATATTTCTCCGTATTGTAAGCACCTATTGTGAATCCGTTGTTGTACGCCCCACGCATTTCATAACAGGCAATTGAAGTAAATAGCTCTATAATAACACTGTTTGTCCGTCCGTGGGTGTTGGCTGTGATTATCTACTTGCCAATGTAATTGGGACAAAATGTGCTGATTTTAAGTATAGTTGGTTTTACTTTACAGTGCTAGTGGGGATCAAGGGAATACGGATAAATAATTAAAAATTTTGAACAATTATAAACATAGGTAGCATTGCAATAAAATAAGATTATTAACATAACATAACGTATTATTATAATTCGTCCTATCTATTATATTTTGTTGTGACACTATTGAGTTATCAGTTCACTTATCATAATTTGATGAATAAGTAAATATGTTTTTTTTACATATTTTTTATACAAACGCTGTCAAAATATTCTTCAGATAAAAATTAACCAATGATAAAAAAATCAGCCTGATACATCAAGACATTTCTAAATATTTTGAAATTCCGTATTTTTTTCCGTATACAGGCAGAATTTTAGCCAAGTTCCTGATGGTAATACCCCTATGTACCTGCTACTAACACATTCCATGAACCTACAAATATACTAATCCTTTGAGAAAAACAGCAGTCACGTTATAATGACCAGAAAAAAATCCTTTTGCAAAAATAATATATTCTGCTGAAATTCTCATGTTGTATTTTTTACTCTAGTATATACGAAAAGTTTAGCGTTCATACCGTTTCTTTTTTATAAAACTCAGTTTGGTAGTTCAGCATTTAGATAACGAGCGAAATTTTGGACTGTAGGTAGGTCAAGTTTGAAAAAGAAATTATTATGGCTCACAGCCTTAAATTAGGTTGGACATTTTAAGGCCCAAAAGTTTGTTTAGGCTATTTTTTGTAATATGAGGGTATGCTTCATATTTTCTAAGCGGGATTCGTGTTAACGGATGAAGTAGGTTTGGTTTCAGTGTCAACGATAAAATTGTAGATGGGTTCAATAAATTGGCTGTAATTGTAGTCATAAGTATGACAACCAGTCTTACCAAGGACAATACTCCTGGATAAGACTTGGTTGCCCGGGTAATTGGATTGAGCAGCTCAAATAGGCAGTCACTCCTTATAAAAGACTGGTACTCAGCTACAACCAGTTAGACATGAAGACGACCCCAACATAGTCGGGAAAAAGGCTCCACAAATAATATTGGGGTTCCGCAAAATTATTCCTTCCTTTTAAACAAGCCTTAAATAACGAGTAGGTACCTACTAAAATACAAAACTATAATTTATTCCGTTTGTCAGTTTATAAAAAGATTTCCACGTTATGCAATACTAACACTTCGCTTCATGAATGAATTAAATCAAGACCAGACTATTTTAGTTCCAGATCAATACTGCCTCAGTTCTGCGGTATTTTAAGATGTTTCTAGTATTTATTTCTAGGACTGAGAAGTTCTGTATGTATGATTGGTTGACGATCTTTTCATTGATAGATTTAAAAAGAAATCCTTTAGGTAGGTACCTACTGTTTAGTGCAAATATGTTTCCCAATTACACTGTGTATTCCAAACTTGATAATAAATAATATTCATCAGTTCAACATCACGTTAATGTCTATAAAGCCACTTAGAGTAGATAAAAATCGACGTACAACGTACGATCTTAGAGTAGATGAGTAATTTTTCGGGTCTGTAAATTTTTACGTTTGAAAAATATTTATCTTAATTAATTAAATTACCAGTGCCAATGTACCAATTTTGATCATAAAGTATAAATAAATAAATTGACTTTGAACTTTTTTTTTACAATGTAAAAATTATATATCGTGCAAAAAAGAAATGTAAATCTGCGCAAAACGAATAAACCACAACAAGGAAAATAACTCGCGAACTGATTAATAAAATAAAAAAAAACAACTCGTGTAAAATAAACGAGAAACACCATTTGCACATTAAAGTCTCTGAGGAAATCTAATTTCTATTCACTTTTCTTCACGAAGCCAATTTACCTTTATTTTGATACAATTTTCCGATCCTGCTCCGGCCAATCGGTTGATGGCAAGATTATTAAAATAAATCTTTCTTTATTTGCAAAGAAAAAAAACGAAAAAAAACACAGTTTTTTCGGATATTTGAATCATCTGCCTAGCCTTTACCTAACTACGTTGGGGTCGATTTCCAGTTTCACCAGATGCAGCCGAGTACTAGAGTTTTACTTGGAGCGACTGCCTATCTGACCTCCTCAACTAGCAACCTTTGTAGTTAATACTAGTTGTCAGACTTACTGGCCACTGAAAACTGGTAAAAAATAAATAAAAGAATGATCAAATGACAGACGGGACCAGTTCTTAAACGTCAAATAAGTCATTGTAAGTTTACACTTAGTTTTAACAGACTAGCTTCTGCCAGCGGTTTCACCCGCATCCCGTGGGAACTACTTCCCGTACCGGAATAAAAGTAGCCTATAGCCTTCCTCGATAAATGGGCTATCTAACACTGAAAGAAATTTTCAAATCGGACCAGTAGTTCCTGAGATGAGCGCGTTCAAACAAACAAACAAACTCTTCAGCTTTGTAATATTAGTCTAGATAGGAGCATTTTTAGATCGACAGCTCTGATTAACATTTTAAATCTGAATTTTAAAAATAACAATGACCTCATTAAAGGTTCTATTTCTGAAAGCCACTTTGGGGATTCGGTTCACGTTGTTTTTTCTGCCGGAGGACCTAAAAAAAGACGGCTGACCTGATTTTTTCCGCTTACAATAATTACTCGACGTAATTAATTAGTATGTCATTGTATTTTGTTATGTATAAAAAATATTTTGTTGGCAGTTTTCTTTATGGCCAGAGTAAACGGTTCATTCATAAGTAGTATTTTGGCCAATTATTTTGATCTACGGATGTTTAAAACTAAATTAACTCTTGCGAAGCAAAACCAATTTTATTGTTCTATCTAAAAACTCAATTTTTTTTTCAAATAAATAATAAATATACCTAATAGATATAATATTTTAAATTAATTATCACGAAAACTTCCCTGGCTGATGAAATTAAAACAAAAAAAGATATAAAAATATCATCATCGTCAACCTACTTACTGCCTTTTCCAAATTTTATTTGGGGTCGGCACAGGATGTTTTCTCCTTCCATACTCTTCTATCTGCCGTCATCTCACAAGTAACATTCTTTCAATCCTAACTATAAAAATTATTTATATAAAATACATAAAAAAAAACATGTTATATTTAGGTAGTTTTACCCATAAAGCTATAGTAGGTACCCGTTTAAGTACCATCGTAATCGCATTTGGCCCGACGCTAGCGCCACGTTTTGCACATAACTCACTTGGTACGGGCCACACACCCCTTTGCGATATATTATTTATATTTAGGGTATACCTTAATATATTTTCTTGTATCGAAAATAGCTGGAGTTTTAAATTTTTAAGGGATAAACAATGCAATTGGTCGTAAAAGCCTGGTTTATAATGTAAGAGCGATGTTTTGTACGTGCCTCTACTTTCATTATAAAGTACTATAGAACTAAAATTTGAAGTTGTTTTCTTCATAAATACGAATTCAAAATAACTGTAAATCTAACCAGCAGTTTTCCCACGGTTTTACCCACGACCCAAGTACCTTCTTTACGTTCTCAGATGAAAAATAGCCTATGTAACTCGGAGACATTGTTGCTTTATAACAGCGAAAGAATTTACCTAATATGTTCAGTAGTTTCGGAGCCTTTACTAAAGTTTGCCTTTACAACTACCTTTTTCCTCTTTACTAACGTTGGAAGTCGCTTCAAATCTAAACACATGTTCAAATTAACTAAGTATGTGCCTAATTTTATCCAAATCAGTTAAGGCCGTTTTGCCGTGAAAGCGAACTTTCTTCTTACCCATTTGCCAGATTTGCGTAAAGATAATGAAGGGCCGAGTACAAACCGGGTTTTCTTCATAAACATATGTATATAGGTACGAGTATATGTTTATTTTTTAACCGTATTCATCCCGTATCTCTTAGTTATAAGTCTGTCCGTTTTTTACAAAGTTTGGATCCTTAATTCTTGGAGAAAAATCGTGTGGGTTCCTATATAAATTGGACGACCGAGAAAAAATGTTCACTATACCCAGCAAGGGTTGTCGATTTAACGGGCGGGGTTTTGTTATGTATTTTATTTTTTAGGGTAATTTAGTATAATGTTTTTAGGCTCCAATAGCCATTATATATTTTTTTGGAAAGTCAAGACATTTTTTTCTGAATTTTATCACGTTAAAGACGGTAAATAGCAGCTGCAAAAGTTGTATATTTATTCTGTGAAGAGATTTATCAATTGCTAACATACAAAGACATTTAAGTGCCAAAGAAATCAGTCCTGACAACCAGTAGGTTACACTCAGACATATATGTACTTGAGAATTTTATTTGTAAAAATTAAACACACTCCCAAAAGACCTGTCTAAAGGCAATATTCCATCGGTGTGCGGTACTGTAACACAAACAAATATTTCTTCCGATCTACTCGCTGTAGCGAACAGTCACAAATTGCGTGCGAACATTTCTAAAATGTCCGCGAAACTGCAACCTTTGGGCGCGAACACATGCTAGCTTTGAACTCTCGCCGACGCGTGAACATTTGTGAACAGTTGTTGGCTTTAAGAATACCAGAAACAATTTTCTGGATAGAAAAAATAATGCTACTTCTATTAAATAATAGTACAAGTGAGAAAATAATATCGACTATTAACAAGAACTAGCAAATAATAAGATATCATAATACTCTAGAGTATCGATAGGTACGTGAAGGGCTCTCGAAGGCACTCCACCTAGTTTTCAGCGGAATATTTTGAAATACCCCGTTTATTTTCATAAAGGTAGAGTATAATCTAGTTTAATACTTCTACAGAGAATTTGGTCATCAACTAAAATAGATAAATATTTGGATTTTACCGAAATTATCTTAGCCTTTTTTCAGGTAGGTACGTGATGTCGTTATTCTTTGTACTGATTATATTTTTAGTATATCGACTATCGAAAATGCTAAAAATAAATAAACAAGCTACTTAATTTCCACAGATATTTACAACACAAAAAAAACTATCCTAGTAGAACAATAAAAATATATATATACATATACACTATATCTAAAAGGCGTGTAACAAGGTACTTCGATCTGATGGATCTTTAACCATGTTCTCACAAAAGTCATATATATCACGCCTGCGACTGACATACATATAGGTGCAACTACCTTTTTCTTTTTTAACGACGTCAAAAATCATCTAATGATCCCTCCCGCTGTGGGTTAGCAGCGGTGAGGGAGTGTCACACTGACTCTTACTGACTAAAAACCGTCGTGTTCCGTCGTAGGCCTTTTATGTACCAGGGCCGCGGTATCTCTTTCGAACAACCCGCAGCCCCGGGAGGTGCAACTACCTTTGATCAACATACCTGTGTAGGTATATTATCCAACTAAAACTATCAAACGTTACTCTATCTAAGTAAAAACCGTAAGAAAATCTGAGCAGTAGTTTTTCATTTCAGTGTCAAAAATATTTAAACTGAATTCATGAAACGAAAATACCTCTCTTAAAACTAAAAACCACTGAAAGAAAACATCATCTTTTTTCTAACACACAAATACCCAATCCTACGCAAAAATCCTTGACAAACAAGATATAACATTTATACAGTTTTCCAGCTTGATACAGCAAAACCGTTTTCCATATAAAAAGATATACCGAAAATAGAAAATTGGTTTTGTTACTGTCAGTCCTACGTTACCTTAAGTGACGGTTGTTTGTATGTATGGGTACGGAATATATACGACTTTGAATATGGCTTGATATATTAGAAGATAAATCTAATATGATTTTCGAAAATAATGAATAGAAAGAAGGGTGGTTTATGTAAGTACATACTTAGGGCTACCCCTAGTGGTTTTTTGTTTTGACGTCAAAAATCATCAAATGACCCCTCCCGCTGTGGGTTAGCAGCGGTGAGGGAGTGCCAGACTCTTACTGACTAAAAACGGTCGTGTTCCGTCATTGGCCTTTTATGTACCAGGGCCGCGGTATCTCTTTCGAACAACCCGCAGCTGGTTGAAACACCTATGTCATAAATATGAGTGTGGGTTCAATTCTAGGTCAAACAAGTACCTATACAACTTTTCTAAGCACACAAAAGTTACTACAATTGTCAATTATACCTTAGACACCAATGACAGATCAAAGGTGAAGGAAAACATCCTAATTAATAAATAATAATTAATAGCTGACTTTAAAGTCTGAAATCACCAACCTGCATTGAGCAAGCGTGGAGATTAACACTCAATCCTTCTCCGTGTGAGAGGAGGCCGCAGCCAAGCAGTGGGATGATAAAAAGACTGATGATAATGATGATATAGATGGATCCAATGTTGAAAAAAGAAAAACACAAATGAAGTTATGTCTAGAATTCTTTAAGATTGAGATGGAATTTTTATTCATCTATTCTTCAGTATTTCGCCCTCCAACAAATTCTATTACGCATTAAGTTATTTATCCATTTTGTTATCTCTATCCTCTTACAAAGACTTTAATCGTACATTTTACACAAATATTATTATTTACTCGTAACTTTGTCAAAGAAAGCTTGTTTTTATTCCATTTCAGTAACTAGTTTATTCAAGATGGTGAACCAAATTAATGACAAAGACTGTTCGTATTTTTTTAAATCTTTTTAACGAAGATGCTCGTTACAAATTCCAAACGAATTGTTCGAAAGAAAATAATGTTATACGTACAACAAAAAAATTGATCTTATTGTGAAAATTCCATCGCTTAGGTAATAAAGTTAATCTACACATATATTATAAAGATTTTATTTTGTAGCCTAAAAGTCTCCTAAACCGATTTAAATAATTATTTCTGTTGGAAAGCTACACTATTCCCCAGTAAAATATACAACTTTTTATCCCGTTATGGGAAGAAGTTCTCCCGGGAAAACGGCTTGTATTTAATAAATACCTTGTAAAATAAATAAGGTATACATTTATATTTTTGTACGCCGGTACTCGGTCATCATCCTCCTAGCCTTTTTTCTCAACTATCTTGGGGTTGGCTTCCAGTCTAACCGGATTCAGCGGAGTACCAGTGCCTTACAAAAAGCGACTGCCTATCTGGCCTCCTCAACCCAGTTACCCGGGCAACCCAATACCCCTTGGTTAGACTTAGTACTTGGTACTGGAGGATAATAAATTGAATAAAAACATCGTTAACATAAGTAAACCGAACAAGTTCAATATGTTTAGAATATATTAGCAATCGATCACTTGTAGTTTATATATTGTAATAGAAAGAATATTCCTCTCTTTGATAACCACTTTATTTCTCTTTAGTGAAATAAATTGTTTCTCTTAGGTTTTGTTGGTGATAGTATAAAATAATTAGGTATAGTCTAGACTTGTAATAAGTTTTAGGCATAAAAATAATACATATTATTCATAGTTATCAAATTAATTCAATATATATTTTTAACAATGTTTAAGAAAAATACTGATAGTAAACAAACGGATGACTTTTGGCAGTACAAATATGCAGTAAAAAGCTCTGTATTTTTAAAGTCTTAATAAATTTATTTTAACATTATAATTCAAATAAAATTCACCCTTATTCCTTGAAAAGATTCCCTGAAAAAGTACCATTAATTTCTTATTTTCTACACACTTTTGACACATGTCATGTTTTATAGCTTACGACAAAAAATAAAAACACTTTTGTACTAAAAGAAAACTATTAATCAAATAATGATATTAAAAGCCAAAAGAAAAATATTTTCTCGAACAAAAACCCGACGGTATAGTTTTGTGCGTCCGCTAAGATTAATGTGCTAACTAATTATGTCCGCGACTGTACTATGCTCGGCTAACACTTGTGTGCCGAACTGTACAAAAACGATCATTTATTACCGTTGCGAAAAAGAGATGGAGATATACGATACTTACGAAATAGAAAGAGAAAGAGAAAAGTGAAATAGAAAAATGTCGTGCCTTTTTCTAATTAAGTGAAAAGGTTTGAATAATGAAGATTTTGGATACAAAGTGAAATAAGATTACCTACAGGTTGTTATTAAGGTTTTGAAGGGACTTAACGAGGCACAAATCTTTTGTAAAATGTACATTGACCTTTACAAGTTTGAAATAAAATAATGGAGGCGGATTTTAAAAATAGAGAATTTAAAAATAGCCGTTAATTTGTAATAATTCACGGAATCTTTTTATTCGGCGTTCACTGACTGAATATTTAAACACCACTTAATGTTTTATTAAATTTTACTTTGCAAATATTTTTGGTTTTCTCGGCGAACTTTTACTTTTTCATTTTATATAACTTAAGGTTTAGCAAGCTTGGGAGGACCTTGAAAATATGAAAAAACGGTTGTCTGTAAAGTCGGTTTACTGACGATAGTCGAACGTGACAACGTCATAAGAAATTGACGATCGTGCCTCTTTGTCTCTCGTTGCGTGCACTCGCTTGCACTTCAAGCCTTAAACGGAACGCCTCAGAGCGAGGTAACGCCGTATGAGTCATGTTTTTTCGTGCGTGCAGCCGGCCCCATCGATTTATAAGACGTTGTCACGTCAAAAACAAGAAATATTTTTCTCAAAAAAATATAAATCTCTCTTAATCGTGGTAAGAAGATTCTGCACGAAGGTTTTATACTTATTTTACCTTAAAACGTTAAGGCAGAAATACTAAAATTCTAAACCTGCGCACATACTAAGCCTTCTTACTACTCTTACAACGAATGTTGACCGTGTGAAACCCCCGTGCCTGGGAGAGCAGTAGCAGTCGTTACAATTACACGTCAGAGGCCGTCAGGCAGATTTGAGTAAACTCTGACAATAGGGCTTGTTAAATAATAATTAAACCTGCAGGTTACTCGATAAGAAGTAAAAGCGAACGCTAGCTCAATTCTTACAGTTTGCGTGTATATTTGAAAAATCAAGTGCGTGCTTCTGGGTACGTATATAAAATATAAAACACTGGTACCCAGCTGCATCCGGTTAGACTGCAAGCCGGCCCCAACATAGTTGGGAAAAAGGCTCGGGAAAAGATGATACTGAGTACGCATATTACGTTGAACGTCTGTACGTAACTTAACATCATGAATAAATGAATAGCCGTCTCCCAGCCAAGACAATTAATCTGGCAACCCAAGTAGGTGGAACATGTCATTCGTTCCGTTCCACGCATCTAACGTTACTAAGTTGCGTGTATTTCTGAAAGGCGAAACTTGAGCGTGAAATGGAACGACGCGTCTTGAGATTACAGTAAAGTTTCATGTGCTTTTGGGTAAGATTATAATATAATGTTTATAACGGGTTATTCAGAGGTAAGTACTATATGTTATGGTAACCAAGACTTTAGCAGCATATTATGTTACAAACTGTAACTTCATATTTTCCAAAGGCGATCTGAGTCCCGTCCCGAGGGAGCTACTTCCGTACCAGATAAAATATAGTCTCTATATCATTTGACTACGACTGGTATAAGAAAAGTCTAGGCAGATGATGAGTGGTTGCAACCGAGCTTGAACTCTTTTTTTATTTAGTTTCATATTTAAATTAAATGTTTCTATATTTCTACAATCCTCAATCGGTGCAATCATCTTTAGGCAGATGTAGGTATAAGACAGATATTCTTTAAAGCTCAATAGTTTATAAGTGAAATACTTAGTAACAAAATATCCACACATTAGACTAAAAGTTTAAATAACCATCAGTCATAAGAATCGAACAAAATCACTTGAAAATCAAACTAATGTAAACAAAATGTTATGATGTACCTATTCTACGCGCTTTTTGGTAACCAACATACGCCAACCAACTTCCAGACACTTTTACGTTATAATATCATTAAAACTGTTTGAATTTCCGATAACATGACAATATCCCAAGTTATTAATTAAGCCGTCGGAAATAATCCAATCAGTATCCTCGTGACGACACGATGATTCGCGATGAAAAATGAACGAAAATTCGGCAAATTTTGCAAAAAATACGCTGACAATGTGATGTTTTTTGCGAACTGATGTAATTAATCCATGATTTTTTGCTATCAAAGGATTTTATCAATTTATCTGCAGGTACTTTGTAGGATTTAGTTAACACGCGTTTTTACGAAGAGTTTGAAAAGGTATTTAAAACTTATACATATTTTTACTTGGTTAGTATTATGTATGTAGTTAGGTATATTTGTGTTAGCATTTTAGATGTCAGAAAAGCACTCATTCTATGAGCAATGTAACTCAGAGGAATCCGTACCTATAGACTGAAAGTCATCATAGGAAACGCATAGATTAGAAACTACTTAGCATAGGTATACAATTTCCAATACCGGGATAAACTACAGAATTTCCGTTCAAGTGCCTACCTATATGATTGTTTACAAAACCTATCATTTATTCATGCGTAGTAGGTATAAAAATCCGGCTTGTGGTTATCCTTCAAGCGTTTCCCAGCGAACATGATATAACTTACCGGCTTACAAAATGACTAGCAAAAAAATCGCCTGTTGAAAATTCAGTAAAAACATTTTGGGCAAACAAATGAACATCTCTGTCGGCGAATACATGTGTCGCTTCCCGGTATCACCCGCAACGCTGACAGCGACGAAATATATCCATTGTAGGTAAACAGATACCAACAAATGGCCGGTTTTCGACAGGCGAGTTATGGGTTTAAAGCTTCGTTCACACGGGTTAGCATGTAGAGAGAAAAGCACGTAACGTGGCAGACAAGTTTTCATGTAACAAAGCTGGTGCACCCAGCACGAACAAATGCCGTAAGGTGAATTGGTAGAAATGAAGTAAAATGGTTATCAAAGATCTAGTTTTTGTCTGTTTTTCAGAGATTCTTAAATTATTTTGGAGAATACTACGCTAGATGTAAATATATGTATTGTGTACGAAAGAATGGTTAAATAAAAGCCACACAGGTCGCTCGATCATAAAAATTGTGCAATGTTTGACGCGATACGTAAATGAGTGACAATCTTGTCCAACCGTCTTGACCAACGATTTTCTCCGTGTTTCGACAGCTACCTAAAATAGCTGGGTCTAGAAGCCAGTTGTAGTAACTGGGTTGTGGAGGTCAGATAGATCAGTCACCCAATGTAAAACACTAGTTACATATCATGCTCGTAAGTAAGTTAAAGCAGATGAAGATAATAATGACAAAAAATATTATTTTTACGACCACGCTCATGTCTGGTTCGGCCGTATATAGATATGAACAAACCTTTATCCTCTCGCGAGTGCAATTAATAACGTCCCTGTGCGGTTGTTATAAATTCTGTGCGTATCGGAATTCAATATTCTGCTGAAAGTATGCGTAAAGCCTTGTTGTTAAAGTGACAATGGTCACTGCATGAAATAACTGCATTACGACTCATCTGCCTTGTCTTTTCCCAAGTATGTTGGGGTCGGCTTCCAGTCAAACCGGATGCATCTGAGCACCAGTGTTTTACGTGTAGCAATTACTTATCTGATCTCCTCAACCCAGTCACCCAGGCAACCCAATACCCCTTGGTAAAGTCTTACCAGGCAACCCAATACCCCTTGGTAAAGTCTTACCAGGCAACCCAATACCCCTTGGTAAAGTCTTACCAGGCAACCCAATACCCCTTGGTAAGACTTTACCAAGACTGGGTGACTTTGAACGGTGACTGGGTTGAGGAGGACCAGTCGGTCGTCAGACTTTCTAACCAAAAGATATTGAAATGAGATGAGAATGAAATGTTTTTTGTTTTTTTTTTTTTGTTGTTTTTTTGTATTTTTCTCTTGATTTTTCTTGTGTTGTTTCTATGTTCAATACCTATACACATAAGTGGGGTAAAGATGTTCATATAGAAGAAACCCATAGTTAGGAAAAGCCTAGGCAGATGATGAGTGGTTATAATCAAGCTTGAACTGTTTGGTTTTTATATTTCCCTTAACTGTTTCCACAATCCTACATCGATGCAGTCATCTTCCACTTCAATAATCTCGGTAGTTCTGACTATGTTAATCGGTATCAATGCGAGATGCATCGATTTCAATGGCAATTGATGTTTGCTTCATTGAATATTGATATCTCGATATAAGATAGGAAATAGTGCTCTATACTAGTGTTGGCTTTCATAAAACCACTTGACATAAAACTTCTAAGACAAGTGAACTTACTGAAAGATGAATGTCTTCTGGGTATGTGGTTTTTAACCCTCGTCCCAAGGGAATTACTTCCCGCATCCGGATAAAAAGTAGCTCAAGATGTACCTTTCTCAAGCCTGAAAGCCTAACAGACATATATGACGCCTTCCACATAATATACTTATATTAGTCAGAGAATGTGTCCCGTAAATCCTATCCTATATGTCGTCGCTAGATATAAAACAATAGCTAACGCTCCTACATACAATGGCTTAATTTATTAATTGAAAAAATATTATATCTACATATTTCATTTTCTTTTTCCTCTACACACACAAATAAATATATGTATTTTCCTAAAAACTATGCCTATGTTATTTATGCGGTACTAGAACAGCAAAAACTTCTTTGTAGTTGGTCGATATCAGGAACCGTCAGTATCAAATACGTTTGATGTCTCACAATGATTGATGTCCACTATCTATTCCTGATCTGTGTTCCACTTGATTACGAATAACTATTTTCGATAAGGCGGTTTATGTATTTGTAAGTCTTAAAGGTTAAACCTTAACATAAGAGATCTTTCTTGAGAGAATGGGCAAGTCACTATAATGTGATGAAAATGAATGTTTTATCTATCTATCTATCTATCTAAAAATATCTATTCGAACTAATTACAATGCTTTACGTGGAACGACTGCCTATCTGACCTCCACAACCGATACCCCTTTTGGTACGACTGGTTGACAGAATTCCTGGATTCGGGCTGCCCGTAACGACTACCAAATAATGAAAAGTAACACACAAAACGTAAAATCCGAAACACGAAAACTTGATTTATATGAAAAATACAAGACTGAAACTTTGCAATGTTTTAACAAAATTGAAATGTTTATTTTATTTTTGCAATAGGTACAGAGTTTAGCTGCAATTTTATTCCAAACATGTGCTACTTAGAAAATAAAGATAAATTGATCAATACAAACCTTATTTGATTTTGAAGCAAATAAAACTTTTTCAAACAGTTTCATAAAATAAAATAAAAACTGTTCTTAATTTAAAAGATTTATTTTCTTGTTTAATTATTGAATTGAAATGTAGATTCTAGAATTTTATTATTCATAGTTTTTCAACTTTTTTTCTGAATTTTTTAATTGAAATTCATCGCCATATTGTTTTTCTTGGAAAACAAATAAAGTTACATGTTACGCATGATTTCATTACTGAATTCATTTTAATTTATTATCTTCGTTTTTGATACATTGTTGGTTTTTGTTTTAAATGTTTTTGTAATATTAATGGTTTCATATAATTTGTTTTAATATATGTAATGATTACATTTGTGGATTCTGTTAAATTAAATTGTGAGGCTGAAATAATATCTACGTGTATCTGAATCATGGGAATTTTTAAAAATCCTTTGATGTTTCGATCTAAAAATCTATCCAAATATTATAGAGATTCAAAGAGATTTTTGTTTGTTTACAAGCGATTATTAATTTGAAGAACTTATCAGTGTTTGATAGCCCAATTATGGAGAAAGAGCCAAACCGCTAGTAGACATGCTAGTAGACACGACATGATAGGCAAAATTATCTAATCTATGCAACATGTTTTTAGTTATTTCACTTAATTTCTAAATCATCTTTCTTTATATAAAACATTATAACACGCAAACAAGATAAAATTACACTCATTCCTGTACCTCAATTGCGCGCCACTATCACACTTCCTAATACAAAAAACACACTTACACTTCATAATTAAAATATCAAATATACTTTGTAAATACAACTAAATCTCATTCGACACATTAAAACCATATTACCTACAAAACATTAACAATATTACTCATGTAATTTTCCTTAATAAAAGGCATATTTGCACCGGTTATGTTAATAATCTTGTAAGACAATATTTGTGCAAGATAGTATAGACTAAGTACACAATAAATGTACATGTTCATATCTTGTAAGGAATTCGTTTTATTAGGTACAAGTAGGAAATGAGAGTTAATTGGTAGGACATTTTCGTGATGTTTCTTTGTTTTTAACTGACTTAAAAAATGAGGTTCTGAGTTTGACCTGTAGGTATGTATGTTTGTGCGCGATTGTCTTACGTTTGGCTGAACCAATTTTCGGGTATATTATTGAAGTCAATTTTTTATTTTATTTAATTTCTTAAACGCCTGAATCTCAGAAACTCGGTGTTCGATTTGAACAATTCTTTCAGACAGACTATACAGCGTTGTTTCGAGTGCGTCATGTCGTTCATGCAGCATACGGGTGAAACGGCTGACGAATGCTATATTTTCTTAAACACGTGTCAAACGTCTGTTAAACTTATTTGTTATTACCATAAATATTTTGTACAAACGTTAATCTCTACGACAAAACAAACTTATGAAAAGCAGTAAAAACAAATGGTCTTAACTTCTCGAGAAGTTTGGTTGCTGACTCAAATTCATTGATCCCTAGTGTAATTACACATTCTCTGCGACTCGTTTAAATAACAGTAGAAACTAACTTCGTTTACATTGGCGAAAACAAAAGGCGACCTAGCAAAACTATGACCATCAAAAACACATTTAAAATATGTAGTTTCAAGTAATACAGCAGTAGTATGTCCTCATACTGAAATGTAACATAAGGAATATTTTACTCCTTAAAAAATACTGTATTATATAGCTGATGAGATTTTAGTTTTTCACTCATACGCGCTGATGCGCACTCAGGAACAGCTGGTCTGATTTGAAAAAATGTTTCAGTGTTAGACAACTCATTTATCGAGGATCACCGATATTCGCATGTGCGGAGAAGAAACTGCAAGAATTAGTCTTAAGTTACAACCCAAACCGTGGTATCCAGCTAATTTTACAGGTATTTGAAATATTTAAAATAATAACCTACACAAAAGTCAAAAACAAACAAAACGAACATGGTATTGTAACTTACAACAATAACGTTTTTAAAAGGCTTCTTTCAAAGTGTTCCCTACCTAAATTCAATAAAACCTTTACTTCTTCTATACCTTCGTTCTATAAAAAAAAAAACAGGAAACACTGCATTTTGAAATATTGTTTTATCTTAGGAATTTACGTCCCGAACATCCACATTTTAGCGTGCTACTTTCCTAGGATATTTTGCGTTATGACAACTCCGCTAGTCATTTCGTTGTCCATAATACGAACCTTTACAAGGCTGTTACTGTTACAGACTTTTTATCGTCCCACTGCTGGGCTGCGGCCTCCTCTCACACGGAGAAGGATTGAGCATTAATCACCACGCTTGCTCAACAACAAATACAAGGCTGTGATCTACAAGAAACCAGGAAATTCGACAGTATTTACAAAATAATTAGTAAATAGTACCTTTTTTACGAAGAAAACCAACTCAACTGCGCAAATAAAAGGGCTTTATCGTTAATCTTTATTTGTTTTTGTCTTACAGGTAATGAAACTACGATTCTTTTAATCAGTAATGAGATTGGTCGCTAATTGTATGATACAGTTTCCTTACACACAATTATATTATTTTACCATTAAAATCAGTAATAATATCGTTGATTATAAAGCATTTGAAATGTAAAGGTGAAAGATTGTGTGTGTATGTCTGTCGCTTCTTCTTGTGCAAATGACTGCACGGATTTTAATGAAACACAGTAGTAAAATAGGGCCTGGCATCAGAATACCTTGCTATTATTAATCAGGTGCAGGAAATGGAGAAGTTATTTCAGGAAGAGCTGAAACACCTTGTGGAGCTAACTTAAAAATAAAACAGTCTAGATGAGTAACGGTCTCATCGAATTGTGTGCATTATCTTTCGCACTCATGTAGTACTTATCCAAATCAAAATATTAATTAGATAAACATTTCATTCTAATTAAACTTCCTTATCAGTCATACTTGCCCAATCAGATAAAGCCTCTCATAATAAAACTGTCATTTGATCCACTCTGAATATTTTTATCTACAAGGAAAAAAAATAAATCTTTTCATACAATAAATTGGATTATCTGTAAAATCTATTTTTGTTTATTTTTGCCTAACAAATATTTATATTTAAATATTTTTATGTCTTGAACCCATTTAGTTGAGTAATTTAAAGATTATTTTTAAAAGCTTTTACATTTCAGAACTTTATTGCAATTATGTTGCCATGTCAAGTCATGATTGACAGACGCTTTTGAGAGAATCTGTAAAAAGGCTGAAAAATGAGACACAACTTCAGATCATGTTCATCCATAATATTACCTCAACCAGATTACATTACATTGCAACCAGGTTAAATAGTCTGCCGGGGCTGCGGGTTGTTCGAAAGAGTTATCGCGGCCCTGGTACATAAACGGCCTAGGACGGAACACGACGGTTTTTAGCCAGTAAGAGTCTGACACTCCCTCACCGCTGCTAACCCACAGGGGTCATTAGATGATTTTTGAAATCGTTAAAAAAAATAAGAATGGTGGTTAAATAGTATTAACCAGAAAACACCTAAAACCATACCATTTATACTTAAACATTTTGTAATTAATTCTAAATACAGTTCTAAAACGTTCTAGTAAACAACTTGAAACTGATCGGCGAAGTAATTAAATCGTTTAAATATTTGTAAGGAGTTTCTATTGCTACTTCATAAGGTACTAACCTCTTTAACACTTTTCATTTCAGTCTTAGAACATCTTGATTGATTCGAAATGATAGTGGGCGGAGAACTTGGTACTCTTATCTCTTATTGATGTTAAAGTTTTTAACAAATACTAAATAAATAATACGATTTCCTTAAGGGAAGTTTGAAGGACCAAAGCGATCTGAAACACCAAGATTTTTAAGGAGGATTGAGTACACAGGTACACACAATTTTTTACTCATGATGATTAAACGGTGAAATGAGGCGTTGGTAATGTTACCTAGTAAGACAGAAAATATTATAAGACGAGAATTAGTTTCTGTAAAAATTATTGACGATCTGGCTAATGTCGCCGAGAAGCAGTGGATGCAGGTTGCTGAAGATCGAGCAAAGTGGCGAACATCGATGGAGGCCTTTGTCTAGCAGTGGACGTCGACATGAAAATTATCTAAACCCATGACACATAACAGTACATACTTATAAGATTTTTTCACACGTTATGTTCTTGATTACAATACAAACCAATTCAATTTATCTTAATTAGTACTACGAGTAACAAAGCTCAATCGTCTTTATAATTTACTTACATACATACTTATGTAATTATAAATCGCTTGCAATCTCTACAAACTTGGCAAGGTTTATCACACTATTAAAACATGAAAGATTGACTTAATACAACTCTATACTGCACACAACAGTCAGGATGCATTTATATAGCTCAATTTTAATAAACGAGAACTATGTATGTAGGTATATTTTTTAATTGCATATGTTATCCAGCAGAATCTATAAAAGATTTAACAAACAGTGAAGAAACTAAATATGGTACTTAATCATTGCAACCGCATTTGCATTTTAATAATATCTACTTCATCGTCAGCCTTTAGGGCCCAGGCTTTGTCATACAGCGTTGAATCACCACGCTTGCTCGAGGTGGATTGGTAATTTCCGACTCTTAAGTCCAGGTTTCCTCAAAGATGTTTTCCATTGCCTTTTGTCAGTGATATCCAAGATACTCTCAATAACATTTTTGCTTCTTAAAATCCAACATGCAGAATCATGCGATTTAACGTTTATAATGTACAATTATTCTGACCTTATAAGAAGGAAATAATAGTGTGTTTGCAATGAATAAACTCAGAAACTATTGGACTGCTTTCAGCATTAGAATACTTCATCATCTCGGATTAACATAGCGTGTAAATATCCAGGTACAGGAAAAAGATCCCCAGGGACACGGCCAAAACCTTGGGGACAACTAGTATTACAATATAAGGGTAAAATCCATACTAATGCTAGTAGCAGCATAATTATATACTTATATGTATATAAGTGGTGTGTGTGTTTCAGACTGTTAAATAATTTTTAAGTGGTAGGTACTTAAAAATAATTGTTTCAGCCTACAGCCGGTTTGGTTTAAAGGCTGTATTTCATAAAGTCGATTATAACTGGTATTTATGTTTTTTTACACTTACTTTTTTTCGGTGGGTTTCGATTGAATTATAATTAGTTTATAATTGTTTATAGGGTTTGGTTATAAAAAAAATGAATAATATTAAAAAATCTAAATTAAAGTTAAAAGTACACTTGCTTAATTTAGAATACAAAAGATTGCCATTTTTAATTTTAAAAATAATAATTTTAATGTAATTGAAGATAGTTTTTATTTATTATTTTTGCCTGCATTGGAGTATTTATTTATTTTAAACCGCCTTTATAAATATAAAACTATAATTAATTTGAAAATAATAAGAAGAAAACTGCGTATTTATTTACAAAATCCAACAATAATCCCTTCCGAAAAAACTTAGAAACAATTAAAAAAAGAACTTACCACAATACCGAAAAAAAAATCCACACACACACTCAAAGAAACTCACACATACACACTTATAATAAACAAACAAAAAATATTTATGACACACGTTCACACAAAGGATCACTTTCGAATTTCGAATTTGGTTCGCGATTAAGGCGGGGACAGACGTGCGACCACCGCACGACGCGACGCTAGACTGACGGGAGTCGGGAACTGAAAGAGCTGCAGTGTATTATTTGCTCATAGCGCAGGTTTGTCCGTAAGCCGCACGTATGTACACGGTCTTAGTGCAGTCTAGTTTCTTGGAAAACGATGCGGTTTCAATGTGTGATTATAGTTTTTTAAGTTCTTTTAGACATTTGGGTAGGATTTGATATGCTTTTACTATAAGAATTTTCTCTGAAAAACTCGGAACATTCACCTACTATGGTAATAAAGGTGTGATACTTTTCTAGTATTTTCTACTCATGAAAAGCCGAAAAAAAAAGAAACTTTAAACGATATGAAACACGTACCCACCAGGCAGCGTCCTGAAAGAAAAACTCCGCACCCGGATAAGTAAAGTAGTCTATGTTCTTTCAATGGCTTTCTGTGTATCAAAATTAAAATCGTTTCAGTAGTTTTGGGTATGAAAATGCGACAGACAAATAAAGTTACTTTCGCATTTATAATATTATTATTAATATTATTTAGTAAGAAAGAATGATTATACCTATGGTATCCATTAGCAGCATAAGATGATAATGGACATCAGTAATTCACTCGTTTTTATGAAAGAAAATAAAAGTTCTGAAAAAGATAAAAAGGGCTATCTTACAGTTTTGAGTTTTCGCCCGTATTTAACAATTTTATCTCGGGTTCAAAGGACAAGATTTTAACTTATGATAAGAAATAAACGTGTAGTATAAAGTAATAATAATTTATTCTTAAAGTCGTGGTGGCCAAGTGGATAAAGAACAAACCGCTCAAGTATGAGTGTAGGTTCAAGTCCAGGTCAGGCAATTACCAATTGCAACTTTTCTAAGTTTGTATGTACTTTCTAAGTATATCTTGAAGAACAATGAACGTGTTTCTACTTATTCTTGCTAGAGTTAGTCTCGTCTCATGACGGATCCTCTTTCCGTATCCTCTTCTTATATTCCACTTAAGATACAAAAACCTGAGCTGCGGGATTGTTCGAAAAAGTTACCGCGGTCTTGGTACATAAAAGGCCTACGAAGGAACATGATGGGTTTAGTCAGTAAGAGTCTGACACTCCCTCACGCTGCACCCACAGCGGGACGGCTTATTTGATGATTTCCCAACAAAAAAAGTTACTAATAACCTAAATAACAAAAAAACTGTACCACCACATTATACGCTGTCGTTCCCTCAATAATTACGAACAATTACTAAATAAAACAAGATACGCCCACACGTAATTACCTGCCCTGTCAATTACGACCACTAATATCTTCCAGTGGCACACTCATTAGCTATTTAAAAGAAACTCTTCATTAATAGGTAACTGAGGAAAATACCCAATTGTATGCCACAAGTTATGTCTGTGTAAACTGTTTCTATCAGGTTCAACCGCGTCCCCGTGGATATTAATTCTAGTTCCCGAGAAAAAAATGTTTTTGTCACCCGGGATTAGTATAGCGTTCAGTAAATATTTTTTTCAAATCGTTTCTGTAGTTTCAGAGCCTTTAAGATGCAAACTTGCAAATACATTAATAATTAAACGATAGGTAGTGCTTTTTTTGAAAATTCTGACTGCCATTTGCAGCAAAATTCAAAGTAGCAAAGTTCTATCTATCTTCATATCAATACCAGCTTCTGTCAACGGTTTCACCCGCATCCCGTGGGAAATTCTCCCCGAACCCAAATTAAAAGTAGCCTCAATAAATGGGCTATCCCACAGTGAAAAAACAATTCAAATCGTACAAGTGGTTCCTAAAGTTAGCGCGTTCAAACAACCTCTTCAGCTTTATAATGTTAGTATACATAGATTTCCTACGCATTACATTTAAAATTCATCTATTCACTAATCCAAAAAGCAATTACTACTAACTCCGTCTATATTACTTCCACCAATGAATACTATACCCTAAATGTTAGGTAAAGTACGTAGCAAAAGTTAATTTATTCAATTTTGGCTTACACAGGCTTTTATGAACCCTTAGTAATCTTGGGGTCTTAGGGTGTGGGTTAGGGGTAGATAGGGCGAGAAAACATTATTTAGTAGAGTGTTTAAATATACCCAGATCTGGTAGGAATTGGTACTTTTAGGTACCAACCCGCATTGAGCAAGCGTGGTGATACGCTCAATCCTTCTCTGTGTGAGAGGAGGCTGCAGCCCAGCAGTGGGACGATAAAAAGGCTGATGATGGTGATAGGTCCTTTTGGTACAAATCATGATGAACAGGGTCGTGGAAAAAAATATCGATAAGTTGGAAAATTACAACTTTCTCTGACTTTTTTAGTTTTAATACAGTCGCCAACACATAACATGGCCAGAATTTAGTTTTTTTGACGAACGTTAGATAGTTCTCCTTTTGCTACAATCAGTAATTGGACAAATGAAAATCGTTCGGTAATCGTTATAATTAAAAGGTGTTTTTCACCGTAAGTATAACACATTTTACTTAAACACGTCAAAAAAACGTTTCTATACATATATATTTTTCATCAATAAATTCTAAATGACAGTAAAAAGCCGATGAAACCCGAACACGCCCGAACGTTAACGAAGCATACCAAAATAAATTATGTTTTACCTCAATATCAGATGACAATATTAATTAATTTATCGGTTGGCCACAAACGACCATTGGTATATTTTCCTCTGTTTATGAAAGTAACATTTTTTGGGACCTTTGTTTGAGCCCGATCAATGTGGTCTTGTTTGTATTTAATTTTGGATATATTGATTAATATTTACACTTTAAATAATATTGTAGAATAGGTACAGTTAGGAATTTACCTCAAGCCCAAGTTCACTGACATAAAATATCGATTTTTTTAACAACTATTTACTTTGAATATTAAACGTGAAAATAGCGAAAAGTTGCTTTAAAAAAACTGACGTTTGTGTTATCGAGGGACTTAGGCCCTTGAGGCAGAATGTTCCTGCTAGGCTAGTCCTGTAAACCATATATTTAAGCGATTAAATAAATCGTCACATAGTATTTCTAATAAAAAGTTTTCCACCACCTCCGTTTGTCTGTTCGCGGTAAACTCAAAAACTACAACACAGATTTTCATGCAGTTTTCACTAATCGGACCCAAAGTTATTTATGTAGTCGCTACTTTCACTGCAAAGTTAAATCAACTGAAAACTTTGATTAAATAATTTTTACGCGACAGTTAGATAATCAATGTTTCCATGGATGATTTAACATAAAATGCAAATGCTTTTAACCTTTATTAGATAAATACGTATACCCATATACCCATTGTTTTATATCCTATTTCCCATTTCACGATAAACCTTCCAATAAAGAAAAGCAGTATAAAATTATGCGGAACATAAATATACAAACGCACGTAAATATAAAAGTAGGTGTGTTGTAAAATTACTTGTATTGATGCAAACATACAAAAATACATATGACTGCCAATTTTTATCCTTTGGAAGTTTGTTACCAATAAATACATATCATCGTCATCATCATCATCATCAGCCTATCCTAGTCTATCGATCAGCCTATCGATTTTCGGCTTCTCGCATCCAGCTCCATTATAAATACAATTGAGATTTATCTTAACATTGTTAAAGCTGTAATAGCTACTTTCAGAACTAGCTTCCGCCAGCAGCTTACCATTACATCCCATAGAAACTACTCTGCGCACCCCTATAAAAAGTAGCATATTATATCCTACTAATATTATAAACGCGAAAGTTTGTATGTGTGGATGTATGGATGTATGGATGTTTGTTACTCTTTCACGCAAAAACTACTGAATGGATTTTAATGAAACTTTACAATAATATAGCTTAGGTATACATCAGAATAACACATAGGCTACAATTTGTAAACATATTGTTCGAAATACTAAACCTGCGCAGACGAAGTCGCGGGCACCAGCTAGTCCCTAATAAATAGGCTATGAAACTCCAATGTATCTTTGTAATCGGTTGATTAGTTCGTGAGATAATCTCGTGCAAACTAACAAACTCTTCAGCTTTACAACATTAGTAGAAATAACACATGTAGGTACCACTTTTTAACCGGATTCTGTAAGTAGTTTTCTTGAGACGCCGGTTTAACCACGGGCAACAACAAGTTAACAATCCCTACTAATCCCTATTTATATTATAAATGCGAAAGTAACTCTGTCTGTCTGTTACGCTTTCACGTCTAAACCACTGAACTGATTTTAATAAAATTTGGTAAAGAGATAGAGTTGACCTTGAGAAAGAACATAGGATAGTTTTTATCCCGGACTTTTGAAGAATTCTCTTGAAAACGCGATATAACCGAACTCTACGCGGGCGAAGTCGTCAACCTTACACAATATGAATATCCTTGTTATCCTGCACCAAGTTTCATCAAAGCAGGACACATCAGTTTATCTCAAGGCCTTAACTAAGAGAAATGGATCTCCTTAACCCTGCAAATGGCGAGGGCATCTGTCACCGGTATTGGGGGGTTGAGAGTGACCTTGTAGCTTTATAGTGTTGTTTTTACAGGGTTATGTTATGATTTTTTTAGTAAACAGGTGTAGGTAAGTTTATTTAAAGGGGGAATTGGTTGTTTTAAAGGTAGTTTTTCTTTTGTGAACTCTTTTCGTCCTTATGGAAGTAAATCTTATTCGGTGCAGCTGTCATGTCAAAATGAATAAAATAAGACTTTCAAAAGGTTAATTCTATGAAGACGATTTTTCTGCATTTATTATCTCCCTTTGCTTGATCAACAAAGTAGATATAAAGTCAAACAATTTATAAAATACACTCCTTTGCGAAAAATGGGCACCTATGAGAATTTTGGTTTTAAGGAGTTTATGATGCTAGTAAAATAACCACGGTGGAGAAAATAACCCAGTCATTAAAAAGTTTTTAAAACACACGTAAAGCCCTTAAAACCAAACTTCTCATAGGTACCCGATCTTTGCAAAAGAGTGTAGGTATTTTTTTTCCAAGGTTTTTTTTCCCAAACATCTTCAGAGCAACACTTTTTATACAAACATGTAAAACTTTTTTATTTTATTTTACCATCACCTACATGTGTAGTAGATACTGTATCAAAGTACCAATTTACCAAAACTCCAGTTTAACCGTAAAGCACCTTCATACACTTACGCCACCACACACCCGGTTATGAAGACATCCAAGACCTTCATATGAATATATTTCATCCTTACATACCAATGAAGCGAGTAATAAGGAAGTGACCCAGTAAACATGGCCTTTGTTTCAGTCCTTAGGCCTTGGGACGGGCCTATGATGGGGACAGAGCTGTAGACAATGTTTATGGCTATCTCTTGTTGTTTAAGAACTGTTGGTAAAGTTTTGATAGTTTACGAGGTTAAGATGCGTGCATGTTAAATATGAATATGTAAAGCCACGCATAATAAGATAACTGCTACATAGAGGTCCACCTTAAAAAGTCAAAATCGTCTCCGAAGTTCCATCATCTTAATCTGTTCAGCCGTGTTCCCGACTGTGTTTGGATCGGCTTCTAGTCTCACCGACCACAGCTGAGTGACGGTGTTTTACATGGTTCGCCGGTCTATTTGACCTCCCCAAGCCAGTTAACTAGACTCTTGCTAAGACTGGTTATCAGATTTTCTAGCATACGACTATTCACATTGACTACGGCCAGAAACCACAATTTCAGAAGAAGCTTCAAAACCAATCATAAAATAAAAAGACAAAAAACTTGGTACATTTACACTATTAAGATAAGAAGTTAAAATTACATCAACAAACACCAAGCTACCCATAGAACTGTAACACAGAACTAAACTTACAACTAGATACGCCATTCATATTTGTAACACACTCTCTACCTTCGTAATACAAAACAAAAGCCAATGTTAGGTAGGTCACTTCCCGCTACATAGTTCCGCGGCTCTGGGGAACAATTACTGAGTACAGACAAAGTTTGTTTTGTCTAGGAAAAATTGTTATTGGTTTTATTTCTAGGTTGATGTTTTCTGTGGTTTTACTATGGTCCTATGAGAATAACTTGATGAACATGAAAAGCCTAGACCCCTAGAGTCCGATTAGTACTTATACAAATTTAGTTCTACCTAAATCGGTTCTCAGGTTTTATTGCTGTAATTTCAGTTTGTTATATAACTGTATGATCTCCTACTTACCCATATTCGCAAAAAAATAAATTAATTTCTTTTTTTTCTTCAAATTTGTCGGTAAGCGACTAATATAGCATAAGGAAGCAAAATATATAAGCCTTCCCCGATAAATTTACTAACTGACGCTGGAAAAATTGTTCCATTCAATCCTCAGAATAGCGCCTTCAAAACAAAGAAAATCTTCAGCCTTACATTGACAGCATAAATCACCTTTTACAGTACTAAACATGAAAATATTTCTATATCTATTCTCATCCTTAAATCTACACTCAATGTCGACTCTTCATTCATCAGGATATGACCTAGGAAAGGCTTTCTATCCTCGAGGCTAAAGCGGCGTTAAACGAGATTGTATTCAAAGAACAACCATGAAATATAATAGCTTACACTTTAAAGAGCAATCTTGAGATTCTTCTTACTGTCCTTCTGCGTATTTATAAATAGCAGGATATAAGATTCCTTTAAACTAGAGACTGCTAAATAAAAACTAGACTGTAAAAATACCCTTCTATAAATCTGTTTATCAAATCTTTAGTAAGTAGGTCCAATAGTTCCTGAGATTGGAGCATTCACAAACAAACTATTCAGCCTTACAATATTAGTATAGATGAAGATATTTTCATTTGGTTTTTACCATAAGTATCTTGAACAATAAAAATAAACAACATAATTAAATGGTGTTATACCAAAAAGTTAAACACATTATTGACAGCTATTTAAACAGAAACTCGAATACAACTTTTTTGTAACAACGCCATAAATGTCGAGTACAGCTGAAACCGTACATCGTTATATTTTTATACCAACTTGTATTCTTCGATTATCGCGACATGAACTAGCAAAGTGCTGAGACACAGGTGCACTCTATATTCCTTCACTCTCGCAGTCCGATGGGACGGCAATCCGTCACGGAGAGAGATCAGGTGTTACAAGATGCTTTCAATTCATTATTGCATTTCTTTTTTTAAGAAGACAAACTATACATATACTATGCAAATACATTAGAAACTATTTACGACTATATTATCTTCAAAGTAACAACAGTAAGCGAGGGTAAAAACTAGCTGTTTCCCGTGGTTCAAAAATAGCGGTAATAAATAAAAAGTAACTGCATAGTTGCCTAATCCCATTCCCAGGTTCTAGACTATCTATGTACATTCCGTTTAAATCGGTTCAGCAGTTTTGGCATCAAAACTCGACAAACAGACAGTTATTATGGCATATTTGGTGTCTTATTTTATCCTAGTATTGGATTTAGGTAGCTCCCTCTGAACGCGGATGAAACCCCGAAACTACTTAGAATCATAACCATAGAAAAAGTAAGCCTATATTAATATTTTGTCTACAAAGATTTACGTATATATTTTCGCAAACGTCGACAAATAAGTAATTGGTAGGAGATTATAGATTTACTACTACCCATAATCCTATTCTAGTCTAGTAGACAGAGCAAATCCAATTCTTTCATGTTCATTGAGATTTCGCTTAATCTAGTTTACTAGTAATCATAAATTATCTATCTGTAAATATAATATTTGTGTAATTTCATGACAAAAGGTACCTTATCGACTTTGGCGCTTAAGTCATTTAGAAATACAAATTGTACAAGTTTGCTTAGACTACAGAAACATAATGTCGTAAGTGCCAACACCCATAAGGTACCTTTTACCGTGGACTGCCACATTTTATCTTTGTTATAATAATATACCTAAAATTATTTATTGTTTTGTTATAATAATCGGATTATTTTTCTTTCAACTGAATGGAATAGAAGAAAAAAATTTTGAGTATGAAAAGTTTTATGAGTATTGTTAATTTATGTAGGTAGGTAATAAAGTTCTTGATTATTTATATTATCCCGAGTAGCAGAGAGTAATTTACAAAATAAAATGTAATTACTATGAATGTCTGGCTACGGTTTATATAAAAAAATAAAATAAAAAAATAAAAATAATGTTTATTATCAAAAACGCAACTTTACATTGTGGTAGTTACCGTTGAGCCACAAACTAAGCTCAGCTTGTATCTTGTGGCTCTGAAATAATTTGAGTGAATATATTTGAGGTTTAAAAAAGTTATTAGTTAAATTAACTAAATTATTATTTTTAAGAACTAGCTATTCCTCGCAGTTTCGCCTACGTACTTTCTCATACTCTGGCTAGACTATGCGTTGCACTAAACTTCGTTTAAATCCGTTCAGTAGTTTAGGCGTGAAAGCGCGACAGACAGACATAATAGATTTACTTTCGCGTTCATAATTTCAGACCACTCGCTGTGTGTACATGTTCCCTTGTGTACCAGGGCCGAGGTAACATTTCAAACCTTGGGTGTGTTTTGACGATACAAAATAAAAATATGATGCTTCACTGTACAATTTGTTGCAAGTGAATTGTCCTAAGTGAAGATAAGTAAACCTTCAAGTGGTTAAAATGCTTTTTAGTTTTAATCCTTTCTCCACTTATCTTTTGTTTTTGTTTAGTCAAGTTTTATCTTCGCTGAATGAAGATTTATTGTTTCTTCCTAGAAGCCACATATTTCTCTCAGTTTATTTTTTAAGTGGTTGCTTTTAAAGATGGCTGGGTTCACGGAGGAAAGAAAATTAGCGGAGATGCCATAAGGAGTCAGGCGCCTTCTTGAAAATGAAAATGAAAATGAAATCTTTATTTGTAAACATAGGTTTAAAAAGGTGGTTCAATGTCATTATAATATTAGTCCATCTATGTCTTGCATTGAAGCGTACAAATACATGCATTTTATGTCATCATTATTAATTTGTTATTATTAATTCAAAGTGAATATAATTAATTTGTCATTATTAATACAGAGTCAATATTATTAATTTGTTACAATAAATTTATTATGTTTGGTATCTGTCATTTAGATATTCGTTAATTGAGTAATAGCATTTTTAACCCCCGACGCAAAAACGACGGGGTGTTATAAGTTTGACGTGTCTGTGTGTGTGTGTGTGTGTGTGTGTATGTGGCATCGTAGCTCCCAAACGGATGATCCGATTGAAATGCGGTTTTTTTTGTTTAAAAGGTATGTCAGTCGGGAGTGTTCTTAGCTATGTTTGGTGGAAATCGGTTCAGGTCTTCAAGGTCATCAGCTCGTTTGCTAGATGTGATAGGAATGTTACACGCTCAGTTTACTTGCAAGTATATGTGGGATCTGAAATTTGAAACACTAATGTCTTTTGGAACCACTGAGCTGGTCTGCTGTTAGGGCACGAAGGTAGGAGACGTAACCCTGAACTGCCTTTTAGTAAACCCATCGAGTTTGGGCTCGTTGAATTTGTCTTGACGAGTTCTCTTCATGTTTCTAATTGACGAGAACCTAATGCTGGAAATGGGATGTGGCGGATGAAACCCTGAACTGCCGGAATGAAACGGATAAACCGATTTATATTTTTGCTGAAAATCTAGAATGTCCAAAGGTTAATTATCTTTATTGTTTCTCAATCTGTGCAATTCTCCCAGAGCCAGTTTGTCATGAGGATTGTTAAACAGCTTCCTTTGGCCGAGATTGCATATAGCGACCCCATCTTAAGATAAAATAAATTAAATGAAAGAAGGAAAAATTAAGGAGCTCCTTTAAAAAGCATGAAATAAAATTAAATTATAAATTTAAAAAAACCCCCGACCCAAAAAAAGTACGCAATAATTATGACAAAAGGTTAAAACGCTAAACCCTATAAAAAGCAAAAAATAACTTTTAACACTACGTAAACTAAATTTTGACGTGTCGGGGGACCGCTTTTTACCTTCATAAATACTTACATAAATCAAATGATACCTACCTAATTACAACATTCGTTTAAAAAAAAACACGTATCTAAAGTAATGAATTAGAGCGGTCCCCCGACACGACAAAATTTAGTTTACGTAGTGTTAAAAGTTATTTTTTGCTTTTTATAGGGTTTAGCGTTTTAACCTTTTGTCATAATTATTGCGTACTTTTTTTGGGTCGGGGGTTTTTTTAAATTTATAATTTAATTTTGTAACTAAGAATTCATATAAACGTTTTTTGAATAAATCTTTATTTTCGATATTTAAAATATGCTTCGGTAGTTTATTATAGATTTTGGGTGCCATACCTAACAGATTTTTACTAAATAGAGCCTTTTTGTGGCGTGTTGTACATATCATATTTTTGCAGCGTATGCTCTTGTAGCTCTTGTAGCTCTTGTAGGTCAAGTAGGCGTGATCAGTTACTACAACTAACGAGACGATTTATTTCCTTGTCAAATCAAAACCAATCTGTGAAAGATTGGTCTTGATTGATTGGTGGTTCTATAGAAGGCGCGTAAGAGCGAAGCTAGTAACGTTCCTCGTCCCCCGAACACCCGCATTTTGGCGCGCTTCTTTCTTAAGAGATTTTGCGTTATGATATCTCTGAGTCATTTTGTTCTCCGTAACTGCGCTCTATAAAATGGCGGACGGTTTACCGTCTAAAGTGCACATTTTTCTAAGTTGACTGTTAATAATTGTTCAGGGAAATATAAAGATGAGCTTCTAGTTGGATATTTTTTATAGTTTCTAGAGAAAACAATTTTCTTTATTTACTGAGAATTGTATAAAATAATTCTCATTCGAGCTTGGCGTATCACGATTGAAGTATTTTTGAGTTTTCTTATTGCAATTTCTTAGTATTAACTGAATAAATATAATGGAACCATTGGGTTATTATCTAGTTTGATTTTTGATTGATTAGTTCGTGCCAAGTGAAAAGGTTAACTTTTCATAAAGGTTCAACTTACTAAAAAAGCACCGGAGTGAAAACTCCAAAAGATCCGATAGGGCTAAACCATTCTATTTATAAAACTTTATAAAGACGGACGGAACCCAAAGAAAACAAAGAAGTGGCAACCATAGCCCTTCACACGTCCGACTTGTGAGGACCCGGGCGTAGGGTTGTCACGCATCATAAAAAATATGAAAAAAAGCACAAAATAAATAAAATCACAACGAGTTGAGCTTACTCTCAACTAGTTGTGATTTTATTTATTTATACTTTAAATACTGCTGTTTAGAATGGACATCGTTGAATATGAAAGGTATTAAAGTAGTAATTTTTGGAACTCTTGTCTAACTAACACCTTCACTGATAGATCTATCATAAGGTTAAGCACCTCTGGCCATGATTGGTTCGTGGATGGGTGTCCATCGATATCCTAACTAGCTCCTCCGAGTTTCAGAAGGCACGTTATAAGACTGAAGTAAAATAATAATGCTTAAAATTATGCTTAAGATTTTTTTTATTAAAGCTCCATTTTCTTCTTTGTTTGATTGGTCTTAAATATATAAGTAGTCGTAAAGATCATGATCTGCCCGCATCAGTTCACTTCTACCAGAAAATATTAATTTTGCTTACGGATGGTAGATTTTCCTCATCTACACTACGAGATTTATCTCATTCATACTTTTTCCATACAGCTACCCTTCTAACTTATTAAACTACAGGGTGTAGCCAGCCCTATTTCTGTAGCACCCTGTATGCGGGTCAAGTGTGCGCCACTCGCGTGTAGTGGCCACAGGGCGCACGTATATTTTGTAATGCAATAGCTTCTTTTATCTAACCCTCTTTTATATCATTCACGAAATTTGTTCAGGTCTTAACCTTTTCCGGGTTTGGTAAGAAAAATAAAGGATTTTAAAGTTTTGATTAATGTGTGTGAATGGTCGTTTGGTGTTCTTTTAAGATGGTCTTCTGAAACTATACTAATATTATAAAGCTGAAGACTTTGTTTGTATGTTTGCTTGAACACTTCAATCTCAGGCTCTCAGGAACAAGCGGTCCGAATTGAAAAAAAAATATTTTAGGTAGTGTTAGATAAACTACGGGATTGTTCGAAAATGTACGTAAAAGTATTACATGTAGCTCTGGTACATTAAAGGAATCGAAGGAACATGATGGGTCATGATGAGTCAGTACGAGTCATTTGATGATTTCCCATAAAGAAAGGTAACAAGTCTATCTTGGTACTTCCTATTTTAAGTAGTGCCGATTAAGTAGTTTTGGCGTGTAAGCGCGTCAGAGAGAACGAGCTACTATCGTATTTATAACATAGTAAGAATTTTATTCAAAGTTCAAGTCGCTTGCATATTGCACGACGAAATATCACAGAGTTTCTTACCAACTTCAAAACTAACACGTGCATGTTTGTTCAGTAACTTCGAATCTTCTAAAATTCCGACTAATTACGAAAGCAGAAACTTAAACTTACATGCATGCGAAGGTGAAACTCAATTCAGTAATATCACGTGGTTAGTTATAAAATAAGTTCTGAGTTTCCAAGTGAAGTTATGTTAGCTGCAACTCATATAAAACTGGTTAGAAGTTTTGCCAACTAACTTAGGAGATTTTATTGTTCTTCTTAGAGTAAGTACACTGTAGAATTAATAGTTGGCCGACAATTGATTGGCACATACCATATTATCTCTGCATCACCCTATTATAAGGTTGACTGGAAAGAATGCCTGTGGTGTAAAGTCCGCCTATACATATAATGTAAAGTTGCATAAAGTTAAATAAATATTATTTTGGTAGGTACCTAGTTATTTACATGGATATTTACAACACAAAAAAAACCTAGGGTAGGTACCTAGTTTTTTATTTGATAGAACCGCGGAAAACGGACTGAAGAAATAAAATCATTCTTTTATTTGAGTGTAAGTGTAGTGTACCTATCAGTGTATCTAACATCACTTTTTCTCACTATCGCATTGTGAACACCCCAAACTCTCAAATGTTTAAATTACTAATTTATTACCCCAAAACCAATAAATAACTTATTTTCCCAACGAATGTTCACACAATGACGATAAAATTCAAAGTAGCCCGCGCGTCAGGAGTCCATCTTGATTTCCAAGGGGAGCGCATTCCATTGAAACATGGATCTTCTTTCCTTTTATTTTAAAATAGACGGGGAACACCCGGGGGATATGAATAAGTTTAAGATGCAATACTAAGGCTGATTCATTTTAGAATTTTTATTTATAGTTGTACCTAATTTTCACCACACTTTGTTCTTGAGACAGAAGCGTATTTAGACCGGAGAGAGATCAGGCGCAGGACCGACATTTACGTGCTCTCCGATGCATTGGTGTACCAATTACCAACATCCAGGCTCCGGGCTGCTTCGTGAAAGTTTTTAAAACCAACAAAGCGATTTCGGCCCGACCCGGGAATCGAACACGAGACCTCGTAGACTCTATTACTGCGTATAGGTAGGTATGTAGAAAGAAAATATATTTCATTAATATAATAAGTATGAAGGTAGAATATAAGTTAGGTACTATCATTTAATTATACATACATATTTGTTGCTCTTTTACACAAAAACTGCTGAACAGATTTTTATAATTTTTATTCAAGCACAGGACGTATAATTACAGAGACAGATCAAATATAAACCACCTGATGCTAAAACCTGGTACAAGTCTGATAGAAACTCATTTTTAATAACACTCAAATTTCTTAAAAGAGTTTTGCAATTCAGCCGTCAACAACCTCTTTAGTAAAATTTTGTCATGAAAAGAAAAAGTTCTTGTCTATGTCATAAAAAATCTGTCCTGAAGAAAACTTTCAAGTCAGATTATTTTGTCCGTCTGTCATTTTAAAATATATTAAAGTTTTTTGCGTAAATAAAATTATTTCAATTTAGTTAGACGACTGACCAGATGTTTTTATTTTCAAGATGCAGTTTTTCTTGCATCTAAAATTAAAGGTACATTTCCAAGTTTTACAATCGTGTGACATATCACATGCCTTGTATGGAAATGAACCTCGAATCCATCTATAAGCTGGCCTCCACCAGTGGTTATACCCACGTCACGTGGGAATTCCTCGTTACTACATAAAAATAAGTCCAAAACCTTAACACTGGAATATTTTATCAAATTGGTTCCAACATTTCCTGAGATTAGTTCGTTCAAGCAAACAAACTGTTCGCAGAAGATTTTACGAGAGATTATTTAATTTCTGTACGAAAGTAAGGTATTCCAAAAAAAATCTGCCTAATAAAACAAATGAAACATTAACTTTTGGCATGTTTTAAACTAAGTTACAAACTTACAACGAAACGTGATCGCCTTAATCCATGTATTGTAAAACTAAGAAATTGAATTCCCAACTTCAGATGTAACTCAAAGTTGAAATTATTTAATAGTTCCAAGCAGTGATCTGGTTTAAGGCTCAAATTATGCTTAATCTTAGTAGTTTGATACCTTTATTAGTTTCTGCGAATCTAGTTATTTTAACCGACATTCAAAAAAAGAAGCCATTTTCTATTACATGCCATGTATATGGCAAATGATGGAGGAGGTTTTCAACCCCATTTCTCGAGAACGCCTGGACTGGTTTCGAAAATATTTTTTGTCCAATGTCATAAAAGTTCTAATCCAAACCCAATTCTACTGCAACTTTAAAACCCAACTAAATAGCAAACATCTACATAATATACACTGCAAGTGCTAAATCTGACTGTAAAATATGAGAAGCAAACATAAGTGCAAAGTGCATACAAAAACACGTGTCGCCTAACTCAACGTCTCAAGATCATTTTGTATGCGGAGGACAATCTGGGTTGCATCATACCCTGTTTGCACTATAACACCCGCTGTCTTCTGACATATATTTCTACGTAATAACTGAGATTTATGCTGAATAGGATATAATTTTGTTTGCTTGTTTATTCCAAAGATAGTGAAGGAAATTTTCTTGAAGGAATCTTAGCAATGTTTTGCTGGCATTCATATGTTTTATAGAGGATGCATTATTTCACATTGCGTGAGAAGAGGCCTGTGCCCAGCAGTGGGACGATATAAAGGCAGTAACAGTAACAGTAACTTAAATTCATACCTGTTGTTTATATTATAGAAGTAGGTGATTGATACACCCGTGCATCGGAGAGCACGTAAATGTCGCTCTGCGGTCGTATCGGATTGCCGTCCCATCGGGTACAGAGAGTGAAGGAATAGTCAATGCACCTGTGTCTGCGCAAATGCTTGTATAATAAATATGTCCCACACAGTTGGCTAATCTCCTCACATGAGAACAGCCGCCGTAGCCGATAATCGGCTAGGAGGACATCACATATACTTTTCTTCGAAGGTTCAATCAGGACTCGTGAAATGACAATTAATGACAATGAGAATTCACACTCAAAAAGTAGGACGTTTTATACAACACAAAAAGGCCGAATACTAGCGATTGCTCTTCCTTGAAAAAAATATTCTCGTAACAAAAGAATTAAGCACAATATCCTCTTTATTTTGGAAAATCCTCCTGGGTAACACGACAATGATGTTAAATACTTACTTAATATTTATTTCCCTATCCGCCAAATGAGCCTGACTTTTCTTAAAGATAATCGTACAGGAAAATCATCTTATTACATACCTTCTCATTCCCAGTGGATTTTAAGGGGGAAGTATTTTAATTATACTGAAATCCTTATGTAAGTAATAAGACAATGTATTTTATTAGTGGCACGCAACAGGTTTTCAAAATTTTCCTTTGACTTGTCTTTTATACATTGGTTTTCATACTAGGGCATTTTGCACACCGTTTTTCCGCCTTCGTTTTCCAAACTATTGACAGCTACTGCTTTAGGTACCAGAAACCGTGCGACAGGTAAAAACTAGTCCAAAAACCCACTAGTGTGCAATACTGTTAATTTTAATAGGAGCAGAGAATTATTTCTTTGTTCTCCTCAAAAAAGTTACACGGTAGGTATGAATGAAAGTCTTCTTATTTGGTTTAAACGTTCCGTAAAAATCTGGTATACTACGCAAAATACCATACAGGTGAAAAACTCAATTTTTGTGGACATCACTATCGGGTAAAAGTCAAATGTTTCAAACCAAACCCACTACTAAAAGCGAGTTACTAGAAAAATTCAATACGTTTCACCCACCCGTATTTATAAAGAGACATGGAAAAACTTTCATTCACTACAATACATCTCACTTATTCAACTTGTCGAAGAAAGCATTTGTATTTTAGGCAGCCTAGAATACTGAGTAGGTGTTTTACTTAGACTTTGTAATCAACTGGATATGACATTGCGTTCCCTTCGATCAGAGATACGGTAGTACCGGTCATGTTCATTAATGATTGATGAATGGATGATGTGTTGATGAAGTTTATACTTATATATGCTGCGAGAGTGTTCGAAAGACTGAAGGAACGGTGGGTTTTAGTCAAAAAGATTCTGATACTTCCTCACGCTGCAACAGTGGGAATAAATGTGAATGTGAATGTTTATGTTTGGCAATTCTTGTCGTGCAAAAATGCATGAGTGATCTATCACAATACGTTGCGTTGCCTCGCCCCCGTTCATTAATTGACAAAACTTTTCGCATAGTGATTCGTGCCCAAAGCGGCTCCAGTTCTTTAAATGCTCTGAGTTATTCTGCCTCTTGACATTTGATTGAAACTGGCAATTGTGCTGTGTTAAATTACTGTTAACCTCTCCAACTAAGCTAAATATGATTATATCATGTCAATAGTGCAACGGGTGAAAATCGAACACAGCACCTCTCGATTACTATTGTTCTATTAAGTACTTGCGTATGTTAAAAATAAAGAATAATATATTCGGTTTCTAAAGTTTTTTCGTGAAAAATATGTGCCCATAATTTCCCTACGGAGCAATATTTATTTATTGCCTGTAGTTATTTCTGCATAAGTATTTATGCATGTTGATTCTACGAGGTTTTTACAGAATTTTGACTAGTGATCTTCGTTATTCTGGTTATTTGAAGTGAAAAGTTTTTTATTTCAAGTGGTCTTATCTACAACAAAATCCACGTTATGTCAAAAGGTCGAGTTTAGGTGACCCATGCATAATTATAATAAAATTATTTATTTCTTCTGTACTTGTTGCACATTCAATTCAATGGATCCTACATTTTCTAGACATCCATATAAATATAAATAATTTAATTGTGAGATGACGCTTAGGCTGAAAAGTATGGAAGAAGAAGGCATGCTACGCTTTAAAATTGATTATACATGAAAATCTAATAGTCATCTGCCTAGCCTTTTCCCAACAGTTGGGGTCTGCTTTCAGTCTAACCAGATGCGGCTGAGTACCAGTATTTTACATAGAGCAACTGTATATCTGACCTCCTCTACCCAGTTACCCGGGCAAACCAATACCCTAGGTAAGACTGGTTATAATCACTAGAACACTCTTCTTTTAATTACAGCACTACTACCAACCCAATAATTAAAACTGTGCCAGCACTAACGAGTCTTATTACTTTCGCTTTGAATGCAGATCTATCGATATGTAGGTACAACACTATGCTCGATGAAAGACCGCTAGTTTTAATGAGGAGACTTGATTGCTATCTGATGTTGGTATTAACTTATATGGTTATGTTGAAGTAGGGTTTTAGATTTTGAGGTAGAATTTTATGGTTTTAATATTCCTGTTTAGTTTAGTTTAAAATATGTGTAAGTAGACCTGCTTTGTAAGGATGTATATATAAAGTGCGAACTATAAGTTGCAAGTTCAAACAAGCAAACAAACAAATTCTAAAAATATATATTTTTGTGACAGTTTATCTATATAGTTTGTTTGTAACCGAAAACTAAAAAGCATAAAAAAATTCGTTCCCATCTTAAAAAAAAGTTATATCAGTTTAGACATTAATCAGTTAATTATTCTCAATAGGAATTCACGAAATCAATATTAAAATCTTTTGCATAGTTTCAAAGATCCTCAAGTCCTTCTTAATACAGAAGCGATTTCGGAGAAAAATAATCGATTATTTACTAGATTATTATAGATATTCATATCAATTTGAATTTACCTTTCAAGTATACTACGATAAACTTCAGAATACCTGCAACTGATCAGCTACCTAGAATTCAAAACTATCAATTGCAAAGTTGGTAGTTGAAGCATTTCATTGGAATCGATAACTTGTAGCTCGATTCTCTTGTAACGGAATATCGATAACCAGTTGAGTGAATGTTGAAAGCACTATTGTTTTTTTTTATGATGATCATGATGAATCAATGAATAGATAGGATAGGTATCGTCTAATAATAAAAAGTTAGATATATGAAAGTTGTCTTTTAATAAACTTCTGTCGCCCCAAAATGGATTTAATATCTACCATCAAACTACGAGATTTTTTTATAACAAAATAGGCGAGGACTGATAAGAATAAATTAATATGCACTATAACAATTGCCACTAAAATATAACAGTAGTAAATAGTAGCAAATACATATACCAAGCGGTACTTATAATAGGTACTGCAAAAAAAAATAAAGTGGCAAGCAGATGAAGGTATAAAAATAATTCACCTTTTTTCTTAAAAGAATCCCTTAAAATCCTATAAAAACCAAACCAAGTATCCGCAAAATGTAAGTAAATGAAAAACAGTAAGTCATTCCTTCATTATTTCCTTGTTCTTCCCAGTTATTTAAAAAAGTAATGAAAAAATAAAGGGAATCTTTTTACTTGATATAACTTTGTATAAAGGTACGTTTTCAATGCCAGCTACCGACCGACTACATTAAATCGGCTACTGATCCCCAGTGGGGCCCAGCAGGGCCAAGGCCCGTCGGGGCTGCGGGATTCTTCGAAAGAGTTACCGCGGCCCTGGTACATAAAAGGCCTACGAGGGAACATGACGGTTTTTAGTCAGTAAGAATCTGATACTCCCTCACCGCTGCTAACCCACAGCGGGAGTCATTTGATGATTTTTGCAATCACTAAAAAAATTAAGCTGCGCATCTGGTTTATATGTATTTATATGAAATCGTTTTGGATCGAAGCGGCAAACGCACGTGCAATCGCCCTCAGATATCGACCAATTTCATGCAGTCGCTGAAATTGCGGTTTACAGCTTGCTTTCAAAGCGTACCTTTAAGGTGTTGATTAAAGTTTACTGTCTGTGCTAAACTTCGTGAGCGCGACAGGAAAAGTGAGCGAACAAGTTTGCAGTGAGACTAGAGAGATAGTGGCTTATTTAATTGGCTTTTTAATACCTACTAACAAACTTTTTTTGCTGAACATTTGATTAGATGACTTAAGTTACAAAATCAGATTGTCTGGCAATAGGACATATTTTCGGTGTAAGGTTTGATTCTACTGTAAATAGGAAAGTTTTTAAGTACATTTGTATTATGTATGTTACTCTCTCACGCACTGTACCGATTCGAACGAAACTTGTACCTATACCAGAATAACAGAAATACTTTTTATCATTCCCTGACGACGTGGTTAGAGCATATAGTAGCCTATTAGTTACCGGAGAATTAGTTGCCGGGGCCAATCTCCACTCATACTCGTACATAAATAGAACTAAATAAAAAATATTTCAAAAGAACGTGCCCAAATGATGCATTGATTACACCAAAAATAAACCCGTGATATTGTTACGAAATACTAACTAAACTTCAAAAGGTTTTCCAACAAAATAAAAACAAAAGCCGGATCACAAAATACACAAAGCCGTTTCGTCGATACGCGTAGTAACAGTTCCGATACGATCCGATACGATACGTTCCGATCCGCTATGTATCACGGTAACAGTTTTAATATGGCTGTCCATGGAGAACAAAATGACTAGCAGAGATGTCATAAACTCATAACGCAAAATCTCCTAAGAAAGTAGCGCGTCAAAATGCAGTGTTCGGGGGACGAGGAACGTTACTAGCTCCGCCCCGCATACGCCTTCTCTAAAACCCGCAAATTTTATTAAAAATATCCATTTTCCCGAGGTTTCATAGGATCCCATGGGAACTACTGCAGGTACCGGAATAAAATATATAACTTGGATAATATGTTGCTCGAGAAGTGTGATTTTCCAACAAAAAACGAATTTTTAAAATCGGATTAGTAGTTTTTGAGTTTATCCATTACAAGCAAACAATCTTTGACAGATTGGTTTTGATTAGACAAGGAACCCGACCGCCACGCTAGTTCTAGTAACGGATCACCTTTATGTCTTGACCTACAAGAAGGCGCCCGACCGACCTTCCTTACGGCATCTCCGCTATCTTTCCTTCCTCTGTGGCAACGGTAACAGTTTTAATATGGCCGCCAGTGTCCAGTGATGTATTCATGTTCGTAACAGTTCACCTGTTGAACTATGACCTGACAATGCAGGGACGAATTGAGTAGAGAGGACTTGAAATTAAATGGAGTGTCTGCTTCTGTTTGTAGAATTAAAATTAATTAAACAGCTTTTGCGTATTATGTGCAGTTGAAAGGGTATCTAAAGTATTTATTTCATCATACAAATATTTAAGAGCACTTTTATACCACTGGATTTTCAGCTCGGTTTTCTTAGGTGCACGACAAAAGCCTGTCGCGCGGTTTCATGTCTCATCGTCTAATTGCTTTGCACTGTCGCCGAAAAAATCGCTAATTTAGAAGTGCTGTAAAACGCTACTTACATCTTATTTCCACGGGGCATTTACTGTCAGATTAAAGGAGTCACACTGAGAAAGAACCTTATTTTAATTTTCGCAGGGTTCCACAAAAACAACTTTCTGATTTGTAATCTTGGGGAATTCCGCGGAGACGTAGGATGAGTTCCATAAATAGAACTAACAGACATATTCTTCAAATTCACGAGTGGGCAACTTTTGATTACTTTTCTACTAAAATAAATCCCACGCTACGGCACTGACAAGGTACAACACAAATTCTTATTGCTAAGTTTATTTATAAATAAAAATTAGATTAACCTTATATCTAATGTTAGTAAAATAACGAAAAGGGATTATTTTATTACATGTACAAAAATAGATTTATGAATAGCTAGACCAGTTCAGATCAGTTTTCACACATAAACTCCATCTATGTTCTTAAATATCATTTACCGTGGCCTTTTCCCAACTATGTTGGAGTCTGCTTGTTATGAATACGTCCCTGCCTTGCAAACAAAAGCCGGACTAAACGGAACCGACTAGGCAATTTTTCTGTCAAACAAAAACATCTCGTTTTCTGGTACTAATTTCCGCCTCTGATTTCACCCGTGTCTTCCTATGGGTACTTCGTGAACGCAAATAAAATGTAGGCTATATTACAGCCTTCCTCGATTAATTCAAGTCAAACCGACAGCTCCTGAAATTAGTATGTTAAAGCAAATAAATAAACTCTTGAGCTTTATATTACTAGTACCTATAAATTAGTCAGTCACAGTTCCTGTTCTAAACATACCTATGCCTTGAAAACTCGGCCATTCAAAGAAAATTTTCATTAAGGAAAGCAGAAATAAACGCAGCAGTCAACCTGACTAGTGCGTAAAATAAAGTACACATATGAACTATCGCTAGTGTACAGTTTTTACTTTGTGAGCTAAAAGCCCATTGTACATAATTGTACCGTGGTAACTATGCTGGTATACTATTTTCTCATTAAAGTTGTTACATAAATTACTGATGAATCGATCTCGTATAAGTATGCTAGTTAGTGATGAATGCGTTTTAATTACAAAGTTTTATATGGTTAATAGCTGTTCCCTGAAGAAAACTCTAAGATATTCTAGACAGCCTAGCTAGACTATCTATGTACTTACCTTAAATCTGTTCAGTAGCTTTCGCATTTATAATTTTAGGAAAAGTTGCTGGTTTGCTACTTGTTAGCTATCAAAACATAATATGATATATTTTACCATAACTTTTTCTGTAGTAAGTATTCTTTATTTACAAAGCGTTTCATATACATAGGTACCTACAGGATGTTATATCTGAACATACTTTAACAAAGTCTAATCTTCACATGCACTCAACTTCCACCAGCAGCAAAAGTTATAAATGCAAATAAAAGGCTCCAGAAACTTACAGCGCTTTAAGTTATAGCCTGGAATCCAGTGAAGCAATAACAATGGAATTAAAAATTGCTCGCCTACCCGAGCAATAACTTAGACGGTTATAAGTTAGCTTGTGCGAGATAGGAAAATTGCATGGTATATTTTTGGAGTTAGAAAACATTCTAAACTAAGAGGGTTATTTTGTTTCCTCTTATCATAATCCATTCAAAAGTTGTCGATAAGTGTTCATTTTGTGACGAAATAAACATAGTTGCATCCACTAGCCACCGACTTCTAAACTGATGCAAATAAAGGTAATTTTATATTGCTTTTTAATGCTTTTATAGAACTCTTTTTTGTTTTTTTTATTGTTACTTGTCCTTGATTGAAAATCATCTCAGCCTTTTCTCAGCTATGTTGAAGTCGGTTTTCAGTCTAAGTTTACAGCTACCAGAGTTGTACATGCAACGTCTGCCTATCTGATCTCCTCAACCCATTTACTTGGTAGCACTCAACCCTTAGAAGCTTAAAAACCAACTCCTGGATTACGAAGTAATCTTAAAAGTCCTCATATGGTACTTTACACAGAATTAAAAAGTTATAAGTAGGAATAAGTATGTGAGTGTTTGTGATCTCCTAGAAATGCCAATTTAAGTAATGCGCTTAACGTTTCGACATCTGTGACTTTGACACTCAGCACTTTTGAATATTCTCGTATTTTCATTTATGTCTTTAGATTAGATACTAACATACAATAAATGGTTTGTTAGAAAAAAATACTTCTCTACTGCATGAAATCCAGTTCTTGTACAAATAATATCTAAGTATACAAGTCTAAAGGGCTTATTACAGTTGACTAAATTTAGTAGCCTAATTAGGTTTCCAAATTATTTAATGAAACCTACCTTCCTAAATGCGATTACGTTTGTCTGAATCTCGAGTTTAATTTAGTTAAACTCACAAACACGCTCGAAAGAGTAGCGCTAGTGTAGTAACTCACGACGGATTCAGATGTGAAGTTTAGAGGGAAGCTTATAGAATCACACTGCAGCAGTCAGTTTCAAAAAATATGTCAGTGTTCGATAGTCCATTTATCGAGGATAACTACAGGCTACAGGGTACTTTTTATCCGGGAGCACAAAGTATTTCCCACGGGATATGAGTGAACCCACAGGGAGTAGGTACTAAACTAAAACATAAGCGAATATATGGCTTAATAAATATAAATAGGTGTAGACAGACATAATAAAATTCCTCTAAACACATTGGATGTAAATTATCACATCAAAAATATCATCGTCCTCCAAGCCTTTTTCCCAAATATGTTCGGTTCAGCTTCCAGTCTAACCGGATTCAGCTGAGTACCAGTGGTTTACAAGAAGCGAATGCCTATCTACCACATCAAGAATAACGGTTCTAAAATAAATCAGTCGATAACGTTTGATACAACATAAATTCCATTTTAATTAAAACTCGAGAACAAATTAAACATACCTTCTGAAGAATATTTAGGAAATTCCGTCATCAGTTCAATGGAGATTACGTTCACAACTCTTTGAGAGTTGAACGATCATGTTTAACTTGTAACTTCAAGTTAACTCTGTTTAACGTCAAAATTAATCGAAGCAACTCAAGTTTTCTGATACTTGAAATTATATACTTCTCGATATAAAAGAATATAAATCTTGTTCCGATTGACATCATTGGTCTACAATTTTTTTTTTTATAGAAATAAGAGATCATTGAAAACTATGGGCGTGTTACTGGTTGGATTATATAGGCAAGTAGCAGTTTTCCTGAGGTTTCGTTCGGCAGCGTACAACTTCTTCCCATACCCGGACAAAATATGTATCTATAGCCTATACTCCATGGGCATAGTCTAGATTACCGACAGTGATAGAATATTTTAAATCGGTTCAGTAGTTTTAGAACCTTTATGTAAGGTTCAAACAAACAATACAAGACATCAACAAGATTTCAAAACTAAAACATACATTTCACCAGAGAAGTGTGAATAAATTATAATACGCTTCTTTTTAGATAATTTACCACACATAATGTTCCACTACACTATCTTGATGAAAAAACGACCTAGCTGAAATAAATGACATTAGGTACCCCAGGGTAATCTGACATGCCAATCTGAGAAGCCAATTTGCTAACATCTATAAATAAATACACTTGAAGTGCAACGAACTTTTAGATATCGACTCATATGAACATTAATATCAAAAAGTGTTAATGTCTGAGTGAATTTATTTTCGCTATACCTACTTATTTTGGAGTGCAGTGTAAACAACTGAATTGAAAAATTGAGTTCATTCGTTTCGAAACTTAAGTTGCAGTAAAAACTTTTCGTAGTGAGGTACCTACTATATATATATTTTTTAATTTTGTACTTAATACTGGAGAAAGCTTCCAGTCATTTCAGTTATTTTAGGGTTTCATTCCAAGACATTTTTTTTGGCATACTATAATAAAATTTGCTTAACCGCTGCAATAATTTTGCAATAAAGATGTAATAAACAAACAGTTTATTTTTGCAGATTTGTGATGTCTTTATTTTTGCATTTCATTTACCAGATTATATCGTTTTACACCATGGGCAGGTATGGAACCCTACAACATACCCTTCTTGGCAGTTATGTAAAGAGACGTTTTCACTAGATTTAACGTTAAAACATTAACGGGAAAGTTCTAGAACGGCTGTAGACTGCCGCCTCCTATGCAGATTGTGCTCCAACTCGCACCGACCTGGATATACATGAGCTGGTAAACTTATGTCACGGGTTATTAACACATTGTTGAACAACAAACTTACTGATAGCAGTATAAAGAAAATCCACATACAACATTAAAATTTAGACTATAAGATGTATGTATACTTACAGGTATTATTTACTCTTTCACGCAAAAACTGATCTAAATAAATCGAGAGATAGAGAGTCGGGGAGACAAAATGGGGAGGTAATTGCCCAGCAGTGAGACAGTTAGGGCTAAGAAAAAAAATGTTTAGTGCACAGCACAGCTAGTCTAGAGCCCGAATAGACAGTTAAATTTTATAACCAGCTGTGGGAAGTGGTTGCTTGTGTGGATGCGGGGTGCAACCGCATGCAACAACTAGGTACCTAATACTTCGCAAAATCAGTTTTTTTATCTCACAGCTTTTTCCAGGTTATTCCAAACTTTCAGCTCCTTTGAAATCGGCAAACAAAAAGTTTCTCATTGAATAAAATATTCTGTTAATAAATTACGACGTAAATCCGGCTTACACAGTATACCTATCTACCTACAAAATAATTAAAAAAGAAATCTGGTGGACATATTATTCAATTGAAACAAAAAATCCTTCATCATGGCCCTTCCTGCAAATTATACCTTTATCAGAATTTATACAGACGAATTCGTTTTTAGGATTCCTTAGTCTGCATACGAAAACCACCCGAAGACATATAAAGCCACCCATTCACATCGACACTCACATTAATCAATATGTTTTTAAATATAATTATAATTTATTAATAAGCTAGTGGTACAATTCTTCTACTTCTTTAAGCTGTGCCCCATAGGGTTCATATTATCACTTATCTAAATGTACCACCTGTTATAACATATGGAGTGCTAGTTATAACATATAGAGAGTATTGAGTATAAAGGTAAGTTTTTAATGCCAGCTGCTTGTTGGCATTAAGGCTTGCTGTAAGTTTTGAACGATTTCATGCAGTCGCTGCAAGTGCGGTCAGCAGTTGCTTGCATTTAAAGAGCACCTTTACGTATCTACTGAAGACTGCCATCTCTCGTCAAGTAACTTTACCGCTGAAGTTGGTTACTAGAGACTGTGAAACTGACAAAAAAAAATATGAATAAAATAACATACTGGATGTGTAAGCAGCGGCGAAATTTGAAAGTATGACGAGAACTGTATTTTAGTAAGTTATCATGAATTTTATATCATACCTATTCAGAAAGCTCATTTTCTTAGTTCGGAGGGAAAACGCGAAGTATTTTGACAAAGCCTAAACAACATTAATAAAAAATCCACTTCTGTTTGTGTACGTTTGTTTCGGGAAATTCGAAAATTAATTAATGGATCGCTTTTGAGCCTTCTAGAACTTTTAATCCCGAAATTCTCTCGGGAACAAATAGGTAGGTACATATACCCATAGAAATCTATTTTCTTTATTTATTATGGAAAACCAACAGCTATACAAAAGTGCTGGAGTGGGGACCACGGACTAAGAAAGCGCAGCGTAGGACGTCCACCAACAAGGTGGACAGGCGACCTTATAAAGGTTGCCCGAAGACGCTGAATGCAGGTCGCCTCCAACACGTATCTGTGGAGATCTAATGAGGCGGCCTATGTTCAGCAGTGGACGTCCTATGGCTGAGATGATAATGATGACACAAAAATAAGGACAAAAACCAATTACAGGTTTTCACAGATAGAGATAAGTAATACACTATGTGATCACCTGATGTTACAAAAAATATGTCAAAAGAAAACTGAAAGAAGCTTCTACGTATTTCTAAAAAGTCGTTTCACCGCGATAAAATGTATGTGGGCCTATGTGCTGCGGGATTGTTTGAAAGAGTCGCCGCGGCCCTGGTAAATCATAAAAGGCCTACGACGGGACACGACGGTTTTTAGGGCCTATGTTACTGGGGAGAAGTGCAGTTTTGGTACAAACAAAACATACAAAAAGTTTTTCTTAGTGTAGAAAAGCGAGTTTATCAGGTAATAAATAAAGTAAGAGTAAGTGACTAATCTTGTAAAACGGGGTAAACAAAGCAGGCGTTAATTACTGAACATAAAACACTTTTAATGAATGTACTTTAAATTAAGAAAGCATAATCCTCCTTTTTGCTTGCAGTAAATTATTAAGCGCGTTAAAATGATGTATTTAGTTTAATTTCATTGTAAAATTATTGTAAGTGTGAATGTGAGATTCTTAGCGAGATTTTTTTCTGGTTTTCCGACGACGTTTTAAATGGAAAATAAAATGAATTGTGGTAAAGTATAGCTAAGTACTTACTAAAAAAGTCATGCGGATCACATGCGTGGCTGCGTGAAACGTCTTCCCGCAGCTGGGTAAAAATCAGCCAACCTAAGACTACCAAAAAGTCGATTCAGTAGTTTTGGTGTGAACGCTGGACCAACCTACACAAAGAGTTACCTACTTCCGCATTATATTTTTGTAGATATTAAAATTAAATACGTCGATAAATTGTTATGCTACGGAACCCACATTTTAAATCCAACCTCGCTCTTTTTCGTTTACTTTCACATTCATGCCAGTTCTGTTTATTTTTAATTTATTTTGTCCTTCCAACCGTGGTAAAAATAAAATTCATTACGTTGTATTGAGTTAGGACACTGGCCAGACTTGAAAAAAAGGTTTTCATTTCAAATAAATATTGTCTGGCAATGTTGTGGATGAAAAATCCTGTGTAAACAGCAGTCAAATATCTCTGGTTTTCACAAAAATATGTGGTAATCAATATTATTAAAACGTAGTAAATGTTAGAGTAAAATGTTCTTCTTCACGTTTGACAGGCAAATGTCATCATCATCATCATCTCCCGAGACTTTTCCCAACTATGTTGGGGTCGGCTTCCAGTCTTTACAAGAAGCGATTGCCTATCTGACCTCCTCAACCCAGTTACCTGGGCAACCCGATACCCCTTGGTCAGAATGGCGTCAGACTCACTGGCTTCAGACTACCCGTAACGACTGCAAAGGATGTTAAATGACAGGCGAATGTATTCAGATATAATCAAATTGTATAATTATCTGATTACCAAAGGTATGTATGTATTTGAAGACCATGTATTACTAGTAAAGTAGGTACCTATAAATAGCAGTTTCTTATTAAAAGCTTTTACTTCGGTGGATACATTTCCTAAATATTTTTTACGTACGGAAACCTAACACCTAAGCGATTTCAGGAAGATTAACACTACCTCAAATTACTTTCAGTGTTTTCCTAAACATTATATTTATAAGAACCTTAAATATATTTTGTTCTTTGTCCTATTTATTTTGATATTCTCCAGAGAACAGACGTTTCAGTCTGTACTTACAAAGATGAAATTCAAGCTGTCTCAATTTCTGTAACTGATGTTCAGAAAACCGTGAAATTATCTGGTCTTGTTTTGGGGCTAAAAGTCAACTTACATTTAGAAGCCACTGCAAACTGCAGATTAAAGTGTCGGCCGATAGTTAGATGCTTGATTGACTGACAATTTATTTAAATGTCATTAAAGTTTTTAAGCCCAAATTCAAAGACAATAAAATAGACCTTTATTATGAATTTTCACGTTCAATTTTCAAAGCAAATAGTGTTTTAATAAATGCTCTGGTGCCGGCTCGATACCTGGTCGTTGTAATGTGTGCACTACCATTCATCTACATGCTGATTTAGCCCAATCAAAATTTATTGGCCGACTAGAAGTTTGGAACGTGCGAGGGCCAAATATTCTAGAAAAACTTCACTAGATTTCATTAAGTATTCCCGAAGATTTGATTTTTATTTCGAATGAAATTACTAAATGTTTAACAAAAGACCAAAAATAGATTTTAACGAAAATTCCAGCTGTATGCAAAAAAAGTTTTCGTTAACAGACCGATTTCGGTCTTTGAAACTGGCCTGAAATAGATCGATCAGCAGATCAAACTGCTGCTATATTTATACCACGAACACGACATCTCACGATATATTCAATACTAATTAAATTGCCCTGTCTCCAGCTGCTTGTAAACCTCGAAGCTTAGAGCTGTAACCAACCGGAGGCGTTGCGGCACTAGCAAAACGCTCGTACTCTACTTGTATGTTGCAGAAAAGTTATTAAAATGGCAGTTCAATCAAATTGCAATTTAAGCAAGCAAGCATATTCGTTTCAACCGTTTGAGCATCTCAATTGTTGGCGTGTAATTGAATGGAGTTATTCAGTGAGAGGCGTAACTCTTTGCTTGCACGGCTAAATCACCCAGTTTACTTGTGGATCAACTTATGCTTGTGTTTGTCAATTTTGTCGTCAGCGAGAGTAATTATGTGAATTTTTAATCACGAGTGAGCTTGATGAGCTATCCCTATTTGTTGCATTAGCTTTCCTACTTTACTTCGTTAATTGCCAGACTTCGTGGCATACACACTTCATGTTCATGGCGTCTCCAGTTCGTTAAATGCTCTAATCCTCGAAGCAACTGTGTCGCGGAGGAAAATAATCACATTATAACGAAACATACTCTGGAGACACGCTTGCTGGAAATGTTGGGTTAACCACAATCCGTCTTAGTTAGCTTCCGAAAAAGGTTCGGGTAGGAAATATAACTGCTTAGTACCAGTTATGTGTCAACTAATCTTTAGTTCATGACATGTTCTTTGTTTAAAAATAGTAAGACGTAAATAAAGAAAAGAGACTGTAGAGATTGAGCAGTTTGTCGGAGATGTACATGGGGTAAGTACATAAGGGTTGTTTATGGGGTAAGTACCTATACAAGGGAGTCTAGGGGTAAGTGCATTCAGGTGTATATGGGGTATGTACATAAGGGAATATATGGGGTAAGTATACAAGGGAGTATATGAGGACAGCACATAAAGGAGTATATGAGGACAGTACATAAGGATATGTTTTTTATGTCATTATCCGTTCATTAGTTAAGTCAAATAGTTTATTATTTATGTTCAGACAATAGTTTATTGTATATTTATATGTACAAGGTTGGATTAACCGTTTACTAAGAACTACGTTCTTCCGTGCATAATAACTATGTTGCTACAAAGTTTTGTTGCTTCACTTCTTCTCCATACTTAATAGAATATTCAACAATTAGGAAGTGGTGAAGGGTAGGTTGTTTAAGTTTCTATCCTATTTTTTTTATAACTTAAGTAGATATAGGTTAACATTAAACATTTCAAACTTTAAATATCATCATCATCCTCCGAGTCTTTTTCCCAAATATCTTGGGGTCGGCTGTACAAGCTTTACAAGGAGCGACTGCCTATCTGACCTCCTCAACCCAGGGTACGCAGTTCAACGTGGGTTCGATCCCAGGTGCTTGTCGAACCCGCGTCCTCATACTTGAGGAGTTGGTGCTTTACCCACTAGGCCACGGCATTTTTTTAACCAAAACAAAAAGTAATATATCGACATAATTTACTAATTTCCGCCAGCGTCAAATAGGAACTATAATACTTCGATCATCTGGAAAAAAATCCTCAATTAGACAAACGATCTCTCTCCAGCTTTATAATATTAATCTTGTAACAAATGATAAGTATGATGGCTCTAAGTACAAAAAAAATATACAATGTGTCCCGGGGATAAGTGACCGCCCGAAATTTTTTGAATATTTGTACAAAATTAAGGATAATTTCCTTTATATTTGGGACTTACCGCCTTTGGTTTTTTTTTAATGATTTTTAGTAAATACTGTGACGTGCTGCAGTTTTTTTAAGATATTTCCTAAGTTTTTAACTCTTTTTAAATTCTTTTTTCTTTATTGACTAGCCGACATCATAGTTTATCAATAAAAACTATCAAACATAACAAAAATGTAATAAAACCTTGATTAGAAAAAAAAGAAAATAAAAATTCAAAGAAAATAACGCCTTTTTTCAGTTTTTTCAAAATAAGTCCAATAAATGCCCGATAATATCACTTTCTTTTAATTTATTAATAAACTACATGATATTTCCTACAATAGCTCACAACAATGTTTGCTGCTATTTCAAACGAATGCAAAAATACAGTCAGTTGAAATTTGAAAAAAAAGAGCAAAGCCTGTTATTAACAGGCCTGACAATAAATTTTTTTTAATGATTTTTTTCAAAAATATAAATGAAATTATCCTTAATTTTGTACAAATATTCAAAAAATTTCGGGTGGTCACTTATCCCCGGGACACATTGTATAACTTCATAAGAAGCCCAAAAGTCATTGTTTATCTTACATTTCCGAAACCGCAGGCAAAAAGGTAAAGACAAAAGGTAAACTGTAGTAAAGGAACCTTTGCGAGTATTTTTCTTTTATCCCCAAATGACTGAAGTATTGCTTAAGTTAAATACCTTGTACTAACTTAAGTTAAAAGCAACTTTCTGGTGTTTTAGCTAAATAAAGATTTCTTATTTATTTTATCTGATTTAGCATCCTTAGGCGAAGGCATAGGCGCAAGCAATTATCTGTTTTGATCTATTGTTTATTTGTATTTAAACCTGCATCAAGAAAACTGCATCATCACTCTATCTGTTAGTGAAAATTGAATGAAAATAATATACAGATGCGGAGAATTATTTTGTTTTATAATGTGTAGTGACTAGTTTTGGCCAATGGTTTCAGTCGCATCCTGTATCCCGCATACTTTGTATCCAGGAGATACAAATAACCTTACTAAAAGTCTATCTGATACTGACGGAATTTTGTTCACAACATATAAATCTCTCTACGGCTTTAAGGTTGGCTGTAAGAGAACCCAATTCTGGGTTAAGCTCGCCGTTGTACATAAACTGTGTTGATTCTATGTATATATTTATGTTAAGTGTGCAGTAAAGAATAAAACAATAAAAAATAAATAAAAAATCCAGTGGTTCCTGAAATCAGCGCATTCAAGCAAATACCTAAAACAAACTCTCCAGCTTCATAATATTTTTATACATTATTATAGTAAGAATTACATCCTTATTCTCTGTTTTATATCCAAAGGTGTATTTGAGTAAAGTAGTCGCGATAAAAGGGCTCGTTCCCACCGAAGCATTTAGTGTTTCCCCGGCGAACCTCTTAAGGCACTTACGCACTAAGGCTATGAATACACGTAACATGTTTTAGCTTCTAAGTAGTTAGAATGTAATTTTCTATAAATTGCAATACTAAATGCACTCTAAAGGGGTATGTTATATTGGTTAGTTTTTAATGTTATTTATCGAGTAGGTTAAAACTTGCCTTTACTCAAGGCAGTTTCGCAATTTTACCCTAAGTGGGTGATTAACGCTCATTCCTTCTCTGTATGAGAAGAGGCCTGTGTCCTACAGTAAGATGAGTCTGGTGAGTGAAAGAGGTGAGCCGATTGTAATATGTAGGTACACATGGAATGTTATTTATATTACCTATTATTCCAACTACACTAGTTATAACCTACGGTTTTAACCGGCCTAATTCGACAGGATTTGGACCCCTAATCAAGACTATACTTTTATTATTTGACCAGTTCATCCTCTTTAACTTAAATAATCGAATTGTTAAGGCTTTTATCTAACGAAGAGACAAGAATAGGTACCTACTGATAGATATTAGGTGGCTAAGAAAAAAAAAATGTGTTTTGTGCTAACCGAGATTACACCCTACAGTAGAAAGTGTGTACCAACCCTTAGATAAAAGTACATGCATAATATATTTATCAGGATTGTAAGCAGCTACTCAACAAGCACTCCTTACTTAGTGAGTTTAGATAAACACTGCTTAAAAATTCTAACATTCGAGGTAGGAACGTAAGCTCTAAGATATCTTAACTCTTAGCACTAAAACATGATAATACATAATATAGTCTACATGCATGTGTTTCTTGATACTTTTGTACTTTTCGTATGGAAATCAAATTTATTAAAGGCAAATAAGTATATTTGCCTTTAATAAGTTTAGCTTATAAAAATTAAAAGAAAAGATGAGCTTGATTTTTTCCCCTATGACCGTGTTTCAGAAGGCATGATAAACTGTAGGTCCCGGCCATCATTTAAACATCTTTGGCAGTCGTTACGGGTAGTCAGAAGCTAGTAAGTCAGACAACCAGTTGTACCTAGGGGTATTGGGTGACTCGGGTAACAGATAGGCAGTCGCTGCTTCTAAAACACTGGTACTCGGCTGCATCCGGTAACACTGGAAGCCGACCCCAACATAGTTGGGAAAAGACTAGGCGGATGATGATAATAGGTAGGTACAAACTGACTGTTCAGCTTTATAATATGACTTATAGATTTCCAAGTTCTAAGCTAAGCAAAAAGCTCGCTAATTCGTTTAAAACTGACAAATATCGAATGTTACTCATTCGATTGTCGCATCATTTCACAATCGAGTCTTTTTGCTCGCAGACGCTTCCCTACGGATGTTCATTTCATTCGATATGATCGATTCTCGATGTTTCCACTCGATTTCATAGGGAGAAAACCTTTGTGTTTGTGCGTGGAAATGAATCTAAAATGTTGTTGATAAATATGTATTAATATTGTGTTTGTTTTATTTATATGTTATTTTTGTAGTGAATATGTTTCATCTTAGACTTTGCATGTTGTTTGCTTTCAAGTAGGTAGGTAAATCAGCTAAACTGTTGATGATGTAAATTAGTAACTAAATACCTTTATGTAGATATATTGGGATTTGACAATAGACTACATGACCCGAGAGAATCTGTCATAACAGCCAGCAAAAGTTATCTATTTTTACTCTGAAAAAAAAATTGTTTGTTTGTACCCTAAAGGCTCCGAAACTACTGAACCGATTTGACAAACTCTTTCACTGTTGGAAAGCTATACTCTTCCCAAGTAACATATGTATGCTATATTTTATCCTACTAAGAGCAGTAGTTCCCACGGGACTGGAGTGAAACAACGGGAGTATGGCTAGTTTTAGTAAACTTAAGTATCTCCAGAGAAAGTACATACTTATAATAATTCAAGAAAACCACCTCATAAGCAATGACCAATCAGAAAGCATAACCTATTCATAAATCTGACGTGCTGTGACGTCACAAATGTGACGTGGAATATAAATGGCGGCCATAAAATACATGTGGGCTCGAGATTACGTTAGGATTGTACCTCTATGTGGGATATGCCTGTTGAATGTTAGATATTGTACTTGTATGTAAATGTCACGGGTTAGGTAGGTAAGGGGTGGGAAAATATTTTTTTTAGTTAGCCAAACAAAATATCCCTATTTATGACATTCGCATTTAGCGAAAGTAAATCTGTCTGTTTGTATGTCACGCTTTCAGGACAAAACTAAGGATTAGTAGCTTTGGAGTGAATGACAGACAAACAATTACTTTGGCATTTAAGCATTATATTAGAAAGGATCTTATGTAAATTAATGCCATGTTAAAATAAACAACAGGCATACATTATACACCCAAATAAAAAATATCCTGTCTTACCCAACCTCCCTATGTCTTGCCAAAGTTTTCAATTAAGTATCAGCGCTCATATACATATAAAAAAGAAACATAAAATAGTACTTACCTGAAATAAAAAAAGACACATGCAGAGCTGGACTCCCACTGCAACTTATTTTTCTGATTATTTTCTATCAAACTACCGCCATATATAATTTTAGAAACACATTCTTTTGTTTGCCTATCTATCAAATCCTGCCTTTTGAACTCCCGTGTCTATCAATGTATTGTCAATCTATCAATCGGAACTGAATCACAATATCAAAAAGATTGAATAAAAAGCGTAAAAATAAACTTCCCGGGATGATAAATAAGATTTCCATATCTTATGATGTTTGTGTATGTTGTGAGATAGGTAGACGGTAAGGCTGAGTTGACACTTGCGTGATTGTGTGAAAGAGTTGCTATAAAGAGGTAAGTTAGAGAGAAACCACTAAGCTTAGCTTAGAAAAGTATATAATGCTATTGTGGTGTTTCTATAACCTATAGAGGTAAAAACTATTCAGTAAGTAGGTACTCAAGTAGTTTTCCCAAACGGGGTATAATAGTAGAAAAGTCAGTATTTTCCTACTTCTTTTTTAGCTGGTTTCCATGAACGATAACATCAGGGGATCCCTCAGCTTGTTTGATCCCTATCATATTAAAATTGAGTAAATAAAATCATATTATATAAAAAGTATTGAGTATTAAAAAAGAAGTACCTACTACATTAATAAAGACCCAGGTGTGTTTTATACTTTCAGTGCTTCAGTCAGTGTGCAATAAGCCTAACTCATCAAAACCCGGCGAGCCTGCGACGGAAATTGAGCTGAGACGATAGCAAAATTCAACTTCCTAATAATCTGACGCCTGAATCTTACTTTCATATTGATGTAGGGATTTAGACACACTTATATACTTACTTACTTTTCATAAGAAATAAATACGTTTTTTGTCAAGAAAAATACTACTTTATGAAAAAATCCTACCGTTATATCGACTTCGCTCGGTAAGTGAACATTTAAGTTCAGGTAATGATAATCTGAGTTAAAATAAATTAAAAATACTATTCTTCCACGAAAAAGTAGACAAAAAAATTATGACGTAGATAAATGTTTGATTTTCTTAAAACATCTGTTTAGTTAGATACTTGCTCTGAAAATGGAACGTGAATTCATTCTGTTGTTTAAATAAAACTGATGTTTGTAACGTTGTTAGGTACTTAGTTGGGGAACTTGAGTCTTAAAAAACATTAAATACTTAATTATTATATCATGATTGTATTACTTACCTACATGTTTCCAATCACAGACTCCAGTCAAGAGAAAAATATGTATTTTCTCATCGTAAAATATTTTCCCGTCATCTTTAAAGAAATTCGAATATTATAAGCTTATTGATACATTCATAGAAATACATAGAGGTAACATACAAATAAAATGACGCTATATTATATGTTTCTACCGCTTTGTATCATTACGACCAGCCTTTGAGAATTAGCTGACATTCAGCAGAGCTTTTCACAACTCAATTTATACGGAATTTTATTACAAACTTGTTTGATTTTATTCTTTTATTGCATTGAAAGTAGGTTAGTCAAAACTGCACAAAGGTACCTAGCTTCTTTTTTATTTGGCAGTTTCCTATATTTCTTTTAGAATAGGTTTTAATTTTGGAGTAGGTAGCTTTCTACGTTAGCGAAAAGGAAAAAGACGAAAATACACGAAGAGAGAGAGAAAAAGAAGAATGATTAAAATGAAGAAGAGCAGCAAGATGATATTGATAAATTGAATAAATCATAGACAAAATTATGTATGAATCAACCTCTCCAGATCGAACTATTCGAAGTTCAACGACTCAAGAAGTTTCTAGTCTACTTTCAGCTTTCAGCCGCTCTTTGGAAACTATTCGAAACGTCAATCATTCATATTATTTAAATTTCTTTACACAGTAATGTTTTATTATTATAGCTCTCTAAAATATTTCCCAAGAGAATTATAAGAGATAAAAACATGATCAAAAAATTCTTAGATGTGAATAACCCGGAAAATCTAAACTATAGTTTTAGTTTAAAAAGCGGTTGTATATTCTTTGCGTTATGTGGCGGTGTGAGTATATTAATATTAGTTCCATTTATATTAAAATTAAAGAAACAAGATGAAATGAAATATGTAACTCTAACCGCCCGTGGCGCGAAAAAAGAACACTCCTCCCGCAAAAGTCTAAAGGATTTTTCTAGATGGACCGGTAACCTTATCTAGTACGTATCATCATCTGCCTAGCCTTTTCCCTGTGTTGGTCGGCATCCAGTCTTCACTGGATGCAGCTGAGTACCAGTGTTTTACATGGAGCGACTGCCTGTCTGACCTTAATCCTAAACTTCGCCTTTTCTAGTAAGTCCGGCTGTTTGTCTCGCTTTCACTGCAAAACTATTGAACCGATTTAAATGAAATTTGGTTCACGGAGAGTCTAGAACCTGAGCCAGAATATAGGTTACTTTTTACCCGGTTGCGGGAAGATGTTACCTCTGGAACCGTGAGGTATAGCTACCTCTTACATAGATATCATCACTAGCCTATTTATCGTCCCAGTGCTGGGCTGCGGCCTCCTCTCACACAGATTTAGCGTTGATCACCACGCTTTCTCAATGCGGGTTGATTGGTAAATAGGTATATGACCCAATTATATTTCTTTCTTTGTTTCAGCTACTATGGTGTTCAGATATACTATTCGACAAAAGATATAAAGTCATCGTGCTGGTGAACGAAGCTAGGTACAAAGTGCTGTATGGTACCGTGCTTGTTTTGTATGTCACATGTATTCTGGTTTTTATTATACGGATTAGCATGTACATTTTGTTTTTTGGATACCTCATCTACCTACCTTTCCCAAGTAAGTTAGAATCTTTCACTGGCGTTTTTTATGGAACAACTGCCTAGGTGTCTGACCTCAACCCACTCGAGCAACCCGATACCCGGTGCTTAGATACCTACTTGTATGATGGCCGGGACCCACCAATTTATTTAGCGTGCCTTTCATAACACGGAAGAAGACAAGATGGGTCACCCATCCATTGACCGACCGCACCAAGCGTTGCTTAACGACGTGCTACTTTCACTTAGCCACAAGCCCTTCAGTAGTTTCTTCAGTAGCTTTTTAAATAAGTACCTAGTAAGTAAATAACTTTTATAACTGCGACTAAGCCTCGTCTTGACGATGATGATCATCAATAAATACCTGGTTCTAACCATAGTTTCTAACATCGTTGGTTCTATCATTTAGGTAGGTATCATAAGTACTTAGTTAGATTCTGCGAAAAGTCTAAGCAAATAAGTAGGTACTTCGCAAGCAGAATAAACAATATAACAAGGATACGCACAACTAAACGCAAGAATTCCCGTTCGCATCTGTCCACAAACTCGTTCTATTCAATCAACCATCTCATTGAATTAACCTTGTAATCGATCGCCTAGCCGGTTGGCAGAACGGCGGCAGCCAGTCATTGGCCTACATGCCGTGACGTAGCGACGCGAAGACGGGAACCAATGAGCGTTCAGCTAGAGTGACTATGAGTTTAGAATGTAGGAACCTGTCCTAACCATTTTACGGAATAAAACAAATGGGAATCATTTGATTTATTTTAATGATACAACTATTCTAATTATACGATTCTTAAGTCTAAATTAAATTTAAAAATTACAAACTAGGTTTCTTCATCCGAACTTAAGCCTGGGACATCATCGGAAGATTCAACTTTTGGCTCCACTTTTAAAGTACCTTCAGGCGATAGTAAAGCTTCAGGGTTCGAAACACTCAAACTTACTTTAGGATCACACCCAAATAAACTCTTGTAAGGAGTTTTCCCTAACGCCCGATGATTAGAATCATTCGTTTCAAATTGTACGATAAAACAGCCGACAGACCATCTTGTAGAATTAGTCTGTAGCATCCAAGAATGTAGTAATTCCTCCACTTCTCTATTATTTCCCTTCGCCAGGGTGTTTTTGTGAACAATTCTACATTCCGGCCAAACACTCGTTATTTCTTCTTTTAACTTCTCCGCAAAGTCGTGTCGATTATCCACTTGGAGAATAGTTGGTGCGCCAAATGTCAAAAATATCTTCATTAATTCAAAAAGTACTTCAGACGTTTCATTTGTTTTTAAAGGCCGTAGATGTAAGAACTTTGTAGCGTCGTCTTGGTAATTGAGAACGAATTGGTAATCACCATCAGGACATATTTGGTAATCAATTAGATCAAGTAGTCCCCTTATGTTGAATTTGAGCGCGTAATTTTGGCGCGCTAAAACGTCTTTATTTATAGAATTTCTTTTTGTATGGCATTTGGGACATAAAGAAACGAATAATTCGACAGCTCTCTTAGGTATGTAATATTTAGTTTTTATGCAATGAAGCATTTTATCTCTGCCACCGTGCTCAGAAGATCTATGTATTTCTGTCAAAAAATCGTAGTACTGTTCTCTAGGCAAGATTCGGATTACCGTCTCTTCTGGCGACGATCTTTTAAATATTAATTGGTCTTCGCCCTCGACTGTTATAACCTCGTACTTGTTCATCCAATAATATTCCATGGCTGTCCTTCTTAGGCCCGAATGAAAGGTGTCCATACCGTTCTTGATCTCATTTACAACCTCGTCGATTCTAGCTTGAGTCCAAGGCCTTTTTTGAGAACCTAAAAATGTTAAACATTTTATGAGACCAGTTTTAGTACGGAAATATCATGGACACACTACTATCAAGGATAAAAAAAGTATTTAAGCACTGAAATAAAGTTACCTTGATGTGTTTCATTGTGTTCTTCAACTGCAGTGTCGAATGCTTCTCTAAAATCTGGCTCTGACGGCTCTGTTTGAGCTAATCGTATTGTATAATCGGGCTCGTCCATTTCAATACAATATTCTCTAGCAAGCAATGATAAACAAGTACAAACTATGCGGGCGCCATATTCGCAGAAGCGCCACCAACGGTGAGAATTGGAACTACGTTTAAATGTCATGGCGGCGCGAGCTCGGCCATTAGAATCTGTCAGATTTTCAATTGAATTACTAAATACGATTTAGGCGGATTATTAAATGACACAGTATTGTAGTAAATTGTATTTTTTTTATTGTTGTGATTATTAATGCAAGTCTCAAAGCTTTATTAATGTAAAGAAAATGTATTTTGAGACGTTTAAGGGCGCAGCTGCAAAAGCAATTGCTGATGGCACCAATTGCACACTGGTTAAAATTACTTCTGCCATTTATCTTTGTACTGCACACAAAAGCTACTAAGATCATCAGTGCAGCGATCTAGCGTCCATATTATTAGACATAATAAAAATAAAAAAAAATGTCGCCTTCTGCTTCGAAACTTTTCTAATGATTTCAGTAACACAGACCCTGTTTTTATTTATTTCAATACTTTTATCAATACGTGCTTATATTTTTTTTTTATTTTGGGATGGGCTTCCAGTCCAGTTACAGGATGCAGCAGCATACCAGGGTTTTACATGACGCGACTGCCTGTATGACTTCAACCCTCAGACTTTCTGGTTTCTGACTATTTGAAAGCTGTAATGTCTTGTCTGCGGTATATAAGCTTCCGAAAAGATCCAAAGCTATTCGTTTGTTTTATTTTAGGTCATCTAAAATGGATAATTTTGGGTTTTGAAACCAATTTTTCATGAAAACCAGTTGTGATCGTCAGGTTACTTTCATGATAAATATGTAACTTAGGGATGTAGTGCTTTGGGGTAGAACCAGTAAAACAGAAACTGAAGTATATTTTAATATTTTATTCAACTTAATCCTTAATTCTGTCTCGACAAAACCTCCACTTTTCCTTCGGGTAACAAATATATATATTTAAAACTAGACATTACAAACTTAGAAAATTCCTACAATTTCGCATCACAGAATCACTTTTTTTCACACAATCTAAATCTAGCGGTTACAAACGGAAAATTTTGGCATTTCGATAATACGTTAATAGTAACACAATGAATGAACACTTTATTACAGTAATATGAACTTTATGAACCTAAGAATAAAGGCGTTACCTGACGTGTACCTGACTTCGTAAGGCTAATACATAATATATGCTGGGCTACATACTAATATTTACAATAACACAATCTTTGATAAAACTCCTTGAGATGTTGATACATTTCGCGTGCGATCTGAGTTCGAAAGTTACGAAAACACACGAAAATTGTGCGAATTACGACTTAATATATTTTAAACAGTTTTATATTTAGTCAGACCATATCTCAGTATTTACGCGTTTGCTTTACCCTCAAAATCGCAGCGAAACGACCACAAAAACGCTCAATCACCAACATCAGTTTTTTCCTCCAACTTAGTTTTTTTCACACTGGGCGACTCTGAGCCGTCACACACATTTTCTTCTGTAGAGAAACTTACACGTTTTCTTTTTAACGCTTTAGGATTCCTTTCGTATTCCGAACTCATGCTTCTAGAAGATTCGTCGCTGGAAATGCCGTTGGTAGCATTTCGTATAATAAGTAGGTCCTTTTCAATTTCGGTTAATTCTCTCGGCTTCGGCGGTCGGCCTATGGGACGTTTCGGTTTATTTTTCGTCGAAGGCGATTCTTCTGTTGTTTTTCGTTTCTTGTATGTCCTTTTGCCGGGTATTTTTGGTTTCTTCGATTGAGATTCGTCCTGAAAATTGTAAAAGATTTGTATTAGTTTTCGTGAAGAAGGGATTGTCATTTGAAAATAATTGTTGAATATGCTTTGGTGTTTTTAGAAAAAAATATTGCTACATAATCACTCGATATAGACATTTTAGCACGAGATTATTGGATAACTGAGTTGATGAATTCAGAATGAATGACGAATTTAGGTAGTCGCTCCGTGAAAAACACTGGAACTCAGCTGTATCCAGTAAGACCGGTAGCCGACCCCTATATAGTTGGGAAAAGGCAGATGATTGGCTCTGAGTAGGTATTAATGGTCAGTCGATGATCAAAGCCAGCTCTAGTGATCTCGGCGCCCCGGCGATTTTTTCTTCTTTTGATGTTCAAGATTAAAAAAGTATACAGGTAGATTAAGGATAAAATTACGAGCGGAGTGAGCTCAAAATATTTAGGTAGTGTAGTTGAACACTGTTTAGATGAAATAACTGGCGCGAGCGAAACGAGAGCAAACTTTTTTAGACAGTTTGATGTGGACACTGATAATACCTATAAATATGTACATAAATGTTTATGCAATGCAAAGAGCTATAAGTCCCACCTGTTTGGGCTTGGCGCCGATGTACCCCGCGCATCTCCTGGCGCCGCACATGCAGCGCTTCTTCTCGATGCCCGCGCACTCCAGGTTGTAGTTAAACGTTACCTCACTGTTCTGTAATGAAATTAACAGTATTATTCGTTTTTTATTATTAGCCAGTTATATTTTATATCGTAATAACCATACGAGTGTATTGCCGTCTGTTCCTAAATATAAGCCTCTTTGAAAGTTAATTTTTAAGGTATGAGGAAACTATTTTATTAACTATGCGACAGTAACCTTTCATTTAAATCCACTCAGTGGTCATAAGAAGTAAATAAAGTCAACTTACAGCAGGTATATCGTACAAGGCGAAGAGTCCGACGCGTACATCGCCGAGCACCGTCCACTTCTGAGTCTCGCAGTTCGGCTCGCAGCAGTGGTTCATGAACCTGGATAATAAATAGTAGTTTTAAGTTATACACATTTTTATATAGAATACTTAATTTAATATGTTCATTGCCCATTTCAACCTTAGACCTTTTGGAGTCTAAAAGGCTCCTGTACTTATCTCCTGCTGTGATTCTCCTGATATTTACCTCAAAAATTAATTTAATCTCAAGTTTGACTCTGGTCAATTGTCAAGTTTTACCCAACTGCAAAAACGAGTTATGGTTTTTTTAATATAATTTTTAAAAAATATAATAATTTTATTATGTATATAATCCAGTTAAAGAAATTGCAGAAAACTGAAATTAAACAAAAAAAAAGACATTTTGCAATTCAAATGGAAACCAATCCTCATTGATTATTATCCAGCGTATTGAAGTAAATACGAATAAAGAAGTAAGTATAACCAAAGTTTACATTGTAGCTAGCTTATTATAACAAACTGACCTAGCCAGATTCCCTTTAGGCCCAGCATCGATCATTCTCTCCTTATCCAGCGTCAAAAAGTAGAAGTTCTCGTCTCGTATCTCGTGCTTCCTGCGCATCCGACGCCTGAACTCCTCCTCGTCTATCAGCTCTCCTACGTACTCTATTACGAATTGGCCTGGAACGTAGAACACATGAGTTATTAATAGGTAAGTATCATAGGGGAAGGAAAAATGAGCGGAGATGCTATAAAGCAGGTAGGTCAGACACCTTCTTGTAGGGCAAGTTACGTTTACAGTAGGCATGATCAAAATGATCAGTTACTAATAACTGTTTCTTGTCAAATTAAGACTAATCAGTTTAGTGTAGGTAGACCCAATCTTCGATAGATTCGGTGATCTGGTATTCCAAAAAGGGCGGTTTCCAAACAAGGAATAGAATAATTATTTTACAAGGCGTATGAGGGCAGAGCTAGTTACGTCCCTCGTCCCCTGAACACTCTTAGAAGGTTTTGCGTTATGATATTTCTGCTAGTAATTTTAGATAGATAGATAGATACCGTTTATTAGGTACACATTTTTTTTTCATTTTGCTCTAGGGCTGACTATTTTAATCGTTTAAAATTAAAAAAGTTTTATAAAAAAATAACTTTTAAATTTCTTATACCAATATAACAATCGTACCTGCTTTAATATCCTCCAATGTCTTAAGTCCCCAGCCTCTACTGGGTGTCCTGTAAGGCACGAGCTTGGGGTACTGTCGCTTCTCGAAGGCGCGGTTGTTGCAGCGGTCGCCGGCACGACAGGTCGGGCCGCATTCCGTTAGTAGCATTCTGGAATGGAGAATACGGATGTTATGGAAATATTCTTAGTAATATTATAAATGTGAAAATGACACTGTCTGTCAGTCCAGCTTTCAAAACTGTGTAATGAGGGTCTTCTCAATTTTTTCTGCCACAGGGTGGCGCCACGTATGCGTCTGGTCCAAACAGCTGTCAAATAGTATGGAATTGTAGGGTCCGAACTTATTGTTTATTGAAATTCTGTTATATTGGAAGTGTTATTGATTTTATTATGGACTACGGTCAGAATAAGGTTTCCGAACTAAAAATTGAGCTAAGAGAGAGGGTGCAAAAGTCACTGGTACTAAGGAAAAGCTTGTTGAAAAATTTGTTAACACAATATGATTTAGTTTTTTTTATTTACTCAACCGCAATAGTAAAACAATAATGCAGTGCTTTAATTATAAAATAAAAAAAAACACTAAAATCGTTCACTATTCATAGTAAAGATAAGCACTTTGACAGTTACCTGGACCTGACGACTCGGTGCTGCCACCTCGTGGACGCCATTTTAGAAAACCCTCAATGATTTAAATGAAAGGAGCATGCGGTTTTGTTGTGCTTTCTTTTTAGGGCATTATATTCCATTTTACGGTCATTGACGTTGAAGTCAATGCAACACAACAGCCATTTCTATCTATTCATAGTTTTGTTAACTAGAGACAGAAATTTGACATTTAGTTATAGGATGGGAAATTATGGGTCAAAATTCTATGATAAGAAAATCAACAGATATAATATTGGGAACGGCCGTAAGTGCTCGTTTTGTGCGAGTTTTACACTTATTTATTAAAGAATCTGTAAATAATGAAGATTTCCTTCACTCTCACCGGTTAAGACCGCCCACGTCGTCATCATTCGGGTTACACTCGCACTGCGTCAGTGAACTCTCAGGGTCCTCCAGCCGCCGCCCGCACAGGGATCCACATGGTTTGTTCCCTTTTAACCTCACAAAACTACCTAACAAGTCTCAATCTATTTGACAAAGCTACTCTAAAGTTCTTTTACATGATATTTCCCTATAAAATAAGCAACTTTTCCCCACAAACTCACCGGTTAAGACAGTGCGAGTACAACCCGCACACGTCGTCATCGTTCGGGTTACACTCGCACTGCGTCAGTGAACTCTCAGGGTCCTCCAGCCGCCGACCACAAAGGGATCCGCAAGGTTTGTTCACTTTTAGTTTGACGTAGTGGGGAGGTAGCAGGGAGGAAGCTATGTCTAGTGATTCTTCCTCGTTTGGTTGGGCCGCTGGAATTATAAAAAAAATATCAGTAGGTATATATTATCTTCTAGCCGCTTTCCCGCGGTTTCACCCGCATCTCTTGGCAAATACAGCCCTTTCCGGAATAAAATATAGCCTACGCTACTCGGGAAGAGTGTAGCTTTCCTGGTGCGGACAGTAGTTTCCACGGGACGCGGTTAAAAGCGTGGGAATCGGTTAAAAATGTCTAAAAATATTACATGGCTATAAAAATGTAACTTGTGAAATAATGTCAAACAGAGAAAGACGATATTCTGCGCCGATCACGAATGCTTGAAGGAGGGAATTTTGTATTCAGAATCAGTTCACTCGTTTGAGAGTTCTGATGCCACAAACACACGTAGTGGTCAAACATATAAAACCTAACCAAGCAATGCAATAACAATCCAATGTATATTTACATCTAACATATTAATGAACAGGATTTTTTAAAGATACAGAGTGATAAAGACTTACATTTCAATATTTCGCAAGCCCTCTGAGCGTGCTCCATTGCCGTTGTGAATGCTGCGTCTATCTTAGACTTCTGATATGAAATACGCCCGGAATCACCTGGAATCAGACCAAAACATTAATTAAGATACTATTCTATAAAAGATCTCGTGGCTATGTCAAAGCCGCGCGTCAAAAGTAAAAGTCAAAGACACGATAAATTGATGAGTCCCGGTTATCATTTGGAAGTCGTTACGGGTAGTCAGAAGCAAGCCAACCAGTCTTAGGGTTGAGGGGGATTTCAGATAGGCAGTTCCTTCATATAAAACGCTGGTACTCAGCTGCTACTACTACTGCTACTATTAGATTTGGAAGGCGACCCCAACATAGTTGGGGAAAGGCTAGGCAGATGATGATATAGAAGTTAATTTAAATAAAATAATTCAGCTTACCTTCTTGGAACGGGAATACACGTCCTCTATTAACCCAGTAATGATCGTATTGTCCAAAGAATCGCACTACAAACTCTCCCAAGTTGTGTTTGACTGCCATTATGTTCTCTGGTATTTCTGAAGGGTGCAGGACTATGCCGGGCCACCATCTATAATACATTATTTATTTACAATACATATTACATGATATATACAGTAATTTATTAGTTTGTTTGATTCAGTAAGCTACGCAAATCCTTGTTAGATTTCCAAAAATAGAGTTTCCAAAAATTGGGCGAGGGTTAACACTCATTCCTTCTCTGTTTGAAGAGACATGTGTCATGTAGTGGGACAACAAAAATGCTAATGATGATATGACAATGGACGAGCGAATTGAGAAGCTATTAATTAATAAATTAGCGAGACAGACATAGTGTATACTACATAATAGGTGATACATAAATAAAGTAGCGATACTACATAAACTTGGTAAAACTAACCTGTAATGTCCCAGTTTGACCCACACCATTTCTCCGTACAAGGGTAAACGTCCTGTCTCACAATCCTCACACATGTAACCACCTAGAAAATGATAAATATAGTTTTTTTTATAAAAACCACCTCCATTTTGAACTAAGGTAAAGATTCTTGCTCAAACTTATTGGTGGCTTGAAACACAATATTCGTATACAAAACTCAGGTAAAAGTAATGTTAGAAAATACCAATAACAAATTGCGAGCAAATCTTTCTAAACTGTCCGCGGATTTGAATCGTTTTTCAGCGAGCACATGTTAGCTGTGTATCTCGCGCCATAGCATACACATTTTTTTTTGGTCGCAAACAAATGTGCGCGAACAAATTGTACCTGGAATCTCGCTATAAGACATCGCATATCAAGACAAGTTATATTTTCTGTAGTGCTACAAACTTCCATAATTATTTAGACACATACTACTGCATGCAAATAAAAGCCTCGTCGGAATATAATTTATTTCCATAATACATAAATACAAGTGCCACCAATTCATCATAATTCATGCGTATTTTTTACCAACGCATTTATATTCAAAAGTATGAACATATATCCCCAATTTGAATACAATTGTATACCGTAACTATGTATGTATGTTACATGCACTGCATGCAAATAAAAGCCTCGTCGGAATATAATTTATTTCCATAATACATAAATACAAGTGCCACCAATTCATCATAATTCATGCGTATTTTTTACCAACGCATTTATATTCAAAAGTATGAACATATATCCCCAATTTGAATACAATTGTATACCGTAACTATGTATGTATGTTACATGCATATGTTTGACTAATCTACAAGTGGGCTAGTTACGCGTCCCAGTTTTCTCAAGGTCATAGTCAAGGGTACTGATCCCATTCATGTTAATGTTGTTCCTATGTCTTTTATGACGTCATCAACGCTGAGAATATCTTGCTAGTCCAAAAGGCAAGTTTTAAGAGAGTATTTTGAATTCTCGTTTCAGTAACTTTTTGTGCAAAAAGGGTTTGCAATTACTTTTGACAAACTTGGCGTGGTCAGGTTAAATGTAATTCGGGAAAAATTATTTTGACTGACAATATTTTTCAATTTCTTATTTTCCTTCATTGAACTACGAGAGCAAAGAAATAGGTAGTGCATGTCCTGCGCAGCTGGCTGATTTCCATATATGAAAACAGCTACATTTATTATTATCAAAGCACTAAAATATGTACAAAATCTTACCTTCAGGCGGTTTAATATTAAGGCACTCAGCATGGAAGGAGGTGGGACAGTACTCGCAGCAGATCAGAGAGCCGCCCAGAGCGCAGATGAAGCACCATCCTGTGTTTACGTGACACGGGACTTTGCCGGGCCTAGAGATAGCAAAATTTATTAATATTAATATAAGACTATTTATTTCAGCAAGTTAGAAAGTATATTGGCAGCTTTCCTACGAATGATGTTTGAGCACCACTTAAAATTGACGTTTCAGTATTCTGCTGTTAGAGGTACCATAGTTTAAAAAATCTTATGTGTTATATAATATGTATTTCTAAAATGGCTGTTGTTCATAAGTTTAGAATTAATTACAAGAGTACAATAGCCTTCATTTAACTACCTTCTGTTCTAGTGATATTTGATTAGTCAAAACAAGAATGTACCAGACAAAAAGTAAACATTAAAAAAAAAACAAATACCACTCACGTATGCTCGTAATGTCTTGGACATATAATATGGGACGCCGTCAAAATCTGCGTCCCCGCCGGCAGACATCTTGTGAACGAATGATAAGTCGCGGGACAACGCACACAGCGGGCCAACTTATCACCGCTAAATCTCGTCTTACACCCTCTAGGATCATCAGACACACAAGTATGACACACATGTCTAGGACAAGTTAAAGCCTCAAAATACTCATTAATCTTCTTATTAGTTTTCGACGGCTCACCCCCATTAAACTGAGTCTGAGGCCAATGCTCCAAACACTGCAAATGATAGTACTTATGACAATGAGCCACATGACACCTCTGTCGTAATGTAGCCTCATTTTTAGAAACAGCCGATTTACAAACGAAACAAACGGGAGTGTCATATTTTTGACAGTTCTTGCATTTGAAATTGGAATAGTCCATTTCGGAATTCGAACGTCTCGGTTTTAGTTTGACGTCGATTATTTCGCATTTGCCTGGAACCGTATCGCTCCAATCGCAGCCGTCGTCGCTCGAATATGAATCGTAATCGATTTTATTCGTATCTGATTCGAGCAGTTCTTTCATTTTCGCTTCTATTTGTGCTTCTAAGGTCTCAGCGTCGACGGCAAGTGTTTCTGATTCGATAATCTCTTCCATTGAAGCGTTCTCTTCAGACACATCCTGAGATTTATCATCGTGGTTATCAAATTCGTCTGAGTTTTTAGGTTTACGTACTAACTTTTTCTTCTTCTTTCTCCCTCTGGTTGGAGCTGGAGTTTCAACCTCTACAACTTCTTTATTAACGCAGTCAACGTGGAACATACCATTGCAGCCTTTACATTTGACAAGGTTGCCAGTCATCTCACACATTTCACAGACTTTCTCTCTGATCAGACCTTTGAAGACGTTGGGTTTGGGCTTCGCTAACTCTTGGAAGTAAAGTTCCACCTCATCAATGTCATTTACTTCGTGAATGGGTTCAGAATCTACTCCATTTTCATCAGATTTACGTTTATCATTAAAGATAGAGAATACTTCTAACTCCTCTTCAATGTCAGAATATTCCTCATTGTAATAAGGTTTTATTACCTTTCTCTTAGGTTTATCTTTTGTTCCAACATCGTCGTCAGTATCTTTTTCTGTACCTATTTCTTCTTTCTCAGTTTTAACTTTACGTTTAATCTTTTTGGGTTGTTGAGTTGCATCTTTGAGGCCTTTAACTAACCCAGATTGTTCTATGTCGTCGTTCTTCTTAATTTCAGATTTACCTTCCTCTTCATACAACCAAGTTTTATATAAATATGAAATTATTTCATCCTGTGTTAGTTGTGGATTTTCTTCAATCAAACTGTCTTGACGTACTTCCATGTATTTAACGAATTCTGGATCTTCGAGTGCATTTTCCTTTTTGGGGGGAAATTTCTTTTTACGTTTGCTTAAAGATACTTCACTGCCTTCAGAAGTAATGGACACTGTGTCTGCTTCTTCTTCTTTGATTTTAACGTCATCTTTGATTATGTTTTCTTTCCTTGATTTGGATCGTAATTTACATCTAATTAGAGGTGCCTCGCTGTCTTCCGAGTCAATAGATTCTCTGTCAAAATCATCCTTAGTGTTGGCAGTTTCTGTTTCTCTTTCCTGTTTTTGTTTCTCTTTTCTTTGTTCTTCTGTTTCCTGTGGGAAATTTACTTGTACAGCGTTGGAAGGATCTATTGGCTTAGGGTCATCCTTATTTTCTTTATCCTGTTCTTTACTAACCGCCGTTGCTACTTCAGTGTCATTTTTATTATTTTTTGTATCGGTACTAATATTATTTTCTTTAACTTCTGAATTTGAAGTAGATCCTAAAGCAATTTCTGTTTCATTAGTCTGCAGATCGTTCTGAACTACTTTAGGAGTTATACTTCTTTCAGATTTGCTATTATTATTTGTCAATTCCTCATCGGTATTACTCATTTGGTCTTCTTGGGAACTCTCATCTTCTATATACCTCTTTCTTTCTGCTCTCTGCCTGAGTAAGAATCTTTGCATGAAGGTTTTACTGTTAGAGGTACTTTTCTGCGATTTCTTTTGTTTTGGTTGTTCAACTTTCTTTTCCTTCTGTTTCGGCGCAGTATCCAAATTCAAACCTTTAACCAAAGTAGATTCGCGCAAATCGTCGTTTTTTTTATCATCAGTTTTCGCATTCTCTTCATAAACCCAAGTTTTGTGTAAATACGCTACAATCTCATCCTGAGTCAATTCTGGATTTTCATCCATTATAGCGTCTTGTCTTAATTCTAGATATTTTAGAAATTCTGGGTTTTCTAAAGGATTCCCTGCAGTTTTATCTTGTCTTGAACGTAATCTACGTTTTTCAGATTTTGTTGACGCTGTACTGTCTTCTGAATGTACAGATATAGTGTCTAAATCACCATTTACATCATGAAAGCCATTTTCTACGATAGTTGTTGGCATAGGACTAGGTAAATGCAATTCTTTGCCATTTTCCATATCAATCTCTTTTACGTTCACATGACCATTCATAGACACATTTTTAATACTGTCAACAACATCGCGATTATGGACTTCATTGTAACGATAATTTATTTTATTCATATTCTTTTTATCATTAAATTGATCATTGCTTTCTTTATTACTCCTTTTTGTTGCACAGTTATCATGATTATCATTATCAAGATTATTTTTCAGATATTTCGAGATTTTGTTAGATTTCTTAGACTTTTTAGTAGACTTAGTTACTGGTACAGTATCTTCATCAGTACTATTTTTCCTTGATATTTCCAATTCCATACTCTCATTAATCAGACTACCTTCAGACAGGCTGTCTGATTCAGTGCTGCAATCAGGTTTATAATCACTGTCTGTATCAATATCAACAGACATGAAACTAGGCTCAGTGCTTACAGCAGTTGAATCATTTGTTAATTCATCCTGTAAATCTGCTGTAATATTTTCAGCATTACTGGTACTCATATTGTCTTCACTTTCATCATTTGCCGTCAGTTTACTGTCTAAAGCATCTTGACTATATGAATCTTCATATACTTGACTAATTGGTAGATTTTGGACACCTTGACTATCTGGATCCTCATATACTTGACTGATAGGTAAATCTTGGGCATCTTGACTATATGAATCTTCATATACTTGACTGATTGGTAGATCTGTAGTATCTATATTTGGGCTTTTGTCAGCATTTTCATTACTCTGTTCTATGACCTCGTTCACAGTTTCCTTTGGAACAACATCTTTCTCAATTCTAGTGTTTTTGTCTTCAGATGAATTATCTTCATTTTCTTTTGATTTTGTAGCCTCAATTTCTGTAGTTTGGCTTTCTTGACTATTTTCGTCATAGGAATCTTCATAAACTTGACTCATTGGTTCATCTGTATTATCGGCAGTATTAACTTCAACTGTCTTTTCTTTTTCAATTTCGTTTGCCTTTGGTAATGTTTCAAGAGTAGTACCAATAGTGCCTAAATTCAGTTTCTCAGTCTCTAGTACTTGTGCTAACATTTTTGTTAGTTTAAGTTTCCTGTCTTGGCTATCGTCGCTGAATAAATCTTCAAAAACAGGACTTTCTGGTTCAGATTCAGAATCTTCGGTAGTATCATCTTGGGTCAGTTGTGTCTCATTTATTTTTGTCACATTTGGTAGAGATTTTTCAATTTCAGTCTTGTTATTGACTGGATCAGTTGTACTTAAAAGACTTTTACTGTCCTGACTGTTATCATCTGTATGCTCACTTTCTGAATCATTTGTTCCATTTAATGTAGTAACTGTTTCTTTTGGACTTTCTTTGTCAGAAATTTCTTCACTTGATTTTGTTTCCTCATTCTTTTCAGCCACAGCATTACCACCAACCTCAGTACTTTTCTGAACATCTAAATTCTTAGAACTATCAGTATCTGTAGAGTTGTGATCAGAATCTGTCACTTCTACAACGTTATTAGTGTAATCATGTTCATTTTGAGAAGATAAATTAGGAGATTCATTTAACGATTTTCTTAAACTATAAGGCTTATTTACTTTCGTTAATGACAAATTTTTCTTTTTTTTCTTTGATCTATTTTCTTTAGTATCTTTTTTCTCTTCTAATTTTAATTGAGGAACTTGGGTTTTGGATTGGGTTTTTTCTGGAGTTTTAGATTTAGCTTTCTGGAGCCACCTGTCCATATGAGATTGCCTTTGTATTTTCGTGATGCCTGTCTTAGCCGCCATATTGTCTAGGCAAGCTGTAACGACCTCAAAAACATCTAAAGACTTATTCCTTGTCCTATTTCTGGAACGTTCGGCTGTATCTGTCTTACCATCGTCCTCTGAAAAAAGTGTGTCATAAAGACTCTCGCTCAAAGATACGTCACTGTCAGTTCTACTGATTTTCCCGCTCTTTTGCTGTTTAACTTGAGCTCTAGACTTTTCTAGCATGTCATTGAAGATGTCTATCCTCAACCTCTTTGGTTCTCGGAGCAGCATTTCTGCTTCTTCCACAGAGTTGTTCCATAAGGCTTGTTTCTTTTCAGATACAAAGAAGGCTGCGTACAATCTTGGATCCTTTTTCTTATCCTGGAAAAGGAAACGTTAGTTTGTTATTTTCATGTTTAATTTTATGCCATGAAACCTATTTATACATGATTTTTACATATTTACATGATTGGACATACACACTTTTTACACAAATAATTAAGTTGAAGACCAAGTTTGGTCCCCAGTTTGGTAAGCCAACCGCAGATATATTTATGTACATACCTCAGGTGTGAAATTCTCCCTTGTATTCTCAAACTCGAGCTGACCCGAGTACTTGCGGAGCATGGTGTCCACGATCCAGCCGCGGCGTCCATTGTCTCCGAAGAATGTTACGTGTATGACGTCACGCTCTATGCGGCCGAATACTAGAAAAATTATGTTTAAAAGGTTAGACTAAATATTAGGACAGGCATATAAGAAGGATTTATACAGGCGGTTGAGAAAGGTGAGTGTGTGTTTTGGACTTGATTGCTTTATTAATAATAAAAAAATGATGCATTTTAATCAAATCAGAATAGGACAATGTTTTGTTATTTTTTTAGTCCTCTCCTTTTTTAACATGCTTATATTAGCTTCACTTGTAACTAACTACGTATGTAAGAAAATCTTGGAATCTTAATTTTTATTTTAGCTATTTATTATAATATAAAGCTTTTATGTATTTATTATTTATAATGCATTTTTTTTAACTCTTAAAACATATACATTAGCACAGCACAGCAGATATTGTAAATAAGTGATAACTAAACTAAATGAAATCTCCGTATTATGTAAGATAAGTCATTTGACACATATAGCTTATATAGATAACATTACTAGGGATGTAGAATTGTAGATGAATTCATTATCAAACCAAATTCAAAACAAAGCAACATAAATTAATAAATTATAATCAGATATTTTATTATTTTTCCTTATTTTGAGTTAAAATAAAGAGAATTTAAATTGGTACATGAACAACAAAATATTGTATAGCAATAATATAATAATAATTCCTAGTTATACCCAATTATTATTGCAAGATTTTAATTAGACTCATTTTTTTTGTATACTTACACTTCTTTTTGACAAACACTCCATTGGAGGGATCTCTAGTGACGATACATGGCCAGAATGGAAAAGTACCCATTCTTGCCCAGGCTAGGTCTCCAACCTGATAGGCACATTTGGCTTCTAATTCAAATAATTCACTCTTAGAAGGAGTTTTAGTCTCTCTATGGTCTTTTTTCTTCTTCTTACTATCAAAATCCAGAGTTTTTACCACAGAGGAATTATCTAAATAGCCATTCTGTTGCTTAGCTGATCCCAAACTATACCGTTCAGAGGACCGCTCCAAAATATTATTTAAATGTGTACTGGAAGACTTGCTTGCGCTTTTCACTGGTGAAAACATGTTTTTGATAAACATGACATTCTCATCCGCTTCCCGCTTCTGAATTAAATCCTTTCTTATGTAAACTTTAGGGAATTTCTTAGCAGGAGATGGGCTAGTTTTCTTAACTTCTTCAGTGGCAAAACGGCTCAATGATATGTTCTCTTGATATATACTCTCAATCTGGTTCTCCAAAAAAGTTTCAACGCCAACTATTTTTGCCTGTTCAGATCTTAATGGAGAATTTGATGCGTGCATCTTGTATACAGGGGACTGGGTCTTCATTGGTGACTTTTCAGCCAGCGGTGACTTTATTTCCGGAGTCACTTTCTTGGTATCCGACTGCTCAATCTCGGATTTGAGACGGCGAGCCCTTCCATAACGACTCGTGCTGGTGGCATCCCCTGTAGACACCGGTGAAGTCACTCTGGCAGTCAAATTCGTTTCAAGTTCACGTTCAATGAGAGACCTTTTCTTTGGTTTTGACTTAACTGTCAGTGGACTACCTGACACTTTCAAGTCCTCAGAACTCATATTATCCTCAGACTCCTCCATTGTAATATGTCTCGAATAGTCTAGACCCTCTTAAACGCGTCTGACGTAACAAAATAGAACATCGCAAGTATCGCCCCAAATCACTAATATTTTATTTAAATATCATATTTTTCAGCAAACAACAACACGAAATGTGACGAGACACCAATATTTACAGGTTACACTCGTCCCCAAGCGTTTCACTTGGTTTTCTGAAACAAAAGAATCAAAATGAAGTTTCGTTTTTCTAATGAAATAGGTTAATTCAATATTTGAATACAATATCATGTTTTAGAAGTGGAAATGGAAAATTTTATGAATTAAATCATAAAATGTCGACTCACCTCCGCGTTATTCCGTTTAGTGGCGTCAGTGATTGCAATTTGCACAAGACAAATCGTCAGATTGGCGGTCTCCTTGGTGCATAATTGAGCCACAGTCCATCGGAAACTTAATATCCTTTTTTACACACCGATGTGTCCCGATAGAAACGTTCTAACACCAGTTTCAGGAAGTTTTTATGCCACAGAAACAGGAATATTAACTATAATTGTCAGCGCTCAAATATCATTCGAGCAAAGTCCTAATTTGTTACGAGAAAGCACCCAGTAACACAGTCAAACACGCGCCATCATAACTTCATACATCGAAAGGAGCTGAACCAGCCCACAGTTAACATCACTGCGCTTTCCACACACGTTATCACTAATTATCTCACGAATAAAACTATAAACACTGATTATAATCTATTATTTTTAAAATTATAAATGAAAATAAGTTCCGCCACAGAAATACCGACGCTCAGTGCCGCGAAAACACATGAATATATCGAGTCTGTGTGCGTGAGAATACAACAAGAATTTTTGTATGGAAACACACACATATGCAAGTTTTCACACAGTTCAATGGCTTCGCTTATCACAAACTGTTTTACCGACGCTTTCAAAATAGTTCGTTTTTAGGGGTCCGTATTACAGTTTGTGAATAAAAATTATTTCAAAAATAGTACAATGAAAATCCAGATAGTTATTTCTGGGAGCTGGGAAAACATTTACAATAAAACGATTTTTCCTCTCATACAAACAGATAATAGAACAATCCAATTATCTGCCTTTCCCAGTTCCAATTTTCTTATTTTCACTGATCTATTTTTTTAAATAGCATCCCGATTATTTTCAACAGAGCATTATATACGGAGAAGTTATTACTAATTATTTATCAAGATGGATCACATGAGTATCATAATAATCGTTATATTGTACGGAACCGTTTAATAAATTGCAAAATTTATTTATTTTGATTTACCAAATGTCAGAAAAAAGTCTATGGTTTATTAACGGAAAACAGATTTAGAAAATTAAAAACCTTCTTGATTACAATTCGCTTTTTTATTTATTATATGAAATAAGTTAATTGTAAGCAAATAACAATATAAACTACTTCACTCCCACAGAGAAATACACTGAAAATGATTGCATATTAGTTTTAATAAAAATGCCGCCAAAAACCCCACCCATCAAACGATAGACAAGATCAGCTGCGGATAGTCACTGTCAATAAAAAATGTCACTGTCGGTAAAGTGTCATGCGTAAACGTCAAAACTTCGGAAGTGATTCGTGAATGATTACCACGAAATTGATAGTTAAAATTACAAATTAAAGTAAAAGATGTCGGTGGCCAAAGTGACTAAAGATCAAAACAAGTCCGAGCCGGTAGCGTACAGCGATGCTGCGCTAAGGAACAATGCTGTGGTCGTGGAATATTGTAGAACTTCTATGGCTGCGTTGTCGGGCTCCACTGCAGGTAATTCATTATACATTACAACCTCCTTTTTAGCTCGTGTTGTGTTTTTAATATTTGTGTATCACTCACCACTTTCATATTTTGTAGTCTGGTAAATCAACTAGGAGGATAAATAGCAGCCTGTACCCTTCTTGACTATATGGGCTCTTTAAACTAAAAGGATGTTTTAAGTCTGTAAAACTGTAGAACTTCTTATAATATTACTAGCTTCTCCCGTATCCTGAGATATCTGCTTCTTGTAGCCAGATAGTTACAAAAACTATACAATTATGTTCTTTCTCCAAGTCTCCCCACAAATTTTCAGCTTAAACTGGACAGCTATTCTTGAGTTATAAGTAGTGTAACTAACAAGATATTCATAGATTAAAGCTTTAGTTGGTTAGTTGTCATAAAGATCCCACACTAATATAAACAATCTCAATTCCAGGTGTCCTAGGCCTCACAGGTCTCTACGGGTTTGCTTTCTACGTGTTTGCAGTCGTCAGCCTCTGGGTGATGTTCATGTTGAAGACTGGACCTAATTGGAGCAAATATTACGTGTCAAGACAGAGCCTATTAACACACGGGTTCTTTGGAGCACTCTTCACTTACGTGTTATTCTGGACTTTTATTTATGGAATGGTTCATGTATATTAGAGTTAAGTTAGTTTGTAAGTCTTATAGCTGAATTGTGAGAGGTTTGTGTAAGGAGATGGACTACTGCAATATAGTCTTGTATGTATTTATAATGTGAAAGATTGTAAGCATGAGCATACCCCTTTCTTTTTGTACTGGACTAATTAACTGGCAGTCAGTGTGGCATTTGTATGCTAACAAAACTTGTTATGTATTTTACCAGCATCCTACACTAAGCAAATGACCAAGTGCAAATAAGACATTACTTAGACGAAAGTGTATCAAGCTGAGTCAAGCAATAGGCCAAATATTATACTAGCTGTTCCATACAGTTCAACCACATCCTGAGGGAACTGCTTCCCGAACCTGCATAAACGGTAACCTATGTATGTGCTTTCTTAGGCTCTAGAGTATGTGTGTACCAAAATTTCATTTAAATGGGTACTGTAGTTTTGGTGTGAAAGCCAGATAAATAGAGGTACTTTCGCATTTAAATATTTAAAGTAAGAATTGCATTAAACATTTGTATTTATTCACTAGGTAAATACTGGCATGTTATGTAAAGAATGGTTTTATTTATACATACTGTAAGAAATATTATAATTGTTTTACTGAATAAAATGGTTAATTATGTAAACCTTGTTTATTTTCCTTATTGAATTAAAACCTTTATTTTATTGGAGATTATACACTGAACATGTTGCTACATTCCTTTCTTAGTTTGAAAACTTTTCCCATATAAAAGGTTACCTTCCTAATATAAACTTTGTAAATGAATTAACAATATTCGTGTAATCGGATTGACCTATAAATTTTACGAAGTACATAGGGTCAATTCGCCTGTTTAAATAAAAGTTAAACTTAATTTTTTGTATTGTACTTATCCACTCTGGGGCCTTTTGGTTTTCGGTGTTTGATAAAAACGACGCGGTCAGAAAGCGGCGATGTGAAACATTTTACTGACAACAGATTTCGCAACTTACATATATTTTGCAACAAAAACAAACGTAACTTCTTGCTCGCCTTACGGAAAGCAATATTTTTAGTACTTTTACTTAATAGATACTAAGAATTCTTATCAAAATGTGAAGATCTATATGCTACGTTTAACTAAATCCCTCAGTTATAAACACAGCCCTAAGTAGTTTATGAGGCTTGGTCAAGAAACGCCAGAAAGTCCGACAACCAATCTTACTAAGGGGTCAGTCAGATAGGCAGTTGTTAGACCCCAACATAAAAATGAGGTAAAAAGCTAGTCAGATAGATGGTATAGTTTAAGACCAGGATAAGCACATAAAACTGTTTGGATCATCCGGATACAATCGGTAGGTATTATACGGATTTAGATACCTAGTACCTACCTATCATTTCATGCCTGGCTGAATAAAAACAATCTTTAAATAAAATCCTCAATCGTTTCCAAATCGTTGTCGTATCGTATCCGTAAACAATAAAGGCTCGATCGTCTTTTAATAAAGTTTAGCTGCAAGCCCCAAGCTATTAGTAGCCTATCAGGCGCTGATGGGTTCACAAAATGGCCGACACATCCCCCAGTCTAGTTTATAACTTCGGTAAGTGATCCAATTGGGTTAATTCTATCGGAGAGGCAATGTGTTACAGTTTTGTGGCTTGATCATTGAGTTTTAAGAGTAGATAAATGTTTTATGGGTATTTTTTTTGTTTTGGCTTATGTCTATTTTATTGAAACTTAGGATACCTACCTATGTAAATAGCTTACCTACTAATGATTCTCTTCAGATTTTTAGGTGTCTTGTACCTACTTAGACATTTTGTCACATTATTGGTGTTGTTGGGGCACATTATTGGTGCAGTTTAGTATCAGTCAGCATTAGGGTGTGTGAGTTATCCGCATTTTATTCGTCTCCGTAATATCTATTAAATAGAATTTACTTCTAGATATCCCTAAACTTAATAGGTACCTAAAGACCTCTCTACTAAATTATCGAAAACAAATTACGGGGTTCCAAAGTAAATTTTATCGAGTGCATATAGGATTGCAGATGTCCGACGATGAAGTACCTAGGTACCTACTGCAAACGAATTAAAACAAAATGACGTCAACAGTCGGAATTTTTCTCCGTTCCAGCATCTGGTAATGTAGACTTAACTATCGGACGAGAGCTGAGTAAATGTTTGTGGCGCCATTGCAAATAATTGTCCACAAATTGTTCACCATCGTCGTATTAATTAATTGATTTTACAATTTGTGCAGTTTACTTTTCAACAATGTTTATTATTTTTCTGTCTGTGGACTCCACTTGATGGAAAGAAAACAAAGAAAATTTTGTTGTTGGACGGACTGCAAGTTCAATTGTTTTTTTCTACGTTGGTAGTTGAATAACAGCTTAACTCAAATAAAGAATTACTGCGAGCTGTCCTTTATAACACAGTTTTAGTTGCCTATTACTAATTATAATCAGTGTGGGTAATAATGATGATCAGATTTTCAACGGAGGTCGGTAAATTATAGTCTGGTTCGGGGAGCAGGCTGCAGCTTTCAGGTGGTGGGTAAGCCTATCTGCTTCTAGAATATTTTTTAAGTCGAAAAGAAAATGAAGAATGTAATAAATATGAAATGTTGGTACTTTACTTATACTTAGTAAGTACCTACCTAGGTAAGTCTTGTGCTTTAAATAAAGAGGGTGCTTATAAAGAACAATACGCACCATTTCGAATGACTTTTTAAAAGGTCTTGCTCATTGCATTTTTATGTTCACTTAGTATTTTCTCTCCGCAAAGAAAATAAAAGCGCCTAATAACAATATCAATAACACGTTTTGTTCATTTAATTAACGCTGGTATAGACCTCCATTTTGGGGGAGTAATATTGGGGGCGTAAATTTCCTCCCCCAAACTGCGGTCGGGGGCAGTTAGCTGGTTTAAAACGAGTACTTTGTCTCAGGTGGTTTTATTAGACGGGCTCAACACGATACCTGGGCTTTGAGCATTCAAACACTGGAGAGGCCATTTTCGTATTTTCCCCTTTTCCAATGATGGCGAATCTGCCGTTTTGGGTTCTGTGCGCATGCCCAAAACCTTCATTTACTTATCACACATATCTCTCTTTTTAGGTACCTACTCCCCTATGAACTCTCTATGTACTCCCATATTTACTAGCTTATGTAGGTACTCCTATATAATACTTCCTCATACCTACATATACTCTCCTTAAATACTTCCTATATACCTACTAACCTTATGCAGTCTTCTTATGCACTCTCTCTATGTATTTCCTTTACGTACTCGTATGTAGGTACGTTTAGATAGAGGTACCTACCTATACGTTGCTTCGCTCCCCGTGTGCAAATTGGCAGACTTTCGCCAGAGACTGGTGTATCCACAGCGATTCCGGTTGGTTCAATGCTCTTCGTACCTGGGTGAAAAGCTAAAAGCCCTTATTTATGGTTAAGGGCAAGGTTAAAATCTTCACTTTCGCGAAGGTTTGGGAGTAAGGGTTTTTAGTACTTTGATGTAATTTTTTTTGTAGTTTGAACAACTATTGTAGGTATTTAAAGATACATACCGTAATGCTGTCTAAAGTAACTGTTTCTGTGAGTTTCGGTTGAGAAATATTGTATTTTTTACACTATCACACTGCTATCATACCTGAAGGCGAAAGCAAATCAAAACTAGCTACTTACTTATGTTAATAGTAAGTACCTACCTATAGTTTTGAATGTTCAATGATTACGCCCTCAACACACCAAAAGCTATCAGTTTAAAAACTTATAATACCACAAAGCACTTAGCTACCGCAGACAGATTTACTGCGAGTGCAGACTCGGCACATTTTTATGTCGCTTTATACAGCGTGACGTGAACCGGATTTATAGCGTGGCTGTAGCTTGCGATGTGTAGCCGTTAACTGTGGGTGACAGCTTTATAGTGGGAAGTTTGTAGTCATTATGGGGTCCTTGGGAAGACAGTAGGGGTGTAATAGTTTTATAGTTGCGGTAATAGTTTGTTTTCTTAGCTGGTTTGTTCAAACGTGAAGATTTCAGGAACTACTGAAATTCCTATAGTGATGGACAGCCCATTTACTGACGCAACATAGGCTATCTTTTATAGGGGAAGTAGTTCCTTTAAGACACAAACAAGACGCGGGAACCGCTGTAGTGTGTTATATTTATGGAAAGTACGATGTCTTATTCTATTGTCTTCCCAATACTAGGTAAAAAATAAAAATATAGGGTGGGATGGGATGTGTAGCTAACTTCAGAAATAACTTTGCATTTCAATCAATCAATCAAATAAATGTTTTGATTGATTGATTGAAATGCAAAGTTATTTGGCGCTAACAAAATACAACAAACATTACAAAAAGAAACAGTTGAATTGAGAACCTCCATCATTGGAATACTTGAAACTCCGAGTTAAAACCAAGCAAGGAGAATAAAACCACTCCATCCTGAACTTTATCACTAGGCACTCAATTTAAATCACTATTCAATGGAACCGTCAACAAAATGGCGTCGATATCAAATGAATAGGGTTTGACGTTCATGCCTATCCTTCTCTGCAGTGACTTCGTAATATTATCTGTAATGTAAGCGACCGGGACCCACTTCGTTTCAATAAGTTTGTGACAATTTATGAGGAAATATGTTTAAAAAGGATTGAAATAAAAATGAGTTTAAATCTATTGTGAGTTTAGTAAAAATGAGATCTTATCGTACTGGGTGTTATTTATAAGATGCCAACGCTCAACGTAGTCGTGAGTTAGGTACCTCTTAGTGGTTGAACCTGATTCTGCCCTGCTTCTATAGGTACAGGTCTGTACCAAGTCAGGAAAGTATCAATATAATATACCGATTCTAAGTTATTATGGGTATCTACAATTCCTTCTTTGTATGAGAAGAGGCCAGTGCCATACATAGGGTTCATAGAACTCTCTTAGAGTGCTGCAATAGAGACAAAAAATGCCTAAGAGAGATGCTTTCAGAAAATTACCTAGTTACCTATCTATGATTTACAATGGAATTGAATGGTTAAATAATATTTAGTTCATTTTCAGGGTTCAGGATGATCAATTAAAAAAACAATATTAAGAACGATCCAATATCCTCAAACCTTACCTTCATCCTTGAATCTATCCCCACGACCTTCGTCCAAGATGCCATGTGTAAAATAAATCTGTAACCCAATCGTAACCCAATGAAGTAACAAAGCTATATTTGATTATGGTAAGAAGGCGACATGTCACCCTTTATTGAATTTGGTGAATCAGTTATCCTCTTATCTACGTATATAAGGTTTTGCTTAGATCAGATATGGGACCCACAATTTTTTGAGGTGAATGAATGAAATAGGTGATTATGTGGGAAAATAATGAGAGGAGAATTGAATGTGCTTGTTTTTGATTCAACATTCGGTAAAAACATCTAAAACCTCGTATTGAAAACCACATCAAAATCAGATCATTAGTTTAGAAGATAAGATGGAACATTACTTTGCACAAACGCACACACAAACGCACATCTCTCACCCTAAACGCATATACCTGCTCCGTTCCGTCGTGGGTAAAAATTGGCAAAATATTTTTGTTTCATTCTACTGTTTTCAATAGAGAACTATAAACTTCAGCATGTGTGATATTTTTGAAACTGATTCCCTTCCAATTTGATTTTAGGAAAACATTTGGAACCGGAATGTAAAAACTACAATATCGGGTCATAAAAATATACAAGGACAAAATACAATAGGTACCCATTTTAACTGCCAAAAAATTCAAGCTAAAAAGCATTAACGCGAAAATAATAATAGAATCAATTTTCGCTTCGGTGATCGGAAATCGGAAAAAAGGTTCAACTTCCTACCGTCCACTGCTCACTGATTGATTGGCAGAACCTGTTTTTATTAATTTAGGTATAGCTAGAAATATAGTCGTTTTATTTATTGGAAGCCACTAAACTGAAGCTAAATATCTATAATGATGATGGTATCCTCCTAGCCAGCACACATAGGTAATAATATAAGTAGAAAAAAAAAAAAATTGTAGTTGGGAAACCAACCCAAGAATTATAGTGTTAAAGTGTTATAATTTAACAATTTTAAAGAATACCTATAGCCTTTTATTCCTTTTACTTTGGTCTTTCCGTCCTTTTCTGTCATTTGTAGATTTTATGTTTGAAAACTTGGCTTAAAAAAAAGTTGTTGCTTGACTAAAAATTGCTGAAAATCAGAATAAGTTCAATAACCTTCGGGCAAAATAAAATTGCCTTTTGAAATACTACACTAAGAATAAAGATAAATTAAACTCCATAAAAATGGACCCAACTTGAAGAATATTTGAGCGTTTTAATTTAATTTTCTCAATGGCAACCTATAGATCTTGGCTTGGGGCCAGTGAATATTCTGAAAAGGCATACACCGCAAACTTTTCTTATTTATTGCGGATTTTACGTATTGTGCTTCCGAATATAGAAGACGGTGTATCGAATCTTTTGTGTCTAGTAGGTACTTATTACATATACCACCTACCCATATGGGATTTGAAATGGTAGTTAAGTATATGGGGTACTGTTTTGTGTCTTCGCTGAAACGAGCTAAACTAAAAAGCGAGTGAAAAGTTCTCTTCGGTGCCTATGTGTTAAAATTTTAGGAATACGATTTTTTTAAATTATCTCGTCGCGTTGTGTAGAAACTGGGAAATGAATAGATATCAAATTCACTACTGGCCGCAAAGACAATTTTCTTTGTTTTTTTCATCATGGCTGCCTATGCTTGTGTACCAAGAATGTTCGAGAAGTGGTTGTCTTCAGTCTGATAGATCTGAAGTGCTCTTATTTATTCGCTTTATCCGCTGATGGACAAGATTTCGTTCTAAAGAATTGAATTTAAAAGAGATGCGGCTGGATTGATTCGAGTAACAAAAGATTTTAGATTTTATTAGGTTAAGATACCATCATGGGGTATGCTTTATAATTTATTTGGTTTTGTTATTTGTAGAAACTGGTTAACTTGACTTGACTCCCTTCAGCCTTCTTCGATAAACGAGCTATCCATAACTAACACTGTCTTCATTTCTGAACTCGGCAAACTAAACTTACAAACTCATCAGCTTAAAGTTGGTACATAAGTAATAATTAAAGTGAACTATTTGCACGGCAAAATCTGTGTGTTTTTAGTACGTACGTACAGACATCATTGTTCACTGAGAAAATGTGGGAAGTACGGCTAAATGCTTCGCTGATAAAATAATCTTACATGACACGAAATCTGTATTACCTCAATCTTTCACTAAAACTGCAATCTACTTAATAACAAAACATTTTCATTAAATCTCTACAGAAAAATGAATAGGTAATTGCCGAAAGTAAAATTAACGGCCAAAATGATTGATTATATAACGTCACACTGATTGATTCAATATTACACACTTTTATAAAAGTTCGCAGACTCGGATCAATCAAAACGACATTGAAGATTGATCGACAGGTTTTCTCATAACATCTTGGTAGGATTACGCGTGTAATTTTCTTAGTCGGTATTTTTATTTAGGAGTGTTCCCTGGGCAATAATTACTTACCATAATACAAGTGCTATCTTTTAGCCGACTTCAAGAAAAGGAAGTTCTCAGTTTGACCTGTAGGTATGTATGTTGCTGTTTGTGCGCGATTTTACGGTCGGCCGATTTTTAGGCGGTTCACAGGATGGTATTTGTCAGGAGAAGGTTTTAAGCCCAATTTTTTAATTCGGATTATTTTTTATTTTATAAAAAGTCTTTATTTCGCCGTCGCGTCGGTGCAGCATGTCCTCTTTCATATTTCCCTAAGTATCTGTCTTAATCTCACAACTCACAAATAACATTGTTTCCAGCCATATCGTCTTTCACAAACAAATCCATCCATCGTTTCTTCGGTCATCCCCTTTCTCTGTATCCTTCCATAATCAAGATGAAGGCATCGGATTCTTTCTAAAATATAAAATGTTTAGGCCACAGTGAATTAAAAATCTACTCCCACGTTTTGTGGTTTACGAATAAAAAAGCTTGAAAAAATATAGGACATTATTAGCAAGGTCGTATTCAATAAGATATTATCAATACCTATGAATAAGTTGGCATTTTTCTCGATCTTGACATTCTTATGGAAAGTTCCAGAATTTTTGATTGGACGAACATTTTTCTTTGTAAATCTTAAGCCAGACAGAGAATTCTCATTATCTTTGACGTTTGTATTAAGTTTAAGTACCTATGTCTGATGTCTGTTAGAAACTTTTTTACAATTTGTACCTATAGTAAGTAGGTATAGATACGACCCTTATTGAGACATGGCGGACTTAACTCTTTAGGCGTTTTGTGCCAGTCTAAGTAGGTACCTTTCGGGGAACGAGAAATAGCAGTGGAGAGATCTTACACATAATAACATAAAAATATGAATTAAATGTTTTACACATGTTTTTCCCTTGATTGTTCAATCAAGTACTGTGTTTCTGTTTTATAAAGATCAGTTCGGAAGCCTTCGCGTGTTAAAGTAACAAACATACAGACAATTTTTTTTTTTACTGAAATCTAAAGCCATAGAAAAGATTTTAGCTAAAGTCTATAGCTAGCTAAATCGTGTAGTAGATAAAACTGGGTTAATTGTTTCAATCATTACGAGAGAAGGTTGGTCAGACTAATCTATTAGCAACTAATTGTAGTTCACTTAAATCGTGCACTCGGAAAATTCCACTTACACCCGGCTTTTCTTTCAGGTACTAGTTCGGCTAGAAAAATAAATATTTGAGATTCATTTCTGTTTACATTCGAAAATCCGTCATCTACACTATCTACAGTCTACACTATAAAGAGGCAAGATTTGATTGTTTTTTGAACTATTTGAACTTGAAACTACTTGACCGATTTGAAAAATTCGTTCACTGTTGGGAAGATACATTATTCAATTCCCAAGGCTATATTTCATCTGGCTACGGGCAGTTGTTACCGCTGGACGCGAGTGAAACCGCGGGAAAACTAAAAAAGTAAATCGGAAAGAATGAAAAATAACTTATTATCAAAGCTTACCTATAGTAATGTTAAAAAAGACTCGGCAAACCTTATAGAGCTAACGTTTTATTGAAAACGGAATAAACTACCAAATAAACAGATAGTAGAATTCGACCATAAATAATTGTAGAATGTAGAAGCGCTTGTTTATGGCTAATAAATTAATTTTACGATTCGATCTGCAGTATGCTGTGAATCTATAAAATTGTTAACTGCTGTATGGAGTGGAATGAAAGCTATTTATTAGCCTTTTTCAATATTGAAACTTTTTGAAATTCAATCTACCCATTATTGAACTTTTTTACAGAGAGATAGGAACTATGGCTATATATTTATTAGCTACATACCTAATTCTAAATGGGACCCGGACAAGATGGTAGATATAATAAGTAGGTACCTATGTAACTATTATTAGAACGAAAACAAAATAAAACTACATAAATAAATGTTTAGAACAAAACATAATTTGTTAAGAGCCTACCTATCCGGAAAATTTCTTGTTACCAACAAATATTTCCCCCATTTTCCGAAGTTTTCAACCAGGGAAACTTACGTGAACTAAGAGAAATGTCTTAGGGGAGCCGGTATTATCTAGACACACGGCAGTGTGTCCGCCAAGTTCGAGCAAAAAAGGCGACACACCGGCCGTGGGTTATATTACACGAACCATTTCGGGCCAAATTCGACCCCCCTGTAACTCAAAATCTATTTTATTTACGCATATCAAATTTCTATATAGTATCTGTTGAGACCCCCTCACTTATCTAAAATACAAAATTTCATTAATATACCTATTGTAGGTCTTGAGATATTGACGTCAGAAAATCGCTATTTTTACTATACACCTATTCACTGATTCACTGATTCACTGACTCACTCATCAAAAACCTAGACCACTTCCAATGGTCGTATTGACTTGAAATTTCGCATGAAGGTAGGTCTTTACGTCAAGGTAAAGGGAAAAATCTGAAAATGGCCAAGTGTGAGTCGGTTTCAAAATAATGAAGGTGTTTTATACCCGGTGTAAATTTATACCCCTAAGGAACTAAAACGAACTCAATTTATCTATATTTATATAATATATCTTCGAATGGTACAAAGGTTTGTATTTAGTCAAAGTAAAGTAAAAATCTGAAAACGGCCAAGTGTGAATCACTTTCGAAAATAACGAATGTGTAACTTTGATCCATGAACATAATATATGATAACATGTCATGTCAGTCAGTTGGTAAATCTAGTCATAGTTAATCTAGTTCATTTCTTTGTAAGAAACATAGTGCATATTAAAAAAATCTAAAAGATAGTATAAATGAGACATTTCTTTAACTAACTTCATCATAAGAAAAAAATAAACTAAACAACCTTACAAAAATAAATGAAATCCCACCCAAAACAAAAATGTGAAAGACTGCCAAGTTCGATAATATGGGAATGCTTCGCCTATAAAAGAAGTGAGATCTGAATAAGTACCAAGTTCCATACACATACCTCAGTTAAAAATAGTTACTTTTTAATGATGATTACTTGGCAAGTTTTAATAGAAAATTAAATACTTGATTCATTGCGTTTAGTAGGTTTATAACAAGGTGTATGAAAACTTGCCAAGTAACATCATTAAAAAGTAACTATTTTTAACTGAGGTATGTGTATGGAACTTGGTACTTATTCAGATCTCACTTCTTTTATAGGCGAAGCATTCCCATATTATCGAACTTGGCAGTCTTTCACATTTTTGTTTTGGGTGGGATGACATATTTCATGCATTGCAAGATAAGCAAAAACAAGATTAAAGTCCCATTAAAAGCACATGCCATACATTCTATCGGATGCTCACCAAAAACAGACATTAAAAACTCGTTTGTGAAAAATAAAAGAAAATTCACGAACGCGACCACAATTTAAAAAAGGAATGCACGAATGCAGGTTAAGAACACTTTAAAAAGTAAAATAATGAAGACCACAACGTTCTGCGTTCGTACCAAATTCATTTAAATTTTCTGCGCGCTAGAGCTGCGCCGAATATTTAAATATGCGAGTTAATTAAACATTTAAACATTACAGCTCTATTAAAACTTAGAAGGAGATTAGTCGTACTCTAAATTATTACTTAATGTTGGTTCAAATAAGCATTACACTTTTTATTAGTTTCACTCTTGGTCTTTAATTTTTTGCAAAAATATTCATGATTCTTTTTGTTCTTCAGTACTTTTAATTTGTTACACCGATACTTATGCGTTTATATAAACAAATCAGATAACCCATTTTATTTTGGAACAATAAAACCTTTTTCACCTTTGCAAGACTGTCAGAATGACATTTGTCAGTCCACAAAATGGCCTCTTCCCGCGTTTTTCCCTTGACTGTCTTAATAGTGTTTTGACCATATATAAGGATAACATATTACATTCTAATCTAACGCAAGCAAAGATGCGAGTCTAACGTAGGTCGGGAAACCACTTAGTTAAGTGTTTCTAGCCGTTGACCGGAAAAAATAACGTTTCTGCGTGTAACGGATTTTATGCACAGACCAGCATTGTTTGTTTTTTTTTCTTCGCATGTTTTTTCCCTCTAAATTGTTATGTAGTAGAATGTACCTAGAGATTAGTAAGGTATACTTGTTAGGAGATACATAATTTATATTCTCTTTTTATGTAATGATCTTTAAAAATAGCTGTATAAGATAAATAAATTTTAAAGTAAGTATGTACATGTATATTTAGGCGCATTGGTCGACCAGAGGAATGATATAAGTAAGATGAATAGTGTTTAAGACGATATGCCGATATTACAACGTCGGACTAAGAAGCATTTAAGAAAAATACCTACATATTGCATTGATCCCAAATATTGACTAAAGGCAAGACGATCATCAGCTTAGCCTTTTCCCAACTATGTAGGGGTCGGCTTCCAGTCTAACAGGATAAGCACCTACCAGTGTTTCAGTTAGGTAAGACTAGTTGTCAGACTTACTGACTTTTGACTACCCGTAACGACTGTTAAAGAAATTCAATGATCTATGAAAATCTATCTAGCAATAAAAATGACCTATAAAAGATATCTCAACATAATAAAATGTAATAATTCCTCTATGTAATAAAACATCAATATAGTTGACAACTACAACCATTGTCTACAACAATTTGAGAGTACTGTAAACTTTGACAATATATACTTTTTGTCCAAGCCATTTGGCTCTCAACTATAATCATACCAATTTTCATAAAAAACTTTCAGCATTGTAACGTCGAAAAAATATTATTTTACAACACAATACAAGTTCGTTTTGGAGAAACATCAAAATTGTAGTCAAAGAAAACATAACATTTTTTTTGTTTATTTACACAGATATTTACAATACATATTTACAATAAAAATCAAAAACTATCCTAGTAAAACAAACAACTAAAAAGCGTCAAAAAATTCGTCCCCATCGCTGTCAACTGGGAGCGTGCCCAAGAGGCTGGCAGCATTACCTCGTTGGATCGCCATGCTGATTCTTTGTCCGAGGTAATAGCCAGCCTTCTGGTCACGAGAAGCGTCAACCAGCCGCCTTGAGAGATCTTTAAATAGAATGTGGGCATTCGGACCCCACGACCCGAGGGTTTCAACCCCAAACGGTTCGAAAATATAGTTTCCGACAAGGCCACTATATTTCCGCCGCTTGAGGTTCTCCGCAGCCGCAGCGGCAGCAGCAGCACAGCACGCAGAACTTGGAAGGTGTGATGGCGCAAGAGTATCGACACAGGTTGCGTCCCATACTAAAGGCCTACCCATCTTCCAAGGGAATAACGACATGCCGTCTGGTCTCTTACCGTCGTCGCGTGCCAAGCCGTTTGGTTCTAATACAGCTGGTACCCCGACGGCAACAAGAGCCCGACGTATAATGTCATTGATGTTTGCATGCCGGGCAATACGGCCCGCACTGCGGCTGCACGACAGGCCGTGGTGTCCGAGGCTGGTGACAGCCTCACCACAGTGGCAGCGATGAGGGGAGCAGCACGGTGCTCCTATACATTTTTTTTTGGAATTTAAGTTAAATATTTTATTTGTGTTTATCGTTTACTTAAGTATTTGTATTTTCAAAAGTCTTGGCCCTAAGGTCAACGAATTTTTTTCAAGTAAAATAGTTTGTATCAGACAAAAGCCAAAAAAAAAACATTGACATACCATGGAATGAGGGAAAATCACGAGAAAATTGCGTTACAGGAAAAAAGATTAGAATTAGATATTTGGGCACGCGTATCAATCTTTCTACGAGAAGAGAGGGCTTTTCTTTTCAATCTGATGATCATTCATCTATACTTACTAATAGAATGTATACTAAACCTACTTATAATAAAGAGAACATATTTTGTTTGTTTTTTTCGTAACTACTGAACCTATTTGCAGAATCTTTCACTGTTAGGAATCTACACTATTCCCGAGTAACATGGGCTATATTTTGTGTGGGTACGGGCAGAACTTCCCCCGGAACGCGGGAAACAGCTAATTCATCTTTAAAGCCGAAGAAATTATTGGACCGTTTCATAATATGTACTTCACGATCTAAAAACCATTTTCCAGCGTTTTATGCAGCAGAATGTATGAGTATGACAAGCTTACCAACTCAAACAGCCGACCAATAATCTGTTGGTAGCATTAATCTGTTTAATATGGCGGATAGTGACAAAGCCTCGTCGATTACGCGTGCCTACCAGCTTTCGAACTACAACCATCGAGCAGGATGTAGTTATGTAGCGATAGCAACCCGATTTTCATAATACTGTAGTAAATTCCATGTAACTCATACCTGTTATCACTATTTGCATTCCTTTCATTCAAATCGCATCAGTAGTTTATGTGTGGAAGTGCGGCAGACAAGAGTTATTTTGAGTCCTTCATGAGGCTTGAATCCAAACGCGTCCATATTTGAATTCGCTTTGGATTGCGTTTGCCAACGTATGAAGCACCCTTACATTTCTTTTTTTTCAGGCAAACCAACTGACAGGCCTCCTCTCACAGAGAAAGGATTGAGTGTCAATCAACACGCTTGCTCAATGCTGTTTGTGTCAGATTTTAAAGCCCAGATTTCCTCGTGATCTTTTACTTCATCAGTCATTGGTATCCAAGATTTTCCTTTATGAAGTACATAGAAACTTAGAAAACCTGCTTAACCGGATATCGAAGCCACACAAAGGTTGGTTAACACATACCTACACATTTTCTCTTTTTCAAAATCGTTTCAAAGGTTCCTCTGGCAATTTTCTCCAATATTCCTCTACAGTCTACATACAAAATTGACTGGTTGTCTGTACATATGTACGGCGTACTCGAAGCGTCCAGTAAGCACCTGTGACCCACTACACGTCTCGTCACTGCGAACAAGGATAATCTGAGGGCTGGCCGAATGTTCTAGATTTTGTCTATAATGGATTCTTTGGGACTATTGGGAAGAGTGTTTATTGGTTTTTAGGGAGTTTACATCAGTTTTTTCTATGTTTTAGTGTATGAATGACTCTTTGTGACTATTCTCTCTATAGTCACAAAGATATTAAAATAAAATATAATTCATGACCCTTCGCTAAAAGGTATTACGATTTTAATGTTTTGGATGAGGCATCCTCGCCCGTCATCATCATCATTTTGATCAGCCGTTTTATCGTCCCACAGAAAGGCACAGGCCTCATCTCACACAGAAAAGAATTGAGCGTTGATCACCGCGCTTGCTCAATGGGGTTGGTGATTTTATGCCCGACAGTCTCTCTACCTGTATGTCTAGGTATATTCTGCCAATCATACTCGATTCCGATAGAAAATGTAACGTTAGTTTCAGTATAGCGGTTCATTTCGCCGCCATTTTTCTTTTACAAGCCGCTTACTTATTGACCTCTGTGGCTCGACAAAGGAACTTTTAAATATACGGGAATAAAATGTGAACTTTTTCAATGTATGGTATAATGTTTTTTCTGTGTATTTGGAGTCTATAAATAAGATGGGATGGATTGTTAGGAGATTTGTAAGTTTTTAATAACAGAAGTTCTATTGTTAGCTTTCATACACAGGATCGACTTGTTGGCACATTTGTTTACAAGTAAAATAATAGACAAAAGTTGCACTTTCGCGGACATTTCAGAAATATTGTAGATGCAATTTGAATGAGAGATTAGTCGGAGGAAAAATTTGTGTGAATCACAGGGCCTCACAGTTCTACCATCATATATTTAATACAAAAATAAACATTACATCAAATAAACGTTAGGCTTAAAAAGGTGCATGTTAATGTGAATGTCACCACTGCTGAACAAATATCAATTTCTTTCTGTGACTCAACTCAAACATAATATTCCTTCAAGCTTTTAAATTCAGATCTTTCATTGTAATAAAAGTTTCAACAACTCGTTGAATTCTTCAGTTTTCTTTTTTTTTCGTCAAGTAAATTTCCCAAAGCCCAAACTCGATTTTTATTTTAATAAGCTTTTATAAGGTCGTCTTGAATGTGGGTAACTAGGTACCTACATATATGTAATGGGATCTAAGAACTTTAACCATCTTCTTCTTGTTTTTAAAATTGACAGCTGTATGTAGTTCTGATGACAGTACAATAATATGGTACGATTCAACTGATCTGATGATGGAGCCGGAAGATATGAACTGGAACTTCATATTTTTAGAAAAGTTTTGTAGTGATTTATGAAAGCGTGTTTTCTAGTACCTACATATAAAAGCTATTAATTCAGGATTGCCCGTTCAGGTTTTCGTATCGTATATTTTCTCTAATAACACAATGAACTGTTTTCATAGCGAAATAAGCAGCATTGGCGCGAACGTTATCCAACTGTCGTATTGAAGTATTGAACTTCTATTCTTCTGTGACCTCACATCTATGATTGTTGTAGAAGTCACGGGGAATCAATGATAATTTGGAAAAAGCTAGTAATTTTTGAGGGAATTACCGCACCTGATATCCTGTTAACATTATAGATGCGAAAGTTTGTATATATGTATGTATTTACATAGGTGTGTATGCTTATTTCTCTTTCACGTTAAAACTATAAGATTTTTAAGAAACCTGGTATTCATATCTAGATTAAAATAACATATCTAATGTTATAGATAGGTTATTTTTTATCAATTTATTCTCTTTTAGTTTTACTATAAAACAAAGTAAGTACCTATAATAAATACCTAAACATAAGGATTAGTACTAAACCCACAGATCTAGCAACTATACTTACCTGAAACTATTTTAAACAGGCAAGCCTAGGGCATACCTTTTAGTAAAATCTGGCAATCAGACTCAGTGTAACAAATGATACCTGAAAACCTTCACAATTAGTTAGTTCGGGTACTTAAGAGAGTAATTAATGAGAGGCTTCGACCTAACTTGACCATTAACCCTTTGGAAACGATGTCCGCATAATTAACGACTAAATTCTTGATTTATTACCACTTGCATTAAATGGGCAACCCTATAGCCTTCGGTAAGAGGGGCTGTCAGACTTTCAAGCTTCTGATTACCCGTAACGACTGCCAAAGATGTTCAAATAAAATTGTAAGTATCATATATTCTAAGACTTATATAATAATTAGTTGTCATTTATTTTTTTGTCTATTGTTTTGTTTATTATTTGCCCTAAAAGCCTGCGAACTAGGTACTGAACCGATCTAAAAAAATCTTTCTAAAAAATTATTCTCAAGCAACATACATAGGCTATATTTTGTCTGGGTACGAAACGAAGTTCTGCCGGAAAAGCTGGTCAATAATATAAGCAATGTCCTATTAAAGTTTAAAGGTTTAATACTACGACTATTAAATAAAATAATTATCCTATCATAGGATATATCGTCCATGTTGGTTTATTCGTAAAGACCTCAATTAGTAAGAATGTCCTGTTGTGACCCAAACGCTTTATATTTCCGAATGTAGGGTCATTACTAGGGAGGGGAAGAATTTTTGGCATTTGGCGATTTTGGTAAAGTATGACGAAATACCTAACGCTAGCTTCTGAAAGTAGCTCCGCCCGCTTCCCATGGAAACAATTCCGCGCATCGATATAAAGAGTAGGCTAGTTATGCCTTTCTCGATAAATGGGCTTTCTGAAAATGAAAGTTATTTTTAATTGTAGTATTTTTTATAAGCCAATTGAAACTAACCAACTCTTCAGCGTTACAACACCTTGTCCGGGCTGCGCGATTGTTCGAATGAGTTACCGCGGCCCTGGTACATAAAAGGCCTACGACGGAACACGGCGGTTTTTAGTCAGTAAGAGTCTGACACTCCCTCACCGCTGCTAACCCACAGCGGGAGGGGTCATTTCATGAAGAAAAAAACGTTAACAGCTATAGGTATGTAGGTAAAAGTACAAATAAAAATTCTCTCTTAGAATCGAACCCAAGTCTCCAAGCTAATTTCCCACCAGCCACAATTTTCGATGCCAAAAGTCGATATCAGGACATCTCTAGCTAATCGAAGGTCACCGCACTTGACCTTTCAATACAAAGGAACATTATCGTTTGACCTTCAGACTCGTATTATTTCAGTTTCAGCTTGATATTGTGAAATAGGTTATGAGAAACCAATAAGTATTAGGGATTTTCGCCCTTTTTAAATACAATTTCAGTGACAAATCTGTTGAAAGTTTGTGTCCTAGAATCTGAGAAATTGGATTATCTTTGACGTTCATGACAAAGGTTCTCTTTGCCGATAATAGTAGGTATTGAAATCTAGGCTATTTCTTATATTAGGATATGTTAACCCAATTTTTATCTTTTTTACAGATCTAAAAATATTTACAGTAAAAAAAACAACTATCCTAGTAAAAACCTAAAACTTAAAAGCGTAAAAAAATTCATTCTCATCGCTGTCAACTGGGAGCCTACCCAAGAGGCTGGCAGCATTACCTCGTTGGATCGCCATGCTGATCCTTTGTCCGAGGTAATAGCCAGCCTTTTGGTCAGGAGAAGCGTCAACCAGCCGCCTGGATAGATCTTTAATTTAATCTGTTTATTAAGGAAAACTTACAGACACCTTATTTTCTGGATAAGAAAAGCTTAATGGTCTTAATTCAATTGTTCAAATAAAGCAATAAGCAATTCAAAAGAATTACAAAAGGCATAGACTAAAAGTCCCAGCCCAAAACCTTGACTATTAATATTCTAGACTACAAAATTAGATTTAAGTAATATTTTTATTAAATCAATTAGTTGTCAAAACAGGCAATTGCTTTTCATTACCAGAACATTTACTAAACAAATAGATTTAGTAGCCCAAAGCATTTACAGACCTTTACAAACATTTGGGTCAGTATTTAGACTAGATATTATCCAAAGATTTTGCCATCTATACAGTCTTTTAGGTTCAATTTGGGTCAGTATTTAGACTAGATATTATCCAAAGATTTTGCCATCTAAACAGTCTTTTAGTTTCAATTAGTTTGTGTAACTTATAAATAAACTCATCGTTATTATCTGTCTAGTCTGTTCCCAGCTGCGTTAGGGTCGGCTCCCAGTCAAATGTAGCTGCTGAGTATCAGTGTATTACATGGGGCGACTGCCTATCTGACCTCCTCAATTCACTTAGGTGGGCAATCCAATACCTGGGTATTAAAACTGGTGGTCTAACTTTCTAGTTTCTGACCGTCGACGTAACCATTTCCAAAGATGCAGCCTTCCAAAACATGGTGAAACTCATGAAATGTCCTAACATAGATGGTTACCTAGCCACGGACCGACCGCGCTAAGGGTTGCTTTACCTCATGATAGATAGATCCGTGTAGTTGTTACTTAGCCACGAGCTACAAACATATGAATGAGTAAGTACTAAATATGAGTGTTACATAGAAAACCTGTCTAAACTACCTAAAGCTAAAGCCCTAAAACCTGTGTATCCCGTCCATAATTTCGCCAAGACCTATCGTCAAAAACAGCAATTTCGGACCCCTCTTAAAGAAAAGTACGTAAAACGTTATACGGCATAACATTACAAGGAGATCGTCATTGTTGTACAAAAGGATTTGTCATATATTCTCAGAGTGATATGGGTAAGAAGAAACATGCCGAAAAAAGGGTTTAAGGATACATGTAACCTAGGATATTATCTGTAAATATTTTAGACACACAATGTTGAAATTCATAGAACTGGTTGAAACTCCTGGAGAAAAATTCTAACGCTAAATATTTGTGCGGTTCGAAAGTCAAAGAAATGTTATGATCCTGTACTCATTTGAAACCAGACAGGCAGTTGCTTCATGTAATAAGCTGCTGCCTCATAAGCAGTCACTCTATGTAACTAATAGACTTTAGTGCATACTTAAGTGCACTTGGTTAGAGTAGAAGCCTAATCCATTATAGTTGGGAAAAGTCTAAGCAGATGATAAGATTCATTTTGCATATAAACGTAGCTGAATTTTAATTTTGAAATGCCTACTGCTCCTTCCGCTTGTATAACTTTGAAGTATTTTCTTAAGAAAATCTCCTGAATAACATATTTCATCTCCTAACTTTACTTAGCCAATTTCAAAGATCTAGGCCTACACACTCCAAGTAGGTTACCTTACCTTTTACACTCACTCAACATTTTGTAGCTCATAAAGCTGTTCGCAGTCAATTCAGAAGGACCTCCTACAAAACTAGAATTTCACGTATCGCTGTCCTATAATGTAAACCCCTTGAATTGACCATAAACCTTGTCCTTACCAACACATTGGAAAATCAACTTTGTGCCCACAGACTTAAGGTTTAAATTCCTTTATGGTGTTTTCATAGGAAAGTACTGAAACCCCTATAAAGAGAAGATAAGTCTGCATATTTATGATGAGTTTTTTTTGTACATAATCTTTGGGAAAGGATTTATCGTGGACGCTGGAAGTGTGTCGTGAAGTCGCAGATGGTTCTCGGTACGGTAAAGTTTTAATAGTGTCCCGATTTTTATTGGTATTCTTTGATATGAGATGACTGTCTTAATGTTCTTTTCAATACGCTATCAATAAGGTAGTTTACCTATGGGTTATTAAAGTTGCTGCTTTATTAATAGCCAGTAAAAAGAATGGTCAAATCTTATGTTTTCAAGGTAATTTAAGTGCACTGAATTCTATGAAATTGGATCATCTCACCTGGATATTACGTTTAAATCTTGCGGATGGAAACTTATTCAGTTTTTACTGATGTTACAAAAATTTTGAGAAACTCAAAAGTTTCATGAAAGTATGAAAAAGTATTTTAAATAAATACCTACTGAAGATCCACTGTTGTAATTAATAAAATTTAGATACTACCAAAACAAATAAATGGCGATAATTTTAACTAATGTTTTGTTTATTTACATACGTTACTTGGGCCTTATTTATAGTCCAGCAGTGACAGCTGAGAGTGTAAACAACGGGAATATTCATAGTAGCGACAAAAATACATTTCTCACACAAATATTTACATGTCCGCATCATTCATTATGGTTGCGGTGCAAGTTGAAATTTAAATTTATTCTTCATTTTTAAACAGATTTTTTTACAAGTTTATTTTTTATGATTTAAACATGCACTGAATATAAAAAAAAATATAAGTAAATTCGTTGGGAAAACTACCTCGACAAACTTAAAAATATCCCTTAATATTAAACGTAGAAAACAGTTTATGTAGGTATATTTTTTCAATATTTTTAATTTATATTTTCCGTTATATAATTTCTATTTTTTTCACAAAACACACCAAGACCTTGCACTATCCTCAATAACCTTAATGTTTACTTTTTTGTAATCTATATTCTGTTTTTCATCGTAATAAAATATTTGATTCTACTAGTATCATATTTAATAAATAAATTAAGTTTATCCGCTACCGTTCATCACTTACACGCATACTTCACAACGTTTATAAATATGACGTCTGTTAGCTTCGTCTCGGACATATCTCAAATTGTCCGCACTCTGTCGTTCACTCGACTGCACGTTTACATATTTTTACTGCAACATAACTTTGTTGTATTTGTGCCGATTTAAAACAGATTCTTGTATGTTTTTTCTTTGTTTATATTATTGTGTAAAAAATAAATAAGAAAAAACTTGTTGTGAATATCTGGTTTTTCAGAACGATTTTTTATCATGACATGTAAATAAAGGCGTGTTTAAAGTGTAAATAAAAATACTTACCTGTAAAGAATACGTGGTACATGGAAAATCTCAACGCACCTCCTTTTTGGGATGTCGGTTAAAAATCAGAGTTATATGCTGTTGAGATCTTGTACAAGAAATCGTCAGGGGTATATAATTCCTATATATTCATATAGGTATACATGTACAGTCTTACTCATGAACGTGAATTAAATAATAATAGTTATACTTAAGGGGTGTTTAAGAAAAAATCTTACTTATCAACGTGGCTTAACTAAATAATTTTCTTAGCAATGTCTTAAATGAGCTGTCAAATTAAGTAGCCTCACACCCTTGTTTAACCCGATAATTCCTGAATGATTATGGTGAATTATGATTCAATTCAAATTACTTATAAGTATGTATATTATAACCAAACTCTTCTTTTTTTTTAAATGCAGTCAATGTACCATTCGCCTACAGTATCATCCTGAAAATATTATGATAAATTCCTGCAGAAAAATTGGGGTAAAATGTGCTACAAACTCTTTGACGTTGGTATCTTTTTTATGAATTTCATATGAACAAAGTTATTCATGAAACTAGTTGGAGTTTCGGCATGTTTATCATTTTATCTGCGGTTGTGAGGAAAAATTTATGCTCTTATCTTTTTGAGTGATGCAGTAGAGATTTTGTGTTTAAGTTGCTGTATTATGAAGTTTTGAGTAGGATTGAATAGTTGAAAAAGTATGAAAATACAAGTAAGTTTAAGAGCACACTGCAAACTTTTAGTTGGCCTTAATGGCCTTAGAAATGAATGGTAGTGAACGCATTTCTGTACCTATATTACATTTGGCCGGTATCGGGCCGACTAAAAACTTTGATTGATTTTACAATTTTGAAACTCTTTAGGTAGGAACATATCTGTTTAATCCCTTGGGACAAAAATAGGCTTCACTTTGTATCCGAATATTTTATGATAGGTAATTCTCGATAATTTTGGTGGCAGAATAATCTTGATGGCTATGAAGCATACCTTAAAAGATTTCAAGTCTAATCAACATTAGCCGTAGGTAAGTAAAATACCTCTGGGGGTCTACTCTAATTCACCGAAAAACGAACTTTCGTACGAAATTTCGCGAACTTCTTACCACGGTTCCATTTCGTTCCGAAATTTCGTACGAACGAAGATTGTTTGACGTTTATTGTCTATAAACCTACTCTAATTCGAAATGATACGAACGAATATTTGAGTTTGACAGACGAAACTTCGGAATTTTAACCTCAAATTCAACGAAACCAAAAGAGTTATCGTTTGATTTTCGTGTTACTTTTCGTTTTGTGAATTTTGTGTGAAAATTATTGGCAAAGGCTATAAAAATGCTTTTAATTAAAGCAGCTTTACGTGAAGATCGTGTAGAGCGAAGAAGGAACCGGCAGTGCTTGCGCAATCAATTAAATATTAGCGAAATTCCCGACGTAGAGTTTGTAGGAAATCACAGACTCAGTCGGCAATTTTTCGAAGAGTTGTGCCAGGAATTCATGCCTTTATTACCTCCAAACTATGCATATTTCAATTGCTAGACCTTCTGGAGCACGAGGAACAATATTTTAATCGAAAATATGTATGTATGTCGAGAGGCTGCAAAACAACATTCCAATTTCAGTCAATAGCTCAGAACAACAGCGTAAACAAAATATGGCTAAGACACTTGAATGGGTTAAGTAACAACAAAAAGTTCTCAACTCAACACTTGACCCATTTAATACCATATGCAAACATAATAAAAAAGATGCAATCATTGTTCAATAGTAAAGTTAATCTGTATTCGCTCGCTTGTAAATATATTGTGTACAATTTATTTACAATAGTATTACTCAATATACCACAGTAAAATACTTACAAGGTGTGAAAGTCAGACATTCTTGCGTCAATGGTGGTGGTACACAGGCAGCTTTTACAGCTGGACTCTCAGGTTATCTTCCTGGCTGGGTTCAACTATTCAATCTACCACTAGCTTAATCTCTATGTTCGTCCAGGAAATTGAGAACGGTTTCGATTTGTTGAGGAGTTGCCGAACCCCTTATGTGGAGCCATTTTAAACTGAAAATATAAATGATTAGTATTAGAAAAGGCAATGGCGTTGGAGCGAAACCAAATATTGCATTTGTATAATATGATATCTACTCACGAAGTTTTTAAATCCAAAACAAAACTTGTTGCGAACCAAAATACAGCAGACGTACCTACGTAGAAGTCGGACTGTAGGAAAGTACGACATAATACTTCCTTAGGGAACGCGTACCTTGGTATAAAAGCACTTGGAAACATGATTTATTTAATACGACACTTGAGAAACACACTTCAGAAAACTTATCAAAGTATTCAAACAAAGAATCGTAAGTTGACATGTTATGATAAGATTGTAATAAGCAGCTATTTTTGGTTGTCATACGTGATTACCCATTTTTGGCATGAAATAGTACTCTTCAAATTAGTTGGTTAGCAATGACTGTCAAAGGGTTTTTTATAGTGTCGAGTCGAATGTAGTTGAAAAAATATTTTTTGCCGGAAAGTTAAGATTGTTTGCATGAATTTTACAAGAAATATGTAATGAATCACATTTATAATGTAACATGAATAAGTAAAGCTGAAAAGTTTAATAATTTCAAGTTAAAGTAAAAACCGTAACTTAGTTTAGTCGACATCATAAAAGCCCCACACAATATTATAGATTCCATTCGTTCACGAAAATTGTCTATGGTTCCGAACTTCGTATGCGCATCCGAAAATGAAATAGAGTAGGGTCACTAACGAAACTTCGTTTGAATTTCGTTCGATATCGAAGTTTCGTTTCGTTGAATTAGAGTAGACCCCCTGATTGCTAACTGATAAAAGAAGATGGATCCACTTACCAAATCACGAGAAACGAATATAAAGTCGCATATTAACAAACACAGCTTTCAATCTAACCCATTGATAGCAATTTGGTAAAGTGCAATTTAGCTATACGCCTCTTTCAGCTCAAAACGTTGAGTGCATGGAGAACAAAATGACTAGCGGAGGTGCCATAACAGTCTGCCGGGGCTGCGGGATTGTTCGAAAGAGTTACCGCGGCCCTAATACATAAAAGGCCTACGACGGAACACGACAGTTTTTAGTCAGTAAGAGTCTGACACTCCCTCACCGCTGCTAACCCACAGCGGGAGGGGTCTTTTGATGATTAGTTACATCAGTAAAAAAAGGTGCCATAGCAGAAAATCGCCTACATATAATTGAAATTAGCGCGCCAAAATGCGGGTGTGCGGGGACGATTGACTTTACTGTTTTCGCCATTATACGCCTTCTTTGGACCCGACCATTTTTTGTTATATCAAAAATCGTTGACAGATGTCTCAAAATACCCGAACGTCTCGCTTAGTTCACTCGTCACTTGTTCATTCTACGCCTCTTAGGACTCGACAATTTTTTGTTATACCAAAATCGTTGACAGATGTCTCAAAGAACCCAAACGCCTCGTTAGTTCACTCGTAACTGGTTTGTACTGGCCAGGACCACCGTACGAATTTGACCTAGAAGAAGGCGCCTGACCTACCTGCATTACGGCATCTCCGCTCATCTTTCCTTATTCCGTGGCTAGGTGCTAATCAAGCATTATACCAGGTGGGGTTGCCAACCTTTTTAAGTTAAAAGGATATTGAATAAAAGATCTTTTAAATTAAATTGAGAAAACCTATCACTTGGGAGATGGATTGTTTTTTTTAAGTTTTCGTTTAGAGATTGATGAACCTGGGTCTCATTGTTTTTCAAAAAAATATCACATGGTATAGGTACAATACAACAATCACTTTAGCCTTTGTTTCACCTACAAGATTCTGTGATTCTTTTATTTATTCAATGAATGTTTCTAGATGTATTCGAATTCTTATTTATAACTACAACTACTTACCTACTATACTTCATGAGGAGCAAACAGAGAAACTAAAGCTTGTTATGCTGAACTTTCGCTATTATGATTGACAAAATGTTGAGTATCTCTGAAACGTAATCCCCATTTTCTCTTATTACATACTAGCCATTCTTATTAGAACGATTCCCTAAAACACACACAAAGAAAAGGGTTACATATAGGCTTTATGCAAATCCGAAGGACTATTAGTACCTATCACCCTATCATCTAAACCAATTTATGTGATTTATTTATACTTAGAGTAATCATAAACAAGCTAGATTTACATTATCAGTGGGTAAGCAGTCTAGGAAGACAACTGAAGATCAAATGCAGGCACTACTATCTATACTAATATCTTCTGCAGTCGGATGAAAAGTAGATTATGTGTTATTTATATGTACAAGCTATGTTTCATCAATATCTGTTCAGTAGTACCTGCGTGTATTGATAACAAACATCCACTCATCCAATTTCACGTTCATAATATTAGCGTGATGTTATATAATTCTATTGACTTAAAATATTTAAGGTGAGTTACACCATTTAAACATAACGATAACCACCCGTATACTTGCCGCCCATTGGTCAAATCGGTTTGACAGTTTGGTTTGATTTGACAACTGAAAATGGTTCAGTTATCGTTTTACTTAAATGGTGCAACTCACCATTAACAAAACTGTCTGACGTCATAACAAATTGTGTTGGCAAAACTAAAGTTTTTTATTGAACAAGTTTCGGGTATTTATTCTAAGCACGTTTACTCTATCGAAGGGTCCCTTGTCCGAGGTCTAACTTCAACTAGTTATAGTACAAAATTCAATTTAGAAAATAATAAAAATGAAATTGCTGTTGTTTATTTTTTTGTGGTCGTAAAATAATGATAAGGTATGTCTGTTTTGATCTGTTTTATTATGATTTTTCTGTTAGGTAGGTACTTTATATCATATGCCTAAGACATTTAAATAGATCTCAGTGGCGTGCACTTGGAGAGGCCTATGTCCAGCTGTGGACTGCGATAGGCTGATGATGATGATGATTTACCGTGGTGATTCCAGACTTTATAATCCAGTGTTCCTTGAGATGTTTTCCTTCACCTTAAATTAAGCAGTAACCTATTTCCTGCGATTTCACCCACGTCCCGTGGGAACTACTGCCCGTACCAAGATAAAATATAGCCTATGTAACTCGGGAAGAGTGTAGCTTTCCAACAATGAAAGAATTTTGGAAATCATTTTTGTAGTTTCGGAGCCTTTCAGGACAAACAAACCAACAAAAAATTGGTGCCCAAAAAGCACTTAAAATATCAAATCATTATATAAGTATGCATCTGTAATAAAAACGTGTTTATGCAGTATATGGGTAAGTACATAAATAACTTTCCAGGATTTCAGATTTAACGCGAAACTGCAATTCCCGCGGGAACTGTAAAACCAGTAAAAGTCAGATTAATACAATTTATGTAGTTCGTAAACGGATAAAATACATGTTGCTTAGCTCAGACCTATATCGTGGAAGTTATTCCAGTTTTTTCTTTAAATACAATGTAGAAAATGACGTCAGAATAATCATTAAATCAAGAGTCACGATATATACTCAAGTCTCAATGAAGTCTGACATGATAAGTACCTCCATCATCCTACAAGCCTTTTTCTCGACTATGTTGGGGTCGACTTCCAGTCTAACCGGATTCAGCTGAGTACCAGTGTTTTACAAGGAGCGACTGCCCTATCTGACCTCCCCAACCCAGTTACCCGGGCAACCCGATACCCCTTGTTTAGACCGGTGTCAGACTTACTGGCTTCTGACTACCGGTAACAACTGCCAAGACATGACATGATAAGTACCTAATTACTTTCGCTTTTATTGTTTCGTTTAGTATAACCATCTTATTGGTTATTCTTCTTCTTCCTTAATAAGGAAGCTTAGATCTGTACTTCACCTGCAGCTTATAGCTACAGGTAAATGATTGCCGCTTCCGGTATAGCCAATGATGTGCTACAGTGAACAACAAAGCTTGAGGCATTTTTTGAGGCAAAATTGCAATGGATATTTTGTGAGGTAATTGGATTTCTTTATCTACAAAGGAAGGGCTTGTGACTAAGAAAAACATCAATTTATTAAGTAACTCCTTTTTTGCCTCTTCTTACCGCGATTAGCTAATAGGTATGGGTTGAATTTTCTATTAACGGTGACTTTTAACAGTGAGAAGTCTTCATGTCAATTTCTGACACTTCGGTTATTCGGTTATCCTTAGCTCACTCCACCAGATGGGCAGGACTTACTGTAAGATTTTAACCGACTCTTAAAGGGGAGGTTCTCAACTCACCTGTTTCAATTTCAATGAAGCTATAATGTCGATAGTAACTGTGCCATCTGGTAAGTTTTCTTCATAGTTTTGGCATGAAAAGATTTGGTCACTGACTCAGTTTCACTACTGGTAAGTACAAGTAGAAGTTACGACTGCGACATTCCTCCAGATATGAGGAGAATTCTTCAATAATTAGCACATGCTGCGGTCCTCGCTTCTATTAAAACTTGCGTGCTTCAAACTTGCTTCGATTTACTCGCGTTGGGCTATGAAGTGAGCGGGTTTGAGGTACTATTCATAGTTCACATAATAAGTAGGTAAGGCAAAAGGTAGGATATGTTAAAATTTTTACCGAAACAAAGTGCCTTCTAATTTTAATTTTTTCTGCTAAAGCCGTGTAAGTCGAATAAATAAATAAATAAAATAAATTTATTACAATAGGTATGTTCGGAAAGACAATTATGTCTATACATCGGTAATAACCAATCATCAAAAGCTAACGGTCCATGTAAGGTCAATATTTTCCTTTCTGGTTATCAGGATTCAGGACTGCGTACTAATGTGTAAAATTCAAGTAATTTAAACAGTTTTTCTTCATAATTGTAAATTTAATTGACTACCTCGTAATTTATTATTTTCTACCTGCTTTTTCCTATTCGCAACTCTCATAGCCCCACGTCAGTAGCTGAAGTATTTGCGGGTAGTTGCAATTTGCTTGTTTGCGCAACTTACTCCGCTGCACCAGTTCGATACAACTCTTTGTAATTAACGGCATCGGTCACGATAATATGCGTAACTTAATTAATTAGTTAAGTTGGTGTTAAGTTAGTGAAGGACTATTTTGTGGTGTGGTGTGTAGTTTATGTAAAGTCATGGCCGGTTAATGAATAAGTTAGTGTTATGCCCGGTTTACATTATTCCAGTCCAGTGATCTAGCGAGATTTCCAGTACAGTGCTGGACTGGATCTGTACGTCTACACTATTCCAGTTATTTAGAAGCCGTTGAAGTGTGAACACTATAGTGACAATGATTTCAAGAAGAGATCAGTTCCGAAAATGTTTCAAACGTGCCCAATCACAATTGCTTATGATTTCTTAATCTTGTCTAGTTCAAGGTAGTATGTCGAACGAATACTTTTTATTTTGTTTTTCACATCTTCCGGTGTGAATCCTTCAATTTCCATACCAATGCACAGATTTTGCAAAGCAGTTTGGCGCATAGCTTTGTTTTTATAATGTTCTGATGTTATACCCCATAAACACGGATTTTCTCTGTATATAGTGACAAACTTTACAGTTTCGTCTTCAGATAACTTCTTCACCATTGTTAAATCCTTTTTCTTTGCAAAAAAAGTCCGCAAAAACAACCAACACATGTGTACCTCGTCAGCACTGGAATAGCACTGGATTGGCCGTCTACATTATTCCAGTTGCACTGGATTGGTCGCACTGGATTCAAAAGTAGACCGCAAATCCAGTTACTGGACTGGAATGCTTACTGGATTCAGTTCATTCCAGAGCCGGTTTACATTTTTCCAGTAAGCAATCCAGTACTGGACTGGATCGCTGGACTGGAATAATGTAAACCGGGCATTAAGTAAGTTAGATCATGAAGGCCCTTTTTGTGGTGTTATACTTTATGCTGCTATTTACTTTCGCGCAGCTGGATAAAAAATATATAAATATATATATCGGCGTCAGGATCCGACATCGTTTAAATAAAACAAAGGGGTTCTCACACAATCACTTGGTTTATTCCAATTAACACAATGTTAGTCACTACAATTATTTATCACGAATTTGTGGGAGGTGTGCACTCGGCAACGGTCGGCGAACGAATGACCCGAGTCGTGCGCGCGCGCCGCTTTATATAAGGTCCACCGTTGACAGATCGACGGTTGACACATCGACGGTGGCGCCGTCATATATATTAATTAAAATATTATATTAAAGTGGTTTTGGGCTTTTTTTCTTTGTATACATTTATGTTTTCCCGTTTTGAAGTTTGAATTAAAATAAGAGACTAAAAGGTATAGGATTTATAAACCTGACGAACTATATGTTTTGCACTTTGTCCCCTCTGAAAACAATAACCAAACATCTTTCACACAAACAAAGTTGCGTTACAAAAAAGTGCAGACAAGTGGCAAATTGCGTTGGCGAACATTTAATGACATAATTTATTTGTGGACACTCACAGCCACAATAAGAGATCAAAATTGTGTTCACGTACAGAACTGCAAATTGGGTTAACTAACTGAGGTGTTCTTGTTAATGTTGACGCTTTAGAACCAATCCTGATTATTATCAAAAATGGGAATGTAACTCAGCCTCACGCTCAGATTATATTTATGTGATGATTATTGGTCACAGGGATAGATGAAATTCCATAGACAAACATTATCTTACTCTTTCGCCGGTTGATGCGAGGTGTTCATCAAGGGCACGATGGAAAAGATGAGCAGAATGAATCCAGTATAAAATGTACCGAAGAATTTGTCTTAAGCATTTACATAAATACTTGTAACCTTTTACGTTGTTTATGATTTAATTATCTATAGATCCCGTCCAGTTTTATTGGGTTCTATGACAAACGTAAACAGTATCAATATTACTAAAGCCATTACTCGTTTCTACTAACCAAATTGCATAGTAACGAATTTCTTTCAGGTGATGTGATGATCCATCTTTAGATTTATGTAGTGTTGAAAGATAGCTTCTTTTTGTGTTGAGTAGTTGCTCTGTTACTCATAACATTTTGTGTGTAATTCCTGGTAATGCTGAAATATATGACAAACCTAAATGAAAAGTACTGGTTACGAAATTTAAATAAGAAAATAACCTCAGATACTCAAAATATCATTATGTACTTATTGAAAATAAAAACGATTGACACATAATTTATAGATCACTCTTTAAACGATGAACGATCTCAGATTACTCATACATAAATAACACATATGTAACATTTTTAATTAACTAATATAAATAGGATGATTACATTTACATTAAAAAATAACTATATGGTTAATATTACAAAAAAATATACTTAAACATTTTTCTGAAAAAAAATGACTTCTTGATATTTGAGAGTTGAACAATCAGAAAATAAAAAATGCGAAACAGTATCTAACATGCCATCCTTACCGCGACTCACACAAAACATCACATTGCTCTTATTTCTCCACAAATACCTTGAAGCAATGAATCACAGCGGTACGAATGCAAAGCGTTACACATCGCTTTAAATATATCACGCTATATTGCCAGGTGTGAACAGGACTCGATGATACGGGTGTGAAGAAGCTGAAAATACATACCTATGCATATTTGTCCCAGTCGATGGTCGGCCACGGCAGCTGTTCGCATGTAAGGAGATAAGCCAGCTGCACAGGACATATAGTGCACAAGCATTTGCCCAGACACAGGTGCGCTCTCTATTCGCTCTCATGGCCCGATGGGACGTCAATCCAACAAGCTCGAGATGAGTTTAGATACAACAATATAAACATTGAAGGAAATAAAAATAAAGAAACCCACAGTGTGATAGTTAGTGGCCAAGATAGGCACGTACAGTAACTATTTAATAAATCTGCAACGAAAAGCGCTGTTTCCAGTGTACCTACTTAATCAATGTAAGATTTGGTTACCTTTTGCAATTACTCATAAACTATAGCCGAATCTTTGATATTTTCACAAAAAATGACACTTAAAACTACTGTCCACGGTCAACCTATCCAAAGTTTGACCGCGTTACCCTCAATAACCCTCAAACCAGTCCATCAACGCAGCTATTATATTTTACTGCCACAGCCTAATAATCTTTAAAACGCGATCATTGACACACCGCTGAAATTCAGCACTTGATTGAAAATAATTTACGAGCACTTTTTATGAACAATAAAAAAATAAAAGAGAATCATCTAAAGCGATTGTGATAAAGGGCTTATAACAGCAAAATTAAATTGACTGCACTTTTTTTTTTTTTTTTTTTTATCGACGTAAAATCATCAAATGACCCCTCCCGCTGTGGGTTAGCAGCGGTGAGGGAGTGTCAGACTTTTACTGACTAAAATCGTCGTGTTCCGTCATAGGCTTTTATGTACCAGGGCCGCGGTATCTCTTTCGAACAACCCGCAGCCCAAATTGACTGCACTTAAAAAAAATACTTTTGAGACCATTTACAACTAAGGATTTTTACCGACTTCGAAAAAAAGAATGGTCCCTTCAAAAAAAACAATGGTCGAGTTGAGAATGATTTTAAATGACATACATACTTACTGATCAATTATTTTGTTTTTTTTGTCTGTATCGAAGATGGTAGACGAACAAACTGATGTCTAAACTTTCAGTTACTTTTCATAAAAAAATATATAATTCTATCAGCCTCATATATACTCACTACTAACGTTAAAAACGATTATCTTATAAACACAGTTCTGATATATTAGCGCAACAAACTCCTTAGCTACACATCCATCACAAAAAAACCCTCATACTCCCAAATTCCTATAGTCCCACACTTCTCATTTACCGTAGAACATCAAGTCGATATCTTTTACCCTCCCGCCACAAAGGAGGCCATTGTCGGCCATATCAGCGGTGATTTTTCCCCCTGGTAACTCCCATCTTGATTGAAAATCTATGAATACTAATGAGAACTCGTATTGTTTGTAAAAGAAAGGGAGAATTAATAGTTCGTGGCTATTGCCTGATAGGATTAGCAACTGTTTGGTGTTACGTACCTACATATTCGTTTGCCAGTTATAGTTAATTAAAACGGTGCAACACCAATTACAGTAATTAACAAAGCGTTAAAAACCGTAAAAGTAGTTTTATTTCAATGTCTAATATTCGTGTAAGTGTCATGAATCAATATAACAAAGTAACGGTTACTAAAAACAAAAAAATATGAAAAAATAATGTCATTACAGGAGGTAACAATTTCAAAATTATCTTAATTTAAAAATATTACTCTTTCTCGAAATGAAATAGTGGTATTGATTGCACTAGAAGCTCCATACATACGACATTATAAATACCTACATGAACATTCGACATAATTATTCCGGTATATTATTGTAAAATTAAGAGACATTTTAAAAGAAAGCAGTTAAAATACCTTTCAAAATCGTACCTTCAATTCTCCAAAATTCTTCCCTTTTCGATAAGACACAAACCGGGCATCATCATCTACGGCAACCGGACAAAAGCCGGTCATTCTTACTTATGGCACTCGAAGTGTCCGGGTATCCGGAACACGGGTGTCTTGATTGAAAATCATTTGCGATAGATCTAAAGCCTTAGGAAGGATTTTATGTCGGTCAAATGTACCGTAGGTATGTATGTGAGAAGTGGTATATTTTGTGGGTGAAATCTTTGGGTGAAGATATTTTGAGGTTGATAAAGTGTTATAATATTTATAATATCTACAGCTTCAGGAAAGTTATAAATGCGAAAGGGAGTTTGTTTGTGACGCTTACTCGCTAAAGCTACTGAACCGATTGATTAGGAGATGAGGCGTATCTTGGACCCGGGGATAGGCTACTTTTTATACTGGTGCGAGCAGTTCCCTCGAGATGCTGAAGACGTGATCTTAATCTAGTGGATGTAGAGGTATGAAAGTACCAGTGAGTTTCATATTCATCAACGAAAGGGCTTATATTCTTAATTTATCAAAATAAATAAGAATAAAAATATCTGCTAGTAATATTTTATTTTTCGATTAACAATCTTAATCGTATGTTAGTACATGATATTAAAGTTTTTGCTACTGCCCCGCATTTTCAGCATCTCAATGTATCTGTACTTAACTCAGTTCCTCAATGTAACTACAATTATAGTTCTCATTGGGAGCTGTTAAACTTCATCTTACTTAACCGTGGCAGAACTAAGTTTGTGTTAAACTGTTTAACTTAAGCTTTAAGTTTTTGAGTGCAATAATTATGTTAAGCTGTTGTTGTACATGGTACTTATTTTAAATACTTACGTGGCTTCGTAGTTTCGCTTGCTTGGTGACTGTCATACTCCATGTTAAAATATTTAAATTGTTTATTTGCAAGTCATGTTTTTAACGACTATTTTCATGGACAATACAAAACGTCCGTTTTTTGTTCTAAATGTTTACTTAGCGAAACGTGGAAATTCATAGAAAACCGTTGATTTAATAAAATTGACGTTTGTGTTGTATTTGAACTTGGGCCCTAAGAAGAGTTATAAAAATGGCTTAAACTAGTAAAAAACTATTTCATTAGGAAAGTTGTTTGTAATCACGTGTTGTATCGGTCGCTAATTACCAGTCAGCCAGTCACCCTATAAGTAATTATATGACACCAGAAGATTATGTTCAATTGGATAAGTAGGTGCGACTATTATAAATCCAATAATAGTCATGTTCTATGCCATGAATGGTGTAAATGAGACCCAGATTTTCCTATTTTAGTCTCGTTCTAACCTTTACTCATATGTGGGCGATATTACCTTTTCTTCTTAATACCAAACACCAGACAAATATGTAAGTACTTCCTTGGAGAAAAATAATCTTGACCTAAAAATGTGATACCAAAAAAGTCCTAAGTATTTCCATTCACAGTTTTTTTTTAATACCTACACCAAAACATTATAATACGTTTATACTTTTGTTCTCATTGTACAATAATCTTTTTCTACTATTCTAAGGTGTTGTATAAAGCTCAAAATACCTCTTTGTAACGAAAGTAAGCTATATTTCGCCATAACGGGACATTTAGATTTCGAGAAAAAATAAGTGTTAATACAAAATTAAGGAGTTTTTGGAGCTCACACGGTCTGATTATTTTTGTATTTTGATATACTTACTATATTTTACTGCGAGCTCAATATTTTCTTTCCATAAAACCACAAAAGAAATTGTCAGGTCCGGGAATCGAATCTGAAACCTCGCCGAGTACCGTCCCATGCCATGCTGAAAGTCATTTTTCCACGAAGACGAAGTCGGGAGCAAAAGCTAGTTATTAATAAACCGTATTTGATCTCTTCAAAGGTATTCATAAACTTCAGCGTTGTTATGACGATAAACTTTAAAAAAGAATTCAAACAAAAGAAGGTTTATGAGAAAAGGCACACCGTTTGTAGTTCAAACTATTAATAGGTGTAGTTTAATAACATACCGTATACGAGTATAGGAAAATCCCCCTGTAACAGCTAGAGAGCTAGTTTAAAAATTTCACACTAGCGGATTTTCCGCTCAGTTTTCCCACGCGTTATTAAACCGAGCTTACACGCGCGACACTTTTAGAGCGGTAAAATTCTATCGCTCTTCGTTTTTTTTAGTAGTTTTGTCAATTATTGTTTGAAACCGTCTGTATGAATCGAAAATTTGACATAGTGCGAGCTGCAACCTCTAATAAGACTGTTACATTACATTCACATTTATTAAATCCATGTGAATGAGGGAGTACATAAGGGAGATCGTAGGAGGAATACTCAAGGAAATACATAGGGATAGTGTTAAAGAGAACAAACAGAGGTGGTATATAAGAGAGTAGGTACATAAGGAAGTATATAGGGGAGTAAGGGAGTACAGGGAAATTGCCATATTTAGTGATACACTAGAAACAGTTCTTCTATTCATCTATCTACCCACCTAAGTATTTATCGTTTTCAGAGATCAAATCGAATTCCCTCAGCTAAGAATTGAGATAATACATCTCGTATGAATATCGGGTGACACGTTACTCGTACGTAGTTTATTCAGAGGTAAAGTTCATTGAACCCTGGTGAATCAAATTTATTTACACTACTTGTGAATACTGATGTAAAAGGGGAATAACCTTGTTTTTATGTAAGACTTGTGGTGTATGTAGGTACACTTGGGTGCAGGGAATTAGGATCAGTTGTATGTAGGCTTTCAAATATCATTTTTTGTCCAAGCAACGCTTAGATTTTTCCATTTCATCGAATTTAATAAAGTTTAAATTTTATTGCACAAAAATATTCGTATCATTGGTTGTGTATTTTGTGAGGAAAATATATTTTAATAAAAAAAAACCGCCTACCTTAAAAAATAAAGAAATAAGTTGAATAATCAGAAATCAATCATTACATTTAATCTAAAAAATATGCTTATTGGACCCTATTACGCATAAAAGCTAACTAAAATGTTGTATAAAAGTTACATTTTTACTTGCCTGACCATCGAACCCACTCGTACTTAAAAGACCGTGGTTTTAACCAACCAGGCTCTTCAAATTCGTTCAAAACTAACTCCTTATTGAAACAAAAATAATTCCCAATACCACCCTCACATACATACCACTTACCCTGCCTACCCCTAAACTGAGAGTAAGATTGTGGAATGCATTACTGTACCCAATAAGTCCCTAATAGGGGAGGTTTTAGCTATTACTGTTCCCCAAAAAGCTTCTGATTCAGAGAAATGACCTCTCACATTGACCTTCGAGTTAGAGCTGGGAAAAGAGTTTATCGATAGTTGTGGAAATGTGAATTCAAGATATTTTATTTGTAACATTTTGTTTTTGTGCTGTTAAATCGTTTTACAATATATTTTGAAACATATATTGTAAATTTTTGGCTTAGAAATCGAGAGATTACACTATTGACGTTAGACGCGTATGTCAAGCATTATGGCTTTTTTGAAGGAATACTCAAAAACTTTATATTATTTTCCCTTGTCTTGTTTTTTTTACTAACTTAGTTATATCTTTGTCAACAACAACATTATTTTACTATAGTTATTGTATAAAAGTTCAAGGGTCTTTAATTTGAGTTCAGTGTTACTTTTCTTTGCCTCATTCATCATTTTAAGTACTATTTCCTGTTTCATGTTACAAGGCACTCAAGCGATCAAAGAGTTATCGATCTAAAGTATATTTATATGCTGATTTCCCAAGTAATTTTCTTTTCGTGAATTATGCAATGATGTTCACAAAAAATAATGTAGATATCAATATATTGAGTGATATCAGTCTAATCGAAAATTAGGCCTTAGTAAGTAGTAACAAAAATAAATATTTATTACATTCTTATAAAAAGGTGCACAGCAAGTTTCACAGCTGAACATATTGTGATAAAACTTGGCAGCACAAATCAGAATAAAATACAGCTTACCTTTTATCCGGGTACGGGAAGGAGTTCCTTCTCTAGGCGGGTAAAACACAAGCAGAAAAATAAACCTTGAAAAAAGTTTAAAAAAAAAAATCTGGTTACTCAAAGATCGATAGTCGATATACATAAGTCCTTCACAACACTATCCATTTAAGCATTGTTTTACGCATCTACGGCTAGCTGTGACGTAAGCACTGCGAGAAAAACCGAGCGCAAACAAAATGCCCAACGGACATTCTCATTTTATTTCAGCACATTTTCAAAAGTACCAAATGAATGGCTCTTGTTTGTTATTCCAAATAAATCGGTACTTTTAGTGAACCGCACACTTCAGACGAAAAAGTCGGTCGACCTTTTTTTGAAGAAAATCTTGATTCCAATCAAAGTCTTCAGTCGGTCTGATACCGGCTAAATCCCTGATCTTTGTAACGTGCGTACTACCATTCATCTTCCTGCTGATTTATGAGCCCAAACAAACTATCGGCCGACTAAAAGTTTGCAGTGTACATACTATTAGTGTATACTGAGTTTTAGTGCAATATTTTATGCTTCCAAATTGTGTGGAGGGAAAACTGTTTTGTTGAACCTTTTTTTGCGGTTCCATGAAATACAGTCATCGTAAAAATTGTAACTTGTTTTACAATGGTGCGTTTGAAAAACAACGCTTTGTTTTCTCATACATTATGTTGCAAAAAATTGGAGTAAACTGAGTGAAAAGAGTTAAATTATTTATTACTATTTTTCTATGCCAAATAGTTTACAATATGTATATCATAGAATTTACAGGGTTGAACGATGCTCGTGAATTATTTTTTTACATTATATAATATTTCAGCATCTTGTTTTACCATACCTACACACAAAGTTTGCCTTTTAGTAAAGTAAAATCTACATCTACATGAGGGCCTAATATTCAAGGACCTTTACCCTACACACAAAAATCGCCTTGTCATCAATCATTTGTGCACTATCTTTGCACTACTATCTCTTCTAGTACCATTTCTGTAATTACATAGATATTTATTTATTTACATACATATTTACAACAAAAATAAACTATCCTAGTAAAACAATAAAAAAAACTCTATTCTAAAAGACGTCAAAAAATTCATCCCCATCGCTGTCAACTGGGAGCGTACCCAAAAGACTGGCAGCATTACCTCGTTGGATGGCCAAGTACCTAGTACCTAAGTAAAATCTATATTTCTAGAGGTAGGTCTAGAATATGCTTGCCCCATTTCCATAACAGTTTGACATTTGATTGATTGACGTTATCAACTGTTACAATATGTTGGCGCTATGTTCCATAGCTCATTGTCAAACGTTGTCACTCAAAGATATTGTCTGTGTTTGCTAATAGTAGGTACTTACTAGGCCTTTTATGTTGGTAGTGTTGGTCTAGGGCGCCTAGAGTGAATCTATACCACGTATACTAATAATCTTTACTAATAGTTGCTGGGGAGTTTGTTCCACCACTTCTTCTTCCCAGCAAAAACACATAGGAAGTGGTGAAGGGCGGGCGTTTTGGGGGCTGTCTTTTGTAAATTTGACGTTCAAAAAGTGCTGATTTTCAGCCTACTTTGAATAAATGACTATTGTTTTTTTTTTTTAATTTTTCTACAAACATGAATTTGTCTGAATCCGACACATAACTTTTCTGAAACCAGTTCAAAGTAATGAAACGGCAAAAAAGTTTTGTAGGGACCTTTGGACCAATTGGATATTGGGTTGATCCTATCAAGGTAGGTACTATCACGAATTGGTTTTGCATTTCATGCCTTTATTAGAAGACAGAGTTTTTGTTCCAGATTCATTTGATATCCCTTACGAAGCAAAGCGAGGAAGGTGAGATAAATTAACATACGTACCTACATCTGCTTCTATTTTGTGAATGTTTTTGAAATCATTCCCTTTTTTGGGCTCTATTTGGCTATAGACCTGTTTAGGTACATGTTTTGAGTAAGTAAAAAAACATAATTAAAAGTTGAAAACCCAACTACTAGACAGCCAGTTCTTTAATTCTGTCTTGGGGTACTATATGATCAGTAGGTATAGGATAAGATTACAGCTTGCCTCCGAAACGTACTTTAAAATGTCTACCAACTCTTGAGTTATTTTATACTAACTTCTGCCAGCGGTTTTACCCGGGTCCCATATAGAGTATGTACTTCACGCTCCATAGGTACATGGTCAATTTATATCAGGCGTATCTATTCCTATTAATGGGAAAAAGAGAAAGTTAGGAAAATAGGAGAAATAATTTTCACAATAAATAAGACATTAAAATGTCGGACTTATTTAGTGCAATTCTCAGTAGAGTATGGTAATTTATCAAGCTCTAAATGCAGAACACAATACTACTTAATTTATACGGCTCTGTACAGGAATCAAGTTAATTATTTCCATAGTTTCAGTACAATGCCGGCTTTTAGTAACAATTGCTCAAATAAATAGGAAATTAATATAGAAGCCTAACAATTAGGTACTTCATTATATATATTGTGCGTGCTTAGTTGGTATTATTTATAAAGTCCAGTTTTTGAACCCCGGGAAAGACTGCTCTTCTAACTTATTTGTTTATTTTACACTAGCTGTTTTTTCATAGTTTTAAACGTGTCCCGGGCATCTTCTTGTATTCATATTACATATTATATTGTAGTCTACCCAAGAGTTCAGTAGTTTCATAATCTTTAGAAATATTTTTCACAATTTATAGAGAGTTTCATATTAGTTACGACTTAGCCTGCTAAGTATAGGTCCTAATAAGAGGGTCTTGTGAAGGTGGTTTTTAATGCATCACCGCCTTCCATTCATATTTCCATGCTCAACTAAATCGATATAGCTACCACAAATATGTAACAAGCATACAGTATTAATTTCGTATTTGCAATACAAGTCAGTATTACACCATCCGTCTCACAAGTATCACTATGCAAAGCTAAACTAAGCCAGAAATGCGTACTTTCCGCTCCGCTTAGCAAAGTGAAGCAGCCCCCTTAGCCACGAGCCACATTTGTCATTGTCAGAGGTGACAAACGGTGCTTACCATGCTCCTATCTCGACATCATTGTTTTACTTAATTAATTGCACAAAATTATTTCTCGAGTAAACAAAATTACTATCTCGAGTTAACAAAACAACAGATAAATTAAATATTTCAAACTTCTGTACATATATCGATAGAGCCTTTCTTCTAAAAAGATACAACAAACTAACTGAATTAATCTCGCATTTACAAATACAAGTAGGTTAGCATTACACCATCATCCGTCTTACAATTACCACTATGCAAAGCTAAACTAAGCCAGAAATGCGTACTTTCCGCTCCGCTTAGCAAAGTAAAACAGCCCCTTAGCCACGAGCCACATTTGTCATTGTCAGAGGTGACAAACGGTGCTTACCATGCTCCTATCTCGACATCATTGTTTTACTTAATTAATTGCACAAATAAAGGTGAGACAATGGTTGGTATTCACTTAGTTGGAATGTTCGCTGTTGTGATGATTTCATGTAGACATAGCCTACTTTGAGTGTCTGACATAGGTTCTAAAGCTAGACTTATAGCACAATAACCTTGTATATGAAGATCTGTGTGATTGGTTGCTTTGGCTTTTTTTTTTGGTAGTGTGCGCGGCTCTCTTTTGTTTTGGGAACATTTTCATACATTGATATACTTTGACTACTTGTCTGTCAACAGCAGGCTCCGGTTGAACATTATTTATTGTTCTTCAACTCTAACATTTTTTCCTTGGCACAATATACTTACAATGCCTTTTATATACTTACGACATCGTATCTTCTTCTGTCAGTTCTTTTGGCTGCATTTTCACAGTTTCAGAATTTGTTTCTAGTTACAAGTATTGGATCAATTATCAAAGAAACAAACCCTTCTACTTTATAAATATGTATTAGCATAGAAGTCACTACAGATATTAAACGTAAATTTCACCCACCCATGAAGGCAATTTATTTTTGCCAAAAATATAACTGCAAACCGGTTTTGTACTTCAAATTCTTTAGCTCTTAAAGTGCATATTAAGATACTATCGCATCAGCTACTTTGTTAAAATTACTTTATTAAAAACTTTTGATACAGGCTGTTGTATAAATAAAATTTATTTTTAAAAAATATAGAATTTTCTATTGCAAAAAGTACTCTAGTGTCAGTGAGGATCCTTTCATACAATTTTGTATCAGACCTAAGCTCGTAGCAAGACACAAAACTTTTTGTGCTGTCTAAATGTCATTTAGACATAATTATATATGGCGATTTCAGAATATATTCCAAATGGCAGAGCGTAATTTTGTTTTTGCTATTGCGTTTGTGATCACTACCTAATACCTTTACCTAATACCTTTACCTTTTTTAATTTTACATAATCCTACACTAACATTTTTCCAGTTCCATTACAAAAAAACATTTTGAAACCCGTCTTTAAAAAACAACAACATGTACATACTTCTCATTTTGCACGAACCATTTAAAAAAATATTATATTTATATTAATTAACGATTATAAAACCGAAATGGTAAATGAGTTCGCTAAATCAGAGCAAATTAAAGCTGTATTTGGTATCTTCAATCTACATGAGGAATATATTTAATGGATCGCATAAACGTTGTATGAATATCTGTACTTCATTAAATTATTTTTGTTTTTCGAAAAGTTATTACGTCATCGTGAACTTTTAAAATTTGGGCCATAATCAAACTGACTTCTTTCAGCACTCAGATAAAATATAGACTATGCCATCTTGGGATTGTGTAGCTTCCCAACAGTGAAAGGGATTTTTAAATTGGTTCAGTAGTTTTAAGGGTATAAACAAACATTAGTCTAGTATAGATATATAATTGTTGTCAGATTAATGTATTTTCGTCAGCTACACACGAATATTTTCTACTAAGAAATTGTTTTTTTATTTACAAAACTACTACAAAAGTACCCGAAAATACTAAGGAATTCTTTCACAAAGAGTTGAAAACAACAAAAACATACATTTTTGACTGAAATACTACACATTAACCCCAGACGTTATTACCATGAATCTGCCTAAACAACTAGTGAGCGTCTAGCCCATGGAGAACGAAATGACTAGCGGAGATATCATAACGGAAAATCTTATAAGAAAGTAGCGTGCCAAAATGCGAGTGTGCAGGGGACGAGGAACGTCACTATCTCCACCCTTATACCTACGATGATGATGATTTTATAATACCGAAAATCGATAGATGTCTCATACATAGATCCCGAACGCCTTGTTAGTTCTATGTGGTCCTAACAGGCAGGCCCAAAGCTTGCCGGGGCTGCGGGATTGTTTGAAATAGTTACCGCGGCCCTGGTACATAAAGGGCTTAAGAAGGAACATGGCGGGTTTTAGTCAGTAAGAGTCTGAAACTCACGCGCACAACGGGAGAGATCATTTGATGATTGCCCATAAAAAAAAGTTCACTCCTTACTGATCGTTTTGGTCATGCCTTCCGTACATTTTTGACCTAGAAAAAGGTACCCGACCTACCTGCCTTATAGCATCTCTGTTTATCTTTCCTTACTCCACGGTCTACCCTTATTGAAGGTGCCACTCATAATACCAAGCGATTTACTTCTAACTGCACTAGAATGCCAGAATAAATGGCTTACATGACATTTTGTTGCTCGTTTTCATAATATTATGCAAAGGGCTTTTTGTATATACATACATATTTATACTTATCTACTATCGTACTGTGTTACTGAAAGGGATTAGTAGTTTCAACGTGGTTTTTCACAGCCACTGTTATATTTTGTGTAGTGAAAATTTTCAATTTAGTATTTCAGTTCTTACCTTTATGTTGTAGTGCAGTATAGGGTCGCATTAGTTTATCAAAAGTAGATAAACAATTTTAGAGAAAATTACGGTAAATTGCTCTGCGTCTATTTAGCTCTAAGTGCCTATGTCTTTGTTCGTTTCGCTTGCTGCTAACTTTCAATGTATTTTAATAGATACACGCTCTTTTGTCATGGTCATATTAAATAGAACATTTTTATAATGATTAGATTTAGAAATACAATACATAGGCGATAGATATCATATTTTATTTAAAGCCGTGCTTTACTTCAGCCTTCAAGTTCTTAACTGAATTTATCTAAGATGTATTATTTTATTACCGTCTTTTCAGCAAAACAAGTGGTTGGTTACAACAATGCTCATTTATAAAGTACAAAGAGTAGGTAGCCTACTACCAATGAAATAATATTGTTAGCTGCCAGTAGTTACAAAGAGGGCAGCAGAGACGAGCGACCATAGACACCTCGCCATTTAGCCGTGCATCTATGCTTGGAGGATTCCATTTTCGAACGTCATTGTGACAAGACATGTTATAGTTTGACGGGAATGCGATTTTGCCGCGTTCTTGACTAATCTTAGTTGATTTTCATGTTTAAACTATTTCTTGTAATTTCCTCGTTAAACAAACCTGCTTCTGGTTTTTAAGATCAGAAGTGGGATAGTCTCACTCCCACTATAAAGTTTTTGATTTCAGTTTAGATTCATTGGCACTTTTATTAAGTACGACGCGGTGTAAGGATATCCGCCATTACCGAAGTTTTTGCCGTGCGTTGCAATCTACGCAACGGTATATTCAAGATGCTTTGAGGTCAGGTGATCTGTTCTATTGTTTTGATTACACATCGGAAGTAATTATGCTCTTAGCTGTATTTAGTGGAAAAATGTGTAATAATGTACCAACCATTGGTATTGTCACCTATGAGTATTCTGTGTAGCAAAAGCTGAAGTGAAGTTAACTACACGTAACTTATCAAACCGTAATGGTAGTTGTGTTTTCAGCGTTGCTGACACATGATTAGTAATTATGATATTTCTGAGACATAGTTTCTAAGTCTTGCCTTGAATTTATTTCTTTGAGAGCGTAAAGCTTTCCAGATTTTGATGGTCAGAAGTGGCCGAACGAAATGTATGTCGTAAGTGCTTGTTCGCAGACTTATACACGAGAATGTGTAACGGCCGTGTCGTGGCCCAAGCGCTTCTGTGCTGGTGTTGCTGATTGCAGCACGAGCGCTGCTCTGCCGGTGCTCCTGATCGCGGCACAAGCGTTGCTGTGCTGGTGCTCTTGATCCTGGCACGAGCGCTGCTGTGCTGCTGCTCCTGCTGGTTCTGTTGGCTTATGCCTTCCGAATAGTCTGAGCCTCTGGCTTATGGCTTCCGTATAGTCTGAGCCTCTGGCTTATGGCTTCCGTATAGTCTGAGCCTCTGGCTTATGGCTTCCGTATAGTCTGAGCCTCTGGCTTATGGCTTCCGAATAGTCTGAGCCTCTGGCTTATGGCTTCCGTATAGTCTGAGCCTCTGGCTTAAGGCTTCCGTATACTCTGAGCCCCTGGCTTACGGCTTCCGTATATTCTGAGCCCCTGGCTTGACTATGGCTTGACTTGACTATGACTTCCGTATATTTTGAGCCCTTGGCTTGACTATGACTTGACCATGACTTCCGTATATTTTGAGCCCCTGGCTTGACTATGACTTGATTTGACTATGACTTCCGTATAGTTCGAGTATTTGTTCTTGATAACATATTTCTTGCGCTTGAGTGCACGCTTGCACCCACGGTTTAACTAATAAGTAAAAGTAATCGTATTTCTTCTTACAACTAATATGTTTCAGCTTTACACTCGAAACCAGGTTAATAATTTACATGATTTCTTTGTATCTTGTGTGTGTATATGTGTGCAACTAATATGTTTCAGCCTTACAGTCGACACACTTACACTGGGTGGTATACCAGTGTTCTGTTATTAATTTTGTACCTGTTATTTGATTTAAAGTTGATGTTATTTATTTGCGAGTCACTGATTGGTATACCAGTGTTCTGTTATTAATTTTGTACCTGTTATTTGATTTAAAGTTGATGTTATTTATTTGCGAGTCACTGATTGGTATACCAGTGTTCTGTTATTAATTTTGTACCTGTTATTTGATTTAAAGTTGATGTTATTTATTTGCGAGTCACTGATTGGTATACCAGTGTTCTGTTATTAATTTTGTACCTGTTATTTGATTTAAAGTTGATGTTATTTATTTGCGAGTCACTGATTGGTATACCAGTGTTCTGTTATTCATTTTGTACTTGTTATTTGATTTCAAGTTGATGTTATTTATTTTTCTTTTTTTGAGGTTTGTAAGTCCTCGAATAATTTTTATTCTGAAAGTGTCATGTGTTCAGAAAAACCGATGATGACCACGATAACCAATCGAGATTTAAATATGACGAAATTGAGCTAGATCCAACTCGCTTATTGAATGTGCAGGTGTTCCGAGACTCAACCAGGCTCACCCAGATCCTGCCGAGGACGTCAGGGTGTCAGGAGAGGCCGTGTTAGCTGCCAGTAGTTACAAAGAGGGCAGCAGAGACGAGCGACCATAGACACCTCGCCATTTAGCCGTGCATCTATGCTTGGAGGATTCCATTTTCGAACGTCATTGTGACAAGACATGTTATAGTTTGACGGGAATGCGATTTTGCCGCGTTCTTGACTAATCTTAGTTGATTTTCATGTTTAAACTATTTCTTGTAATTTCCTCGTTAAACAAACCTGCTTCTGGTTTTTAAGAATATTCTTTACAACATTACCTCTTACACTCCCGCATATTATTATAAATTAATAATTAATATCGGCATAAAATCCTTTTTATTGTTAATCTTAATTGCAATATAGGATCGTCCGATAGTCGTTAAATTGTGATTTTAATGCATCCACATTAAAAACGTTCAGTAAAATTATGCAAATTATATTTTAATTAAAAACTGCATTTTTTGATATTTTTGGACTTGATTTTAATGGCGTTATTTATGAGTTCGTCCTCAGGCAGGGTGGAGTGATGACTTGCGCAAGACGGCTGGCAGGAGCTGGATGCGAGAAGCCGAAAATCGATCTCAGTGGCGTGCACTTGGAGAGGCCTATGTCCAGCAGTGGACTGCGATAGGCTGATGATGATGATGATGAGTTCTGGAGTTCGAAATGTGATTTCATACTTAGTTTTATTTACGTATAGACAGTGAAAGAAACTAATTACTGTAAAAAATATGTCATTAGCCAAGAATGGTTATGTTTTTCTTAATAAAATATGCTACTAAAAGTTAGGCTCCATGACCATGAGAATGATATCGACAATTTAGCTGGTCTTCACGGTTTCACTCGTATCCTGAGGGAACTATTTCCCGCATATGGATAAAAGAACATACTTAGCTCTTCTTTCTCATGCTTTGCATTATAAGTGTAAATATCATTTAAAACTAAATCATATTGGCATGAAAGCGTGTCAGATAACAAAGTTACTTTAGCATTTGTCATTTAATTGATAATGAATGATTTTGCTTTAATAAAACAAATGAATTTAAATATAATACATGTATTTTCAACTTCGCACACAATCAAGGCGTTTAGAGAATACAATATTATTACATTCATCTTATTTAGCTCATTTATTTATATTGTGAATGCGAAAAGACAAAATTTTGTCCTCACAGAGTAGTATAACAATTAGGCATAATATAAACGCCCTGTTTCTGTATATTTGTCTTTTCGCAATCAAAATAATCAGTTGTCATAAAATTAATCAATTAATTTATACAGTAGCCTTTTTGGCACATTTAGTTTGACTAAAACAAAAGAGAATCAACCCGTAGATGACAATTAAGTAATTTTAAAAAAACATTTACAAAAAAAAATTAAAGAGTTAAAAAAAAACATTATTAAATACAATTTGACATTAACAAAAATTATCACTACCAATTTATTGTCTTCCATTAAAAACAATATAAAAGTACACATAATTAATTAAGAATATATCTAATTAGTTTCACTTGCATTATTGTATTGTAAGGAAACTATTGTAAACACATAGTAAATGTATGTTTTTTTTCCCCGGTTCTTCTCCATGAGACACAACTCTTAGAACCGAGCCCCATAGAACTAAGTTAAGAAGAACTTTTATAGGTCTGTTTGAAATATTTCTTTGAGTTTGAGTTTACCAAACTTTGATTGACAACAATATTATGATTCTAGTTTACTGCGTACTGTCTACATAGTTTGCTTACACCTTATGTTTGTGTCTAACCTCGCAATTGATATTCATCCCTCGTTATTCCAATCTTGTTATTATCGTATAATAATTCAGGTTACTACGTTGTTACAGTCAGCAGTGAGATCAATATGTTGTTTGTTGTAAGGAATAGGTAGGTTACTTTAAATGTAAGTTCTATTGTGTATGTCAAATTACGGTCAAATTAATTTGAACATTTTACTGTATCGACACAAAAATATTATTGCATAAAAAAGACGATTTTTTGTAATAAAAATTCTTTTAAATTGTATGTCGCTAAATAAAGAGAATTCGTTGGTTAAAACTTAAAAAGTGCCAAATATATGACTGGATTTTTTGCAACAATTAAAACTGGTGTAATAATTTTACCTAAGCGAATCCCACCTAGTGGAAACAACATTAATTTACTTATTATTACATTGTAATAAAATATATTATAACATTCTCTAATACATATAAACATACATGCACATCATACTAACGTCCCGATTAGCGATTGGCAGCCAAATTAGGCAGTATTCAACCTACTGTCCTGTCTATAATTCGTTCCTTTTAGACATATCGTTTTTAATCTATGGTCTATTTTTATTTTATGACAATTTTTTACTATTTTACACGTTTTTACAGTTAAAATATTGTTATTATTTTTATGTTTAATATTTTTTATTAACATAGGAAATAATAATTGTAGAAACTATGTATTTTGATTGACTTATAAAATACGTACGCATGTTGCTATTTTATCCTAAATTAAAATATTGCATAGAAAATCTTTATATTGTCCTTTTAAAATTAAATGTGTATACATTTTTTTTACTATTATTATTATTTTGTAACTTATTTTTTAATGATATTATGTTTTTAAGTAAATGCAATAATTACAGAGATCTTCTATTTAAAGTACATTACAATAAAATTATTAAAAAAAAATTGGGCTAATAAATTAAAGTATAGAATTAAAATAAAAGGTTATAGCCAATATATTCATTTTTCAAAACATTTTTTTACTATAGAAGTTTCCATTAAGTAAGCCAAGTAATTAAGGCAGAAATAACTTACACTCTTGCTTGTTTAACTAAACATAAGTTCTCGTTTATTATTATTTCTTAAGTTATTAAGTTGTGATGAGCTTTGCAGCTTTAAGTAAGAGATCATAGAATAAGATAAAAGCTAAGCCAGACAGGAGGCAATTTTACTTAAGTAAATGAAATTGAAAACGTGAGAGAAATAATAAATAAACATGGATTTAGAAGATTGAAAAAATATCTCTTAGATACCTGTATTGTTATTTGTTTGACTATGTTGTTTTAAATAAAAATGCAACATTTATTAATTGAAAAAAAAAAAAAAAAACATTTTTAATTTCAGTTATGTACTGGCGTATTGTAGGCGACAATCAGAGCATCTATTTTTACTCACATAATAAATTAATAAGATATTCAAAAAAGTATTTTTGATAAAAAAATACGAACAAAAAATAACCCTTCTTCTTCACACTCGGGTACAAAAACTCACTTTTGAAAATATTTTAAAACTGAAAAGAAAACCAAATACATAACACTATTACAATTGAAACCAAGTAAACAGATAAAACCAATAATATTCTGGTAGGCCATTTATCATAGAATCGGATGACAAATGGGCCGAACTATTGATCACCTTGTCGGGAATGAATGAACATAAATATGAGTGAACGACTTAAGACCGGCTTTTAGTTCTTTTCTGAGTGAATGATTATTGTGTTGGAACGAATGTTACGTCACTGATCGATTATAAATAAAAATATAGCTGTTTATTTGGCCAAAATTAGTCCTAAAATTTCGGCTAGCTATTTTATCATCATCATCATCATCAGCATTTTGCAGTCCCATTGCAAGGGACAGGCCTCTTCTTAAACATATAGAATTATTCTCTCAGTTGCAATGTATTAGTAATTAAGAATTTATGTAGTATATTAATCTGAAAATGGATCAGAAACCTTCAAAATTATTTCAAACCATTGTTCTCTGAGATTTTTAACGTCTTAGCCTCTACTTAGGCATATCGTCCCCAACAATATTAGGTCCTCCTACCAATCTCTTACTTCCGAAAACAAATAACTAGCAAGGGTACCTTGAATTTATGGGCTAATTTATCGAAAGGCCTGTACCGAAACCTAATTAATGTGCGCGCAAATTGTGTGTGAAATTGGAACGCACTCTAGAAACAAAGCGATCTGTCAAAGGCCTTTGATTGCTATCGACAACCGTTTAATAGGTCCCTTTTAATAATTACTATGACGAAATTGATCTGGTATTAATAGGAATGTGCGTAAGAATTACTTATATGCATATTTAGCTACATATTCGGGGTTTCCTGGTATTGTAGCTGAATCTTGACTATATAGTCAATCGCCACGCTTGCTCAATGCGCTTGGTGATACCAAGCGCATTGAGCGCGTGGCGATTGATGCTCCATCCTTCTCCGTGTGAGAAGAGGCCTGTGCTCAGCAGTGGGACGTTAAAAAAGCTGTAACAGTAGCTGAATCTTATACAGACCTCAATTCTAATTACAATGGTGGTTTATGTTCGATTGGTAACATTGTGAAGTCTCGGGTAGTAACTTTTTTATAAATTTACATTCCTAAAATACCTGAACAAAAACAGTGCTTTGTTATTCAATGAGTTCGATCTAGCTTGATATGAAACATTGTTTAAGTTGGCAATGAAACAACACCAAACATATTCATTCACATTTGTCATGGCAGAATTAAGAAGGATGGTAGGATTATTACAATATAATCTAAGACCAGAGATGTAACATTCAATCGTCATACAATGTTTGCCTAAGTAAATGCACATAATAGTCTGGCTCCCAGCCAAATACATTATCAAACAAAACATTTCATACAAAGCTCTCCTTAGTTCTGTAATCGTATATAAATATATTATTCTCTCTATCAAGTGTTGGTATACAAACGAACTTATTTCTACCCTCCACAGAATCGCTTACGTCTAAAGTTATTGAATATACATTGTTAGTTTTAACATCTAGGTTCAGTATTTGTATCTGTTTATTGTTCTCATTGGCAGTGTCTATCGCTAGTTCATTAGAATAATGATTATCGTGTACGTCGGCGTATGTCTCGTTATCTGTCTCATTAATGGCTGCTATCATTTTCATACTATTACGTCTTGTGTTCTCTACGTTTATAATTTCACCTACTTTCATTTGTTGAACTTCTTCTTTGACTTTTTTACTTTCTCTGTTGACGAAAATTTTTTGGGAAGATGTCCTATTACTATATCTCCTCCAAAATGAGTCTGAAGTATTCTGACTGCTGGAGAATCCTGTAGAGGTTGTTGTGTTGAACGTGTCACGTCTCTGCATCGTTTCCCTCAACGTACGACTACACCTCATCAACTTATTTATCTTTAACAGCTTGACGAATCCTTCCCTAAACTTGGACGACATCAAATTGTATAATATTGGATTTATCGCCGAATTTAAGTACAGCATTACTCTACAAAAATACAAAAGTATATAGTAACCATCTATACCTAATGACATTATTGTCTCTGGTGGGAATACGATGATCCATAGCGTGAGGGCTTTGAAGGGAAGAAGACAGAGGAAGAATGATAAGACAACTGTTCCAAGCATGAGAATGACCTGCTTTCTATAACGTACAACATTGCCTGTATTATTAGTGTTCTTAGTATTCTGTGCTATAATGACGGGGTTTTCCATGAGGTTCTTGGCGATGACGCTGTAGAGGACTAGAAGCACGCCGAGAGGGACTATGAAGAAGACTGCGATGGTCAGGATGAAGAAGAGAGCTGACCAGAAGGTGTCGGCCTGCGTGAGGCAGACGGGGACCTGGGTGCCGTCCTCGTAATCTTCGTACGTAAAGGTAGCCACGGCAAGGATGGGGCTGTGGAGAAAATAATATTGGTTATTAAAGTATAGTAACTCTCTAGGCCGCTGGTTGACGCTTCTCGTGACCAAAAGGCTGGCTATTACCTCGGACAAAGGATTAGCATGGCGATCCAACGAGGTCATGCTGCCAGCCTCTTGGACACGCTCCCAGTCGACAGCTATGAGGCGAATTTTTGTTTGAAAAGTTTTAGGTTTTTTACAGGAATAGTTAATAAATACACAGTCATTAAAAAAGTATGATAATGAATTGCGTTGAAGTTAAGGACACGAGCAATTGATAAATCCACATTAATTGTATCTAATTAAGAGAAAATAAGGAAACATCTAGTTTTCATTATGTGACCAACATGGCCTTTTCCAATAAGAACCGCAAGTCCCGATAATTTAGTACTATGTACATATGTATTATATATGTATGTACTTTAACTATTATTGCGTGTGGTCTGCGGTCAGCCCGATATTGTGGGGAAAGGGGATTTCTTTGTACCTACACAGAGTTAAAGCTACTGAAAAAGGAGAGGCTAAGCGTACTATGAGTGTGGAAAATAATATACACAATTATAAATATCAACTGTTGGAGATATCAGTTCCTGTATTGATGTTCTTGGTTCGTGCTTATATTTTACAGAAATAATAGAGAGCTGCTTTACGGCTAACTAGAACAGCCTTGAGGGTCAAATATTTTAAAATTAAAAACTAGAAGTAACAACTTTTAAAGAACGGTAATTTAAGTAGCAACTTTAAAAAGAAGCATTATCTCACAAAGTCACGTCCAGTATTGTAATAGATCTATGACGATACGAGATTCGCAATTCCCTTATCAATAAACTCGGCACCCAATATAAATAGGTTCTCCCCGACTGGTGGCACCATTCTAAATCTAAACTATGATGTCCTCGGCTACGGCGAAGACCTTTACAAAGCGATTTCGGCCCGACTCGGGGATCGAACCCGAAACCTCGTGCTCAGCAGCCGCACTTGCAACAGCTAGACCAAAGAGGCAGTTCTAAACCATAAGTACATTTTTTTAAGTATCATTCTTTTTCCCAACCATGTTGGGGTCGGCTTCGAGTCAAACAGTGTGTAGCTGAGTGACAGTTGTTTTCATACGAGTATGGAGCCTTTCTGACCTTCTCAGACTTGCCTGCCGGGCTATTCGATACCCAACGGTTGTCAGGCTATCTGGCTTCGGACTACTCGTAACAGATGCCAAGGATGTTCAAATATTCCTGAGCCTTATCCCATATAAATAAGGTTGAAAATTCTGCGAAACTTTTGTCCTCGTCTTATTACATAACGCTGTAAAAATATTTCTTCGTAATGGAGCCTATTTATCTGTTTTCCTTGGTAAATTAAATTATTTCATTACAAGTGGTGGCGTTTGTAGGAATAAGAAAAAAAACTTTTAATTATGAAAAGTCCGCTCATATTTTCTTTTTGTGTGAAGTGCCTGACTTAATTAAAACATCATGGTGGTTATTATATAAAGAATGTCATAGATATGAAGGAATGTAAGATAAATAGCCGTCAGATATCCTAGGCGCCTATATATTCTTGAAATACAGGTGAATTGTAATCGATACTAATATTATAAAGCTAAAGAGTTTATTTGTTTGCTTGAATTTGCCAATCTTAGGAACTACAGAACCGATTTGAAAAATTGCTTCAGCTTGTCCATTTATCGGGGAAGGTATCATATATTCATCCTCGTTTTCAGCCGTAACCTGAGGAAATTACTTTCCGCTCCAAGATAAAAAGTAGCCTAATATGGTATTCTGATAAAACTACATTACTGCCGAGATTGATCAAAATACCTTCATCCTTTTGCACACGAAGATGTAACAAACATACACACATACTCAAACGTTCACCTTCATAATACACTACATGTAACTAACACTTTAACCATCTTCAAGGGAGCATGAAGTTGACATTTGAGGTACTCCACATAAATCTGCAAGAATGTGAAGTGCCTCAAATGTGGATGAACGTGAGTGTCCTCCCTTGAACCCTATACAAACAGACATACAGTTAACTTGGTAAACAAATTGTATAATTCAGCGGCTGCCTTCATATTTAACGCCCACTTGTTAGGGTTGTCGGGGTATGTTATACAGGAATTAATTTTAAGGAGTGCACAAAAAAAAACTGGTGGTACAGAATCATTAACAGAACATATCTGCATCATCAGTAAAAAAAAAATTGACATTCTTTTATCCGCCCTAAAATCAGCAAAATATGGATACCAACTATTCTTACGCGCTTGGAGCAGCGCTCGCGTCAGTAAACCGGTTTCATGTTGCCGCCGTGCCTACTATGACGACTGTGCCCGTACAATCGGTTACAAAATAAACATCTTTCGATATCAATAACTTTTCTTTTTTGTACTAAAACACGATAAAATAAAAATATACGTATCTATAAAACTTATTTAACTATAAGTTGACTTTGCGCATTGGATAAAATTCATTCCTGAATGTTAGTTTAAAGTTATAGGTCGTCTCTTTTTCTAAGCTTCTTTGCTACGTTGTGATAAAATAAAGAAGTTTACTGTTTATGACAGATCCAAAAATTGCTCAACTAGTTTTTATAAATGTATAGAACAGACATGAAAGAGGACCAGGTAAATATGTACCTATCTAAATAGCTGTTGCCCGTGGTTTTAAGTTTGTTTTTCTTTAGACCTTTGATAATGGTAAAGCAAAAATCGATAATTGATTTAAAGTATGATGACTTGATGATTGGCTGAAAGTAATTAAAAATCTAATGAAACTTTTCAGTCGGTCTGAAACGGATACCATACATTTTCTGAACTATGCAAAAATAAAATTATCAGCCGACAAAAGTATGTGCTACTAGCCTCCGCCCGCGGCTTCGAACGTGTAATGTTCGGTTATATCGCTTTTCCAAGAGAATTCTTCAAAAGTCTGGGATCAAAACTATCCTATGTTCTTTCTCAAGGTCAACTCTATCTCTGTACCAAATTTTATTAAAATCAGTTCATATATAGTTAATCAATCAGTGGTTTAGACGTGAAAGCGTAAAAGACAGACAGACAGACAGATTTACTTTCGCATTTATAATATTAGTAGGGATTAGTAAAAAAGTTTCATATTAAGATTTTTTTCATGTGGCAACCCTAGAGTCCTATTGTTTAGAACACAATGTGCAATAACTTAAAGTTCGCAATAACTTAACAGGCTCCTGATGGCGTCCATTGTCTGCTAAATCTTCCAGATAAGCTATAACTTATAGCTTATATAGCTTAGCTTGTGGTATGCATACTGATCAACATAATGTGGTACCTTTACGGACTTAAAAGCATTGCTAAAGCTTCTTAATGTATGGACTCTTTTCATATAACTTTGCTGCCCTGAAGTCAGCCGTGCACGCTATTCGTATAGCCACTACACTTTATTTAGCCTTCTGTATTACTCGCTCTAGATAACAGAAAACAATTGCGCGCGAACATTTAGGAAATGTCCGCGAAATTGCAAACTTTGTACTCGAAAACATGCTGGCAGTAGACTCGCGCCTATGTGAAGACCTTATACATTTTTTTGTGTGAATTTCGTCTTAGGAGTGATTTTTAGATGAAAATATTCTGAACGTGTTGTAACTTGGCCAGATCTTGGGATGTCTAGGCCAGATCCTATGTTTAAAAAATTGATAGTTTGCAGGAAAAATTTACCATACCTTTTATTTATTTAAAGAGTAATGAAATAAAAAACATGACTATACTTTGGCACTTAATATATTAATATCTCCTTTATTAACTAAAGTATTTTAATAAATAGGTACTTTTACAATAGGGGACAAACAAACATTGAAATACACATTTTTAAACATATATTTTGAACATATTTTACTTAGAATTTAGCTATACTATTTTAAAACTGGCAGGCATGACAAGATTGGTTGGCTTATTATACGGCATAGTACCAAGCTGCAATATATTAAGATTTTTATGGCTACACTCGGGTGCAATAAACCGGGTCAGTTACAAATCAGGATAATCTTTTCAGTTTACTCTAGTGGTAGTGTATTGGTATTGATAAACTTAAGTTTACATAATAAAACATTAGGGTAGTCAGAAGCCAGTAAGTCTGACACCAGTCTAACCAAGGGGTATTGGGTAGCCCGGGTAACTGGGTTGAGGAGGTCAGATAGGGCAGTAGCTCCTTGTAAAGCACTGGTAGTCAGCTACATCTGGTTAGACTGGAAGCCGACCCCAACATAGTTGGGAAAAGGGCTTGGAGGATGATGAGTATGAATAAAACATTAGGTAACATGAAGATTTTTTTAACTAACCCAATTTGTTTGCCCTCCAATGTACCTAAGTATATACGCAGTTTTAGAAAAATCTTATGGCGTTTTATATATTGCAAAAATATGTGCATTTATACAGACAAAGACAGAGTATGAAATAAATAACAACGATAAAATATCTACAGCACGGGCTCAGTAACCGAATTTAGAATTCATCGCTTTATTATTCTAAAAGCGCAAAATGTCTTATGTAAGTAATAATTTACAATGGTTCTTAAAATATCTTAAAAGCATTGTCATTTTAACACATACACCTGTGTCTTAGGAATATTTATTAGGTCTCAATATACTTTTTATAGCTTACAAGGCTTATTTTATTACAAAATATAACCAAGTTTTTCATCACACCTAGGTTATAACGATAATCGAATAATCATGACAATATTTATAGTGAAAAAATTGGTATTTGTATAAACAGAGAGCTAAAAGGTACAATACGAGTCTTATCAACATTCAGGCTTTGACAAATCCAATAGGAGGAAAAGTTACATACCATTTGCCAAATCTTACAAATCATAGTAACATAATGCCCTTAAAAAATATCAGGATAAATTGTGCACATTCAAAGCCTAAAACTACAAAGAACAAAATTCTACTACCTACACAAAACTCTCTGGAAATTCATAATCAACACTTTTGGACTTCTGAAAAGCCACAACGCAATCCACTTTGACTTTTTGATAAGACACCTTCTTTTCGCAATCCATACTCCTTGCTTTGGCACTATTGATCAACACACTCCGTCTCAAAGAGTGACTTCTTCCCGAATTGTCCACCTCACTGTCTGACCTAATATTTTTACTATTGGAATGACCGATAAACTTGCTACTATCTATTGGATCAATTTTATGTTCTACGTCAACTACTTCAGTTATCTCAATGTTTCCTTCACTCCTCATCCTGTTTATAATAGGCTTTGTATTCGTGTTTGAGCAAACGGGAGCCGATTGCTGTCTGACAAAGGTTTTGTTCGTAAATATTCTGTCAAATAGACCTTTCTCTATTTCTTCTTTACTCTCAGATTCTGTGTCAGTACGGTCGATACTGCTTCGTTGACTGAAAAGTTTCTTCAAACTGTTTGTCGTTCGTGTCAAACTGCTACTCGTTGTGGATCCATTTGTAATAGTCCTCTGAGCCCTCCTCGTCTTATCTTCTAACTTTCTTTTATAACACACACATACTTTACAAAACCCGATACGAAATTTCGAAGACATCAAATTGTAAAGTATAGGATTGATCGCCGAATTTATGTAAAGCATGACTCTTGCGAAATAAAGTATGTTGTACCACTTTTCTGGGCTGACATCATCGTAGAACTCGGCGGGGGTGATGATGATCCATAGAGTTAAAGCCCTATAAGGCATGAGACATAAAAAGAAACATAACACAACAGTTCCAAGCATTAAAATAACTTGTTTCCTAGCTCTAGTGTTGTACGGATCAACAGTTTTGTTCATGACTACTTTAGAAGCGGCCGTGATGAGATTTTTGGCTATAACGCTGTATAATACTATGAGGATGATAAGAGGTAGAACGTAGAGAAGAATGATGATGGCGATGAAGAATGTGATCTGCCAGTAGGTGACGGCTTGCGTGAGGCACTGGGTGTAAGAGGAGCCGTCACCGCGAGTGATCGTGTGGTGCTCGGCGATGGCCAGGATTGGACTGGAAAGAAGAAAAATTAAGATCATGATATCTACTAAGCTAACAACAACACTACGGGTGGGTTAGCACGAACGACTTGGTAACATTACATGTACTACACATGTATTTTGCATGAGCTGTTCTCGACACTTAGGTATTTTATAAAGTTTAGATACTGATTAACACCCAGTTTTTGATATTTTTTATTTAATTTAGAAGGTTATCCTAGATATAGAGCAATAGAATATCAGTTATTAAATTAGTTAAGTACGTTCGTGCTAAACCCATAAATGATTACGAAACAAAAGACAGTCTACGTAGAGAACAGAAAAACAAACAAAATAATAGGTGGAGTGCTAATTATATGATATGTAGCTACCTCTAATATTTACGCATTATGCAACCAACCTAAATACTAGTTCATAATACTCCGAAAATAATATTAAATCATGCAGACACTAATGATACGTAATTTCCTGTATATCATTCAAATTCTTCATTAAAATTTTACACGTTGAATCAAATGACACGTTATATTTTATAATTATTAATTATAATTCTTAGTTGAGGTGTATAAATTTCTTTAACTGCCTTATTTATAGTTTTTTTGTTTAATCAAGCGTTTAGAATATCAAATTAATCACTGGTTATCGTCTTGGTGACAACTAAATGAAGGTAAAGGTAGATATTATGCAATTTAATGCGCTATTATAATGTTAATGTCTTTATTTACGAAATTGACTAGTGATCAATTCACGGCAAAAAATGACATAATGAGTTATTTGTAGGGCCATTTTTTATCGTCAGATAACTTTTTTCTTTTTTTTCCTTGTTTTGATAGCTTTTGTATAAAAAATATGTCAAAGCGCTATATTTTAGTTAAGTAATGATTGAAAAATCGACCCTTAGTAATAAAAACTGACTTAATTTTTTTGCATAATATTTTATGCCAATTGTACAACCTAGTATGACTTTAAAAATTACATAAAAGATACATAACATTTCCAAAGTTAGCAAACGATGGATATGGTAACATATTTTTTTGTTACACCACCATTTACAGCTTTTCAAATAGCCGGTACCATAAATCACAAAACAAATTCTTCAAAAGCTCAAGCTCGTTATTCAAAATCATTAAATGGTTGACAGATGTCCTCATAACTGGGGTTTCCATATTATTGTTTTTTTTATGTAACGGATACGGATAATACTAATTCCAAGAGCACACTATAAACTTAACAGTCGGCCGACAGTTGACATAATGCTTGGTATTTTTTTTAAGAAATCTTTTATCAAATAAAAAATTGTGCGACTGATTATGGCACAGTATGGCTAGAACTGAAATGTTACACCATACAACTTATTGGACGGTAGACTGCACATCAGTGGTCACTGTTATTCACCTTAACTCAATAGTAATAAGTACGATTTTCCTATAAAACTGTTACCACTGACCTGAAGTTGACTGTACCCGTATCCACACAGTTAAATAGTTCCTTCTTCTTTTTTTCTTTCCTAACAAAGTTTTCAGGAGGTCTGATACCGGCTAAATAGCCGATCTTTGTAATGTGCGTACTACCATTCATCTTCATACTGATTTATGAGTCAAAGCCAACTATCGGCCGACTAAAAGTTTGTAGTGTGCCTAAATGGTTGACAAATGGTCTTCATAACTGGGTTTTCCATTTTATTGTTTTTATGTAACGGATAGATATACTGATTCTAAAGGTTTTAATATTTTTGGCGAATAGAAAGTGGGTCGCTCCCAATTTGGACAACGTTCTATTGAGTGGTCACGTACGTATTAGATATTGTTAGCATCTTTTGGTACTATATTCGGCTACTCTTTGTCTTTATTTAGCGGGACTTTTTATAGTGGTCTTTAATGACTTTTAGGTATTTTTAATTTGTCACTTAGGTACGTGAACATTATGCTACTTGAAGAACCAGTTTTCAGAAAATATTAAGGCATCTGATTGTAGACAAAAGACAATTTATTACTATTGCATAACCTTTATTTAACTAAAAAGTATAATATAATTCACCGGTATTATTATGGTATCTCCATTAAGAATACAATTTACATAAAAATATCTTGTGAATATTACTTTATGTTTATTTAGAAGTCAAAACTACCCATAAATAAGTTTTATTTTGCTATCCATCATAAACACGATTTCATTATTCATAGTAAAAGATATAAAGATAAAAATCCACACACGTGCATACAAATCTTAATAATATGAAAATAAAATATGTATTATAGTCCGAAATAAGCAGTCATTGGCTTCTGGAAAACATATTTAGAATACACTACGTCATGCAGTTTATTTATTCCAAATAAAATAGAAAGCATAATTTGTTTTTTACCTCACTTCACACTGGTACAAGACATTATTTATTAGTAAAATAGTGATGAAGAGAGGGCATTTTTGAGGGCTGTCTTTTGTAAAGCTGACCTTCTAAAAGTACAAATTTCTCAGGCTACTTTGAATAAATGACTTTTTGTATTTTTTATCTTTTAATAATGTTTTTCATTATGTCATGAATATTACTGCTTTGTGCACTTAAACTTGCTCAGGCCTTGACAAAATAGACTACTAATAGAACACCGAATTTTCAAACTTTTCAGCTTAAAAATATTAGTATAGATTTGTATTTGTACCTAATGTATAAGGGAAATTAGCTTTGGTATCACAGTTCTATTACCCCCATTTAGAACAGTTTTGAATAAAGAATTTAATTTATTTACAGTCATTGTTCAATTTTAATTTAGAATGACAACTTGCAAAAAGCATTGTTAATATTTTAGTTCGTTTTTGCAAAAGAAATGAGGACAGGTCTCTAAGGTCACGAACCTATCGCTTTTGAACGAACGCTGGTACAATAAGTATGTTGCTTTAAGTTAATTGGCTTTTTAATTTATTGTTATTTTCCTAGTGATTGCTATGAGCTGCATTCGAAAATTAAGCGGAATAAATGACAACATATTTATATGTAAGTCTAGTTTTTTTCCCCGCGGTTTCACCAGCAGCCCGTGGAATCTACTGCCCAGATAAAATATAGGCCTTTACCGAGAGATGGTCTTGTTTCCCAATTCCTCGTTGTTTTTCATATTTTTTTCGTTAGTACTAAAAAGAATGTGTAATACCTGTAATTCGATCTTTTTAATCATGCAACCTATAAATACTCGTAACTTGCATTATCTTGAAACGTATTCTAAATATGTTTTCCATAAAAAAAAACAAACAACCAGACAAATAAAGCACATACACAGTAGCTGTCACAAACATTCATATTGTAAAGCGAAATAGTACGAACCTTGCTTCTTAAAGGGTTTTTAGTATTTTTATGCTGAAAAGTATGTTTATTTTTATCACTGTTTCATGCGTGTAAATTAAACCTGAAATTGCATAATAGCTTAGCATAATCATTTTGTTTGATTATTTATTTGAATCGTAAGTAGATATGAAAGTAAGTATTGTCTATAATGAAGTATTTTTCCTAGTCGATACAAGAGGTTAAGAAAGATACCAAAAATGATTGGCCCTGTACATACATGGCATCCCAAAAGTACAATATAGTAGTATAAAGTATGTAGTATGTAGTATAAAGGACAATGCTATTCTTTGTATGGAAGTTGGGCTCAAGAGTTGCCCACAGTACCTGCATAGTGTATTATGTTCCATAGGCTTATAATAGGTCCCAGACCGAAATATTTCGAAATCTATCCCAGGAGTCCTGAGAAAAACTGGTTTGACTCTTATTCAATATTACAAAAAATATGCTTACGAACTCTTGATATTCCACTTTTATTACCTTAATTGAAATTAATTATATTAATTGACAAACACGAGGGGTTGTATACGACAACTTTTTTTTAACCAACTTCCAAAACTGGAGGAGGTTCTCAGTTCGTTTATATTCTTTTTACGTTTGTACGAGCATAACTTTGCCGATTACCAAACGATTTAAACAATTATTTCATTTTCCGAAGGGCTTACTTTCCAAATGGTTCCTTTATCATCCGGTCCAGGGTCTGATGATGGAAACCCTAAAAAATCGGGTGCAACTCTCAAAAATTGTAGGCACATATCAAGTAAAACCTTGTAATTTGGGTAAATGTCTCCGACACCATAAAACAGTGGAGGTTAAGATCTGTCTGACCTGACGATCAAGGCGACAGATAGACTAGGGAACTCCTCAACGGTATCTACTAACTACCTCGTGTTTGAGCTTATTTTATTCGTCTTGATAAGATTTTTCTAGTAGATAGCTCATAGCGCAGGAGTCTTGATCTTCTAGACTTTGTACTGCGGTAATTGCCTTTTTTTCGGGAAATCAGGGTCAGTTCTTATTAGAATCCAATGCTTTTAGAATTTATTTTAAAATCACAGTAAGTAAAAAAAATAACCCATTCCAACATTTTCCACTACTGGATAGACCGCCACATTGCACAATGTATTACTACATTGTCAATCTCAACGCTCAGTATGTGAGTATTAGAAATGTATGAGACCTAAAGTGACTATCTATGGAAACATTTGAACCGGTTTTCCTCGGGACCCCTGGGAGCGATTTTAAAAATATTTGGGTTTCGTATTAAGAGTGAAGTAAATAACATATTTTGACCACTCCCACTACTGGGCAAATGCCTAAGACTTTGTAAAGTGATTAGCTATGGAAAACATTTAAACCGTTTTCCTCGGGACCCCAGGGTGCGATTCCAAAAATATTTTAATTTCGTTTAAGATTGAAGTAAAGAATTTATTTTGACCACTCCCACTACTGGGCAAATGCGTAAGACTTTGTAAAGTAACTATCTAAGGAGAACATTTGAACCGGTTTTCCTTGGGACCCCTGGGACCGATTTCAAAAATATTTTGATTCCTTGTTAAGAGTGAATTAAAGAACCTATTCCAACCACTCCCACTACTGGACAAATGGCACAGGCTTTGTAAACAGACTGTTCACGTGGAACATTTAAACCGATTTTCCTCGGGACCCCTGGGACCGATTTCAAAAATATTTTAATTTCATGTTAAGAGTGAAGCAAAGAACCTATTTTGACCACTCCCACTACTGGACAAATGCCAGAGACGTTTTTAAGTGACTATCTAAGGAGAACATTAGAACCGGTTTTTCTCGGGACCTCTGGGACCGATTTCTAAAATATTTGGATTTCGTATTAATAGTGAAGTAAAGAACCTATTCTAACCATTCCCACAAATGGGCAAATGGCTCAGGCTTTGTTAAGCGACTAACTATGGAGAACATTTGAACCGGTTTTCCTCGGGACCCCTGGGACCGATTTCAAAAATATTTTAATTTCGTGTTAAGAGTGAAGTCAAGAACCTGTTTTGACCACTCCCACTACTGGACAAATGGCTCAAGCTTTGTAAAGCGACTGTTCATGTGGAATATTTGAACCGGTTTTCCTCGGGACTCCAGGGAGCGATTTCAAAAATATTTGCATTACGTGTTCAAAGTGCACTATGGAACCCCCTGGAACTACTCCCACTGCTGGGCAAACTTTGAGCCCACACCCTGGCATTGTCCTATCAATACTTTATTCGGTAATAGAGCATTATGTTGACCGACACTGAACACTTTTGTAACAATGGCAGAAAGAAAAGAAATTTTATCTTTGGTATTTAGATATTTGGTAGTAGTGTACATAGTAAGCAGTTTATAAATTGCCTTGAGTGTAGTATTCCCGTAATTCAAACAACTTAAGCCGCATCCAGAACTTCCTCGTATTTTGGAAGTCGGTTAAAAAGTTTGCAGAAAGTTGAATTGCAATTAAACTTAACCAATTTAACAAGAATTCCTCGAGGAAAGGTGGTAAATATCTTGTGAGTTTGTTTCCTGTATTTTAAGTTTATTAGGCTTATTTTATGTTATACGACTTTCTACTTTTACCGATTAAGTATCTAGAGAGAAATTCTAGTTATGAATAAGATACAGGATAGTAATCAAAAAGACCACATAAAAGGAATAGATCGCTTTCCAGTCTGGACCGATACAGTACCTACCGGTGCTACGTGGAGCTATTAATACCTATCTAACTCTCACAATACAGTCAGACAACACCATACTCCTTGCCGAAGTGAGACTGGTACTCAGACTTTATGTTAGTTTCTAACTGCCCATAACGCCTGACAAAGGTGAACAAAGTGATCTCATATGAATAGTACCTAACAATACTAAAGACATTATAATCGACCTCGATGGCGCAATGGTCACCATGCCGGACTGCCGAACCTGCAGGAGGTCCCGGGTTCGATTCCAGGTTCGGTCGACATTTGTGTGATGAGCATGCTTGTTGGCCGTGGTCTGGGTGTTACAATATGTATTTATAAATCTAAGTTTATCAGTTGTGTTAGCACCCATAACACAAGTTAATTAATAATTTGCCATGAGGCTAACCGACCGTGTGTGAAAGGTGTCGCGATATTGTCCCGACGTTATATAACTAAAATTAACATCAGTATAGTAATACCAACCAATTTGTAACTAAAATTAACTTCAACATAATTATTGTAAGTAATAATTTGCTACCATCGAATGCCAATAAATGTGCAAATGATAAAAGATAGTGGGTATTTGCATATTATCGCACGCATTGAAAGGTATGGAGCACTTTAAAGTTTCTAAAGTCGAAGACCTGTATAGGTATCTAATCTTAATTAGTATTTGGTAAAAGTTTAACAGTAACTTTGTAATCACTATTGAAAACAGTACTCAGAAATAATGTCCCTTTTAGCATATAGAAGTCACTTGACGGGCTGCGGGATGGTTCGAAAGAGTTCCCTCGGCCCTGGTACATGAAGGCCTTAAGATGGAACATGGTGGGTTTTAGTCAGTAAGTCTGACACTCCCTCACGCTGCACCCACAGCAGGAAGGGTCATTTGATGATGTCCCACCTCAAAAAGGTACTACCTACTCGATATTAAATAACAGATAATAAGAGAAACTTAAAGGTAAAAAAGTTCTAATATAAGTTCTTAGAAAGTATTGAAAAATGCCAATACGAACTTAAATATTTGTTCTAAGAAAATATTCTAAGTAACAGTAGCGGAATTTCAAATTAAAAACGGGACCATTCATTCACCGGGAAGCATGCACAAACAATTGAACTGAACGAACGACAGTCGGCCAGTATGGCGGCTGCAAGAAGGATTTATTGCAAAACGCCATCTATTATTTAAACTCGGAACCAATAAAGAGGACAGCATCTCGTGTAGAACTCCAATAAGCTGTGGTATTAAAAATTCTTTAGAATAATGTACTAGAAGTCTCCTTGTACGGAATCTTTGTGAAAAGGATATTGTGTGCTCTTAGCAAATGTCACGGTATGCTTAGAAAGTTTTTAGAGTTGGTATTTCGCAATGAGGTCAGTTTATTCTCTAAGCTGTTCTTATAGCTACCCTACATTAACGACGACTTTTGATAGATGCCTTATAAGTTATTAATTTTCAATAATTTTCCGCCAAGAATTACATTCTTGCCCTCCGTTAAAAAAAAATGTGTTTTATTAATCGTACTTTAAAAACTATCTAATAAACCAACACTTCGTTTAAAAATCTACAACACCACCATAAAAAAATCATCAAAACTTTCCAACTCAATTATGAACAATTTAGTGTTCATAGCACAAAATGGCGGACTAGCTTTACGGGTTGCCAGCCAATAAAATGCAAAGCGTAGAAACTTGCAAGTAACGTTATGTCAGTCCAGCTAGTTTATGTCTCCGCGTTATATGTGGCCAGTGTTCTGCTATGAAACTATAAACTTAGACAATATGTAAGGACAGAACTCGTTAAAGTGTTTGAAATTAGAAAAATATGGGTTGGTTACAGAATAGGTTTTATTTAGACACACTATTCTATTCTAGTTTATATGCTGAATTTCGTTTTTTTTTAATATTAAAATCTAGATATATATTACGTAGAGAGATGTTATTTTGAACGTTTTTGGCCAGAGAAAAGAATTGATAGAAAAATAGTAGATACAATTAAACTCCACTCTTTCATAGTTGAATAGATTCCCATTTAAGTATCCAGTAATTCCAAAAACGGCCATTTAGGTACTAACTTAAAATCTAAAAATATACCTAGCATATCAAAGATCTATCAAAAGACCTATCAAAGATACACATACCTAGAAAAAAATATTTACAAAACCAAACACAGACCCACTTTCCTTCCAGTTTCAAGGAAATAGAGTAAAAGTAATAAGCCTCTTTTCTAACACGTCAAACCATAAAACGTAGAGTAACACGTTTTAGCGCCAACTCAAAGGGGACCAAATAAGTTTCCTCTCTTTGAGATAGAATTAGTGTCACAAATTGAGTTTGTGAAGTCATAGGCGTTAGTATAGATAAACAACAGTGTTACTGGTGATATTATTTGTTGTTATTATATGTATTTTTAATGTTCGATTTCGGGGCGAAGGACCAGATTAAATATAAAGCCTGATTGTATAATGTATCTGCAAAATGATTTAATTCTTTAACTTTTATTGAAATGCGTCAAGTAATAATATCTAGTATATAATAGGCGTTTATTCCTCTGAAACACAAAAAACTACGGAATGCATTTTCATGAAAATTGGCAGCAATATAGGTTACAATATCAAAATAACATACTCATAGACTTTTTTAAAGAGTCGCTTAGGGAAGAGGGTGAAAGTGTTAATGAAAGCTTAGTAGCTTATAATATTTTGTCAAAAATCTTCAATTAATTATTACTATTCAATAAGAGTATTTCACCAACATTCCAACACACATAACCTAATCTAAAAGGCAACGTAACAAAACTCCATTTGGCATTGCAAGTGGAAATAGCAAGTTCACAAGTTGCATTACTGCGCGAATAGGAACGACATTATATTGGACGCTGGCCGTCTACTCGCTAGGAAATAATCTAGCCATATTGGACCTTTTCTTATTCTTTGTAATGTAGTTTTGTGAACAGTATGGGCTTTTGTATGTATTAAGGGTTCTAAGTTTATAATAGTAAATAGCGAATATGTATTATTGAATTTAGCTGTCAGGGCATGTAAAGATGTATCCCGAATAGTATTTCAGTAGCACTCGTTGTTATAATTCCACGTCAGAGGCCGTCAAGAAAATCTGAGAAAACTCCCTGCAGTTCACTTGATAAGAAGAAGAATAAGCATAGTTTCTTTGCTTGTTACAAAACATTTAAATATAAGTAGAATAGAATAGAATAGAATTTTTATTTCCTTTTTAAATACAGTATACCAGTACAATATTTCTTATTCTCTAAGTTCTTAATTAACACGGTGTTTAATTATTAGGTAGGTACATACATTAAGTGTTCATAAGAAGTGGTTTATTTTTGAGCTTTTCTCATTATGAATTACATACAATATTTGTTGAACACAAAAATAAAACACATTTTGACCCTTACAAAATCTACAGTCGTTTTTTTTACACTTTTTATACCCAATATCGATTGCTTAAACTGGTATAGGTTCGTATACAAGGGCACTTTACCCTTCACACCACAGTAAAACAACAACGTTATTCACACGAATATAAAGCAAACATAACAAAGTGACTTGTTTGTGAAACTTCGACAGAACCTCTTCAGAATCATAAAATAATTTAGTCCCTTTGTATTTACTGTTAAAGGCGTAGGTGTCGGGATCTTGGTCCTAAGTCTAGCACACTGCAAACTTTTAGTCGGCCGATAGTTTTCATCATAGATCAGTATCAAGATGAATGGAGTGATGATGATGATGTCCTCCTAGCCGATTATCGGCTACGGCGGCTGTTCTCACATAAGGTTAGCCAACTACGCAGGACATAATATTATAGTGCACAAACATTTTCGCAGACACAGGTGCACTCACTATTCCTTCAATCCCATAGCGCGATGGGACGGCAATCCGAATGATCGAAGAGAGATCACAAGCCGGACCGATATTAACGTGCTCTCCGATGCACGGGTGTATCAATCACCAAGTTCCGGGCTCCGGGCTACTTTGTGAAAGTTTCTAAAACCCACAAAGTGATTTCGGCCCGTCCCGGGAATCGAACCCGAGACCTCCTGTTCAGCAGCCGCGTTGGCGGCAGCTAGACCAACGAGGCAGTTGATCAAGACAAATGGTAGTATACACATTACAAAGATCAGGTATTTAGCCGGTATCAGACCGACTCAAAACATTAATTGGAATCAAGATTTTCTTTGAAATATTGCCCAACATCAGGTCAACTGTCGGTCGACTGTTTAGTCTGCAGTGTGCTACTAGTGATACTCCAAGTTCGATGCTCAACTACCATAAAGAATAAATTATCATACTAACAAAACTTGTTCTTGAAAATAATTGTGATATCAATTTCTTAGTTTTGTTAGAAAATGGAGTTGTTTGTTGACAACGTGATAGTTGCGATTTATATAAAGGGTTTTGCTACATCTTTTCATAAATGACAGCTTTGAATTATAAACATTTGAAACTCAATTTTAAAAAAGTAGTGTCTTGTTTCTGTATCCACACACTGCACATTAAGCACTCGATCCGATGGCAAACATTTTTTTAAAGAAAATCTTGATTCCAATCAAAGTTTCTAGTCGGTCTGATAAATACTTGATTTTTGTACGTACTACCGATTCATCGTCATACTGATACGTATGAGCCCAAACTAATTTGGCCGACAAAAAATTTGTAGGGTACTCTTAAAGTAACAGAAATAATTTTGGCTTCTCAAATAATACAATTTTATACAAAACTTTACTCTCTGTCAAGAAATAAACAAACCAAATCCCGTCTTAAACAGTATCCTTGGCATATTGTAGGGTACGTAATAATTGTCCCTTGGGACGCAGGAAATGAAATCAACAACGAAGTTTTTGGAAGCCCTTTGAAGGAAAAGGGTGTCAAAAGATAAATAACAACTAATCAGAAAAGGTCAGATATGGTAACCTTGAAAGAAATGTCTTCACGACTATTGCTCTTATTATGTACTTATACTTTTTCCAAATATCAACACTGGTGCGTTTTTGCCACGACTTCCCAAAAAAAAAACATATAGCAATCGGGTAGGGTCGTCTCTCTTTTGTTTCTGACATTCAAAAAGTGCATTTCCATCGATAAGTTTGAAAATGTCATAAAACTATCTAAATGTATATTTTACAATTCGCAAGTTAACAATACCGATTGTTAACCATTGAAAGATAGCCTTAAGCTGCAAGTATCAATAGAAATTTTAGAACCCATACGGATTTTATTGAATTCCAATACGAGCAGTGCAAGTAAGAGCATCCGAAGAGTATAAACGAAGAATATGAAATGAACACATCAATAAAACGCCAAGAAAGTGCTGAATACGTGAATTTTTGCGTTTCTTGAGAAAGTTTCGGAAGCAAATAGACCGAGATGTGGAATTAAGGAGCACTAAAATGATGAGAGAGAAATCATTCATTTTCTATCTGCTATATGCAACGTTTGCTGTTAACTAGATCTGTACACTTATCAATATGCAAACAACAAATAAATGCATTTCAAAAAGAGAGAAAAGAAGAAACTGTCCAGTGTTCATACATAATAGTTAGACTATTTATCATATCAAGTGACATTTCCCTATAGGTCAAGTCGCTTCAAAGAAACTGCAACAGGTTAGAAAGAATGTCTTGCTGTACCAAAGAGTAACAAAGCTTTCTTAATAATAGAAAACATTAAGCAAAATGTGAAAGAACACGTAATCACTATGAAAGGGCCGACTGATCAAGATTAATGGTAAAAAACGGATCTAAACGGATTTAGAAAAATAGAAAATATTAGCTTTTCATTCACATGCCAATAACTCTTCACAATGATTGACACATGAATTATGTTTTTTTCTCCGAAGTATAAAATCCCATTTTCGATGATATATCAGTTCCTAAATCCACAAAAACGGATCTTCGGAACATGATAAATTATAGTACTGAAACCATCGGAACGGTATCCGTTTTCAAACCAATTATAACAATCATTTTTAGGGCTTAGCTTCAAGCAAAACCAACACCCATAGTCCATTTTGGGCGTTTAGTTAATATAGCATTGTTATAAGCTCACTTTCAGCGTTTTTGCGCTGACTTTCGGCAAACACGTATATTTTAGCACTTCGTGTCGTTAATCACAGAAACACCAGGCTTCACAACAATAACACAGTTTTATGCAATTTGAGATATTGGCTTCACGTTTTGTTGGTCACCAATCTGTATTGATATATGGCTTTACGTAACTTAAAAATTATAGGTTCTTATAACTAAAAGGTCAGTGGGCAGAGATGGTATAGGTACGGGCTAGGACAAATACGGTCTTTACTTTCGCGAACTTAATTAAAAAAAAAACGCCGACACGACAACCAAAATACATTTTACATCTGATGTCAAAATATCATTTATGTGACCCAATGCAATAAATTATGTATTAGTTGTGCAAATTACCCTTTCCCCAATCTGATCATCAACAACCAATGAATTAAAAAAATCCTGCAAGTACCCAAAATCTTTGCACAACCAAGATCTTCCACTAATCATTGTCCTCAAAGTACCACCCCCACCCACATACCACTATAAATTACCTGGTAAACAGTGCCGCGAAGAACCAGACCAGCGCGCAAATGAGGGTTGCTCTCGTCTTCGTGCAGACGTACCCAGCTCGCAAGGGTTCGCAGATCGCGTAGTACCTCTCGAAACTGATGGCAAGGATCGTGAGCACTGATGCGTGGGTCACTGTCAGCTCCACGAAGGGTACTGCCAGACCTGGGAACAAAGGTTGGATGAAATTAGGGTTCATTTTTGGTACTTTGTAAAATTTAAGTTGTGTTGCACGAATATTTGTAGGTGGTAATTATTATTTGCGGAATCCTTAAGTGCGAAATAAGGTCTGCGTGAGTATAATAGGTGGACCTATATATTTATTAAAATGAAAATATGTATAAAGAAGATTGGAACTGAATAAAAACTGATTATATACGGATGTGTCATAGCATTTAAGATTTTCACTTTGACAGGAATTTAGTAAGTCCGTAAATGCTCTCGCGACCTCTGGATCTACGAAGCTAGTTGTCACATCCTAGTGCACCATTAGCTAGTGTACCATTTGTAGGAATTTAGCATATGTAAATCATTAGAAGTCCTGAAAACAACTGTTCTTTGAGCATACTTTGATAATACACATTGAAGATTTTATAGTTCTTACCATGGTACAATAATACAATTATTTATCTCCTAACCTGACCTTTAGTTCAAATAATAAATAAACAGATCATAAATATTCCAGAATGGGTAATGACTACAATTTTAGGCACAGTAATTACAATTCCTTTAAAAATATTACTGTAGTAACTTCTGTATAAATTCCTTAGGATTTGTTTATCCTCTTCCACCACTTAGCATCTAGTGCAAATTCGTGTTTTCGGGATCTTTTTTGTCTTAAAAACGGTTATTGAGAACACTTTCGCAAAAAACTCCTACATTTTTATATTTGAAAAATTCAAGAAATTTTTTGTACCCTAATTTGGCAGAAATGATTACAGGGTATGGCTGTTTAATATAGCTATTTCTATTCTTAATTTTTTTGATCAGATTTCGTCCGGATTCCGGCTGGATTATGTCTCGCTACATAATGTTTTTAGCTTGACAATATTTCAACTAGCTTCCGCCAGGTTTACTTGCGTCCCTTGGTAACTACTCATCGCAACCTGATAAAAATTAGCCTTTAGCAATAAATAGGCTATGTAGCACTGTTTTTTTTTTATTAATTTATCTTATACATATACTACATTCAAAAATACACAAATACTTCAGAGTTTATAATATAAGTATACATATGTATATACCTACGTCAATTTACTTACATAAGAGAGTTCCCTAACTATGGAAGACAGTGATTCACATTAAACATTAAATGTAGGAAAAATGTGAAAGGATTCTCTATTAGACATTCTCTATTTAAACTTTATCAAAATGTTTTCTCAATTCAATAATGAGTTGGGATTCTACCACAAGTATACCCAAAATAACTCCCCTAATAACTTTAGAGCTACAGACTCGCAATATGTTGCACAAAATAAGATGAATGAGGTTACTATATAATACAATAAATTATAAATGCAACACAGACCGCAGCTAGATGCAACTTAGCGCCATGTTTCTTGATTAGGTGCTCACCCACGCACTTCTAAAAGTCAGAACCTCTGGGATATGGAACTAAAGAGCAAAAGTTACATTATGAAGGTGAGACTCTGCCGGTGTGCATTGTGACGCACACAAATTTCTTTCGGTCAATTCGACAAACAGTAACAAATTGCGTGCGAATATTTCTATAATGTCCGCAAATTCGCAACCTTTGTGCTCGATCACAAGACAAGTGGACTACCAATTAATTTAATTATATTATATCTCACAGTTTACAAAAGTAGCATCTACTTGAAATTATGTTTAAAGAGTCCATAAAAACAAAATTGACAGAAAATTGCTCTTAGCAGCTGATGGATTTGCCATAATTGGCTCTTAAGCAAATAGTTCTAACTCCGGTCGACCACGAATTGTTTTCATAGTAACTGCTATCTGTCATCTTTAAATGCTTAGGTGCAGATACACCACTAGTAAGTTTTTGTAATGCACCAAATTGAATAACTATGCGTAGTACGTGTGTCCATATAAACTCGTGAAGTATCATAACATCATATATATTATACTTGTGAAGTGTTATCATATTTTCAAAAGAAATCAGCTATATAGAAAAACGGCTCGGTATTCGATAGCTACAAATTCGGTAGACCATAAAATCGAGTAAGACTTCCTTACAAGCGAAACAAAACTACTATTTCATTATGATATATCATCTATACTGTTAAAAGTTGGCGTTTAACGGCCCCTAGACGCGGCGCCAAAGGACCTCGTAAAAAAGAATTGTTGGTTTTGGTAAAGCAACGGAGTAAGGAATGATGAGCGGAGATACCATAATGCAGGTAGGGTTCTTATAGGTCAAATTCGTAAGGCGGGCATGTCCAAAACGACCAATTATGACTGCAGTAACGAGGCGTTCTGGGTGTTTAAGACATCTGTCAACAATTTTTGGTATTCCAAAAAAATGGTCAAGTCCTAAGGGCGAAAACAGTAACGTTCCTCGTCCTTCGCTCACCCGCATTTTATCACGCTGCTTTCTTAAGTGATTTTTCGTAATGGCACCTCCGCTAGTCATTTTGTTCTCCATTGGTCCAGCCAGGAGTTTGGCCAAATATTGGCACAAATTAAAATCTGTGGCTTTTAGTTTAGGCGAGAAAGTTTATGGCGATTTATAGGCAGTTTCGAAGCCAATACTGTGATATATTGCACACTTAGGTATTGTTAAATTAAGCCATAAATAGCACCTATGGGTAAGGCGTGAAAGAATAAAGAATTATGTTTGCCTCAGGGTATTGAAGGTGACCAGAGTACAAATCTTTCAGCTTTATTTAACAAATACTGCGCTCCTGGTTTATGGCTTCATCAAGACCTAAATAAAGAATTCGAAAACTAAATAAATACTTATACTTTATAGTCATCATCATCTCAACTATAGGACGACCACTCCAGAATCAATTAAAATTTATACCAAAGTGAAAGTGGTGAGACTAGAAATGAGGCACAAATCATCCTACTAAAATCTAAATTAATTATATTAACCCTTTTGTAAAATCTTTTAAATAACAATGGTTTATTTGGGAGATGGTGGAGAATTGTCATCTACGTATAGCGAAGTAACTACCTCTGCCCCTCTGGGCACACATGAAATACCTAAGTAATTTTTAGAGTTCATCACACTCCGAAAAAACAATTGAATAGCTATTTATCTCGCTTTTGTTCCAATGTATTTATTACATTCCAAGAAAACCTTGTTACTAAGTCACATGATAAAAATACCAGGAAAATAGATTTTAAGTGACCCAAAACGTGATGATGATGACTCCAGACCGATTTCGGTCACGGCGACTGCCTCAACTCCGTACAGATAATTGTCGCTGGTGTGCTCGCATATGACTACAGTAGCCAATCTTCTTTGAGAAGGTCCGCGCACATTGCGGACATGTGAGCACACCATTATCGTAATTGTAACTGATTGCCGCGGGTGGTCGGGCTTTCAGTTCGTCGCGTCTAGAATCAAGCTCTGCCCGACGACGCTCCTCAAAGTCAGAAACTTTGTTTCTAACTAGAGCTCTCCAATCAGGCCGTTGGGCTGCTAGCCCTTCCCATTGCGAAGGCTCAATGTCACATTTTTTCATGTGACGTTTTTGCACATCTTTATATCGGAGGAACTGTCCGCCCTGCTTTCGTTTGCCCTCCTTTAGTTCGCAATAAAAGATGCGCTTAGCCACTCGCTCCTCCGCCATGCGTGACACGTGACCGCACCATCTAAGCTGTCGCCGCATAAGGTAAGCCTCAATGCCACCGACATTGGCTCGTCGCAGCACTTCGGTGTTTCGCACACGATCAGACCATCGGATCTTAAGTATTTTACGTAGACATTTGAGGTGGAATTGGTCTAGTGTGCGGATATGCCGGCGGTACACAGTCCACGTTTCAGCAGAGTATAAGATGTTAGGCAACACTATTGCCATATAAACCGATATTTTTGTAGCCAGTTTAAGATCATGGGAACAGAAGACCTTGGCATCCAACTTGCCGAATGCTGCGGCAGCAGCACCGATTCTGCTGTTGATCTCTACATCAAGGTCGCACTTCGATGTTAATGTGCTCCCCAAATAAAGGAATTTATCGACCTGCTTTAACGAGTCCTCACCGAGTCTTATAGTCAGTGTCTCGTGACCGTTATTGTCCAAGGACATAACCTCCGTCTTCTTGACACTGATCTTCAGGCCAAATTTTTGACAAACCTCGTGAAAATTGGACATCAATTGTTGCAGGCTTTCTGGGGATTCCGCCACGAAACACAGATCGTCAGCATACATGATCTCGGTGATCAGGGCATACGATACTTTAGTGCGTGCCTTAAACCTGGCTAGATTGAAAAGATTGCCGTCGGTGCGGAAACGGATGCGAACTCCATCGGATGACAATTGTAAGGCATCGCGTACTACGACTGCAAAGTACAACGTGAACAGTGTAGGCGCAAGCACGCACCCTTGCTTCACCCCACAGGTAACGGGAAAGAAGTCTGACTGATCGTCATCGACAGCGACACAGCACTCCATGCCATCATGCAGGAGTCTCAGAAGCCTTACAAATTTATCCGTGCATCCTAACTTATTCAGTACTATCCAGAGGGCTTCTCGAGGCACACTGTCAAAAGCCTTCTCAAGGTCGACGAAGCACAGGTACAGCTGTCGCCCCTGTTCACGGCTCTTTTCTTGTAGCTGACCCAAAACGTAGATAGGGCCCAATAAATCGTGCCCGCATTACGGCTAATAGTTTTTACATTATCCACTAAATATAGGCTTTTCGGTTCACCGTGATTTATTGCTTACAGATAAATGTGTGTTTTTTTGGCTGTTTGATTTTCCTATTTCCCTAAAAGCCGTTTTATTTGACAACTAGCTTCTGCCAGCGGTTTCACCCGCATCCTGTGGGAACTACTTCCCGTACCGGAATAAAAAGTAGCCTATAGCCTTCCTCAATAAATGGGCTATCTAACACTGAAAAAAATTTTCAAATCGGACCAGCAGTTCCTGAGATTAAAGCGTTCAAACAAACAAACAAACTCTTCAGCTTTATAATATTAGTATAGCGTCGTCTTAGAATGAAAACCTCGGAAATGCATTTTTTTTTCAATATTTTTTATTATTGAATACTAATCCTTATCCTGAAAATTTTTTTTTTGCACTAACGAGGTTTTCACTCTAAGGCGTCGATATTGTGTTGAAATTGGTTTGGTATTTTGAAAAGGGTTTAAGTTATTGGTATATTGGTTTACATTGTTAATTTCAGAAGTAAATAATAAACAACGTAGTTATATTTTTACCAGGGTAGCCAAGAACCAGGGCCCAAAGGTAATTTGCTGGGATGACTAGGTTTAGGAGGTCAGGGCAGGTAATTTACAGAGTCTACAGATTTGGGTATACTAAGAATTTGTACTAATTATAATTCAAATCTTCAAGTTTAGCTATTAAGTAGATATATTATTATTCAAGATTTACCCACGCAATGCAGATCAAAGGAATCAAAATTCACTAGCCTCTTTGGACTTAAATATCTTATCTCTGTAACACATTGCCAGACTTTGAAATATATGTGTAAGTACACCTTCTTACCATTTAACAAGAAGCACCCAAATTCGTCCTGTCAAGAAGTCAACAAACGTATAAAAGGCATACATTTATGTACTAATTAACATAATTATACACCGCTTACGTCACAAGATACTAAAACGTAAGGACGTTAAAGATTAAATATCCAATAACAGAAGATACCGAATACTTTAAAAATACGATATTCTAAACCTTTAAAGGGCTTCGACCCACAGAGTTAGGCTAAAATTAGATAGGGACAGTTGCTACTTGGGTTGAATATAGGCACTATTTACGTAGGCATAAGATTTTAGAAGGAAGAATAAACTGAATAATAAATTATAATACCTCAATTAGATCGTTTCATTATTGTGTGGATTCTGGGTTCAAATTGAGGTGGGACGGTATCGGAGCTGCGGGTTGTTCGAAAGAGTTACCGTGGCCCTGGTACATAAAAGGCCTACGACGGAACACGACGGTTTTTAGTCAGTAAGAGTCTGACACTCCCTCACCGCTGCTAACCCACAGCGGGAGGGGTCATTTGATGATTTTTGACGTCGTTAAAAATGTGTGTCGTTAAAAGATGGGATGGTTTTACACAAATTCTCACCTACACATAGAAACTTGAAGGATTATTTATTTTCTGACTATCAAATTCCAACATTAGGTAAGTCTTACATATAGGTACTTAAGTATACGTCGCTTGTCGTCAAATTGTTGCAAGTTGCAATTGAATGCAGTTACTGTCCTGAGTAGAAACTGTATGTAGCCGTCCCGATATTGACAAATACTACGGAAGCTTGGAGTTCTGTTGAGAGCGGTACATTGATTTGACTCAAGGAAACAGGTATTGAGCTACCCGGTGCTAGTTAAGTTGGTATTATCTATACTTAGATCGCTATAAATTATTTTTATTTTGTAAATCTTTAAAAGACTACGGGAGTGAGTCCCAGATTTTTGGTAGGCGAACGTGAGGCCGAAGCCAACACGCTGAAGCCATTTTGAGGTGATACAATTATTAATATTATTATTTATTTAAATAGTTAAGTCAAATGTATGTTAATTTTCTCTGGAATTTTAGGTAATATTAAGAGAAATCCTCTTTTGATATTTATTTAGGTAGAAAGATGGCAACATCGTTGAACTTTCGTAAAGAACTCAAATGGAAAACAGAATTTTCCTATGAATAGAAAAATATTTTAGTAGTCATAACTACTAAGTTTACGCTATGAAAATAAAATTTCAGCAAGGCTTACAGAACTGTCGTATTCGCAGAAACTTAAACCTGTAAGTGGGTTAGATTAACAAGATAAAATTTCCATTCCAAATACTTCAGCTGAATTTAAACAGCAGTTATATGAAGCTTTTATCTTAATATCTACTCAGAATTTAAGATATGGGACATAGTTAAAACTACTTTGTTTTACAATACGGTTAAAATATTTTCAGGCAAGTTAAAGAAGCCCGTGACTGAAATCACTTTTGTTGTTTAAAAATTCTACGAAAGTTTGGGGTCCTAATTCGACTGTAGTAAATCTTTTAGTGCTATTTATCAATCCATTTCTGTCTAAAACTGAAATCTTCCTTGAGGTGCAAATGCCGACGGCATTTGCAACGACTGGCGACTGCATGACATCGGTCGATGTCTGAGGATAACTGCACGTACTACTACCGCTTTGATCCTAAACGGTTTCATGTAAATTTATACAGAGCAGTTATGCACATCATCATCATCATCATCTCAGCCATAGGACGTCCACTGCTGAACATAGGCCTCCCCTTTGTTATGCACATGCCGCCGGTTAATGCAGTCGCGGCATCCGTGGTCGGCAGATGCAGTTGGCAGCTAGCATTCAAAACGTACCTTTACTACAACCTGTCATAAATCTGCACACACATTGTGATCTACCAACCGTGTAAACACAGCCTTTTGGCGACCGCACTGCAGTGTGTCCCACGCTTTATCATAAATTAGGCGCAGATATGCTAATAGGCATAGAAGCCGTTTTTGCGGTTAGATTTGGCAAGCGCAATTGAAATTTTGGCAGAGTGAAAGCTTGTGCCTAATTTTAAAAATATAACCTTTCTTGGCAGTTGGATAAAGATATTTAGGAAAAAATGTCAGCTAAATCACTTAGACTTACTTACGCATTTTACCAACAAAAAAAACTGGGTGGGTTTTAGGAGTTTGAAATTAGTTAATCTTTTACGCTGAAGTAGACAACATATTTACAGAATTAGGTAAACCTTTTATTCTGTATTGAAGAGAATGGCAATGTAAATTATACTTTCATATTAGGTAGGTACCTACAGATAGAATGTTCTGCCAAATCCATATTTCCTAAGACAATATAATTTTAAATTCAACGTGGAATTGTATGCTTTTTGTAGATGGTATTAAGTTATAATTTATTTAGGTGTACGAATTGTTGCCAAAATGTAGTCTTGGCTTAAAAGGTATGCTGAATAAAGTGAGGCTCACGACTGGTGAAATTTCTGGCTCTCATAATTAGTTTGTGACTTTTAGCTTTTTAGTAGACAGAAGTTCGGTAGTATCACTTCCCACAATCGGGTAAAAAATAATCTAGATATGTATATCCTTTATCAGCTTAATTTAATTTAAATCGGTTCAAAAGTTTGGCGTGAAAGTGCCACACACAACATTATAATGCAAAAAAAAACTCTGACTAATTAGTTTATTAAAAATTCACTTATTAAGTAAACAATGTTTTCCGTGTTTCGAAAGGCACGTTGGCATATTTAGTAGTTTTTCTTAACCTTGGTACTAATAAAAAAATATGCGAACAACTTGTTGGTCTATCCACATCATTAACTTAATGATAATGTTCTTGAAATCACTCTCATTACTTGCACTTAACACCTAAAGATCTATACTTAGCTATACTAAGCGGTCACTTAATAAAACTCTCGTAAAAGAAAGCTCTTCGTTTCAGAGAACATTTGTTTTAATTCGGCCAAGAACGTAGGGTTTGTGCACACTTTCGTACAAAAAAAATCGTGCATGTCTTACTCATCATCATCTTCCGAGCCTTTTCCCAATCATGTTGGGGTCGGCATCCAGTCTAACGGATGTCTTACTAAAATACACGAAAGCTATGTGCCCTTACTGACTGTTTTCCGCGTCCTCGGAATTATTTGTTATCAGAGAAGACCAATAAATTGTAGTTAGTGAGATTGTCGGTATTTTTATTTCAGACTATTTTAAACTGTAACATAGCGGTATCTACGACAAATTGACGAGACTTTTTTTTATGGCATCTCGCATTTCAGCTTAGGAGGCCGTGTACGACGAGACTTTCGGGGTAATGCGCTTATATACAGGTACGTAAGCAATTGATTGATAAATCACACTATCTACGAATATCATAAATACTTGTATGTTTGTTTGTCATTATATTTGTAACACTTTCACGGAGATTTAGCCTTTAAAGTATTGATATATTCACCTAAACTATGCGACTTTTACCAGCCAGGCAAGTCTAATATTGAATGCAGGATACTACACTTCTTGGCGAGTATTTTCTCACGTTTTTAATATAAGTAGGTGTCGAGCCAAACTACAATAAAATATTGCTTCCACGTGATATATTCTTGAACTATTCAGATATCTGGATAAGACGTTATGTCTTAACATACTTCAATAACTTCGGAAACTTTCTAATATTTTGTTCTTAGAATCGCTTTAGTTTAGAACCGAGTTTTTGTTAAGTTATGTAAAGCTTAGTTCTTAACAAAAATATATAAAATGATTTTGCTATTATATTTGCATATAGGTACATAGTCATAATGTGAATAGGTACTTGTGTATTTATTTGTTTAATTTCTACTATAATAACGACGAATAAGCGCTGACCTTCACCTGCGCAGAAGTGATTTATTAGCAAAAAACAAATCCCGAGAACGGCTATGACGGTGAAGGTCAGCGCTCAAGATTCGTGCCGATGATTATAGAGAACTCCAAAGGCGTTACGTCCGTCGTTATACATTGTACAAAAAGTATATAAATAAATAAACGATTTTTATCAAACAAATTTAAAATAATTTACTCTACGTCACTTATATTATTACAGGTGTACAAATATTTTTAAAGTAGTTCAAGTACTTTCGTGCCTACATTCAGTACTTAACCTACGCTCACATAGTTTTGTTTGTTTAATGAAAATGAGCACGAAAACAGTATAAAAACCATATCACGAGTTAAGGTTGACTCAATAATTTCGTTACTGCGTGTTTGAAACATATTATTGGTCTTTTTCACTACATAAAGACTGGGAAATATAATGTAGGTTTTATTTTATGGTCTAATGAAATTTTTGATTTAGGTGTTACAGGTAGTAAAGCTTAGGTATAGGTACCTAAGCTATTTTCAGACCGACAAGTACCTAATAGGTATAGATGTTTGTAACCATTTTAACAAAATTTAGGGCCGATTTTTCAATAATCGATCTATTCTATATGATTAATAAGTATGGCGGTTTCACATACATATCTACTTATTTTCTATAAAAAAGCTATTGAAACCTCTTTATTCTTCAGATAAAGTCATAAACACACCATTAATAATATAACGGATTGCACATCGAAAACAGAACCCGATAAAAAATCGCACGATTAAAAGTCGCACGTGTAATCTCCGCCGAACATTTACTTTATTGCACTTAATTAGGGCATTTCGCGGTTTCGGCTTCCGAACTCAATCTCAAAGGAATCTCAACCATCTGCTTTATAAAATAAGGTTGAAATTCGTGGTGATATGGCGTTTGTATTGGTCGTTTGATACAAAGCCAGCATGTGCTGTGAATGGTCACCTATTTAGTGGGTATTGGTACGCTACAAGAGAGCAGCAGTTATTGTATTGTTAGGTACAGTTTTATTAAAATAAAATAACAGGGAACTGCCTATTTGTGCCAGAAATAGAGGTGAGAAAAGTAGAGAAAATATACTTTTATGGTATATGTTTTGTAAAAGGGACGAGTCAAATATTGAAAAATACAGGAGTCTTGAACCCATCTATGATACTAATTTTATACACCTGACGAGTTTGTTTTTGTTTGTTTCGACCGATTTGGAAAAAATAAGGTAGCCCATTTATCGATAAACGCTACTTACCTAGGTACTTTTTATGTAGTTGTGTAGAAAATTGACACATTTTAATGCATTTCTTCGGAAATTCAAAAGTCATTTGAAACAATTTAATCAAAACCCAAGATCTATAATTTTCACATGGATACAGAACCTCAAAATGTTACCTACGTCGCTATCTTATCCGTACTACGAGTACTATTATCTTCTATTTCTGCTATTCTCAGTCTTTCCTTGTAATATTCCGTTACACGTACGAATGACCTTTTGATCCGCAGTCATTGTTCCGTCTCTCTAATTTTAGCAGACAATCGTCGTATAACATTTGTAGTTATTTTTAGATGATTGAGAAATCTGTGTTCGACTAAAAATAGTTTTCAATTGTTTCAGTCATTTGTTAATTCATTTGTTTCATTTGTATAAGGAATCACCTTGCTTTTAATTACTTATCCAAATATTATTCGGCTCGAAGAGTTTGTTGTTTGAACGCTCTAAACTATTTTAGAAGAAATTTGGTATTTTAGTGTTAGGTAGCCCATTTATCATCGAAGAAGGTTATAGGCTACTTTTTATCCATGATCGGTAAGTAGTTCCATTGATACCATTGAATCCGCGAACAGAGGCTAGTATTTAAAATAATATAATATAGGTAAGTTTTCTTGGTAAATTATAAGCATCAAAAAGAAAAGATTGCTCTCAAAAACACGCTCAAATCTTTCCTTGCAATCTTCTAACGTTTTTTACGGATCGAATATCCAATATCTTCGCTAATTGATTCGCTTCGCTCCTTTATTATGGCTAATTAATTTAAATTAAATTGCGGATCAAAGGACCAGTTTTTAAGCTGGTCTTAAGCTTTTTATTATTTAAATAATTGCAGTACACTTGAGACCATCTAATTAGGGTTAGTTTAAAATTGTTGTGCAATATTGTTCGATCATAAAAAATATGCAAATTATTGTTACTTTGTAAAATTACGTGAATTCCTATCGGGAAAAAATATGGGATCATAGAGGTATGTTTTAATGGGTATAGCAAAGCCAGTATGTAATACGTAAGTAAACTGGACCTTTTGTAAGCAACTGTCCCCGATTGTTTGCTTTAAATTGTAGTCTATTTATAAGGCTAATCAAAACTAGTAGGTATTCTAAATTATTGCTTACTTTCGCAATAATACATATATACCGCGTCGTCTATTATGTATTTATTCTAATTCTTATGATTAATAACATCAAGCTTCTGATAGCTTTAGAAAATGATTGAACCTGTATTACCTATTATCTTTATTTACTCCATATACCTAATATCCTTCATAGTCGAGTGCCTTTCCACTTTATCAGTTTACAGATATATGAAATCAATAGCTTTTAATATTAGCTTTCCATTCATTGTTGACCTTAATACTTACTAATGTTATAAATGCAAAAGTGACTCCGTATGTCTGTTTGGCTTTCACGACAAAGCTACTGACCCATTTAAAAGAAAGTAAAACAATATTAAAAACCTTTCTGGTATATCATACTTAATAAGCTGACATTAAAACAAAAGAAGTTAGATGGAGATAGTAATTATTACACTTATTTTATTGTAATTGAAAAAAAATTAAACAGAAAATCTTTAAGTATGCATGTATAATATTCAGATCATACAAAAACAAAACACGCCAAATCCATTTAGCAAACGACTTTAACGCTTAAAATGTACACATTTAGGGCCTAAAAGCGCTTGATGATACTTTACAGTTATTTCTCAAAATTAAAAAGAACGTTTCCCAAATTACTCTGCCTCGCTATTTCATATTTGTGTAAGAAAACTTCAAAATAACGCGATTTAAGTGAGCGGCATTACTAAGCACGCGTTTAAAGGGACTATACTCTTAAAATACAATTAAAGTTATATTGTTAGGGTTCCGTAAATAATTAGTAGAACCTACGATATTTTTATACTTAACTAGCTCTTTGAATGTGCGTGAATCAGTTCATTTATTTGATGGTGTAAGTTTAACTCACTTATAACCCAATTATATAAATCCATTATTTTAACTATGGTTTTTGACTTTTGACAAGTGATATCAATTTGAAATGAGTATGGGATAAACAAGTCTTCAAATTCTTAAACCTATTAAAAAAGGAGGTTTTTAGGGTTCCGTACCCAAAGGAATACAGAGAGCGAAAACAATTGGGTAAAAAAACGGAACCCAATTGTTTGTCCGTTCACCGTTCGTCCATCCGTCTGTCACCAGGCTGTATCTCATGAATCGTAATAGTTGAAACTTTCACAGATAATGCATTTCTGTTGCCGCTATAACAACAAATACTGAAAACTAGAATAATATAAATATTTTGTGGGGACCCCATACAACAAACGTGATTTTTTGCTCATTTTCATAATAATAGTACGGAACCCTTCATGCGCGATTCCGACTCGCACTTGGCCGGTTTTTTAGTACTTTATTGAAGATAGGTTACACCATTCTTTTATAGAGCATACAAAATCGCAAAATAATATACGGAATCAAAATCCTTGAGTACAATTCCCACTTTTCAAGATTTCTTATAATATCTCATTAACAAGGGTGGTCGGATTGGCAGTCAAACTTGTAAAATTTACCCGTCGGTATCTTAACGAACTTTAATGAGCATACCCAGAAATAAAGATTGAGTTTTAATGTTAAAATAATAATATTAAGAGCAACTGACTTTATCTCGTAACCATGGCAACCGGCAATCAATTGCTGATAAAATCTTAGCTTTAGGTACGAGCTACTAATTAAACTGCTTATTTAAATAAAGACTTTATGAAGAATTAAGTGTATTATTTTATGTTCTAAGAAACGTTAAAATTATGACTCGATATTAAATTTAATGTGGAATAAGACGGCAATTTGAGAACAATTTTTGAGCACAAATTTTAGGTCGCAACCAGTTATTGATTACATATAAAATTAAGACTGTTCACTTCACCGTACAATTCTATTCCAATTTAACTGTTTACCAAATCTAGACACACGGCAGTGTGTCCGCCAAGTTCGAGCACAAAAAGCGACACACCGGCCGTGGGTTATATTACACGAACCATTTCGGGCCAAATTCGACCCCCCTATAACTCAAAATCTATCTAGACACACGGCAGTGTGTCCGCCAAGTTCGAGCAAAAAAGGCGACACACCGGCCGTGGGTTATATTACACGAACCATTTCGGGCCAAATTCGACCCCCCTATAATTCAAAATCTATTTTATTTACGCATATCAAATTTCTAGTATCTGTTGAGACCCCCCCATTTATCTAAAATACAAAATTCCATTAATATACCTATTGTAGGTTTTGAGATATTGACGTCAGAAAATCGCTATTTTTACTATACACTCACTGACTGACTCACTCACTCATCAAAAACCTAGACCACTTCCAATGGTCGTATTGACTTGTAATTTGGCATGGAGGTAGGTCTTTATGTCAAGGTAAAGGGAAAAATCTGAAAATGGCCAAGTGTGAGTCGGTTTCAAAATAATGAAGGTGTAAAATACTCAGTTTAAATTTATACCCCTAAGGAACTAAAACGAACTAAATTTATCTATATTTATATAATATATCTTCGAATGATCGTAGCGATCTGAAATTCGTTACAAAGGTTTGTATTTAGTCAAAGTAAAAATCTGAAAACGGCCAAGTGTGAGTCACTTTCGAAAATAACGAATGTGTAACTTTGATCCACGAACATACATAACATAATGATAACATGTCATGTCAGTCAGTTGGTAAATCTAGTCCATTTAGTTAATCTACTTCATTTCTTTGCAAGAAGCGTAGTGCATATTCAAAAATCTGAAAGATAGTATAAATGAGACATTTCCTTAACTAATTTAATCATAAGAAAAAAATAAAATAAACAACCTTACAAAAATAAATGAAATCCCACCCAAAACAAAAATGTGAAAGGCTGCCAAGTTCGATAATATGGAAATCCTTCGCCTATAAAAGAAGTGAGATCTGAATAAGTACCAAGTTCAATACACATACCTCAGTTAAAAATAGTTACTTTTTAATAATGTTACTTGGCAAGTTTTAATAGAAAATTAAATACTTGATTCATTGCGTTTAGTAGGTTTATAACAAGGTGTGTGAAAACTTGCCAAGTAACATAATTAAAAAGTAACTATTTTTAACTGAGGTATGTGCATTGAACTTGGTACTTATTCAGATCTCACTTCTTTTATAGGCGAAGGATTTCCATATTATCGAACTTGGCAGCCTTTCACATTTTTGTTTTGGGTGGGATTTAATTTACGCATATCAAATTTCTAGTATCTGTTGAGACCCCCTCACTTATCTAAAATACAAAATTTCATTAATATACCTATTGTAGGTCTTGAGATATTGACGTCAGAAAATCGCTATTTTTACTATACACTCACTGACTGACTGACTGACTGACTGACTCACTCATCAAAAACCTAGACCACTTCCAATGGTCGTATTGACTTGAAATTTGGCATGGAGGTAGGTCTTTATGTCAAGGTAAAGGGAAAAATCTGAAAATGGCCAAGTGTGAGTCGGTTTCAAAATAATGAAGGTGTTTTATACCCGGTGTAAATTTATACCCCTTAGGAACTAAAACGAACTAAATTTATCTATATTTATATAATATATCTTCGAATGGTCGTACTGATCTGAAATTCGTTACAAAGGTTTGTATTTAGTCAAAGTAAAGTAAAAATCTAAAAACGGCCAAGTGTGAATCACTTTCGAAAATAACGAATGTGTAACTTTGATCCACGAACATAATATATGAAAACATGTTATGTCAGTCAGTTGGTAAATCTAGTCCATTTAGTTAATCTAGTTCATTTCTTTGTAAGAAACATAGGACATATAAAAAAAATCTGAAAGATAGTATAAATGAGACATTTCCTTAACTAACTTCATCATAAGAAAAAAATAAAATAAACAACCTTACAAAAATAAATGAAATCCCACCCAAAACAAAAATGTAAAAGACTGCCAAGTTCGATAATATGGGAATGCTTCGCCTATAAAAGAAGTGAGATCTGAATAAGTACCAAGTTCCATACACATACCTCAGTTAAAAATAGTTACTTTTTAATGATGTTACTTGGCAAGTTTTAATAGAAAATTAAATACTTGATTCACTGCATTTAGTAGGTTTATAACAAGGTGTATGAAAACTTGCCAAGTAACATAATTAAAAAGTAACTATTTTTAACTGAGGTATGTGTATGGAACTTGGTACTTATTCAGATCTCACTTCTTTTATAGGCGAAGCATTCCCATATTATCGAACTTGGCAGTCTTTTACATTTTTGTTTTGGGTGGGATATTTGTTTACTGCATGCAATGGCTACGAAGCTTATTTTGTCTAGATTTTCTTCGAAATGTATGCATTTAATTTTAAGCGGGCCTAATAAGTAATCTGTGCTATAGGTTCTATATATTTTTAATATTTTATGCAATAGGTGCTAGCGTAATTATTAGTTCAATATAATTTTATTAACACCACGAAAACAAAAAAATCCTAATTACCTTTAATACATTCACACTTTTACCTGTATTTCCAGTAGTACTTTATATCTACAACTGGTTGTACAATAGTTGCAATATAACGATACATAGTAAGCCTAAGATGTTTGCAAGTGCAAAGTATTTCGGTCTCATAATGTTTATTTAATGGCCCATGACTGAGTGGATTGTCAGTGTATGCTTACTTATGTTGACGAGATCTGAATACATACGGGTATATGTATGGTTTATATAATATTCTGTATAAGAGGAGTATATAGCGTGTTTTTTAAATGGGTATTTAAAAAGCTTCTGGATATTCAGTTAAAATATGGTAAAGAGTAAAGTCTTTTAATTTGAATGGCATCTTTTTCTAGCACGTGAGATAATCTCTAGGTAAGTACCTACCCCTCTCTCAAAAAATAAATTTGAATTACAATATTGCGTGGAAACTAGGTCTTTATAAGCCTGTAATCGCCAATACGTATTGCCCAAACATTATGAATGACGCTAATTCCTTCTCTTTATGAGAGGAGGCCTGTGTCCTGCAGTGGGACGATAAAAAGGCTGATTATGATGATTATAGGCTGTCATAAAATGAAGATCATCATGGCAACAGAAAATATACTACGACCACGAAATACCCAGTACTGGTATGAAACAAACAAGCGAACAAACAACTATTTTTATTTGAATAGCTGATACCAATACTGAACCATTTGTAAAGACATACATTCAATAAAACGCGACGGACGGACGATCTGTTTGCACTTTAGTGGCAAATGTATCAGTTACAGTCCGCCGGGAACTTTATGTCGGGGCATTTTAAATTGTACCGTGCATATTGCTAGGAAACTAGTCCCTAGTAGATTTCTATAGAGGATTAAATGCTAAAGTTATATCTGTGAGGTGTGTGCTAGTGCATTTTATCTTTGGTCATGAAAGTTATCGCCAAAACCCAAAAAAAATGTTGAGCTTTGACAATCTATTGCTATTGTGTGTTTGTGAATAAATAACTCTCCTTCGTCAATTGGGTAAAAATGTAATTGTCAATAAACACATTTCAGCTTCTTAGTATTTATATGATGAACGTACAATAATACATCAAAATAGTTTTTTTCAAAACTTGACTTTGAAAACTTTGCTGCACCTAGATAAGTAGCTATCTAACACCCATTTTTTTAAGCGGACCAATAGTTCCTAAGATTAACACGTCCGGCAACAAACATAATTTTCAGATTTGTAAATATTACATACAAACACAGAAAAACGACCCTTCAATCCTAGTTTTCCTCTACACCACTTTTATTTTCCCTGAAGTATTTTTAGCATTTTGTCTTAATTCAACAGTACAACCGAGCGCTCATTAGTGGCTTAAAAACTGCTTGCACTTCCCTCATTCATGAAAAAACGTTTCATATTCTACAAACTTGTCGTTTTTCTTCGAGGACGAAAGTGCAGTTCATTCATTCATTCATTCAGCATTTCATTCAGTATTATCCACCATTCATTCTCGTTCGAACTGCTCATGAATATAATTTTGTATGTCATGCACGAGTTTCATATCTTGTGATGTGATCTTCGGGTTCTGTGTGTGCTTTTAATATAGTTTTTCAGCCCTTTCAAGAGCTTCGCAATCAGTGTTTGGTTTAGCATATTGATTGTATTAATACTTACTTAATATTATGTAATAGTGCTGAAGGGGTTTATTTGTTTGACCCATTAAACTTGGCAATACTTGGGTTCGATTTAGAAATCCTTCAGTGATTGATAGCCCGTTCATCGAGAAAGGCTATAGGCTAGTTTTCACCCGGATTGCGCGAACTGGACACGGTTGAAACCGCTTATTCAAGCTAGAATACCAAGGCTTAAAATGAAGAATATGTACACTAGGAAATGAGAAAGAACCGATTACAAATGAATAATGAAAAGATTAGCTCCATTGAATTTAGCGTTATTTAGTAAAAATTTGCATTATTTACTTACACAATTCCTTCCCAAGCACCCAAGTCTCCGGCTTCGAGTTGACCTCCACGAGCACAGTCGGCGTACACACCAACAGGACCATCAAATCCGCAATGCTCAAGTTCACCAGAAAAATGTTCGTCGAATTCCTCATATCCTTAGTCTTTAGTATCACTATTGGGACCATCACATTCCCTATCACACCAAGACACATTATCACTATACAGAAAGTCATAGAAGTCGCTTTTATGTAATACGGAATTTCTGCGTACTCCGTAAAATTGTCGTTCGACATCGCGTATGTCGCATTGGAGAAGTTCGTCTTCCCAAAGCCGTGATGGTCGTATTCTTCACCAGTTTCGAAGGTGCAGTTATGTGTTGCATTTTTGTAGTTATATGTTATGTTTCTACAGTCGTATTGTAGTGTGTTCACATGTGTCACTGTGTGTGTGTAGTTGGTTGTTGAAATCATGTGGTCAATTCATATTTTTACATTGTTTCTCGTTTGTGTTTACGTTGGCGGCATTGCTTGGCGTTATCTGTAACAAGAGAAAGACAATCGAATTACACCTTTCGTAAAAAAATCATTAATTATCAATTACTGGTATAGGTATTGATAATAGGTCATCTATTACAGAATTAAAAGTGGTTCTCTCAAGAAGTTAGAGTGCGTCAATCCTCAAAATTGTTTTTGGATTACTCTTCCCTCTTGGTTGACAGTAAATAACGTGGTAGGAAAATTTACACTCCGATGTTCGCTTTATGTTTAAGGACCAATTAGTCTAGAATGGAGACCAAATTTACACAAATATTTTAGGTATACCAATTAAACATTTAACAAATAAATGGTGCCAAAATCAAAACTAAGTTTATCAATAAATTATCTTTAAATAGAGAAGTTTCAATTAATATTTACAATACTTCAACTAAAACGTTGCTCAAATTTGGAAAGCTGTTGGTTTCCTTTGTTTTGTAAATTATTTAATATCAAAAAGCACATTTAAGAGATTTGTACAAACTTTCATTTCCTTCTCGTTTTTGTTCGCTTAAGTATTTGTTATTCATTTGTAAGGACTGTTTTAAAGAAGATAACAATGGCAAGTTTCAGTTTAGCTACTGTCGACAAGCGGATTAATAAAAAAGGCTAAAACTTCTTATCTCTTGTGTTAATGAATATTTAACATAAAAAATATATAAAAAACTTCCGTGTATGAGAGGGCAAGTAAAGTCGGCGATCCCGTATGCAACTCAGTATCAGTCGTTGATACAAATCCACGTCAGAGGCCGTCAGGCGGACATGAGAAAACTCTAACACTCATCGAGTGAGCTGCAGGTTTGATCACCTAATAACAAAAAAGAAAACATACAAACTTATATAACTACACTACTACATAACTATGTATAAAAACTAGTGTAAATATAATTCCTGCACTAAACCACACATACTTTTAATTATGTAATTACATGCAACCTGAAAATTGCTCCAAAATTCCGCCCAAAAAGGAATTACTCAAGTTAAACGTTGAAATAACAAAATTCTACAGTAAATTACTTTAGGTAACCCTAAAGCGGAGGGTGTTATCATACAAATTAGTTAGAAAATTTAACACATTACGATGGTGAAATTCATCTTGGTAATCACCAACCTTGACGGTAATCTGGCAAAAGGAAGTATTTACGGTTGTTTATAATTTATATTTAAACTTGGATAAAATTTTATGCTCCAAAATAAAAATATTTGGATTCAAGTATTATTTCAGGAAAAAATAGAAGTAAGAACTTGCACTCTGCAAACTTTTATTCTTTCGATAGTTTGTTTGGGCTCAGAAATCAGTATGAAGATGAATGGTAGTACATACATTTTACAAATCTGGTATCGGACCGACCGAATAAACTTTGATTGGAGTTAAGATTTGGTTTAAAAAATGTTTACCAGGCATTGGGTCAACTGTCGGCCAACTGGTTATTCTGTGTGCGGGTACGCTTAAACAATAAAACAATAAATCATCAACCTTACTTGAATTAGGGGTCAGAAACTTTACAGAGCTACAACAGTCTAATTACCACACATTCAAACTTCTTGTCCCACGCAAATCACGTTACCCATTCCTCAGTATAATTTGTTACACTATGTCACACTATGAACGTACCGAATCACTCATGGAATTTCACAAGCCTTTACTTCTTAGAGCATTTAACTTGCTGGACATGCCATTGCTGATATTTTCCCTCTGTTGATCGTACGAGAGCGCCTTTCATAGTCGTTTCATGTACGCGTCAGATTTATGCGTGTTTTTGTCAATTTTGTCGTGTCCTTAAAGACGATGATGCGTCAAAGGTTGTTATTTTGTTTAGACTTATTTTAGGCTCTTACGAAACTTCAATAGTTAGTTGAATGGTTCCAAGGAGTGGGTCTTACGGAGAAGAACCGCCAAGAATATCCGTAGACTGTAGGAATAGGACTCCAGATTTGTGCCCAAGACGTCTCCGGTTGATTCAATACTCTACGCTTAACATAGGAACTTACATAATTTGGGGACCCTTGAATTGCGTGGGAACTGAAACTGACATTATGGTAAGTTTAGTCGCAGAGTTGGGTACAAACGATCTAATGTATGAGTGTTAGGGTATTTCAGGAGTTGTATTGAAAACTATGTCGTCATCATTATCTGTCTAGAGATAGGATTGAGCCCCGCACACTAACGACCGGTTCCAATATTCTATGTATCTGTTGATATGTACCTATTAGAGATCAAATTTTACATTAGCCACACACAAGTAATGTCAAATTCCTATCTATATGAATATTGAGAACGGCCGTAAACTGAAGAATAGATAGTTCTTAAACTTGGGCTTGACCGTGAAAACGTCACCAGCTATAGCTTTAAATAAACATTGGATCTTTTTGTATATCACAGAATATAACTAATACAATGCCAGATATACATTTTCCGTCGCCTTTCCGAGATATGAGCCTATCTTCATTTACTTATCCAGCCGAGCTCATTAGAACCAAATTATCTCTAACTAAATCCGAATACACACTCACTGAGGCATAGTGACACTTCCTCACATCTTCATAAACTGATCTTACTGATAAGTTTAGTTAGGTACCATTTATATTTAAGACAGGATATACAGATGAACGCCTCTTGGCTTCAAAGATAATGTGTTGGTTTCAAAGAGATAATACCATTTGGTGCTGATTACACATCCTAACACTTCGTACAGCTATCGTATACTATGTTTTAAAAAGTCAAAAGTCTCATCATTTATTTTATTAAGGCCTATGCAGGCACTCCTGAACGTCAAAACGTCCTGGAACTTACTTCCTGGGCGAACTTCTTGCCGTAATCAGAACTTTACAAATAGTCATCTGTTTCATACCAATATCATCATCATCAATTTAAGAGCCCAGCTCTTGTCGGAGCAGCTCCATACATTTATTTAGCGCCAACTCCTGAATTTCCTTATATCAATAGAAAAAAAATCTACCAATTACATTAGTTTTAAATAACCTTAGCAAGCTTTTGAATTATGAAGCTGTACAAACATGATAATCATATCTTAAATCCAAGGAAATATCTCTTAGTAAATACACTGTTGACATGAAATATTTTTATACCCCACCAAAAATAACTGTTATGATTTTATAGCCCCTCTTTTACTCTATTACCCAGAAAAAAAGCTATTGAAACTTTCCCAGTAAAACATTCAGTGAAAGTGTGCGTGTAGACTAATGTAAGACGATTCTTATCCGCGTGTCTAACGTCCCGGATATCCGGGCAATTAGCATCTGACGATATGTAGGTCCGGGATAATAGTTCCCGGGGTGGGGTATGGGGTATATCTTGATGTCCGTGAATGTTTTGAGGGGTAAATCGAGAGAGTCATAGAGAGATAAAAGATTTGTCATGATATTGTATGGAGATCCTGTTTTCATTGAATTTGGAGGTCTAAATTAAAGTGAGTTAATTGCTTTTATTTACGACTCATCCGTTTCAGTATTCTACTCGTTTCCATGCCTATAAAATATACCGAACATTAAAAAATCGGATATTCTTTGAGGTATTAAAACTACTTTTACGCGGTTGAATTGCGATAGTCATTCTTTTGGGGAAATCAGAAAATAAAATGACACACATTTTTAAAAGTAATATTGCTTTGATGTTTTGTTACTGAACGATATCTGATTTCCAAAATGCATTGACCCTGACATCGTTTAAGTTTTCAAACAAACATAAAGACAGTTAAATTAGCTACTTTTTAACAACACGAAAAACTCCTAAATATCTTCAACAAAATTACCACAAAAACAACATACTTATTTACATTACAAAATTAATATACCTTTGTCCACGCCTCTTCCCATACCGTTTCACCGGGTAAGTAAATATACAAGTTCAGAATATACGGACGAAAATATATTCTTCGGGAATCGCTACCGGGGCGGGTAGAATTGTGACAGGAATACTATCTGTTACCTGAAGTGCTGTAGGGTTTACGTCAATATTTAGATAAGGAAGATTTACTTTGTGAGGAAAAGATCGGTATCTACGCAAATATATAAAAAATCTTTTTTGAGAAGACTTCAAAAAAAAAGTTTGACCTATGTGTGTTAGGTTTTGGGTATACTTATTCTTGTTTTATTTTTAAGTTGGTTTTACATTTTGTAAAAAGATTTGTATAATTATTTATGAGATATTGTTAGTAATCCAGTTAATGTTATCCACATTATTGTGCCCATTTTGCTATAATTAGTTGTAAAGAGCAGAAGCAGCAGAGAATCTACATTGGCATACTTACGCTTACAGAGTAACAAATTCCATGAAGTTATATTTAAAGTTATATTTAGAATATTTTAATAGGTACACATACTTATGACGTCAAAGAGTTAACCAATTTAATTTTAAACTCATCTATCTATAACTATCCATTACGTAACCCAATATTTCAATACGAATTCTATTTTTAATCTTCCAATTCAAATTCACGGATGTTCTTTTACATTTAATTTAAAAAGTAAATACCACAGACACACATCGTCTAAAATTGGATTGAATTTCCAAAAATAAGTATACATAATAATTGTTCGTGTAGAAACAAAAGTAATAAAGTAATTTCAGTTTTAACTGAGCTTGTTATTAACTATTCTGTCAGACGCGTTTGTAAAACCTCGAGGAATTTATTTATAAGGCGTGTGTTGAAGTGGGAGCGAATAGCGATTGCATTTTGTTTTGAACTAATAGTGAAGTTTAGCGGCTAGTATCTATGCTAATATGTACTAGCTTCTACCAGTGGTTTCAATCGCCATCTTTAGGAACTATGCTTTATGCGTATAAAAGCAGTTAAGTAGCCTTCGATAAATGGGCTATCTAAAATTAGAAAAAAAACCTTCAGAGCGGTCTAATAGTTCCTAAAAATATATATTTCCCGAAGAAGGGTAAGTAGTTTTTCAGAGAGCTGTGTTAAAAAGCTGGGTGAAGCTATTAAAATAATAATAATAATTTAGTCAGAAGCCACTTAGGTATTTTTACATTGTTTTATTCACAATCGCCAAAATATCGTAGCCCATTGCTAGCGGAACTTTTAAACGTTTAAAATATGAGTATGACGTAGTTCCCAAACATGCTCAAAGCACCCAAAGGCCAATCCAAAATAAAACAAATGAAAACTAGAATGGTTTTCACCCCACGCAGAACCGATCGCTTCTCATTACCCCGCGAGCAGTCTGACAGGTCCCTAAGTTAAAGTCTCTCTCAGACGTCTGAATGCGTAGGCGAAGTCTAGACGAGGTTCAGCCTTACGCCCCGCCAGGACGCGCCCGACGCCAGGTGTACTGGTGGTCTTGCGAGATCGCCGCCCTTCGAGAGGCGTGCGTCGCTGCGAGGCACCTGTACACCAGACACCGCAGGCTTCGCATCCGCCCTCCGGATGCAGAAGCCAGGGAAGCGGAGCTGTACGAAGGATACAGAGCTGCGAAGACCGCCCTCCAATTGGCCATCATCCAGGCCAAGGAGGTGGCCAATGCGGAGCTGCTGGGGTCTCTGGACAGGGACCCGTGGGGGCGCCCTTACAAAATGGTGCGGGGCAAGCTCCGCCCATGGGCCCCCCCGCTGACCCAGAGTCTCCGGCCTCAGCTGGTGGAGGAGGTGGTGAGCGCTCTGTTCCCTTCGCGCGGGGAACATTCTCCCCCGCCCATGGCTCTGCAACCCGCGGTGTCAAGTACGGACCACTCTTCCGACGACGACGATGTCCCCGAGGTGACTGGGGTGGACCTGAGAGTGGCGGTGGCTAGGCTGAAAGCCAAAAACACCGCCCCAGGGCCTGATGGCCTGCCTGGCAAGGCCTGGGTCCTGGCCCTTGAGGCTCTCGGGCCTCGACTTAGGGGGCTTCTCAGCGCATGTTTGGAGAGGGGCCAGTTCCCACTTCGTTGGAAGACAGGGAAACTGGTCCTCATACGGAAGCCGGGGCGCCCTGCGGACTCTCCGTCCGCATACCGGCCTATCGTGTTGCTCGACGAGGTGGGCAAGCTCTTTGAGCGAGTTGTCGCACACCGCCTCGTCGCGCACCTTGGGGGGATAGGGCCGGACCTTGCGGACCACCAGTTCGGTTTCCGCAAGGGGCGCTCAACGGTGGACGCCATCATGCGCGTGAGAGCTCTCACGACGGGGGATGCTGTGTCCCGGGGGGTGGTCGTCTTGGCGGTGTCTCTTGACATCGCCAACGCCTTCAACACCCTTCCCTGGAGTTGCATCAGGGAGGCACTCCGGTATCACCGGGTGCCGACCTACCTTCGTCGCGTGGTCGAGGCCTATCTGTCGGATAGGTTCATCATTTACCCTGGTCACAACGGGGAATGGTACCGGCGAGAGATGTCGTGCGGTGTTCCGCAGGGGTCGGTACTGGGGCCGCTCTTGTGGAACATCGGCTACGACTGGGTGCTGCGCGCCGACCTCCCTAGCGGCGTCAGCGTGGTCTGCTACGCTGACGACACGCTGGTTCTGGCACAAGGGAGGTCGCACCAGGAGGCGGCCGACATAATGACGCGCGGGGTTGCGACAGTCATCGAGAGGATCCAGCTGCTGGGCCTGGAGGTGGCCTTGCACAAATCTGAGGCCATGTGCTTTCATGGGCTTCGGAACGCGCCACCTTCAGGCTCCCAGGTCACGGTGGGGGGGGTTGCCATCGGCGTCGAGAGGGCGATGAAATACCTGGGACTCGTCCTCGACGGCCGGTGGAACTTCGTCGAGCACTTCCGACGTTTGGGCCCCAAACTGGAGAAGGCAGGTGCTGCATTCAAGCGGCTCCTGCCCAACCTGGGCGGCCCAAACGCCCCCTGCCGCAGACTCTACGCGGGGGTCATGCGGTCCATGGCCCTTTACGGGGCCCCGGTATGGGCACGTTCGGTACGGCCGCGGGCTTTACACTACCTGAACGTGCCCCAAAGGGTGATAGCCATTAGGCTAATCCGGGGGTACCGCACGATTTCCCGCGAAGCAGCTGGCCTACTTGCTGGACTGCCACCGTGGGATCTGGAGGCGAGGGTCTTCTTGCGCCTGTACGACTGGCGCGAGGAGGCTCAGCGCCGGGGAGAAACCCCGTTGCCGCGGCAAGTTGTCGCGCAGCGGGCGGAGCTCCGGCGCGATCTCATGGTGGCCTGGAGGGAGCGACTGTCGCAACCCAGTGCAGGGCACGCCACCATCGTGGCGGTAAGTCCCCTCTTTGAGGAGTGGCTCGGGAGGAGTCACGGCGCCCTCACGTACCGCATGACGCAGGTCCTCACCGGACACGGTTGTTTCGGGAGGTACCTGCACCGCATCGGTCGTGAGGAGGCGCCCGGGTGTCACCATTGTGCGGACAGCCCCGAGGACACGGTGGACCACACAGTCCAGGTGTGCCCCGCATGGGAGGGGCACCGCCGGGTCCTCGTCGAGGCTTTGGGCGGCGGCGACCTCTCGCGTCCGGCCCTGGTTCAGGCCATGGTCCGGGGCGAGAGGGAATGGGATGCCGTCGCCTCCTTCTGCGAAGCGGTCATGCTCGAGAAGGAGGAGGCGGAACGCCAGAGAGTTCGCACCTCTCATCCCGGCCGCCGCGCTGGACCAGGTAGACACCATGGGCGCCGGGTGTCGCGAGATGACTCCCGGCCACCGTAGGCGTGGGTCTGTGGGCGGTGAGTTCGGGTGGCTCATCGTCCCTCTGTCTTTCTAGACGACAGACCCGTGTCGACGGCGCGCGTTGTTCCACGCGCTCCTCAAAGAGACGTCAGCAACCCCAGTGGGGCCCAGCAGGGCCAAGGCCTGCCGGGGCTGCGGGTTGTTCGAAAGAGATACCGCGGCCCTGGTACATAGAAGGCCTATGACGGAACACGACGATTTTAGTCAGTAAGAGTCTGACACTCCCTCACCGCTGCTAACCCACAGCGGGAGGGGTCAATTGATGATTTTACGTCGCTAAAAAAAAAAAAAAAAAAAAAAATTTTCAGCCTTACCCAATTGAAATTGTCTAGTCTGAATTTAAGAAGCTGCGGTTTAAATTGGTTAATTGAAAGCAGTAAGGGTTAAGAGTTTATTGAGTTAAGTCGTAAAGTGGGATATTTTTAGAAAATAGTATAACTTTAAATAATAGCTATAACTTTTTTGGCAGGAATAAAATAGCAGCACAGGAAAGTGGCTTTGGGGCTACAGAAATAAATAAAAAAAATGGTAGCTCCTATACGATCGAGAAAAAATTACCACATCTTGATTATGTACCATTTGCATTTATTTTCAGATTGCAAACTTTTGAAGGGATGAAAACCAAACCATTGTTCGTTCTATTATTTATTTCATTATATTTTTTACGGGCTTTGACTGTCATAATGTTTACAGTTAGTCTAAAAGGGTACCTATATAAACATTATCACTCGACTTCAGGCTGCATTAGAAACTTATTCTTATTTACGGACATTAATTACTTTAGACACTCTACGCAAAAATAATAAGACACTCTTCAGAAGTTTCCAGAAACTAATTCAAAAGCTTGTCTTAACACCGATAAAGATACGCTCTTAGTTAAAAACTTCGCAAAGCCTAAACTTCATCTATATCAATTCTTTCATAAGGAAAGTAACAATTTAATCTCGTCCAGAACTTTGAGAAAGAACTTTCTTTCTAAAAGAATTTCTTTCTTCATTATCAGTAAGTCAATTAATGAGAAGTTCAAAAAAGAGTTGGTGATAATCTGCTTTTGTGGAGAGATAAGTGAAAAATATTTCAACTCTGTGAAACTGCTGTCATGGTAAAGCATGTTATGCGAAGGAATGAGGACCATGTTGTGAGGAAGGTGATGACCATGAATGTGGATGGATATAGAGGAAGGGGACGACCAAAGAAACGATGGATGGATTGTGTGAAAGTAGATGTGGTAAGAAAGAATGTAACTTGTGAGATGACGGCAGACAGAAGAGTGTGGAAGAAGAAAACATGCTGCGCTGACCCCAAATAATTGGGATAAGGGCAGGAGGATGATGTCTGTGACAATGTTTTGTAATGATCATGCAACGTTGGTAAAATGAATGGTTACATTATTTATTTATTTGCATACCATAATGTTACAATGATGTTACAAGGGGCTTAAAGCTCGGCACATATTGTGGACCCTGTTAGGGCACAGCAAAAGAAAGTAGGTACATCAGAGCCATAGTTTATAGGTTCTCTATTTAGGTAACTTTTCCATATATCCTGTGCTATTCCATATATATCCTATACCTAACAATTGTTGATAATTTCTGTAAAATGGGATAGAAACACAAACCCTCTTCGCATTGCGGATAGACAAATATATAATGAGGATACTATTTAAAAGTCATAATTTATTCAACTCACGAAACCCAAAAAATGTCTTGCTCTTAGTTTTCTTAGGTCGCAGGTGAATGACCCCTTCTTGAAAGTGGCAAGAATAGCATTAAAAATTAACCTTTTCTATGAAATCAATCATAATCATCATCATCATCTCAGCCATAGGACGTCCACTGCTGAACATAGGCCTCCCCATTAGATCTCCACAGATACCTGTTGGAGGCGACCTGCATCCAGCGTCTTCCGGCGACTTTTATAAGGTCGTCTGTCCACCTTGTTAGTGAACAATTATGAAATCAATACTTCAATAATACTCATTAATTAACCACAGGCAGCCTAGAATGTCAAATGGTATGCCCATTATAAATCAGGCTATGCTTATATTGACCGGTACACAAAGCTTACTAGGCTAACTCTGTTTTCTTGTAAACACGAATAAATTAGCCTTAAATATATCTTACTGTTGACTCCCAGGAACGGAGCGATTGAGTAAAATTTATGGCCGAAATCAAATAACAAACAAATGCTTTCTTTGAGACATTTTTGGTGCTAAACAAGCTTGATATATTGATAAACATCTTATGACCTTTTGAGCTTCTATTAAGAATAAAAAAATATGAAAAACCCTTCTAGAAACGCATGGTTTGGACACATGCAACGTATAAAGTATACTTACTTTAAAAATTCTTGTAAAATAACAGATTTCTTGTTAAGTACTTCGAACCTGAATAAAAAGTAGGTATCAATAGCTATACTTGATTATTATCTCACACAATGTTTTGACAGTAAGTCCTTGAGATTAGGGCATTCAAATAATCAAACTATTCATCTAAATAACATTAGTAAAGACCTAACCTATACCATACCTATGCACAATGAGTATACAATGTACAAACGTACACAATTTCCTGCAACATTGCAATCATTTGAAATACGCCGACAAAAGAAACCCATTACACAAACACAGTAACTTAAACTCGCACCCAAGTTAAAACGCAATTATTTAACAGTTGAACTAACAAGATAAACTCTAACTTAAACTTTCTGCAACTTGAAACACTTGATTGGAACAGGAAGAAGTTTAAAAGTGCAAAGCCTAATTCAATTCTAGTGAACTATTTTCATTCATTTTGAATCTTATACGAATTAAGAATGAAAAAGTTTAAATTTCTCATAGGTCTCAAAAAAATTTTTATCGATCCTTCTAATCTATGCCTACTAATATAATAAAGAGGAAATATTTTCGGGCGTTTGATTGTATGTACCCTAAAAGAACCGAACTGATTTAAAAAATTGTTTCACTGTTTTAAAGCTACATTTTTTCCGAATTACATAGGCAAAATTTTATCCCGATGCGGGTGGTAGTTCCCATGGGACTTGGGTGAAACCGCGGGAAATCTGCTGGTAGTAAAAATATGTCTAGGTCTCAATTATCCTTCTATTACGAAAATAATTATTTAAATTATATTTTTACCTTTCAATAACATTCTAAGTAAGTTATAAAGAAAAAAAATCTGCACTGCAAAACCATTTAAATCCCAATTCGATTTAACTTCATTCTTAATTCAAAAATTTAATTTCTCTCTTCTATATTAAAGGAGGTCACATAAATCCTCTTTTTTCTGACTTTTGTCTCACAATGCTTCGGATTCCGTTTTTAAAATATTCTAGTTTTATGCAATTATGGCGTGAAATGTGGTTGAATGAATTCATCGTCAAAGTATTTCGAATTTATTTTAATGTTTACAAATTAAATTTGATCATGACGATATGGAATTTTGATGCGTTTTGGATATCGAAGCAACACGGTACTTTTTCTTATGTGATACCAAAAAGATTTAAGTATCATGTTTATCCCAGCAGGCCTAAGCAGGGCCAAGGCCTGCCGGGGCTGCGGGATTGTTCGAAAGAGTTACTGCGGCCCTGGTACATAAAAGGCCTACGACGGAACACGACGGTTTTTAGTCAGTAGAAGTCTGACACTCCCTCACCGCTGCTAACCTACAGCGGGAGGGTTCATTTGATGATTTTTGACGTCGTAAAAAAAGTATCATGTTTATTTATTTTTTCTTTGTGTGATACTTAACTACATTCCGTTGTAAATAATTCTTAATTTATTGTAGGAATTTAAAGTGACAGGTTAAAATTAAAGGCTGAAGGAAAATTCCGTAAAAGCTGTAAACTTTTTACGACCTAACAAAATATTAATTTGTCGGGAGGTGTTAAGGAAACATAATTTGCAACATGGCTGCCTATTATATTAGATGAGTTAAAATCTTGGGTTTATGTGTTATACATATGTTGTCAGGAAGACAATCTTAACTTCTATAGCCAATCTTCTTCTTCTTTCGTGTCGATGACTTGTCATATATTGAGACTACACCACTACTACTATAGCCATTGGAAAAGAAATACATACCTAAACAACAAACCATCATTTTTCCTTAAAGTTGTCATCTTGTAAAATTCCTATGTAAATGTCTCTTGTAAATGTTCACAGTGGGCCACCTAAGAAAAACTGCAATCACTCTTTATCCATAACTTTTCATGGGAAAATAAATCAATCAATATCCGACTTAGTAAATATATGGTTACATTTTTTAGGATTGACTGACCAGAAAAACCATTAAATATCTCTTCGCCCAAAACCATTCTTTAAACAATTTCTTCCAAAAGGAACTTTGAAAAGACCAAATAGGAAGACTATAATCATATAAAAGAGGTTGCCTGCACTTCACCAGACCTCTGCACCAACTATGTATCTAATTTGTTGCAGTATCCGATAATCCTGATGAGGTTCCCTTCTAACGGGTTCCGGGGAATTTTAGCTTCGAAAACGTTAATAGGTTTAGTTTGAAAACTGGTATTTTAGGAAATAGAGTTATTGTGAAATGTCACACTATGTGTTAGAGGGATATAAGCTTGGTAACTTTGAACTTAAACTTAGGCAAATGTTTTTATGTAAGGGTTAGTAACTTTCCGGGTATATAAATATAGATAGGTCTATTTTTTGTCCTGGTATATGAGGTAATTTACCCCCAAGTTTCCATAAAATCTATTCAATAGCCTAACTATACATATATACAGAGTTACATCCACCGTCTCCAACTTAAGGTAGCTGCTTTACATTGGTGTATGTATGTTCCTACAATAATGAAAAAAAATATAAGTACTTAAGTTACTGACTGACTTAGCGGATTGAAATAAAAGAAAGTTATTAAAAATGCCTGGGAAATTATGCCCTTCGCCATTAGAAATATACTTAACCTACAAATAAAACCCACGTATTGATGAAAATTACATTTCCTCTTGCGGGAAAAGTTTAGCGATCTCAGTTTTGCGTCATACGCCACCGCAACACTTCAATAATTAATTTATCTCATTTGACATTTAAGACTTATCACTAATTACGTTTGACACTTAGGTAAATGTCACCTGTCAATATCCGGGTTTTGACTAATATCAAAATAGAATTGATATTAGTCGAAATACTGCAAATAAACCAATAGGTACCTACTAACCTTTACTGCCCCCGCAAAATAGTAATTCGACAAATAGCAGAGATAATTTTGACAAAGACAAATATTGTTGAAATCTAATTCGAACTTGTATTAACTTCGGTTTTCGATAATATTTGGTTTTTGGAATTCGGTAGTAGGTTTATAATTTTCCTGTCAATTTTGCTGATATTATAAAGCTGAAGAGTTTGTTAATTTAAACGCGCTTCTCTTAGGAACTAGGGGTCCGATTTCAAAAAATGTTTAGTTTTTAGATACATACCTACATACCTTTATATTTAGGCTACTTTTTATCCGGGTGTGTGACGTAGTTTCTCTCTTTTAAATGACAGTTTTTGTAAAGTTTTCTTTTTAATTCCTAAGTTAACTCTTGTTGGTGTAAATAATTTACAGTACACAGCAGTCTGCTAAACTTAATAACTTAACAGTGTAAATTATTTCATACCAGAGAGTGAAGTGTAATATTTCTTACACAAGTGCTCGGTGCGACTGCAAATGTAGTTTAATTATTATGAAGTATGGTTCTGACGCGTCGAGTAGTACCTAAGCAAGTCAGTTACACGTCACTATTTTAATTTAGTTTTGGGAAATGTGGTAAAGAAGTTACTTTCGTAGGTTTGTGTGTTAATTCTTCCATATAATCCTGATATTTTTGGGGTTTGAAGTCAATTTGAATGAATTTAACTGTCATAAACTCGCACGAGTGTAATTATAAAGTGGGTGAATTGACCCCTTCAAAAATGTGTTGTAGACAATTCGCCCATACATCGTTTTTTTTTTTTTAATATTTGAATGGAAAAACAGTAGGTCCACGAGCCAATTGTATTGATAAAAACCACATGCCACATCCAAACTATAAGTTTTTCTTCATGGCTTCTGTTCGTTCCATCGAGTTGACGATTACTCACTCGTTAATTAATTTAAATGATTACGCCTTCGTTGCAATCCACATAGTTTCACGACACCTAAGTAACAACACGAATAACTTACATACCATACACAGTATATTAATACTATACATACATAGGTACAATTAACACCTATTTGTATGAGAGCAGTACAGTATATTTGATCAAAAACTCTATATTTTAACTATTGGTTCGAAATGCATGATTTTATTGTCGTATTTAAAAACGTTATCTTTGGGGATGGTTATTGACTCTTCAACCTTTTTGGACTATGTTTTGTTGAGCTCGTCTATAATCCGCTAAATTGAAAAGGCTGTAAATAACTTTGAGCTACATTTCTGACTAAGCTAGTCTATACCTACTAGACACAACATTTTCAGGCTTTTTTTTATCGTGCCACTGCTGGTCATAGGCCTCCTCTCACACGGAGAAGGATTTCTAACTTCAAGAAACAAAAAATGTTAACCAATTTTAGGACTCTCCCCCATAGTAAACAAAACGATTGATGCTCCCTTAAAACCAGATCCTTTTAAGTCTATGGCGCGGAACTGACAGAGGGTTTCCCAAACTGCTGTCTGTGCGTGCCTTTATCAAAATATACGAGGAACCAACTAACTAGGAAATACTACTACTAAGGTACATTTTTGTTCTGAGAAAAATACACCAGTGCTCGTTAGTTTAGACAAGATCTTTAGAGTAGGATTGTGTAGTATGATACGTCTAGGCGAAATTGTTCGCGCACGAAAAGTTGCAATTTCGCGGACATTTTTAAAATGTTCGTAAGAAATTAAGTGTTTGCTAGAGTGAGTAGACCAGAAGAAACATTTCATTGGTTGGTGAAAATGATAACGATTAAATTAGGTCCTCTTAGTGAGTTTTTTTTGGTAGTTTTGCTAGGTATTAATTTGTTATTAAAATAAGTTTAGGAAAGATAAGTTATAAATGATCCAATACTATAACTCTCTAGTTTACTACGTTATATCATCTAAAACGTTTACCATACACAACATACAATCTAAACTTAAATAGCATCATTATAACACCAATTAATCAAACAGTAGACGATCATGTTAATATATTTACTTGAGAGTTGCTAGCCCATTCTTGTCCTAACTACACTCTAGGGAGACGGCCGGTTGTGTCTATTTGTGGGGAAAACAAGGCTCTTACATTTAGTTGTTTCTGTTTTTAGTTTATGTATTAATTTGAAGATTTTAAAACAAGAGTTAATGCTTAGGTATATTTTTTCGTGGGGAAGTTTCTTACTTCATCTTCGCTGTGAAATATTATAAAACTGAAGAGTTTGTTTGTTGGAAAATAAAAAATAGCCTATTTATCAAGTAAGGCTATGGATATACTTTTCATCTGGGTGTGGGGAAAACCGCTGACGGAACATTAAGTAAGAAGTTCATTATACAATCACTAGTAAACCAAACTAGATAACAGTTTATCCAGCCCCCTCCCTCCCCCCCTCTCTGACACATACTCCCCCTGTAGGCAGACGCGAACGTCATGTAACACTCGGCAAATATTGTCCGTCTCACTGAGAAACTACCTTACTTTACAACTTGCGGTGTACACTTGAGGACGTGAAAACTGACACCTATAAATATTTGTTTTTAATATATGGGTAATGTACGAGTTATGTAATTAGAATTTCCAAATGAAGACTTGTATTGCTGAGAAGTTTATTGCGCCACTTCTTCACAGCAAAAACAAATAAGGAGTGGTGATAATTCTGAGTTTGAAGATGCAAAAAAAATATATGTTTATTTATATGTAAGTATTTGAAATATTGCCACGTAGGCGTATGAAATAATAATAAAACCAATAAACGTTAATTCGTCCTAATTAGTCACAAATTAATTCAAAGAGAAGTTATTTTAGGTAGACTGCTTACAATAAACTTGTAAATTAACATAAAGAGCAGATTATTACTGCTATATTTAGCACAATTTCCTACTTATTATCTCTTCAAAGAAACAATAACTGACAAAATGCTTTTCTTATTAACAAGATTAAATAAGTATTTCTTTGTTATACCGTACCGTATATTCAAGAAAGTGTAGCACGGGTCGATTGATCATAAGGTTAAGCAACGATTGGCGGGGCCAATCGGCCATCTGCCTAGCCTTTTCCCAACTATTTTCGGGTACGGTTTCAGTCTACCAGTGTTAAGGAGCGACTGCCTATCTGATCTCCTCAACCCAGTTACCTGGGCAACACAATACTACTAGGTAAGACTTGTTGTCAGACTTTCTGACAACCTGTAACGACTCCCAAAGATGTTCAAATGACATCCGGGACATCTTTATTATAATACTCGAATTATTCGAATCCCTCGCCTACTAGCAATTTCCAAAAACATCCAAAAATAAACGTTTCAATATCATAATACAGGATTATAAACTCCAAATTCAATTATGTTTGTAATAACAAGATCTGTATCAGTATATTTTGCCGGCTCCAAGTTTGTACAATAAATGAATACTTTCCCCGGGGTAAACTTATCAGACGCCCACAAGCGGCCATTTTGAAAAATGTACAAAATTAAGAGTGTTGACGCCTATTTTTATTAAGATTATTCTCGGAACAAGTGTATCGTGTTTCTTGTTTTTCTTTTTTATTAAGTTTTCTGCGGATATTTTTTTTTTTTTTGGATTACCTATTTTTCTATTTGAATTTTATTGAACAGACAGGTCCTGGCTGTATTTTATAATACATCTTTGGCAGTCGTTATGGATACGAAGTACAGTCTGACAACCAGTCTTGGCAAGAGGTATTGGGTTGCCCGGGTAACTGGGTTGAGGAGGTCTGAAAGGCAGTCTCTCCTTGTGAAGCACTGGTACTTAACTGCATCCATTTAGACTGGAAGCCGACCCAACATAGTTGGGAAAAGACTAGGAAGGTGACGTAATGAAAATTATCATTTTTTTCTGTGTGTTATTTATCCGTGTCATAAGAAATTATACTGTGGCATATGTCCCAAATATAGATACGTCTTCATAAATATAAAATACGACGTCTTTAAAGAACGGAAGAAAACATTTTTTCTAACATGAAAAACCTTTCGTAAATATAAAAATAGCTAAATGTACGCCTTATATTCACCTGTCATCACACCACGCGTCCGTGAAACTGAAAACAAATGTACGAACTCAGGTATATGAATAAATTATTACAAACAACCGGCCAAGTGTGAGTCGGACTTGTGCACGAATAGTTCCGAACATAAAATCACTTTTGTTGTATGGGAAACAACTAAAATACTTACATATTTTATTATAGTTTTTAGTACATGATGTTATAGCGACAAGAAAAATACATAATTTGTGAAAATTTCAGCTCTCTAGCTATCATGGTTCAGTAGATATAATCTGACGACAGAAGGACGGACGGACAGACGAACAATGAAGTCCCAGTAATAGGGTCCCATTTTACACTTTAGGTACGGTACTCTAATAAATGAGTACGCGTAAATAGCAGTAAAAAGTCAAAGAAAGCAATAAATAACTCAGAACAAAGATAATTTGCTCACGAGACATTCAATTTAACGTTCTCATATGTAATAGAGTGCTAAATATTGAAATGTTGTAGTGTTTCATACATTATTTACGACTATGTTCTAGCCGTGATGTCGCGGCAAAAATATGGCCTTGATTTTTGTAGATTTTCTTTTATTTCTGTTTTTTTTTTTTGTTATTGTAAGGATGAATGTATCTTTTTCAAGTGTAAGCAATTACTTACGTTTTCAACTCTATTCATATTGTAAAAGCTGCTATGATAGTCTCTGCCGAAGAGATAATTTCATAAGAGTATGAAAGCGGTTTCAATACGGGCAATATAAAGTACCTTGAGAAGTCAAAGCTTGTTATTTAATTAATATTTTTTATAAGAAAGGATTCACCAAACAAGACTCCAAAAATACACTCCAATCCAAATAAAAGGAGCATCTCAATTTATTAACGTTCGCAATAAAACAATGACAACTAAATTAATTTACGGCAAACGATTAAGCTGGATATTTTTACGATGTACAAGCACTTTATCACATACTGTCAGACTTTGTTTAGTTTTTATATTTTTCCTAGAAGTATTTTATATAGCCTCGTTAAGTACCGCTCATTAAATTGCTGTAGTTCAGATGATTCAACTATAAAGACAAATTACTACTTTGTTGCTATCAAATGATTTATCTAGAAGTCGTGTCATAAAATTCTACGGTGAACCAGAGCAGAATAAAAACAAACAGTGCTAGTAAATTGCTTGTAGGTACTTTGTATGTAGTGCAACTATGAATTTTGGAAATAAATCACTAATTATGACAGCGTTTTTATCGGCTGTCCTTTGAACATACTTAGCAATCATTACGGTAGTAAGAAGACAGTAAGTCTGATTCAGTATCACCTTAGGATCTTAATTGGGTTAAGGAGATCAGATAGGCAGCTCCTTGTTTTTACAACTACACTGGTACTCAGCTGAATCCGTTTTGACTGTAAGCCGACTACAACATAGTTGGTAAAAGGCTAAAGGCAGATGATGATGATAACGTTTTTCTCATCTTTGTCTAGTTCTATTTTTATTATCAAAACTCACCCAAATTTTTTCTAACAAACAACATTTCTTGTCCCATAAACACTCAAACCTTACATAACTCGATCACCATACAATAAATACCACCCAAAAATACACAAATATGATCAAAATACAAGCTGTCCATTTTTCGTGGGCTTTCCGTGTAACAGAGCGGACACAGTAACGCACTTAGCTAGAACGTAACAAGCCAGTGTGTATGGTGTACCAACTGCGACAATATTCTGTACACTTACTTAATGATTTATTTATTTTTACTTGCTGCTGGGTCAGTTTTTTTGCACTCATGTGTATATTAGATGAATGGAGGAAATTGGTGTGTGAAAATATTTTTGGGAAATTATAATGTAGATACCTAATTTGTAACTGTATATTTAATTTGTAATATATGTATGAATGTAAATATTATTGTAAAATATAATACTTATGTAAATAAATTGCAGATACCTATGACAAAAAAATACCTAATAGCGGTGAATGGTTAGAATGGTGTGACATAGTGCGTAGTGAAGTGTTACTAACATAGATTTAAGTTTTTTATATACTAACAATGTTGTATAATATATTATGTATGTTAGTCTTTAAGGTATATATCTATGGGCCTATGCAGCCTGAAAATAAAGAGATTTGATTTGATTTGATTTGATTTATACGCTTTTTGAGAAAAATGCTTCGAAAAACTGGATAAAGAGAGCCCTAAGTACATACTAATTCAGGGTTCTGAGGTTCGGCATACCAAAATTTATAAAAATTGGTCTTGCCATTTGAACGTGAGAAGGCAAAGACTATAAAACCACTTGACTGCGCATACAGTGCCCCGACGCTCGCCAAAAGTTAGTGATTTTGCGCGTACTATAAGGCTACGATCAGTACGATCCTTTAGTAGCGACCTTGAACTGACCAATAGTAGCCGCGGATTATGTCGCGTCCCCCCGCCCGCAGTGGTGAGTCGTGTTCTTAGAAGAAATTGGCGAGTGCGCTCTCTAGTGGTTATTTACTCTATGTAAGAAGGTAACAACAGTGCTCACAATATACAAAGTCAAAGGTAACTAATGTTAGTGTCGTACTTAGTACCTATTTAGTAGATACCTTTTTTTAACGACGTCAAATATCATCATATAACTCTTCCCGCTGTGGGTTAGCGGTGAGGGAGTGTCAGACTCTTACTGACTAAAAACCGTCGTGTTCCGTCATTGGCCTTTTATGTACCAGGGCTGCGGTAACTCTTTCGAACAATCCCGCAGCCTCGGATTTAGTATATATCTTCATAGGATCTGTGGTAGTCTTTATATTTAAATAAGGGTAATGTGCCATAAAGAATTAGAAAACAAACATTTTCAAACAAAAGATAATTCAAAATCACCAATAACATTTATCTCTTCTACAACAATTTACAATGAAGTTCCAAGATTTATATGCACGCCAGTTTCCATGCGAAATTATTTCAGCTAATTCTAGGAAGACACCTTATAAATTGTGCTGAAACTAGTGCGTGAATGATTAGCACTAAATCTAGATGAAACGGTTATTTCAGGGATTTTGCTTTGATTTTCTTTATTTAAGTATCAGTGTGTAAACTATGTGTTAGAACGTAAAATATAATGGTCAGTAATATTGACTGCTGCAGATTCGATTTCTGTTAAGGACAACGAAAATTCGTGTGAAGGCACCTAGAATACAGGAAAAAAGAAACTTTAAACTTGTAGCTAAAATTCATAAAAATATCATAAAGAAGTAGACTGAAGAAAATAATTCCAAAATGGCCTTCTCGCATACAATATATGTTTGTTAATGAAGTTTACTAATCCAACAACTAGAACTTAATCTTGATTAAACTTTGATCAACAATCTATAGCCTACAGCGTCCAAGATAACCGCAATTACATAAGCAAATGTATCTGAGGTTGCTAAGGAAATAATTAAGTTTCGGTCACACACACACACACACCCAGCTTCTGAAGTATCGGAAATATATTAACTCATACATATTTCAAAAGTATCTTATCTAAATGAAATATCTATATCAGACATCGCCTCTCACATTGCAAAAAGTTTTCAACACACATTTATAAAAAAAAAAAACAACTTTTCAAAGGAGTACTCATACTTCTAAAAATAAAAAATACCAATAACATTGACAGCATTCTATTTCTAAAAACAAATGCCGCCAATTCATAACAAAAGAATGTCGATAAATACCAAAACTCCATAGACACGGAACGACACGAACCCAACTTTATAGAGCGTGGACATTCTGATTGATGTTTTGGCAAAAAAATGGCGGACGCACAAATTGATCTTTTAAACGAGTTGAAAACTTGGCTGACATTTGTAAAACTGACACGGTGATTAGAAAAAATGACAGGTGACAAAACAGAAATAATCTTGACTTTGACAGTAAAGGAAATCTTGTGGATTTTAGAGGTTTTTGCCAAATGTCTCGATTATAAAGTGATCGTTGACAGCATAAAAATGAGGAGGGTTTTGACACTTTAAAATGATGGTCGAGCTTATGTTTCGTCTGAAATTTTTCAGACACGCATAATCTTATTTCACCTCGGTCAAAAGAGGTAGTAGACACAAACATTACAGAGAGTTGAATATATGCGTTTTCTTCAGCAACGGTAATTTTGAACCTTCTTATTATATAACACTGAAAAAATAAACCAATAAAAAACATTCAACAATAAACAATATTTAAAAAAAAATCTTACCAAAAACTTTTAAATGGAGTTTACAAAAATGATCTAAATTCATTGGAATATCATCTAAAAGGTTGGACATCACAAAACTGGGTTAGAAAATAAGAAGGAATATGGAAATATAATTTACTTTGAAGCTTAAACCAACACGTTACCAAGAGGATAAAATTATTATGTAAGTAGGTATTTCGTTTTGCGTAAGAACTTGGAATCTAATTAAAACCTTTATGGTGTTTGCGTGAAACATAATTTTAAATGTGGAATTCTGGCGCTAACGGACGGTTATTGCTGATTAATTTTATTACGCGGGTTTGCTTGCATTTGTTTCTGAATAAGAACTTTCTTTGTAGGTAGGTATATTATTAATCAAAAACTGAGAATTATTAAAAAACTGATTTATAAGAAATTCAGCGATCAGAAATTCTCAGTAGATTTTCTGATATTTGCAACTAATATGTATAAGTTATTGAATTTCATAAAGTCCACCCTTAACTACGTTTTTAAGCACTTACAAACATAGACAAAATTATGAAATAAACATAGCAACTGTCAACATTACAAATGACATTATATTTCTTAAAAATTATCTTCATGGAAGTTTTTTTTTTTCGTTTTTTTTACAGCGATATACATTTTCAATTTACTTACAGTGGACGTCAAAAAGACTACACTTCATTTCAGACATTGTAATATCCATCATTTTATGCGAACCTAGTGCTAAATGTTACAATTCTATTTCATGTATGTGACAGACAGACAGACATGTAGTTGACAAGCGGAAACGAGCTGAAAACTAGTATGTAGGTAAAATGTAGTTCGTACATTTTGGCATACATAATAATGTTTTCATCATTTGCCTAGCCTTTTTCTCGACTATGTTGAGGTCGGCTTACAGTCCTACTGGAGGCAGCTGAGTACCAGTGTTTTAAAAGGTGTGACGGCCTATGTGACCCCCTCATTCTTAACCAAGTTACCAGGGTAACCCGATACTTTTTGATTAGAACTGCTTTTGAGACTATACCATCTGACTGACAAAGATGCACAAATAGCCTAACTCATCACACATCCTATACTATACTACTTGTAACCGAATTCAATACAGGAGGTTTTCAGTTTCACTTTTAAGTACGTATGTTAAAAGTTTATGGAACAATCAATCGCATGCTCCACATATTTCTTAGCCTAGCTTTGGGAGAATGTCTCTATCAACAAGACAAGTAAACATGAAATACCACAAGCTCGTGTAAGCTAGGATATCTCTGATTACAATGACAACACAATAATATGAAAGGGTTTATGTATTAATAATAATCTACCAACTTAATAACTGACACCATTAATCAAAGGTCCGTTAGGTTAAGTTTAAGTTTAAGTTAGGTCCGTTTTCCAAGATTTAACCAATCATGTAATAAAAAAAAATATTATTGTTGAATCACAACAATCCAACGTGTGCGTAAGGTATGAAAATTATTTCATGTAGTAAGAAGCTCAAAATCCTAAAAACTTTATCCACTTAAGAGTGACTTAAACAAAGTTTTCAACCTCAAAATTATGCAAAAAAAACTTACTAACGTACAAATTAATGAATATAATCTCGTCAAGTATCGCGCGGCTTAGATAATGATCACTAACTTTGTTCAAGGAGACGCTTACAAACTGAGCTGAGAGCAATTTTTCTTAACAATCTTAAAAAACTTGCGAAGGATCAACAAGATAAGCTTTTTGCTTTCGTCTTGTTTTTCTCGCTAAGTTATTACGCTAAGTTTCTATTCCTATAGAATCGTTATTTTTTTATAAACAACTAGTTTTTTTTTTGCAGTATTACCCAGTGTGCTACTTCCTGGACCAGCATAAAAAAATGAAAATTTTAAGTGCAGATTCACGTAAGTATATAAACAAAATCATCCGAGCCACCTTGCCATACACGAGAAAAATATACGAACAGGATTCACTTTGACATGTAGTATGAAAGCTATAAACATTGTTTCGGGTCTATGTGTTTTTTCTATTTTCAATTCCAAAAAAAAAACAACGAAAAATCTGTAGAACAAAAAACATTGATTTATTACAGTAACAAATGTCATAACAAACATAACAAAAGCCATTTATGTCAAAGAACGCTCACAACGTACTTATCGAAAACCATAAAATACTTTTCTTTATAACCTACATGCTGTCAGCATTATTGTTTATGAAAAAAAACCGGCTAAGAATTTTCCCTTGATCTTACAGAAAAAGTTTCTCAATTATATTTGGGTGCTAATGAATATAAAACGAAAGGAAATAAGCTTGTTAATAGATGTAAATGAGGGTAGATAACATATTTATGATATCATGTGCTGAATAAATTATACTTTTAAACATATTTTTATGAGTTTCTAGCCGTTTTCAAAAGGTTGCACCCACGTCGGGGGCAGACTGTAGCTTTTCTAGCAGTAAAATATTTTTTCTATTGATTCAGTAGTTTCGAAGCTTTCTTGAAACAAAAAAAATCCTTTATCATATTAGTATAGATTTGTATGATTTTCCCATAAACCGATTATTATGGCAATATTTATTTTATACACGGCATCGTCAAAATAAACTGACTATTTAAAAAGGAAAAATGTGCTAACAAAATAATTTCCACCCAGCTACACCGAGGAATTTCATTACAAAATTTAAACGTTCCATTCTAATTTTGAATACCAAAAAACAATTTCACACAAAAGAAAAAAACAACAATAAAAAAAACCTCATTTCGCGAGATCTAAAAGATCATTATCAAGTATCTTCGGAAGAAACTTCTGAACGTTTATTTCGCGTTAAAAGTCACATTACAATTACCAAAGAGTATTTATTCGGTCGTATTGTTTTTCTGGATAACCATCGGCCGCGACTGTACTTGAGTCAGACTGGCAATCGGCCAACGCTTTGATGTCGCCGAATCGCTAATCTAGCCAAAAATGAGGCCTACCGTGTGTATAGCAATTGTTTTTATATGTGACAGTGGATTGAAATCGGTTTAAAAAGTATATTAATGGTATCTATAAATTATATTCGTCATATTTTTAACACGGTTTTATAAGGTGACCATCTTCTAAGGATCGTAGAGTCATGAATATTGGCAGCTGTATGTAGTTCTGATGGCAATACAATAAAATGAAACTGTCGAACTGCTCTGATGATAGAGCCGGAAAATATGAACTGGAACTTCATGATGAAACATTGGATCGTAACTGTCTTTGGAATCGTAACAAAAGTGTTGTTATGATCTTTACGTACCTACATCTTTGAAAGCGTATTTTTTTTTTTTTAACTATTCATTTAATTATTTGGCTATGCATTGAAATCGATTTAGGTTAGATAGTACCTATTTATAAAATATATTTTTAATATGTTGCCAAAACGACTTGAAAATTTTCCTGTACTGTTGTGAAGTTTCTAATTAATGGTGGGCTGAGAAATCATTATAAGATAGTTCAACTCAGATTTGCGCGCGGCCCTATGTGTGCGTCGGCTTGTAAATATACAACTTTCATTCGTGTGACAGTGACGTCGTCCGAGCATGACGTGTTCTCATCGCTTTTTGTTATGGGTACAGTCGTTTACGAAAATGTCTAGTTCTTCACGGAGAAAATGTTTTAAGGAGTCAGGTAGCGTTTCAAAAAAATGAAACAACATTCAAAGCTTTTTATTATTACATTTTACAGTTTATCATTATTTTCTCATACGGCTTTTCAAATTGACATTGACAGTATCTAAGAAATAAATGAAGTGAAATATCTAAGATGAATTAAATACTCCTTACATATTTTCTAGCTCGGGGTACCCGGACAATAAATAAATGTGTGGACTAAGAATGTAAAAAGACCTATAATTTAGTATAATAATGGAAACAAAATGTGTGGGGAATTTAAAAAAATTATATTGCTTCGCATAATGTCGACCAAAATAAGACGGAAATAATGAACTCAAATTGATGACGGGATGTTGGGTAATACTTGTCGACATGTACAAAAGAAAAAAGAAGAATACTCTAGACATTTTGACATGGAGTCAGAATTTATAATTAACATTGGTGAAAGTAGCGAATCCGAAAATTCATCATTTGATTTTTCAAGTAGCGATACGTAATAACTGTACTTTAAACAGCCGTATACAACCCCTAAATAACTGTTATTTGTACCCGACTGTACCTCTTGTCACGCACACAAAGTCACTGTTTATGTACAAGGGTTACCCACACATAGGGCCGCGCGCACGACTGAGTTGAACTTACTATACGTAGATTGTGTTGGCACGTAGTTTTTAACATTTTATAAACATATGTGAAGTGGTGAAGGGCGATCGTTTTGGAAACTGTCATGCTGTCAGTCCTGTAAGCGGAGATTTTCAGCGACATTTATGTAAATTAGTTTAGATTTTTTGCGTGTCTTTCTTTAGAACAACGTCTTCCTACATATTTACGTAGGTATGATCTTAAATTAATAACCAGCTCAGAAATAGATTTTTAGAAAAATACAATCCGTAACCAATATTAACAGGTTCTAAGTTAATATTTCTAAAAATCTATCAACAGCGACCTAAGCTAACCAAACAGCTACTAAATAAAAAATACTTTTCTTCACAACTATTCAGTATTCTGCACTAACGCGAATAAAGTCTAGATCTGAATAAAATTCCTTTAATATCAGTCTATCGAGACACATCAAAGCCCCATTGAGCGTAACTTCAACATTTTATTTTACAAAGTATTGGAACTCTTTTTATATAAACTCATTTCGCAATACAAAGACAAGCAAAAAGTTTTTTTTTTTTATTTAGAACCAACCTCGATTTAAAGGCTATTGAGTCGCTTTCAAAAATAGAATACTGGAGAAAAGTTAGCACGCATTTTGTTTTTTAGCTGCTGCAGCTGTCACAAAAACAGTTTATTTTTCTAGGACTGTTTTTATTTCATGAAATGACTAAGCAACACAAAATAAATAAGAAATACAAAAAATCTTAACTTTTTTCGCTAGACAAAAAATTGCTGAAAAATATCGCGTAAAAATCAACTTCTGTACACAAACGTAGGTAACACGTTTTTCAAGTCTTCCTAAACTTGTAGATACTTACCAAACTGATCCAATGAAATCGCTTAAAAATCATTAAATAACTACACAACACAATCAAAAAAAAGTAGTACATAAATCAAGGAAAAATCAGACAAACCCCGAAACATTTTGACGTAACAAAAATCCGTACAGCCAAAATACTGTAGATCGTAAAACTAGCTCGTTTGTCACATCGCTTTAGTAGTCAATACCTCGAATAGGCTATACCACTTAGCGTAATGTTGAGGGCATGATAAATGGCCAGAGTTGGGGATCTTCCACAATATCTGTGTGTATGTGAAACACGATTTTATCAGTACTAGATCTATTGCTTTTCGAGGGTTAGTTTGGTATCGGTGTATGGTGATAAGAGACGCGACAGCGGATAGCTAGCAAAGCCTTCTGTATTGAATAATTGTTTTTTGTGGTAATGTTTTCTTTAACAAATAATAGTAATTGAGGTATTCAAATAACCTACATTTTCTGGTTAGGTTGTACATTAAGTTAGTAATTTTTATCCAAGTTTGAATATGCAGTATAAAGTTATAAAAGCAGTATCTTGATTCTATAACTTAAATAATAACGCCATCGTTTTACAATGGGTATCAAATGCTTGAATTTAAAAATCCATTTAAAACTATAGTACCTTCTACTACTATACATATTTTTGTATGTACCTAAAATAGTCAAAGACATTCCAATTCCGAGTCAGAAATAAATACAAACACCAAGAACAAAAAAATCGCTACCCGCTTCCTCTACGATTATCCACCATACACCCACTCTTATCCAGTCCTCGAACCATTCCGATATAGTTACAAGTTGGTACAGAGTACCGACCACAGGGAAAGAAAATACAGCGGAGGTGCCATGAACAAGGTAGGTCAGGCGCCTTCTTGTAGGTCAAAGTAACGCACGGCAGGAATGATCTGTTACTAGAACTCTCGAGGCGTTCGGGTTCCTTGTTAAAACAAAACCAATCTACTAAGTTTGTCAAAGGTTGGTTTTGATTGATTGGTGATTTTAGAATAGCTATCTATAGCTATTCTAAAATCGTAAAACTCCTTCTAAGGCGTATAAGGGCCGAGCTGGTAACGTTCCTCGACCCACGAACACCCGCATTTTGGCGCGTTACTTTCTTAGAAAATATTGCGTTATGACATCTCCGCTAGTCATTTTGTTCTCCATGGCACCGACCATTGAACCAACAGACCTGCTTATCCTCATTTGCATCAGTTTCGTGAACAGACGCTAGTAAATCGCGAAATACTTTATGTGCAACTTTCTAACTTCTGACGTTTGCATTTTTTTAGTTAAACCTCTGTTTTAGATTTAGGTTACTTGATTATTTTGGAGTTATTTTTAGTTGGGAAAGAGTTGAAAGTTAAATGAATATTAAAATTATGCAGTTAGAGTTTTTAACTTTTATTATATGTACAGTTGGGTTATAAAAGTAGATAAGGTTTATAAAATATAATTATGAAGAATACTTTACATCAGTAAAAGCTGATAATGAGCCTGATCAAACTATCGGCGTACTAAAAGTTTGCTGTCATACTTACAGCATTACAGCAGCTAATATTAAAATAAATCCTTGCCTGTATATCACAAATATATTTCTTATTTTAAACCGATTAAAAAACCTCATAATTACACGAATTCAACCTTTATTCTTCTAACATAAAAGTCTGTCAGATGATCATCATTGCTTATCAGACGTACAAGTTTACGAGGCTTTCAAAAGCAGTCACCAGTGACATCTTACACAGAATCTGAACTGCCCATAGCACTTTACTGTCGCATTTAACGATACATATAAACAATGGAAGTTAAAAACGAAATGTACCTACTTTATCTTTTTCTAATGCCTTTTTGTTAAGCCTCCTTACTTTCTTGGATTATTTTAAAATCAAAATGTGGGTCCGTTTGTCCCTTAAGTTCTTAACAAAAGCTGGATAACTAATGAAAGATGAAACTGCCACAGTTTGCCAGTTGTCCGCCTCAGCACGTCACGTCCTGAAATCTATACGCATAATAGATTTCAGGACGTGTAATAACGCCTCAAGAAATACATAATAGAAATATACATAAAAAATGACGAGTTTCCTAATTCGTCTGAATGCACTTATCTCAAAAACTATTTATTAAGTTTAGTCGCAATCATTCAGCAATTTGTAGGCTTATGTGACCTTAGGCCCTGAAAGCTAATTAAAAACATAAGAATACAGAAGGCAAACAGTGGTTATCAAAGGCAGGTAAAATCATAGGGCAAGACTAGTCTCTGTAATATAATTGTGAGATTCCTATCTCCTGCAAACTGAGTTTAATCCGTTTCTCTTCAATCTGGATTGTCTTATCCAGGGAAAAGGTCAGTCGGTTGTGAGAAATGATGCCAATAAAATGGTTTTAAAGAAAGATATATTTCGTTATTCCATTTACTAAATACCATTGAAAACATATTATTTTGTGTTCGTATAGATGCTTGTATCGACAAGTTTCAAATATCAAAGGCAATACTTGAATAATAATTTTAATATCATCTTTTTTAGTTTTTAAATTAATATCTACTTCCTATAAAAAATACTTTTATATTGTGTTTTATATCTCACAATTTCTTGACTGATTACCAACTGATTACAGATTTTTAATCTAAATTAATATAAGGCAACTTCTTAACCAAAAAGTAAATTAATCAAAAACATCTTGTAACCTCACAAGAAACCATAAGATCACCCATACTTTAGTTTTTTATGGTTTTATGGCATCTAATTAAATACCAAAACAGTATTCGAACCGGATTGCCAAATCTTGATTACTTAATCTATACCAAAACAACCTTCGCTTGGACCAAATAAAGCACATCCAAATACGTCAAGCATTTCGCTAAAGATGACACAAATGTACGTTAGACTGCACATCAGTGGTACCTGTCATGCACCTTAACTCAATAGTAATAAGTACGATTTTCCTATAAAACTGTTACCACTGACCTGAAGTTGACTGTACGTCATGTGAAACCATGACCCTTTTCTGAACAGTCGGGCAAAACATTTGAATCCTGTTGACCTAGTGATGGTAATAGAAATAAAGATAAAACCATAGATTATGGATCTGTTTACGTCACTACATTTGAGAATGGTGTAAAGGCTTGGACACAGTGGCAATCGTATTGTTTAATAAAATATAAAAAAGTCCTAAATATAACCTAGATCCGTGATTTATTTATTTATTTATTTCAACCTTATCACTAACATTACAGATATAATCCAATGCGTTAGTGAGGCACTTTTCTTACATGATATTTTTTTTTTTTTTGCGATACACTGTTCTCTAATTTGGCGATATCAATGTCTTTATATTGCTAATTAAATGTCAATCTTATTAGCTAACTACAAATTAGGAAAATATTAGGGGAAAATTATAAGAGATCTTTTACTGCCTAAAACTCACTAAACCCAATTCCGTAGGTGCACATTATGTCTCCAAACGGCGTCTACAAAAATACGGAAGTTGCCATTTGTGGCTTGTGTATGCCGTAGCTAAAATCTGGGTTGAGGAGGTCAGATAGGCAGTCGCTTCTTATAAAGCACTGGTACTCAGCTGAATCCAGTTAGACTGGAAGCCGACCCCAACATAGTTGGGAAAAGGCTCGGAGGATGGATGATGATGATGTATGCCGGTGCTAAAATAGATGGCAATTTCAGAAGAATTTATAATCTCATATTGAATAAATAATCTCATAAATTATCTATTTACTTCACAAAAAAAAAACAGCTAATACCAATATCACAAACCGCCTGCAAGTGTTCACACCCTAACTCACAGTAATGGAATGACACTAAAGTAGATAATGCACTGTTGGTGGATCACTTTACAAGCTCGCTTGTTGAGTGGCCTCTGAACTGATACTGTTTATCTGCCTGAGTGCTTGTATTGGCTGGAGGTTGTTTTAGATTTTTTTTAGGTATATAATAATGACATCCAGAAAGATAAAGGATATGGCAGTTCTCTTTGAATCTGCAGTAGCATTCTTTTTGCCTTATAGACTGTCCACAAGCATTTGCGCAGACACAGGTGCACTCTCTATTCCTTCACTCTCATAGCCCGATAGGACAATACAACACGATTGGCGAGAGATAAAACGCAGGACCGACAGTTATGTGCTCTCCGATTTACGAGTGTATCAATCACCAACTTCCAGGGACTTGGCAATGGAGTTATTTTATGTAAAGTTATACTTTGAGATGACATCAAAGAGAGCAGAATGCAATAAGTGGACTAGGTTACGAAAAACCTAGAAGCTATTCTACGCTAATCTAAATTAAATTGCGATAAAAACACATGACAATTAGAACCTAAAAGTCAATGACCAACTAAAGCAACAATTAACATAAAAATAAAACTATAACAAAACTAACAACTAGATAAAACAGTACTTCAGGCAGTCTAACCACTGTATAAAAGCATTTTCCTACATTATACCAGTAGACATTTTATGAGCCATAACGATAGACCAATCTTTGTGGAGTAAAATTTTCAGCCTACTAACATTTTACAGTCCGTAAAGAAAGTTGACGGATCACACAATAACAGGCACATTTGTTCGCGAACAAGTGTACCTTTTTTTTGGCAGGGGAAAATCCTCATGGACGGGAAGTCCACCTGGGTGTGCCGGACTCTTACCGGCTAAAAACCCACCCAGTGTTGACTTCTATTACCTATTGTCGAGGGCACGGGTATTGCCAAAGCATTCTTCCGCACCAAGCATGTCCACTTCTAGCATGTATTCACGTGCAAAGATTTTCATAATGTAAATATGTATACGTATGTATGAATCACCTAATTTGTTGCTATTTGCTGGAACGAGTATACCAGAAGCAACATGTATGTGCTTTACAGTGCCACACACGGGTAGATTCTCTCCTATATACTACATATCGAGTTCCCAAGACGGCAATTAAATTTTGAAATAATACGATAATATGCATAATTGACTTTTAGGGTTAAAATTAAAGATTGCGCGCGATTTTTAGAGACCAAATTTTTAATTGCAATGTCTATTAATGTTATTGGAGAACCAGGCGCCAGACTAGACAGCACACAGCATCAACTCTCATTTTGTACCACGGTAGTGTGAGACACACACAGGCTCACAGGCTGTATTTAGGAACACATTAAGTAAATGTTGTGTAAAGACAACACATAAACATGTTCTAACATTAGGCGAGAACGCGTAAATATGTCGTCGTATCTCAGCCAGCTATTAAGTTCAATCGACGGACAAATTTTACGGGATTAATATGTTTTTTGGTGGAAGGACAGTAAAAAATAACAGCGAGTTTCGTGACAGCATACTACTTAAATTATCGTGGAGAATTAAGAGTTCAATTCCAACATAGGTTTATTATGTATTTTTTTTAACAAAAGGATAGTTTATTAGTTGCCCAGATCCCATAGCACAAGCGGTGCTTTGGCCCCGGTTCACCGACAATATCAACCGTCTCTGTTTGCTTAAAACAACGGATCAATTTCAAATTAAGCATTCGTTTTAAGAAAAACTGTCATTTATGTACTCGGAAAACATGGTCCTTACTTTAGACTAGATGCTGTCGTGTATTTTCTATCCCTTAGCTAAATATGCATAACAAACTGTAAGAATAGACATCTTAGCCGTTTTTCAGTCAAAGAAGACGACTAATGGATGATCCATTAGTATATCAGCCGGCATCCGCTCTTACGCGATAATATCGCAAAGATTAGTTACAAGGACATTCTTACTACATTAAAGTGCTGTAATCTATTTAAAGAGGTCGGTTAATAAAAATAAATAATGGGATACGGTTTAGTTGTCTTATAAAATCGATAGAGTAATAATTCATGTAGATATCCTTGATGAAATTAAATTTTCCTGTCTATTTCATTTCCTTTGTCTTTTGCGGTTTGTTCAAAAAGTATTATATCCTATTAAAATTAGTCTAAAATCCGCAAAGGTATACCTTGGAATAAAAGCGAATGCGGTGACAAATACCGCAGATTTTTTTTTTACTACATCCTTTTTAGTCTCAATAGTAAAAAAAACAGACAACATTTAAATTAGGAATCTCCCTTTCTTTAAATTTCTTTTACAGCAATTTTAATTAAGTTTGTAAAGCTGTGAAAAATGATGTTAAAAATCGATCGAGTCAGTCGAGAGTCAGTGTTTATCAAAATGATCGCGAAAATGCGTCACAACGGAAAACCATCATGACCATAATGTTAAACATATCCTTTATTTACATATCAAGAGCTAATGCTTTGCTATCAGTTGCATTTCTTATCGTTTGTCTTGTAACAACAAGTTTAACATGTTTTTAACTACCGTACATTTGCTTCAGAACTGATAAAGGGAAGGAAGTTGAGATACTCAAGTATGTTTGTTTATTTTTTGTTATACGTACATATCGTTGTCAATAATTTGGGGGTGTAAAGATAATGGTGGATAAATATCGGGAAGTTTTGAAATCATTTGATGCAATATTAAAATGCAATGTGGTTTTTTAGCGATCAAAAGGTATATGTATTTTAAATTAATAAAACGTTTTACCCCATCTACGATGAAAAACTCAAAATCATTCATCCAAACTTAGCTCCAAAACCACTTTTTGACCATCAAAATTTACAAAAGACAGCTCCTAAAATGCCCACCCTTCACCACTTCCTATGTGTTTTTGCTGGGAAGAAGAAGTGGCGCAACAAACTCCCCAGCAAAACATGTCTGTCTGTAGGTTAGAAGAACCTTATTCATAAACTCGTCACAAAGAACACATCGTTCTAAAATCAAGTATCAAAAACCCGCCAAATATATTCTGCATTGTCCATGTAGGTCAGATTTAATAAAAGGCAAAGGCGTTTGACCATACTGCTTAGATCTTTTTCCAGTGCATCGAAACGAGGTTATAATAAAATTGTCCGATGTCCGGGGAAATCTGCAACTTAATTGCTAGCCCGGGGCAGTCTGTGCTCTCCGGGATTCATATTACGGGATTATTAAAAACCGGAGATATTAGTAGAATGTTTTATGAGTTTTATGGCTTGAAGTGATAGGTTTTCTTGTGTTAATGAATTTTAGTTCTGATCTGTAGCAATAAATTGAAAATAAATTAAATAGAATACTACTGAAACTATTAAATAGTTCGTTCCCACTACAACTAAAAATCACCAGTGACATAAAAAAGTTTTCAAACCTCCTTGAAACGATAAAAAACTCTTTTGATTTTAGAAAACGTCTTCGCTTCCATAAACAACAGAACTTGGAACTTCACCACTTAAAGCCGTTCCCGTAAAAAACATCGGCTTAAATCAAAGCCATCCTTCACTTAATTAAGTAATTAAAACTTACACAATAAAAATATATTTCCGTAAATACTGGCACGGCCATTATTTCAAACAAATACTTATTGGAACTTCTTAATTTACAGTCAATAAAAAACAGAAGTTTGTTTAACTTGGACAATTAAAGGAAGCCGGACGGTGACAGAAAATGAACGATCAGTTTATTTTGACCCATTTTTATTGCGATTATTTTTACACTCAATTATTTTCTGAATTCATCTAGGAGGCTTTGCTAGTTCGTTAGCGGTATTACAGGCCATTTCTATCGTATTAGAAGAACTTAAACTTTTGCATTTATCTAAACTAATATAATACTCAAGACACATTTTGTTTATTTGGCTTCAAAACTACAAAAACGATTTGAATAATGATTTTACTGTTCGAAATCTACACTTTTCCCTTGTAAGATAGGTCATATTTTATCCGAATACTGAAAGAACTTACCCCGGGTCGTGGGTGAAACAATGGAAAAACTGATATTCGATTTAAATCCATATTTCGGCGGGTCCCTTATACAAATCCCTTCTGCACCCGATCAAGAGTAAACATAACCAAAAATATACGACGAACATTCTCCCAAAAAACATTATCAAACAATACTCTACATATTTACTACTACAAGAATATCGTTTGTCCGTACATATGTACATTTCACAAATCCTTCAGTTACAGCCGGGAACACGATCACACTAGTTTGCGCTGAATTTTACTAGCTACACATATTCTGCATATTAAAATGATATTACATTTGTTAGAATTTCGTTCCCTTGAGGACAGGAATTATGAACTGTGTTTAATAGAGGGAGTTATGATGTCCTGGCAATAAATGTACCTTACCTAGAAGTTTGTTTAAATGTTCAGTGCAATAGTGTGTAAAAACTATGAGAAGAATATGGATTAGATTTAGTGAACAGATAGGACCAAAATTTGGGATTCACAGGAGATAAATAAACACTTTTAATGAAAACGACACGACCAGACGAAATACCAGTGGTTTAATCAGAATTCCATGAGTACTAATACGCACATCCGGGTAAAAAGTAGTCTATCGACTAACTCGATAAATGGCTATGTAACAGAGAAAGAATTTCCAAAATCAAATCAAAGCAATCAAACTCTCAAACTCCTGATATTAGCGTACTCAGGCAAAAACGAACAAACTGGTCAGCTTTATAATATTAAAGTAAATAATGTAAGAAGCACTGACCATGAGGAAAATTTTTGCCAATGAACCACATATATGCTAATATTGATCGGAATTTTACCATAACGCACATAAGGTCAAAGTTTATAAACGAATAAAGTTGTAATTTTAATTTATTACGTAACAAACTGTTGCTCTTGCAAAACTTATGACATTCATAAATTGGATAATTTATTGCCAATATTTAATAACCTAATATGTAATTTGATACACACATTCCATATTTTAGACGTTCGTATAAAATATGCAAGATTCTTTTGGAAGAAACAAGCCAATTTCGGTTCAACTAACATAGAATTTTACGTCGTGATATAGTTTTACTAAAACTACGTTTTTTGGTCTAGATAAATTGGTAACTAAATATCCTTAACCCCTTGTAACCTTCTTTGACAAAGGAAGGATACAAGATACCGCAAAGTAGTAAAAAAGTAAAAAAAAGTTTGTAATAAAATAAAGCACAAGGGTTTATAGTTTAACCACAATTTATATTCAAAGACGACGATGTTTTATTCAATATTTATTTTTTTAAGTATCTTTCGCCAACGGTTTTACCTGTATTCCCTAAAACTCAGATAAAAAAAAGTCAAGGAGGGAATAAATGAGCTATAGATAGTTCAACTCAGATTTGCGCGCGGCCCTATGTGTGCGTCGGCTTGTAAATATACAACTTTCATTCGTGTGACAGTGACGTCGTCCGAGCATGACGTGTTCTTATCGCTTTTTGTTATGGGTACAGTCGTTTACGAAAATGTCTAGTTCTTCACGGAGAAAATGTTTCAAAGGAGTCAGGTAGCGTTTCAAAAAATGAAACATTCAAAGCTTTTTATTATAACATTTTACAGTTTTTCATTATTTTCTCATACGTCTTTTCAAATTGACATTGACAGTGTCTAAGAAATAAATGACGTGAAATATCTAAGATGAATTAAATACTCCTTACATATTTTCTAGCTCGGGATACGCGGACAATAAATAAAAGTGTGGACTAAGAATGTAAAAAAAAACGTAATCGTGTATAATAATGTAAACAAAATGTGTGGGGAATTTTAAAAATTATATTGCTTCGCATAATGTCGACCAAAATAAGACGGAAATAATGAAACTCATAAATGATCGTTTAAATCAAATTGATTAAGGGATGTGGGGTAATACTTGTCGACATGTACAAAAGAATAAAGAAGAATACTATAGACATTTTGACATGGAGTCAGAATTTATAATTCACCTTGGAAAGTAGCGAATCCAAAAATTCATCATTTGATTTTTCAAGTAGCGTTTCAGAATCGTTATAAAAAGATTAACACTAAATTACGTTATAGCTATTTTTCTTAAACACCTGTATACAACCCCGAAATAACTGTATTTGTACCCGACTGTACCTCTTGTCACGCACACAAAGTCACTGTATATGTACAAGGATTACCCACACAAAAGGCCGCGCGCACGACTGAGTTGAACTTACTATACATTGTACCTAATTACTGAAAGATTAAATTAAATCGAACCAGTAGGTAGTTCATAGCGCTTTCAAATAAACAAATAAACTCATCAGCTGGATAATAATAGATAATATACGACATTATAGACATTGTATAGAAATTGTCATATTTGACCCAAATATACGACCTTGAAAATCAAACCCCTATTTTGCCAAAAAGTACTTCATGAAACATAAGTAGCGTGAATATACCCTTTTAATCCTAAATAATGATAGGAATACTTTTACAAAGAGATAATTTATAGGTGAAGCCATTTAGAAAAATGGCCGTCCCACCCTAACAAAGTGCCGTCGAAGTTTTAATCAATTCCGTCAAAGTTTTTGGACCAAATAAATACGTAACGGCTTTTTTCTTTTTTGCAATTTGGGGCACTTAATCTTGTAGGGTATGCGAGGTTGTTTCCTATAGCAATAGATCTTACGACCGTATATTGAAACGCCACTGCGTGACTGCTCAAACGTCATTTTAGACTTACGTTTGATGCTACAGAAATACTTTCAGTAGAACTTAAGTAGCGTTTGAGTATTATTTAAGCTAGAGGTTTTAAATATTAAGTTCTTCTATAAAATAAATACCTAGCTTTTATCCTTAGTTTGACACACATAATTTAGGAACTACTTCAAGCATTTTTCCTAACCAAACCTCTCAATCGATTGAGTCCTTTTAAAACCTAAGAAATCTGGCAATGGCATTAAAATACTAAGATTACGTAAATCTTGTAGAACTTTCTCAAAGAATTTTATTCCCATTCCTACTAGAAACTAATGACTGAGCCAGGAATCTGATAAAGTCAATCAATGGATCTAAGAATACCCTTTTCATCTAGACTGAGAAATGACAGATATTAAGTGACCTTCTGCAAGTTTAAATTACTTTCTAAATTCGTAAAGTTCAGTTTGACAGTTAAAAGGCTTAACATTTAAATTATATGAAATTTCTTTAATAACTTTGTTCTGATGAATTTTACTCTTTGAGTTAACTCGCTAATTATTGCGGTTTCACCTGCATTTCGCGGGGACAACTTTTCACGCCCAGATAAAAAGCCCATTAAATTCCTTCGTAAATGGGCTATGTAACATTGAAATTATTTTTCGAAACAGTGCAGTAGTTTCCGAGATAAGCGCTTTCAAACAGATAAACTCTTCAGCTCTATCACATTACAATATTTGTAACCGCTCAGCCGTGATCAGCCTAATTTTTTCTTGTAGGCCCAATAGTAAATAAGGTCCATAAACAGATAAATTTACAGCTTGTTCTTACATGTAAATGTTACTAAGCCAAAAACCTGAATTCCAGTACAAAATTATTCAAAATGTATCCAGACACCATTGCTCCATTTCCAGCGTCAACACATTTTCCGATTTGCGTCAGAAATATCGTCTGACATCGCAGAAATCTGATCTACTTTCTGAGTCTGACAAAAAATGGAAATCCTGACTTTGCTCGGAGTGCAAATCTGATACAAATTCTATGTTTGTCGGGTAAACTGTGGATAAGGTATCGGAGATATCTCTCTCCTGTGTTCATAAAGTTACAAAACTTATTTTTAGAAGAAATAACATAGACATTGTGTTAGTGTAGGTGAACATTGTGGATTTAGGTATGTAGGCTATATTCTTTGGTAGTAGGTAAAATACCCTTAGGTAGGTAAAATATTATACAAAGCATCAGAAAGGATCAAAATAATGTTGTAAGCTATTACTATAATTTTAATAATGGCTAGTCCTGTTTTAAAAAGTCCGCTTTAAAAACACCGCTTGCGTAACGACGCGCGTGTCTACGTTACGCAAGCGGTGTGGCCTGTCTCATACATTTCCATACATTACAACTCATGGTTACGCCGTAACTACGCGCGTGACTACGCGCGTGGTTACGGCATACGCATCCGGTCTGCTGGAGCCTTAATACAAAAGCATTTAATAAAACAGTAAATATTATTGCATATTAACTTCAAAAATATTTTTTCACAAAAAACAACGTTGTCAAAATAAACGAGACATGTTTTGACATTGTTAATATCTCGTACGTTTTGCATGTCTGTTTATTTTACGCTTGTACGTGCATATTCAGTACTTTTTCATATATGCTACTTACTTAATGAGTAATGACTAATAACGCTTTCACACTAACGGATTTTGTCGCGAGTGTAAGCTCGGTTTTATAACGCGCGACATACTTATTCGCGTAAAAAGCGTGTCCCGTGGTGTAACAATGGTGTTAGATGTCATCTGTGGTAGGTACCAGTAGTTGTCAATTGTTTGTTGTGCTCGCTCGATGTGCACTCATACTATTGTTAATCAGGTCAATTGTTCTATCATGATTGCACCCTGGAAGAAAACTGACTCCTATGAATATTCACTTTCAATTTTCAAAGCACATAGTTGTTTTAAGAGAAACGGTTATGTTTTCGGTGAACGTGGACCTAAACATACAGGCAAACAAGAATTTAGCATATACATACCTACATAATTATGTTAGCATGAAAATAGTAAAGATTTTCATTACCAAAAAACTGTCATGAGATGTAATAATCGTATCATTCAACAGAACGAAACATAAGCGTATTTTTGTCCAAAAAGATCCCATTTATTTCCGTCCTATTTTCCCGAGCCGAGCTTAATCTATTGTTCTGTATGCTAATCATTTTCGCTCAAGTCTGTCCTGTAATGGAACTTTTACTTTAGAGTACGCACATACTGGAGACTAAAAAGTCGGCCGACAGTTGCCCCGTTGGTAGCAACTTGGTAACGGCTTGTTTTTATAGAAAATCTTTAGTCCAATCAAAGTTTTCAGTCTTTTCCCAACTATGTTGGGGTCGGCTTCCAGTCTCACCCAATGCAGCTAAGTACACAGTGTTTTACAAGGAGCGACTGCCTCTCTGACCTCCTCAACCCAGTTACCCGGGAAAAGCAATACCTCTTGGTAAGACTAGTGTCAGACTTACTGGTAAAGTTTTCAGTCGGCCTAATACCGGCTAAATACCTGATCTTTGTAGTGTGCCTACTACCATTCATCTTCATACTGATTTATGAGCCCGAACAAAATGTTGGCCGACTAAAAGTTTGCAGTGTGCGGATACACTTACTTTAATGTTTTGCGCCTAACTTGGTCTGGTCTGGAATTATAAGTTGTTCCTTATTGTTTCTTTTTAATTGACCAACTTTGGGTTTATTGTTTTCGTACTTAATTTAAGTGATTTATAACCTTTTCGTTATTGTTTTATTTCTGTTTAATTATGTGAGGCAAAAGTCTTCCTGTTCTCTTGGTATGTTTGTTATTACGAAAATCAATAGTAAATAAATAGCTACTGTAGATAGGCTCGGCCAAAATGTGTTGAGGGAGTCAGGTATGCATTCGCACCATATGAAACACTGGTACTTACTCAGCTGCATCTAGTTACACTGGAAGCCAACCCCAACATAGTTGGAAACTAAAGCAGCTTGATTTGACCAGTAAACAAATACTGCAACCACAATCCGACCGTAAATCATTGCCGTAAGCGATCCTTGGTACAAATTGCAGTAACCGCAACATCTGCGAAAGACACTGATTGAAATAAAAACATTTATTTTTGTACGATTGTTAACCAGCCACTTAAAGATAACTTACTGCAGATGTGTTATTTCACAAAAAACGAGTGAGCTATGCAGGTATGTAAACACATGAGTATGACTTAATTTGACAGGTAGGTAGTTATGGTTTGGATCACCTCCATGGTGCAACACACCCTTGGGAACAGATCAAATCGGACCAGTAATGTCTGTCGGTCTGGCACCAACCAACTTCTGGTACAAAATATTAGCATAAAAATATAGATTATCTCAGTAGTCCAGCAGTAAATACGTGTTCATTCACAGTAGAACCTACCTACCTACTTACTACTCGTTCTACAACGCCTCGGCCACATAAAACGATCCGTTCAAGCGATTAGTATCAATTTTGTGTTCAATTGGCGCGATTTATAGACGCCATTGCACTGCGCGTTGCTTCACCATCCGTTTGTAGGAACTCCATGAGTTTGGTGGGACTGTCCTGTTTTATTATTTATTTATTTTTACTTTAGTAATGAATGTGTAAGATGAGTTTTGTTTTTTTTATAACAGGTGGTAAATATGAAGTCGATTGAATAGTGGATTTAAAATTATGTAACCTAGATAGTTTTTTAGAGTTTTGTGTGGAAAATTACATGGAAACTCTGACAAAATCACAAAGAAACAGCCAATTATGAATTAATATCTGATATTTAGTACCTGAAAATAGGTCACATATAAGGCTTTACCTATAAACTTTTAAAGTCTTGTTTGTGCCAATGGTATTTTCTTTGATACATGGTTATTTTTAAGTTGCAAAGTAAGGAAAGTAGATTTATTTTATATCTATTTCAAAAATAGCATCATGTTTCTTTTCGTTTAGAAATCTAAAAAAAAACGTGTATTTTGTTCTCACTGACAATTATTACCGTAAAAAAACAATAAAACTACCTTTTGTTTCACGTAGGTACTAGTTCAACAATAATGTTTAAAAAATAGGTTTATGTGTTTGTGTGTATTTGTGTCATGTCTGTCGAATTATTTTGTTTGTATGTTTCTTTTTTTAATTTTTTGAGCAAAACTACCTTAGCCGTAAAGAAAACACCATTTCTTTTGTAGAAACTCAATATTACCTAGCTTAGCTTAGCCCTAGTTATCCCTATATAATTAAATATTAGTTCTCATTGTTAAATTAAACAAAAATACCTACTCCTTTGAATAGTTGTCCTAGATTCAGCACTCTCACATTTATTTTGTGTGCAATTCTTATAAACAAAAGAACATCTCCAATATTTCAACAAACTTCCTTTGATATCAAATAAATAATAACGCGTAAATACCACCATAACACATCAGAGATAATATGTTTATTACCAATAAATACACTGTCGGGCAATTTCATAAACTTCAGTTTCCGCCAGTGTACCCAAATTCTCGGTCAACTCATAATGAAACCAAAATGACGTGTAAATCAGTCAAATTGGAAGAAAGTACATGAAAAATTGTACTTTGGCGAACTTCCAAATCACTAAATAACATTTCCGTGGGCCGTCTAAGTGTAATGCACTGAAATCTTTTATTTTACCAATATCCGTCATAATGGTAAAAAGTGTAATAATTCTTACACCGCTCATGATTTTAGATGGCCAGTTAATAGTAATATGTAGATAGAAATAAATTAATCTTAAAAGGGGTTTGACGTCATCGGAAGTTGTAAAGAATCGGCAACATCAAACAGTAAATGGTTACCGAGAAATAAGTGACAAACAAGATTTTTTCTGTTCATAAACAAGAAAATCTAGGTGGTCTACAGTAATTCTATCAATTGAAGTCGTTCATTTATTCGCCACATCACAGAAAACCATATTTTTAGGCTAGTTATTTTGGCCTGTAGATAATATAATTTGTTACTCATTAATTTTCGTTTTACACAACTAAATACCTTATTTTTGTATAAAGTTCTATTTATTCATGTTATTTTCTAATATCGATGAGTTAAAGCAAAAAAATCTAAAAATATATTTCCAGCCTTAAACATTTCTAAACCCAACCCTTTAAAAGCCTGAATTTCTTTTAGGTGTACTGAACCTTAAACACATTAAAAGACGGTCAATTCACAATATCAACTAAGAACCAAAGATGATTGGTTCAATCGTTAGCAACAAAAAGATATATCACAAAACGCGCTTGACGTTTCTAAACATGAATGGACCTTGTAATCCTACCTCAAATGTAAAGAATCTTTTCCTAGCAAAAAGGTTACATGTTGACAAATACATATTACCAAGAACAACTTCTAAGAGTCCAGAGCACACTACAAACTTTTAGTCGGCCGATAGTTTGTTTGGGCTCATCAATCAGTATGAAGATGAATGGTTAAGCGCACATTACAAAGATCAGGTATTTAGCTGGTATCAGACCGATTGAAAACTTTGATAAGAATCAAAATTCTCTTTCTGTTTGACCGAGGGGTATTGGGTTGCCTAGGTAACAGGGTAGAGGAGGTCAGACAAGCAGTCGCTTCTTGTAATGCACTGGTACTCAGCTGCATCTGGTAAGACTGGAAGCCAACCCCAACATAGTTGGGAAAGGCTCGGTTCAACTGTTGGCCGCCTGTTTGGTCTTTAGTATGCGGGGATCCTAAGGGATAAGCGTTTTCTTTTTTTTTGGGATCCCTCAATCCTTTTAGCGTCTGCCCCCATTTTGTTGAAGATTTTTGCGTGCTATAATTTACGACCAGATTCTAAGCTATTCATGGCACGTAAAGTGGTTTTAACGTTTTAAGGCTATTTTAATATTTATTCATAACGGATATCGTTTACGTATTCTATCTAGCTTCCTTTATTTTTCCGCTCCAAAAATTTTCTAAGTATCTAGATTTTTTTTGTAAAAAATATTTTGTAAGGACTCCAAAGTGTGTTGTATTTATTCGTTGCTTTTAAAAGTCGCTTGAATTATGGTTACTATAAATATAGGTATGTCTTTTTATAAAAATTCATTGTGTAAATCAGAGCAACTTTACCTTTTTTTTCGGGACTGTCCTCAAACTTCTAGCAACATGGTCACCGTACAGCAACACATTATAGAGCATTTGTTTCGGGATATCTTAATGAAGACATATGAAGGGGTCTGAGGTTTTGTGTCCCAACCCAGTGACCTGCCGACAGATTTGTCCACGTATGTATCATAAATTATTGTTATAATTCTATTTGGGAGGGAACAGAACATTTTTCCTTAAATTTCTTTAAGCCTTTACTATGATATTTATTTGGTCTATACTTCTATACTAATATAATAGAGGAAAAATTGTTTTGCTTGTTTGTACGCTGAAGGCCCCGAAAGTACTGATCTGATTTGAACAATTAATTCACTGTTGGAAAGCTACACTCATCCCGAGTATCATAGGTTATATTTTATCCCGGTACGGGCAGTAGTTCCCACGGCATGCGAGTAAACAGCTGGTAAAAATATATTACACACATGTAACTATCCGATATTGTGAGCAATGATTTTCACACAGATATTGGTCACTCGACTGAATATGAGGCTCGCAAGTTCAATTTCCGGGTCAGGTACATTGTAATTGGGTTTCCCAAGTGACATTGAATGGAACCAGGAATCTCAATTCTGCCCGAATAATGGCAAGTCGTGTCCTCAATTACTTCTTAGACACGGCTTGAAATATGGCGTGTCATTAGATACAAAAAAACGTATACATACGATTGACACGGTGGTTAAAAAATAATACAAATTTCTAATAAACATTTATCTCAAACTTTTGCTTCAAAAAAAAGTCGTGGTGGCCTAGTGGATAAAGAACCAACCTCTCGAGTATGAAGGTGTGTTTTCGATTCCAGGTCAGGCAAGTACCAATGCAACTTTTCTAAGTTTGTATGTACTTTCTAAGTTATAACTTGGACGCCAATGACTGATAAAAAGGTGAAGGAAAACATCTTGAGGAAACCTGGACTAAATAGTCTGAAATCACCAACCCGCATTGAGTAAGCGTGGTGATTAATGATCAATCCCATGTGAGAGGAGGCCTGTGCCCAGCAGTGGGACGATAAAAAGGCTGTAACAATTTGCTTAACTTTTTGTAAAAGCAATGTGTACAAAAGTGTTTAGCTACTATTTCATTTTCCATATTCCCTAGTCTATACAACTCTGTTGGTTCCTCATATGACCTCGAAAACTAGCGTTTTATGTAAAAGAAAGGTAATCTGTAAGACCCTTTGAGGAAACCAGCGTCATGTTTTATGTAAAAGAAAGCTAATCCAAAAATTATACGTCTAAAATGTTTCACACGTACCCAAAGGCTTCTAACAAAATCTCTGTCACACGTGTTCTTTTAAAACTAATCCGACCATTAGGTTGACTTTTTTTTGGGTGGAAAATCATCAACCCTTCCCGCTGTGGGTGCAGCGTGAGGGAGTGTCAGACTCTTGCCCACCATGTTCTTTCTGAAGTCTTTCATGAACTAGCTAGCCCCAGCAGGCTTTGGCCCTACTAGGGTGCCCTTGAGTTTAATGACTCTCTTTGAGGAGCGCGTGGAACAACACGCGCCGCCGACGCGGGCCTGTCTTGTTTTAGAGGCAGGTCATTGACCTCCGATTACATAAGCATCATATACCATGTAATCCAGTTCTTCATCATAATCGTTAGTTGAAGCATCTATCATAAAAGATTATGATATTATCCTTCGCTAAACATGTTGCTAATTTTAGTATAAGTATGGGAATCTCATTTGTAAGCCTGTAAGGTTTTAGGGATGGAATATAATACCTTTATACGGATATGGGCTCCTATATAGTATCTGATGACACTGTTAGATTTAAGTAATGAGGGTTCAGTTTTAACGGCTCATTTGAACCATTTTTTGTAAAATTTCCTGCAATGTAACACTGCGTTTATTTTCATACATGGTTAAAAATATGTAAATTTTTTCACGAAAGTAAACTAATAACTTTACTTGAAAATGGATCTTGAAATGATGCTTTACCTCTAACATAGCAATTGTTTCTGTTATGCGAAATAATCTGATGACACCTCCCGCTGTGGCTACAATAGGAGGAAGTATCAGACTCTTACTGACCAAAAAAATATATTTATTCCTCATGGAGCACCTTCTAGAGCCACGGTAACTCTTTGGAACGATTCTACCCTCATACATTGCAACTAGGCATATATAAAAGTTCACCGCCAAAGCAGTGATTTTATCTCCAAGTCCGTCATTAAATAAACCTTTCCATGGTGCAGTAATAACATCATTGGCACTCAGAACTTGACAACTACGCTAATTACCACATAGCTATATACAACATTCCTATTGCACTATATTAATTGCTACTAAATTGCCGCTCAATCTACTCAACTGTATGTATTAAAATTGCTACCAAATTATGTTTATCTACTTGTTTAATGACTCAGTACTTAAGTATGAAGTTATATGTTAGACGTTTTGTAAACGAGTATTTTTCATAGAAGTGGTTTGTGTCGCGGGTAATAACAGTTCCTTATCAAAAAAATATATGTAAGAACATCACTTCTAACTTCCTTAGGTATTAATAAAAAAAACACAGACTACAATTAATTCAAGTTCAAACTGTATAATTTTAATCCGTATTCATTAATTATGATTTTTGACAGAAAATCGTGTCCATTTTCATTTTATTCTAGTAAAATGTAATCTATTTTTTATATAGGTCCAGATTTTTTAACCGATTTTAAAAACGCAGATGCGTATCAAGCCTTATCTTATATTAAGTACTCTTTCATTGCAACGCTGGAATAAAAACCGATGTCTTTACTGAAAGATAAGACGAGGGAATGTGATAAACGCGCCCTACGTGACTCCGGGTGCTGGAGCTAAGCTACACATGGGATATGCACCTTGCGACCCATACTCAATTATTTTACTTGCTACTATGAAGTGGGACGGTAATATATTTGGATAGGAAATAATTTCTTAGAGAGTACGTCGATAAATATTTGCAGTCAAGTCTATATAGGAGAATGAAAGAAGATATCTGGAGGCTTTGATTACTTTTGAGGTAACTATTTATTGTTATGTTATTTTGCTAAAAAACTTTAAGAAAATTAAAGAGAGGAGGAAAATTATTTATTAGTCTTAATATGCTTGAAAAATATTTGAAAACTATAGAATTATGGAAAATCATCAAGAAAAATATGCAAAGGTCTCCTACCATATACCGCAAATAAATACTTATGTATGTAGGTAAGCTAAGACGAAGGAGGAATGTATTATGTAAATATATATGTATTATGTAAAGTTATAATTAACTTGTCTCGAATAAGTGTTACAAAAACCTATGACAACTCTTTCCATATCATAAATATCACTAATATACTTTATCCATCATCTTTAACATAACCAACGACAGTCCCTCCATAATAAAGAACATAACAGTCAATTTATAACTATTTATACTTGTGTAACGTTAATTAGTTTTATGTTAACACATTATTAAGATATATGTAGTATGTGGGTTCCAAAGATTCATTAACTCAAGTGATTAACGATGAATACAGTGCATTTTCTTAATGTAGTTTTTAAAATTAAAATAGGGATGAGTTAACATTTTTAATTTAGTTTATGGGACTTTGTATGTGTGGAACTTTTTTGTACTTTGCTCGAAGAAAAAAATACATTATTTAATGGAATTATAGGTAAGGGAATAATTTTATTATTTATGAAAATGTAGTAGTAAGTACATTATTATCTACTTTAAAATGAACGTAATTGATCTATATATTATTCAACGTAAAAACAGAATGTCAAAATTAATAAGATACCTAGTTATTACCTAAATAATAATAAGACATACAATTAAGTTCCAAATGTAAAAAAATACAAACATTTCTTAACTATTAAATTCATTTATGCTTTTCCTGTGTAATTAAAAAAATACTTAAATACTGAATCTCAGCACTATTTAGAAGAAAAAACAATCAGAAGACTACCTATATTAATTATGTCTAAGGGTTCATAAATTAAGGTCATTCGTATGTAAGAAAAGGGACTCTTTTAATTAACCTACTTGCTCAGTTACGTATGTTACTAATCTGTGGTTACCAGCGCGGGAAATAAGTGCCAAGCGTTTTCTTACATACATATGTATATGTAGGTAGTTAGTTACTTGTGATGTTTTATTACGAAAGGACATGTAAACGTAATTAATATTTTAGTATTTAGGTTCTTGGGAATAACTAAGTACTTAATTAGTTATTAGGTTTTGTATTCTAATAGAAATAACAAAATAATAATAAAAAAACAACTTAAAAAAGACGTTATTAATGCTTTTTTTATTAAAAATATTTTTTCTTTTCTCTCAGCTTTTTGCTAGAAGTACCAAGGTTTGATACAGTTGTGTTGTTTTAAGATTGCCTTGCAAAATTATATATTTTTTTTTTAAGTGTACCATAAAATGTAACATAACCTAACAATGCCTTTTTAAAAAACATATTTTTTTGTCTACTCTTATCATTAATTTGTTTGTCAGACTTCTAGCGAGAACAGTATCTAAAGAAAGAAATATCTTATTTTAAACTTCTAAATCTTCATTAATTCGTTTGATATCCCAACGGATATAAAACAACATTAACTAAAATAATTTTTAATTACAAAAAAAATATGTCACATCACACTCTTTGAAGATCTCCCATCGTGTCAATCGAAATGAATAAAACTGTCGCGAGAACCACTCATTACGAATCTATTCCAATAACCTATTTAGACGGCATCAATTATTATTCGAAGCAAAAATAAAATTAAAAACGAACATATACTAATATATAAATACTTACACAAATCGAAATGTCGGTCATAAGTCGGAAGGTGCACTTTAACACAAATCTTAATAATACAAACACTGTTTTGACACTATTGTAAAATTATCTTGTCACTATTATTTACGTGAAAACTTTCGCGCGGAAACTTTGGTGAGAGCGACGTGGAGACAACCGCACTTGACGCTCGCAGCGCGAGAACTGGCCTACTGAATTTCCACACCCACGGAGTTTTCATTTGGATCACGCGTCGAGGGCGGGAAAGCCGCGTTCGAGATTCGAATACAACATTGTCTATGACGCGTACGTAGGGCGAGAGCTAATTATTGGCTCAGACAAATAATTTATGGTTAGAAATAAAAACATGTTGGCTCTGATATTTTGTTAATGTCTGACAATTATTTACACGCAGTGTTGATATATAAATGGCGATTCAGATGAAATGTTGCTGTATCTAAGCAATTAAAATCAATCATCAAAACAATGACTGTCCTTCAAACACATTCGCCATTTTCTAATTCTAATTTTAAAACCGTAAGCAACGGTATTTTAAACTGCCATCTTGGATTAAAACCTTTGTAGAGCGAAATAAAGGTAAATAAGCATTGTATAGGTACCGTTAAAACGTATAGAAGTATTCTAATTCCTTTTACTTTCGGATTCAGTGCGATAGGTACACTTTTACTTTCTCTCGCGAACAAAACGATTCACTATCTTTGTGTTTACGCATGACATGTTTTACAATGTCACTTGAATTTAGTATTAGATGATGCAAACAATTTTATAGATAAAATAATAGATCTTGTGTTGAACCTAGATTAGCAGCAGTTTGATTAATTGAATATTATTGTTATTGAGCAAGTTTTAGCCGAATAAATAATTAAAATCAATTTAGAACCTCAACTTTGCCGTTCAAGGCATAGACATTCATATTATTTATTCGTACAGACGAGACGTACCTACCGATGAACTTCGAATTTGTGATACAAACTCGTGACCAGTTATAATTATAATTTAATTTTGACTGTGCTAATTAAATTACCTAGAGTAAGATCATCATCCGCATAATAAGGAGGCTATGCCAGTCTCTACGTACCATCCATATCGGTTCAGTCATTTTAGAGTTAAAGCATGAAAAACAGAATCCTTCTTTCGCATTTATTTAGTAACATTAAACTTAAAGTAGAATTTCGTGCATCGCGACTGTCGCGGCCGCCCGCGTCTGTCGCGGGCCTCGGCAGCGGTGCCATACATTTTTATAGTTTGACTATTGTCGCGAGCGATCGACGACTGTTGTAGGCCGCGCTCGGCCGCAACATTCGCGATGCACGGAATTCTACCTTTGAAGTACAAAAATTCCAGGAAATAGATGAGGAAAAGTCTCCGTCTCTCTGTCATTACATTCCTGACTAATATTACAATATTAGTACAGGTCATATTGTAAAGTTTCTCTGTAGGCATCGTTCTTGACCCAATTCCGGTTAAACATTCAATGAATGAATGAGGAATATTGCAGTGATGATGTCCATTTCTATGGAATTCATTTTGTATTTTTGTATGGGAATTTTTGTCATCATGTGTTTTATTTTTGTTACAGGAAAATGTTGTTGACGATTAATTTGTCCGGGACTTAGATAAAGGGGACTTTTATTTACATAGATATTTACATTACATATAAAAATCTATCCTAGTAAAAATAATTTTAAGAAAACTATAACTAAAACGCGTCAAAAAATTCATCCCCACCGCTGTCAACTGGGAGCGTAGGTATCCAAGAGGCTGGCAGCATTACCTCGTTGGATGGCAATGCTGATCCTTTTTCGGAGGTAATATCCAGCCTTAAATTACACAGCTACCTACCTAAGTTTATCTTAACTTTACTAATATTATAAATACATAAGTAATTGTGTCTCAACTCAAACTCAAACTCAAAATTTTTTATTTCAAATAGGCCTATGAAAGCTCTTTCGAAACGTCAAAGTTAGGTGCACGGTTCCAAAGAGTTGGTCTCATGGAGAAGAACCGGCAAGAAACTCCATGGACACTCTTTTTAAAAGAAAATAAAAATAATTACAAACATACAGTTTTCTATCTAGTCCTGAGAATGTTATACAATCCAAATTGAGCTAAAAATGTATTAATAAATTATACAAGATAATTTTTGTGCAATCGTTACTGGAAAAATAATTTATACAATTCAAAGAAAAAATATATTGGGTAACCCAGTTATTATATAATACAATTTGGGGTCTTGCTGGCTTGGGCTAGGCTGGTCTGGGCGGAGGCACTCCCGTGCCCGTGGTCGCCGGGGAAGCCACATGTGCAGAGAAAAAGAAAAAACAATATTAATTTAACGCCAGGCATCACTGTCATTAATGTAATCCTGAATTTTATAATACGCCTTTTTAATCAAAATGTTTTTAACTACATTCTTAAACTTTTTATCCGTGAGATCAAGGATACATTTAGGTAGCTTGTTATAGAAACGTACACAATTCCCTAAGAACGACTTATTTGTTTTTGTTAGCCTAAACTTGGGAACCACTAATTTATGTTTGTTACGTGTATTTATCTGGTGAATGTCACTTTTAACTGTGAATTTATGGATGTTTTTGCGAACAAACATAATATTTTCAAAAATATACAAGGAAGGTAATGTAAGTATATTAATTTCCTTAAAGAATTCTCTAAGAGATTCGCGAGAGCCCATGCCATAGATCGCTCGGATCGCCCTTTTTTGCAAAACAAAAATTGATTGGACATCAGCCGCTGCCCCCCATAGCAAAATGCCATATGACATCACGCAATGGAAATAGGCGAAGTATACAAGCCTGGCCGTAGCTACATCGGTCAGTTGTCTGATTTTTCTGACTGCAAAAGCAGCAGAACCAAGTCGCCCTGATAGGGAGGATATATGGGGACCCCATTGCAATTTACTGTCAATGGTAATGCCCAGAAATACTGTACTGTTAATTAACTCTAATTTGCTCTTATCGAGCATTATATTTGTTTCAACCGCAGTGACGTTAGGCAAACAGAACTTAAGACATTTAGTCTTGGAAGCGTTTAATAATAAATTGTTGGCTGCGAACCATTTGGAGAGAATTTCTAGGCTTTCATTAATGTGACTAACATTGGGGTTCTTACGCTTAACTTTAAAGACAAGGGAAGTGTCATCCGCAAACAAAATAACATCCGAAATATCAGACAACACAAATGGAAGGTCATTTATATAAGCTAGGAACAGAAATGGACCCAGTATAGAGCCTTGAGGCACGCCCATTTTTACAACAGTCCCCGAAGATGTTGAGCCGCAGACATCCACTTTTTGCTGTCTGTTGGATAAATAAGACCGGACAAGTTCAAGAGATTTTCCACGAATGCCGTAGTGTCTCAGCTTAGAAATTAGTGTATCGTGGTCCACACAATCAAACGCTTTGGAGAGATCACAGAATATACCGACGGCATCCTGCGAACTCTCCCAGGCTTCCAAAATCTGAGTGACTAACCGCGCACTTGCGTCCGTAGTGGACCTACCCTTTGTAAAGCCGAATTGACGGTCGTGCAGTATATCGTTTAAGTTGAAATGGTTTAACATCTGATCAAGCATGATCCTTTCGAATATTTTACTTAGAGCCGGGAGAATAGAAATGGGTCTGTAGTTTGACGGATTTTTCTTACAACCTGACTTAAATATTGGAATGACCTTACTATGTTTCATCAAATCAGGAAAGGTGCCTTCATCTATACACGAGTTAAATATTTGACTGAGTATTGGTGCAATATTGTCAATCACGGAGCTCAGGGCTTTAACAGAGATGCCCCATAAGTCTTCCGTTTTTTTTAAATTAAGGTTTTTGAAAGCTTTTTTTACTGTATTAAAAGTTATGTAATGGAATCCGAAATCCGGTACTTCTTTAGTAAAATTTTGTTTTAGTAATGACTCTGCAAGTGTAGAGGACGAGTTAAGTGATTTAGTAACCTCTACAGGTACATTAGAGAAAAAATTATCAAACGCGTTAGCAACCTGCACATTATCCGACACAGTTGCATCATTAATCGTTAACGATAGTTCAGTATCCCGGACTTTAATTTGACCCGTTTCCGCATTTATTATTTTCCAAACGGTTTTTATTTTATTATCCGATTTAGTTATTCTATCACTAATTGATTTAGACTTTGCGAGAATACATACACTTTTGAATACCTTAGAGTAGTTCCGTACATGATCATGAAAAGATTTATCAGATGTCATTGATTTTTCTCGATACAGGTTATACAATACATCTCTGCTTATCCTAATCCCTTTTGTACACCATTCGTTGAATTTTAATTTATTGTCGATTTTTAGTTTCTTAATAGGACATGATTTATTAAATTCTAGACAAAGTGTGTTAAATAACTTATTAAATTTAGTATTCGAGTCCTCTGATTTAAAACTACTGCATAATTTATTGACAACATTATTTTTAAAGGTTTCTAAGGTTCTGTCTGTTAATTGTCTGTATTTTATTACTACGCTTGACGGAGTGTTTCTATTAGCAGGAAAGCTAACAAGCTGCCCTAAGTGATCCGATCTCACACCAGCAATAATGGAAGAATGCTGAACCACACAATTTGTAAAAATATTGTCTAAACATGAACTTGAAGATGGTGTAATTCTAGTGGGTTCATTAAACAAATGTTTTAAATTAAAAGATTGAAATAGAGATAACAGTTGATATTTATCAGAAGATTCAGAAGATATATCTATGTTAAAGTCACCGCAAATGAAAACTAGTTTATTTGACTTAAAAATCTTCCTAAGTATTTCCTCCATATTTGTAATAAATAATGAAAAGTTACTTGCTGGTGGTCTATATACACATACGAATAAATGACTTCCTATTTCTGCACATGCTACCTCGCACAGGCGATTAACAGAGCTCGAGGTGATGTCGCTTCTATCCTTAAATTTTAAGTTATTTTTACACAATATCAATGTACCCCCACCCTCTGCAGTTACCCTATTAAATACACTAGCAACCTTGAAATTATTAATATTAAATAACATTTTCTCAGGCTTGAGCCATGTCTCACAAAGACATAATATATCTATAGAAAACTTATCAGTTAAAAGTTCAATGTCTAATATTTTGCCAGAAAAACGGTTTACATTCTGATGAAATAGGATGAGGTTATCGCTACGCTTTTCTATTGTCTTAGAACCTAGTTTAAACAATCAATCACAGTATTGTTAGAATAACTAGTCAATACTGGCTCGTCGCTTATCCTACATTTTGTCATATTGTTGGCTATGACAATGTTAATATTATATGCTATCAATGTAGCTATATTATCTTTATATTTATTAGGGAAAAACATGCTTTCCCTACTCAAATGAAATTCACTAACAAACTTGTTAGTGTCAAAGAATAATAGTTTGTCCCTATGACAACATGTCAATGTGTATATAAAATTGTTCAGAGTATGAACATAACTATTTTGAGTGTCAGAAAAACAGTCAGAATATGGAAGTGCACAAATCATTATGTTTTTTAAATTTAGTTTTAATAAGGTGTTGATACCATAAGCAATATCACTTTTAATTACATCAAGACTGTTGCCTATCAAAAGAACTAGTGTAGTGTTAGCATCAAACTGTGTATTAACTATCTTGTTTATTATGTTGTTGAAGTGTAGGTTTGGGTAGCAATAACTAGTTACATTATGTTCTTGTGGGAGTGAGTGTTGAATATATGAGCCTAAACCTTTACCAAATTTATCTGTAAATAAGACTGACTTGTGTTGCTTAGTGTTGTGAATGATTGGAACAGTATGAGGGGGGTCTAGTAATGTAGTAACAGGCCGGGGTTCAGGGATTGGGATTGGGTGAGCACGGGTACAGGAAAGATTATTAGTTAGTGACTCATATCTCTCTGCACTGTATTTCACCAGATCCACTAGCTTACCAGCCTGCAACAAGCGCATACTCAGTTCATGTTGAGATTCCTCATATTTCCTGAAAATATCAGATAGTAAATTTTCTTTCACAATTAATTGTTCATGCAACTGTTTTATGTCTAAGTCATGAGAAACTTGGCAATGTTCTAGCTCAAGAGAACAGGTTTTTAATTGTTGGACTAGCTTTACCCTATCTCTTCTAAGATTAACACAGTGTTTTACCCTACTCTGTTTTTTTAATGCTAAACGGCACTTCCTAATAATTTTGTTATACTTAATATACTTTTTAAATTTTTTATTACTCAATACTAAAGGACATTGTGTGATGGTATCATCACCGGTCAGGTCTATAATTGCAGCAGAGCTGTCCACAGCTGTGGTACTTCCTACCAACTTAGTGAAACGATTGAGGGTGTCAGAAGTTTGCACCCGAGCTAAATCAGACTCATATGAGGATATTTTGTTGTAGGCCTCACTTAGTTCAAGCTCGAGTTCAGTTATACGTCTCAAAGTAAGTTCATGTGTTTCACTACATTCCTGAAAAGATGATACAAATGCCTGAAGTTGGTTATGTTGGTCTAGAAGGTCCATATGCTGTATATGCAGCTCGGCCAGGTCATTTTTTAGGACTGTGTTTTTGTCGACAACATTTTTCACTTCCACCTCGCTGTCCTCCCTTTCCTGCAGTAACTGATTACACAGTGTTCTTGATGCCTCAAGATCCTTTAGAGTGGCCCTTAGCTTGTCCTCCAAGTCTTTGATAGCGGCCCTCCTGGTTGTCATTTTGTAAACTTTGAGTTCAGTTATCTGAAATGTGACAGGAAACAGCTTAGTGGCAGGCAAAATATGTTTCTTAGGACACAATCAGGGAAGAGCAATAGTGAACAGAATGAGAACTAGTAGAAAAAGAAAAAAAAAAAAAACACAAAAGAAAATTTAACTAAAAATAAAAATTAAAGTGGGTAGGTTGAATTAATATTAAAATATTAAAAAATATTTTTTAAACAAGATAAGTGACTACAGTTAAGGAAGATTACATTAAACACAAAAGTTTGACTTTATTTAGAAAAAACAAAAGTGAAACTGACTATGTACAAACAAAGGAATTGGTTTGTAAGTTTGACACAGAACAGAAGTTAATAGAAATACATTGAAGGATTGATCATGGAAAAGTATAGTAATACTTAGTAGTTGTATGAGTGTATATATTAAATAATTGAAGTGTTTGAATGTCTGCGGCGAACGTTAACGTCGTCGATTCTGCTTCCACAATATTGTCAAGCAGAAGGAGACAGTAACTGAGCCGATGTGTGTGTAGGGACGTTGCTCATAACAATGAGCAGTGTACTTAAGTGGTTTGTATAGTGTATAAACACAGAGATACAATAATATTATAAAAGAAAAACAAAATACTCCCCAGATTTCAAATTGTCCGTTTGACAGCTGGTTCACTCAATTACATTTGCTTTGAATTTTCAATATTTGCGACAAAAACATATTAGCAACACTGTTACATACACTTATTAACTATATTACACGATTTTAAACACGATTATCAATAAATAACTATTTTTCTAAAATAAAAAAATCTAGTCTGTTTGTCCGTTTCTTTTGCACAAATTAATTCTAAATAGGGTTAGTTTCCCTGAAATGAAGGGAAACCCACGGCGAATGAGTAGGTAGGTATTCTGTATTTTTTTAATTTTTAGGTAGAACAATTCCAAAAATTTGGATGATTTTGGACAAAAAGTGGTTGGCGGAAAAAGGCTGAAAAGAACTTGAAGATGAAAACAAATTAAGTGTTCTAACTTACAAAAGTTTTGAAGCGAACGATTTACTCATATCAATCTCGCAATACAAACGTTCTTGTGTCTACTAACCTTAAAAAAATCTAGCTCTAAATATACCGACATATAAATAGTGAGTATCTGTAACGTTTAAACAAATTGACAAGATAAATTAGCAACAAGATATTTTAGTACCGTTATTTATGCGAATGAACTTTATCAGGTATATTTCTAAAACATTTCTAAAACCAAACAAAACATACTTAATTAAACTACATAGTTGTTAAAAGAAAAATGAAGAACAATAAAAAACATGACAGTCTAAATTCAAGAGCAACGATTGTTGGAATCCGTTCACGAAAATAACTTCGGAACGAAAATATCACGTTCATTCATTCACAGATCATTGCTCTGAATAACACTGGCCACTATACATAACTGTATTATCAGAAGAGTAAAATAATATCTACAAGTATACTTATGAAAAAAGTATTTTTACAGATATAAAAATAAACATTTCTAAATCAATATCAATACCGACCTCTTTACAAAAAAAAGGCGGTAAAGAAAAGAAACTGGACGAAACTGGTTCAAACTGGAAGCTACCAAAATTAAATGTTTTGTTTTTGCTCGTTAATTCTGGCTTGTTATTTCCTTGTTCGTCTCAGATAACAGATTTACTTCAAATTGCAGATATCATATTCGAATATCATGCTCGAAGGGTCTATTACGTAAGAACACAATCAGATAAGCTTGCCTGTTTGAAGTTGGTGATTTTACGTCTCCACAAAGTTCTTCAAAAAACTCCTCAGCAAAGAAAACGGCACGAAATCCTGCAGAATACATATTCTGTCTATAGAAATCTAATCTATCATGCATGAATCTAACTATACCTACTTTCTAAACCTACTTATTTACCGATATATATTTTTCATAATTATACAAATCAGCTGTTCCCACAGCATAAAAGCCGGTTTCCATATAGCTTCTAAGTTGACCATAAAAGGTTAAAATCCTAGAAAAACCTCGGTGTGTCATCGACTCACAATTGAACAAAGTTGTCGTCTGTTTACGTTTTCATCGAACCATGATTGATGCGTAGATTAGCACAGTTTGTGTACAAGCAACTGTGATCGATTGCCGACGCTAACTTAGCTTAATTAACTTAATAAACATTCGTAACTTAGATGGCATCCTTTTTTCTGCAAAAGTTGGTTTAGGTCATAAGAGAGATTGCAGAAAAAAAGGCTTTCGCGTCTCAAAGTGTCATCAAAATTGGCGAAAGCCTTAAAAATTACAAAAAGAGTTTCAGCTAGCCTGATACACGAATAGCTTCAAAAGGAAGATAACTGGGTTTATTCAGTAAAAGTGACTGATACTTCCAACACCTATGCATGTTTACACACAAATATGGTTCATCCGTTTTTGTGCGATAAACATCAATACTTATTAGAAGTCATTGTATTTACTGACCAGCTATACAGGATTCAATATCCAAACACTCTTGAAGTAGACTGAATGATTCGTTTAATTTTGTATATTTAACGAAGACTGACTGGGATAGCTCGTCTCCAGAGGCTTAAATTCAAAGCGGTGCACTTCCATCAAAATATTCAATTATTGACTGGTTGTTGTAAGTATGGACCGCCTAGCGAAGGAACTTGACTCCAAAAAATAAATTTCGATAATAGGAATCCAACATTCATACTTTCTAAGATTCACCTGTAATGGTAAATGTAGGTATGTTGATAAATAAAGATATGAGGAAGTTGCTCTCGAATATTTTTAAATATTTTAAAATCAAAATAAATGTCTAAACAGATTACCTTAATAGTTACTACGTAAAAGAACACTATAAGGAAAAATCTTTAAGTTATACAAAACATATATAATTAAAAGTTTTTATAAAAAAAAACACATTAAAATCTGTTTACACATAATTCCCATAACATTTACCAACACACTTCAAAGCATAAATTTCTCAAAACCACGTTACTTTCCAGCCGCAACTATAAAAACTCTTGATAATGTAACTGAACGCATAAAACTAAACGTACATGAACGGAAGCCGAATGTATGTCAATAACTAGGATAGACTCATACACAAGTAACTCATTTTTACAGCGTAAGGCGCTCCTTAGACGGTCAAAATAATTGTGCAATCAAATTCCCACAAAATCATTGCGCAATCTTCAATATTCACCCTAAACGTCAATTTCACAATATCGGAATATTGCGCAATTATATTGAACGTCAAGGGAACGCCTAACAGTGCTTTCAGACCTTTGTCGCGCATAGCAAAACTGAGAGAACAATTCTGTCACTCGATTTTAAATGTCAAATTTTGCAACAGTAGTTATCAATTGTTTGCAATAACCGCCAGTAAGAACTGAGCAGAAAATCCGCTAGTGTGAAAGAGCTGTTGTTCTATACTAATTTTATAAAGCTGGAGTATTTTTTCTTATCTGTTTTTTTTTTTATTTATTTGAGTACAAGAAGAAAGTCTGTATTCCTAAACATTTATTGTTAGCTCATACATTCCCGTGCCCAGTCTGCTTATTATTCAATGCGTAAATATTTCGTCTATCAATCATTATATTTTAAGACGGCGATAAATCTTAGCGTACATTAAAGCGAGCTCTACAAACTGCAAAACGTCAATCAAATTGTTTAGAATATTATACTAACTTTTTCCTTTGGGTTTACTCGCATTCCGAGTTGATTGGGGCAAAAATGTACTAAATCCTTACCCAGAGATGTAATATTTGACAGCGGATTTCTATTACCTATCTATCCATTGATTTTAGATAAGAGATTGAATTTTGACATTAGGTCCGTATAAATTAGGTCAAATTTTAATCTTTATCCCAAAACATTAGATAGATCCCTGTGGATAGATCGGTTATAGAAATATGCAGCAAAACATTTAAGCATTGATTTTTTACTATTCTGGTAAGACTAAATACAAAATTCACGTTGATAGATAATGTAGGTACATAAAATACATAATGTGTTCCTTACATGAAATAAGAGGTACCTATCTAAAAATGTAAAACAGTTTTTTATCCCAATAAATAAATCTGTTGATCAAACTTTTGAATTCGGAACACTGAAACAGTAAATACAGTTTGACAGTTGTTTTGCCGCCCTTTTTTATGTAGCTTTCTTTATCGGCCAGTAATGTTTTATTTACTTCACATTTACGATGTTGCTATCCTAAATCAATTCGATATAAACCTTTTTTTACTTTTTTCTATAAAACAGTGAGAAATAAAGTTTATCTTCCAAGTTTTATCATTTATCGGATATTTTATTTGTTTGGAATAAGATTGAAAGATTGCTTTGTGATCTAAATTATGTTTTTAGATATTACTTTTTTTTTTCTTAGCCCTTATTGTCCCACTGCTGGGCAAAGGCCTCCCCATTTTGTCTCCACACCTCTCGATCCTTAGACTGCTCCCACCATTCAGGGTTGTAGGCGTCCAGATCGTCACGCCACCTCTTCCGGGGCCTACCACGTCTGCGGTGGCCAGCCTGTGGTATCCACTGAGCAACACCATTGGCTTACTATATGATATTACTTACGACTAGAAAAAATATGGCTACCAGAAGTTATTATTTCTGTTTCAAATCCACGAAATTACATATAAAGGGATCCTATTATAACTAATCTTATGATTTTGTGGTAAGCTCAACTAATTTACCTATGTTTTTAACCATTGCTTAATTATAACTCAAAATAGTTCCACCAAAACTTAGAAAACAGACAGCTTACTAAAAATACACCTTAACGCCTCCAACTTAAGACACAAAATCCATTACAAAGCTTAATTTCGATGACAATTAACAATACATTAATTAAAGGGCTCCTGACAGGCGTCACGTAGTTGTTAACAAATTGAATTACATGACACATGACGTGTGATATTATTGTTTAATTGTAAACAATTATAATGTCATGTTGACCTACATTCTACATAGTTGACCTATAAACTTATGTCTACCAAATGTCGGCGTACATTTTTCAGCAAATAAGTCTGTGAAGTATTAGTAAGCCGCTCAGTCAAAGTTTTTTTTATGTTGGTCTCATGGAGAAGAACCGGCAAGAAACTCCATAGACGCTCTTTAAAACAAAAATAATTATTTAGAAATAGTTTTAGGCCTCTGCCTCGAATTTTGCGGGCAGCGGGGCGGCAGCGGCGGCGGCGCGGGCGGTCACCGTTTTGACTGGAGCTCACCGCTCGTTGCCCGCTCCCGCGCCGCTGTATTCGAGGGCCAGTCCATTTGATTATACGCGTAAGATCCTGCCGCTCCCGCGCCGCCGCCGCTGCCGCCCCGCTGCCCGCAAAATTCGAGGCAGAGGCCTAAGAGCTATTCCTGGGAAAGTTGACAATGCAAATGAAGCTAATAATACATGGCTCTTGTAAGTGCTGTGGATACTTTTTGTTCTTTTACCCCGGTGCAAAAAGAGAGTGGTGTTATAAGTTTGATCCCTATGTGTGTCTGTATGTTTGCTTGTATAACTGTCTGTGTCACGGTACTTAGCGCGTAAACTGATTAATCATTTTGTATGCGGTTTGTTTTAGATGAGACTGATGCTAGTTTTGTTCCTACGATTTGGCTATCGTCACTAGTATCCAAAAACAGATGACAGTGACCACTTTTTTTATTTCATTTTTTATTACATTTAAGCTGTTAAAAGCACAAAAACAAACCTAAATAAAGGATGGCTGTTGATCAACAGACGCTAACTCAATAAACGGTTTTTACAAAGAGTTTAATATCATTTTCTCAATAAAACGCAACGATTAAAAGCGTATCTTTCAACCTACCGCAATACAATTTGCTGCCAAGAATTTTTATGTTACGCTTAGAGCAGTCAAGTAACTGGAGACGCCATGGAGGCAAAACATAACAACACGCATTGAGCAAGCGTGCTAAATAATCCTCGAACATTCTCTGCGAGAGAAAAAGCCTGTGCCTAGCAGTGGGAAAATAAGAAGTGTGGGAGAATATGATGATGAAGACGCCATTGCTTTGTCTTGTTCTCTAGCAAAAGTACGAGAACGTTGGTAATTCTTGTATTCATAATGTGTGCTTTATGTTTGTTAATTTTGTTAGTGATTGATCTGAATGAAAATGAATCAGTTAGCTATCACTACTTCTTAAGTTGCCTACCATACCCCGAGCCTATTTGTACCGAGCTGACTTTTTCGCATAACTACAGTGTTATACTCATTTCAGATCCAGTAGGTTGACTGCTCTAAGAAGTTACGATGTACGACCCAATTGAGACTTTTTGTTCATGTGCGTAAGCTAAATATAAACTGCACAAGCTGTGTTCTGCGGTTTTGTCTGTTCTGAAGTGAATGCACCTGAATGCATATTGTTATCGTATTTATCTTATACTTACTTAACTTGTAATCTGCGCAAAGGTTAAACTATATTTGTAACAAATTGACTTCTTTCGATGGTATGGGCATGTAATGAGGAGGGATGATACGCTTGCAACAAAGTGGGTGGTAGGTATGAATGTGGAAGGATGGAGAGGAAGAGGAAGGGATGAGTGTCAGTATGACAAGTGACAGGGGAAAATGGAAGAGTATGACATATTGCGCCGACCCCAAATAAAATTGGGAACAGGGCAGGAGGAAGAAGATTGACTTTCGATGGTTTTGAAAATCAAAATTATTCAATTACCTATTAACCTTTCTGTCTTACAATGTATCCGTAATTAGCTGTTTTTCAAACAAATCATTTTATCATGCAGTAATTTTTGAGTTTACGTAAGATACAAACACAGCTATATTTCACGAGAAGTTACTTACAAATGCATTTATGCGTAGTCATGAACTCTAAGCTCTAGCTTCCCCGCTAACTGTATAACGTTAATATCAATAACAACACCATTTACCCAGTTATATCCCATTGATAATTATACCAAATTATATAAGTTATACTTGATATTGTAAAGCTCAGTTTATTTCTTGCTTCGCTCGAACGCGCTAATATTAGGTTCTACGAAAAATGCAGTGTTAAAAACTAATTTTTCATTCAAATAACATAATAAAAGCACCCAGATTTAAAAAATAAATAATTTCAAACTCTAAATGGACTTAGAAAACTAAAATTTATTGCAGTTAGATATCATAAGATTGTGGTATAAAAAATAGTCATAAGTTAACAATACATCTTAAAGTGTTTTTGGTGAACCTTAAACTATACCTGAAATTACTGCGTCACAAAAGCATTAATCAAGAAAAAATATGATAATATAAAATTAATTATCGATTCTAACTCAAACGCTGACATTATATTATCTATGATTAGAGAATTATTTCAACTTTATCTATGCCCTACAATCATTTAGAGTAGCTGCATACTGCAAACTTTTAGTCGGCCGATAGTTTGTTTGGACTCATCAATCAGTATGAAGATGAATGGTAGTACGCACATTACAGAGATCAGGTATTTAGCAGGTATCAGACTGACTGAAAACTTTGACTGGAATCAAGATTTTCTTTGAAAAAGTTGGCAATCATCGGGTCAACTGTCGGCCGACTATTTAATCTGCAGTATGGGTTCGCTTAGAATTCATTCTTTATGAAATAAATGACTACAAAGGTCAAATATGAATGAATGAAAAACAAAGAAATTACAATTTTTATCATCCTACGCAAATTGGTTTATTGTCAAACGTCCAAACGTATGTTTTATGCATTGTCTATGACTGCATTGGTTATGCATAGAATATGTAATATTGCATTGACATTTTGACTACGGAATATGAAAACTAGGTGAATGATGTGTGGGTGGGAAAATAAATATAGAGATAATTAAATAGCTATATTATGGAGACAATACTCTTAAAAATTCATCTCATAATTGTCTATTACTATGTATATTTAAGCCCAAGTTCAACGACAACTTACTTAAACGTAAATTTTCTTAATACAGCGTCTGTTTACTATGAATTTTCACGTTAAATTTTCAAAGAACACAGTTGGTTCAGGAACTGACGTTTATGTTGTCAGAGTAAACTATAGCCTTTGTATCTAACATATTAAGCAATGCCATAATATACAGATATACTGATTTACCTCCTTTTATATTCAAAAACCATTTATTTTTTATTCAAAAATGTACCGTATAGGTAATCTATCAGTATATAAAAAGAACATATTTCAATGCCAACCCGGGGTCAATGAACTTCCTATCATATTTCCCGCCTAAATCTTGACAGCCATATTTAGGGATAGCGAATCTAAAATACGGCATTAAACGACCCGTCGTAAACTATGACAAAAATAATGTCTTTAGGAAAATAACAAATAAAGAAATGTCGGAAACTTCTTCCTTTTGTATTGTATTTTGTTTTTTTTTGTACAAAATTGTATCTTTGTATTGGGAATTAAATTGCTCGAGTAAAGATATGCTTAATGAGCTTTCGTGGTTTTTTGAAGTACATGTACATAGAGAAATGAGGATCACTTTTCGAGAAGGGATTGAGCACGACTGTGGATGGATATGGAAGAAGACGACCAAAGAAACGATTAATGGATTGTGTGAAAGACATAAGTATGTAGATATAGACAGGGAAGTATGGAAGAAGAAGACACGCTGACCACAAATATTATAGTGGGATAACAGCAATCGGTATGATGATTTGATTTCCTACCAACTTACTTCTCACGTGTTTCGTTCGCTTAAAAAGTATCAACGAACCCGTTAGTGGTCATCGTCGCTTATATTTAGGGATTTTTTTTATGGATTTTATGCAAATGTTGATATATATCTTACTAAGATATGAATCTTTTGAACTGGGATTTTATTCTTGTACTTTTAACTAGTAGTGCTCAGGTAATGTTCAAACGAACATCAGTTCTTACTCATAAAATCCATAAATCTAAATACCAATAACAATAAATCAAAAAGGCACTATAAAATATTACTTTATTTATAAGTGTTGCAATAAGTTAACATTTGCCACCTGACTTATCAATTACTAAGATTAAAAGGCCTGTAACAGATTATAAATATACTAAGCCCATGGAAAATAAAAAGACTAGCGGACATGCCATAACGGAAAATCTCCTAAGAAAGTAGCGCGACAATATGCGGGTGTGCGGGGAACAAGGTACGTTACTGTCTTCGCCCTTATACGCGTTCTTTGCACCCAAGCATTTTTTGTAACACCAAAAATCGTTGACAGATGTCTTAAAGAACCTGAACTCCTCGTTAGTTCAGTATTGTAACTGATCGTTTTGTCATGCCCACCATATCTATTTGACCTAGAAGAAGGCGCCTGACCTACCTTCTTCTTAGCATCTCCGCTCATCTTTCTTTAATCCGTAACTAAGACCCACCTCAGTGATTTCGGCGGTGTCATAAATTATCTCGTTGAATTATAACCCTCTGTGCCAAAGTGTTGGCTTGGACACCGTTCTCGCTTTGACAAGTACTAAAAACACATCAATTTCACTAACGAATGCATTTGTTTTGAATCCATTGCTGCATTCAAACGCGCGTCTATTAAAAGTTCTAGTAGTAAACCAGCAATGGTTGCCTAAATGTTGGTATGGTCGTTGGAAATGAGTAGTCTATGGCACCTGTTCATCAGATTTTAGGGCATAGCAGACAGTAGGACACCTGCCGCCGGTCTGTCTGGTCGTCTAGTTAGGATAATATGTAAAGGTATGACAGAAGAACCGGTTTATATGATTTTGGAGAAGATTAGGTGAAACTCATTTTGAATGGATTTTACGGAATATTAGCGCGACTTTGAATACGTCGTTTGGGAATTCATATTTTGACTGACTAGATAAGAGTAAAAACATGTTAGATTTATAGGTAGGTAAACGTATTGTTCTGACAACTATGTACTAGCTGTTCCCCGCGAGACAACTACTTCTAGCACCCAATAAAAACTAAACAAAATCGGTTCAGCTGCCTCAGAGTTTATTCTAGTTGTTTCAGAGTTAAAATATTAGGCATTAGACAGATAAAGATGGTTAAAAACTTGACCTTCGCTGGTATATTTTGTGCACGTCCTAGTCTAGATAATATTACAATACTAAGTAGTTGTTATCTATAGCAAACGCTAATCATATAAGTGTTACAGAACAGTACGCTTGATTTATTTTTATATTCATATTTATTTTGTAGGAAACAGCCTAATAAATTGCTGGATAAGACCGTCTAAATCTGAAAGCAGTGAAAATATTCTCAACACGGCGTCAAAAAATCCTCAAATATTTACACCTCACCATCTTACCTTCTAAGAAATGCAGTCTCCAACTGCACAATGCACATTTGTCATCCACGCCGTCAGACCAATGCAACAGACTGCAACTGCAACTATTTCCACGTATTCTGCGCAAACGCATCGTTCTCGGAAGCCATTTGGAAATTATAACGACACTAATTTGGTAGTTTCAGAGAAAAGAGTATTTATAATATGTACGTTTTGATTTGTTGCTATGGTGAATTTGGTAAGCTAACCTTTTCCCAAGTGTCTTGGAATTAGTTTCCAGTCTAACAATATGCAGATGATGTGTGTTTTACATGGAGTGACTGCCTATGTGCCCTTTTTAACCCAGTTACCTGGGCCATCCGATCCGATACTTCCTGACGGGACTGGCTGTCAAACTTTCTTGCTTCTTCTGACCACCTGTAACGATTGCCAAAGATGTTCAAATGATAACCAGAACCCACAAGTTTATCGTGCTTTCTTAAACATAGAGGTCTCGTCATGACAAGATGATCACTCATACACGAGCCGACTACTATGCGCTTCGGTGCTACTTTACATTATGATCAATGAACCCGTGCAGCAGTTAAAACTTGGCCTTATCTATCTAGTATACTAATCTAATATATTTAGCACCCTCTATTTCCCGTGAATATCTCCATTTCACGCATCATGTCATGAGAGATTCAATTTTCAGTTTGACGCAAACAGTGACGTGCACACTATCTTGCACGGATTGGAACTGATTTACGAAACTATTATAACGTGCTGACGTAGAACTTTGGAAACAAAGCTAAATAGTAGATAACTCTGAAGAAGTTTTGATCTCCAGCTTCAGTTTGAAAAATTTTATTAAAATAAGTTGTGTTGTGTTATGTGAATTTTGATAAGAAATACAGCATTCGTTTTTTCATGTCATGTGTTATTTACAAAAAATCATCCAGAAATCCAGACTTATACATAAATAGGAATACCTAAAATAACGACACAACGTCAGTAGTTCAACAAAAAACACACACATCTTTAAACATACATTTTTCACCATAAAAATCTCATCCAAAGTGCCACTCAAAGCGAAATTAATCCATCTTCGTCATACTCGTCACCATACACCCTCATCCCATCCATTGCTTTCTTACTACGTTTAATATCGGCACATTTACGTACAAAACCGGCAATGTATAACGTACATTAGTTTTTGTGGGACCAGCTGTGTTCGGTCGCCGGCTGTCAGGCTAGATGACAGGCATTTTAATATATCTAGTCGGTTTCTCGATTCCATTATAGGAGAGCCATATTCTTGTTGGCTTCAAATGACGTTTTGAGGAGTTGAAATTAATATGCTTGATGGGTAAGGGACTTTTAAATTGAGAATACGGATTTAACGCGAAATCTTTTTAAGAACTATGCTAGATTCATTTTAAACAATCAAAGAAGTGTCAATGAAGCTATTATATTTTTATGGAACATCCCAAAAGCTACATAAATTCAATAAAAATACCTAGATATACAAACAGACCTAATTCTCGTCCCCGTTTTCCGGTGTTAGTTTACATTAGCCAACCTATTTGTTGACCCTTGTGGTCATTTTTGTGACATTTAGGAAATAAACGAAGACTTACTGTTATTACTTCATACAGCCTAAATGGTGATGCCATTTAGGCTCACATCAAGGGTTTTCAGGATAAAGTTACTTTAGCAGTATTGTTGTAGATAATTTACTATTCTATACACACATATTTATTTATGCAACAAATATAGGCAAATAATAAATACTTACTACCGTTCTTAAACAACTGACAATTGTATAGGTATAATGCATGACTGAGGTGACGGCTATCAGTTAAACGAATTTTAGAGATAACTGTGACACTAGGAGCGCTTTCAGACTGGCGGTTTTTTGACGCGCATAGCAAAATCCACCATATAGAGGCAAAAATCAGTCAGTTGGTTTCAAACGTCATATTTCGTACGGGCGTTTGTCAACTGTTTGCTGTGACTCTTATAGTCAAGTGTACTAACTGGATGATATCACTAGATTTTTCCGCTCGGAAAATCCGCCTGTATCAATCCGCTACTAGTTACATAAATCTATTATCCGCAATAAGATAAACTCGAAATAGGTCAGCCGCTGCTCTCAACATTTAACTAAACTAGCATACGAGTTAAAATACGTTAACTACTTAAATTAAGCTCTTCTCAACCAGTATCAGAGTAACGAAACAATAATAAATCCGACATCTAGTGTTAGAAGCACGTTTTGGATCACCAGTTATTTGCGATAATATCAAGCGTTTGTGTTTTGTTTATTGAGTGTCACTTAATTGAAGGGGGTTTTGGAAAACCTCTAAATTTTGGGATATGCATAGATTCTTCATGTTATTGTGAAGTTGCTCAACTGATATGTTTAAATCATTATCATGTGTATAAATGTTTTCGATAAGGATATCTAACTGACATTATTTAAAAACAACGAGATAGCATGGTGCCAAAACATTAACGTGTCGCTATACACCCCAACGTAGGAGTATGTCTCTACTTAAGTATGGTAAATCAGTACACGGAAATAAGTCTTCCTCTTTCACCTTCCACCATCCTCTTTCTGACTGCTTACTTTCATGTGAACCAATCACCCATTTTAAACATAAGGGCATAACAAACAAACCAACATCTTACTCATATGTACGTTTACAACCAAGACCAGGGCTTTCCTCATTTTTCACTCGTACGAATACGAAAACACAAGCTTTCATCACCATACCCATTAAAAAGGTCCTCAGACAATATCTTCATCCACAATCAGGCCCTCAGAATAGGGAGGCGGATAAAAAGCCAGTGAATCGGAAGAGTCATTAATCTCCCGTGGAGTGCATGTGTCGACATCAGGCTCCTCACTCCATGCTCATGGGAAAAATATGGAGTATTTAGATAGCATGGGCTGAATTTTGTCCAACTTTGATGCGTAGAATAAAAAGATAGTCCTACTAATATTGTAACTTAGATTGGATGTTAGATCGGAGTAACTAAATAACTTGCTTTTTGGAAAGTCGGCGAATAAACTTTTAACACACATCTAGTTTTTCACCAACCAACTTCATACACAACAACCACCTCATTTGAACCAACTTCATATATGTATAATACATTTTATCCGGGTACGCGGAGGGAGGTATATAATACTTTAGCTGATTTCGGACCAATCAATTGCTACACTTCCCTAACATATTTTAAAGCGGACAGAGTACAAAGTTCCCATAGAAACGAAAAGAACGAGTCTCGTGGAAAAATCGACAATTTCTTCAAATAGAAAATGAAGAATAATTTCAATATTTCACAGAAGGACATGGCTCGGAATAACACACGCACACTGCAGTGCAATGTTATCGTAACGAAATGATATGTTCCCTCGCCCACGCGCTACCCTTGTGGTGCTTGGGAATATGCGGGGGTATAATGTGAGCGGTTAGCGGCAGGCTATGGAAAAGCTAGCCTGAAATATTGTGATGAATCGATCAACACCTTGTATGCCGGAGCGCAGATCTACACGACACAGTGGATTTTCTATTGTTCTCTAATTAGCGGCATACACGAGGTCGAAAGTAAATAAATATTTATATATAGCAATAACTTCGTAGGTGTAAACTTTTACAGCAAGAGTGGCTTTTTGTCATAAAAATCATACAATGACTACTTCTCAAAAATGTTTTGAATGCTTATTTAATCAAATGGAATCCAGTATAAGATGATATGGATAACAGTAACATATTAAAATCTTACGAGGCAATGTTGCCAACCTCTTGGACAAACTCCCTGTCAACACTGAAGGGGAGAAATTTTATGACGCTTTTTAAGGTTTGACTTTATACTCAGATTATTTTAATTTCTATTGTAAACACTAACATTGTTGTTTTAAATATAGTTGAAGTGGAACCAAAGACAATAAACATATAAATGGTAAATAAGTATAAGTAATAATAAGATGATTTGAAGAGATCGACTCTTTATACAAAATGGTGCCCTGTAACTTCAGGTTCAAGACACAGAATATGTAGGTAGCGGTAATAAGTCAATTTACAGTCAGAAACAGATACGTGGGTGAAGAAAACGCCAATCTATTTGTTATCTTAGTATGAGTTATAGTAAATTGAGACACCATCCTTGAGTATTGAATATTTATATCCAATAATGTGATTTTGACGTCGTGTACAAGATTTGTACCTATCCATTTTGATACTTGTGAATCCAAATATTTGACCTCGGAATCACTTTTATCGTTTGCAATGAATCTGACATATTATTCAAATTAGGCTGAAAAATAACACGTTCAGACATGTCGAAATTACAGGAGACAGCTCCCAAAAACGCCCATCCTTCACCACTTCCTATGAGTTGTTACTGAGAAAAAGAAGAGAATTTGGCAAAGACAACAATATTTTTCATCCTGAGACGGGAAGCAGTTCGCATGGGACAAGCGCGAAAAGCGGGAATCGGCTTATCAACAGAATAATTAAAATAAAAGTTGCGTCTAAGCTCGCAATATGTGCCCATATATTTCCAACCCTCCTAGACGACCTATGTCGAACGTAGTTCAGTAAGTGGGTCATATTTGATAGTTTTTCAGTCAGGCTGCTATTTTTAACTAGTTCGTTCGTCACTATCGTCAATAGAACGATGTTGACGTAAGACATACGTCAGTGTTTTATTGTATCGCGTTGCAATTGCATGCTTTACTTTCTCAAATAAAAGTTTCAAATAAATCTATGCTGATATCGTAAAGTATCAGAGTTTGTTTATTTGAACCTTCTGAAATGTTGGACGGATTTGAGAAATTTCTTCAGTGTTAGATAGCTTATTTTTATTTATCTAGGAACGCTATAATAGCTACCCTGGGACTCCCTAATTTTCCATCATCGTTCTACCCTTAACAATATATTTGCTATCGACGTAGCATGTCTTCTTCTTCCATACCTCTCTGCCCTACGTTATCTCACAAGCTACATTATTTCCAGCCATACCTATCGTCTTTTACACAATTCATTTATCATTTTTTCGGTCAAACGCCTTTGTTCTATCAATAAATTAAAAAAAACGAAAACTCTTTCTAGTAAAGCCTTACCCCTTACCTGCCAGGCGCCCATACATATCAAGAGGTAAACTTACACAAACACGGCTCAGATCGAAGGTCGGGAATGATGGTCTACCGAATGTCAACAGTTAACACAATACAAACAGGCCTTCCATCTGAAGCCGGCCGACTTGCAAGTACGCAAATATAGGAGGCGGATCATTCGATACGAATGTGGAATGATGAAAAGATGGATATGTACTTATTATTATTATTTAGTAAGTTCACGGTCTATTTTATTAAGTATATAGTTGATTTTTCAGGGCTGTTGAAGGAAATTTGCGAGAGATCAGACAAAGGACCGACATTTACGTATTCCCCGATGCACGCATCTATCAAAACTGAAAGTTACTTACTGTTACTTAAAGTTACATACAGACTTTGGGCTATTTTGTGAAAATTTCTTAAATCGATTTCGGCCTAACCTAGGAATCGAACTTAAGACCCCGTACACAGGGCCTGCGGGTTTGTTCCAAAGAGTTACTGCTGCCCTAGTATATAAAAGGCCTACGATGAAACATGACCGGTTTTAGTCAGTAAGAGTCTGACACTCCCTCACGCTGCTAACCCACAACATAAATAATAAAAATACCACCTCCACCATTTCTACCATCTATCTCCGTCCCATATCCCGTATTTGCACTATCTCCAAGCTATGAAAGGTCAGATTGGCCTACAATTTTGGCACTAACTTATCTTGTCAAATAAGGTGAGATGTGTCGTTCTGCTTATTTATCTACTAGATTTATTGCCCTGAGGAATGAAGGAAAATTTTGCTCGAAGGTCCAGCTTGACCTCTAAAGACCTTTTTTAGTCACAAGACTGGAAAGCTGAGAAGGGAAAAGCTAGTTTCAAAAGCTCTTGCACCAGAATCACACTGCTCTATACAAATATTTATTGTAAAACGTTTATCTCAGCAACTACTGGTCTAATTAGAAAAAATATTTCAGTGTCAGATAGTCCATTTATCGAGGAAAGCTACAGTCAAGTTTTATTCGGGTATGCAAAGCAGTTTTCACGGGGCGAGAGTGAAACCTTTGGTGAAAACATATCTAGAAAATCCGGGAAACTAATGTTTATTTCCCGCTATCAATATGTATTTCATCTTTCATCTCAACAAAAAATAAGAATAATTTTAGACTTAAAGGTGAAAACTACACGAGCACTTCACAGACATGAAAACATAAAGGGTATCAAACTTCAAGCGTTCAAACATTGCGACATTGTCTTAGAGCGTTTAACCAACTGGATCAGCCATGAACACAAATCTGCCAGTTAAAGATAAGGCAATAAATAGTGATAGCTCATTTGTACATTTTCAATCACATCATTGTGCACGCACACGACAAACACAAGCATAAAAAAACCGCCTAACTGCAAGTCGGACTTGCAATCAAAGGGTTCCGTACAAAAAAATCACTTTTGTTATCTGGGAGCCCTCTAAAATACATTTCAATATAGTATCAGAATTTGTTATAAGGACAACTGAAATATGTGTGCACTGAAATATGTAACTGAAATATGTAACAGACAGAAGGACAGATTGACATCGAAGTCTTAGTAAAAGGGTCCCGTTTTACCCTTTCGCACATAATTATGAAGATGGAGTATGACCGGTGGTGGTCTATTTATACCTCTGGCAATAGCTAAGGCACCGTAATGGAGTCTCCAGTAGTTTGAATTCTCGAAGCATACTGCCGACAATCTTCAAAGCGCTCGAATAAATAAACTAATATTGCAACGTTTGTTTGTTTATCAAAGTTCAATGAACGGATGTTTCTTATGATGTCATTTGATTTGTTAATTGAGTTTTATGGCCGATATTGTGGTTATTAATCTTACAGACGTCAACTTTTGTTAAAGGTAAAGTAATATTTTCTAACTAGGTCACAGTTTTTTGTAGTTCAATAGAAGAAGAATTATATTTAAAAATTGAAACTGGCTGCATAAAAAAATATTAAATAACTAAATCCGACATCAAACTGCAATTTCAAATGATACAGGTTTCAAAACAAAATATTAACCTATATTCCTTATTTTCTTTTTAAAACAAACTACCGATACAAAATGTTCCTCATTCACATCCATATAGCCAATAAAAATTACAAGATACGACATTTATTGCAATTTACTATAATAAATAAGAGATTAATCAACTCACGCGCAGCTAACAAACTAGCATAAATAACTCGTTATAGTTATAACTGTTATTTATTGGAACGGTTATTTTTTGGAAGTGTTATTTTATTTGTAAATATGTCAAATAGTGTTGGGACTCTAATGCACTGGGAGTTATAAGTCCATCAACTCAAAAAGCCTATGAGATTGACCAATCATCAATTATTTGATTTTGGTAGCCACTTTTTTCCATACCATATGACAGTGACGGCTTGGAACATCGCAAGACATGCAGCGCAGTTACTATTGTTAGGTGCAATGTATGAGCCCTTACTCTCTTATGCTCGGAAATTAGTTGCGAGCTGTCATCAAGTTTGGCGAGCAATATAGCAACGTACAAGCAGGATAAAATAGTTCTCGATCGCTTTCTACAGCTACACTATTCTTTAAATCTATTTTGAATGTCCATTGCTTAGAAAAACAGTTAGGAAATAGCGTTTGTTAGTTCCAATTCCAAGCTGTAATTTAAATAATTTTTTTTTAGAAATTGTCAGACGCCGGAAAGTTTTCCAGTCTTAGAAAAAGTTGTCACGTCACCCTAAAGGCGAATAAACTATGTGTAAGTATCACAGGAAGAAAATGCTAACTTTCACACCTTGATATTCCTATATCAAAATAATACCTACACGAAATCTTTCTCTGATTAAATGTGACAAGGAAAGGCAATAACTTGTATTTCAGTCTATTTTTACCTATAAATGTTATTTTTCTTTTCATCTGTGAAAGGTCTCGGGAGGATCATATAATTCCCTATTTTTGTAACGTAGGTACCGAACGTGTCAAAACTATAAATATTTCAGTCATGTTACAAGTTTATGAACTTTCGTGAACCCGAAATTTTATTTATTTTCTTGCTTTGGCCTGCAAAAGAATGAAAATCAATATGGACCATGTATTGTCGACATCGTGGACTTTATTTGTTTATTTAATTTTTTACATTCAAGCAACAATGGCCCATAGATATATACCTTAAAAACTAACATATACACGTTACATAATACAAAACTTGTTAGAAAATAAAACCTAAATCTATGTTAGTACCACTTCTCTATGCACTATGTCCATGTGCGTTCACCAAACACTTACGGCGCATTCCCACTACCGGATTTTCTGTTATTTTTCCCGACATCTAGGTAGCGACAGGAAAACCGAGCGGAAAGTGTGTGTCTACTTGATATACTAGACAAAATATTAATATATCAAACTCATAGATTTCTTCCTCAAAAAACATATTCGCAATAATTTCCCACCGTACATTGCCCTCTAAACAGGCTGGCAACACATATGTCACTCCGGTACCCACCTGACAGTGATTTCCCTGGACAGTTACGTGTCATCTGATATACATTCAAATGTATGATCAACGTACATGATATAATGTACCTATGTACCTATAAGCAAATGCCTTTGGGCCTAGCAAAAACTTATATTTTATACCAACACCGGAACGTTGACGTTAGCAATTTTTGAAATGGAAACTATTTTCTAGGTGTTCTTTTTTCGAATACTCGCGTTTTTTTTATTTGTGGTTTTAAAACTATTTTGACTTTCATTGAGATACGAGATTCCACAAAAAATGTTTTGCAGCGCGCAATGTACGCAATCAAGTTTGTGTCCGTAGGTGCGAGTCCGTTGCTAGCATGTGTATGCGCACAAAGGTTGCAATTTCACGGACATTTCAGTAATATTCGCACGCAATTTACTTACAACAGTTTGCTAGAGCCTGTAAAACACCGGTACTCAGCTGCATGTGGTTAGAGACTGGTAACCAACGTCAACATAATTGGGAAAAGGCTCGGGAGATGTTGATGATGTTTGCTGGAGCGAATAAACCAGAAGGACCATTTGTTTGCATCACATTGCCAGGTGGAATCTCGCCTAGATTCAAGTATCTTGTAACTAAGAAGTGGCTGCAAATGTCGACTGATTGAAGCTAATCTGTTCAGCTATGGCATGACAATTAATTAAACTATGCCTGGACTGTCAAAGCATTCCAGAAGCTGTATTGAGAGCCGTTGAAGTACGATGCTGATTCCATTAAGAGATAGGTTACTAAGGGTGATATTGTATTAAGTGTTTACAGGTATTAGTTATATCATTATCTCTTTTTGACCCCGCTGGATGTATGAAATAATTGCCTAAAACTGAAATGATGATTTAATTGCCTGAAATGGCTTTAGTAAATACTAACGGTTTCTTTTCAAATATAAAACTCAATAATCACACAAATACATATTATTATCTCGCTGTACCATATAATTTGTTACAGAACAGGGTTAAAATCTTTGGTCATCAATCTTCAATTTAAAATTAATATGACACATTAAAATCCATAAAATCTAATGACAAGCTAAGCCCTAATACCAGCAACTTCGAATTCCGTGCTATATATCATATACCTCTATAAATCACTGTTCTCTTCCTAACCCCGACTGGCCGGTATTAATTTAAGAACATTCAAAAAGTGTCGTTTTGTAATTTGTCGGTAGATATTTAACATGTCTGCGCCTACTAGTGTGATGGATGGCCGGATTTGTGTTCAAAAATAGTTTATGAATACTCTCATCTCGAAATAAATTATGGATTTGGAATTTACTAGCCCGAAAACTGCTATATCTTTTACTTATGCTTCCTTTTCCAAAAAAATTGAAGCAATTTTGGTAAGTATGAAGATACATAGTTTGATAAGACATCGTGAAGAAACACAAGGGTGCGATTCCACTATAATATTCGTGAACAAAAGGTGTAGTCGTCAGCGCGAGTCCAGTGCTAGCATATGTTCGAGTAGATCAGACAATTCTTTCAAAAGAATTACAATGGCATCTTCTTACTTCCAACCATTTCCTTGCTTCTCCAAGCCCCAGTTTACGATATAGCTGATAATTGGAGTACACAGACTCCTAGTTTCCTACAACTGTTAGAGAACAGTGCAACCGCTAACGACCAGTCTAGATAGTAATACTGCAGTAATGTTACTTTTCCATTACAATCTAGGTTTTAAAAGCGAACATCCTGAACATTGTTTTTATTGGATAAACACAGATTGAAAAAAAAACTTGTAAGGAGTATCGTCTGTGGAGTTTTGCTATCAAGTTGACACAACTAGGCTCTGAAAAACATATTTACATCATGTAAAACATTTTAAACTTCTTAAGTATTTAGGTAAGTATTATTTTAGTTTTGAGTATTGAGTATTGTAAATTTTTCTTTCAAATATAATTCCTTTAAGATGCCCTTTGCGTACATCCTTAACAGCTCAAAATGAATTGCATAAAAACAAATCTTTCCCTTTAAAATAGTTCCTTATTATCATACCTAGTTTTATCAAACTTTGTCGCTTAAACTGGTTTACAAGAACCTGTGTTCATATTTCTGCATTCAGTTCATGTTTTATTCAGCAAAACTCGAAAGTCGTTAAAATATTGAAATCGACTTCAAACAATAGTTTTACAAACCCGTGCATAGGCAAATGGCATTTAATTACATTATTTTTATTACTTTTTAGGTATTTAATTTATGACCCAAATATTGATATTTTCTCAATTTTATCTGCGTCTAGAAATAGTTTAATTGAATCATCCTCCAAGCCTTCTTCCCAATCATGTTGGGGTCGGCTTCCAGTCTAACCGGATTCAGCCGAGTACCAGTGCTTTACAAGAAGCGACTGCCTATCTGACCTCCTCAACCCAGTTGCCCGGGCAACTCGATACCCCTTGGTTAAACTGGTGTCACTTACTGGCTTCTGACTACCCGTAACGACTTCCAAGGATGTTCAATGACAGCCGGGACCTACAGTTTAACGTGCCGTCCGAAACACAGCCAATGGTGTCTAAGATATACTTAGAAAGTACATACAAACTTAGAAAAGTTGCATTGGTACTTGCCTGACCTGGGATCGAACACACATACTTGAGAGGTTGGTCCTTTACCCACTAGGCCACCACGACTTTTTTTGAATGTCTAATTGAAATAGTTTAATTGAATGGTAAACATAAACCTAGACCATTGAAAAAATATATTAATGTGGAAAGTATAAAATAATTTGAAACGATACACCGATTTTCATGAAACACCCAAAGATATCTAAAACTCTGTAATTTAATATGATATTTTTATTTTCTCACATTTCATTTTTTCTCACTTTTAAAACTCTCTCATTGTGGAAAAGGAAATTAAGTACAAACAGTCATATCGACAAAAAAGTTCTCATTTCCAATTTCCTTTTGAATTTCGAACATTCATCTTCATTTTCTTAAACCTCGTCATTATACCAAGAAGTTCCTATCCCAATTACACTCTTTTCAACCAGTTATATTGGAAAAGTTACAACACTAGTTTCATATCGATAAAACGTCATTAAAGTGGGGCGACATTCCGATTTACGTGAAATAGCGAGTTCAGACTATTTAAATTGGCGCGCTTTTGTATCAATGTAATGTAATTGAGGTAGTTACAGTGATACTTTGTTAGGTTATTCATAGAATATAGGAATTTAGATGAGTCTGAGTACCTAAATACGTTTACTAGTATCTAATAACTAGTTCCCAAAAAGTTGGGAAAACAATAAGTAATAGCTAAATGTGCGCGAATCATTTTGGTAGAATCTCGCAATCAACAAAACATAATATTATGATCAAACTTTAAAATTCTACTTCCTAAAGCGGAGGGCATTCTCAATTCGGATGCTTGTATTTTTAATAATCTTAGATCTAACATATCCTTCAAATCAGTTCAAACATCTGTGAAGATTTTAAGACCCGCTCTATTGAAAACTTCAAAGTGCCCATAAATATTTCAACCATAAACTAATTTCACCCATGAACCCTGAAAACAGGTTAAATGTCCACAAAACTGAACCCACAGCCAACATTTGTAAATGAGTATCATCAATTTATTATTCTTTGACATCGGGCTAACAGAAAATTTAATGAACTTGTCATCCCGTCTGTTACGGTGAATTTAAATTATTATTGTAACCAATCTATGGTGTGTCGCTCTGAAAATATGACAGTTATTTTTGACTAGCTTTGTCACGCGGTTCTGCCCGATTTCCGAGGAAACTTCTTCCTGCAGCAGGATAAATATATAGTCGATATCTTTTGTCACGTTCTAGACCATCACATACCTTTCATGTAAATCGGTTTAGTAGTTTTGCCATGAAAACCGGAGACAGACGGACAGATGAAGTGGTTTTAGCTTTGATAAATGACGATTATGACGAAAGAGGCCTGTAAAATCTCCTTTACAGAGTGAAGACAACAATAAAAACCACTAGGTATTGATGAGGATGAGACTAACCAGGACTAAATATACAATGTGTCCCGGGGATAAGTGACCGCCCGAAATTTTTTGAATATTTGTACAAAATTAAGGATAATTTCATTTATATTTTTGAAAAAAAATCATTTAAAAAATTTTATTGTCAGGCCTGTTAATAACAGGCTTTGCTCTTTTTTTCAAATTTCAACTGACTATATTTTTGCATTTGTTTGAAATAGCAGCAAACATTGTTGTGAGCTATTGTAGGAAATATCATGTAGTTTATTAATAAATTAAAAGAAAGTGATATTCAGGGGGCATTTATTGGACTTATTTTGAAAAAACTGAAAAAAGGCGTTATTTTCTTTGAATTTTTATTTTCTTTTTTTTCTAATAAATGTTTTATTACATTTTTGTTATGTTTGATAATTTTAATTGATAAACTATGATGTCGGCTAGTCAATAAAGAAAAAAGAATTTAAAAAGATGTAAAAACTTAGGAAATATCTTTAAAAAACTGCAGCACGTCACAGTATTTACTAAAAATCATTAAAAAAAAACCAAAGGCGGTAAGTCCCAAATATAAAGGAAATTATCCTTAATTTTGTACAAATATTCAAAAAATTTCGGGCGGTCACTTATCCCCGGGACACATTGTATATATGTTTGAAATCACGAGCAAGCGTGGTGATTAATGCTCAATCCTTCTCCGTGTGAGAGGAGGCCGCAGCCCAGCAGTGGGACGATAAAAAGGCTGATGATGAAGACGAGGTCAAAAGCAAATCTAGTTGAAATAAAGAATAGATATCTTGGAATTGATATGCTAATAACCTTCCTGAAAGCCATCCGTGATAAGTGGCAAAGGCCTTTTAATTGATGGTTTTGAAAACGATCGTTTTGCAAGTGACACGATGAATAAAATGTAGGAACAATGGATTTTATTTCCATTCCAATCTTTAGAGAAATTACAGGCATTGGTGAGGAGCCATTTTTATTTTGAAACTAGCTGTTCCCACGGTTCCACCTAGATCCCGAAGAAACTACGACCCGCACATGGGTAAAAAGGAGCCTGTGTGCATTTAACTGATAAATCGTTTCAGTCATTTCGGAGTGAAAACGTGAATTATCAAATAAAATGTATGTCTAATTGTGACGATATCCGGGCGTAGCGACTATTCTGTTTAGCTGATATGCAAATAGACTAAAACTTAACGAGAACAAAAGATTATTCCTAAGGAAATTACCTAGGTACGTTTTAAGGTGAAACCGCGCTTCGGGCTGCGGAATTTTTCGAGAGAGTTACTGCGGCCCTGGTGCATAGAGGACTTAAGAAGGCACATGATAGATTTTACTCAGTAAGAGTCTGACACTCACGCTGCTAGCCCACATCGGGAGGAGTCATTTGCTGACTTCCCATCAAAAAAGAGAAAATTGTGAAACCGCGTGCAAAACCTACGTAGTTATCCGTAAACCAAAACAAACCACCTAATTCAAAAATACCCCATAAAAAACTCAAGTGTAGAAAGTAGAAAATTTTTCATCACAATTGGAGAGCCGGCAATCAAATATGCCATCATCTGTTTCTGTGCAAAAAGTCCGCGCAATAAAACTGAGCTTCGCGAGGACACAAATTATTTGCGCGCGCCATCCGCGACCCGGATAAATTATTCATTGCTTGGTTTTGGGTATGAGGAACGGTTTTATGACGATACATTTAATAATGAAAAATATAAAACTCTTCCTTTTTTGGGAAATCGGATAAAAAAGATGTTTGATATGCTTAGGTGTCATGACAATGGCCGTAATATAAAGTCAAAGCCAATAGGCGGGTTTTTCGGACTCTCATATGAAACGTCACACTATTTGCAAAAAGTTGTTATCATAGTCTTTTTAAGAAAAGACCATAAATGACATTAAAATGACTTTAAAATTAACACATTTTCCACACTAAGTAATTCATTTCTTCGATTAACTGGGTCTTCATAACTTTTGACCTAATGAATATACTTTATAACTAATACTTTCCGTATAAGTAACAGTTCCTTTAAATATAACAAACACATTACACGATTTCTAATACCCACTTTATAGGTAGCTAACAAACAAAGCCAAACAAAACGTTTCATAATCGTCTCGTAACAAAGCCCCAAATGGGACGAAAATAACCGAAAAACCATTTCTGTACGGATAAACAGTCGCTTAATCTGAACCAAACGAAAGTGAAACGTCGCTTAGGCTGGACACGTAATTGCGATTCTGCGACTATGATTGTTTTAATAGTTTATTTTTTTCATTTAAGTATGCCAAAAATTATTCGCTTTGCGTACTTATACTTTCTTCTTTTTCACAGAAAACTAGGTATTATTTTACACACATTCTATTATAATTTATTATTTCCTTTATCACACTTTAATCTCAGTAATATATAAGATAATTTATATAAGTAAGATGCCTGAAACAAGAGAGAAACTGAAATACTTTAATAATGAACCAATCTCTGCACACAACTAGCCCTATGGTATTATGGTTAGGATTAAAGTACTGCAACTTTTACATTTAATTATTTTATAACTATGAAAATCCACCAATATTGTGCCATTTTGACGCAATCGCAATAACTTGAGGCCTACTTCGAGCAACTACAACAAATGAATTGCTAGTTTGCAACCACCCTTACACTTGAGTCAACCAACCAATCTGTATTGATGTATGACTGTTTGTCGCATTAGGGAGCTCATATAAATACTCATAATGGCCAATAAACGAATAATGTTTTATCAGACTTATAGATGAATGGGGAAACGAAAACGCTTTTGAAAGAAGAAAATAACAAGTTCTAGGATATAAAGAAATTATAAGAATGTTCTTCATGGAAATTGTTATGACTTATTTTGACAGGCTGGGCGACTTTTAATGTTGTAAGAGCCTTCTTATATGTCGAAAATGTTTTTATAAATACTTACGTAAATAGGTATCCATTTTCATTGTTGCCAAATATTTTCGGTACTCTAGTTTGTAAGTTGATCTTTACCGGAAGATTATCGTGTTAAAATAGTTTTTCAGATTTCAATTTCTAAAAAAGTTCTGGGTAGGTATTGGACGCTTTCAGTCGACCCTTTTTTAAATCCCTTTGAAATAGTGGTACAACATTCAAATCATCTTTTTAAAACTCACATTTTATAATCGTGAGGAGAATTCAAATAAATAGGTAAGTAAATATAGGTACCTACTTTAAAATGTCAAAACAAAGTATTATCGTGTATTACAAAACATCACTTTGCGACAGTATTTATGTTAAAAGCTGTATTTAACTGTGCATTAGGTAAATAACAAACCAACGTTTAAATGACGGACACGCTTACCTAGGTATGTATGTTTTTTGCAGTAAATTGGTAGGTAACTACTTCAACTTAATCGTTGTTATTACACAAAATAATAGCGGCGACATTATTATGTAATTAAAAAACCTTAACAACTTTGCAAGGCATACTTAATATTGTGATCTTCAACTATGGCGAGAATGAGATGCAATTTTTCTTTGCACTGTGTTTGATAACTTAGATGTCTCTGAAGAACAACAAGAATAATAAGTTCACTTTTAACAACTTGCACAAACATGCCTTATAAAATATTGCACATAACGATGATACATAAAATCCCACCAAAGAATTGAAAATCACTAAATCAGATCACCAAAGAATTGAAAATCACAAATGACCAAATATCAAACAAATACAATGTAAGCCTAAAAAAACAATAGAACTATCAGTGAAAGTTAAAAGAAACTCGAATAAAGCCAGCGCAAGTTAAAATAAACTTCAAATTAATTCAATCACAAACTAAACTGATACAAAACTTTAAACGTCTTGTCAAACTTAATCTATACACTATTCGTCCTCTATGGTTCCCTTTTCATTACCTATTCGTTCCCTCTTCATTCGTTCTTCGTCCCATTTCGTTCTCTTTTCATTCATCCACCCAACGTACATTTCCAATATAGGTACCATACATTCCAGAGTTGGATAACTTTTGGCATGCCGTATCTGATCCAGTTTTGACCCCTATTGATAGAATTCGGGGTTAAGTTAACCTGATTGAAAGTTTGTTGAATGATCTATGTCGTTTTTTGTTGCAATTTATCTATGTACAATCTGAATACTTTTCCGAAGTTTCTTGGAACTTGTTGGTAGCATAGTTTTTGGCAAGGCTGCGAATCTATGGAACCGATTTGAATAATTCTTTCACTGATAAGGAGCTACACTATCACCGGGTGTCATAGAGTAGGTATAGGTATTTCAACCAGGTACGAGAAGAAGTTTCCACGCCGCGAGAACCAGCTAAACTAACACATAAAAATAAAAGGTTTACCTACTCTATTTACGCAGCTCTTTTACTCTTCCACTAATCCGCCATACCCTAAAGGCGTAAGATATTCACAAACTAGCCTGTTCCCAAGTTTATTGCCCAACTTATAGGCCGTAATGTCTCCTAACAAAGAAAATGGCGGTCTTAAAGTATAAAAAACCGGAACTATACGCTGATTAAATTCTTTGTCATGTCCGGACTTTGTATGGAGTTATTAATCTTTTTTTATGAGACCACTTGATGGGAAGTGGGCAAATCCGGGCATGCGTGGTTTAAAGTAATTATTCATTTGTTTGCGAGTGGATCTGAGAAGTCGTTTTAGAGTCATTTAAGACATAGGTATAGAGGACTAGATTCCAACAGCGGTTTCACCCTCTTCTAGATAGAACGTACCTATTCCTGCTTCTTTTAAGCTGTTTAATAATTCTAGTCGCTTAAGCATATGAGCCTCCGCGTTATTAAGACTAAACTACGCGCGGATATTCGCGTTTATTCGCATGATCTGAACGGATAAGTCTTATTTACGGCAAAACCAACAAACAAAAAGTAGTTCAGTCAGAAAAAGTGCAAACATCTTTCAGAAAACTTTCACTCCTTAGTTATTGCATGTTTAACATTATACTTATCCGTTCAAGCATTTATTTCCCAAACAAGTTTCTTACCAAACATTTCCTCGGTACAAATTCATGCAATCTCAGAATCAAAATTCCCAGCATAGGCTCTGAAGATGACAGATTTAATAAACAAACAGTAAAAAACTAACAAATAAGAAACCGCAAGTCTACTGAAACGGAAATTGTACTTCCAACACTGAAACTTCTGGAAATGTAGATTCAGAGGCATACTGTAAGAATTTCACAGAAGTGCAAATACGAATGGAAAAGCTTATTATGATTAGCCTTTCTTGCTGTCTAAGAGCGTTAATCAGCACGTTTGCTCAAAGATGTAATTACTCTTTGACCAGACTTTGAAAATCCAGCTTTCCTCCAGATTTCCTTCCCCTTGACTGTGCTAATGATGATTATAACACTGTTTATAACATATACAAAAAAATACATAGTTAGTTACAGCCTATTTATCGTCCCACTGCTGGGCACAGGCCTCCTCTCACACGGAGAAGGATTGAGCATTAATCACCACGCTTGCTCAATGCGGGTTGGTGATTTCAGACTATATAGTCCAGGTTTCCTCAAGATGTTTTCCTTCACCTTTTTATCAGCCATTGGTGTCTAAGATATACTTAGAAATAATTATAATTACATAATTATGAAATGAGAATTAAAAATACATAATTATGTGTAATTAAAACTATAATTTTAAAAGTCACACTGGTACTTACCTAGCCCAGACACCCATACCTAAAAGACTAGAGATTTAAACTGTGACTATAAATTCATCTAATGTCGAACTAGCCCCGAGTAATTCTTTTGTTTGTAAAAACCTAGTCCACATATATAACAAAGTCTATATGATCAGCCGTCTAAATAAAAAACAGTGAAACTTCTGCACCTGTTTATTATTTGAGTGTTGACGAAATCTTAATTTCCTGGCATCTGTCCCTTTTGAGGCGCCATCATTGTCCAGAGGTACCCCTTCGTCTTCATCCAAAATGTTCGCTCACGTTATTTAGACTTCTTAGGTTACTAGGCCATGGTAAATGACGTACGTACCTAGTTCAGCTAAAACCGACTTTAGAAAAATGAGAGTTCTAAACATATCCTGAAAGATAGTTTTAAATACTTACCTAACTAATATGTTATCTATGTCTTATTGCGTAGGTATCTATTTCTTATTGATATATTTTTTCGTGAAATCGCATCAGAATCAGACTGAGAGTTACTTGTTACGCATTTGTAATATTAGTGAAGATACTACTTATGTACATCTGTACTAATATTATAAAGCTGAAGAGTTTGTTTGTTTGTTTAAACGCGCTAATCTCAAGAACTATTGGTCCGATTTGAAAATTTCTTTCAGTGTTAGATAGCCCATTTATCGAGGAAGGCTATAGGCTACTTTTATCCCGGTACGGGAAGTAGTTCCCACGGGATGCGGGTGAAACCGCTGGCAGAAGCCAGTATCTACATAAAGGTGGTGCATATGTATAGGAGAAAGTGTGCTTTTGTGTGCACTAGCCCCATTCATACAGTTTGTCCACTCTACCCTACTGAGGTAAAGTTGAGTCATTATTTTCCTCACCCTAACTTCTGACGTCAGCATTTACGTCTATGGTGTTCCTGTTCCCATTGTTTTTCTATCAACAAACCATTATTTTACTGGTTCATGGGACTTTGAGAGTGCAAGGGAAAGACGACCTTGTGCATTTTATTGTAGAGTCTATAATTGATAAACTTGTTAAAATCTTGAGTTAGGGAAGAATCCATCGAATTAAATAAATCTGAAATCACCAATCCGCGGAAACTAAACGTGGCCCGTGTACTCAGTTTTCAAAAGTAATGCGTAAATCTAACTAGCCAATTCTACTGAACTTACTTTGCCGCGCTGAAGTTAGCTGAGTGACATTACGATAACCAAATCTGTCAAATAGCTAACATCAGAGGCTCAAACTTATTTGACGAGAAATCTTATACTTAAGAATGCCGACCAAATCATGACTGAAAAGTCCACCAAATAGAAATAGCAAGTCCAATCATGGCGTCAATACAAACAGCTATACCATAGAGAACTATTGAAGCGAAAATCTTTGGAACTTCACGTCCATTTTATCTGAAGTAAAAAGTCCAAATGAAGCTGTGTCTTTAGTCTTTGTCTCAACCCCTTTTGTTTGACTGTCGGTAATTTTAACGAAGAATTTTCTTTTACCTTATTTTAGTACTGAACTAATTTCTGGATTCATCTCTGGAGTCATTTAAACAGTTTTTATTTTTAACCGACTTCTAAAAGGAGGTTCTCAGTCTTATGCAATGATTTTTTTTTTCTTGAAAAGTCACTATTTTCGCAATGCCACCTACAAAAAAGTTTATAAACTTTTTAAAATAAAATAAATAAATCATTTTTAAGTTCCATTTTCAAATTTCAAAATTGAATGTCCTAAAACGAAGTGCAAGCAAAAATGAAGTCTATAATAACAACACAATAAGATTGAAAATGTCATGACAGTTGCCGATATGATTTTCTTGTTTCTTTCAAACGTCACCAGATATTATTTATGGACAAAGGCGGCGGGATCGGAAAAGTTTTCATGTTCGAAGCGGGCGTTCGTTGTGTGTCAAACTTGGAGAATCAAACCATGTAGAGGTGCCATTGGCGTGCGTACCCCCTGTCTTCCGCTTGGTTTTTCAGTGAAAACGATCAATTGTTTGCTATCAAACGTATATTCTTAAGAACCACCTGCTTCAAACGATGACAGAATGTTTTTTACTGCATTTTAGAGATTTCGAATTCAAACATATTATGTTTATTTCAAATAGGCCTATAAAAGTTCTTTCGAAAGATGTTTGACGAAGCTCCAAGCTCGAAGCTCCACGGATCCAAGAGTTGGATGGAGAAGAACCGACAAAAAACTCCATGCAGGTAAAGAAATAAATAAGAATGAAGAATATACACTTATTTTATTTGTTCTCTTTGCTCCTCCTGTTGTCGAAATGCTCTAAGGTTCTGTGTCAACTGTGTCAACCTATCAGATTTTCGTTCACGTGTTTTCAAACTACGTGGAGTCCGTGATACATGGCGATATCGTGTCGTTGTGTTTCAAAATGTTTTAAGTCCTTTTGTGGACTACATAGATCATTGTCTTACTAATATCAAGATAAAAATAAATACTTCACTATTCATTCATTATTGAAAATGCTATGCATTTTGCACGCAATCAAATATTGAAAAGTTGAAACCATTAATTGCTAGACGAAATAGGAAATCCATAAATAAGTAGATTCACTACAAGTATTGTCTATGCTATATATGTGTTGTATTGTCTATAAACACCAATATTATTGCTTACTAGGTACTGGTCCATATAAATCGTTTACGGCACCTACAAATGGAAGATATGGAACAAAGAAATTGATACTAAACTTTTGATAGCAACTACAAGTGTTCTACAATTTAGTCGTTAGGTGTTCTTTGTACTCAATCCCAGTAGTTACTAATTATGTTGTATGTTCTACCTTGGAACGCAAAAATATCTATTATAAGGAATCCGTAGTCTTTCTTTCTAAAAAAAAACACCTCAATATGTACTTGATCTCTATTCTTCACTCTCTGTAATATTTTTATTTGTTTCAGATCATCAGGGCCATAGAGTATCAGGCTACTCTGACAAGACGGTGATAAGCTTGAAGGTGGCAACATTTCCCAACGAGCCAGTATTTCCACGAAAAATAGTGAAAATGTATCTCCATTGTACCTATGTCCACCCCTAAAAATATGTTAGTGGCTAGACGACAGTTATACACAACACAATCGGGTCAACAGTTAACGCACCATTTGCTCCTTTAACGACATTAACTGACGTGCCTGTTTTACTAAATACAGCTTTTACTACTGTAGTTATTTTGTCACTAACATTCTGGAAAAGATGACCAAAAATATCACTGTGTTGTCCAATTTTAGTTTTGTCTTTTTAGGTGATGAATTTAGTCAAATATTACCTCTATTGCCTGTAACTTAGTGAAAAAAGAGAAATCATCTAAAAGAAAAGAAGGCAAACTGCAGTTTGAGAAAGCTTTTAGAATAACAATGCAAGCAAATACAGAATTCCAGGCTAGACACGATAGGAAAACTAATCGAAAAACTAGTAACTAATCAGAAATATTTCACAACAATTTTACAATATCGTGTTATAATTGATAAACTGTAACAATATTGAGTAAACGTTTGCCGATGTCGATGATAAATGTAGCTTAAAGACTTCACGACAGCCACGTAATAGGCTGCCATATTGTAACAAATGATCGAATAGCGACACAAATCCGCCATCTTCCGCAAAATTGGCGCGAAACATGCTTTGGCTTTTAATGTCATGTGTATGTTTTTAAATAATTTATTACTTTCTGAGTTTCGGAAGCTGTGTTTGGCATGACCCTGTCTCTTAAATTCCTTTTGGAGGAATTAAATTGGATCACTGTGAGTAATATTTTAAGTATCTTTTACGTAGCAAAGATCTTGGCAACGCGAAGAAGATAGAACATGTTTTTCATGAGGAAATGGGAGACCTCATAAGGAAAGAGTTATTTTATAGCTGTCTAATAAAATAAAAAAAAATACTGTACGACTTTTTTCATTTAATTTCGCTGTTTGATAAGTAGGTATAGGTACCATAAGTAATTAGTAGTGTTCTGGCTAATATGAAGTCTCTTTGGACAATGTCTCTTGGGATTGCAAATTATACCTACTTGACCGCAAACAAAAGGTTAAAACTCTTTAGATATAAGTAACAGATATGAGAAATTTTACTGACCTGCATGGTACACTGAAACACTGGTACTAGAATGAGATAATTTCAGGTGAGCCATAATTTTGTGTGCAGCATGCGTGGCTTCAAGATCTTCTAAACCAAGTTACTAGAACAACATCCTAAAATCTTTCCTTCCTATTCCTTCACGCCTATGTAGCGAGACGTACATATATTATGTTAAGAAAGAGTGGTACGGATTTACGTATCGCGATCCATCCTGCTCAGAAACAAACTTCTGGGTAAGGCAGAAGATTAATTGTGACGAATAAACGACGCAATAAGGCCCAAGTTCACCGACAATATAAATGACAGATTTCAGACATTATTTAAAACATTTTTTCAGTTTGAAAATGAAACATTTAAAATCATGGTATAGGGGTAGTAGTTAAGTCAGTTTTTAAGGGAAAATCCCGACGTTTGTCCTGACTGGCAACTGTCAACTGCCCTTAAAAAACGTTCAGACCATAAACAGTTGTTTTAAGAAAACTGACGTTTATGTTTTAAGTGAAATTGGGCCTAAAAGGAGTAAGTAGCTTCTAATGTTGGGCACAATTTTGTTAATTGTTTGATTCATTTGTTTAAGTTGAATAATTAATTTAGCTATTTACGGAATAATGCAAATGCTTGCTTGGAATGGCTTCTTTAAGTTCACTCTGTACTTGATAGGCGTTTATTTTTGTTGAAGAGAGGGCATTAATTTTCATACTTTGCTACAGGCAGGCATAATTTATAATGAACTTAATTCATGAGAAATTATGTATACTAATATAATAAAGAGGAAACATTCTTTGAACCCTGAATTCCCCGAGATTACTGAGCCGACTGAAATATAGATACATGATAATTTTCACTATTGCAAAACTACTCTATCCCCGAGTAACATAAGCTATATTTTTTCCGGGTACTGGAAGAAGTTCCCCGAGAAGCGGATGAAATGGCAAGAAAACAGCTGGTTGTCTATATGAACAGGAAAGGGTTTAATCGTTTACTTGATGTTTTAAACAGACAACGACGTAAAAAGTTTGTCAGTCAACAGGTTGATATGATTGAGTTAGACAAAGTTCCAGACAATACCAGAAACTTTCAACGTAGGCACTTTATTTAATTAACACACACACAAAAGTTTCCACAGACTCCTTATTATTCAGAACAACGGCTGTTTATGATAGGAGTAATATTGTAATATTCCACATAGATCGTTATAATTATTCGCCACTTTATTACTTTCTACCACTGCTCCATATGCTTTATGTAGCATTTTGAACGTTAACTTGAATTCGTAGGGCTGTAGGGAATAATTTGAAATGCGTACTTAGGTTAGATAGTGTAACTTTTCTTTCACAGATCAAAGTGAAAATATGTTGCATAATATAACGAGGGATGTATTATGTGGAAGTAGATTTTATTTAAAAGTACTTCTGAGATGACGGCAGATAGAAGAATATGGAAGGATAAAAAATGCTGCGCCGACCACTGATAAAATTGTAATAAAGGCAGGATATGATATCAAAGAAAATAATTTGAATTTGTTTTAAAGATACCTTATTTGTTTATTTTCGTAGATACTTAGGTGCTACGAAACAATTTCCGAAATAACCGGAAACATTTCCTTGGGTGGGCCGGAAGAAAGTTTTAAATTGAAATTTTTCTTTGTTACTCCGAAAAGGGTTTTTTCCGTCATTTCCGCGACATAAAAATAAATAAAAAATATGCTGAGCATTAGCTGTACAAACTTCTACGTCTTCATTTATTTAGGTATTCTTAACGGAATAAAATGTTGTGTTTTCTTGCTTGACAAACAGCTTGATTAAAATCAGGACGAAATTAACGAATCTTTAGTAATACTTTCACATATTAGAGGCAACCCTAACCTTCAACTTTTTAGGGCAAAAAGTAAAATATTCTCGCCTATAATTTCAGTGGTTGTGAACTATGACACAATTTGTTTTTGTTGCTGAAAATATGGGACAGTCGACGGTTATGTGCCTAAATAAGACACGCTGTAACACTTGTCCATTTTTTAAGCGTCTATTTTTGTAATTGGGAAGTGAAAAGGCTGAGCCTAGGAAGTATACCATACCTGTAAAAAAAAAATATTTCATTAATCTGTGTACATACATAAAAAAATACAAAATCCTCCTTTTGGAAAGTTAAAAACATATATTATTGTGGTTTATGTCCCTAAGCAGATATCGTTGTTTGTTTCGTTTTCTGCGTCACCGAATTGGCTTTTTTTTTGTATGTATATTACTAAACTTATGTGATACTTTTCAGCGTTGTATTTGTGTATCTATGGAAAAAAAAAATTAAATAAAGAATTTAATTTAATTTATGAAAAAGGGATATGTCGTAATTTTCCGGTCACGTATGCACGGGCGTCATTGGTTGAGAATCTAATCTAATTGGCCAATATGTCGGCTTCTCAATTAATTGCATTGCATTAGTTCTTCCTTCTGTTTGTCGTGAAACATTTTATTTTATTAGCATTTAGTTTAATCGAGCGTTTTATAAAATACACTGGATTATTTAATTCAGTTATAAATTGGTTTTGGTATTTTGCAATTCATAAATTAAGTGGTTGAGCCATCATTGAGTGTTGCAATCAACTAAAATCGGTTCTATATCTCCTAAAATGTTGTCTAAATCGATACCTAAAGGCGTTCACGGTTTTAAGCACGTGTATAAAACATATAATAAAACCTTTTTCTGTTACATACCTTAAATATTTCCTTATGTCTGACAAAAACTATGCTGAAAGTAGCTACTGAGCTGATGAAAACTCAAAAACAAGTCAGCCTGGTAACAAAATAATTTTGGCAATGTCTATTTATGTTTTCTCTTTTCGTGAAAGTATCAATTTCTAATGGCCGAGGGAATGCCAGCATACCTATGTTGATACCGATATACCTACCTATTAATTGTACCCAAGTATTGATAGACAGACAGACAAGACTTACTTTCGTTGATATTCTAGACTTTTAGATCTAGTAAAATAAGTACTCAAAGATAAATCTTGGTACAGGAATCATTTTCCCACAAAAGTACGGAGAAGGTAGAGGGGGTTTGGCGTTTAAGTTTGTTTGTTTATCTCAATAACTGTATTGAAATGACTTCCCCTAAAAAAAAATTTGGTAGGTGAAGGAGCGGGTTCTTTACATATTATAATAAATACACTGGAATTTAGATGAAATTATTACCTATGACATGGCTCTTGTAAATACTGTGTATAGGTACTAATATAATGAAGAGAAAACATTTATTTTTTTGTTTGTCCCCTAAAGACTTCTTCGAAACCACTGAACCGATTTATTTATTTACTAGCTGTTGCCCGCAACTTCGTCTGCGTGGGCAATATAGAATAGTCAAAATACTACTTATCCCGTAGGTGCATTCTTTCACGTGACAGTATAATTAGGATTAGCACTTAGCAGTCGCATAGATTCATTGACCAAGGTTGTGTTGTGGATGTGACCATTTATCTAAACAAAAGAAGTAAAGTTTGTGACGTTGTGGAAATCTCTGGATCTAGTCAGCCAATTTGGAAAATTATTACGTAAGTAATTTTCACAGGAAACAGCTATAATCTATGTCTATATGCTTTGAGTCTGACAAAGCTGTCATTTGTACATTTTCTGCAGCTCCTGCGACTAATCAGAAGCCAGAAAGTCTGTCAGTCTTACCAGGGATATCGTCTTGTGTAGTTGACTGGATTGAAGATAGGTAGATAGGTAGTCGCTCCAAGCAAAATATTGGTACTCAAAAAGATTCTGTAACTGGAAGCCAACACCAACATAGTTGGGGAATAGCTGGATGGATGATAAAATGAGTCATCATCATCAGCAGGCGCATAGGGTAGGATAGTAGATTGGGGATTTTCTGTGCAGACAAAAAACGCACGTGTGTGTGTGTGTGTGTGTGGGTCTGTGTGTGTGGCTGTGTGACAGAAAATTAGGCGTGCGACATTAGGCGTGCGTGATCCTCGGGCGTGTGAGTAGCGCGGGCGTCGCGAGCGCGCTGCGTGAACGTCGCGTTTTGTTGCCCTGCGGCATGTGTGAAGCGTGCAAGCGACGCGGCGCTCGAGTTGCGTTCTCACCCCTTCGCCCGCTATCCCCGCCGCCCGCTAAACGCCTTAGCAGTTAAACGTCAAGGAGAGCGGTGCGTGCGCGTCGCGAGCGCGCTGCAAATGCCGCAGGGCAGCAAAACGCGACGCTCACGCAGCGCGCTCGCGACGCACGCGCGGCGCCCGCGTTACTCACACGCCCGAGGATCGCGCACGCCTAATGTGGTGGCCTAAGCCGGGACTCCACCGAAATGTTTGCATTAGTTCACGAATAGGCAAAATGTACGTATCTGTGAGAGTCCACTTCATGTGTTCGTACTTGAAACCTGCAGTTTTGCCAAGATTTTCAAAATGTACGCTCGCAATTTGTCATTTCTTGGTGGAGCCAGCAAATCAAAAGAAACATAAGTGTTGTATACTGTGCGTCACTGCCGCACACCGGGAAAATTTCGCTCTTGCGGAGGACGTTTATATACCATATTTTGTGTCACACGTAAACAGGACGACAGTAGTGTCCACCGAAACACTTTCAAAGATCTGATGAACAAACAAATCAGACCTGACTTGGTCACCTGGGGCCAATCAGAGCTCTATGAAGCGATCATATGCTTTGGCTCCTACTGTTATTGTGGTTTCTGAAAATTTATTCACCTCATTCAACGATGGATGTAATTCTGATGGTACTATTAAGAACACTTGCTTAGCGCAGAAGCTGACGTTGGCAGGTCAACTCTTTTGACTTCTCGAATAGGATACCATTGGTTTTTGTGCAATGCACACCTGCAATGCATTCTGGATTAGGATAGGATATAGGTGGATAGGATTTGCAACAGAGAACGATTCTGTCTTTGTGATTAAATGACATCAAACGTAGTTTTATATAAAAGGTGTTTTTTTAGTCTTGGCTCGGGTCTTACTGAGACTGTTCGTAATCGTGAACAGTGTATTTGCGATCAGAAGTTGAAAGTAAGCATGTCTCTGGTATGCGGCGCGTAATTTGTACGTTTTCAGACGCATAAAGCATTTTACGTGTGTATGGTATTAAATAGAGAAAGCTGCCATTTCTTATCTGCACTTTGTATCTGGGCTTGTTTTTAAAGCTACAGAATCCTAAATTTCCTACCTCACGCTTAGCAGCGCTTGCGAGAGATAGATCCTCTTTCTTCTAGGATTAAGTTAACATATTTTGCATCAGAAAAATTTATTAAGGTCTACTTAATACTACTCACTCAAAGTAATTTGTTTTAAGGCCACCACATCAGTGGAAGATAAGCTAAACTATGTTTATGAAAAAATCCTGATATGAACTCCATCTGTAAGTTTAAATGATAATTATTTGTTCCACTAAAGTCATCATTTTTGACATAATGTTCAAAAAATAATTTAGATGGCACCGTTTTAAATTTGGCTGAGAACTATTAATTTTCTTTTCATCAAAGTAATAATTATAATTGGATTTTGATGTGGCACGGCAAACTGACAAACACTATTGAAATGTCTATCGAAAAATTACACTACGTGTTAAAATATGGTGAATTACGGAAAATACACAACTCCATCTGTTGAAATAATAATCCTCTATAAAGAATGTATGGTAATTTATTGTCATTTACCACCTCGCTCCTTTGACAAATTTTATGTATTTTATTTCACACAGATTACCACAGATGGAGCTACTTTAACCTTAGCTAAACAAAATTTTCATATTTTTTTTTTCTTCCGAAGTTACTTATGAAGGTGTGATTTTCTGTGTAAAGGTTAATAATAGGCCGATCAACTAATATAAGTACAACATTCAAATGCTCAGTTTTGACAAACAGATTGCTTGTCGTAATATTTTACATCTTGAATTCACAAAAATAATCATATCTTTTGATAGAGTGAATCGATTTCGATGAAACAAAAACTAAGTAATACTCCAGGTTACGTAGAATTTTTGTATATAAGCATTGTCTGCATTGAATTCGCAGATTTTACGTGAATCCCGAACGAACAAACAGACAAACAGACAAAAATGACAAAAATGATGGAAATGGGTTCTGTTAGTTATCCTTTAACATGCTGGCTATTTTTCTTGTCAATTTCTTTAATGTACAAAAATTACTTTTCTACAGATTTATTATATGTATAGATTTATTATTTATTTATTACACTCTGGAGGACTTACAGCTTAAACTAACTAAAAATAGAAGCCAACCTAAACTACGGAAAGCCAATTACAAGTCCTCACGTATAGCAACAGACTTACAATTAAGAAGTGAGCATATCAATATTTACACAGTCATTACAGCTTATTAAACAAGTTAATTGCAAGGATCAATTAGTATTAACTAGAAACCTTTAGTTAACAAACAAAAAGTACTAAATAATAAAAATATTATAAACATTTCTAAAAACTAGGGAAACAATCAAAATGCTAGGTACTTAAAAAACTTTAGGCTAATGCGTCTTCTGGCCGACGCCACGCTAGTCGTAAAGGGATCAAAGTCATACTGCTTACATATATTGTTGAACTGTCTACCCGCTCGTATAATAAAACTATTCTGTCTGTAATTTGTTGATGCTAGAGGCACACGTAGGGGTGGGTTATTGCGGAATAATTTTTGCGGTACATTAAAGTGAAATTTAGATAGAAGTTCGGGGCTGTCAATATAGTTATTGAAGATTTTTAATACGTACAGAAAGTCGGCAATCTCACGTCGATCTTTGAGAGGTAATAAAGGATATATCTTGCAGAGTCGGATTTGAAAAATTCTTCCACTTTTGGAAAGTTCCCGAGTTACATAGGCTATTTTTTATACCGTTCCTATGGGACGTGGGCGAAACCGCGGGGACTAGCTAGTACCTACTTCTATATAGAAACAAGAAGGAATGACAGTAGAGTTCAGTGTTCCGAGAAAGGCGGACGAATTAATTCGAAAAATAAATCAAAACCAAGACTTGTCGATGAAACCATCTTCTATCGATGTTCTTACACGTACCAAATTCAAATTTCCATCGACACGTGTAAGTATGCAGTATGCCGTAGAGCCCCGAGGGCTCACTGAATCGATGAAAATACTTAAATAAACAAAAAGAATACGTTGCCTTAATAACATGAATAAGATCTCATTGTTTGCTTTTCCGTAATACATTCTGATTTTTGCGTATAGACCAAAATTTATATTGGATTTGCCACCTAAGTATATTATTTGCCTTTGCTAGCCATCCAATCTAGCCTTTTTCAACTGGGTATTTATTTAGCTAGTAATTTTTAATTCCTACCTAGAAAGAGTCTAACAATTTACCCGTTGCTAAAATCTGGTTGCTAAACCAACTCCAAAATCATTTGAAAATTAAAGAGATGTTTTATTTTATTTAATCTACATATGTAGGTATATCTAATAGCATAAATTACGCGAGTGAAATTGCAAGCGGAACCTAGTCGCAAATTAATATAATCCGTGCAAAAATAACCATCGTCTGTAACATATCAACGAGGTGAATTAAAAACTCGTGGGAGTCAGGACGGACCATAAATAGATTCTCGTTGTTTTCCTTATCCATTTACAGTTTTCATGCGATTGTTAATTATACCACTTACCTACTCAGGTACTCGGCTACAGTTCGGACCAAATAACTTAGCATTTATAAAGTTTGCCATTTGACCACTTGTGCATTTGTTAATCTCTTTTAAAGATATGCTTGTCATAAATTGGCTACTATACGTTTTTGTGGAAATGAAATTTCACATATTATAGAGATTTCAAAAGCCCTAAAACTTGGAGCAAATCAAGAAACATGAATAAATTATTATCTACAATCATTTCAGATTTCGGATAAAAATCTACAAGTTCCTTCTCCATCACCATTGCCATCACCTATATCCATGCCTTTTATTCAATCTCAATCGGTTATTTTCGAATATATTTATGAGGACTTTCTTTGTTTCAAAGCAATACATATTAAGGCTTATAAAGAAATACATATGTAAGTATATAACAACTTTACTTTCGTTCTAATGGGATTTATCTCAGCAGGGGAGCAACAAGGAGACAGCAGGGCATGCATTAGGCAACCTCTCTAACCAGTATGGTTGGTTAAACCCCATATGTGAGGGAGACAATGGAATAAACTTTTTATATTATTGCTACGTAATATTGTGGTTATATTTTTTACCTACATTATAATCATTTTGAAAATAATATTTGTTTGTTTGTTACGCCTTTTTTTGCGAACATGTCAAATTACCCCTCCCGCTATTTGCAGCGTGAGGGAGTGTCAGACTCTTACTGACTAAAGGCCACCACGTTCCTTCTGGAACTTCTCATACCAGAAGAAGAGTTACTATAACCCTGGTACATGGGTTATGGTAACTCATCTATGTAAAACTGCTGCAAATATGGGAGAGGTGATTAAGAAAAATCCTACTCTGTGTGAGAGGAGACACGGGTCCAGCAATGGGACGATAAAAAGGCTGATGATGATGATGATGACAAATAAGGCTGTCATCTGAAGGGCAAATATTATAAAATCACGCATATATTTTCCTACCTGTATCTGTAAAAGTAACGTAATACCATTGCCAAAATGTTTGTTCCTCACAAAATTAATGTAAAGATTAAATTGAATAAGAACAAAAGACGCACGTTAAGTAGCATTAACCCAACGGGGGGAAGTAGGTAGGATCCTGTTTGTAGAGTGATTCAATTATAAATAACGGAAATGTTTTGTATGGGAAGTTTATATGAGGAAGAGTTCGACGCTAGATTTATCTTCTTTCGCGTCATAAGCTGAGCCCAGATTCATATAGCATCTTGAGCGCTTTTGCACAATTCACAATTCCGTGTCGAAAGATCTTGACAGATTCTCCTAGACCTCCCAGTAGTTGAAGGGCACTTCAAAATGATTTCGTAACTCTTTTACTAATAGTGAATGCAACACTTAGTTTTACCATAAACAAAACAACAAATAAAACAAAAAAAGCAGTGTATTTCAATAATAAATTATATAATAAATCATCGTCTTGGAGGCGGTGCAGGCGGGGGGTCATAGTGAATGTGGAAGACTCTGTAAGCACAATACTCCATCATAGCCAAGGTTAGGGGGTAAAGCATCTTCTGCTCGGTCTGGGGGGAGAGGAAGTAAGCGATGACTGCTGCACCCGCGGTGTACCATCCCCACTCGCGATTCGTGGTGAAAGAGTAGTGGCAGAGCGCGATAATATTGCAAGCGATCATCAGGTTTCCTAGAGGGACGTTGTCTTCGCCGGTCAGGGAGATGGCGAAGGGTATGAGTCCTGACATCAGGTGAACGGCAGAGATGACGTGGTCGCCCCGCCGCAGATCCGCCATTAGACATGGCAGAGCGAGGTAGCGGGACGCACGCAGGCTTATCATGTAGGCTTCTTTAAAATCGTTGTTGAGTATTCCACCTGAAAATTAAATGTACAATAATTATCTCTTTGGACTTTAAAGTCTACAGGAAAACCTAGGAAGCAAAATATGATGCCTTTACTTGTAAATAGGCATGGCACAGCTTTGACGGGACAGGCCGTCGTTGCTACACTGTAGGTCAATGGCCCACCTACTGCCTTTTACTCATACACACTGATACTCACTTTGGTAGTGGAAGAATCCCAGCACTCCGTGTATGAAGAAATTGGCATGCATCCCAGGATGGGTAAAGCTTTTACTAGACATGCGGCTAATTCCCTTCCCGGCCACGCAGCACAGCACGATGTGTGCGACCGACGCATTGAGGCTATCGGCATCGCTTCCCATAGCATTTATACCCTATCCAGTCGCAAAATATTGTTGACAACAAAAAGTTAAAAATTCTTCACTCCATGACTCATTTTTGAGCAAAGAAACAAATTGTCAACTGTCATTCCGGATTTTGATATTTTTGTCAATTTATGACAAGTTAAAAATAAAAGAAAATTTAATTAAAAGAAGTATTTAATGCAATTACTAAATCATCTCATCATTGAAACAGGCCTTCTTCATTAGACAATTTCAGCGCCTACAAAAAATGCTAAAGCAAAAACGTAGAAGTGCATTGCTTTTGAAGTAATAAAAATAATTGAATGCGTTCATTTACGGTGGTAATTAAAATAAATGCACTGTGTGTTTTATTGATGAGAAGCTAGTTCAATTAAAATCAGCAACAAATAAAACAAATCACGAAATGTTTCGCGCGTGATTCTGTGAATGGAAGTAGCACATGAATATCCACAAGATGGCGTTTAACACAATTTCACTTTTCGTATGATCATTATTCTGAAATTATATCATTGACTTAAAAACTTTAAACATGAAAAAGAAACCAATAATAATTAAACATGAAAAAGGTTTTTTTTTATAAGTAACTCCAAGTAATCAAATTCACTACATTTTTTTATCACTAGTCTGTGGCTGAATATCTTTGTTCCCTAGCCTAAAAATATTGACCGAATGGTGGTTGAGAATTAAAAATAAAACATTAGCTGCCATTTTGCTGCATTTGAGTTCAATAGCGTTCGTTTTTATGATAATACTCGCATTCCTTTCGTAAATCTATTGAAAATCTTTATAAGTTCGTGAAATTTGAAATCGAAGCAGCACAACAAACATAAAAATGGCAGCAAGCGACTCTGGGACGGATGAGTCACTGTATCCTATTGCGGTGCTCATCGACGAGTTGAAAAACGAGGATGTGCAGCTTCGTTTGAACTCTATCAAGAAGTTATCCACCATCGCTTTGGCCCTCGGAGTGGAGAGGACCCGTTCGGAGCTCATCCCGTTCCTGACAGAGACTATTTACGACGAAGATGAGGTTCTACTCGCCCTCGCCGAACAACTTGGTACGTACATCGCAAATGTATAAAATTATCATCAGACTGCGTGTTTAGATTAACTATGTATGTTTTGATAGCCTATTTATTACATTTTTTCATGCTTTGTGTATACAAAGATCATTACTATCTACTTTCTTCAATCTTTTCATTAAAATCGGGTACAAATCGCAAAGATAGTTGGTTAGGCCTTGATATAGTGTAAACATGTCTTTTGTGCTAATACTGTCATGGTTACTACTACATATTGATTTTATTATTGAAAATGTGCATATTTGAAATCTAAATACCTTCATCAGCAAAATACAAGCCTCATTGTCAAAGAACTTTCAATTTCAGTCTCCTTGTGGGAGGTATTTCTTATATTTAGCTAAAAACATGAAAATATCAGTTACTACGTAAATCAATTTGTTAAATGACCTTACAGCGTTAATATTGTTAAGGATAAACCAACATACCTACATTTGCTAGTACTAATTGCTTTGTTATTGATTTACCCGTCAAACATGCAAATAACCTGAAACTTGTTATGCACTGCTTTCAAATAGCAAGCAAATGTGGAAGGAATATGAGATGAAGTAAGGAGGAATCTTTGGACTGAAATTGAGTTTCGGTTCATAACAGAATATGTATATGTATTTGTATTGCAATAATACAAAATATGTACATAGATTTTATTATAACGTTCAACTAATTTTGTACTTTACCCTACTTCAAATATTTCGATTCTTTCTGAAAATGAATCAATATTATGATTTAAGCTACTTTTTTTTTCACAAAATACCTATGTGCAATCCATATTCAAAACTGATTCTTTTTATTGATGACAAGAAAACTATATAAACGAACAGTATTTTGTTTATAAACTACAGATTTGATTTTAGGAAAGAAAATGCTATCTCATCATCAAACGTCAGTTTTCTGATAACCCTTTATCAACCATGAATCAATATCATTGACAATCCTCAATGATAAACTGATTGTGAAACTAGATAATTGCATACAATTCAATTAGCTTGATGTTTAGATGACTAAAACTGACCAACTGGTGACTGAAAGATCGTCATTGTTTGTTTTTGCACACCAATAGACACAATAGAATAACATCATAGCATGATGAACAAGCTAAAGTACTTAAAACATCTTGCCTAAACAAAAGGGCATAGCGGGAGTCTGACTTACACTTTAAGAATTCTGAACCAAAAGGGTAAAATTATAAGGGTATAATTATAAAATAAAATTGTTGAGTGAGAGCCCCCTGAAATATTTTTATTGGTATGTTTATGACACTCAGGCAAATAGACTGCAAAGTCTTATTATTAAGTTAAAGTTGAATCATTTATTTCATTTAGGCCCTTACAAGCACTTATGAATGTCAAAAATATGAATAGGTTTGATTCTAGTTGAATTAGGGTCCAATCTTACCTTATTGGGTATCAAAACCCTTATTATGTAATTTTATTTAAACTCTCAACTTTTTCTCTGTCAAGTTAAAAAAAACTACTAACAAAAAAAAAACTTATTAACTCAACAAAATATAAATTACAGGAAACTTCATCAATCTGGTTGGTGGTGGTGAGTTCGCTCACTGTCTCCTCCCCCCATTGGAGTCTCTGGCCACCGTAGAAGAGACAGTAGTCCGTGACAAGGCTGTAGCCTCACTCCGTGCTGTGGCTGCTCATCACACTCCTCAGGCTTTGGAGCAGCACTTTGTACCGCTGGTCCAGCGTCTTGCTGGCGGTGACTGGTTTACTTCCCGTGCGTCTGCTTGTGGGTTGTTCAGGTAACTATAGTTATAACTTTCTATTTCACCATGGGTCTTATGGGAACTTCTTCCAGCACCCAGACAAAATTTCAAAGACTTTGGCAGATTTCAGTAATCTATATATCTGGATTTGTTTATGTAAGACAGGATTTTTACACAAGCCCCATACAGGCAATGTCAAATTTCTATCTACAGTTGAGCAAATCAACAGATAAGTTACTGAAATCTGCAGTAAATGAAGTTCTGCATACTTTTGTTTTTTGCCTTGAAATAATTATTAGCATTTAGAAACACAGCCTTGGTGTTTATAATATTAACAAATATGTACCAACAAAGTGAAAATGTTGCAAAATTTCTTTGCACACAACTATTTCTAGCACTAGTTAGTTATATGACAGACATGCATACACAATTAAGGATAAAATATAATAATGTTAAATGGATTTCACCATATTCAAGATTAACTAGAGTTACTGTACTTTTCCATTAGGAATATCCCAGCAGCACAAAATTTAAACTTTATTTTATATCCAAGTTAAGGTGAGAGGCTGACTCTCTGTAGGACAGTAGTAGTTAAGCTTCGTTTTAGCAAAAACTCATGAAGTGTTGAAGGATGGGAGTTTTGGGGCAGGCCTTTTGTAAATTCTGACATTCAAACGTTGCTGTTTTGCAACCAAGTTTCGTAAAAAAATGTTTTACTGTTGTAGTTTTTACTAAGATCCTTGCAAAAAATTTCACACTACAATACAAACATCTTATCTAGTGTTTACATACAGCTCAGGGTGTGGTATTATCTGAAAATGTTATAAACACTCTGATAGTCATCTGTTTAATCTCCAACACTTTGGTCATTATTTAACTTCTTCAGTGCATTCTTCACTTATGGCATTCTTACGATGGTACAGAATTTTGTTGTAGTCTTACATTTTACCGTGTTCCTTGCATTTAAAAAGGTTAACAAAGTGTAAAAGGTAAATAAAAAAAAGATGATACAAGGAGTAGGTAAAAAGGTCTTTCGCTTTTACATGATTTCAAAAGACATTATGAATACATACAACATCTGTGAAATATTAAAAAACTTCACGTGATAAAAAAGTGGTACATATGTTATTCTATAAAAGTAAATAAAGCAAAATAGTATGTTGGAGCGGGGCTGGGTGACACACTGAATGATTTCAGTTTATCTGCTGTTATTTGTTGTGTATATCTATCGAGCTCTCCGTTTTCATAGATCAGCACCCTGTTGTCCAAGTGTAAGGCCAACAGCTTCTCATCTGATGTCCATGTATAGTAAGCTACAATTCTACCAAGTTTCACATTACACAAACTTTCCCTTTTATAACATTTGTGTGATTACTGGACTTATACATTTATCTGGACTAGTCAATAAAAGATTCTCCTTGACATTGAGGAATTAGCAATACCCATTATAGTCAGTAAAACAAGCTTTACCCAATAAACCAACACAAATCAACTATAGTTGTTGTCTATAGTTTTGTTGGACATTTTGTACTTTACATATTTTAAAATATACCTCTTAATAAGTAGATAAATAAATAACTAATTTACCTAACATTTTATTCCAGCGTCTGCTACCCCCGTGTATCAGCGCCCGTCAAAGCGGAACTACGCCAACATTTCCGCTCCCTCTGCCAGGATGACACCCCCATGGTCCGTCGCGCGGCCGCCTATAAGCTGGGCGAGTTCGCCCGCGTCGTGGAAGTGGAGTATGTCAAGAGTGACCTGATACCTATGTTTGTTACGCTGGCTCAGGTATGTGGGAGTAATTGTTTAATATTTTTTTATGTTATTTACTAGCTGTTCTTCGCTAACGGCCAGTTTCTTCATCAAACATAAAAGTCAAAGTAATGTCTAAAGTAAAAGTAACGGTCAAATTCGTTTTTCAAGGCTGAAGTGACAGCAAAACCATGCAAAACTACTAGAAAAACTGAATTTGACCATTACTTTTACTTTAGACATTACTTTGATTTTTACTTTTGATGAAGAAATTGGCTGTTAGAGAATAAAAGTGCCTATATCCTTTCTCAGGATCTAGCTAAGCTGTGTACCTAATTTTATTTAAATCGGTTCAGTAGCTTTGGCATGGAATATTTAAATTCAGGAGTACTTTGCAATACACATACAACAAGTTATTTCTGAAATATTTATTCTAATTTGTACATATAAGTACCAGTGTAGTAGAGTCCACATAAGAGTGTTATGTGCATTTATGGTCCATTTTCATTCTGCATTCTCAAGTATTTACTAACTGTTCTGTGTTATTCCCAAATTAAAAGTAGCATTTTAGTATTTTTTACGTTTCTCAGCCTCATCACTACCAGTGTACCCAATTTCATTTCAATTCAATTCCGTTGTTTTGACGTGAAAACCCATCAGAGACAAAGTTACTTTCGCTTTTATAATAAGTATTGGTAACATGTGAGAATTGATCACGTATTTTCTATCCAGGATGAACAAGACTCAGTGCGTCTACTCGCAGCAGAGGCCTGCGCCGCCGTGGCCGCCCTCCTGCCTCCTGAAGACATGGAGCAGCTGGTGATGCCCACAGTTCGCGCAAGAGCTGGAGACACCTCCTGGAGGGTGCGGTACATGGTCGCTGACAAGTGAGTGATACTACGACTTACTATTATTTATGTGGTATGAAGATTGTGTAGAAAATGTTGAGTAGTATTACAAAGATATAATGTGTAAACCGTCCATCTCAGCATGTGCTGTGCTAGTATTTAAACATAGCCCATAATTATCAGAGATTAGTTAATGGCGTCCAAAGCCGATTGTCGAGGCTGTTCTCATTAAGGAGATCAGCTAGTTGCGCAGGACATATTATAATGCACAAGCATTTGCGCAGACAGAGGTCGGCTCTATATCCCTTCATGCTTATAGCCCGATGAGACGGCAATCCGACACCGTCAGAGACAGATACCAAGTCCATCACCAACATCCAGACTCTGTACTACTTTGTGAACGTTTCTATAAGCCCGTGCCCAGCAGTCACACTTTACAACTACTTAAACAAAAAGACTGTTCATCTATCTGTTTCTCATAACAAACAACCACCAACTATCTACCAGGTTCGTGGAGCTGCAGCAGGCAGTGGGCCCGGAGCTTGCACGATCGGACCTGGCGCAGATCTTCCAGGCGCTGCTCAAGGACACCGAGGCTGAAGTACGCGCCGCCGCCGCTGGCAAGGTAAGACAGTGAAGCAAATAAAGATTGACGAATAGAGCACCTTATTGTGTTGTGTTATTAGAAGTCACTAGCATTTTTGTATATTGTAACCTGAATATAGCCCTTAATGATAAAAAACATAAGCCAGGCTGCGCCGTTGGTGTCAAGTTGGCAAAGAATATCATCACCTATTTACTTTTCACCGATAAATAGTGCTGAACTAAGATCCCGCCTCGCATTTGTTGACTCAATGTATGTGCTAGTTAATCAACATAGACAGTTTTAGAAAACTAGAGCAATTTCAAGCATAGTAAGATCTCTTCACAAGGTTTTCAAACTCAAATAAATAGCTGTGAGTGTACATAATTTACTAATTTTAGTTTCTTATTCTCCCTAGGTTAAAGACTTCTGCATGAACTTAGACAAGGCGCATCAAGAGCACATTATTATGACAATGATTCTCCCACAAATCAAGGATTTAGTGTGCGATGCGAACCAACACGTCAAGTCCGCTCTCGCTTCCGTTATTATGGGTCTGAGCCCTATTGTCGGCCGTCAGAACACCATCGAACATCTCCTGCCTTTGTTCCTCACTCAACTGAAGGACGAGTGCCCTGAAGTCAGGCTGAACATCATCTCCAACCTCGAGTGTGTCAACGAAGTCATTGGAATCCAGCAATTAGTGCAATCTCTCCTCCCCGCCATCGTAGAACTCGCTGAAGACACAAAATGGCGCGTCCGTCTAGCCATCATCGAGCACATGCCCTTACTCGCTGGCCAGCTCGGCCAAGAGTTCTTCGATGAAAAACTCACCGGTCTATGCATGTCTTGGCTCATCGACCACGTTTATGCTATCCGTGAAGCTGCCACTCTGAATCTTAAGAAATTAGTAGAACAATACGGATCACAGTGGGCTGAAACTAATGTCATCCCCAAAGTCCTGGCCATGTCCCGCGAACAGAATTACCTGCACAGAATGACTTACTTATTCTGCATCAATGTGCTGTCTGAAGTCTGCGGCAAGGATATCACTACCAGGGTACTCTTGCCTACTGTTCTGTCCATGGCAGATGACAATGTTGCCAACGTGAGATTCAACGTCGCCAAGACTCTGCAGAAGATGGCGCCGTTCCTAGACCCCGCCGTCATCCAGCCACAAGTGAAGCCAGTTCTTGAGAAACTGAACGTAGATCCCGACGTGGATGTCAAGTACTTCGCCTCCGAAGCCATCGCCGGCATCGCTGGATAAACTAGCTTTAAGGCCACACAAAAAAATTGCATTCGACGTAGCAAAATTACAGTTGCGGGTATTAAATATCAAGGGCATGATTCGGAAGATAGAAGATGCAGTTTTTTATTACAATATTCAATATAAATAATGTTAGTAATGAACACAATACGACCCATGTGCCTAGGTTTAAGCTGGAGTATTTTATAACTTAGTATTTATCATTCAACGCCCGGCGGAATTCGAGTTTCGTAGGGAAACTTTCGTATCTATTTGTAGAAAACTAATTTCTTCATTCCAGTTAACATCTGAAAACGTATATAAAATTATTTACATGGCTACGCAAAGCATGTACATAGTGTCTGATACAATTCAATAAAATATTATAAACTACAAGGTTTTGTTTTATTTAGTGACTTTTTCCCGCAGCATCACCCGAACTTCTTCCCATACCCGGACAATAGATACCTAGCATACTCGGAAGATTATTTAGCTAAGCTGCTAAGATGTCTTCAAATTCTTTCATTAATTTCGGGTTAGTACTGGGGTATGGCCATTTTATCGAGTGAGCTTCAGGTTTAATCACCTAGCGAGCCCAGAAATTCTGTCTGTTTGACTGTGTTCAAAGTCTGGTCTAACTGAAGCTTTTTTGGAACTTGCGAGCGAAGCATGCTTCGAGAATTTGGTAAATACAGTTGAAAATGAAAAAATAATTATAAAAGATTAGCTCACAAGTGGAGAGGGTAACAAGAAATAATAAGCAAATTAAACTTTCTATATTTTTATTTCCATTGAAAACAACAGTATCCTAATTCACTTTTATTAGCTGAATACAGAATGTAGCTTTGGAGTGAACCGGAAAACTTAATTTGGAATGTAACGTGTCGTTACTGGGCTATTGTATTTTATTTACATAAATATCTGTTAGTTCGCAAGTGGACATGCGACATCACACAATAAATAGTAATAATATCTTGATTTACAACAGATTTTGATAATTACATATAATTTGAACACATGTCAACAATTTGTGCACACAAAAATAACTGTTTAATCTTTCAATATCCTTTATACGTGTCGAAGCACCAAAACAAGACAAAATAAATGGCATCTATCAATAATTTAACCGTTCAGTAGAGGATATAGCGTGAAAATATATACACAAGTCGTTATCTACGATTGAAACGCTTTTATATAATTTTGCACATGATCGTAATACATGTATGTGATACACATTATAATAACTATTAACAACTTACTATTAAACAGTATTATTTTATCTTACAAGAGTATGTAGGCCGCGGGGCCGGACATAGGGTCGTTTAGTGACGGGAGTCGCGCGGGTAGAACTCTGCGAGGATGGAGGCGGGGATACGCTTGAGCATCTCCTTGGGGAAGATACGCAGCAGCTGCCAGCCGATGTCCAGGGACTCGAACACTGTGCGGTTCTCGTAGTTACCCTGTAGCAACACAGAAGACATTGAAACCACATTTTCCCACAGAATAAGACAAAAATACCATTACACAACTGTATTGGTTTCTAGTAGACTGTTTAATTAATTTTGATTTTATTGGAATATTAGACTACCAGCCATATTCAGATAAGTTGCTTTAGGGCGAATTTTTAAATCGCCATATTACTTTTATCTGAAGAACACGTTTGACGTGTTGAAAGCATAGCGTCTTTAGCATAGCAAATATGTCAAACGACTTTATTTATTCCTCAGTTCCTCAGATAGAAGGTAACTGATGATTGAAAAATCAATTTGTTTCTCTGTGTTAATGAGGCAGATCTCTAAGTGCACCCAGTACACTCACTGTAAAGAACTACTATTTATTTTAACAAGTTTACTATATGTCCATACCTGGGAGATGAAGTTCTTCTCGAACTTGGTCAAGAACTCGAGGTAGAGCAGGTCATCAGGCGTGAGGGCCTCCTCGCCCACCACGGCCTTCATCGCCTGCACGTCCTTACCGATGGCGTAGCAAGCGTACTGTGGGAAGACAGACAGTATTGTAGGATGTCGAAATGGAATTATGAAGTAAGATTATATAAATAAGGAAATAGAGATCTGCTTCCGCGTTTTCGCTCGCGTGAGATAGTGTAGTGTGCTTTCAAAAAAAAAAAAATTCGGTAGTTTCTGAACAAGCAAAAAAAAAATGTTTTCTCTTAAATGCATAAGGCAAGTGGGTCAGGTGCCTTCTTGTCAGCAAAGCAAAGTAGACATATTCATAAGATAATATCTCACCAGCTGGTTGGAGACGTCAGAGTGGTCCTTGCGGGTCATGCCCTCGCCGATGGCAGACTTCATCAGACGCGACAGGGAAGGCAGCACGTTCACTGGCGGGTAGATCTGTCTGTTGTGCAGCTGACGGTCTACGTAAATCTGTAGGACATTATATACGTATTTATATGATATGCTTTTCTAAAAAGGGATAAAATTCTACGCTTTTATGTACAAAAACTTCCGAGAAACTACAAAGGTACAAATATGTCATAAACTTGTTGTAAGGCTACAACAGAAACTGTGAAAATGTTTAAAGAAAACTGTATTGCATTTGACTCTTAAAACTTGGGATTCCAAAGTTTTCAATACTTTTCTTCTGAAATGAATGAAAAATCTTTTGAAATCATGTGACACAGATTTTAGTCTCTTTTAGTATTGAACTTTGCATGTGGATAACTTAATTATAGTTTTAATTATGTCTGCACAACACAATTTTGTTATATAAAATCCAGTAGTGGTTCTCACCTGTCCCTCAGTAATATAACCCGTCAAGTCAGGAATGGGATGGGTGATATCGTCGTTAGGCATAGTAAGAATGGGGATCTGCGTGATGGAACCGTTCCTGCCCTCCACACGTCCAGCGCGCTCGTAGATGGTGGCCAAATCCGTGTACATGTAACCTAGGAGGAAATAAATAGTTTTAGAACTGAAAAACTGTATTAAAAGTCGGCAAAAGAAACATTTTTGATGTGTCACATCTTTTATTGTATAGAAATCGAATGATGTAAGTACACTACTTAAAATTGAGTGGCGTTTCAGTTATGACTAGCTAACAATTTTAAAAATTTTATAAAATCTGCATAGAATGTTACATTTACTTTACACAGTCATTATATGTATAATATTATTTTGTTTAATGACAGTCGTTTTGGTTAGTTAGCAGCCACTAAGTCTGACAACCAGTCTTACCAAGGGGTATGGGGTTTCTCGGATAACTGGGTTGATGAGGTCAGATAGGCAGTCACTCTATGTAAAACACTGGTACTCAGGCGCATCTCATTAAATTGGAAGCCAACATACTGGAAAGTTAGGAAAAGGCTAGGCGAATGAAGATACGTTACCTGGGAAACCACGTCGTCCGGGTACCTCCTCACGGGCGGCGGACACCTCACGCAGAGCCTCGGCGTACGAAGACATGTCAGTCAAGATGACCAGCACGTGTTTCTGTCAATATACACACATGTTATTTGGCTGTTTAGACATTAAACTATGTTTCACGTTAAATTTTCAAAGAAAACAGTTGGTTTAAAATATGCTGTGTAGTTATAAAGTATCGATTTATTTTCAATTTACTCGTGTTACGTTAATAACGTAAGATTTATTAATTGGTTCAATGCTATGCTACGTGTGTTGATTTAAATAATAAAAAAACGTAACTTTTGCGAAGAGTGCTAAAGAGCCTCAAACATTTTATTTTTAAGTAATATTTTCTCTAGGTTAAGGAAGTTGCATTTATTTGTTGACCTTTATGAATAGTTTAATTATAAAATCTACAAAAAAGAATCTTACCTCGCACTGGTAAGCCAAGAACTCGGCAGCAGTCAGAGCCAAACGCGGGGTAATAATTCTCTCAATAGTAGGATCGTTGGCCAAGTTCAAGAATAGGCACACATTCTCCATGGAGCCGTTTTCTTCGAAGTCCTGTTTGAAGAACCGGGCGGTTTCCATGTTCACACCCATAGCGGCGAACACGATGGCGAAGTTGTCCTCGTGGTCGTCCAAAACTGACTTGCCGGGGATCTGTGGAGAAGATGGGGCAATGTGGAGAATATTGTATTTTTGTTTATTCTCTATTAAGTAGGGTTTTAATTTTTTGTAATTTTATTATGTATCAACTAATATTTTCGTTGGTATAAATTAAAGGTTTTATAACACGAAGCTATGTTTTTATTTGAGTTTGGGCGATAACTTATTATATAACAATTAAAAAATTTAAGGTTCCAAGTTTATGTGTTTGACACCCATCCAAATTATTCCAATGTATACTCGCTACAGATTTTTTTTCATTATCTCTTCCAAAAAATCCCACAGCCCTATCATTGTTTTAAGACATTTATTTTAAAAAAATTGAGCCAGTACAATATTTATCCTAATAAAGATATACCTACATAAAAAAATCAACAGAAAACCATTATTACCTTGACAAGACCGGCCTGTCTACAGATCTGGGCGGCAATTTCGTTGTGTGGCAGACCAGCGGCCGAGAAGATGGGGATCTTCTGTCCACGGGCGATGGAGTTCATCACGTCGATAGCGGAGATACCTGGCCAAGATATGATTTTGAGTAGATGTTCAAGTTTATGTACCTATATGTCAGACCAACTGTGCTAAGCTATATCTATGTATTAAAAGATAATATGAACTAAGCTCCATTAATAAAAGAATGCTTCCAATCTTTGCTTTATAATTTTGCAGTGAAGAAGTTGTGTTAAAAAGTTCTTCATGACAAGCAGCTTCAATCAATTAATTAAATTATTTTTTATACTTATTTCAGTTATTGGACCCTTTTCCGTATTTTTTCCAAAAACTCAGCCCCTTATTTCAAGTTAGAAAGTCAAGTCTTTCATAGAATATTTTTATATTTATCTTACTTATCGCTATTGTTAATTAATGGAAACTTACCAGTCTGGATCATCTCCTCTGGGTAGATACGGGACCAGGGGTTGATGGGCTGACCCTGGATGTCCAAGAAGTCCTCGGCCAAGATGGGGGGACCCTTGTCGATGGGCTTGCCGGAACCGTTGAATACACGGCCTGGTGGAAAATATCATTATTTTTAGCTATATAACATAATTATTTAATCTTACGTGTATTTTTAATACTAAAATTATAAATGTGAAAGTAAATCGTGTATGTCTGTCGTGCCTTCACGCCAAAACGATTGAACCGATTTGAATATAATTTGGTACGCATATCTAGAGCCTGAGCCTACGCCCTTTGGCGTAGGCTACTTTTTAACCTGGTGCGCGAAGTAGTTCCTGCAGCTAAGATGGTCATAATTAATGAAGATTTTAAAATTTTATATCGTAAACGCGAATGATATCGAGTTCTAGCTACGACAAACATACGTAATAAAGTAAACTCAGATAACAATTGCCTGATAATAACAATGGTGATATAATTTTTAAGTGTTTCCATACTCTTCGAGTTCTAAGTTTCCTATGTATGAACATTGCAACTACGTAAAGTCTTTTTACTTTTACATCGACTACTAGAAACGTACATGTTAAATTCATCTAGATTCAAAAGATAGAGAATCTGGTGCAAGTGCAACAAAACTTTTACAATTTAGTACTTTTAAGTGCTGTACTTAGCATTAATTTTATTTTTACATAATAACATTCAAAATATGTGTTGTTGAGTATATAAAACTTTTTTTTGCCTTAAGACGCAAGACATAGTCTAAATGTATTTTTTCTTTTATGTTGTAAATCTAACCTAAAGTATGCAATATGCCAAAAAATTGCAAGTTATTAAACAATTGCAAATTTTTGAGTTTGAGTTATAGAAATTTTTTATTTACTACCACTTACCCAACATGTCTTCAGAGACAGGAGTACGCAGGATATCGCCGGTGAACTCACACAGAGTGTTTTTGGCGTCGATACCTGATGTGCCCTCGAACACCTGGACAACGGCCTTGGTGCCGCTGACTTCCAGCACCTAGAGAAGGTGTCATATATATGTAAAATCATATATCTTGCAAAAGCAAAATATATATTGCAAAAGTAGCTTCTTATGGAAAAGAACGGGCAAGAAATTTTACTCTGTGGTTAAGCCAGAACTCTTTTAAAGACCAAATTCATAATAAGGTGGATAAAATTTAGTTTTAAAAATCATTCCTAATGACAGGGTAGACTGGTAGTAGAATGTTGACAACAGATACAAATAAAATTATTATATATTCGAAGGGATAGAGAAGATTTCTTTTTTTGGATTATTTTTGGAAGAGTGCAGTTGACTCTAAGGGTACTGAAATAAACTCTTCTTGCCAGGACCTGTAAACTATAATAAAGCTGGACTAGTACCTATATTTTTCTTTGACATACCTGACCGGAGCGGAGGGTGCCATCAGCAAGTCTGAGCTGTACAATCTCAGAGAACTTGGGGAACTTCACGTCGTCCAAGATGACCAGCGGTCCATTCACACCCGACACCGTCTTGTAGACTGCACAGAGGAAACAACATATTTAATAGAGATAATAAATTAACCTTAAATAAAGCTTAATTTCTCTATTACTAACTAATTTATCTGAAGAATATGTACAGTGTTTTAACAGTTTTTGTGAATAAAATATGTCAAACTGCTATATTTTTTCTCAGCAATAAGCATTCTTTTGTGAATACATGGTTGAAAAGTTACTGTTTCTAAGCAACAAATCAGATAAATCTATCAAAAAAGTACAAACAATTTATCTTATCATATTTATGTTCTTAGGATATTGAAGTTGATTGATTTTACCATCAGCTATCCCAACTGAATTTTAAAATATGATTGAATTTCAAGATCACTCTCTTATATTGACTTTTAATAGTATATAAGTCAGCTGGCTACCTTGTGTTACGGCTCAAGTTAGCAGAAACAACCCTTTGTCATACCAAACTGATAAACTAGTCAAATAGATTGATGACTAAAAACAGCTGATCAATTATTACTTATCTTACTTCAACCATGCTATGTTATTAACAAGAAAGTAAGTAGTAAGCTGCACACCAAAACTACTGACCTATTTCTAGGAAATTTGGCACACAGATAGGCTACTCTAGAGTCTGAGAAAGGCTTTGCATGAAATACTCAATGCAAAGAGTGCATGAAATACTCCACTAGGAAGTAGGTGGAATTGCAGGGAACTATTTTCACTATAAAATATTGAGCAACATTATTGATCATATGACACCTAGTATTTAAGTGTAGCTATAAGAAGTGTGAATTTGTGCACTAAACATTAAAATTATTTAAATATGGAGTTGGAATATATTTAGTACACTAGGCACATTTATTTGTATTCAAACTTGGGCTGGGTTGAGTAGTTTATTTGGCAGCCTCCATAAAAAAGTATATTTGATATTAAAACCTTAATGCAGTATTTGAAGATAAAACTAGGTATAGATCTCTAGAGAATAGTACAGGCTCTATCAGACTCCTAAACGTACAAGGCCATTAGGAAAATATCATATAAGTAAAACTTTTATGTGAGATCAGCTGATCAAGAATTAAATATGTTGTAACAACTATAAGTATGTATCTACTAGATGTAATATATCTCTGGGTGTATTATACTTATTTCAACAATTCTTTCATTGTTGGAAAACTGGAATATCCTTGAGAGTTTAAGATATATTTTAAGTGCATACAATGTAGATAATGTTGCTGAAAGTTTATGTAATTGTAATAACTTGTTAAGGATTGTCTTCATAGGAATATAACTATGGTAATGGGATAATTTTGAGATCAAAGGAGTGGAGCCAATTGATTATATCATTTCTCACAGACTGCATCATAAGAAAAGAGAATCTTATAGGAAACTTCTTAGATAGATTTGATATAGAACTCATGTTTTATACATTGATCAACACATTAAATTAATAGTTCATCAATAACAGTTTAAGAATTCTGTTGCATTTTCATTCTAAAACATACATAAAAACAGCGAGAGCTGATTGAAATATACTCCACTTAAGGTACTTAGTGTAAAAAAAAAGTCAGCTGACCAAATTAGTGTCTATGACGACAACATTCGTTTCCGATAGCAATTTACCTAATTTTAACACTTCTTTTAACTGGGAGATTGTTAATATGCGTATATGCGTATCTATACGTCTTCAAACGCCATTATCTAAGGAATTAGGACTCCCGAACACCATGAGACAATTATCTCAAGGCTGGGCCATACAATCAGTTTTAGGCCATAAATCCTTACGGAATCAGGGATTACAACCCTTGTTATTGTAAACTAGGGCTACAAAACAATAGCAATTAGGCGTAACATAGAAACCCGAAAGGAAAATCGATATTTTCATTGACAGGTATTATGACGTTAGCCGAAAAAGAAGCACAAAATTGTGGTGTACTTACTCAGACGGGGCTGGGATATGAAGTCTCTGGATACAGCCAAGACATGCTCCTTGGCTGCCTGGGAAGCCGAGAGGGTTTTTGCCATTTTTCAGTTTTCACTTTTTGGCAGTCCGCTCAATAAAACAGCAAACTGCGCTGCCTCCTCGCCCGAAAACTGACGAATGGATGTATTGTCTATGTTGCTTCACGTGCCGTCACGTGACCCATCACAAGGCGAAACTTGCTCTATGGTACTCATTTTACCCCTAAAATCGATACTTTTGAGTTTTTTCTCCCTGGAATTTAAAATTATTTAGAATTCCCTATCAAAAACAAACATAAACTAATGATTTTAATGTTCCAAAAAAATACGAATAAACCCGAAGTATTATCTTTGTATTTAGTTCAAGCCAACGATGGATTAGTTTTAACTACAAATGTGGTAGGAAAATATATTTTTTTGCAAAGTAAAATATTCTTACTCATACTGGAATGCGCGGAATAAATAATGTCAACAATAACGGAGAAATATTCTACAAATAAAAACCTTTCACGGAATGCGTTATTGTAAAAGTATGTTTTTCCCCTCAAAGTAAGGAAATTGGCTTTAAGTGGCAACTCAAATGTAAGTTATTTTTTTAATACATCTCTTTCTCTATGATTTCAGTTCTACTATGAAAACTCACAAGTTATAAACTCGAAATTACGTGTAGACTTGTGAGTTTTATAAATTATATTTTTGTAAAATTATATGCAACTACATAATTATGCAGGGGTTGGGGCCCTCATTGTATTGTGGCGCTGACAGGATTTATAGATAATGCGGATAGACTTTGATTGGATTCATCAGACGACATTTACTAGTATTTCGTTTGGAAAAAAGGTTCCAAACGAAATACTAGTAAAAACTCTTTGCTTTAAAACTGCATGGCAAATAAAGATACACACAAAAGTACTGTACAGGATACAGGTGTTGTATGAACAACCTCGATCATCTGATAGGCCACGCTATGTCATTTGCGTCTTTTTGTGAAATTTTGTTAGTTATTTACGTGATTATTTAATTAAAATTGTAATGGGTTGCTAACGATCTGTATAATTGTCCTTAATTTCGTCATTTATATAACGTAACTTCACATGAGCACCTACCTTCCTGCTATATGCTACTGCTCACAAATTATTAAAAAGCCTATTAGGTATATAACGTGTTTAACTTTCTCTGTATAAGTGTGGTATTAGTTCCTATCAATTACAAGCAGAGTTTACTTAATTAATAATTAAGCAACAATGATGAGATGTTTATGCACCTGCTAGCAAGATTTCATGCGCGACCTACCCTTAGTTAAGCATATTTTTTTGTAACCAAGCCTCTTGGAATTAACGTGAAGCGCACGTGTCTGCCATACGAAACACTATGTGAACAATGTATTTATCAGCACTCGCAATTATACAATCAACCCCTTATAAAACACAGTTTATGTATTTGTTTCAGTGTACAATTTTCGGGAGTTACATTTACATGCATGGGAAAAACGCTATCCCGTATTAAAATTTTCACTATTTTTCCTACTGGAAACCCCAAAATTTTGACGTAAGCACAAAACTTGCCATGCGGAAAAATAAAAAAAAAACATTGATGTTTTTACTATCAGCCAATCAGATTCAGATTTAATTTGAGCACGAAGAGGGGTGGACACCGGACGGACACTCTTCAAAAATAATCTAATCAGAAAACTAATAATATAAACATATTTAGATCAAAAACTGTAACTTAAATTAATAATCGGCATAATGTCCGTGTGCAAAGTGGTGCCGCATGTAACGAGCCGGAATTTCGGAAGAATAAGTGCCGCGCTGAGTAGTGCAAAGTTGAACAGAAGTTATTTCACATATACCCAGTCATTGTCTCAGCCCTTAGACCGGGTGCCGGAACGTTTGACTGCCAAAGAAGCCTTCGAAAAATGGTTGAAATCAGGTAAGCAAAAATTTCTCTTCTAAAAAATTAGTCTTTATTCACATTAGAACCTATTTGGTTCGGCCCGTTTTCGTTAATCTACCTGTTTATGTAGATGTTCAACTTGTTCGACGTCGAATTTATGCTAATGAGCGTCGTTTCGTTTAGAGCTACGTAAATGTTATTAACTTATTTATGACCGACGCTCTGTTTACGCGGTCAGTTTTTACAAAGTCCGAAACGCCACACTGCTACTAATTTAGATGCCGTATGTTCCGTGTATTTTGTAATAGTATTTGTGCATCTTCAATTGTTTTATTTAGAAACTACTCCTATTTAGAAATTGCACTAACATCGTGTACTCTAAAGACGCAATATAGTTTAAGACAAGAAAAAAAACGTTAATTATATCACCCTCTTTTGTAATTATCTTTGTTTTACTAAGGACATTATAGCCTGATGCACTCTTAACTCTGGTTTTGTATAAATCTATAAATGGATTCAACTACAAACTGTCAAGAAACTGATTATTTCTTTTTACTTGAGACTTCAAAAAAATTTAACAATTTCATGGCCCAGCTAAAAGACCAACCAAACGAATGACTTGACAATAAAACTATTACCACAAATATACTAAAGGTCACATAGGTATATAAAAAAAATCAAATCATACATAATTCAAACAACAAAAAGTAAAAAAAAAACTTAAAAAAAAATAGTGGTCACAATATTGGACTTTGATCTACAGCACCAAAGTTAGATTGATACTCTTTGTACTCTATATTTGTAAATAAAAAAATATAATATTGATAACACAACTAATTACTTGTAGCCAGATTCACTACTATCCTGAAAAATACTGGCAGCTCTATCCAGAATTTTTCAAAGAAAATTTTTCCTATTTCATTGGTTACAGATACATGAATTTCTTAAATTAGGATTCTTTTCTGATGTTGTAACCAACCAGAAGAACAAAAAGTGGCTCTAAGGAAAATTGATAAGAATTCCATCAATCCAGTTTTTATTAAAATAACATGGTATTGAACTAAACAATGTCTAGTTATTCTTCCATCCACCTGCTAATTTATTTATCATAAAACACCTTTTTCTACACAGATGGACTCATAATAACATTAAAAGTCGTTTGATATATTAAAATAGTAAAGAGGCAGAAAAGATTTTATAGTAAAAAAAAGTGCTAAAAAAAGCATAACACGTCATTCAATCAAAACAGTGAAAAAACAGAAAAATCTAAAGGCAGCAGCTGAGCTAGCGTATTTTTTTCTGATGTTTAAAATCAAGGTTCCATTTCAAATGTATCTATTAAATGTTCAAGAAGTAGGTCTTATGTATCATCATTCATCTCCGAATTAGTAATCAGTAGTGACTTGGAGTTTTCAAAGACTCAGATGATGACAAAACCAATCCAATCTCTTTAAGATTACACCGAATTTGTATATTTATAAATCAAACTACCAATTATGGTGTTATTTTCAAAACAAACACATGACTTTTGGTCATATATCATCGAGCATCACATCAAACTCGATGTTACTACACTTACGTAACAACAGGGGCCAATGAATGAACTATTAGCCTATTATCTATTTGAAGGAACCTAACTACTACTGACAGCTGAAGTACAAAGTACATTTTAAACTATGACTCATGTTTATGCAACCTTAGACCTTAACGCTATGGACATAGTCTTTATTTTACCATGAACTTGTTTTATTATTCTGTTGTTTGAAGCTGGTATTTTTATTGACTGTTGTATCAGGTAACAACTGGTGAGGAATTGATGTTGTGGTCTTGTTAAATTATGTAGAATACTGAGTAGTAGGCACAACAAATCCTTTATAACATATGGTAGTTAATTTCATCCCATTTAAAAAATATTTTATAGCAGTTTCCCTGAGATATCACCAGTTTCTCGCGAGAACTTCTTTCCCTATCTGGATAAAATATAGCCTATGTTACTATTTGCCCGACACTAAAAGAATTTCTCAAATTGGTTTAGTAGTTGTTTCAGTTTCCAAGCCTTTACGGTACAAAAAAAAAAAATGTTTCCTCTTTATTATATTGGTATAAGATGCATGATGAGGCAAATTGCTATAATTAGATAAAATGCTGCTTAGATGGGATTACATAATAATTGTATGTAATCTGATCAAATTAGACATTCATGTGGTTAAGTGTTCACCATCATACAACAGTGCTTAGCTCATTATAATTGAGACTGTGATCACCTCCATGTAAACACTAGCTATTTTTCGTGGTTCCATCCTCCCTGAGGGAACTACATCCAGTACTTGGAGAAAGAGTAGTTATCGTTCTTTCTCAGTCTCAAAAATCTGTGTATCAAATTGAATAGGTTCAGTAGTTTTGGCGTGAAAGAGTAACCAGATCGACAAACATTGTCGTCAAGACATTTTCGCATTTATATTTAATATAAGCAAGGATTTAGTTACTAAACCTATGATAAGTCCCAAGGTCAATCCCCGTGAAATCCACTTACTGACAACTATGGTTAAGATAAGTTGAAACCGCATTAGATTAGATAAACTGTGAATTGTAGATTATACAGTTATATCTTCCATTTTCAACCCATAAAATAAAAAAAAATAAAAAAAAAATATGACCAAGGCTTTTACTACCTTGGCGCCCTTGTACTCTTTCGGCGCCCCTTTACTTATTCGGCGCCCATAGTCATTGTCTTGCTCGATTTTACTAATTATAGGAGCTAAAAGACACGTGAAACTGGGACGTGGGGGTTGATTGTACCGAAAGATCTTATTTATAGACAAACCAAAACCTTACTATTTTGCGTACAAAACATAGGTGGATCTTCATGCACTCGTGGGCTGGGCGATTCTCCTTACAGTCGGAAGTCCCTATGCGAGTGGTCCTAAATTATAACATCTACATACATATGTTCATACCTGAAAAATAACTTTGTGTTATTATTAGTTCAGCACACGCAATATTGCATGAGTGTGAACATCCTTCAGCGGGTCACCGATATATTTGGACAACGCAATAATGCAGTGCGTTTTAAAATGTTTCTGGTTGAATGAACCCGAAAATGCAGTCGTATGAAAAAAAAGTGTAAAGTAAAGAAGAGGAAGATAAAAAGTAAAAGATAAGTATTTTAACGGCTCTGTACAAATTCTTTTATTAATCTTATTTGCTTGACCCATTAAAACAGTTTCCTTGCAGACGGTAACTAATAAAAAAAAGTCTTTGATACATTCCTGTTTACCAAATACTGTACCTACCTAGACGGAAAAACCTAGGTGTAGTCTAGCAGTTGACATAGAAATACAATTACGAACACGAATAATTTATAAGTATTATGTTGCTAACTGACCTTTCATGAACCTTATCATCGTATAATTCATTTCAAATGAATAAAACTACAAGCGGAATAGATAGCCGGGTCGATGGCGTGTGTAAATATTATACGTGTAAAAATACACACCCATTACACATGTTTGTGTGTGTGTGTGTGTTCCACTCAAACATCTTGACGTAAGCTAATAAAAGCGCGCGAACTCTTACAATTTAATCTATGACTCTTTTTGTGTCACCTTGGCTGGGTCAAGGGCGCCAGACACAATGGGATGCTGTTGCCAATCAAAACATGTGTTATATAATTAGCTGAGTTTATCGAGTAGCCAAAATAAAAGTCTATTTTTTCTTAGTTCGAATGTGTCATTAGCTACATGCAAAGTTGATTCATCATCATCCTCCTGCGCTTATCCCTTTAATGTAGTCGAGTCATGATGTCTTCTTCTTCCATATTTCTATCTGAACTTATATTCTTTCTATCCATAACAAAACTGAGGCTATTTGGTAAAAATTCAAATAATAGCGACCTTTGCAACTCCTGTCTGCTAAATAGTTTTTTTTTTTAATAAATGCACGGTTGAATTTGTAATACGTTGACTACACGTTACTTGCATGCAAAAGCATTCCTTAGCATATATTAAATAGCGAGTGTATAATAGTGTTTTCAAGCAGCTTTTCCTCAACGCAAATGTTAGTAGCACGGTATGCTTGTAAAAAAGGCAAATGAATGGCGTCACTCGGAGATAAGGCGTTAGTTTGTTTATACCGCAAATTCTGTGTCAAACAACGTAATCGAAAATAATTATTTCGATATAACGTGACTTGGTTCTTTTTTTCTGGTGGGCAATCATCAAATGACCTCTCCCGCTGTGGGTGCAGCGTGTGTGCCTGACTCTTATTGACTAAAACCCACCATGTTCCTTCTAGAGCCCTTTATGTATCTCTTTGCAACAATCCCGCAGCCCCAGGACGTAAATAAGTCTTAGGATGGGACTTATTTCGATTCTCATATTTGATGTTTTGATGCTACAACCTGAATCATTATTTTGAGTAAACCAGTTATTAAAACTAGTTTGCTTGGTTGTGCCAATTCAATTAAACAATTTTGTTTTTCGTTTTTAACATTAGATTCAAAGGGCGTTGGAGATAACAAAACAGAATCGCGGCGTGGGCCGTTGATTCAGTATAATTTGGCGCCACTCCAAATTCAAAATGTATGGTTACTGAGGAATTCCAAATTCAAATGCGAGTTGGGACTTTATGCACTTTATGTCACTGGCTTCTTTTTGTTGACCCAGCAACATTCCGTGTTGCTGATTTTTGCACCAAAAAGTGTTTTAGTAAACTCGTGTACTGTGTATTTCTGTAACTGATCCATCCATGTTTTGGGGGTACAGATTGAATGTTGACATTAGCTCACAACATAAAGAATAAATTGTATATAGAAACCCCGGAATCCCCAGATAATGACCGAATTGAAGATTTTCTCTAGTAAAATTCTCCTGTACGTCCATACAGCACCCAGCCCACATACTAACTGCGGAATCTGATGAAGTACCGGATGATAATATGTCATTGCCATACACACTCGCCGTCAGGCCCTCGCCTTAAGTGCACGCTTGTTTGCTTAAAGAGAAAATCCAGTGTTACTCAATCTTTTTCTAAAAATGTTCACCTGCGCTAGTTGTGGTTCTGAGCATACCGACGGCCCGATTTGTGGTGGTTGCAATCAACACTACGACTATCAGTGTGCAGGAGTCACGGAAGTTGGTTACCGAAGACTCGGCGACATTAGGAAGACTGCTTGGCGCTGCCCAAAATGTAAGTCCAGCACATGTCCTTCTCCTCTGGCCGTATCACCCCAGCCCAGCCAGCTCGACAAAATGCAGGAACAGCTCAACAAGATTGCCCTCGATTTAGCCCCATTGGCAGCGTTAGTTGCTGACGTGAAATCCATCAAACTGGAGCTGTCCGGACTCAAGGATTCGATTGAAATGGCACACGACATCATAAACGGCTTCTCCGCAAAGGTAAATTCTCTTGAATCAAAGATCATCACGATGGAAAAGATGGTGGATCAAATACCAATTCTCCAGGACAATATTGAGAAATTAAACCGGGAATCGCGGGATAGAGACCAATGGGCAAGAGCTAATAATGCCGAGATCATAGGTATACCGCAGAAGAAAGATGAGAATCTGTACGATATAGCACAGAAAATCGGGAATCTTTGCAACATCTCTGTACGAAAAGAAGATATAAATTACATTGCACGTGTACCAACTCGCATCCCTAATGTAGATAAACCGATTGTAGTTGCTTTTAACAGTCGCTATATCAAGGAGGAATTTGTGGCTTTGGCGCGCAAAAGTAAATTGCTCAACATTACCAACCTAGGCTTTTCCAAAACTGCCAATTTTTACGTCAATGACCACTTAACACCGACCAATAAGTCACTTCTAAGTAAGGCAAAAACCCTTGCAAAAGATAATAATTTTAAGTATATTTGGGTGAAACACTGCAAGATCATGGCAAAAGGTTCGGACACTGCACCTACGTTTTTTATAAAATGCGAAAAAGACCTTTTAAAAATTACAAAACATCAGCGATAGTCATTTCACATGTTCTAATAATATTTGTATACAGTTTGAGAACCATATGTAAACCAAACTTACCTTCTAATACTCACCTTTATTTTACGTTTCGAATGAGTCACAACGGATTAGTCGACCAACTAATTGAGTGTAGTTATCTACTGCAGCGCATGCAGTTTTCTATTTGCTCGCGAGTAATATACCGCGGCATATGTGCCATTATTGCTTGCGCCTTTATTGCATGCGCCCGCGTCACTGCGGACTCGAGGCGCTTATCTGTCGAACACTTTTTACTGTTTACCGTCCTTTTAAAAAGCTATAATATAGTTCGTATTTATTCATTTTTGCTTAATTTGCGCATGGTATTTTTTGTACTCACTTTATACTGTGGTTGTGGTGTTGCACTTAAATACTATAATTCGTATTGTTTGTCTAAGTTAACTATTTACTACTTCGGTCTAGGGGCGTATGTTATTATACTATTTATAATTATATTATTAGAATTTTTATCATATCTTTATTTTCTTATCTATAAATATGGCTTCATTTGAGTTATATTATCAAAATACGCGGGGTTTGCGAACAAAGATGCATACGTTCAAACGTAATGTATTCTTAAATTCTTATAACGTTATTGCGATTACAGAAACCTGGTTGTTGGATAGTATTAGCGACAGTGAACTATTTGGTAGTGAGTATTTAGTTTGGCGTAGGGACAGAGATTATAGTAAAACTAAACAAACCTTGGGCGGTGGTGTGATGTTGGCAGTGCGACGTGAACTATCAGCTGAAGTTCGTTCCGACTGGTCATCATCAGCCGAAGATCTTTGGGTTACAATTACCCTCAAAAAAAAGGACCGCACTATACATAAACTCAACATTTGTGTTATTTACCTGTGCAAGCAGAATTTGGGGAACTCCTACGAGACGCAGTTACGAAATTTTTCTTCCAGTCTATCACTTATTATAAACTCAAACCCCGACGACTCTTTTATAATACTGGGAGATTTTAACATGCCCAATGTAGAATGGTCAAGTGTAGGCAACTGTTTAAAACCTTCAGGTATAACTGGAGAGTCCCAAACATGCTTTTTTGATATTCTTTCCGAGTGTAGCTTAATTCAGTACAATAACTGTTGTAACAAGTCCAAGGGACGAATTTTAGATTTAGTATTATCAAACGTAGATTTGACTGTTAACGCCTGTCTCAATCCTTTTGTTCCTGAAGATGACCACCATAAATCTCTCGATATTGAACTTGGTCGCCTTTTTGATGTGCCATTAAAATCTAATCCCCGAACGAAACTTTATTATGAGTCAGGGGACTACGATAATATCAATCGGTTATTGAATGAGTACGCCTGGGAAGATAACTTGCATAGTAGTTCGTTAGACGACGCAGTTGATATTTTTTATAACTACCTTCAGAGTTTAATTACTGAGTACATACCTCACAAAACTATTTATCCTTCAAACTACCCCCCATGGTATAACTCAAGTTTAAAAAAGATACTCAAGGAGAAATATAAATACCTTCGTAAATACCGTATTTACGGCAACACGTCAGATTACGATTCTTATATATTACTTCGCACCAGAGCCAAAGCAATTGAGGAAGAATGTTACAAATCTTACATCACTAGAACTGAAGCTTCCATCATAAAAAATCCAAAAATGTTCTGGTCTTTTATAAAAGCGAACAAAAAGGGCACTAATACTCTCCCGTCCAGTATGTCATTTGAAGGTTGTTGCTATAAAACAAATGATGAAATTAGTGATGCTTCCGCTGCGTACTTTCAGTCCAATTTCCTTCTTACTTCAACCCAAAATTCTGCTCACCAAAGTTCCTTTTCTCCTACCGACTCAGCACTAAATATAGGCGAGATTGAAATAAATTCTGACCATCTGCTTACTCTTTTAGAATCTTTGGATCTCACTAAAGGCGCGGGTCCCGACAACATACCACCGCTATTTATTGTCAAGTGTGCCAAAGGTTTAGTTAAGCCTCTAAAGATTATTTTCACGCGTTCTGTTACTGAAGGAATTTTTCCCAGTATATGGAAGTACTCCTACATAACACCGGTTCACAAAAGTGGAATTAAGAGTGCCATCGATAATTATAGACCCATTTCCAAATTATGCCTGTTTGGTAAAATTCTTGAACGAATCATCTACAAGCAAGTTTATAGCACTTTTTCTTCGACATTTATTCCCCAACAACACGGCTTTCTTAAAAATCGCTCGACTAGTACTAACCTTCTGTCCTTTGTCGACTTCGTTACTACAAGTATGGACGATGGGGGGCAGGTGGATTGTATTTTTACTGATTATAGTAAATGTTTCGATCGTATTGATCATACTATCCTTTTGCAAAAAATTTTTCACGCAGGCATTCATGGTAACTTATACCGGTGGATAACATCCTACATAAAGAATCGTTCCCAAGCTGTTGTAGTCAATGGAGTTGTGTCTAAGCGGTATGTAGTCCCCTCAGGAGTTCCCCAGGGATCACTTTTTGGGCCCTTGTTATTTAATATCTTCATAAACGACATCCATACGTGCTTTCGAAATTCGTTATTTCTACTTTACGCAGACGATATGAAGATCTTTAAATGCATAAACAACCTCGGAGACTGCTACTGCTTGCAGCAAGATCTCGATAGGCTTGAAAATTATTGTCGGTCCAATAATTTAGAACTCAACGTGTCAAAATGTTACTCAATGACATTTACTCGCAAGCCCAACTTCATATCCTACACATATACGCTAAAGAACGACCAGCTAAAACGAGTAGATTCCATACGGGATTTAGGTGTGATACATGATTCCAAACTTACCTATGAGAGGCACGTAGATCATATAGTAAGTAAAGCTAACAAAGCCATGGGATTCTTAAAAAGGTCTTGTTCCCAGTTTACGGATTTCAAAATAATTAAAATCTTATACTGTTCCTTCGTCCGTAGTTCACTTGAGTACTGTTCGCAGGTCTGGAATCCCATGTATGACATCTATATCTCAAGACTATAATCTGTTCAGCGAAACTTTACGCGATTCCTGCAGTATAAGTGTAAAACACGCGACCATAATTATGAATTGAGATGCAAAAGATACCATCTACTACCACTCAAGGCGCGAAGGAATATATCGGATATCTCTTTTCTCGTTAAGTTAACACAATCCTATATCGATGCCCCGCAACTTCTTTCCAAGATTAACTTACGCGTTCCCACTAGATCTTCTAGAACACCCTTCCTTCTTCTTAACGTTCCCCGTTGTTATACTAATTACAGACAGAATTCGTTCTTTATAAGATGCGCAAAGTTCTACAACAGTCTGGTCGACTTTTCTGAACTTGACTTATTCGTTACTAAACCACATGTATTGAATAAATTACTGACTAAACATTGGTTCGATAGCTGTTCTATCTAGTAGCAACACTTGTTATTGTTACAGTGTAGTAATTTAGTTTTGTTTAAGTTAAGTTTTTCCTTTTTTTTTTAATATTATTCCTAATTTTGTTTCCTTTTCTCTCTCAAGCATGCTCTTCATAAAAACCTAAATGCGAAAACATGTTATTGGTTAATAGATGCATAATTTGTTATTTTTGTTACCTAGTTGTTAATACTGAATGTTTTCCGATTATAATAAAATAAAATAAAATAAAATTGCTGTTAGCATCGATTATTTTGGCCTACTTCTTAGAAGCTTAGGCCTGCGGTCGTTGCTAAAAGGAACTGTTTCATCTTGGTACCTATATGAGACCTAATTGTTTTCATCAATTATAGCAAGAACGTAATAAAATGAAGTAATTTTTACGTCTATAATAAGTGAAGTTAATGTTTTCATCAATTACACCAAGATCATAATAATATACCTAATGGTGTATTTTTTTAAGTCTTGCTAATTAAGTCATTGTTACAGTTAATGACTTAATAATCCTAGGTTTTGCACTGAGTTTCCAAGGTGTTGTTGCCAAGAACTATTTTTTTACCCAACTGCTAAGAAGGATTATATTTTTGATATCTTCTTTCTAATAGGGTATTTTAGTCTAGATGAGACAAAAAATTAAAAGTGTATTACAATGATTGTTTAGAGGAAAAGCAATCGGGAAATGTTAGTTTCACTTCGTAAGGTACATAAATATATTTTTTATTGCAGTTTAAAGTTTTTAGGTTTTTTTATCTGTCTTTGAACACTACGAAATGTCGCCGCCATGCTAATAACGTCATTACGGTAGTCAACAACTTTTAACCAAGTGTTTCTCATATTTATATCCACTGGTACTTGAATCCATAATTTGTCTGGTGTTTTTACACTAGTGTTCTCACATTCAGAAACAACACACCAACGATACGGAGCATAATTACTCATTATTAAAATTTTCAATACATATCAAAATATGTATTACTGACAGCTGTAGTTTGTTTTCTCACGTAATGACGTCATGACCAAAAAACAATCATGGCGTCCGTTGTGTGCCGCGTTTTCGCGAAATACGCGCGAAATTTGAAATTATGATAAAACAATTAATTTATATTCGTACATAACGTGAGAAAAAAAAATATTTTTAATTTTTTAGAGATATATTAAGACTAAAGAATTTATTTAAGATATATTTCAAAAATGCATGTAATACCCTATTCGAGATGTAAATGGACCATGAATAATCCTCGTTTTATAGGACATTGAAAGTCAAACAGTTTTGTGAATGCCGGTGACTTATTAATTCTTTAGCGTAATAAGTACTTCACACTAATTTTAATAATTAATTGACATGTATTCTGAAAGCCATAAAAGAAATAATTTGAAACGATGGATGAAAATAGATTTTGGTTTAACCTATTGCTTTTACTATTTGGCTAATTGGTAGTCATTGAATTGTAATACTTAATACCGGCGATATCGCTCCCGTATAGGCCTTGTTAGCCATCAGCGCAAGTGCCATTTTTTATAGATGTTATCAGGCCATAGTACAATAGGTCTAGACTAATCACGCCAAAATAAATCATGAAAATTGTAATGTAATTGTAAGAATTCAACAAATGTAATTATTTCGCAATGGAGGAGTGTCTCAGTCTCAGATAGACAAGTTATTTTTATTTTTTATCTCAGTTTACAAGAAGTCTTATAATAAATGTATACAATCGAGGAAAAAAACCAGTGAAAACAATAATACATTGTTTTTATAGGTTACGGATGGAGGAGGGGCCGATAAACGCAATGACGACAGCATCTCCAATCTTTGTTATTACAAACAAAAGCAATTTTGTATGTTTTTACGTAATTCTCGAAGATGTATGCAGATTTTTTATTTCGGGCTTAATTCAAACCCATTTTTATGATTACAAATATGCCAATAAAACCTTTTTCGAAACCTCAAGCAACCCACACCTTGGGTCTTATGGAGAAGAACTGACAAGAAACTCCATGGACACTTCTCAAAAAAGTTCACAATAGTTTTCTTATAGTACGAGGCTATCCCTCCTGGGAAAGTTAAGCTAATACCACAAATACAAGTGAAGCTAATAATTAATTTACCTTTGAAATCTGCACTACAAACACTTTATCCACATAAACATACTCCTGAAAGTAAATCTGCAATTGTAAGGTCATTGGCTCGACTCGGAACGTGTATGAATTCACGAGGGATCTCTCCGGTCAGAGTATATACCATTTGTTTCAATTGAGACTACATATTTTGATACTATAAAGCGCAATAATGTCATTTGAATGAATGAATAAATGTTGTTTGTGGGTTTGAACTGCCGTGATTCATTCAAATTCAATTCAAATTATGTTTGCACGTGTCGATTCGTAGATTTTTGGTAAATCGATAAGTTCCTTTTTTTTAACTTTCTTCTTTCATTCCTGAAAATGTTCCGGAAATAGTCTGAACATTGGCCAGAGCTGCAAACATCTGAATCAAATAGTTATTTTCACGGAAATGTTATGAAACATCATATACCAATTAATCTGGTATTTGCTAACACAACCGTTTGTCCGAGTCCTTATCGGATACTTAAGTTAATTACATTCATCTCGTTTTGAATTAAAATTTGACGTGTAAAAGTGTTGTTTACAACCTATTTGCAAAATATCATTATCATTTTTCATCGGTGTTATAGTCTTTTCATTACCAAGGCTATTGTGACATTCACCTTGTGAATTAATGTGTGTTGTAAATGCATTTTATGATACACTTGATAAAGTATTATAAAAATAGTAAAGAATCCAATAATTCGTAGGGGTATTTCGTACAAGTTTATTTGATATTTTGTACAGGATTAACCATACGTACATCTCAAAAATTCGTATTGGAATTGGAATGGTTAAATACCAAAGAAACGATGATGGATTGTGTGAGAGACGATGCGACTGCAAAGAATGTTACTTGCGAGATAACATCACTTAACTTCATATTGGAAGGTATGAAGGAAGACCACCTGTGCTGACCAAAAACTATATGTAAATAAGGATAAATAAAAATAAATAATTCTTGTTAGAATATATACTTTTTTCCTTTTTTTTATATTTCAATTAAGCACTATTTACTTCATACATATCGTTTTACTGTATCCTTAATTATTTACGCGCACTTGAATATATAATTTCTGTAACTAGTTCAAGTTCAACAATATCAATACATTGCGTTTTGCAATTCAAATGAGTTAACTTGTACAATAATGAATTGATCATAAACAATGTAGGTATGTTAACGTAAGGTTAAAACAAATTGTTTTTATAATCGCAAGGTAAAAAGAATAATTTAGAAGAGACCCTCTTCTCTTTTAAATTATTCTGACGTTAGTAGGAATTCTGAAAAAAAGAGACTTGGAAATATCATGATAAGATCCATGACCATTGTTATCAGGGGTGTCGCGTAACAGGATTGAGGTTTTCAGATAGACAGTCGCTCCATGTGGCACACTGGTACTCAGCTGCATTGCAGATGTATGAATCGCGTAGTAACTCGCGATTATTATGTTAATAAATCATATGAAACGACGATAAAACCTAGGTCATTGTAACAGGTAACTGCAACGCATCGCAAGATAACGTTATCAACTACCGTATTTACATAGTAAATTATATTTCATAACAACAACATATTACGGTTATTGGCACGTTCTTAAATTACGTAATCAATCAAACTTGTAACTCGCTCAACAATCCTTGTCGCTGCGTCTGAAATATTTTTCGATATAAAAAAATATAACCTGATAGAAGACCAGGAAGTCGTGGTGGCCTAGTGGGTAAAGAACCAACCTCAGGCAAGTACCAATGCAACTTTTCTAAGTTTGTATGTACTTTCTAAGTATGTATATCTTAGACACCAATTACTGTGTTTCGGATGGCACGTTAAACTGTAGGTCCCGGCTGTCATTGGACATCCTTGGCAGTCGTTACGGGTAGTCAGAAGCCGGTAAGTCTGACACCAGTCTAACCAAGGGGTATCGGGTTGCCCGGGTAACTGGGTTGAGGAGGTCAGATAGGCAGTCGCTCTTTGTAAAGCACTGGTACTCAGCTGAATTCGGTTGGACTGGAAGCCGACCCCAACATAGTTGGGAAAAGGCTCGGAGGATGAGAAGACCAGGAAGTGGGTCAAACTAAGATTCCCAGATTTTCTTACATAGTTACAAGTGAAGCTAATATACTTAAGTAAGCGTGTTAAGAATGTAACACTAACTTTATAAACTTGGCGCCCTCACTAGTCACAACCTAGCGCCCTATTAATATTCTTGGCGCCCTATTTCAATGGTTAATAGAAATTAATCTGTTCATGATAATGATCATGTAAATGTCTTCTCATGGTCGTAATTGTTTGTGTCGTCACAAACGTTGGTTTAATGGTTTTACCCTTAATGTATCTATCCGAAATCCAGACTCACCCGGATTTAACCATGGTCCAACTGATAACTCTTTCACACGAAAATGCTTGTAACTCTGATATGATCTTATAATTCAGACTTTAACCTCAACAGTGCAGAAAATTAAAACATGTTTAATACGACTTTGTTTTGTTTATTTATCATTGCCAAATTCATAACAGGAGCAAAGGTTGCTTAATACATTAATTAAAGTATTTTCACTAATTGCTAATTAGGTCTGATTTTAATTACCTACCAATTTTGAGTAAACATTTCATCGTAATGAATTTGGGGTCGACTTTCGGGCTATTGGCATCCCTTTTTGAGGCCCTTATAACAATGTAAACAAATAAATTACAGGGGTCAAGGGCACACATCAGTTTCTGATATGAAGACCCACCGACCCAATTGATTGAGCGAAATATTTGCATACCGTATGTTATGGTAGAATTAAGAAGGTAGATCTGTCATTTTAGATTTAAGGCCATAGGTACTCAGTGCACCTACGTTCTGGCAAATAAAGGACTTTGACTATCACTGAATCACAGGCTCTTAGGATCAGAAATCATCAAATAAACCCTTCTGCTATTAGTTTTGCAGAATTTTCTGATAAATAATGTTAAAGATTCATAAGTGATCGTTTTAAACTCATCTAATGAGAACTGCATGCTCTATGCGCTAAGCACCCTATATACTCCGATGCTCCTTAATCACCAGAAAACCCTTATCTAAAACACCGTCTCCATCATTCCAGGAATGACGATCTACGCGCAAGGAGCGGCCGCCACCCCGGTGCCTCTACTCGACGCCATGACAGAAGTCGGCGCGGCCAAAAATCTGAAAGACATCAAAGTCGTCCACATGCATACGGAGAAGGAGGCCAAATACGTGGCTCCTGAATACAAGGATATCTTCAGGTTTGTAAAAGCTAGAATTGCAGTGGATTTCAATAGGGTATCTGTCTGTTGATTTGGTTACCAGAAATAGGAATTTGGCACTGCTTGTATGGGGCTAAAGGCTATCGCTAGTAACCGGATTAACAGATAGAAATGCTTTATTGAAATTCACTTTTTTGAAAGAAGAATTATAACCCCGCTGACAAAACACTCTATCTGCATCTCTTTCTATTCTAACTCTCTCATAACGGGCCAGCTGGAAGAGATTTCTAATGAAATAAGCTGTGCCTTTGTACTATCTGTTCTATTTTTCTTCTTCTCTGTATTCTGTGTGTGTACATAAATAGTTACAAAAAAAAAAACATTCGGCCAACTAGTCGGTGGGTCATCTTAGGGGCGGTTAGTTCGAGTTTAATTCAGAGGTGAATGAACTGAGACTAGGTAGGTCATGGTGAAGACATTATTTAGAAATGCACTCTATTATGAAGGTACAGTTTTCGATAATTTTAGGGGCGATGGCTTAAAACTAGTAGGTTATGCTTTTTACAATAATTGGAGAGAAACAGAATCATTGGCCCCATATTTACTTTTATCACAAAAATGGTTACCATGTCTCTGTTATCATGATAATTACAAGATTCACGGCATTTACTAAACTTTTGTTATAGGTACTGATAAAAGAATGAGATCAGAATTTCGTAATTAGTAATTTTTTCTTGCAGCTAAACGGACATAAAATGCCTTTTGTAAAGTAGCAGTTTTACAATTTTTAATATTATCTTTTTCTCAAAACGGCATTGGGTTCATGGATACTCATGTAGCTACTGAATGCTCTAATAGAAGCAATAACTGAAGATTTTTACCATCTACTTTCTAGATTCTTCTTTCACTCTACGTATATCGTGAAATATACATCATAGAACAAAACAATTAATTTTTATACTGCTTTGTCTCACTTCAAGCAACACGCGACTATACAATATACATAGTTATTACCATTATTTAACACATTAGGTATTACACAACATCTAAATATAAACATTACAGTACCCAAGTTTGATAAAGAATAACGAATGTTTAGGTACCTTTACCTTCCCCTAAGTACCTTTTGGTGACATTACTGACATTCAAAATAATCCCAACGACTGTATCTTATCTGATATCTCCTACATAGAAATATCATGTGTTGTAAGTATGCGTCCATAAAAATATCTTCGATAACAAGTATACCTATACACCTATGTTCTTTGAGTTCCGAGGGTGTTGCTAAGATAGAAAGTCTAAAAACATCGATCAAACCAAATTTGGTGAAACTTTGAAGTAAACAGACATTATGATAAAAATATGACTTCATTGTTTGCACCTACTTTCACTGCAAGATATGAAAATAGGTGAACACTATTAACTAATCATTCTAGAAGTCCTATACCTAGCCATATTGAAAGCAAGAATACTAACAACATATAAGTACAATATTAGATTGCAATAAAAATGTTATTTACGTCGCAATCTAGTTCTGTGTTCATTTCAATTGATTCTATAGTTTCCGTTGTTTGTTAAGCCGAGCCGGTATACACCCTTTAATCAATTGGTTACAAGTCGGTTAGATTACGTAATTCATCTTCATTAATTGATTACATACTAAATTGTTCTATCAATTAAATGCAGCGGAAGAATCCACCCTTTTAGATTATACTTCCTCATAGCAAAAACATCATCAGCCTAGCCTTTTCCCAACTATGTTGAGGCTTCCCGTCTAACGGTTGCTGAGTATCTGTGTTCTAAGTAGAGCGTCTGCCTATCTGACGTGTGAATAAGATGCAATATTTAATTAAAATAATTAATCGTAATAGGTGATCTTGAAATTCTATGCTTTGACCTCTACAGGTCATTGTTTATTCTAGCAATTGTATGTATATTCATTCATTGGTCAAGTACAATTACTTTATAGGGCTGGTTAACACTTCCGCCCTTGCATTTCGATTATTTTCTATGTCTTTATGTATTCTAGTAATGATTCTACGATTTGAAGCGAACACGACAAAAAATATCGATGTCCATTAAACACATTTTGTTGTCTAGATAATTCACTGATCACACTGATATTATAAATTACGCCCTGGATATTAACACATAGAAGTTTTATCCGGGTACCGGAGGTAGTCCTTTCAGGAAGCGGGTGAAACAGCTGAAGCCATCTAGTCTCAACTAAACCACAAACATAATACCGACGAAGGCGCATCTGATACAAATGAGCACTATAATAATGACACTCCTTGTTACAAATGAAGACTGAGTATTACATTATAATCTCATATTGATAACGACTTAATTGTGATTGATAATGTTAGGACGACAGAATATCCAGTTTTAACTAAGTATTTAAATGATAAGTCGACAACTTATAATATCGACACATAGGTAGACAGACTATACTGAGATAAGATTGCGGTACATAGGGAATATACATTCTATTTACCTGGGTCTATTTTTTTGTGGATTTTTTGTCCACTTGATCTTGGGTGAATGCGACAATCGTCTTTTTGATATCTTCCTTAGTTAACATCAGAAATGAGGAGCGATCTTTTTAGTAACGCTAAAATATGCAATTTATGCGCTTGTTTAACTCCAAAAGTTCTTTCAATTAAATGTGTCTCTAAATATTATTATTATTTGTATTTAAAATTGTTGGATAAACATTTGAATTGAAAGAACAAAACATGGAATCGAACCCTGGACCCTCATTTCGGCAGTCCAGACTAGTGACGATAGCGTCAAAGAGCTCATCAGTCTTTCAGACAGAAAACTCTCACACATTCTAATCTAATATAATAACATGTGCTTTTCATACAGGTCGGTGTCACTATTCATGGCTGCCAATGTCCGCAAGTCGGTAGCCGAAGGTCGTTCAGATGCCATCCCTATCTTCCTGCAGGACATCCCCAAGCTGTTCCATAGGAAGATCATCAAGCCTGACATCGCTCTTATTCAGGTTAGTTGGAACTTTGTGTAAGGGAATGGGAGGTAGTTGGGTTGTGGAGGTCAGATAGGCAGTCGGTCCGTATACGACACTCCCAGTATATGCCAAGTTTCCCAGGAAGTCCTAAATCCGTTGGGACTGGTTTTGTCTGGCTTCTGACTATTTTTAAAGATTGCCAAAGGTGTTCAAATGATAATTTTGCTTGCATTCGAAACACACAGGAGCTCGTTATAATCCATGACCTCACCAAGCGTTCAAGTTATTCCCACGGGACGAGGTTGCAACCGCTTGTATCCGATGTATGAGACCAGCATAGGCTGCCGTTCTCAACGATTGATGCTGAAAATTGTTCAAAAATAATTTGTACAAATAAAAATATTTATTTATTTTCTCTGTTTTCCAGGTATCTCCCCCCGACCAGCACGGTTACTGCAGCTTGGGAACGTCAGTCGACTGCGTCAGAGCTGCTCTAGTCAACAGCAAAACTATTGTCGGTAAGGTAACTTCTAACCTTAAAAAAAACTACTTCGTAAAGGGAATGTTGACTCTTTTCTGATAACACTAGAAGTTCCTTCACTATAAGTTTCTCAACGATCCGGTACCTAATAAAAATACTTGTAATTTACAATCTATCTGTCAATTTTTTTTCAATTAATGTAAATATTTTGTGAGTAAACTTTTTTAATATTTATTAATCTGTCAGCATTATACACGTCAGTTTTCTTAAAACAATTGTTTACTATGCATTTTCACGTAGTAAACAGTAATTTTAAGAAGAAGGGATATTTATGTAGTCGGTGAAGTTGGGCCATAAGTTAACAAAGTGAAGAAATAGCTTAGGTTGTAGATGTCAATCGATAAAGTAATCTTTATCGACAGCTTACATTGTTATCGGCGATCTCAACATGATTGAGTGATTCTTTTGATTAGAGTGACATTATATCACTACCAAAACACACAAAAATGTATGTATAGTCTCGCCAAACTTTTTGTCGTCCCGATACATTGCGTACTGTATCTTTATAAGATACATGCTTACCTGAAGATAATGAATAGGTGGTCTATGGTTTCAGACACAGAAAAAATGAACCTACTTTTTTATGTAGGTATTCGAAATCCGAACAAGATTCTGCTACCTCAGTAAAATAATGACTATGTTCAATGGAAACATTTTCGCCAGCTCAATTTTTTTAAACGGTAACACATTATAAAATATTTTTTGTTTATTTTTATTCGATTGGTGTAGAAATGTAGAAAGTAACAAGTTGGTTAAATGAATAGGTATTATTTCTTTAGTTTTTTTTTTTTTTAATTATATATCTTAATTTATTTATTTTTGGATTATTTCTCATTTTTTCCAGTATGTAATTAAAAAGATTGACACTGTCACACATGTGCATTGGCCTTTGACCTATAAAGGGTCATCAACTGTATTAATTATATTAATAGTTGTATAAATAGATGTTGATCTCCGAACTCCATGTCTAATTAATACTGTAAATGGTCAGTAATTATCGTTATAGCAGGCCATTGATATAATTACTGACTGTTGTACGTTGTAAGACTTGGATCATTCACGTGATTTGCATTTGTAATATCTATCAAACAACTAACGGATGGAAAACTTCGTAGACAAAGGGTTTGAAATGTGTTTTTATTAATTTTCTTTTAGAGTATTTTGTATATTTTGATCCTCAACGACCCTGACCCCATGGTTAATCATCCTCTGTCACTCCGAAACCTCCGGAAAATTCTCTCCCACTTCAAGCTTTTTGTTAGGACAGAAAATCGGGCCGAGTTTTGGATGACGTTTTAACTAAGATATTTTGACCGGATTTTTTTTAGGATGTGTCTGTTGGACTATTCCTGTCAGTGTGTTCCATTTTTCTCCCTGTTTAGGACATGCACTTACATACACAATTTAAATTCCAGCCCAAATAAACGTGAACATGCCCCGTACATTCGGCGACGCGATCATCCACATGTCTCACATTGATACTGCCGTGGAAGACAATACTCCGCTCCCTGAGCACGGCGGCAAGCCCGCCAGTCCTGAGGAGACCAAGATCGGACAGCTCATCGGACAGAACCTGGTGGAAAATGGCGCTACCCTGCAGATGGGTATGTCTTCATCATCAGGGTTATTACTGTCCCACTTTAGAGTACAGAGAAGGAGTGAGTGAAAAAATCATCTGCCTACTAAACTTTTCTCAACTATGTTGGGGTCAGCTTCTAGTGTAACCAGATGCGGATAAGTAAGTACCAGTGTTTTACATGATGCGACTGCATTTTTGTCCTCAATCAGTGTTCTTCCATCGGCATCAGCCTTCTTCCATCAACATCATCAGGCATAGGCAAGTTGTTCTCCAAGCACATACCTCTTCTTAAAAAGAGAAGGAATGAGCGTTATTCACCTCGGTTGTATGTCCTCATCATAATCTCTAAACTTTTCTCAACTATGTTGGGGTCAGCTTCTAGTGTAACCAGATGCAGATAAGTAGGTTAGTACCAATGTTTTACATAAAGCGAATGCTTATCTGACCTCAACCCTGTTACCTAGGCAACATAATACAGTTGTCAGATTTTCTGGCTTCTGTCTCACATTGACACGGCTGTGGAAGACAATACTCCGCTCCCTGAGCACGGCGGCAAGCCCGCCAGTCCTGAGGAGACCAAGATCGGACAGCTCATCGGACAGAACCTGGTGGAAAATGGAGCTACGCTGCAAATGGGTAAGTTATCATCAGTCTTCTTCCATCAGCATCATCAGTAATATAGTCATGTCGTTCTAAAAGCGCAGATCTCTTCTCAAACAGAGAAGGAATGAACGTTATTCACCACGCTTGTAAGTAGTAGCTCATCATCTGCCTAGACTTTTCTCATCTATGTTGGGGTCAGCTTCTAGTGTAACCAGATGCGGATGAGTAAGTACAAATATTTTACATGGAGCGACTGCCCGTTTAACCTCAACCCAGTTACCCAGTTAACCAAGTACTCCTTGGTGCGACTGGTTGTCAGACTTCCTGGCTTCTGTCTCTCATTGACACGGCTGTGGAAGACAATACTCCTCTCCCTGAGCACGGCGGCAAGCCCGCCAGTCCTGAGGAGACCAAGATCGGACAGCTCATCGGACAGAACCTGGTGGAAAATGGCGCTACGCTGCAGATGGGTAAGTCTTCATCATCAGGCTTTTTATTCTCCTACTGCAGAGTACAGATCTTCTTAATTCTATCAATTTTCGCCATGCACCAGCCTCTTCTTAAACAGAGAAGGAGTAGCATTGTTCACCACGGTTGTATGTCCTCATCATATTTCTAAACTTTTCTCAACTATGTTGGAGTCAGCTTCTAGTGTAACCAGATGCAGAAAAGTAAGTACCAGTGTTTTGCATAAAGTGACTGCCTATTTGTCCTCAATCCAGCTCACAAAATACTCCTTGGTATGACTGGTTGTCATACTTCCTAGCTTTTGTCTCACATCGACACGGCCGTGGAGGACAATACGCCTCTCCCTGAGCACGGCGGCAAGCCCGCCAGTCCTGAGGAGACCAAGATCGGACAGCTCATCGGACAGAACCTGGTGGAAAATGGCGCTACACTGCAGATGGGTATGTTATCAGCATCAGGCTTTTTACTGTCCCACTGCAGTGCACAGGCCTCTTCTGATACTGAGAAGGAATGATCGAAAAATAATCATTTGCTTGGTCCTACTCTCACACATATGCACAGGCTGCAAAGGTCCTACCCTCCCGCCCCAATTGCTATTCATAAATCCTCATACATTTTCTTTACTTTTATGTGTACTTCTCTCCAGGTATCGGCAGTATTCCTGACGCAGTGCTGTCAGCTCTGAAGGATCACAAGGACCTGGGCATCCACTCCGAGATGTTCAGCGTCGGGGTCATCGACCTCGTCAAGAGGGGATGTATTACCAATAACGAGTACGTATCTTTTGGTTCTGATAGTATTTATTTTCGTTATCAATTTATTCAACACTAGCTGACCCGGCGAACTTCGTACCGCCTTTTCCTTATTTGCTCACCGTTTAGACCTACCCTGGACTACGACAAACATTTTGAAACCAAAATCAGCTCAATCGGCCCAGCCTTTCTCGAGTTTTCATCAGACTAACGAACAACAATTCATTTTTATTTATATAGATATTTTTTCATGTAAAAATAATGAATGCTTAAAAAATAAACTTTGTGTGTTAATTATCATTTGAAAATTTGAGTAAAAATTTTTCAGACTGCTGGCAGTTTGAATTTTTATGAGTATGATAAGTATAATGAATAAGTGAATAATGAATAAGTGAATAATGAATATTAAATTATTAATTGTAGGGAAATTCCTAGATTGCATAGTAATCTATCACATAGTCAAACGTATACGTATACGTTTGACTTTTATCGACGTATTATCATGAAAAAAATAGGTTTCTTTAAAGCGCTATAGCGTCTATCCTAAACTTCGGATACCTGATAAGAATAGAGAACTTAATGAGAATATAAAAACTAATAATTCAATGAATATTTTCAGGAAGAAATTCCACAGAGGACGCATGGTGGGCAGTTTCCTCGTCGGCAACAGGGCGTTATACGACTTTGTCGACAACAACCCCTTCGTCGGTAAGTACTTATGTATTTGCCAAACATAATAGCCGCTCGCAACTAATTATAGAGCTCAAGTTCGCACATGTGGCCCCAACCCCTCGCGAATCTACGACTACCGCTTACGACAACCTTAAAATGGTTCCAAGCTGTTAAATACCGAGTACTACGTATACCTGCCGAGTACATATACATTTTTATTTATTACATCCCTATATTATTATTTGCTGTTTCCTCGCGATTTCAACTAATGAACCAACCGAGATTACCGCCTTTGTCACTTGGGAAGAGTGTATTTTCAAATCGGTTCAGTATCACAGCCTTATTATATTAGAATAGAAATATAGATATATATTAACATCTAAACTATTAACATCCTTTCCGCAGAAATGTTGGAGATAGACTACGTGAACAACACACACATCGTCTCTCTACAACCCAAGATGACAGCCATTAACTCGTGCATCGAAGTCGACCTTACCGGACAAGTGTGTGCCGACTCTATTGGTAAGCTATTAAGGTTCAATTTTGTACTGGGGACTGTAGGACTTTGTATGATTGTGGCACGTAAAGCTTGGTCTTGCTTGTGATCTCTCTCCGGTGGTGTCGGATTGTCGTCCCACCGCGCTATGAGCGTGAAGGAATAAGGAATAGTGAGTGCACCTGTGTCTGCGCAAATGCTCGTGCACTATAATGTTTCCTGGGCAGGGCTAATCTTCTTATACGGGAACAGCCGTCATGAACAATCGGCTAGGAGGGCATTATCATGATCATAATTGTGGGAGAATTCAAGTGCCAAAGAAAAAGTAAAAAAAAAGTGAAGTAATTGTATGATGATGAGTAACCGAAAAGTTGCTTTATTTTTACCATCCGCTATAATGCTGATATACATAAATGCCTTGTATTCTTTTTATATTAGATTCTAAAATAAGAGATGGATATATCAAAGAATATTGGACAGCCATTTATAAACCCATTACTTTTCGCAGGTACTCGCATGTTCTCGGGTTTCGGTGGACAAGTAGACTTTATCCGCGGTGCCGCTGAGTCAGTGGACGGCCGCGGCAAGCCCATCATCGCGCTGGTCTCCGTCACCAAGAAGGGAGAGTCCAAGATCGTTCCTACGCTTAAAGTTGGTCAGTATATTACAGTATATGTTATATGTTTCATAATTTAATGAATGATGTAAATCGCATATTTAGAAATGATCATGACACGACACATGAGTTGATTTCATCATCGTCCACCTCATCTCATCATCAACCTAGCCTTTTCCTAACTACGTTAGGGTCGGTTTCTAGTCCTAACAGATACAGCTGACTGCCAATGTTTTACATGGAGTGGTTGCCCATCTGACCTCCTCAATCCAGTTACCCAGGCAACAAAATACCCCTTGGTAAGACTTGTTGTCAGGATTACTGGCTTCTGACTACCTGTAACCACTGCCAAGGATGTTCAAATGACAGTCGGCGTGACCTAAACTTATTCGAGCTCTCCGAAACTGAGTCATTGGCGTCCAACAAGGTATACTAAAATAAAGTAGTACATACAAACTTAGAAAAGTATGGTACTTACCAGCCTTGGTATTAAACCACTCATACTTGAAAAGTTGATCCTTTACCAACTAAACCCAGACTATCATATTACTACACATACTAACCACAAAATCCCTTCACAGGAGCGGGAGTAGTAACAAGTCGTGCCCACGTGAACTACGTAGTCACTGAACAAGGCATAGCAGATCTCTTCGGCAAGACTCTAAGGCAACGCGCATACGAACTGATCAAGATTTCACACCCCGACCACAGAGAAGCGCTGGAAAAGGCCGCATTTGAACGCCTTAAATGCATGCCTGCACCTTAGAAAAACAAAAAAATTAAAAATCATGTTTTTTTTTTGTTTATTATGATATGTTGTATTTTTTTGGGATTTTGTGATGAGATCTTGGGGTAGGTTTTTTTTCTAAATAAGAAAGCATTTTTTGTCGCGTCAGCTGTGTTTAATGGAATGTGAAAAGGAGTGTCAAAGTTTTGTGATTTTTACAAAAAAATGTGTTAGTTTTTTATGCCAAAAAAAAAATTGCATTTACTATGTATTGACAAACGATTAATAATACATACGGTAACATAATGCAATGTACTTTGGAAGGTAGGATTTTTACTGGGAGTTTTAAAGAACATCATTTTTAAGAATAAAAAGTTGTATGGGAAAGTGGATGGCGTTATCAATGTGTAGTTCTGTCTATTAGCCCAGTTATAAGTCAAAAAACTGAGAACCTCTTTTTTTAAATCTGTTAAAAATGGCATAAAACGCTTCTTATTTCCTACGCCAAGATCTTGTCAGCAGAAATCCCAGTTTTTTTTTAATCAGCTGTTTTAAAATCTACACCAATAAAATGTATTTGTTATAGAATATTTTCAAACAAACTGTACATCCGTTATCCTAAGTATTTAAGTGCTTTTTATTCCATGTGATGAAATATTTTTTATTATATGAAATGAAATTTTCATGATTGTTTTAATAGGTTTTGGGTTCCAAGTTGATTAAGACCTGGGCTGACTTGTTTTAAAGTACATAGTTTCTTATTATCAATTTTTTAAATCATCTTTTAAATATGTATCGAAGACCTCACTGCCTGATATGTAAACTTAAAACTGGTTGGCTATGGATAAAAAAAAATACTAAAGTATAGCTGTGAGAAATAGTGCTATTACTGTTTCTGCAAGGTTTTAAAAAATGCCCCAATATTATCACACAAATATCAGAAAATAAACGACAATTCAAATCATGTTTAAAGTTTTGTGCATTTTGTAAAAATATAAAAAATACTTTTTTTTTCTTTGTAAGTGTTACCATCAAATAAAAATTATAGTGGTGTTATATTAAAAAAAGTATTATCAACTTCCCTAGTCCAGTTAGTAGCTAGACTTGCTTTGTCTAGTACTTTTAAATAGAAACTGCACCCGTACATCGTCAAAATGTCGACGGACATTTATTGAAGTAAAAAGTATTGATAAGTGTCGACGCACTTGCGTGTTAGATTGCTAGAATTTTATTATAAATGTAACTAGCCTAGTTTTTGTAGTAAACACGAAATGATATCAATGAAATAAGCGAAAATATGTTATTCGAAGTAAATGTACATGCGCAATAAATAAACTAGCTTTATTTTTAGAATTATCTCGAATTTATTAACGAAACCGTTTTTTGGAGATGTTTTTAAATCATTTTTTAAATGTTACGTGTTTGTTTAAAATACACGATGTTTTATAGTATACAACGCTGATATTGTACTTTGTGTTTTTAATGAATTAAAGATCATATACCTACATTAGAAAAACAATGTTTTTGTCTTGACCTATTCCTCCAACATCCGACATCGCAATATTTTAAACCTGAAAAAAACTGGCTTAGTGCCATTAGGATTCGTATGCATGGTTCATAGAAGCAATCAAAGTACACACATTTTAGCACTTTGCAAGTGCGTGGTGGCTTTGAATCTATTAACTTTGAGAAAAACCTCAGTGCCATTTTCAAAAACAAAAATCTATTGTATGTATGTCACATTTATATAGGTAATCAAAGGAATACCCCAAGTATAGGTTTAATGCAATGCAGCGTAAAGCCGAATAGAATACATCTATTTACTACTAGCTTTTGCCAGCGGTTTCACCCGCATCCCGTGGGAACTACTTCCCGTACCGGGATAAAAAGTAGCCTTCCTCGATAAATGGGCTATCTGAAAGAAATTTTCAAATCGGACCAGTAGTTCCTGAGATTAGCGCGTTCAAACAAACAAACTCTTCAGCTTTATAATATTAGTATGTGAGTTTCAATTGTGTACCTAGTCCCAATATTTTCGGAAGGATATGACCAGATATGACGAAAGATGAACTGATCATGTTTGATGGTTCCGTTTTTACGTCATCTGCCTACGGTATTTAAAAAAATACGACTAAAAGTTTACAGCTGCTTTATAAACTGTTTGAAATTCGCGCTAGTATAAATCGCTTTCAATCTGGCTACGTCTCAAAATAATTGGAAAATATCTGCATAATAATTACTGTGAAATAAAATTCCAATTTAGCAAGAATTTCGAAGATAATAATATTGTTTAGTTCTTCAGTTTTTCATTAGTTTGTCGAACATCTTTTGATGAATGATTACAATTTAAAATTAGGTTACGACAACTAGTGAAGGAAAACATATTGTGGCTTGACACGTACATAAGTATTAATAATCTCACATTACATAGCAATAATTTAGGTATATCTGGATCTTTCAAATCTGGATTTCCATTCTCTGATGAACTGATGAAGGAATACTTCCTTTTTCTTTCCGAGATTTCGTTCAGAAACACTATCTGTCATTCAAAAGTATCGTTGACCGAACCGGTGTCTTGTCTAATATTGAAAAAATTGGCAACCCCGATCCCAGCTGTTCGCGTGTCGCGGAGTGTTTATTTGAAGTATTTTTGTGTTAATTCCTTACAAAATTTATAATTTAAATTAGACTGACCAACTGAAACCTACCATGAATTCGTTTCAACATGCATTAGCTGTTAGGAAAGAGTTATTAATTGCCGGCAAATACAGGATAATCAGAAGAATAGGTGGCGGTTCGTTCGGAGATATTTATTTAGGTATAAACATTTCAAATGGTGAGGTAAGTGGCTGTATTTTAATGATAAATTAAGAGCTAAACTAAGTATCTGTTTGTACAGTAAATTTCGTGACCCTAAATTGTGCGAGAGTGGTTAAAAAAATAGTAAAAGTATTGGTATGCAAAGGGCATCTGAATGTTAACCTACATACGGTTGAGTCGCTCTATTATCAATTTATTCTTAGTTACATCACGAATACGTCGGTGATTGTTAAGACAGACGACCGTGGCAGTGAATACTAGTCGCTAGAGGGTTCATTTATATTGCATGCTGCAGTTTAGCACTAGTTCAATAAAAGTTTTAGTTTTGCAACTTCTATACTTTATAGGCATGTATATAAACATAATGATAACTGGACCACAGCCTAGAACAGTGTATAAACTATGCATAAATGAGTTTTCTTTCCAATATTCCTTGTGAAACTGTGAGGGAAAGAAATTAAACATTATTAATAAATAATAACATAACTCAATACACCTATGTTTTTAATTTTTTTTTAAATCTGAATTATAAGCTATTAATATACCCTGGATATTTACTGCATTTAAAGTAATACTATACTATACTTACTCATTCTTATTAAGTGAAGAGGTATTTGATTCAAGCTCCAGGAATTTTCAATAGTTCTTATCTAAAGATTACTTTAAGATCTCTCATAAAATGTATAAAAAGATGTATTGATAGATAAGAGTTAACATTATAATCTAAAAGGTAAAACACATACTTACTGATTAAATTAAATTATCACTCTGCTAATAATTCTGATGACTCAATGTCTTTAATTTTATTTATCATAACAGCCAAGTCAAACAGTCTCTGAAAAAACGTATATATATAAAACATCTATAAGTATTCAACTAATATAATAAATGAGAAAGTTTGTATGTAAGGATGTATGTATGTTTGTTACTGTGTCACACCTAAATTATTGGATAGATTTTGATGAAACTTGGCAGTAATATAGCTTGAGACCAAGTCCATTTAACGACACAAATAAATGTACAAATTGAATCATAGCAAAAATAATATTGTACAAGTATGTACCTTAAGACTTGAATAGTTGGACATAGGGCTATATTATGTAGAAATGTTTATTATAATTTTGCACTCGTATTTCTGGAAGCATGTTTTTGAAACATATATTTTCTTTTCCCTATGAAACCACTAAAATCCTTATAGACACAAAGTTATGATTTAATAAATAGGTCGTCTATTATATTCCTTCTCTGTTTTAAAATTCTACCAAATAGTAAAAAAGGTAGATTTTTGGAAACTGGCAACATTATTCTTAAATGGCTACGTTTAGAAACTAGATGAGGTTACCTCTTTGCTCAATATTTTATTGATTTTTATGATATTTAAAAATAGAAAACATGTTGTATCAGTATCCAACGCATATTTTCACTTCAAAAGTTACACACTAATTTTAAAAATATTTGTTGTGTTATTTAAAAAACCTTTGAGACACAAATATTTTTTAAAATTCTAATCGGAAGAAAGTACTGAGATTTACGCGTGGCCTACTTTTCGAACGCATTACGTCCTCCATTCAGTCACAGTTTCGTAAAATGTAGCCGTGAATTTATTATTGTTTTTATTCTAAAAGTGCGTAATTTGTGCTTTCGAGTTATATTTTACATTCATCTGGACGATTAATAATAATCTGCAACCATGTCGACTTTTATGAGTTCACGGAAGGAAATATTGATTACTGGAAAATATAAGGTGTTGAAAAAAATTGGCGGAGGATCGTTTGGTGATATTTATTTAGCGATCAACATCGCGAGTGGCGAGGTAATGTGATTTATTTCGTATATAGTTTAGTAAATCGTGATTACATTAATTTTCGTAACAAATGATGAAGGCCCACCACGCGTCATCGATGGATGGCACATTCTATGGCGGGTAGGGGGGTGCATGTTGATTATTTTCTATGACGTACTAACTAAGGGAAACGAAGATTGGACATTGATATGATATTTCCAGGGTCGTTGGAGATCGTATGACTAATCTTTAGCCAAATCAAACTTGCAACACGAAATATTTCCGTGAAATACGTACTCGCACAATGGTTAAGATTTCTACCATAAATCGCGTCTGTGTCAGCTTTCACCTCATTATGTTCGTTTATTGTTCGGAGATGACCCCCTCGAGACCAATCTGAAAAAAATTACTATATTTTAGCATTTTGTAGCAATAAAAATCATAATACTCATGCTGATTGCCATATTTGTGAGTGGGTCAATGGATCATAAGGTCTGTGTCAATATTACATCACAGAGACAATGATAAAAACCTTTATGCTTAAGACTTCATGAAATACATAGAATTTTACAAAAAATAGGTTTTATATCAGTACAGAAATAGTTACAGCTGTGACCTTGGCTAAACTAGATCATTGGGTCACTGGCTAGAATAATAGAGAAATACAGGAATCTTGGTATATTACAAATATTTTCAGTCATTATTAGGTTTATTCTTATCTTTTCTGCATGTCCATTGTTATGACTGTTGAAAATAACAAGGTCTTTGTGTTGGTGCAATAAAACAAACATAGTCAGTTATAAGCAGTACCTACTTTACTAAACACTATTCTACACACAATATTTAACTGTAGTAGAACTAGAAACAACTGCAAATATGACTACAAAACAAAATACCTATCAATATCAAATATCTTTTTCCAAGTATGTATTATATCATAACTCAGAGCAATTAGGGAATATAATACACTAGATTTGCCAGCTGGTTCACCTGCATCTCATGGAAACTTTTGCATGAACCTGGACTAACACTCAGAGTTTTTCAAATTGGACCAGTACTTCCTGAGATTAGCAATGTCATGTGTATTTCTTGTTGGAAATCCAAATAAATAAATAAATAGCATGTTCAAGCAAACAAACAAACTTTTCAGCTTTATAAAATTAGTATATATGTAGATATAAAGGTATCTACATGTTTGGCAGTTAGGCAGTAGAAAATTGTTTCCTTAAAAAAACTGAAGCTAAAATAAAACGCACATAAACAATACAACTTGTAAAATGTCCGTATAACAAAGAAAATTATTTTACGCAGCCATACCTCAGCTTGGGGAAATATTTCTTACAAAATCTATTTCTATAAAGAACTAGTCATTTAAACAATCATAATACAATTTTTCTTCCCATTACTTATAAATCGAACAGGATAATAGTTTTAAAACCCACTTATGGTACTTGGAATTTGGAATTCAAGTTGTTTAGCATGATTTTCAATGGAAACCTACTATTGGCTTCTTATGTAGTGAGCTGCCGGCCGGTTAAACCCCAACAAGCCCTAGTGTCAGAGTTTTTTCAAATCCCTGTGATGGTTCATTTAAGAGATCTTGTAAAATGTTGTAGTATCTGAATTTACGATTGCCAAATGTTGTTGATGTTGGTGAATATAACTGCGAAAACATTAATGCTGTTGCTACAAAAAAGTCAAAAACATTACACATTATTAAGGAAAATTCTACATACAAAATTTCCTAAAATATGTGGTTGGGATTCTACTTATTTCTTTGCATTGAGAGTTCTGAGGTTACACACCTATCCATTTTAGCGAGTGGCATTTGCAAATTCTATGTCTAACTTATAAGATACTATTTAATAGTAAGTTGAAGAAGGTTTCACATTTTCTGTCTACACTTTTTCTAAATTAAATGAAAATGCATGCCAGTTTCTTCAACATCATATACCTACTCTAATATGTCTCCTATGAAAGAAGTAAAAAAATATGATATCTAATAAAAAATTGATGTTGGCATGGAATAATTGGTGATGCCAATTATAATAATGCTTCCATCTATACTGATATAACAACAAAAAGGAACAATTTACTTGAGTGAAAAGCTCAGAAACTAGTCAACCAATTTGAAAAAATTGTTTGCCATTTGGTATACATATAAATAAACTACCCTGGGTGACATCCATTGGAAGCAAGCAAAACTATAGAAAACAGCCAGTAATTAATCTATTTCATTTAATAATATTGTATCAATTATGTATTTTCGATTATTCAACTCTCTATTTATAATATCCAAGATAATCGAAAGATTTTCATTGCTATCAGGTACATAGCAATCTAAAATATATTTTATCATAGTATTTCACTGATAAGCACCATGACTAATCTTTTCAGTGTAATATTTCGTGTTTTAACATTAAATAAAAATAAGTATGGGTCTGCAAATCTTTTATCTAATGAAACAGTTATAAAAAATATTGATAATACATATTTCTGAAATGTTCAAAACGTTCTTGTATTCTTATACTTGCTACTAATAAATCATTCCCTATTCTTCAATCATTAAAAACTTAAACAGGCTTACGAGCATGATTGACTTCGTTTAAAAGCCAAATATTTAAAAAAAACTTATAGATGGATAACCACTTTTATGTAAAAAGCTACCAGGTAAAATAAATTAATATGTGGTGGCAACACCACTGCGTTCGATCATGGTAGTTTTGTATTAACTTGGTATCTGGCAACACTGCCATTGTGACGTCACATGAAATAGGCTGACGACACCTTTTTAGACTTCGTAATAAAATAATTTTCAGTGGTTTTTCGTAGTGTTTCTACGGTTTATAGTGATTTTGTACAAATATAAACGATAAATTAACTAAGTGTTGTGTTAAAATTTCACTCGGTGCGATGGACCACCAATAATTTTAGTGACAACGAGTGATGAAGGAAAAAGAAAATGGCTACCTTCGAACGCATGTTGTTAGCCAGGAAACATTTAATTATAAATGAAAGATACAACGTTATCCGCAAAATTGGCGGTGGCAGCTTCGGAGATATCTTTTTAGGAATAAATGTCAACGATGGCGAGGTAAATAACATTTCTGATATTGATTTTTCATGGAACACAATCTTACGAACGATTTCTTGTGTCAAGACGGCCGTGTATTTCGGGGTTTTTGTTCTTGAAAATGGCGGTCTGGGCGTATTTTTGATTGTAATCACCACAGTATTGAGTAGTATTTTGTATTTTAGCTCATACAGCAGGATATTTGCCAAGCATTTGCTGATTTACGTAATTAGGACATTGTTTGAAAAATACGCCTTTAGTTCAAAAATGTATGAGAGAGGTCTTTTGTAACGATCTTGGAACATTTTAGCTGTATGTTAATTCGTTATTTTTGCAGTCACACCACCGTTATGTTTTGCAATATTCCTAACAATGGTTTATGTTGTTTGATTGTGAAATATCCCTGATGAGTTTAGTTCGTAGAGTTGCAGTTTATGTTTTTTTACTACCAGCTGTTAGGCAACAAAGGTCTTCTATACGTGTTCCAAATCAATGATTTAAAAATGAAAACTCCTTTCTTTCACCATAATTTTTTCATGTTGTTAAGTATTGCCATATCAGTAGCATATATCAATATTTAGGGCTCAGTATGACTCATTGTGTAGCAAGGTACATTTCCAAACAACTTTCCATATATGAGGCATCATGATTCTCTATTAATTTATTAGTGATCAATACTCAATATCAAAGTATATAAACTGGTTTTTTCACTCATTAGTAGATTTCAGACAAGTTTAGCAACAAAATGTGGACTCATGATTTACAGTTAAAACATTTCTCTATATTTTCAGCTTATTTACTAGTGGTATATGAAATAAACCAAAAGTTGGGTTATGCTATGGTGCTTTTCTCTCAGTCACTATTCCATATCAAAACACACAAATATAGTGTATTCTATAAATTATGAAAACAATTTTTAAACCTTTGTTGGTGTTTGTACACAAACAGATCTAGGTCATTTATGTTTATAGAATGTTAATCAATTCAAATCAAATTATCAAAAAATACAACTCAATTTTCTACCTCCTTTAATGTTAGAAAGAAACTACATGTTGAGAAAGATATATGCTAATATTGATTATGCTATCTGACATACATTTAAATAGTTATATAAGAGTTGCAAGTTTAAAAGTATGTTAACACTAAAATATCTAAATCTACATATTGATGATTAATTTTAATAAAAAATCCGATTTCATATTCATATTATTTCTTATAGTGGTCATATCTGTACTAAAAATTATAAAAGTGAATACCCAATGGTCCAATTCGTAAATTATAAAATTAATTCTGTATTCAATATGACTTGTTTGTTTTCATATCTCATTGTTTAGAAATTTTACATACATAAATAACTTGACCTTTGTTACAGAATATATTTTATTGTTATGAATGTGTATGTTTACATCATAAGCATAACAAAACATAGTTATTTGTGGAACATTTAAAATAATAAAATTTTTTTTCATTCTTACAAAATCTGTCAATCTTCGTGGTCTTTCTTAGTGAATACCTACCAGTTTGTATTATTGTTTTTTCTTTTGTATTTTGAAAGTAGTATAGTTCAGTTGTGGTTAAAATTCAGATTATGGCAAAACATTATATTAGAAGGTACATTATTGCTTGGTGCATAAAAGTCTGCAATTTTTGTGCATATATTATACCTAAGATGTGGGCAGAAGTTGGTTCCAAGGTAATAGACCTTGACTCTTAAGTAATCTTTCTATCTGTGCTTGCATATATTGTAAACTCACAATATTGGCTAAGTAAATGTTAGTTTGTGGCAAATAAACATGTTTTTCTTTTGGTGGTTACACTACATGTGATCGCTTTTCATAAGTTCTTATCATAAAAATAAAGAATTCATAATGAATTCCATACAGAAAAAGTAAATTTTACGTCGCAAAAACTCGCGTTACAGTCGTATGTTAAGCATAGGGCTTGCTAAAGACATTGTCACCCATTGTTTACCCCCATACAACAGTTTTCTCTTCATTTTATTATAGTCTGTTTTTTAATCTCGTAGACTAAATTGACACTTGCAAAATGTCAAACTTTCTAATAATTTTGCTAGCTCTGTGGTGCAGTGTTGTACTTACGATACCGGTTCGTTGAATCGTAACTTTTTACAATAAGTCATCCTGAAGTAATGGGCTTATCCTTGATGATTACGCATGGCTTTGCGTGGTCCGATATCCCTGGCAGTTTGTAGCACGTCGTACAGCCATGTGTACGTACGTGAATTTTAAATATAAAACTTTGAATGAATATTAAATTCGTCTATTATAGATAAAAAGTTACGATTCAACAAACCGGTATCGTAAGTACAACACTGCACCACAGAGCTAGCAAAATTATTAGAAAGTTTGACATTTTGCAAGTGTCAATTTAGTCTACGAGATTAAAAAACAGACTATACAAAATTCGAGTGCTCCGCTGCGTCCGTCTGTTTTTAACCGACTTCCCAAAAATAAGGTTCTCAATTTGGATGTTTTTACACATTTTCTTCGCGATAAACAAACGGCTGCACGAATTTTCAAAATTCATGAAGATAGTTTAGGTACAATACATATCGGGCGCAGGTATTCCATGAACAATTGGCGACGAATATTCACATGTTCATCTCGATCCGGTGGTCATTGGTAGAAAAAAACATCTACGTCTGCATTCTCACTATACGTGATCCAGGTGCCCTTTATAAATAACGGTCCAATTACAGACAGGACACAGGTGGTAAGCCATATGTTATTTTACGTGGACATACCGACATATCGAGTGACAGCTCTCGCAAATACTTGAACTGCGAAAAGGCGATAGAATTTAGGGTGTATCTGAATCTAATCTCATGTACAATAACTCTGATTATAAATATACGCTTTGCTTTTGTAAAGTTTGAAATGGCTATCTAAGTAAATAAAATTTGCTCAGGTGTCCAGACAACCATATTTCACACTAGCTGTTTCCCCGTGGTGTGAACCTTGTCCTACGTGAACTTGTTTCAGTATAAAATATAGCTTGTATTATTCGAAGATAGTCTAATTTCCCATCAGTTAAAGAATTTTTCAAATTGTTTCAGAGCCGCGTACAAACGAAACAACTAAAAAAATCTTCCTTCTTTTGCTAAAGTAAACCAAGAGCTTCCCCCATACTTAAACGTAAAACATTATGACTCATACCGAACATACATATAGGACCGTCTAAAACGCAATACGTATTGCGTGCCGACAGACTCGTACACAGACAAGTATCTATAATTGTTTCGATAATCATTAAAAACTCATTTTAATATTAAAAACTGGTTCTATTATTAATTATCCAAAGTTGTTTGTTTTGCATAAAAAATATTCTGTTTACCGACAGAATTAAACAACGCATGAGGAAAAGTCGCCTAATTATTAAAATGTTTCTCGCATTTCTTGAAAAAGCTTATTAAATCTTTAGCAAGATAATATATAGAATTAGAGATATAAATTCTATTCTATGTAACCAAAAAAAAAAACGTAAAACGTAACCGAACATACCTACGTAGTTACCCTTGAAAATCATCTTTCTAGCTTCGAAATACAAAACAGCTGTTGTTGTGTGCATCAGCGTGTAGCGACCGGTTGATCTCAAGATATTATTAGCTCCCAAGGGGATGTTGTGGAACAACCCTATGTTGGTTCCCAATACCCATGGGAAAATAGACGGTTTCATTCATGCGTGACAAGACGGTGCAGCTGACTTTAGTACGCTGACATTTGATTCAAAATCTGTACTTATAAAGCTGAAGTGTTTTGTTGTTTGCTTGAATCCGTTAATCTTGAGAAATGGTGGTCCGATTTGAAAATTTGCTCAAATTATTGATGAAGGTTATTGGTCACTTTTAACCGGGTGTGCAGATTAGTTCCCATGGGATACGGATGAGCTGCTGTCGAAATACCTATTCTACTCGTACAATCATTTTTTTAGCAGATGCGTAGTCAAGTTTATGCAATTATTTCTAACACCGCTATAGTCCAACGACGTATTTGTTGTCTCTACTTTCAGCATCTTTGACAGATAAGAAACGAGCATTGATCTCGAACTTATTCATTGCATGTCTTGTTAATTGTTATACATGCAGCCCAAGTCCGATGCATTTAATAGGTATAATAGAATACGTCGAAAACCCACTTTTTATTTGACGAAACCACACTGCACTTTTAAATGTAGTAGGTATTCTTTCAAAGTACTTTCACCATTCAGTTTTTATAATCTCCTGTAACATTGTATGCAGTTACGTGGTTCCACTGCACTCGACGATATGGTTTTCGGTTTGATAATACCCACATTACATCACTATGATCGTGGCGCCCTACTTTGCCTTTGTAATTGGTTTGATCACTACCAGTACCACTTTACGGGCACATTAAAACAAGCTCGAAAATTAATTATTTGTAAACACAATTGAGTTCTTTGTTTCGTCTTGAGGCCTCGATGTTGCAATTTCGTCTACAATGCGTAAAATTTGATAATAATGTGTTTTAGGGTCCCGTCTTTCTTCAGCATTGGGTTTTCCATAATTTATCAGATACTTTACAATGATTTGTTGTTTACTACTAGGCTATTCAGATTTCTCCCCAATTTTGGTTATTATTATGGGCATTAGCACTAAAGGTTTTTATCACCCTATGGCTCGGCACAGGCGTCCTCTCATTCAGAGAAGGATTGAGCACTAAATCACCACCCTTGCGGTTGACACCATTGGGGGTTTGTACTGAAAATATATATGCATGTAATAAATTAAACATGGAAAGTTGGAATATGTTTCTGTAATACGATGTGCTAATATGTGTCTCCATTGTTACAGGAGGTAGCAGTGAAGGTAGAATCTATAAAAGCGCGACACCCCCAACTTCTCTATGAGAGCAGAGTGTATAAGATGCTCCAAGGGGGCATCGGCATACCACACATAAGGTAAGTAGCTATCGTAGTACAATCTGCGTTACCTATCGCAAAAGAACAGATGGATCGGTTATTGAACTCCGCAGTAAGTCTATAAAAAGCTGACTTTGTATATGGGTGGTAGAACAATCTGCTTTACCTATCTCTAATCGTGAAACGACGGATGGATCGGTTTTTGAAATCCGTCGTAAGTCAATACTGCAAGTCACTTGTACAAGTTAGCTTTTACTTGTACAAGTGGTTTATAAGTTGTTGCGCGCACTGTGAAGCGTGAGAGTTGCACCAGTAAAGTGCATTTGGAACGTAAAACATAACAACATTACGCATTAGAGCCGAAATTCGATTTCAGATGCGACACTTGAAATGCCAGTTTTATTTATCAAGCAAAGACTCTATACCTATGTACTTTTTTCGGAGATCTTTGATATTAGTCATCTATTGACAAAGGTCTACTTATCTTTTTAGTCGATTATTACATGTAAATATGCATTTGTCAGTCAAGACTACTAAAATCGATCTTCCAGAACAGAATCTATCATTTCCTTATCCACAACGATAGGAAGATCCGACAAACAACTTCATATGTTTACAACATAGTAAACGTTGTACGCTGTTAGTAAATAAATCCTACGTGTTCGTGTACATATATGTGACGTCAATGTATGTAGCTGAATCGTCAGCAGGAAGCGGTGAACCGCATCGCGATTGTCATACAACTGTTGTTTGTCAAGCCCAAAGTTTTAGTTGCTAGGTCAAAATGAACGGTTTTTACTGTAAACGTGTGTATTTACATAAAAGCTACATTACGAGTGCTGTTACATTGATTGAAGTGTCACTTACATGAACTATTGGATCGCATACAGCAGAAATCGCTCGCTGCTTTATTTTGAATCATCATCATTATCATCTCAGCCATAGGACGTTCACTGCTGAACATAGGCCTCCCCATTTATTTTGAATGGTCAATCAGAATGACTATCAAGAGCTCAGGCTTCCGAAGTTCCCATAATAATTTTTAAATACACTGGCCTTTGATATAAATTAGAAAGAACCAATATAACAAAAAGTGCTTAGCAGGCGGTCTTCCAATCATAACACAAACAAGGCAATCTGTACTTAAACGTTTTTGGACTACTCAAATGTATAAAACGGGACAATAGTATCCGGTTGACCTAATACTAAGACTTGATTTGGGCATCGGCACAAAGTGTAGCCCGTTTAGCTTCAAGACAGTCTTTAACACGTGGGTTTTAAGTTTTGATTCTAAAAGTAAAGAAAAACATTAGTCTGTAGTTTTTTGTCAGTCTGTAATTTGATATTCAAAATATCGGTTTTCATATTTAAACAAGCTTTTTATGGCACCTAGTATCTGTATCGTAATGCAATAAAAAACCCGTTTACGATCAATTTCAATAAATTAATACAAATACATGAAATTAGCTGCCTGCATTTCAATAATTCGCATATCATAGAGATAGTTTGCAATAATTTTATGATATAAACATTTGTGTAACCGGCCCGAATGCTGCTTCCGAGTGTGTACTAAACCAAAATAAACAAACAACCTATATTTGTCTCGGCGTCGACAACATATCCATCACCGTATCTTTTAAGCCCCTATTTATCACCTCAACATTGGCACGGATCCATCTTTCCAATTAGTGAACAAAATATTGCTCTCGCTTATTAAATATTCTCCACAGGTAGAAGTCCTTCAATCGATTGTCTAGGACCTTCGGAACACATCAAACCTGACCTCAATACAATGTTAAATTGTTACAAGGTTTATCAGATTTCGATATACAACGAGCTATAACTGTTCTTTATAACTATAAACCATAGAAAGTTTGTTACCTAACTCACAATTTCGCGTTACGTGGACGCGAATGCGATTCTATGGCCTGTGAGGCTTTGGCAAGAATTCAGATTTTTGAAAGTGCTTTGTGAGACTATGGTTGTTCTTCTTGACGTTCTATTTAGCGGTTCAGGAGTTTGTGAAATGTGCTTGTCACTTGTTGAAGATGTTTATCTATGTACGGTAAAGTGAATCATAGTTCACTGTAATTTGACGATATTTTTAGGACACGAAGTGTCTTCGCGTGGTTTTTGTATGATGATTGTTTCATTCAATTGAATTTTAGCAGTAAACTCCTTAGTGGTGACCAAGACAATAATATTAATCGATTCGAAACACAAGAATAAACAAACATAATTTGACCTACTGCTAAGAATGAGGCCAAAGTTACTTATCATCACAACCGTCATGCCCCATAAGTTACGCCCATAAATTACTTATGGCCTTTATAACATCAATCAATGGGAGCACGCCATCATCAGGTACTCAGGGATTTTCTTTAATGGCGGCTACATACGTCACGAACAAATTGTTTTCGGAAGGCAATTAAGGCTATCCTGTCGACCGCAGTAGTAATTACCTCTTTTTATTTGTATTTAAGCAAAAAGACTGTAGACAAGTGTTGTACGAACCAAGCTTAAAAGGTCGCGCTTTTGGCTGTATACGTAATATTGAAGCACGGCCACTGATGTAATGAGGCTACCCACGACACCAAAACATGTTTTGCGAATTAGAAACTCTCTCAAACTTAATTAAGACATGTTTAATGTTGTAAAACAAGAATGAAAACTGTCTCAAATACATAAATTAATAGAAATAAAATGCTGTTCAAAAGCTTCCGCGACTCATTTAATCAAAGATAACGGTAATTTTGATGGTTGGATCACGTCACAATTTCGCGCAGAGCTTCATCTACAAAAACTACAAACAGACTCGTTTACTATTGTACAAACATACTTGACATAATTTTTTGCTACAATATCTGAGACGAGACGATTAATCCAGACATTTTGAAGGTCAATCTTGCTATAACAGCAACAGCTATCGTATAAAAACGTAGAGCCAAGGTCTGAAATGAATAGATGTTCGCAGTTCACTTATGAAATGTCACATCATTGTTAGGAGTGCGGTTATTACACTATTAGTTTGAACATGAGCACAACCTTCGTTGCAGCGTTCAATTTGAATAACAACGGGTTGGGTCTACCTACACGCTATTGCGAAGTCTGGCGAGAAACTGCCACTTTTGGTCCTATTCAACTTGCCCACGAAAGTAATCTGATAATTATTTCGAAGTGGTTTTAGGAGACGAATGCATTTGATGTTGATACGAGATATTCTAAACTTCTTTCCGTTCTTGATATTGGGAAGTTCGATGTCGCCCGGTCCGCCTTTGAATAATAGATAATGTTATGATCTTGGTTGCGTATCATAACCATAATGTTTTCCGCTTCCTCTATTACATTTCGGAACTTCCTTATTATTGTGCGTACGCATGTGTATATATCTGTTCAGTATTGAAGATTATCAATAACAAACAAACGTCCTCTCCACGCAAAGTTTACAATTGGAAGACTGGTCTGTCTTTTCTTTCCATTGTTTACGAGATGCATCTTATCAACTGATTGTTTGATAAAGCCAATGCAATAGCTGTTATTCCGTTTTAAGTGATAAAACAAACTATTTGGATTGCAGTATGGTGAAGACAAACGTGACGAAATGATCTTTAAACCTAGATTGTACTGAGTACAGTTATCAAGACTTACTATCCATGAGTTTTCTATTCTACATGTTTTACATATAACTGATAACTTGAACCAAGTTTTATTGTACACTTGATTACCATATTAGCGTGTTCGCAGCTAATGTTTATCCTTCAATACAGCCAAGTGCTTCCTAAAATAAACAACGGAATAGGAAAACAGCGCATCATTACTCACCGTCTGCCTACAATTGAACGTAGCCTAGACTAGCATTACATTGTTTGCGGAGAAAAGTTTTACATCCGCCTAAACGTTCGTTACGCGTCGCCGCGCCCCGTCACACCTACCATGAAATTGTGCACATGAAATCTGCACGTTTTTCTGACAATCACCGCTGAGTTTCTCGCGAATTTTGATTAAAACGAGGAAAATTGTAACGGGAAGCCCTGAAAGGGATCCCCCGATGACAGTTTCAAAGGATTACAACAATCTTGCGTGCGCTATATTACTACCAGACTGATATTCGTGGGTAGGGCTTATCAAATATTAGTATCGGCCACCGTTCTGATTCCGGCTTTACTTTATGTTCATAATAACTTCTTATCTTCATTAATGCGAACGTCTAAACCGCAATCGTGTCGAGTTTCAAGAACAACTCTGCTTATGTAGCAGTGTTTGTTAGACAGCTGCCTACGCCTTATGAATTCGCATTACTTGTATTATGGTTACCATTTTAGTTATTCGTCGAACTGTTACATGATTGGGTGGTTCGCTCTCTTTTTAAAATGCCCTTTTTAAGGGGAAAATACAAACATTTTTCTCGGAAAGTTCAGCACGTTGACAGACAAAGCCCTCCCCTAACATTCAAGGCACTTTCGTTTTGCGCAATTGGAAAAGTACTGCGAAGCCGTGAAAATGATCTCCGCTGAGATTTGCGCAAGGTCCCGTTGTTCTATTAAACGTGGGGGAAATACTTTTATTTTTTTGTTGCTAACTTTTGGTTGCCAATTTGCATAGAAAGTTCGATATTTGGTTTGGAGCCGTCGGAGTTAACTATTTTCATCTGTGCCGATGTTGTGTTTATGGTGTTACGGTACCATATTTGTTTTGATCTTCTAACTTCGCTTCTATCAAGATCTTTTTTACCGTTAGGAGAAATATCACCTCCCACTAGATTTACCTCCAAATCGTCCACTTAACATATACTTTGATACTCCATATGGTACCCAAAACAGTATTTTCCCCTCAGACCTTTGGAGAAAACGTAGTGACGTACAATAGAACATCCAGTCCTCGTAAGAGTGGCAACATGCTTGTGTCTGGAACAATATTATTGTATTGAAACATAACCTGTCGACGGTCTGGCAACGTCGCATCTACGAATGCATTTCGCATAACGTATTTTGCTTGAGGCGCGCAGTTCCTAAAATGACCAGACACGCGACTGTGGGTGTCAACTCTTGATAATGAATACATTGTAGTTTCTAGTCTAGACGGATATGATAATTATATTGAAGTAATTATATTTATTATAAAAACCTACCAGACAGTTACAGGAGATGATTTAATAAGTCTTGCAATTTTTGTTTCGGAACGAGTAATTTTAATAAAACATTAGTCTTGATAATTTCTCCACGTTTTTCAAAGCTAGTTGTATTTACTCGCTACTGTTCTGAATTCGTCTAGTGCGATAACCTTGCACCGCCCTGGGTACTAATTTACATGAATTCTCTAGAAAAAACTCACGTTCTACACGCAAATATTTTATGTTTTCGGTTACCTTCCTCATTCATAGGTATTTTTTACGAAAACGAAGCCATCCTCAGGTACATTAGGAATTACCGTAGGATATTTAATTAGTAAAACGATGATTAGCTCACTCTTTGGTAGTCGGTTGCAATAAAGAATCATAAGATTTTCTTTCCTTCAGAACCACAAAAACAACTTAAAATGTCCAATTAATATGATGATTAATATACTATGCTGATAGCATTTTATTATTAACTTCCGCCAGCGATTTCACTCGCGTCCCGTGGGAATTACTCCACGCACCTCGATAAAAAGTAGCGTATTATTTTCCTCGATAAATGCGCTGCCTAACATCGAAATACTTTTGTAAACGGACCAGACTTGTTCTTGAAATTAGCGCGTTAAAACACTGACTCTCTTTAGCGTTATCCCGCGTTTTTACTCGCATCTAGTAGAAAGAACTGCCCGTACCTGAATAAAATATAGCCAATGTTACTCGGGAATAGTGTTGCTTTCCAACAGAGAAGTATTTTTCTAATCGGTTCAGTACTGTCGGAGCCTTTAGAGTAGAAATAAAAAAAATATTATCTCTCTGTCATATTTTAGTACAGATTCTCTAATGTGGTTATTCCTTGTTGCAGATGGTACGGCTACGAAAAGGACCACAACATCCTGGTGATGGACCTTCTTGGTCCATCACTGGAGGACCTCTTCAACTTCTGCTCGCGCCAGTTCACCATCAAGACTGTCCTTATGCTGGCAGGTCTGTATCCATACTGTTCCGGTCCCTAGGGAATTTTAGAATGTTCTAAAAAATGTATGGTCCGTGGTTTCAAAAGCCTGGAACATAAGTGTGTTTTCAATTGATGGCAAAGGGCTCTTTCGCTGCTCACACTGCCCGGACCTTTTCCCAACTATGTTGAGAGTCTGCTTCATAAGGAGGGATTGCCTATCAGACCTCCTCAAAGAATTTACCCGGGCAACCCACCCGATACTCCTTCCTTGGTAAGACTGGTTGTCAGACTTAATGGCTTCTGATTTTCCGCAACGACTGCCAAGGATATTAAATGACTTTTATTCGTCGAAAATAAGGTCTCTTGTCAGCTTCTTTAATTTGTATATTCAGAAGTTAATGTATAATTGTTTGAAATATAATGAGATATAATTAGGCGTATAAGTACCCACTCTATGCTAATGATTATGTTCACTTTTCTTTTCATACTCATTCGCTATTGTTTACATAACTTGTTTGAAGTAATTACGTATGATTAGCATTAAAAGAGCTAATAATATGTCTTGTTTTTCTTGGTAATCTTTTAAGTAGCGTTCAAACAAAACAAAACGTGCAGGGCTAATTGAAATAATACCTTGTTGATCAAAACAATGCTTCCAACATTTTAATTATTTATTTTTTTATTTACGTCTTACTCATTTCCTTTACTGTTCTTTTTTATGCACACATCGGACTTTCAAGGTAATTTTCACTAACTTCTAACACCCGCTTACCTTCCTATTTATTTTCTGTCATAACTTGAATGAAGATTTGGATGAAGATACCTTAGTAGACTGACTCAGTAGTAGCCTCTACTCAGCCGTTTTAGCTGGTTAAAAGCGTCAAACACCTACAGATTATCACAGTCTCTTTGTGTTCATTGTTTAACAAATGTCTCCTAGCTCATATTACCCAACTTTCACAAGCGTGCACCCCTTTAAATCCCTCTTTTGGTCCTCAGATCAAATGCTCGGGCGCGTGGAGTTCATCCACTGCAAGTGCTTCATCCACCGTGACATCAAGCCGGATAACTTCCTGATGGGCATCGGCCGCCATTGCAACAAGCTCTATATGATTGATTTCGGTCTCGCCAAGAAGTTCCGGGACCTCCGCACGCGTGCCCACATCTCATATCGCGAGGATAAGAATCTTACTGGTGAGTGATGAAAGTAACTGGTAAATGTAGACTAATAATAAAGAGGAAACATTTTTTTCTCTGTTTATACCCGAAGCGCTACGAAGGTACTGATTTGAAAAATGTTTCCACTATTGCAAGCTATACTCTCCCCGAGTAACATAGCCTATATTTTTTCTGGGTACCGGGTTTAGTTTCCATGGGACGCGGGTGAAAACGCGAGGAACAGTAAAACACTAACTAAAAAGTGTGAGGTTTTGGTTTTAAATTGCTGTTTAAAGTTGGAGAGCGTTTCTGCGGGTAATTTGAGTATTCTGTGTATTGTTTCTGAAATATAAAGGTACCGTTACCAATATATTACCTATTGTTGCAACTGATACTTGTCCGGGATAGTCAAGCAATACATTACTGTTATTAGCCCGCCGAACAAAAGCGCTGAGAAATACAAGTAGTATCTCCCAGCCCCGTATAAGTTCCCTCGTTTAATACAGTTAACTTAATACCCGAGTGAGTCATGGTACTTGGTATTTGAAGCGTGCGCGCCGTTGCCATGGTTACCTAACAATGGCTGATACAGATCAGAGCTTCGTTTTAAGTACATGGGGAACTAGAAAAGCCTGTTTTCACAGCGTAGGAATTATTCAGTTCATTAGTTAGTAATTGCAACATTACTGTAAACTTGCAATAAATGCAGTCTAACAGTGCATAATTTATTGTTCATTTACGGTATTGATAAGTAACTTGCATCATAGCATGAAAATGAGGAACTGTTGTGTCACGTGATAAAATTATAGCAATCAATAGATTTATCGTACTAGTAATTTAATATAACTTTTATCAGCATGATAACCATGCAAACAAACGTACAAAAAGTACCCTAATCGCAATTTATTTTGAAGATAATCTTTTATCGATAATTTAGGAAACTGCACTATTTCGTAGTTTAAAATCCTGTTTTGAACAAGTAAATACTAAAAGCCATTCTATAATCTGAATTTGTTGAAAATATTTAGGTAACACAGATTTCAGTATCTATCAAAAGAATAAACATATTTTGCTAAGACCCAGAATAACCAAACATGGATTGTTCCATCTTTGCAAAATTCCCAAAAAATCAACTGAAAGCTTTTTACCGAATTAGACGTACTAAATACGCATTGTTTGTATCAGGCACGGCTCGGTACGCATCGATAAACGCCCACCTCGGCATCGAACAGTCGCGGCGGGACGACATGGAGTCTCTTGGATACGTGCTCATGTATTTCAACAGGTAAGTCAACTAAGAACTTAGAAACTAAAGGTATTTCTATGCTAGGCCTGTGTAACGACTAGTATGAGCCCTAGTCTTCTTTTATGTTTCTATAAGAGTAGGCCTTACTCTGTAGGATGGCCAGATCAAAAAACATGAAATCCCCACGCCTGATTTCCAGAAAAGTCTTGAGATTTTTTTAACTGTACAATTTATTTTCCCGATAACAATAGACACTGCAGATATCGTTTTACCAAAGAAAGACTTTATTAACAGAAAAAGGTCCTCAAATTCATATACTGTTTAGGATATAAATATAAAGTACATTCAAATTCATTCTTAATTCACAACTTTTACTACGCAATATAAAATCGTTGTTCGTCAGTCACATTCACATAGTACCTGTATTTATATGAGAAAATTTCTATAGAAACACAGACATGTCGTACATTATTTTCACCGGAGTCGTGCGTGTTTCGGTTGTTAATCGAACAACGTCACGGAATGCGTAGCTCCTGTTCGATATCTATACAACTGATATCGATTCTCAGTATTATGATTCATAGGTCACTTTGAATCACGAATCTTCACGACAAAATTTCCCAGAAAACTAAAACAAAAATATAAAAGTATTTTCCATTTTGAAGCTGTGTTGGCCTTTTTGAAAGGCACGTCGAGATTAAATCTGCAAAAATAAGCGAACGCTTTCTTAGCGTGATTATTTGGCATGATGCCCAAGAACGTTTTCTTATAAGCTTCAGGATCTTTCTTTATCCTTGACGTTGCGGTTTATGCATTCCACGTCTCACGTTTTCGAAAAAATATTGCGCAATAATTTGCGAAACTACCAATGAATTATACGACAGGAACGTATCGATAGAATGTCTTTAAATCCTGTGATTATTTATACAATTTCTATCCTTAGCTAGACATTATTTATTTATTAATTTGGATTAAAACACCATTTAGTCGTAACGGACAAAATTATCCCAAGTTACAAAAAATACTTCGTAACTGGTCTCAGTCATCCGATAGCCGTATTCCGGTTTCTCTTGCGGTTGATCCGGCCTGCATGTCCCGACTTGTTGCAATCTGACTCAGCGAGGACCCGTTTCGATACGTTACCGGTCCAATAAGGCCGTTGCATTTCAAATGTGGCTGGTTGCTGGGACTTGCGCAATTTTATTGTCAATTTTACTGTTATTGTATCTGGATGATTTATTGTATAGTCAGGTCTTCAAATATAAAGTTCCAGTAGACATGTCTAAAGTATACCAAAAGGATATTTTCTATATTGTTATGTTACAGATTCCATATCATAGTTCCATCATAGGTCAATTTGCGTTGCGAAAATCATTCGATTTCGAACCGTTTTTTAAGTTGAATCTTCTTCAGGATATTTTTTTTTCTCTCCTATAACTAATTGGAATACATGCTGCGTAAGAGTTGTCTTATAATACATTTTGTTTTCTATAACAGAGGCTCGCTGCCGTGGCAAGGCCTGAAGGCGATCACCAAAAAGCAGAAGTACGAGCGGATCAGCGAGAAAAAGATGTCTACGCCCGTTGAGGTGCTCTGTAAGGTAAGGTTTCATTCTACTTTATACGCGGATTCTGGCGTTCATGCTCAAAGTCACGTTCGCCTTCTAAAGGAGTCCTTAGCAGGACATCTTACTTAGGCTGAACGCTCTCGTCTGATAAATCGGTGAACGTTTCTTGTAGGAGAAAAATAGTACGCACTGATAATATTAGAGCTACGTTCACGTCCTACAAAAAGTCGAAAAATCCTAGTCAGAAAGTTCTACAAAAGAGTCTTAATATTTATGTCCTACGAAAAGTCTGACAAGGGCATCCTAATATTCTTTCACATTTCGGTCTTCTTTCAAAGTAGAAAACTATGCTGATTTAAAAAGTACCTTTAAAACAATTCGCACTAACAACCGATTAATGAAAACAAAAAGAACGCAGATTCTTTTAGACTTCACTCCATAAACGTTATCGCTACTCGTCACGTGTGCCACACGTGAATGTGACGAGATTAGACACAAGTTTACCACAGACGCAGGTATCTTTCCATGGTCCACGGTAATTGAATAAGCGTTGTGCATAGCCTACTAACACAGCTGACTTGACTGCGCGTGAGCGGTAATGGATTTGAACCTGCGACCTCGCGGAGAAGGTCGGCGAATTAAATCTTAACTCTTTGGCTTGTTACGTCACTGATTTATACTTAGTTTATGTAGTTGGGTTAGTTTTAACTGGTGATATTGGAAAGTGTTATCGATACATTTAACTATCGAACGCTAGAATTCGACCATTTAACTTGAAACGGCACCATTTTTAGTCGAAATTACGACACCATTTTAATTCGCCGATTTGACCTCTTATTGGCCAAGTTTACACAATTAAATGGCTCACCCTTATTATAATGAATTGGCTATTCATTTTATGATGTTAGTGAATTAATTTAAATCACAAATCCAATAGGCCGGATGTAAAACTTGTATAAATAAATACGAAGGTCTCGTATGACACCTGCACTTGTTAATTACGTTAAATTCAATCAGTCTTCCTTGTAGGAATTGCGCACATAGAATATTAAGTTTTCGTCGACTAATAGCAATTTAGTACGTGGTTATCACATACTTTTGAAACATGGTTTCAACTTACGCCCTTTCTCAATATATCTATTTTTAATTTGATTATTAAAAATGGAATTTTATCGTAATGTCAAAATTCTCTTTAATACTAGAGAGTAAGCAATCACACAATTTTATAGGCCGCTAATTATTGCCACCAATATCTTGGCAGCTAACATAAGAAATACGTATTGTATTAGCGCCAGTAAAAGCATGATTTACAATATAACAATAGTTACAATTATGATATCTTTTATTTGTTATGATTAAGTGTTTTTAATGCTCACAGATTTAGTATAAAGTTCCATACACCATCATTGACATGACACACTGCATTCCGAAAGGAAACAGCTGACTTACGCGCTACCATAAAAGCGCCATGGATGACTTGAAGTAAATTGTATTGCTTTATAAACTAAATTATACCAAAATCGAAATCGACGTGAATTATTGTATGTACTTGTGTGTGATCGAATGGGTATTTTGATAAATATATGGTGTCTTATGACTACTAAATCATAACATTAATTATCATCGTCGTCCTGCCCTTATCCCAATTTTGGGGTCGCGGTCGGCGCAGAATGTTTTCTCCTTCCGTACTCTTCTATCTGCCGTCATTTCACAAGTAACATTTTTCCCATATCGGCTTAATCAGAACATTAATTAAAACATTTTATTTACAACAGGGATTCCCGGCCGAGTTTGCGATGTATTTAAATTACTGCCGTGGACTGACCTTCGACGAGGCTCCTGATTACATGTATCTAAGACAGGTGAGTCACTATTATATTGTATTCAATAGTATACTAAATTACGCGTAAAATGTGTCACGTGCGTACGGGTATTTGTTAATTACCAATTAGCTGGAATTTGCGTAGTAAAATTCATTACGCGTAGTAGGGAGTGAGTGCTGTAAATTTGTTTAAATTGACACTATAATATAGGAGTTGTAAAATATGGTCAGGTTAAATACTTTGTAAAGAATATGGGTTTGATTCGTGGGTTGTAAAGTGTTGTTGAGATTTCATTTTAGTAACAGTCTGAATTAAGTAGGAGTTGTAATTATATGAGAAAAAAAGCCTATAGGTTTTGGACCATTCTTGATGACAGGATGTGTCAAGAAAAATGGAAATTCATTATAGAAATTTGAGAAATAAAGTGCAATGGAGCGTCTTCTAAAAATATATCTGGGACTGATCACAGCCTTGCCAGCAAGGCGACGAATTATTATACTTACAGATATTGTCATTTTATCTCTGAAGTCTATCAGATACTACATTGTTATTGTAAAGCCTAGATTCTACATGCTTTTCAGCCACGTGAGTAGGTCAGATTACAAAGTTAAATGCAGATTTCACGCTGTCACATGCACATTGTATTTCAATGCAAACGTTTTGGCCTATCGTATTGCAGTGACGTTCTTATTGTAATAATGAAGATTTTATCTAAACAGTGGCCTAGAGTACTGAAGCACTGGGTTTGAGTTTATCGCGACTGATCTAGGCTATCAGAATGCCTTGATATCCTTTAGTTTAGAATTTACTAATAAAAATGTAAGGGACAGACAGTATACAAACAGGACAGATAGTAGGACAAATAAAAAAGGTATATAAACGTTTGGAAATCATCTTACAAAGAGCCATCTATTTCCTCCCGGTTTTCCCCGCGTCCTGGGGGAAGTACTGCCCGTATCCGATAAAATGTTTTTTTATAGGTCTGCCCAACTCAGTCATGGCCACTGGATGACAATCTTGATCCACCAGCTGTTGTTTTTTGAGTAAAATAAAAATATATGTGACATAATGGGTTTATTTCGTTTGCACAGCTGTTCCGCATCCTATTCCGCACGATGAACTACCAGTACGACTACACGTTCGACTGGACGATCCTGCGCCAGCGCAAGCAGCACATGGAGGCCGGCGCCGCGCCCGCCGACCGCCGCTCGCCCTCCGTGCAGCGCCGCGCCCAGCAGCAGCCCTCGCAGCCGCCGCCCAACAACGAGGTACTGTCAGAGGCCTATCAGACCTCCACAACCACAGACTCCTTCTTCCTTCATCATCATCCTCCGAGCCTTTTGTCCCAACTATCGGGTCGGCTTCCAGTCTAACTGGATGTAGCTGAGTACCAGTGCTTTACAAGGAGCGACTGCCCTATCTGACCCCCTCAACCCAGTTACCCGGGCAACCGAATACCCCTTGGTTAGACTGTTCCTTCTTCCTTCCTATGAAATGAAATCGTTTATTTTGCAAGTTGGACATTACATCACTTTTACACGTCATTTTAAGAACGCTGGGGTCGCCATTTCCTAACTGACTGATCCCTGAGAAGAAACGCCGAAACAAACTCAAGGGCCATAGTCTCTTTCAAAGTCAAAACATGTTATAAATCAAATAACCATGTACGCGGTCTGGAATGGCCTTTTGAGGAAAGAGCCACATGATAATTCCTGATCCATCCTCTCTCCTCATAAAAGTATCCAGTTTCCCTAAACTACCCTGAAACCCAAATTACTATTTGACTCGATAACATTTTTGTTAAAAAAGATCTGAACCAATAGGCATTTCTTTTGAAACTTGTGGTTACAGTATGTACCCACTCTCTCAAAATGTATTCAACCAAAACTTAAACATCAAATGTCGGAAATTTTCTTGCAGTTATCAACTGCACTGTCACTTACATTACTGCTTGCATTGTTTATTCACTGACTGCGAAGTCCAAACCCATGTTAGCTATAAATAATTTCGAAAAAGGATTGTCATAACGTAATTATTGTTATAAATGAACAATACGTCTGTTATTTCGAAAACAATTAAAGGAGTTTCTCACGGTTTCCAAATTACTGCGCCCGTCTCATAATGTTACGTACCTTTTCCTTTTATATAATTCTCTTTTGAAATCCACAATTTCCCCAAAATTTTAACAAAACACATACACTTTAACTCGTTACAGACAATGGTCATTCCTAATATTCTGTGTTGATTTAGTTACTTGAGACATGAGCCTCATGCAAGTAACGTCAAATTCCTATCTCTTGTGAGCAAAACAACAGATTGATAGCATATTGGGAACGACCGTTTAATTCCCTTATCCTGTTCCTAACCTACCCTTGTTTCCTAGGTCAAATCCGTGCACGTAACGAACGACTCAGCGGCCAATAACAAACAGCCGGTCAAAGGCCACCAGTCCGTCAGTCAGCTCAAGAAGAAACTCACAGCGATATCATAAACATACAGTCTCCCAAACACCTCCCATGTCACCTGAATATGCACCATGTTCATAGAAAATGAGTGGTAACGCCTGTACATAACATACCATCCTCCCATAAAATACTCCCCTCAATGGTGTTTTTAAAAACTTTTTATATGGACTTCATAATGTCTCGTTTAGTTTGTCGAAGGCACGATTTCAAATTGTACCATATCGTAGTTTTGTACTGTATAATATGTCTCTAGTATGAAATCAATGTATTGTGTTTATAAACATCGTATCGAGCGGTATTTGTGGTATTGTTTACAATTGATAAGTTGAACTTTAACAAATTGCGAGGTACGCGTGACCAAGTGTGACTCATGCCACGGTCACGCACATCTACTCGTTCATTGTCAAGAAATATACTCACAAAAATAAAAAGTTTATATTTTTTTAACATAAAGTCGTCAAAAACATGACACAAAATAAAATAACGTAAAATGTGATACGAAAATTCGAGTTTTTCTTTATAATTCAATCGATTGACAAGAATATGGGTGCATATTCACGTAACATAACTCAGTAAATTTTAGTAAACGCGCTAATTAGTTATATACTAAATAAATGTTTGACAATCAAACCTTTATTTGAACTTCGAGGAGCATTAAGTTTACGCGAGTGGCAATAGAGATGATGTTTTATTTCAATTTTAGATATTTTATTATATTATCAGTGGATCGTGCAGTGGACCTCTAGCGCCACTCCGGCCGCGACGGTCGGCGGAACGTTTCGGAAACATTGACCAACAAATTGTCGCGTTCCCTAATCTGTTTTATTTTATGGTATATTTGTGTACAACTGTGATTGAATGTAACGTTGTGTGTATGTGTGTGTGCGGTTCGTTCACTGTAAATTTTTACTTTATAAGGTTTAAAAACATTATTGATAGTATTATTAATACATCCCCCAGTTGTGTGCTGTTAGCAAAGTATTTTGAACGAAACCTTTTTTAAGCTTTTGCAATCATATTGATGCTAACCGTACATAATTTATTATTACGAACTTGAAATGATTAACTCTTTCGATATAACGCATCGTAAATTTTATATTTTTAATTAATTGTCAAAAAATTGTATAAATTATAAAATGAGTGTTGCCAACACTAAAAATACTGTAATGTTTGAAATAAGATACAACATGACACGCTACGATGTGAATTTTGTATAATTTGAATAAAAAACCTTCAAGTAGTACTTGCGTATGATTTGCGAATACTGACATATTGGCGTGGAAGACACAGTCCTGCGGTAACTTAACGTGTTTTATTGTAGTATTAGACGGATCATAGCTAAAACCATTATTACCAACTAAAACATTTTGTTTATTGAGAAAAGTAATCAATTCATAATAGAAGAAATAGTGTAGAAGTATTTTTCCAAACATTTAATTATTGGATAGGAAAGGCAAAACTTGGCTCACTTCACCATTTATAATTTTCAGAACATATTTGTCATCCAATTATTTCCTTATTGCATTGAAATAAGATGTAACTTGACCCACTTGACAAAATTTATAGTGTTCAGAGATATTTAGTTTCTCATCTAATGCCATAGTATTTAATTAGAGCAAAGAATATGCTTGATGAACAGAAAACTAATAAATGTTTTTTTTCTTCCGCAGTGAAAGAGATTACGACGTTCGGCAGCCCCGGGTGGTCCGGTGAAGAAGAGAGCGCGATAACATATGTCAGTGTGTGCGTGCTTGTGTGTGTGTGTGTAGGTGTGCCGCCGAACGCGTTCCTCAGGACTCGTCAGTCGAGCTCGCGGCGCCGCGACTGTCCGCGACTCATACAAACGTTATACTGTCGCGCGACACGTACGACGGACGCCACGGCCACTGTTTTAATACATAGCTGCACTGCAGAACCACAGTCACAGTGGTCTTATTATATTATTGATCTTTCTGTGTGGCCACAGATACATTCGTCTTTTTTTACTGTATAATATTTAACTGTAAATTACATTACAGATGTTCATACAATTACACTAGAGAAATATTCATTATTAATTCAGTTTGTAGTTATGTAACTCGATGATTGTTTAGTTTTCGATGTTAGTTTTCTAATTTAGCTAGTGTTCATACTGTATCGTTAGTGCCGTCGGTATTGCAATCTGTTCTCTGTACATACGCGAATTGTGTTGGGAATACCGCCGGCCGTTCGACGCGCAACACTATATCGGCTAGAATTGTTCATTAAAATTTGCAGATTTGTAATGAATATAGTAGTCTATAACAAACGTGAAAAAATGGTAAAAATGAAAAAAAAAAAAAAGAAAACGATGTGGTAGTTGATAAGTGAATTAATTGAATTGATTTCCTGCCGTTTGGAACGCACACTGCCTAAATAAACAAACATAGACTTTAAGATTATTTTTTAAATAATGTAATTGCTATTATTTTGGGAATATTTCACTTATAAATTGTACATAGCCGCGGGTAGTGCGCGTTCCAAGCGGATGCTGGTACAGCGGTATATTTTATTTGATGGTTATAAAATTGTAAATACATAAGCTAGTAAACTTGTTTTAATCACTACATATTTTTTTAAGAAAGCACTAATTGCGTTTGATTTGTGGCGTATTGTGATACTGAATGTAATGTACTGAGAGGGCTCGACCCTGAGTACTTAGAGAAACTAACTTGTCCGGATAGTTAGGATACTTGGAAATAGTAACCTACTGGACTGTTGAGTCACTCAGATCGCTAATGTTTCTCAACACGTAGAGCCCAAACGGGACTGCGATCTATCAGGTTTCCAAAGACTCTGAAACTTGATTTTAACTGGAATGAGTTTCATTTGGGGTTTTATACGCCTCAGTTTTTCGAATGAAAAACATTCCATTTACCACTCAAGCTATCAATGATTAGACTTGAACGGAATTCATGTTTTATACAACCTTCTTCACCATATGAATGTATTTTCATGAAGTGATTCCCGTTAGGAAACTCGCGTAGTCTCGTCGTGATTGTCGACGCCGTGAAATATTTTTATATTGAACGACCACTATACAATGCTTCCATAGTTCGAATGCCACGAGTATCATAATACACCATGTTATTTTAAGACATAACTATAAGTTTCCGGAATGACTAGTGCGAACGAAGTGTGAACGAACAAATGGAGACAAAATTATAATAACGTTATATATACCATGTTTAGTTACAATGTTGGTATGTTTGACCCACTGTGAGTGATATTATGGATCTCATTCCTTGCAAATTCGGTTTTATTTCGAGACTCAGTAACACTGGTTCAGGACACGCATTTTGTCTCCAGTTGTGTGTATACTCAGTGTGTCAACACTCTATAAATTAATAAACAGTAATAAACTATTCTTTGGTTTCTTTTTCTATCCTTTGGGTTTTTTTCACCCTTGCAAGACGTTAGTTACAATTAGGGCTGCCATCTCGAATTTCGCCAAACCCGGACAAAGATTAAAAAAAACCCGGACATTTGGCGTAAATCGCATTTTTCCCAAGACGACTCCGAAAATAATTGTATTTAAAAAAATATATACATAATTAAAGACACCCTACTCGAAGTGAAATAGTTTATGGTACTGACATGAGCTTAAGCACGGTATAAAATGTAATGTAATTAGTATTAACAAACATTACACTGTGTTCTTTAACGATAATATCTTTAAAATCGATCGATCAATTTTACACATATTTTAATTAAGCAGGGAAGAAAATTCCCTTAGCGACTTCTACAAAACTGACCGATTGCTCGTTCAGGGATATCGTACTGTTATTGAGATAAAAGGAAATAACCGAATTCTTATTGGAATATTTTATTATAGTATAGGGAATGTTGTTGTATAAAGGTAACTCCAAAAATATTAATAATTTGTATTTCTTTCTTTGAGCAAATTAAGTGTCTTTAATTAGTTGACCATGTCGGAGACGGTCATTAGTACGGACACTAAACGAGACGCAAGCACGCCCTCTGGTGGCGTTGCCGGGGAAACATTTTTTCAACAAGCGGGTTATTAGAGTTTAGAGCACTAACCTCCTTCCTCAACATTACCAGATATCCACGATGACGAACGCAATTTTCGTTCTAAATAAACGCCTTATAAATAATTCGCTGAAAGCGACGAATTTCCGATTTACTACATTCAGTTTTCCTTATTCTTATTATAACAAATTATGTGCGACGCCTGGAACATCGAGAAGTGAAACTACAAGGTATATTAAATCTAGAGGATGTCAAGTCGTAAGAGTAACAAAACCAATTATACATTTTACACTTTATTCAACATTGTCATATAACTTACAGTAATTAACAATAAATTTTCACATAATTGTTATTAGCCGTCACTGGCTATGTACAGAACACCTATTCTAAGTCGTAACATTCGAGAAAAACACCGATTTAAACAGCATAACGAGGATAGGTACGTAGGTATCTAATACTGATAGTAACACTAAAAAAGATTCATTTGCATCATAGAAAACATACACGATTATAGGTAAATGCAACTTAATTATTAAAACAGGTACGTTATGAGCTATTGTTAAAGTGTGCGTTCGCGCAGCGGAATGTTGTTGAATTTAAAGATTTTAACTATGCAGATAATTAGTGTAAGACGTCCTATAATTGTGTATGGTAAATAAAAATTTGTGTATGCAGCCATTGTGGAGGAATTCACCAAAAACAGATTCCGCTGGGCGAACGTTGGCGAACGTTGTCCTGGCGGAACTTTTTTTAATCCATAGACTTTAGAAGAAAAGAGATGTGTCCGAAAATTTGTGTGTATTTGTGTATAATTAATTATGTATGAATGAAATCAGTGCATGCATAAACTTCGGAGAAATTCAAGTTTCCGCTACGCGAACGTTTGGCCATTAGCTAGTTTTCATATAAAGCGCTTACATAGAGAGCTGTAGATTTTTACATACGTTGTTTTGAATTTGTTTATATTTGTTTAAAAAACAGATTTAGAAAAAGTCGTAGGGTTTAAAAGATAAAAATATAAACGTAAAATACACTTATTAGGTCTTAGTTCTTAAAGTATGCAGTTTGGGGTCTAGATTTTCACGTTTACACAAACCTTGTAAGTGTCTCCAACATGTTGCCAAGTATCAATGATGTTCCGTTAGTAATTAAAAAGTTATAGGATATTTTACCATGAACAGATCACTGTTTACAAAGCAGTCGAATATCACGACGTTCTAAAGGAATTGCATGGTAAAATGTATGCCAATAATTAGTTTAATCATTCAACTATTCACTTGCAAAATTTCATGTCATTAAATTCAGTAATTAAAGAAAGACAATTATAATACTGACGGAGCATCGAAACCCTACATTATCCGACCAAGTTCGGATAGCTACAAAAAAGCGGCCGTGCCATATGTCTAAGCAACGTTCTTAACTTGGAAGGTTAGTATATTTATTAATATGGTACAGTTGCGTACACAAGCGTTAGGAAAAAATAAAACAATTGCATTTCTTGAATGAAAAATATTTTTTAATAATAATGCCACTATCTACGACATTTTAGTTAAAATACGTAACGTTTAATAACGTTATTTTTAATCACGTAGTTAAGTAATTTATGTAAGTAATAATAATAAAAATATTTTTGTACACGGATATTTAAACAGAGAAGTACTTGTCAATTGAAGATTTATTTTTATCGTAGATAGTGGCATTATTATTAAAAAATAGTTTTCAATCAAGAAATACAATTGTTTTATTTTTTCCTAACGCTTGTGTACGCAACTGTACCATATTGATAAATACTAACCTACCAAGTTAAGAACGTTGCTTAGACATATGGTACGGCCGCTTTTTTGTAGCTATGCGAACTTGGTCGGATTATGTAGGGTTTCGATGCTCCGTCAGTATTATAATTGTCTTCCTTTAATTACTGAATTTAATGACATGAAATTTTGCAAGTGAATAGTTGAATGATTAAACTAATTATTGGCATACATTTTACCATGCAATTCCTTTAGAACGTCGTGATATTCGACTGCTTTGTAAACAGTGATCTGTTCATGGTAAAATATCCTATAACTTTTTAATTACTAACGGAACATCATTGATACTTGGCAACATGTTGGAGACACTTACAAGGTTTGTGTAAACGTGAAAATCTAGACCCCAAACTGCATACTTTAAGAACTAAGACCTAATAAGTGTATTTTACGTTTATATTTTTATCTTTTAAACCCTACGACTTTTTCTAAATCTGTTTTTTAAACAAATATAAACAAATTCAAAACAACGTATGTAAAAATCTACAGCTCTCTATGTAAGCGCTTTATATGAAAACTAGCTAATGGCCAAACGTTCGCGTAGCGGAAACTTGAATTTCTCCGAAGTTTATGCATGCTCTGATTTCATTCATACATAATCAATTATACACAAATACACACTAATTTTCGGACACATCTCTTTTCTTCTAAAGTCTATGGATTGAAAAAAGTTCCGCCAGGACAACGTTCGCCAACGTTCGCCCAGCGGAATCTGTTTTTGGTGAATTTCTCCACAATGGCTGCATACACAAATTTTTATTTACCATACACAATTATAGGACGTCTTACACTAATTATCTGCATAACTAAAATCTTTAAATTCAACAACATTCCGCTGCGCGAACGCACACATTGTTAAAATGAAAAATTACCTAAAGTGGTTACACTAGATTACTTGGTCACACCGAGCGTCAAAAAAATCTTGCAGATGCAAACTACTTCTAGATTATCTTTAAATGACAAAGGAATATAGACACCAAAAGTTACATTTTATGTGGACCTTGTGAATTGTTATAAATAGGTTCACACCCATTAAAATATACTATGTACGTGAAGAGATCGTGCCTTATCTATTCAAGTAGGTATTAGAAACGTCCAAGTTACCTACAATCTGAACCACACGTAGCTTAGACTACAGAGCACGCATGGACCTTCCAGGTTGTTAAGTTTTTTGAAATTTCAAAATAATAAAATGTCTTTTGAATACATTAACGGGTGAAAAGGCTATGATAGACTACGAGTATAAACTTCCTAGCAAGGTGATCTACATACACTATGGGTAGTTATCGAACGATGACGTTACTGGTAAAATTACGCGTTGTGTGAAAATTACATTGATATAAAACCTTAACATTTTATGCAATAGTTCACTCTAGCATAAAGTTGCACTCTGGTGAAAAATTATGAAGTCCGTAGCGCGCGAGACAATTTTCTCTAATGAATCTGCAACTGACTTTCAAAACCTGGTAACTAACTTAAAATATGAAATAGTCACTTATAGAAACAATTGCGAAATGACTTGTGATTTAGTATTTTACTGTCTACATGTAGAGTGAACTATTTTGCGTCAATAGCTTAATATTGAACTTTAATTGCTAATCAATTGCTGTGTTACGTTTCTTCCATTCTTGAGAGTGAGAACAAACTCGGTATTTGGTATGTTTCACAAATTGTTTTTTTTTTTTTATATAAAAGCTTGCAAGACTCAATACATTAGGAAAAAAAACAAACACGTTGATTATGCCAATAGCAATTAATTAGCAACTAACAGGGATGCCATTTCAAAGCCTTGTGGATCTTAATTTTAACGCTAGCTAGTAGAGCCTACCCATGTAAGTCTTGCTGTGTCGATCTAGCATTGTTACGTTGCTATGCTACGGTTTTACTTTATTATTATCAGTGCTATTTTAATTACTTTTTATTTTACCATTCTAACGTTTCGCAAAATTTATTTGGGTCTAATTTCTATTGACTGTGATGGCTAGAAATTCATCAATTTAGCTGCAACGTGCGTCGATATTATGCTTTACCATTACAGATTTTACTTGGTACAGAATGTATTTCAAATCCACGTTATTTTTCTACGCTTCGGTGGTGATGCGAATCACGCTTTACTATATCTTTGCAGCTCTTCTCACTTTTATTATAACAGGCTATATACAGGATTTTCTGCTATCACAACAATCTTGCAATTTCGATGCGCAAATCTTTACCTATTTTAAAATGCATACTGTCCTTTCATCATGTCTTTTGCAACAGTGTACCTATATTGCAAAATTATCATTTCAATACTAAAGTGTTCAAGCTTACCTTGCCAAACTACGTACCTAAATTACTGATATGAATAAAGCTTCTGCAACTACATAAACATGATATAATTAGCTATGAAACAGAAAGAAATTATACGGCAGCATTATATTATTATAAATAGTTTAAAAATACATGTTCTATGATGGTCCACTACTATTTACATTTTAGGTCTTTTAAATATAACGTTTATTTTCACGTTTAAACGATTACTTTCTAGGCGTTGCTCTTTTTATCATAAATAGGTCTTTAATGAGAATAGGTTTAGGTAATCTAAGTTTACAAACTTAGATAGGCTTTTAAATATTAGCACGTAGCATTACATTCGTTTATCTACCAATTCTCCAAAATGTAAAACACAGATGGAAATTGGAAATAGTTATACAATTACTTATACTTAATAGCTATTTAATTGAATTCAACATCAAATTGACATTTATAATTGATGCGTATTTTTTATAAATTTAGAACTGTTTTTGTTAAATTTATTTATTAATTTGATTTATACAAGCTTGCCAATAGTATAAGAATGCAAAATAGGAAATATTGCATACAAGGAATGCGCAACGAATAGGAAATTCAACGTCCGTAATCGGTAAATGCATTCTTTTCAATGTTTGCATGCTATTCCTTCAATTTAGGAACTCCACCAATGATTTTATCGATATCAAAGTCAGAAGCGATGCATAATACAGCCTTCTTATTTTAACAATAGCAACACATCAAGTATCAAGAGAAGCCAATAGCGATTATTGTCGAAAGAATATTTGCCAATACATTTTAGACAACGATGTATTTAATTGACGATGACTAGGTTGGTACATGTAAGTATGAGAATTTATGTTTTTAATTTATTTAGTGTACTCGTGCACTATAATGTAGGTACCTAGTATTTATTAAACATTTTCTTGAATTTTCGTTACCACGTTTTAGTTTTGACGTATTGATGGTACGTTGATCTAAATAGGGATACGCCTTCATCCAACTAGAGAATATTGCCGTCATTGCAGAATTATGAACAGATGTTCGTTTATATTTTTTTGTTTATTTCCAATATTGTATATGAGGCAGTTTCTCAATATGTGAGAGGAATCTGTACACATAATCGAGGATTTTTTAATTCCTATTCTCCAGCTTTGCTAATACTGTTGGGACATAATTACAGACTAAATGCGTTAAATACACGTCGCGAGTGATACTTTGAGCGATGTTAAGGCTCATTTGGTCTAACTTAAGCTAAAGTGATTAAGTTATTCCTTATTCTAATGTGAACGCATTTTACTTAGGGATTACTGACTGACGTATCAGCCGATGTTGTATAAAAACTGTTATTTTTCTAAAACTACACGCGTTGTAGTTAACTAGGTAATCGTTTTTTTTACTTTGGAATGTCTAGCAAAGTTTTAAGTAAGTTTTTTTGTGTTTCATGCCTCAATAGGCATGCATCCTTTCAGTTAACACCTTCGAGTGGTGCAAAAAATTCTTAACTAATAAAAACAGCTATTCTTCTTAATATAGACACATATTAACTTTAAGTATTATCGCTAAAGAGATCACAGAGTTGGAATGGGATATACTGATTTAGTTTCAAAGGAAGAAGAAGATGCTGAGGTATTTCATCATCATGGAAGATGGGAGATAGAACAGGTCTTTGGAAGATGGGAGATTTCAGCGGATCATACATTTTGATACTACCTAACGAGGGTAAGGCTTTAAGCTAACAAATATATTATATTAATATAATTGTCGAGTTACGTACATTTAGTATAATTTGGATATATTAATTTAGGCATTTACTATTTAGGAACCCTATACAAAATACTATTTATAAAATAAATAGGGTAAACTTGAGAATGAAAATATAAATACATCGTGTGGAAGATCGGAGGATAGAAACCAGTTCGAGTAAAACTATTTACACAAAATTATCTACTTGCTGCCACTATTAAGAATAGCTGTAATAAAAGTACAAAATTCAATAAAAAATTAAACTTTCTCACATAACTATTGTAGTAATTCGTCAAACATCGATGTTTTGTGATAAAAATCTATACAAAATTATATTCAAACTAACTAATGATTTAGACTAAATATACATTATTCAGAAAGTGACTAAGTCATTTTGGTTTTAAAAATAATATCACAAACAAAAATATCTTATTTATAGTAGACATTACAATACGCGACTAGATACGTTCCGAAATGTAATTTGTCTAAAACTATGCAAATATTCATAAGATATTTATACATTAAAGCGAATAATTCTTTCTTGCTTCGTCACATTTACACAGACAATACGCCATAGATATAAATAATAAGTTATAGTAAGAATATGCATGGATTTGCGTTAAGTTCTTATCTTCAAATCTTGGCTTAAGATCATATTAGCCGCTTTGCATTGTTTAATAAACTTGCTAACGAGATAGTTGTTGAGAGAAATGAAAATTTCACAAGTGCAATGGTAGAAAACAGCAATTTGTGCGCAAGCAACACCAGTGCCTCACAAAGCTATTTACAAAAAAGAAACTATTTAAAACCTTTACATTATGAAATAGTGCACATTCGAGAGTAATTTTACCACAAAAATTTTGATTTTAAGACAATAACAACAAAAGCATTTTACAAAAAAACGCACTCATTCTATCAATTGAAGCATGCCTTAACGGAAACAGACGCTCAAACTATGAAACCGCTTAATATTATCGAAAAATCAATTCTAGCATTTCTATTGTGAAAGTCGGTGACCATTTTACTTAAGACCAATTAAGTCCTAAAGAGTAATATAATTATTTCGTTTAAAAAGTACAGAAACTAACATCGATGCTCTTTAATCATAAGACAATAGCGTTTTTACAAAACTTAACTAGTATGTGTATAGTAAAATAATATGTTTAATTCATTAAACATAGGCCGGCCGTTTATTTGAGATTGAAGTACAGTCAACTTCAGGTCAGTGGTAACAGTGTTAAAGGAAAATCGTACTTATTACTATTGAGTTAAGGTGCATGACAGTTACCACTGATGTGCGGTCTACCGTACATACAAAGAAAATAATAAATACAGTCACTAATAAATTCAAACCTTACTACCCTACTAATAAATACAAATATCTACAAATCCTTAACACAAATCAACTAAAACTTAATCTTTTAACTTATTATAAAGTTAATAAAATGGCTTAATCTTTACAAACGGGAAACAATTTAAAGTGCATTTTAAACACAAAAACCGTATCCACATTAGCCTATCAACTGTCAAACACAAACGTCATCTGTCACATTTGACAGTTGACAAGCGCGCCAAAAAGAAACGTCAAAAGAAAATGTTGCCAGGCGAAATAATTTAATAGCTAGAGACGCAGTCAGGGTGCGTGTAGTATCCAAACACGTTGAGCTCGTAGAGGCTGGCGAGGGTGATGAAAAGGATGTACCATATCATCAGTACTGCGCCGTACTTGCGGTCCAGCTTCCAGCCGTTGGCGTGAGTCGCCACCACCAAGAAGATCACGGTGGAGAATAGAGAGAGCGTTGAGTAGATCAATCCTGGAATTTTTAGAAACGTTTGATATGAATTTACTTAAATATTGAAGGCTCTTCATACACTCGGCAACGAAACACTGTGCAATTTGTATTGTAGTCGCTGAGAGGCCAAAATTGACGGATATCGATTATTTCGACAGGCCATGGATCCAAAAGGAAAAACAATATAAATTAATCTTGAACACGATTCTTATCGAAAAATAGCGAAACTGGCATAGGATAGAAACAAAACAAAATCATTTCATTTTATATTCAAAATCGACTGTAATTCAAAATCACTGAACCAAAAATACCGATCAATTGCATACCTTTATGATAAACGTTGACATGTGATCCTGGGTGGATGATGGCGGTCTGTATGAACCAGGGCAGGCCGAGGCACACCAAGATGTCAAACACGTTGGAGCCCACTGCGTTCGATACCGCCATGTCTCCATAACTGTGAAAGTGTGTTAGATGTGTTACAACATAGGATTGTGTTTTTTAGAAACGTATCGTTAGCGGTCTCATTATCATCATCAACCGTTTTATCGTCTCCCTGCTGGGCACAACAGGCGTCCTCTCATACAGAGAAGAAAAGAGCCCTATGCCAGCTCAATGCGGCTTGGTGATTTCAGACTTCGTAGTCGAAGTTCCCTTCACCTGTGGTTAACGGTTTACCGGTCATTAAAGCCCCATTTTACTTTAAGGCACGTAGAAGGGGTTGATTTCAAATGTTGAGTGGTGATCCCCATCACCGTGTCTGGGATGTAGCGTGGAGCCTGAGGGAGACATAGCGGGCCACTCACCCCTCCTTGATGACGGCGAGCGAGGAGAGCGCGTCGGGCACGGACACGCCGGCCGCCACGAACGTCAGCCCCATCACCGTGTCCGGGATGCCCAGCGTGTAGCCTGGGGAAAGAAAGATTCTAATTCATTTTCTCAAACTTGGCTGCTAAACAGCTCTTTTTGAAAGTCAAAATGTACAAAAGACATCCCCCAATGCACCCATCCTTCACCACTTCCAATGTGTTATTGCTGGGAAGAAGAAATGACGCAATGAACTCCCTAGCAACACATGTCTGTCTGTAGGTTAGAAGAACCTTTCGAACCGGTAGATGACAAGAGAAAAATATAATGGTAGGGTTATTTGAAATTGAAAAAGATGTGCCTTGTGATGTGATGTGTTCTTTATTATTAATAATAAATAAATAAATAAGATAAATAAATAAAAGACGCGGCTTAAACACCTTTTCAATTCGATATTAAAAACACGTACATAAAGAATAATATGGCGTTTTATGAATTGGGGTGGATAAACTACTATTAACCTATGCCAACAAATTCTCATCAGAAAAGAAATAAAAAGTCACAGGTGATAGAAACCCACTCACCAATGATAGTGATCATCCAGACCATGAAGTAGGAGTAGAAGGAGATCCACAGCATGCTGATGATGAAGGTGACGGGGTACCAGCGGCCGCGGCAGTCGGGCATCGTGTGGCGGCACGACCAGTGGATCGGGAACACTAGGTACCACCACGCTAGTTGGAAGTGGTCTGCGAAAATGATAAACAATAAATTATATGCTGAAGAAAGTTGTCTAGGGTATTTATATTTGCGGATTTCTGGGTATGACCTGTTTTAAGTTATTTTGTATTAGGGAATAAATGACTCTTTCTATGGTGGTCTTTATGACACTAATCTTTAATCGCAAATCATCGGATAGGTTATAGACATCCACCGTCAGCTATTATTGACAAAAAGCAAATTCTTAAGTCACTTAAAAATGAGGTTGAAAAAAATTTAAGAAGAAAAGTAATTTGTTGCTTCGTCTTAATTTTATTTTGGTCAGACATGGGATCATTAAACGCGAGTTCTCCGGAAAATCCATCATAATATAAACTTGAAGAGAAGTATAAACTCACTAGCCCCGATGGGTTTGACGAGAGGGTCGACGGCAGTCTCGGGGTTGTACTCCTTAGCTTTGTAGTAGGCTGGTGCTGCCGGCTGGAACACATCAAAATACACACTTGAATAGATCCTAAACTAGGAAATAAAATGAGGTCATTCGTTTTTAGGGTCAGGAGAACATAACAAGCCAATTGTCTAATTTAATGCGGGCTAATTCGAATTACTTTTTTTTGCCCTGTTAATTAGAATTAGGTGCTATTTTAAGCCCTATCGTTACGCCTATTCCATGCATGCTCAGCAAAGCCTAAAGTTGTTTTAATATGTACTTCCAAATAATTTCAAAATTGAATGAAAAAGACGGAACGTATAAGAAAATAATATTTTATATTTCTTCATATTATGAAATGGTTAGGTTGTATACCTGTACGGGTTGTTGTTGTTGATCCTGTGGCTGTTGTTGCTGCTGTTGCTGGCCTGTTGCCGACTGTTGCTGTTGTTGCTGTTGCTGCTGTTGGCCTACCATCTGAGCGTTGTAGATTGGGGCTTGCATCTTGAAGAGAGAACATTTTAGAAATCAGCAATGGCTTGATTGACTTATTTGGAAAAGAATAAACATCAGTCATCTTAGTAGTTACTAATGACAAAAACATATTTGTATCACTCCTTTATTAGGTCGTCCTGTATAATCTAATGATGTTGAATCTAAGGTAACTAATTTAATCATCTTCCAAGGACCGCAGCGTTATGAAGATTGGCAGCTGTATGGTTGTCCTGACGACAATACAATAATATGGTACTGTCAAACTTATCTGATGATGAAGTTATGAACTGAAACTTGCTGATGGAACATCGTATCATAGTACTTATGTGTTTAGACTTGTTACAAAAGTCTTAATGATTTTACAGGCGTTATTAAAGCGTAATTTCTACCGTTCCTATAACTACATATTTTTTATATTGTATTGATTTACTTAGCTTTCAACTATTCTTTCTCAGTCATACACCATCTGGCCCTTAAATAAAATAGAAATAAATACAGTATATAAAGAATATAAAGTAATATACGTACAGTATCGTCCCAGGCTCGGTTTGGGTCCCATTCGTGGTTGGGGTCCCAGGCGGGCGTGGGCTCCGCGTTGTACGCCGCGTTGTCGTACGCGCCGTCAGGGTTGTACGCTGCACAAACAGAAAATCCTTATTAAATAAACCAGCAATTCGATAACTATAATATTCGCGACTGTAATAAGTAGATTTAATTTAATTTAAAATTCAAACAAACTCTTTTGAACCCTAACATTTTTGGCGTCCTCCCAACGCTTGGTAACTCACGTCAAACACGTTGTGTTTCTTCGATCAAATGACGTCCCATTTCGAGTTTATCTATTAAATCATTTAATGTATAAAATATAGGGCACAGGTGTATATTTTTATATAATTCGTTCTATAAAGTCAGTATTATAGACTATACAGTTAGTTTTATATAGTCAACATCTTACGTGAGTCCTGTAGTGGCGTTTCCTTGGTCTGTCCGTCCATTTGCGCGTAAGTGCTGTCACCTGCAGCCGGCGCGGGAGGCTGACCGCCCGCACTCCTAGAACAAAACGTATTTGTACCATTTCAATATAAATTGATGATGATTCATCATATACGAACTCTTTTGTACACTTCAATCTTATAGAAAACGTTGTTTAAAGTTTTGATGAAGAGTCCCATCTTGGGCGCCAACCAACTTTTTGGCGCCCAAACTGGGACTTTTACGAAAAAAATATTACAGTTCTTGTAAACTGTCTTTGATCATATAGATGGAGTCTTTATCCCATAATGACTGAACTAACGTAAAAAAACAGATTTTACTTAAGAACTTACCTGTATGTAACCAAAGCAGCCTGTTCTTCCCGAGTGGGCAGTTTGAATGGCAGCGGCAGCGTCATCGCCCAGCGCTCGAGTGCGGTGTTGAATCGTAACGCGACGCAGTATACGCCGTACATTATCAACATGAAAAGGGCTTCTGGCCTGTAGAAAAAGTAAGTGTAAAATAAGAAAAAACATATAAATGTTAAACCTTTTATAAATATTATTTCTAAATAACTATACAGTTTTTCGAAGTTGCGAATAAACTACATCAAGGTTCAATCTTATACAATGTCAGTCCTTCGACTGCCTGTCTGTTCTTCCGTTTGTTTCGGTGGCTTTTACGCTAAAATTTATAAATCGATTGAAATAAAATTTGGTACACAGACAGTCCAAGCCCCGAGAAAGGACGTAGGGTACTTTTTAACTCGGTTGTTTTAATTACTTCTCCCGATATGGGAATGGAACCGCGAAAAACAGCTTGTATGTTATACGACAATGCTAATACCCAGATCTGGATAGAGATCATCTATTAACATCAAGTAAGCTCCTAAAGACATTTATGACTCATACACACCTCACTTAAAATATTAGTAAATAAACCAAAACTCACCAAGAAACAATAGAATTAGCAATCGTACACAGCATGACCAGTATAGAGATGGCGTAGAAGAAGCAGTCGCGACACAGCGGCCACCAGTTGAGGTGCGACACCGTGCCGGCGCACAGAGCGCAGACCGAGATCACGAACATTATGTTGAACACTGCTGACCCGATCACGCCTGATACTCCTGGAGAAGAGAATTACGAAGTCGTGAATTAATGACTATATGACTAATACTATATTCTATGTCTAAGACATAGCGACAGTTGAGGTGCGACACCGTGCCCGCGCATAACGCGCAGACTGAGATCACGAACATTATGTTGAATACTGCTGACCCGATCACGCCGGACACTCCTGGAGAAGAGAATTACGAAGTCTTAAATAAACATCTACACTATTGGCAGTGGCGTAGCGTGGGTATCTGCCGCCCGGGGCAGTTGTCGATTTTGCCGCCCCTTCCCGTGTATTTTTTTTAACAAGTGTTACTGGCCGTTTGTCATTTTTAACCGACTTCAAAGAAAGGGACTTTTTTTTGTATCGACGTTAAAAATCATCAAATGACCCTTCCCGCTGTGGGTTAGCAGCGGTGAGGGAGTGTCAGACTCTTACTGACCAAAACCGTCGTGTTCCGTCGAAGGCTTTATGTTCCAGAGCCGCGGTAACTCTTTCGAACAACCCGCAGCCCCGGCAGAAGGGGGAGGTTCTCAAGTAGACTTTTCTTTTATATCTTTGTTACTTGATTTCTTGAAGGTTTTAAAATTCTTTGAGGTACGCAGGCTAGCAAAGTAGGTACCTATAAGTATATATAAAATTGAAATGTAGGTACTTATAAGTATATATAAAAGCGGGGCTACTTTAAACTGTTTAACAATTTAATTTAATTTACGGGACTAACACTTAAACTAGTTTCCATGGAACTATACCTAAGCGTATAATTTGGCCTTGTATCTAGGTAGGTATTGCTTATAGCATTCAAGTTTATCTAAACCAGTGGTTTTTAACCTTTTAGTCATGAGGGACCTCTTTAACTAAAGTTTGTCTTGTCGGGGACCACCTCATCGGTTTACCTAAATTAGCACTCTGCTAAACGCATGTCGGCAGTTGTGTAGATAAGCAAATGCAAATAAAGAAACGTTGCCTATGTAGTTTCCAAATGCGCGAGCGAAGCGAGCGCGAAATTTTTATCGGACTTAAACCAAATATTACGTAAACTTTAGCCCAAACGTACTTAACTGTTTGTTTGTTGGCAGATGCAAAAATAAGGGCATATCGTTTTTGAATACGCGAGCGAAGCGAGCGCGAAATTTTTATCGGACTTAAAACAAAAATTACGTAAAATTTAGCCCAAACGTACTTAACTTTTTGTTTGTTGACAAAAGCAAAAACAAGTGCCATAATATAGTTTCTGAATACGCGAGCGAAGCGAGCGCGAAATTTTTATCGGACTTAAACCAAATATTACGTAAAATTTAGCCCAAACGTACTTAACTTTTTGTTTGTTGACAAATGCTAAATTAAGCGCATACAGTTTCTGAACACGCGAGCGAAGCGAGCGCGAAATTTTAATTATTTTTTATTTAAGACTCAAAACCAAAATTACGTAAAATGTAGTGTCACGTGTGTTTTAAGTACCAAATTTTAACAATAATTAATTTTAAGTTTAAAAAGTTTCAACTTTCTTATTTAGTGTTTTGTTATTGTTAGACAGTTTTATGTAGCGGGGCAGATACTAGTTGCGATTTTTATTTAATTGAGTAAATTTTGCCGCCCCCTAAAAGCTGCCGCCCGGGGAATGTGCCCCCCTTGCCCCCCCCACGCTACGCCACTGACTATTGGCGATGCAAAGATTCTACCTAGCGCCTCTAGTGGCAAAATTGTGAAGCTGTCTAAGAACGACACTTTGACAGAAATCCATACAATTTGTGTCAAAATACCGCGCGAAAAAATTAAAAAGAAAAATGTGTCAATTTTTATCGTGACATAAATGGTATAGAAAAGGCTGTCAGTGTCGTTCTTAGACAGCTTCTTAATGTCGCCACCAGAGGCGTGCGCGTAATCTTTGCATCGCCAATATTCTATGTCTACGGCATAGCGACAGTTGAGGTGCGACACCGTGCCGGCGCATAACGCGCAGACTGAGATCACGAACATTATGTTGAACACTGCGGAGCCGATTACTCCTGATACTCCTGGAGAAGAATATTACGAGGAAGATGAAGAAACTGTTGCATAAAGGGCACCAGAAGATAAATGTTGGGTTTTAAAAGTGAAAGTAAAAGTCCGCCACTCCTTCACGCTGCACCGCATATTTTAAGACTTCACACCAACAAAAAGCCTAAGCTTATCGACAACATAAACGTCAGTTTTCAGAACACGAATTTTCGCAATCAATTTTCAATTGAAACAGAGTATTTAAAAAACGGATATGTACGTACGTAGGGTAAGACTACAAAATATCAAACAAATAACTAAATTTAAAGATGCATGGAAAATATGTAAGAAGCTGAAATGGAAATGGGCAGGTCATATGTTAAGAGATAGAAATGGGAAATGGACAAAAACAATAAGTGAATGGTACCCGAGGGATGGGAAAAGGAGCAAAGGTCGACAATCAAGACGCTGGGAAGACGACTTAAAAGGAACTGGGGGACCACTGTGGATGAGAGTTGCGAGGGATAGGGATACGTGGAAATTATTAGAGGAGGCCTATGTCGAAAGACAAACTGAGGAAAAACATACCGATTAAAAATTATGTTACTTAAGAATAAGAATTAATTGTTACTCAGAAATAAAGGCTTATTTTATTTTATTTTATTTTATGTACGTACGTTGTCAGTGAAAACGTGCCTAAATATAATAAACGATTTCTTTGTCGGATATATGTAATAAGAGCCCCCCATGCCATTGATGAATCTATTTCATTGAAGTGTTCAATATGTCGTGTTTATTTGGTGGTTCAATTCTGAAATGAAAGAATCCTCGATATGCTTTTTAAATGCAAAAAATACTTAGATAGTTAAATTTCGAGAAACATATTCAAAATATAAATAACACCCACATTTGAATTAAAAGGGCATTACGCTGAATGTCTGTTAAAGTTATATTTTATCCATTTAATATTTATTTTCCCCGCAAATCACGACATCCTCCTCAACAGAACACTTACCAATATCATCCTGTGCACAGAAGACTCCAATGACCACAGTAGCGAGTTCAGGCGCCGAGCTGCCGGCCGCCATGAATGTGGCGCCTGCCACGTCGGGGGCCAACTTCAACTCTGCAAATAATCATACCATCGTTATCCATTGTCCACGTATTCTACATCAATCATTATGTTCAACTTGTGGTCGCAAGCGCGACTACTGTGACTGAGGTCTCGGGATCCATTCCCGGGTCGGGCCGTAATAGCTTTGTGGGTTTTATAAACTTTCGCAAAGCAGCCAGTCTGGAAATTGGTGATCGATTCATCCGTGCAATTTTATCGCGGTTATACGGATCCTTTACATCATCAGGTCACGGGCAGACTCCTTACGGACTATCAATATAAACGCTATAGAATCCATAAAAGTAGTTTTATTTAAAAGTTTAACATTCGCATAAGTGTCTGAAATCAGCACATTCTGATGAACTTGGGCCACATTATGAACTTACCTTCACAGATCCTATCAAGACTGGAGACGAAGTACTCATCACACACGATAGCCAGGCCGATGAAAGTGAACACTGCTACCAAGATGTGCACGATCAGACCGCCGTGCTTGCGAGCGTTCTGACCCATCAGGGGTTTGGGGAACTGGAAGATAAACGTCAGGAATTATTGGGATAACCTTTGTGAATGAGGAATGGTGAAAGGACATGTATGTAGATGAAGACTATGGAAGATATGTGTAGATGAAGTTGAAATGAAGTGTTAAAATGAAGTGAACTATAGAATGGAAAAATGAGAATTTTCTCTTAGTAAGACTGGTTATCAGAACGTCAGTAATGATAAAAATATACATAGACACTGAGTTACAGTGAATTCTTAAAAATAAAATAAAAAATAATGTGTAATTTTAATTTGTAGGCTTAGAGTTATTTTATCTTTAAATGGATATTGCCCTTCATTCTCATAATGTTTTTTTTTATTTCATCCAAGGTCCATATTTTTACACCTTCTACACCATCTTACCTGTTCAATAGCGGGTGGGGAGCAGTTGACTCGTAACGGTTTGACGGTAGGGTTCGATTTCCAGTTAGACCTCTCCTCTTCTCTCATCTCATCCGTTTCGCTGTCCTGAAATTATAACAAAGAAAATGAATTGCTTGGATATAAAATGTCTATCAAGTAAAGGGAAAATATACGAGAATATTGGAAAACTTGCTGTTTATGACTTTATATGTTTTATGTATTATTTCGATGTCTCTATAGTAAATGGGAACGGGACAAAAGAAGTCTATTACTTAATTACATTCATACATTTAATATACCAATTTCTAGTTAATTTAAATACGATAGTTACCTACTCAACTAGGTACAAAAAAAATTACGGCTATATAACTTTTCCCGGAAAACGCTCTTCAAGAGCCTAACTACTACCAATCCTTAACTACGTAGACATTTAAAATTACATCAAAGAAAGGTTTTACGAAGTCAAGGTACCTTACAAAGAGCACATTGGTTCAATATAAACGACAGTTTTCTTCGCAATTTTGATCTGCGCACCTGAGGGATGTCAAGTCTTTCAAAACTTCTGTTCATGTTTAAGTTTCTAAGAAGTCATTATTGAAATACGGCGTTTAGATTGGCACGTCAATTGAATGTGGAAATGGTGTGGTGCTTGGCATTATTTGATGTTGATTTATGGATGTATTTTGTTGCTATATATAATAAGGTCTATCATATTACTCTTCTATCCTGCCTGGCCTTTTCTCAACAATGTTGGGGTCAGCTGGCAGTCTAACTCTGTTTTACATGGAGCGACTGTCTATCTGACCTTCTCAACCCAGTTATTTGGGCAACTTGCCTCAATTTGGCCAGGTTGGTTATCAGAAATATTTATTGGCTCCCGTAACGACTGCTAAAGAAGTCTAAGAACATAGAAAGTTCCTAAGAAAACCTAGAAGTAAAAGCTTTTTTATTTTTAACTGACTTTAAAAAAGGAAGACCTCAGTTTGACCTGTAGGTACGTACATATACTGTGTGTTCGTGCGCATTTATCGCAATTTTGGTTAAACCGATTCTGATGCGGTTTTCAGCATGGTGTTTGTCAGACTTGGGAGAAGTTTTTAGGTAAGTTTGTACCTCAACATATCCGGCGTCCTTCTGTCCCTTCTTATCCGGTTCATCATCTTCCTCGAGCCCCTTCATGCCTTTCTTCCCGCCCTCGGGAGGTGCCTCGTCCACTTTGTCCTTATTCGTGGCTGGTGTAGTCGGCGCGGCAGATATCGGCTTGTCTTCTGCGAAATAGTACATAGGAAATTTAGCATTTGTTCTGGATATTTGAAAATTTAGAAAAAGTAATGATAGCGATGCCAAAGGCGAGAGAGTGGGAGTTTATTTGCACAGAAAATTAAGATTGTTTTGCCGAAAGAGGTAGTTAGGTAGCGTGATAAAACACGAGTAGATACTGGTAGGCGTAAAATAAAGTTAGTCAAAGTATATGAACAAAACACTTCACGAGATATCAAATGGTGACAAAGTTATTTGAAGGCAAGCAGCTACGTCTTTACTGAAGCGGCTCGCCCATGTCAGATTTATTGTAGGACAGATAAAATCGGATCGATTTATTGACCGACTTTTTGTGGGTAGTGTGCGTTGCATTATTGCTATCACTGGATTCTACTTTCCTACGAAAAGAAATTGGTCACTAATTATCGGACGTGAGTGGGTAGTCTCAGCCTCATTATAATTGACAAACTCACCAATAGTAGTCCCATGTTTCGGCGTAACTTCAGGTTTCTCCGAGGGTCCGAAGACAACCTCTTCAGCCTTATTGATAGGTTCCGAAGCGTTAGACGGGCTGTATACTGCTTGGAAGACCGAGTACGCGATGAAGAAGACCGACACGGTCAGCCATCGGTGCCGGCGGGGTCTTCTCATCCTCTGAAACGAAATTAAGGTTAGAGTTTTGTTGCTACCGTAAATTTAACAAAATAACGGGTGGTGCCATAATTGTAATATGTTTGTATGTATAAGTTTATAAGTATTGCAATGTTAATTATTTATGTATTATGTTTGCTATGGCTCCAGTTACCTAAAAAAGGACAAAAATTAAAAAAAATGGAAAATCCCCTAAGAAAGTAGGATCGCCAAAATGCGGGTATTCAGGTAACGAAGGAACGTTACTAGCCCTGCCTTCATGCGCCTTCTTTGGTACCCACCCATTTTTTGTAAAACTAAAATTTTGGAAATATCTCGCACGCCTCGTTACTCTACTACTGTAGTTTCTTAACTGATCGGATTCGAACAAGATGCATGACCCTGTCTTATAGCATCTCTGCTCACCTTTCCTTCCTCCGTACTATGACTCTTAGTTAAAAAAGTTACTAGGTCATATTTTATGATTAGATCATATTTCTGATTAGAAGAAAAAGCAGAAGTTTCGGGTTGTTTGATTGAATTCTGAGTCAAAACGATTATACTTTATTTCAGAAACCCACTCAAGAGTTCGTTAAAATATTGAGACTTTTCCTGCTTTAGAAAATACGTAGATATCATTATAAATCTGCTTACAGATAAAGCTTTGTCACATAATTCAACACGAAATCAAATTGTTACGGAAATCAAACGAACAATAAACGCTCCAATTCACCTTAAAATACGTTTTTACATTTTTCCTTCACAAATAAATAATCGTGTTAACATGACATTACAATTTCTAATGACGTGACGAAGGCATCTTGTCATACAGCCTGTATTAAACCTCTTTATTGACATTATTAGATCTGAATCGCTTTTCACAGCAATAGGTACTCCGTTTTCCGATAAAAAACCCTAATTTTATGATATCTCTTCGTAAAAATGTTACCGTAATAAAATTTGGAGTTTATCGAGTGGCAAATTATCGGTGTTTTTATGTTGTGTATTGATTTTATTGCGTAAATATACAGGTCGAGCAGTTTGAGTGAATTGGGGACGAGGGGACGATTTTGGCAATTATTTTGAGTTACTTTTTGTGCTTTATATAATGTTTAGGTATCAATTTATATTATTGATACATTAACTGTCTTCCTTCAATTCAGAGACAACCTTTCCGCATATAGAGGAAAATGGGTTTTCAGTAGTTTTTCGTACAGACATACAAGCTCTCCTATTCATAATATTAGTAGGATTGTCTTGTCCTACGTAAAGAATAAAGGAAAAGTAACTCAAATGCAGCCAAACGTAGAATAGACTATACATATTTAAAGGCTTAAATATGTGTCTTTCAATAGATTTTAAATCCAGGTAGTTTAGTAACAAGTACTTATACTTAATGGTAAAATCATAAATGGTTTTTTTCCTCGTGACCAAACATAACGCATCATCATCATAGTTTATATAAAACATGGCATATAAACACTGAAACTGAAATAACAAAATATCCCCGTATTTATGCAAGCATTGCAAATAAATTGAAAAACGTTGGGGAATTAACGATGTTGCGAAAATATCACTAGTGAGCACCACGCTTCGGGTTATTTTTTCACGTGGATGGCGAAACTCTTTGATGAAAACGGCCAAGTACGAGTCGGACTTGTGTATCATGGGTTCCGTACAATTATTTTTAAAACGAGCAAAAAAATTACGTTTATTGTATGCCCTCTAAAAGTCTTAACTAATTTAAGTTTTCCATATTTGTTCTGAAAGCGACAACAGAAATACATTATCTACAAAAAACAATTGTCTGTCTATTATGGTTACTCAGGTAGGTATAGCCTGGTGACTGATAGACGGACGAAGTCTTGGTAATGGGGTAGTGTTTTTCACAAAGTGTACGGAACCCTAAAAATATAAAATAGTGTGAAAATAACCGTGAAGCCTGTAAAATTCGTTGCTGTGGCGATAACTTTACATACCTATCTTAAAGGTATATAACTTCACACACATTTATTATTATATACTAAGGTTTGGATGAGTGGATGTTTACATTTTCACGAGAAAACTTCTGAACGGATTTGATAGCCTATGGGTTATATCATGTAAGAAAAACGCTACTTTTTATCCGGGTACGAGAGATTCCCTCAAGACCCTGACAAAAATGCGGACAAAATCTCATCATCATCAACATCTCAACCCTAGGACGCTGAACATAGGCCTCCCTCTTAGATCTCCACACATATACCTATTGGAAGCGATCTGCATCCAGCGTCTTCCGGCATGAACCTTTATAAAACCTAGTTTAAACCTGAGTTACAAAACCTAGTTTAAACATACAGTTTTGATAATATTTTGTATCTACAACATGTACTTGACAATACAAGCAAATCCGCGAAATGGTTGTAGTTTGAAATCAATATAACTGCAAGTCATGCTCAATGCTCATATTAAAGTCAAGGCAATCATTTCATGAAAATAAACGTTCCATTTAATGGTTTGGCTGTACAATCGAACAGAAATACCATTGTAATCAATACGGGTAACTGATTACGATTTTGTGTAGCACTGGCCTATTCCCCGCGGTTTCACCCGTATCCCATGCGCACAACTAATTAAGAGGAAATATTTTTCGTTTATTTGTTGGTACCCTAAAGGCTTCAAAACTGCTGAACCGATTGTGAAAGTTTCACCGTTAGAAAGCTACACTGTTCGAGTAACATATGCTATACTTTATCTCAGTAAGGACAGAAGTTAGTAATTTAGTTAGTTATACATACATACACCAGAAATAAACTAGCTAAATAGAAAAGTGTAAATTGAATTAAGTTAAGAAATAAAAGGCTTTTTTATTTTATTTTTTATTTTATAAGGATAGAAGTTCCTACGGGAGACGATTGAAACCGCTTGAAAACAGCTAGTAAATAATAGTTTTGCTTTCCAATACCTAATCTATGTATAACATGTAGTACATAAAGCCGTCTACAGACTTTCTACAAAAACGTAGACGCAGCAATGACACGACACTTCCTTTGGCTCCCGATCAATCACTGGCGCTGACGTCAGCAAGATGTTCCTGATAAAAGATTAAAGGCACGTTTCCATGGCAACGATATATCGTGGGACGATTTGTTTTAACAACTCGTGTTCTAACAAATCGTCTGACGACATTTCGTTCCTGTGGAAACGTACCTTTAATCTTTACGGTCTAGCAAGCAAGCATTAATATCTGAGCGGTATTTTATAGCTTTTTGAATAAAAGGGGTCCAAAACAACTTGGTTTTATAGCATTTGAATTAAAATAATCGGGTGTTGAATGATAATTTCATGTTTTAATAATTTTCAGTACATTTACTCTCCTCAAACTACCAACATCACAGAGTTTTCTCAAATACCTTTGACGGGATTCATTCATCATCATCATCATCATCATCATCTCAGCCATAGGACGTCCACTGCTGAACATAGGCCTCCCCCTTTGATCTCCACAGATACCAAAATATTATTGGGATTCATTATTTTGAATAAATTATTGTTTAATTTTTTAAACATTAATTCGCCATCTTAGCATCTATTTTGATTTAGGACGTATTTTAATGTAATATCTTCTAAGGACTTAGCGATAAAATTAGTTGATCCGTTCTTACCTGAATTGATAAAATTCATTAATTTGTTCTTTTATATTCTATGTACATATGTAGTCGCTATGTAGATGATATATAAGCGTGCTGTCATATTTAAATTAATCTTTTAACTAAATAACCTGTCGATTTATAAATCATGGCGTTGTGGAAACCCGCCCTAAAGCTGAGAACAGACAGCACAATTTATTGACGTCGTGACGTCGCGTCAATCGATCGCTCTGACGTTGAACATCGATTGACGATAGTCACTGACTCGTGTGAAAGGGCTTTTTATGTCGGTTTGTAAAATGTATTGTAATTGTAATATACATAAGTATAAACTTATCAATCATGACCACACTTCTCAAGTACAAGTGTGCCGAATCAATTTCAGTTAAGGCAAGTACCAATACTTATAATACACAACTACCTACATAACTTTGCTAAATTAAGTATTACTAAATCTAAATTAAGTACTTAGTTTAGAACTGAGCTGAAGAAAAACATTTTGAGGAAACCTGGACTTAAAAGTCCGAAATCACTAATATGGCTTCCCGCTTCAGCAATCGAGAGAGATAAGTGGTCTGTGCAGTGAGTGAGACAATAAAAAGGTTAATGACGATCACGACTTTATATCGCAGTTTACATTCATTTGTTTTCAGAAGCAAGCAAATAAAAACTTTCAAGCAAATAAGATTTTTTTATAAATAAAATACAGCGCGTTCCCACAAATCCTTAACCAAATCGTGTCTTACCAAAGGACCGAAATATATGTAAAATGAGTTACAGCAGTACAAGATTACCGTACAGTCACACATCTTATTACGTAATCCGTTTGATGTCGCCGCGGGTACATCACACACTTTGCATCGTTCATATTTAAAAGGCATTAGGATGGAGTGCCATTTTTAGCATTTTGTGGGCAAAGGGTAAAATGGGATCTACTACTAATGATACTACTAAGATTTTATTGTTTTCCACCGGGCTGTATCTGGAAAACTGCGATAGTTAGACAGTGGTTTTCATCGGTGATGTATTTCTATTGAAACTCAGATAAAAAAGTGTTTTTTTTTATGGTACGGAACCTCTCGTGCGCGTGTCTAACCGGGCTGGCTTTTTACACTGGCTGACTAGGGAGAGTTTAGTTTCAAGTGGGTTAGCGAAGACCTGGTAGAATGAAAATATACATAATGAATGCTAGTAACTTTAAAAAGGCTAACGGCCAGTTTCTTCATCAAAAGTTAAAGTTAAAGTAATGTCTAAACAGCAGTTTTAAGAAGAAACGGACCTATATGTTGTCGGTGTTCTTAGGCCCAAGATAATAAGTAATGCCTTGAGGGTAGGCATGATATCGCTGAGCACCGTGACACGTCTCTAGAGGAACATTGTTGATTATGACGTTCATACGTAGGTACACTTGAGGCCAAGGTAAAATACACAGTGTGATTTTAATGCAAGATTTCCGAGAGTACTTTGGATGAATTTTTGGTTTGTTTTTGCTAGATTTTTGTAGTTTTCTCTAATCATGTCTTGTTTTGTTATCTCAGAAGAAGTGCAAGAAATAATTCGAAAAAAAACGAACTTATAGAAAAGGTCTAGGTTCTAAATCCTTAGAAATATTGGGAGCTATCTATTTAGCTCGTATTTTTCTAGAAACGAGCTATCTTTAATGTAAATGTAGCTTTTATGAGGCTTTATTTAATATAAGAGAACGGAAACCATAACCATACCTTCAACGTTACCTATTTTAAATCAATTAAATCTATACTTTACAAACATAAACTGAGATTCACCAGGTTTTACTAAACAACCGCCCACACTTTCATTCAATACAAACAACATTCAAAAAAAGAAAATGTCAGCTAACCAAACATTATGTGTGCACATTAAAAATTCACGTTCACCTCATTCGGTCCGCAAGTGTACTACAGTGCCGAAAAACCGACCCAATACAGTCTGTACAAACACCCGCTGTGCCACTTTCACGGCATATTTGCAATTGTCGGCTTTATTGAACGTTGAACGTGTTACGTGTTAAGATTTTTGTGTTGGTCTCTTTTTTTGTCTTGAAGTGTATTGGTGTTCGTTTGTTTTTGGATGTGATTTTTGAAGTGAAGTTCGTAATCTATGTTTGTTTTAGCACAGAAATCTGTACCAATCTGTACTTATATAATAAAGAAGAAACATTTTTTTTTGTTTGTTTGTAAAGGCTACTTACTACGCAAAAACTATAGAACCGATTTGAAAAATCCTTCACGGACGTGGAAAAACGGCAATGTACAATATAATAGAATAAAATTAATTGTAAAAAAACGATCTTACGAACATCCCAAGTATAATAAATCTATGAACAAACACTTGTATTACCAAATAAGTTTCCGAGAAAATCACTTAATTAACCAAATTCACATAAATTTATACCACAACGATTGCAAATACTTAAAATTATCGACAAATAAAATATGAATAACCAATATGGAAATCAGCCACAAACTGCAAAATACCGGTTAGTTATTTATTGAACAGTTAACAACGAAATACATACGTTTACTATTTGAAATCCAAAATGGCGGCTCATTATGAAACATGGATAAATTAATATCCTGATAACATAACCTTCACATTAAATTAAATGAAGTTTATCTTTAGTAATAGTTGTTTCATTAACTTGATAATGTATTGTTAAGGTTACATGATTATGTGTTTACTTGATTAGGTAAGTATGTAGTAGCAATTTTCCACGGTTTCTAATGCGACCTAAAGTTCAAAAGCACTTCAAAAGGGTCTTGTCTCTCATTAGATTTATAGTACAGATATGGGGTTATGGTTGTGCAATTCTTATCTAGAAAAAGCCGACTACAAAAACAATTACAGGTTTCAGGTAAAAGATTATTGCAACTTGACAGTAAAAAAAAACTGTTCAAGTGTTTTCATATTAACTCACAAAACTAACCTACTTTAAGAATTTTTTAAAATCCTTCCTATGGATCCCAAAATCGAACACTGAAAAACTTCAAAACAACTTAACAAATCCATTTTATATAACGCCTAACAAGAGTTACTGTTCTACCCTCCATGGAAAGCCACCGGGATAAGGATTGACACTATCAATTGTAGGTCCTCCTATCGATTTACGGAAGCCCCACCAATCGCGACGGGAATACATAAAAAAACTTGACAAGTTCGAGTTGGACTTTTATTTACCATCTAGTACTTACTTATTATAGTTTATTTTCTAACTAGCTTCCGAGAATTCTTCAAAAGTCCGGTATAAAAACTATCCTATGTTCTTTCTCAAGGTCAACTCGATCTCTGTACCAAATATTAAAATCAGTTCAGTGGTTTAGACGTGAAAGCGTAACAGACAGAGTTACTTTCGCATTTGTAATATTAGTAGGGATAATTATATTCTAGGAAAAGTGCATTTCTTTTTGCGGCATTACTAGAGCAAAAAAAAACATTTAAAATCTTCATTATCAACGCCGTATGAAATATTTTTCGCTTTCAGCTGATTACATTTCTCTATAAATATCTAAGTACGCGCTAACGTAAGAGAAACTCAAAAAATGTCCAGCATATTTTTTTAATCAACATTTTTTGGTCTCTTTTTCAATTTTTGATGAACGTTTCGAATTTTTCATATTTTTCGGAATACAATTTCAATGAACGCAAGATTTTTTCTGGTGAAAAACTCGTTACGGTGGATATTCGTTTCAGGAATTCTGAATAAAAAATATGTACTGACTGACAGATATATGGCTGTGTGATGTAAAGCTTACCTACCTTCATATATAGGTAAGTGTGTTATGTAGGTATATGAAAAAAAACTGTCGTAGAGAAAGCTTATGACGGACCCCTTTCAGGGAAGTATTATTATCTTTTAGCGGACATTCTAATAAAAAGAGCAGTCAACCATTATTATTGATGCGTAAGAAATACAATATCTTGAACTTGGATACCTACTATTGATAATTGGCTATCCCTAATTAAAAATTGTTGCTTACCACTAAGTAATTAGGTAATTCGCTTCTAGTCATCCAATTTTCTTTTTCACCAGTCACCGCAAACCAGCCAGTCATTCAAAACACGTCAAACTAAAATACTAGAACGAAACATAATTCGAATTTCAAAAATAAATTAACTACCACGCGATAACTTCACACATTCAAATCGTGTACAAGAACATTAATCTAAAATAAACCATTTTAAGTAGACCTCCCGCGCCCCTTTGAAATCTGTTAACACAGATAGAACGTTGCACACATTGAGAGCTCAAGTTACGTTGGCGTGAACGGTGTTCCACGCACACATAGATATCGTCGATCAATACAGTGACGGTCCTTTACACTGCACTTCAAAAGGAATGAATGCGTTGTTCGCTTCGGCGGCCATGATGTGAATGAACGGAACGAGGAGTGAACGATTTGCGGAGTGAAGATGAAAATATTGGCTGCTCGAAGGATTTTATTCAGTTTTATTGAACTCCAAGGGGTTTGAGATGAGATGACAGATATTTTTCCACTTTTCAAAGCGTTGGAAAACAGTCTGACAATTATTATTATGAGGGAGGATTTTGGTAATCTGATCTTTTGATTTTCCATTTTTGATAACGTCAGGATGATTTGGCAGTCTTTAGGAATAAATTATGATTTTTCGGAGAGTAATCTAAAGCTGATAGATTAATGACTTTCTTGTAAGCTATATTTCTTGAGATAGCTCGTATTGCTACTGATTCAAAAAAGGCTTTTTTTACAAACGTTAGCAGCATACGAATTACGTCAATTTTACACATGGGTAAAAAGCCATCCCAGATAAATGCGCTATCAAAAATTTTAGAAATCGGTCCAGTGGTTCCTAAGATAAGCGCATTCAAGCAAACAGACAATCAAACTCTTTAGCTTTATAATTTTATAGTATCTATAGAGTATATTTATTAGAAATACCATCCTACACACAATCCTATAAGATTTTCATAAACAGCAATAACATAGTTTGTATGGAAACCCTTCGTATTCTCTATTACAATAGACCCTTGGTACCATTGACCCGTATAATCTGTGACAGAAGCCTGATGCGATACATTTTCTGAGAACGGAGATGGGGAAATGAGAAATATGGTTTTGCGACATAATTTGTATTATAATTTAGAATAGTTAGTTCGTATTATCTGCCTAGACTTTTCCTTACAAAGTTGGGATCGACTCCCAGTCTAACTAGACCTGAGTTCTAGTGTATTGGTAATTAGTGAATGGTTAGTTAAAAAGTAATTAAACAGATTTTCTTAATTTTCAAAAAGGATCTTTCATGACTGAGTTTGTAAAAATTCTCAAAAAATTCCAAAGTCCTAGTCAAAATCATATTTTATACTAGGTACAATACCTTTTCGTATATTGAGAGAAGCCTATACTTAAAGGAGTAAATAAAATCAGCCCCTACATAATGGGTAATCCGAAACCCGTTCCAAATCGATAATTAACCAAAGCAAGAGAAAGCACAAATACCATTTTTATATACCAAATATTCGCATTAAAATATATTATAACAATAAAAAATACCTAGAACTTTGTACAGCTATCCTCGTTAAAAACAAAACACAATCGAATAGAATAGAAGAAGGATGAATTGTGAATTTTTTCATGAGAAAGTAATCCCTATTGAGTTAGAAACGGTATAGAAATCACTTGACGGTACTCTACTGAACGAGTTTCCGAGCAAAGTTGATGTTTGATATATTTCATGAAAGGAGTTCCGCGAATCTCATTTCTTTTCTATTTTCGTAATTTTCAGTTGTTGGTATGTATTGATTTTTCAGTCCTTTCTTGGGCTTAGTTACTGGGTTTTGAAAGTCTGATAAACATTCTACTAATATTATAAATGCGATGGTTTGTATGTTTGTTCGTTACTCTTTCACGCTGAAACTGCAATATGGATTTTATTGAAACATGATAGAATTATAGCTTGTAAGTATACTGTTAAAAATACTCGACAGATTTCGATGAAAATTGGCCTTAATATAGTTTATGCATTAGAAAATCCATGTGCGGCAAGAAGTGTTCTCTAAATAAACGACGGTAAAACCATGTTGAGTTGTTACTTCAAGTAACGTATAAGTATTCTGCTACATTTGCTTACCCGGGAAGCCTACCTCAACTAAAATAAACCGAAATCCAATCTCTAAAATTACACACAGTATTTAAGTACATATTTCCATTTCAAGGTTACTCTTATAACCGCTTATCACGAAACCCATAAAAATTATGCGAACATTTTATTACCATCGTCACAAACTCGCAATCGTTTCGTTCAAGAGAAAATAGTGATCAGCATATTAATAAAGCTAATTATAATTCTGGACAGATAACCGGTCGGTTCCGGGTCTTTTAAGGGTGAATTATAACCTCATAATTTAACCCTTATCTGTTGAAAGAGATTCTTAATCTGAGTCAAAGGTTTTGCACGAGTCTTGTCAAAATTGATATCTAAAGAGGTTTGAAGCATATACTTTTTTACGTGGGTCAATGAAATGACCCCTCCCGCTGGGGGTGCTGCGTGAGAAAGTATCAGACTCTTACTGACTTAAACCCACCATGTTCCTTCTCAAGCCCTTTATATACCAGGGCCGCGGTAACTCGTGCAACAATCCCGCAGCTTTTACAGCATATACTAAAATCATTATTTCTGATTACCTAATTAGCTACCTAACTAGCTGTTTTCCGCGGCTCCTCCTTATTACTTTCCACATCGTGATAAAAAGTAGCCTACAACCTTCCCTTAATAGGTTCTACAGGACACGGTGACACCAATTGCAGAGCTTAGTTTAAAATAAGGATCATCTTACTGTCTGCAATTTTCGATATCTTTCGAGCTTATTATGGTGTATAGAGCTTTGAACTTTGACCCTGCAGACCTCTCGAAAATTCAATAAACTGTGAACGACCTCTTCTTGCGTTTTAAATTAAAGATAACATGGAATATTATTCTTGCTTAAAATAATACTATTCAATGCTTTTATGCTATTCATTAACATATTTGTAGAGAGCATTCATATAATATGTTTTCCACTTTGTTACGTTAGGTTAGCTTAGGTTAGGTACACACACATTTTACACATCATTAGCAGTTTTCACGAGTAGTTCGAAGCCAGTAAGTCTGACAACCAAACTTAGCAAGGAGTATCGGGTGGCCCAGGTAAGTGGGTTGAGGAAATCAAATAGGCAGTTGCTCAGGCCAGATAATGAGAATATGTTTTTTTTGGCTAAACAATTATTCTCAGAATACAAGAAAACCCCCCAGGCTGCCATCACAAAATTAATCACATATTTCTTTTATTCTTTTTTTATCTCTCGTTTTCCTTTGGTCCTCTGGTTTCAAAACAATCTGTTCTTGGAATATTTCGAGAGCCTGTAGGTGGGATGTGGGCGTACTTCACAATAAATACGAACAGAATAGAACTACTTCAAACAGTAGTTGATAAAAAGTTTTTTGTGAAGCCCACGTAGTGTATTATGTTTTCTAAATATCGACAACTATTTCTGTACCTTGACTGCACCCACATCTCGGGAGAACCATTTCCTACAATCGAGTTAAAATATCCTTTCTCATGAAAAAGAATGTATCAAATATTATTTCATTGGATATTTCAGTAGTTTTGTGTGATATAATAAAATGTCAGAGATGCCTCTAGATGCGACATTTTGTTAGCACTAATATTAAGAAAAGAATGCATTAAAAAGATAAACTGTACATTATTATAAAATAAACTCAATCTATATTTAAAATGAAATAAACATAAAACGAATGCATTAAGAATGCATTAAAAAGATAAACTGTACATTATTTTAAAATAAACTAAATCTATATTTAAAATAAAATAAACTTAAAATTAATAAAAAACGTCGAAAATTGGTCCTGTTACCCGGCAGTGTACCCAAAAGGCTGGCTGCATTGCCACGTTAAATGTATATGTAATATATATAGACAAACAAACTAACTTTTAGTATATACATATACAGAAACAGAATGGCTTAAACTGAGCATAAACCGATCTACCGTAAATTGGTTCACGTAGACACTTGCTACGCTCTAAATCTACTTCGTAGCGCTCGTAGTAAGCTACGGCGTAGCAAGACTACGAGGCTACGATCTTTGTAGCACGTAGGTATTCCTTGGAAATCCTTGGATAGTGATATTTTAAACCTCTCTAGTTATTTATTTTGTAAAGTAAACTTAGTATTTATAGTATTCTACTACTGAGTAAATAATAAATGAAAATATAGGTTTACATAATAATGTGCAACATATACAGAATGACAAAAACTAAATATTGACCGAAACAATTTATCAATTTGAATATGTCTTAATTTCATTTTTTTACTGAAAAAACACACAACATAGCTTATATTTCGGAATAACATAAGGGCTTCTTTTATCCATATACAGTAAATAGTTCCATCCGGAAACCGACAAAACAGTGGAAAATAGTACCTATTCAATAAAAAATATTTCTTTCAACCCTTGCCTTTTCTATTTCAACATGAAAAATACCCCCATAATTATTATGTAAATTAAATCAAGGGTTCAAAAATGTTAACTGTCCCTATTTATACAGAATGACACTTGAAGCTCATGATAAATGAAGTCTACAGAAAAAAGGTTGAACTCATTTGTACCTGTCAGTGCTAAAATCTAGGCAGTTAATATCATTAATTAGTATTTGAAAAGGCCATTACTCTTGTTTGTGAAAAAGCTGCTTCTTTATGAGTTGTGTTCGTCAAATAATTTTACTTCTCACATTTCATTTTATTTTGAAGGGGAAATTCTTGTAGGTATATTTTTTGCATATTGGAAACAGCTTTATATGTATAAAATTTTTTTTTATCTTCGTACTAATCGGAATATCATTGATTAATTAACCAAATAAATTCTTCGAAAGGAATTCGAAATAAAACAAAAAAATCTCGAAATATGTTTATGTGAACTGAAAATACTAAAGACACTGCATTACACATAACCCTTCTTGGTAGTGGAGTAAATAGCACATTAAATACATATGTACTCACATATATGTCGGCGTCAGGATCCGGCATCGTTAAATAAAACAAAGGGTTTCTCACACAATCACTTGGTTTATTCCAATTAACACATTATTTGTCACTACAATTATTTATCACGAATTTGTGGGAGGTGTGCACTCGGCAACGGTCGGTGAACGAATGACCCGAGTCGTGCGCGCGCGCCGCTTTATATAAGGTCCACCGTTGACAGATCGACGGTTGACACATCGACGGTGGCGCCGTCATATACATATTATTGCAATTTAATCAAAATTAACCGACCTATATTACATTACAAAGGATCTTATTAATTTAATCGTCCCTAACATACATACATATAATACATAGCATAATGGGCTGAATCCCACCTGTGTTTGTTCTCCGGTATTTGTCTCAGACAACGGCGCCGGACGTCCGATTCATTCCGGATGATCGGACAACTTGCCGGATTGCACGCTCGATATTTGGTTTAATATCTTTATATTTTATAATGTTATGTGAATTTATTAATAATTTATTGTATACTTCTTATAAAAAAGCTCACCTTTTTGGAAATGGGTTAAAAAGCTGATACGTTTGTTTTTTTGCTTGCTTGAACTCGCTAATTAATCTCAGCAAATACTAGTCCAATTTGAGAAAATACCTTTTATAAAATATCTACAAGGACTCCGTTACAAAACTAAAGTAAGCTGAGATAGGTATAAAATGCAAGGTAAACTGGTATTCTATACAGTACAAAAAAAAGAAAACTATTCCAAGTTCCAGTTTTAACGAGACTACATCAAAACAAGCCCATTTAATACAAGATTATCCATAGCCCGTTCAAAATCTCAACCCCGTCGTACGTAACAAGATAAAATCTACCCGACCATACTAAATATTACCTCCGTCTACCCCCATCTTACTTTACACACACACATTATTGACACGGCAACGCCAAATCGGTTTATTTCCGGACGACCAAGCAGTTTTGGACGCGACTGTACCTCCGTCCATTACCGCGCGTAAATATTTAGTGTTCGTGATTGTACCACCGTTTGACGGACGAAACTGTACCCTACTGTACAGTGAATGGGACCACGGAGAAAGGAGATAGTGGAGATGCCATAAGGAAGGTAAATCAGACACCTTTTAGGTCAAATACATGGTGGGCATGACCAAAACGATCAGTTACGAATGAACTAACGAGGCGTTTGGGTTCTTTGAGACATCTATCAAAGATTTTTGGTATTACAAAAAAATATCGGGTCCAAAGAAGGTATATAAGGGCGGGGACAGTAACGTTCCTCGTCTACCAAACACCCGCATGTTGGCGCGCTACTTTCTAAGGAGATTTTCCGTTATGGCACCTCCGCTAGTCATTTTGTTCTCCATGGATGGGACAAATAAAGTAGGATTGAGCTCAGCTTACTTGACGAGATATTTTTTATTTATGAGAGCTTCCCTTTTGTTTTTTTAGTGACGAGAGATTTTTTTTATTGGGTGTCGTTAAATTATATTTTAGTGGGAAGATTCCCCTCTCTATTAATGTTATAACACCCTTAGATATGCGATAATATAATCATTGTTAGATTGTGACTCTAGGTTTAACATGCCTATAATCATGTCATTTTTGTTACAGATAAAAAAAAACTTATAGCCATAACAAGATGGTCACCCATCCACCGATCGACCGCGTCAAGCGTTGCTTAACCTTACAATCAATCGACTCGTACGGCTGTCACTTAATCACGGGCTCTTCTAAACATACCGATAACTTAAATAATAAACTATCATCCTCCGAGCCTTTTTCCCAATCATGTGGGGGTCGGCTTCCAGTCTAACCGGATTCAGCTGAGTACCAGTGCTTTACAATAAGCGACTGCCTATCTGACCTGCTCAAACCAGTTACCCGGGCAACCCGATACCCCTTGGTCAAACTGGTGTCAGACTTACTGGCTTCTGACTACGCGTAACTTAAATAATAAACCAACGACCTAATTATCGTCAACACCATATAAAAATACACCACATAAAAATCCCGCTAGTACTCACATTAAACCATCACGTATCGGATTTCATGATGTCACTGATGACGTAACAAAATGGCGACCATTTGGCGCCAAGATGACACTAGACTGCCCTCCTTGTAGGTCGGGGCTTTTTGCCAAAAATAAGTACGTATTATATTTCTTTTGGGATAAATAGCGTGATGGAGTGTGTTATATGGAATTAGAGGTCAATGGAGGACGAAATAGGTTATAGCTTGGGGAATAAGGTTAAATTTTATGTGGGGTTGTCTATACTCTAGTTATTTGGTCCTCTGTGTCTATGGTCTATTTTAAATAGCCCCCTAAGCCACAATTATACTTATCTATATTGCTGTAAAATTAAGATGATGGAAGGCAATACAGGCGAGCCAATTGCTACACATTTTTCAACAAGAACACGTGCTTGATTTTGACTTTTTGGAAAAGCTGAAGCCAAAAACTTAAACGGACATTTATATTAGAACACTTCGGGAGATTATGCTAATCAAAATTAGATTGACTATTCAGATTTCATGAAGCATACTTGCAATCGATGCAGGATTCAATCTAAATGAGGAACATATATGGTGTTACTTGCTACAAAACTGAGATATAAAAAACTTAATCTGATGTTGACGACAGATGTCTATCTATGAAAAATTGGTAAACAACGTTTTCTTAAGCTCGTGTCATTATTGTTCATAGCTCTCCATCTTTTCCAAGTTCGGAACTTACGTCATTTTATAGTGTTCAAGCGATGAAAATATACAATGCTTCATATGCTTGACACATATTTTTGAATGCTAAACAATAGCCTGCATATTCCAGATTTATGTTAGAACTACTTCGTGTAATAGTTTATGACCAGCCCATATATTCAGCATGACTATAAATCGTTTTATGTCTGAACTTATGCCATTTAAAATTAAATTTTAACCGCTTTATTGCACTATGAATATGAGTGGGTTAGTGGATTTTGGGAACGTATTATAAAATCATAGACAGTAGGTTCTGGAAAGTATATTTGGGTCAATTTTATTGGTCGAAACTGTATTTATATATGTGTGCTAGTATTCAGAATCACGGTGTCTTCCCCAAAAGCTGAAGAAGATCTTAGAGTTTAGAATTTAGATAGAAAAGACTTCTTTGTCTACGGATTTTTTAACTTTACTAATTGAGAGCAGCTGTGTCCACGCACATGCTTGTTCACTAAAATAAATCTTGTACCGCTGGCTGTTTTTTTTCGAAATTTCGGCTTTTGGCAACATTATTTTAATGTGAAAATCTATCACATGACCCATTGGTAACCTCGTTTGTCATTTGTACGACAATCACTTTATCATGTTTGTCTAGACGGCGTCTAGAACTTTCCATACTAAGTATAACGATAGTAATATATTTGTCTGCTAAGTTATTCCCTGATGGCCTAAAATGGTCTATTCATTCAGAATGTTTTTTTAAAGATGAAAATGGTAATAGGTTTGAGATTTGGGTCAATTTTAATATTAGACTAGGTAAACATACCAGACACAATTTTAGTCTATCTGTATGCTGGGCTGTATGCCGTCTCAGACTCGCTATATTTTTTTAAATAACATGGAATGTTTTTGGTCAACATATATCTACACAGATATATCGCTATATCTACACAGATACATATGTTTAGCCACAGGAGTAATTTTTTGTTTTCATAATTTACAACGTCATGTGTATAGCAGAGATAAAGTTAGGAGTATCGAATAGTGCTTAGTGCGAGTTTTCGTGAATTTTTTTACGGACTCACATGAGAGCGCGTATACTAAGATTTGTATGGAACAAAAACAGCTCCACCTAGTGTCAAAAATTGGAACCTGTTTTTGTTCCATACAAACAGTGTTGCCAACAGTTGTAGAAGCTTACCACCAGAGTCAACTTTTAAAACCACCAGAAAACCACTAACAAAAATTTATCCCACACTTAAAATCACCACCAAATTCACCACTAAAAAAATATTGTTTATATTTTATTGTAACCTAAAACAATTTAATCATCCAAAGATGTAACTCGGCAACGATAGAAAATTAAAACAGACAAAGCATTACATCTGTTTAGCAATTCATCCGACCCGATCCGAATCCTTCACAAATTATAATCGGCGTAGTAGTTTCACAAATTGTTTAGTTACGCATTTGACCAATGAATGAGTACTTAATATAATTATATAGTAGTCGTTCACCTTTTTGTTTTGTAGATGCTTTTTTGACATTCCGTGAGACTTCAAATCTCCATAGTAACTCCTTAAAGTTGTACCACAAAACTTACATTTCGCTACTTGACCCGCAGTACTTTCAACATTTCGCCACTAAATAGGGGACTTAAACCACCAGTATTAGTGGAAAATCCACTAAGTTGGCAACACTGCATACAAATCTTAGTATACGCGCTCTCATGTGAGTCCGTAAAAAAATTCACGAAAACTCGCACTAAGCACTCAGGTGACAGCTGTCAGTTTTCAAGGGAGAATTTCCGTTGTTTGTAATGACTGACTATTATATGGTGTTCTAATTCTGGCAATTTTTTATTCTATTTACTTTGTTTAATATTTTTTTTATTTAACGTGATTAGGTACGATACACTCTGTATACAAAATGACTACTTATCTATCCATAAAACTACAAATCGAACAAATCAAAGACTACAGAACAACTTGAAGTATCGTCTCCAAGGAAACGTAAACAGAATTAATAATAGCCTGTAGTAAAGTAATTAGTGACTACAGAACCGGAATCTGGGTGCCACTGGAATATCTAACTAAGTTCCGTAAACTTGTATTATTTATGTACCACGGTTCTGGTTTCAATCGATAGTTCGGTCTAGAGGGAGTTGCATCGTCTTACTAGTATAATAGTTAGCGTAATAGTGGAGTATAAGTGTAAGTCTTGCACTTGGTCTTCTTATTGATTTAGGCCATCGACAATGTAAACGTTCATATTTCTTAAAGCAATTGTTTACTCTGAAATTTTTAGATGAAATTATGTAGTAAATAGAAGTTTTAAGAAAACTGGGGTATATTATGTCGGTGAATTTGAGCCTTAGTAAAATATTGGAATATAAGCCCATACTTGGGTTTAATCCTCATTTAGTCCCTTTACAAACAAGAAATTGTCTCAAAATAGTACGAGTTTAGAGTTATCATTGAAGAAAGACCATAGTCTACTATTTCCCCCCACCTCAATAGGCTTAAGCGCTATAGTCTCCCCTTTAAAAATACTAATTAACCACCTGAAATCAGACCAAAAAAATCCATCTTCCACATTTGACACAATTTAAATCATACATTCCGCTCTTGCCGAAAAACCAGGGATTAAACGTATTTAAGCATAAAGTGAGAAGAATAAACACATGTTATATTGAAGTAATGAAGCGTTTGTTACGTGTCCTGTGTGTCAAGTGACTTAAATGAGTTGGGGACGTGTCATTATAGAGGTTTCAGACTGACGTTTTATAAACGTAAAGCTGATGTTACCGTCAGTATTAATCGGTTGCGACTATGTGCTAGTGTTTTACATAGAACGCTTTTCTGACCTCCTACTTTTGTTTTCTAAGTAGGAAATCATCAAATGACTGTGGGTGCAGTGTGAGGGACTGTCAGACTCTTACTGGCTGCCACTACTGCCACATTGAAACCCACCATGTTCCTTCTTAAGCCCTTTATGTAATAGGGAATAGGGATGCGGTAATTCTTTAGATCAAACCCACGGCCCCGGCGGGCTTCGGTCCTAGTGGGCCTGACTGGGTGACCTCCTCAACTAAGTTATAGTTATCTAGACAATATTCCTTGGTGAGATTGGTAGGCAAAGTTCTCTGCCATCTGACTCACTAGTAGCAAATGTCTTGGATGTACAAATTGATGACCATTACAATTTAGCGAGCTTTCCAAGATCCATCGACAGACCGGCCGCGCCAAGCGATGCTTAACGTTTGATTGTAAGTACATATGACTTGTTCGGCTGTTACTTGACCTAGTCTATTAAAAAAGCGCTCGTCTGAATTCACCTTTAGTTGACGTACGTGTCGTTACGTTATGTGACACGCGTACAAGATTTCGTGACACGCTATTATGTTAAAGTGGCTTTGTGTCTCAAGTAAATGTTGTGAGCTTGTGTTGATTGTAAATTACACTTTTATTTTTACGAGGAGAATAAGCTTGAGAGCTTTTCAAGGAGTTTTTATAAAGCAGAAGAGTTATTGTGAACCACTTCAAAACTGATCCAATTTGAAAACTATTTTAGTATTAGATAGACCATTCATCGTGAAAGGATATAGCCTACTTTTTATCCGTTTGTATAGTTCCTTGGGTTTCATGGTTCCATTCATAAGCAATATGAGAATTCATGAGCAATTCCATATATAGCAGAAGTTCTATGGTTGGAACTGAGGGGCAGCTCAGTTGAACAAGGAAATTTATTGTTAGAAACATTACTATACTTGCGAGAATATATTTCACACTGAATAGACTCAAGGCTCTAAACCTTCTTTTCCTGCTATATATCCCAAATGGTAGTAGGGTCAGCTTTCCTTATTTTCAGAGCTGTAAGTAGTGAGCGTAAAACTGTCCCGTTAAAAGTGCACAGCAGTGTACAAAGTCGATAAACCGATATACGTGTTCCCGGACCTGACGGAGCACTTAGTGGTACCGGTGGTACAAACAACTCTAGCTGTGTACAAATTGTTGCGGGTGCAGAAGGATTAATGAATTATTTACGTGAGTTTTAAGAAGATTAGTGGTACCTGTTATTGTAATTTTGTAAACTGTTATGAAAAGGTCTCTTTTCGTATAGTTTCAAGCATAACAAGTCTGACTTAAATATGGCGTCCAAGGCTGATTTCGGCCTCGGCAGCTGTCCTTTGCGCAGACACAAGTGCGGGAGTACTCCTTCACTCTTATGGGACGGCACCCGATGGGACGGCAATCTGACACGACCTGATAGAGATCAGGCGCAGGATCGACATCAACGTGCTCTGCGACGCTCGGGTAAATCAATCACCAACTATCTTGTGCTGTTTTGTGCTAGTTTATAAAAAAAACACAAAGCGATTTCGGCCGAACCCGGGAACCCGAGACCTCAGTCATAGCAGTCGCGCTTGCCACCACTAGACCAGCGAAGCAGTCATGTCAATATAGGTACACTGAACCCCAAAATATCCAAAAATAAATGTACAGTGAAGCACAAAATTGCCGAATTGTGAATGTCGTTCGCACATAACAGATATGATGTGAAATTAAAACTGTTGGGGCTGTGCCAGAGAGAATTTTATGCTTTTTAACTTGCTTTGACTTTTTGTACGGATGACGGGGATCAAAAGAAGGGTAATGAATATATAGGTCATCTTTACATGTATGTGTTAGAAGGAATATATGTTTATTTTAACACATACCTCGTTATACTAAATACCTTTCAAAATAAAACTGCACGCCAAGTAGATGCGTTGAAGTTTTTCGACTACGGTTTCATGTCATTTTAAAACCACGGTCAAAAAACTAAATAAAAAGTTTCCGAAGAATTGAAAACCTCCTATTTTTTTGGAAAGTCGGTTTTAAAATTTAGTCTCCATCAAATTCTTTTTTAGTTAAAAATATTTTCTACAAATTAGTACACAAATTGGTAGTAAACGGTAGGAAATCCCACAAAGTATGTTGAGCTGAGAAGGCCACACAATCGGATTACGTGGTTCCACTTGACAGTTGACCGCCATGACTGCAAGGTGAGCCTTTGAACTTCGCCTTATTGATTGCTTCATAACTAGCTGAAGGCAGGTCACACGCGAAGAGATACGAGGTGTGAAATCAACGAAGAGAACGCACTTCTTCGTGTTGCTGAATTGACACCACTGACGGACCAAAGTGCTGCGATTCAGATCTCAAAATCATTTATTCAAACTTGGCCGCAGAACAGCACCTTATGGACTAAAAAAATTAAGAAACCAGCCCCAAAATGTCCACGCGGAAGAAGCAGTGAGGCAAGACTCCCTAGCACTTTGTCTGTCTCTTTCAGTAAGATTATTTTGGTAGAGGAGACCATGGCTAAAAATGGCTCTGTCAGGGGCACAAAGCAGTTTTTAAACTAGCAATAGAATTTGTTCACTATTTGATGATTTTAGAGCTTTTGGACACCAAGTTTTATCTTATGAAGTTTTATCTTATGATTGGAATGAGTTTAGGTTAAGTACTTGTATAAATAAATGAATTCTTCAGGTTAGGAGGTATATTTCATCCAACCATCCTAATTCTTTTCAAAAACAGCGTTTTCTAGGAAAAAGATCACGACATTTTTTTTCTTTTTTACGGAGAAGTCGATATCACTTTGAAGCTCCCATAACACCGAAGCGAGGCGTACAATATCAGACAGGATTTTTGTATGTTTTTTTCGCATACAAAATAAGCTAGTCCTTTGAAAGAGGCGCTCGCCTCTATAGGTTTATGGCGTACGTATTTTTGCAAAAATCTATAGGTAAAGATTTCCGCTTTATTACAAAAGAGATACCTACTTGGACATGCTATATCGAGCTCCAAAGATAACTGCTGCAATGCATCTTTTAATTATTTAAGTTTTTAAAGGAAAAGAGACTGACGCTGTCAGCCTACGTCAAACATTATGTAGAACAGACAATCGGATCGATTTTTCTAGGTCTTTTTATAGGACACTGTGTGTTTTTTTTCTCCTACAGTAAATCGGTCACCGATTTATCGGACGTGATCATTCGTAACACGTATTTTACGACGTACGACATAAAGTTTGCCGACCTTTTGAGGGATCAACCCTCAACGTCTTTGCCTCGAAACCTCCTTGAAACGATAAGCACTGGAAAAATAACATCAAAGGGACACATTTTCATGTATGTCTTTGAAAAATACATTTCCTGGTTGAGGTTTTTCTAAGGAGGATAAGTATGAAGTATAGGTATATAAAAGTAAAAAGGGTCTCAGGTTGTGAAGTGTAGGATAGTGATTTTCGGAAAAGTAAATGTGTAAACTTTTTGGTATTATGTCACTAGAACAAAATTATGTAAGCAAAAAATAAAAGCCTCCTAAATACAGTGGAGTACATTTTTTAAATTTTTTTTTTCTGACCCAACTTGTTCAACCTCCACAAGAGCAATGAAATTTAATGCAGTCAATGACAAACCAAGACTTATTCGAGCAGATACAAACAATTACCATATAAATTATAAATTTAAAAAAACCCCCGACCCAAAAAAGTACGCAATAATTATGACAAAAGGTTAAAAACGCTAAACCCTATAAAAAACAAAAAAATAACTTTTAACACTACGTAAACTAAATTTTGTCGTGTCGGGGGACCGCTCTAATTCATTACTTTAGATACGTGTTTTTTTTTAATACGAATGTTGTAATTAGGTAGGTATCATTTGATTTATGTAAGTATTTATGAAGGTAAAAAGCGGTCCCCCGACACGTCAAAATTTAGTTTACGTAGTGTTAAAAGTTATTTTTTTGTTTTTTATAGGGTTTAGCGTTTTTAACCTTTTGTCATAATTATTGCGTACTTTTTTGGGTCGGGGGTTTTTTTAAATTTATAATTTAATTTTATTTCATGCTTTTTAAAGGAGCTCCTTAATTTTTCCTTCTTTCATTTAATTTATTTTATCTTAAGATGGGGTCGCTATATGCTATCTCGGCCAAAGGAAGCTGTTTAACAATCCTCATGACAAACTGGCACTGGGAGAATTGCACAGATTGAGAAACAATAAAGATTAACCTTTGGACATTCTAGATTTTCAGCAAAAATATAAATCGGTTTATCCGTTTCATTCCGGCATTTCGGGGTTTCATCCGCCACATCCCATTGCCAGCATCAGGTTCTCGTCAATCAGAAACATGAAGAGAACTCGTCAGGACAAATTCAACGAGCCCAAACTCGATGGGTTTACTAAAAGGCAGTTCAGGGTTACGTCTCCTACCTTCGTGCCTTAACAGCAGACCAGCTCAGCGGTTCCAAAAGACATTAGTGTTTCAAATTTCAGATCCCACATATACTTGCAAGTAAACTGAGCGTGTAACATTCCTATCACATCTAGCAAACGAGCTGATGACCTTGAAGACCTGAACCGATTTCCACCAAACATAGCTAAGAACACTCCCGACTGACATACCTTTTAAACAAAAAAAACCGCATCACAATCGGATCATCCGTTTGGGAGCTACGATGCCACATACACACACACACACACACACACACACACACACAGACACGTCAAACTTATAACACCCCGTCGTTTTTGCGTCGGGGGTTAAAAACACTAAACACATTTATACCTTTGAACTTCAAACAGTAAACAGAAATAGCAATATTCAATTAACTTTACGATAAAATTACTTACCGTATGCAAGTGAACGGCTTATTACCAAAATGTTTGACTGTTAAAGGGTGGTACAATTTGATTCGCTTAACAAATATTATTTCAAAGCGTACAAATAGTTCGTTCCGGGTTAGAGCACACTGCAAACTTTTAGTCAGCCGATAGTTTGTTGGGGCCATGGAGAACAAAATGACTAGCGGATATGTCCAGGAATGTTACTCTTTTCGCCTTAATTTCTTTGGAGCCGACCATTTTTTGTAATAAAAAAAATCGTTGACAGATGTCTCAAAGAACCCGAACGCCTCGGTTATTTCACTCGTCACTAATACTTTTGGTCATGTCCACCTTATGAATTTGAGCTCGTACATTACAAAGATAAGTTAGCCATATCAGACCGACTGAAAACTTTGATCGGATCACGACTTACTTTTAAAAAAAATTACCTCGGAGGTTGTCATTTTTTTTAAATTGTCGGCCAACTGTGTAGTTCGTCTGCAGTGTGCGTATACTAACAAATATTATTACAAAGCGTACAAATAGTTTGTTCCGGGTCCCAGTAGTCGTTTGTTCACGGGGTATTTATGTCTGTTAACTCACCCTGTATTGTGGAAAACGGAATTCTATTACCTTAATTAAAGTTTGATTCAGCTTTTTACCAGCTGTAGGTATATGTAACTTTAATGTCTGAAATCAGCAACCCGCATTGAGCAAGCGTGGTGATTAACGCTCAATCCTTCTCCGTGTGAGAGGAGGCCGCAGACCAGCAGTGGGACATTTTACTAAATGTATTTTTCTGTGACTGATATACTTATATCGTTTCATTATGACATTTCTTGCTTTTGTATTTGTGTTCGGTATTAATAATTATGCCCTATTAAAGCATGCTGAATATGACGCGAGATGTGAAGAAACATAATTGTATTTTAAGACCTATAACTGTAACCATATTTCAAGCAAATAAAGAAATTCTAATTAATTTTTTATTAGACTGGTTTATATAGAGCCTGGTTTTTTCTATATGGTTATATACATATAGGTAGATTTCTTCGAAAATCAGTTAAGTAAGGTTACAATGATATTGTCTTACGAGCTTTTGTATAATACATTGATTTTAGTTTAATTATGTAATTTAATTAATTGGTATTAGAATGTGTGCTTATAATTACGGGCTTTATATAATATATGTGAACATCGTTTCAATTTAAGGTGCTCTAACCTACGCTTTTGTTAATTTGTATTTAGTCTGTCGATTAAAGTATCTAATAATTGCATCTATGAGTATTTCAAAATTGTGACTAAAAAAAGAATACGCCGCGATAGATTTTTCCAGAATTTTATATTTTTATTTTTTATAAATGTTGTATTATATTGTACCTAATCGTTTCATTTACTACGAGAATAAAAAAGAGTTCGATCTTTTTTCCTATTAGAAATTTAGTACTTAAATTCGTTAATTTGAGTCGAAAATGACAAATGAAAAACGAAAATGACAAATCAACCCGCAAACGCTCCATCAATCATCATTCAATCAACGACGCTCATCCAAACCACAGATAATATAAAAGATGGCGAGTTCTCACCGAAGGCTGCATGATGCTGGCGACTGGCCAGCTGTTTCTACCTCACGCCGCTATTTATACGCCCAGGGTATCGATTTTCCCCGGAACAGTTACGTAATACACGACACGGCCAAAACGTCCCTCGCCGTCGACTGTTACACTCATAAAACGCACATCTTACGCTAATACCAATAAAAAATACTCAGATTAATTTTAAAATTACAAAAAAAATCACTTGGGTAAAACGGAACGCACTTTTGTTAAAAAAAAAGTTTGAATCGAAAATCGAAGGCGGGAATTGAGAGGGATTTATTTTTCGTTCGATTTTCAATTTTTTACTGTGATTCCGTTGTGGTGTAGGCTCCGCGGAGGTTTAATACAACCATGCTCAGTGGCGCCCCCGAGCAAACTGCCGGTTTCACGGGGCGACTGCGCGATTCACGCACACATACAAAGTCACCACATTGTATACCGTTGCACCTTATTCTCACAATCATAAAGTTCAATTTCGCTTGGCATTGATACTAAATCCAGGGCGGCCTTTTCTTTCACGACGTGTAGACCTTATTACGTTGTAATAAAGTTGATTTTTGTGTAGAATGGTGTTAAGTGCTTTTATGTTCTAAGCAAGCATTGTTTCAGTACTGACGGAAGAATAGACATGATGGCGCCTATTTTTCATTCATTTGTCAAAACATTTGATTTAATGAATTCATCGTATCGCTTTTGTTTGGTTAATGTTAATTCTCTTGTGTTTTTAAATACCTTCGAGATAAGTATCAATTTTAGCAGGTTCTTGTTATAATTAGGTAAATGGTCGTCTAATTGAAAATTCATTTCTATTTATTAACATAGTTGAACTAAAACGTACTTGCGTTTTAGAACTATTACTGATACTTTACTACTCTACTATTTACTGAAAATATTATAATTTGTACTACTCACATTTATTCCTATCTCAATAGACTATAGACAATGGAATATCTCAGTCAAAAAATATCATGATCAAAATTAATTAATATCTTTCGTAGCTCTCGTAGTCAAGCGTAGCAAGGTGAACAAATTGTAGCGCTACGAAATTTCGTAGCACATACGATGACGTAGATAAGATAAATACAGGTCATGACGTCACAATGTATGTAAGAGGTAGGTCAACGATAGAATTAGCTGCGGAACATTATTAGTATTATAATCCTCAATATGTAAATCAATATCTGATTTAAATCTAAAATCTTAATTTCTGACTAAGTTATCTTTTAGTAGTTGCGTCTTATAAGAAATTATCTTATTCGAATATGTTTTTTTAAATTATACCTAGAAAAATATGGTTTAATTAAAATATGCAACAGAATTCATTAAATCAATAATACTGATAAAGTGTTTAAGCAAATACGAAAAAAAAAATTGTATAAAAATATTTCTGACAAACCAATCAATATAAAGGTCGCGATTTTTATACATAGTTATAAATTATCGAGATTTGAATCAATATAAAGTCGACACTGAGAATATAATAAACTATGAACGAATCATGAATACAGAAAACAGGCTTTATTATTTACGACATTATTTTTTAAATAAAACAAAAAGCGATCAAATTATAAAACCAATCTAAAGCAGGAACTTCCTGAAAGTTCAAAAGAAACTAAAAATAAACCTGACTGGTCCGACTTGGAGTTTAATTACAAAAAACTTCCAGACACCCACCGTGGAATAATCTAATTGTTTTCAAATTAGTCTTAGTTTTAAGCCTGCTAATTAACCTTTGAAAAGCTTAAAAACTACTTTTGTTACGTTTGCCTAATAGAACAATTAGAGGGAAATGATACTTTTTGAAACTACTTTTTTAGGTTACAGGGCGAAAAAACAAATTATTTGAATTATTTTAAGCGTGTGTAATTTTTTTTATTAAATGTGTGTGTGTAACACGTTTTTTCATTTTTTTATTAAATGTAAAGAAGATTCTCTACATTATTTACAAGAATCAACCTCTCCCAAGCCTTTTCCCAAATACGTTGGGGTCGGCTTCTAAATCAACCGGATGCAGCTGAGTACCAGTGTTCGACAAGAATCGACTGCCTATCTGACCTAATCAACCCAGTTTCCCCGAGCAACCTTTAGTAGGACTGGTAGTCAGACTTACTAGTTTCTGACTACCCGGAACGACTGCCAAAGATGTTCAAATGACAGCCAAATTACCATATATTTACCAAAACACACAAAACTTTGTCAAATATCCTCAAAAATAAATACTCTTTTTCAAACACCCAACTGGTTACAGTCGGGTGACGTGAGAGTCCCGGAGCCCTCTAACTTCCCTCCACAGAGGACTGCCACTTAATAGTCTAACAGCCAGTCTTACTGGCTTCTGACTACCCATTACCACTGCCAAAGATTGCCAAATGACAGCCAAGGCAAAGCTCTTTGACGTCTAACACTCAGGTATTTATTTTTTGTTCTTTTTATTCTAGTTTGTAGATTTTTCGTTATGGAAAGTAATTTTAAGTTTTTAATTACAGTTTGATTGCTCTTTATTCTGTCCATATATTTACCAAAATTAGGTACCTACTTACCATATATGTTTTTACCAAAGACACAAAATTTTGACAAAAATCCTCAAAAATAAATACTCTTTTTCAACACCCAACTGGTAACAGTCGGGTGACGTGAGAGTCCCGAAGCCCTCTAACTTCCCTCCACAGAGGACTGCCACTTAATTAGCAGGGACCCGAGAGAATATTAAGTGCGCTGTCGAATTTGGAAGCAGTATTTTTTGTTGAAAACCTGATAAAATTGAGTTGAGACTGATTTGTTGTTTTTTGAAAACGTTTTTTACTTAGGGAGATTTTATTACAGGCTATTATATGGGTATAGGTATTCTTTCCTCCTCTGTATAAGGACAGGCTTGTGCCCTAAACAAGGACAAAAATAAGGCTGATGAAGATAATAGGTAGTTTTTTTTGACGTGATAATTTCCTTTCCTCTATTTACACACTATATACATACATATGTTTTATTCCTATTTACCTTTCGCAGGTTTTACCTTTGTAAATTATTTATTTCCTGTGTCCTAGTTTCTATGTTTTTTTAAGTCTTAACTTTAACTGTTAAAAAATACCAAAATAGCCACACATAACCAGCGATACCTTAAAACTTAAGTATTTTATATAAAATTACGTACAAATGTAGCAGGTAAGTCTTAAAATTATAAACATTTACTATAGGCCAAAGTTCACATCAATTAGTTAAGTTCTCGCGTTACTGTTAAAGTTCTAAGGTTATTTTTTGTAAGGTTTCCATTGAAACGGTTTCAGCAATGTCCTTGGTAACCAATTGTTCAGTTAATGTTGGTTTAACTTAAATATTTGTGTTACTTAAAAGCTGAGGAGTGTATTGAGGAGTTCATGGCTAAGTAACAGCCGTATGGGACGATCAAACATAAGGTTAAGCGACGCTTGTTGCGGTCGGTCCGTGGATAGATGACCATCACGTCACATCGTCTATGTCTTAACGTGTGGATCACGTATTTTCATATATTTTATCGATGTACGGAAAGTTCCTAGTGCCCACGGGACGCGGGTGATACCGCGGGAAACACCTATTTATACACTTAAACTTATTATAACAAGGTTTTTCTTTTACTGAAGAGTAGCTTCTATTTTATATTTATTTTTGAACACTGAATAAAATTTCTATAGTAGGTACTATAGGCACTAGGCAAAAGTAGGTTTATCTGCCTACATAAGTATTAATACTTAATTACGTCTATAAGGTATTATTTTCCAGGAATAGTCGATGGAAATGCGGATGTCGAATAAAACTGCAAAGAGAATTTTATTCTTTGATGATTAATTACTTACTAGAAATATTGAAAATATATTCTTTGAGCACATTTTAAAATAATTTCTCAAAGTCATACTTGGAAAACTGTGCATTGTTTTAATGTAGCGTAATTGGTAAAAGGCTAGAATATAATTTTACAAAATCTGCTAAGATTTTTTTTTAATATGCATCCATTCCAGTTAGAAAAGGCAATTAGACAACATTTTCTCATTTAATTTCATAGAATTTAACCACATAAGATTTAACCACTTAGAGATCTATGATCAGAATCTTATTTTTATAATATCAAAGGCGTAGCACCTTCTTTGTCCACTTATAAAATATAACTTATAAATTAAATAATGTAAATAGAAAAATTGATTGACTGTATAAATATTTGCACATCTATTTAGGTATTGATACAGTGCACTCTATTCTATATCTATTTGTAGATAACATCTTTTATAGCAAATAAATGTTTTGATTTGATTTATAGTCAACTTACAACACCCATGTCTTCAGGTTGGCCTCACTGTTTTGTACTAGAATGTTGGCAAAACCTTAACAAGGAGGTTTTACATTTAACATACTTAAAAAAAAAAACAAAAATAAAAATCCTTATAATTAAAGAAATAGTTCAAGACATTCGTTATTTCTCAGACATAGCTCGTAGAATCGTGTTTTATATTTGAAAGCATTGTTTGTTATTACTAGTTGCTGGCAGAGAGCCAAGCGACTGGAAGGAATTTATTGTTTTACTTAAAAACTTGAAAATGCTATCCTTGAAGTGTTATAGTTGTACAATCATGCATCTTCCTTTTACCTATTTGTTTCTGGGTCTTTAACTTTGATTACTCAGATCAAAGAAATAGGAGTAGAAGAGAATAGACCTATTTCTTTGATCTGATTTTGATAATATAAATCCTATATTTCTTTAAATACTATACTTGAAGACGATTAAAGATGAATTATAACTTTTTTGAAATCTCAAGAACTACAGGACTGATTAAACAAATCTTTAGCGTTAGATAGCCCATTTATTGCGGAAAGTTATAGACTTTATCCGGATGTGCGGAGTAACTCTCTTGGGATTTGGTGAAACGGCTGGCAGAAGCTTGCATATTAATTAAAAACATACAATATGTATATACATTGGTTAGTTACAAATACCTCGCCCACATCTACAAGCAATCAATAAGTATATCTACTTACAAAAACTAAAGCGACAGGACTATTAATAATGTCGACCTCCAAGCCATTACTAAGTTATTATCATCCATCTTATCATAAGTTACAAACAAACTTTGACTGACCCATCGCTCTAACTTTTACCTAATATTTTATTTGTACTAGCTTTTTCTCGTGGTTCCACCTGTTATATGTAGTACCTCAAAATTAAAATAAAAAACCGGTCAAGTGCGAGTCGGACTCGCGCACGAAAAGTTCCATACCATTTATCATTTATATGGGCCAAAAAAAAATCACGTTTGTTTTATGGAAGCCCCCCAAAATATTTAATTCTAGTTTCAGTATTTGTTATTATAGCGGCAACAATAAAACATCATCTGTGAAAATTTCAGCTCCCTAACTATCACGGTTCATGAGATACAGCCTGGTGACGGACAGAGGAGCGAAAACAATAGGGTCCCGTTTTACCCTTTGGTTACGGAACCATAAAAAGGGGTTTATTTAAAGCAGGCTGAAAATCAGCACTTTTCGAACGTCAGGCAAGCTCACATTCCCATTAGATTCAGATTTACTCAAATTGGTAACAGCGCCATCTATCGGGGGGTAGCAATTTTTTCTCCGAGGCCCATGAACTGTCGTAGTGAAGTAAATTTGTATTTGGAATGCGAGAGTTTCGCACATGTTCTTCTAGATGGCAATTTTTATTCGCGCAATAAAATTCGAAAAAAAATAAGTTCACAGTTACATACATTTGTGCATTTGCGGATAGGGAAAAGATAAATAGTTTGGTATTTCCAAGTAATAAAAAGGTGTTTCAAGAATCTTTAGTCTTTAGTCTTTTATAAAATTGTACCTATTAAAAACAAATGTTTCTTTTATTACTAAAAAACTATACTTTTCTGAGCACGCTACCAAATGCAATATCAATGTGAAGAAACCAGTTAAAAATTAGCTTGCATGGGTATTTATTTTTGTTTTTTAGTTTATAAATATTGTACTAGAGATAAAAATGCAAATAATTAGCCCATCCATACCATCCCTTTTATAATATATTTCACGTACACATTCACACACCGTGGTTAGCGCAACAATTGTCCGCGCGCACTAACCTTGTAGCAGCGGGGTGACGATTTAATGTCAATAGTTAAATGTATGGGTGTGGCGGAACAGATGTGGGTTTTATATCAATTGTACAATTTATGTGTTAGTTTTATATTAGTTGTTGAGATTTAAGTTTGGAAATGTTTCTTGAAAGTCGATAAAAAATTGAATTCACAAGCAACAAAATGAATAGAGAATAAGATGGAAGTAACGGAAAAACATATCATTTTAAATTAATGTTTTATCTCCTATGTCTATAAGTTTTTCCTTAGTTGGTATTTGACCAATGCCTTATTGATAACTACTTTATCAGAATTCACTGAAATTAAATCAATGCTTAAGAATCTATGTGGCGGATTACATACTATAAAATATGGTCAAATATTTAACTTTTACCATCTCTTGTAGCACAACGATAACAAAATCCATTCAAATATTTTGAAACACCAAAGAAAAAAGCTCCAACAATATATCTGTGCTAATCTGTTATAATTTCTGTGTCACTTTTCACAACTTTCTCCGGTGTCAAGCTGAGCTGTCAATTAAAATGTTCGTGCATTCGACACACACCACAGCCCCGTCACACGATTTACCAAAGTCAAAATTTCAATTACGCACTTACACTTACTTTTATTTGCACTTATTTCTACAATTGCCACTCGATTTTCAACCTTATTGCGTAGTTTTAGAAGCTGTAATGTAATTGAGTGATTGTAAGTAAAGTTTGACAGTTAAAGTACTTAGTATAGATGACAATGTTGAAAGGATCATGAGTGCATTAGCCATTGTGGTGACACAAAGGGATATCTTCTATGATATACGTCAACGGTACTAAAGGGACCACCAACCTATTGTAGTGACAAAACATAGAAAACTCGACTTTAAAGTCTAAGAAATAGGGGTGGTATGAACGGAATTGTATAAGTTGGTATTTCAAAAGAATGGTTTGTATAGATTTTTTTTGGGTTTGCGTTCAGTAAATTGGGTTAAAACTTATATTTGACACTTGAATTGAAGAGTTTCGAGTGTTTAGGCTTATTGTTTGTAATCCGATTAGCAATGTTTGTTGTTTTGTTTAGTGAGAGCTTGACTTAGCTCGTGATGAGCAGGTGTTCAGAATAGGATTGGACGTTATTAACTTATAATCTTTGCAATATTTATTTAGTGTTTGAGGAAAACTTTTAAATATGAGTTTTATGATTAACTGAAAGCACATACGTATGTAGAGATTACCGAGGGGTATTTGGTTTATTTATTTATTTAAGATTGGAATGAAACTGAAATAGTCGGGAAAGAGCTAGGAAAATGATGATGTAGAGATGTACCATTTTTTATGAATGTGGGAACAGTGGTCAGACTTAAACGCAGATTTAAGTTGTTCAATTTCCTAAGTTCAAATTTTTCCAAATTTATTTTTTAAGCTGCTCCTCAAAACGCACTCTTGTCTAATAAATAGGGATACATATGTATCATCATCATCAGCCTATCGCAGTCCACTGCTGGACATAGGCCTCTCCAAGTGCACGCCACTGAGATCGATATGTATATTGCATATGATTTTTTCTGCAGGGAATGCAACTGCAAGAGAATTTTCTAATGGTCTCCAAAACTAACCAAAACCAATTTAATCGAGCATTTAGGCAGAAATATATTTCGAAGCCCATTTTTCATATTTCTCCTGCTGCCTCAATAAAACTCTGGATCCAACGATCTTAGATGCTTATTATAATTTGGCCCGTGTCAAAGTCATTTTATACGATATTTTTTTGGCTCGAAATGGCAGCTGTGCGTTGAAAAGCCAATATCTCATATTGTATTGTGTTTGTGGCTACATCGCCACATGTGACAGTCGCCGCCGGTCGACTGTTATGTATATAGAGCTTTATGCTTTTCTAATGGTTCGGTAACGGTAAATAACTTGGAACATGCTTGGATGACCAGCAGACGTCATAAAATAGCATTTTTTGTTTGTTAAAAACAGATCTGATTTGCAGTTTTACATTTCCATTGATGTGTAGAAATCACCTTCATCTTCCTGAAACAGTGCAATACAAAAGTTCACATTGTGTTTTTAAATTTAAAGGACCTACATTTTAGTGGTTATGAAATTATTTCACTGTAGAGAAGCTAAAATGTATATAGGTTTTTATCTTTCTTTTGACATGCAACGTATCTTTATTAAACAGAACAACTATAAAAGTTAAAATTGAATTACAGTATGTGGATAAGTGACATACAAGTACATATTAAATTAAACATTTAATTAAAATTAGATTTAAAGAAGATCAAAAATATATTTCCATATGTAGGTACTGAGCAGCTCTCAAATAAATTGTTGCATTTGTGATAATAGATCGTAATTCTTCAATCTAAAACGTTTCATCCAAGGTTTTACCTGAATTAAAAATCATAATCATAAATAATAATAATTTCTTCTACACCAGATGGCAAAGGCGCCGCTCATTCAGCCTATAACATAAAGTATATAAGCAATAGAGCACAGATAACAAATGATTTGTATCCGCCATAGACGCGGTGAAGTGGCGCGTAAATTCGCTATGGGTTTGTGACAAGGGCTGACCGCATCGAGGGGACATATTTGTTCTATCGAATCGTGGGGGAAAAGTTTGATATTGGAAGGGAAATTAAATTTTGTAATGAGTGAAGGGAAAATGGTGTAAAAGTCTGGCCCCCAGTTTTCTGCGGAGGACGTTAGATTGAAAATTACACAAATATTCATATTGTCGAGTATGGAAACCTTGTTACAAATATGAATTTCACATTTCGATGTTAAGTAGTTAGTGATATCTAAGAAAGAGCTTAAAGCTTGATGAAAGCTAGTTTAGCTTCTAGAAACAAGAAACAAGTTTCTAGAATCAACCTCTTTCGTACTTATGTAGTGCCTCAATTTGAAGAGCAGCTTGTAAACTTTAATAACAGTTTTCGAGATGCAGCGCTGTTTAATGAACATATTTTCATATGTTTATTTTGGAAAAACCATTCCCGACACCTAATTTAGACAACACAATAATGCCCAACTTTCATCAGGCGGCATCTTCAATAATTAAAAGGTTTACTCTGGACAAACCTCTTAACATAACTCACAACAAAAAGAACTTGCTGACATGAACTCCATTCAAAATATTTCGCCACTTGCAGTTCCAATTCATCTCACCGCCGTCGGTATGTTTAAAGCATTTAAACATGCATGGAATAAAGAGATTTCGCACTTAACAAACACACACGTCACTTGACATCACCCAATAAAGGTATTGACTAACGATTACTTTGCCGACAAAGTTTTGTGAGCCCCGATGCCGCTCTTACAAAGTCACCGCGCTCCGCCCACGACTGTCATGCGTTCTATTCGAAGATATTGATACATTTGTTCACAATGGCTTATATTGTGTGACAACTGTAGTCTTGTGATTGTAAATTAAATTAAAAACGTCGGTCGGTTTGATGTGGCGAATTTCTGTTTGGTTTTTAGGTGACATTTGTGTTCAGGTGTGCTTGTAAGTACTTAAAAGCCAGAACGATGTTGCGTGTGTTTTGAGGCTCAATTTTTCGCTTGATTTTGGTTTTCGTAAGTTATCTTTAAATAAGGATAAGAAATAGTTACGTTAGTTTGAAACGTTCTTACTAAAGGAGCCTTGTAAAAAGCATTTGTTGCAAACAGTAGCGTAAAAGTTGCAACTCCAATTATTTAACTTACAAAAATCGGACACCCTGGTGAACTATATGTACATATACTTAGTCTTGTTGGCCTCCAAGACATCAAAATCAATTCATTTAGCTACTACGTCTTATAATATGATAGAAAAACAATTGAACCTTTATGTTAAGCAGTCGTTTATTGGTTAATATGTTCTTGTGTAAAAAAGTTCTATCAAGATTGTTTACCCTCAGCTAAGTGACAACACAAATAGAATAAGTATAGAGAAACTTCTGAATTAATTCGTATTTTTTTTTTCACAAAAATTATTTATCACTAGCTGACCCGGCAAACTTCGTACCGCCTTTTCCTTAATTGTTCACCGTTTAGAGCTACCCTGGACTACGACAAACATTTTAAAACCAAAATCAGCTCAATCGGCCCAGCCGTTCTCGAGTTTTAATCAAACTAACGAACAACAATTCATTTTTATTTATATAGATTTCTATTTAGATTTATAAAATCGCATATGCTATTCACAACACCTACAATGCTGTACCTAAATACTAAACATATTTACGGCCACAATGATGGCCGCTGCTACAAGTTCACATCTTAGGGCGGGGCGAGGGTCTGTCATCATTGAAGCGATATGCTTGTCTGTTTGTTTGTTTGTCGGCATCGGCAGCTTGTACAGATGTATCAGAAGGATTGAAGTAGATATGCTGTTATACAATAAGGGACAATAAGTTGGCAGGGTTTTGTGACAACCTATGTGTTTTTTATTTACATAGGATTGGAAGTGACGATTTAAAATCGCTGTTGCAAAATTTTCATCAAGAGATAGGTTAGCTACACACTAGACATCACAAGAACTATAAGAATATATTTAGCTGAAAATTTTATGTTCCTACTACAGAAAAGTTAAAAAGATCGCAATATGTTTAAGAGAATTTTCTTACGTGTCGAACGTCTAGGCTGTTTAACTTTTTTGTGGTAGGTAAGAGACTTTAATTTTTAAGTTTGCTTCCTATTGAGTAGTCACTTCAAGGATTTTGCAAAATGTTAAATAAGATAGGTACACTGTACAGTGCACGTCACCCAACTTTACCGATCTAAATTAGGCAACTATTGAATGCGAAACTGTCAAAACACATACCTATCAAATGACTAACTTCAGAAAAGCAAAGTCATTGATTAAACCTCTACCAACCACAAAATTAAAAAGTTTAAGTCAATAATAATAGTGAAAACTAACCCTACGCTAACTGGCAGCATGGGGCGTCTCCCCGCTGACCCTCGTACAAACCCACCACAGTTTGGTGGGGTGCACCGTGTCGCGGTTACCCATAGCTATGGGGAATTAAAATGTTTAATGGCAGCGATCCAGAATGATTTTCGGGATTGACAGAAATCCCAGCTTTATTTGGGTAGTGAAAAGTGGAACTTGCATGATCTTTTCTAATCTAATATTGTAAATGGGAAAGTTACTTTGCCTGTCTCTCTGGTTTTTACGCGAATATTATTGAACTAATTGAAATAGAACATAAATCGTCTTACCGCAAAAACTTTTAAACGTCAGTTTAACACTTGTCTAAAAAATACAAATTATGACGTTGTAATAAGATCCATTTTGCAGCCACACTTTTTTTAGAAAAGTGTTTGACACATGTTTAAGTTTTTGTAGTAAGACCAAGATAGTCTATGACTAGAGCCACAGATTACTACAGATACTTCACTCAGTAGAAAACTTCCAATACCTATTACGATAATTGCCTACTCCTTCGCGTCAGCAACCACTGTATGCTAAAATGCGCCTAAATGCTCAAGCGTACAGCAGTGATTGCTTCGCACCGCGCGATTCCACAGTAATCGCAGGGCTGCCTCTTCGGTAAAATTAAATTAACATAACTTTTTATCTATGTTATTGAGAACTGTGAATATGTTCTGACTTTTATGTGGCAGTTAAAAATTTTATCATTTATAAAATATTTAACCAACTTAAAAAAAAGGAGGTGATTAGACATAGGTACAGGCCAAACTGAGAAGTTTGACTTGTATGGTTTGTAGGTATGTATGTTTGTGCGCGATAATCTCGCGTTTGGCTAAACCGATATCGATGCGATTTTCAGAAAAGGATTTGTTACATTTAGGAGAACGTTTTAAAATAAGTATAATACTTCTTAGTTTGATGATGATCTTCGGAGATGTTCACTAGAATTGAAAAAAAAGCCTTAAAAAAAGAGAACCGATTTCAAATAAGGCACAAAGCCGTAAGAAATAATTTGGTTTTTTTTTTTAATGTTGGTGCTAACAGCTGGTAATTATGTTGGTGCTAACAGCTGGTAATTACGAATCGAAAAAGCACCGACATCAAAAAATAAATTTTTTCTTACGGTTTAGTGTTTTGAAGTCGGTTCTCTTTTTTTAAAGTTTGTTTTATTATTTTTGTAAGTTTGTTTTGTTTTATATACCTATTGGTGCTGACTGTAGAAGAAACCTAGATAAAACATAATTATATACATCAGTGTGTAGGTAAAATAAAAAAATCTTTAAAGTTACAGCACATAAGGCACCACACGGCATCGTAATGCGCGTACGAACGAACAGCACTATTAGAAGTCGGTTAAAAATTGAACGGCGTGCGCGCGCTTCGCTTGTGAAAACCGCAACTGAATTTGATCCGCCGGCGGACCGAGACCGCTCGGCTGGGCGGTAGGCACTTATAGCGCGCAAGTACATGGAGTGACGGAGGCCTGCTAGAGCCTACTAGTAGACAAGGAGGAAAGGATACTTCAATTATAGGCTACTTATTTTGTATCCTGTTGCGGGAAGCAATTTCCTCGGGACGGGTGGAACTACGGGGCACAGCTAAATAGGTACCTACTCTACTTATAGCCGGGAACAGCTAATTTGAAATATTTCCATGATGGTTGCCTCATTTGTTCATAGAACTTAGTGTATTGGGCTGAACTTATCATTCTTGCAACTTGAAATCAAGGCTTAGTTTTTGCGGTATACTTATTTTAAGGTTTCCAATAATTTTACATAAAAAAATCCGAAAATCATTTTTGTCTCGAGTGCACAAACAAGCAAAGCGACGCTATCTGTACTAAACAATGCGCAAGAAGTCGAATAGCTAACTTAAGGAACGCAAACTTAAATGGTGTATATTGCCTGTGCTATGCTGTATATTATAAATTCTGAAGAAACTTACCGTCACTAAACTACAAATACCCACAACAAACACACATCTAAATAAAGCTTTCCTTACAACTCGTATTAACTTACAACTTATTCTACTTACATTATTTATTTTATATTCTATTACAAGTTATTCTAGTGAACCAGTTGGTAAACATAGCGAGGCGTCAGTTAGTCTGCGCCAACATGAATGGGTGGCGTCCACAATGGCGCGGGGGATTTATGGCGCTTTTTGTTTTGCGCCACGATTATGAGGTTTCGCCACAGTTGCGCCATAGGTAGGACCACACGGAAGGTGCAAATATTGGTGTACAGGGTGTTTTGGAATAGCAGTGTGGTAAGTGAGAATAACGTAATTATTTTATTGATTCAGATTTTCTGAAATGTAAATGTGAAAAGATGTTGCTTAAAAATATATTTATATTTTCCATCTAATGTACATTTTGAAATGCAATAAAAGATATGATATAGACTGGGCAGATGAAAAATTTGGTATCTAGATTTTTTCATCCAGCATATCACTGCTGCAGTAAATGAACATTTAAATAAATTTATATGTAGGTATGTGAAAGTATAAGTTGCCTCATATTTATAAATGGTAAAATAGAAAATAGAAAATATTTTTGTTACAAATATTGTTTCTAAATAACCAGTACCTACCTAACTTTTTTATGAATTAAATAAGCCACACAAATACGTAGGTAACAAAATACTTTTTTTAAAAGAAACACCGTTCAAAATTACAACACCCCATTTACACCTACGCGGGTCGCGCTCCATTCACAAGTGCACAACATTTTTACGACACCCGTAGTAATTGTCCACAAAGAAACGTACCAAAAAATACTCATAGATTCTTCACGGTTACCCAAAAATTCTACTAAACGATACTCGAATATTATCCCTAAGCATTCTTCGAGAGATTTATATGAATTTCATAAAGACATTGAGGTAAAACCACAACTTTATTAGGATTATTGTGAGAGATTTATGATCGAACTAAATGTATGAAGTGAATGACATAATTCGATCTTCATTCATTCATAGATTATGCCTATTCATTGGTGGTTGCTATGGTTTTTAAAATTTGAATGGATTGCATATTTGTCGCGTTTTTAAGCGTATTTTTTATTCTTCGGGTAGGTACAATGAAGTACTCATAAAGAACTAGTTGATACTTTCTAAGCTTCTAAACTTCTAATATATTTTTTCTCATATTTGTGTGGAAAAGATTACCTACATTTTCAGAAATAATTTGTGTCTCATTTTTAACATTCTTCAATACCTATTTTGAAATTAAATAGATAAAGTCATTGCCTTGTACAATTGCACAATTGCAGCCATACTCTTACTTATTTTTTCATTTTTAATTCATTGGCAATACAAATATTATATAGCTAACTGTAAAAACTAGTAGTCCAAAGTAAAATCATAACGGACTATCCATTTTCAACAAAAAATAAATGATTACAGTTTACTAAGATCTTGCCCTAAAGATATTGTTAGAATAACGGCATATCCATCATTCGCATGCCTCCTCAAGGCGCGACATCACAAAACATCAAAATAACTTGAATCCTTGACAGATAGCCAAGATGTATGTCTTGTCTGATAGTGACGAATCGAGCCTCTTTGTAATTGCAACGGATTTCTGAATTTTACTGGCATTCGATAAGAAATCGGGCCGTTATAAATATATTCTTGTCTAATAATTGCGAAAGTAACCAGCAGTCTAGCTTGCATGCTAAAACTATTTAAATGGGTACACATATAGTCTAGTACCGAAAAGGCATAGGCTGCCTTTCCCGACTGGCGAAAATAGTGGAACCGCGAAAAACAGTAGGTATTTGTAAGAAAATTATCTGAGTGACATACTTGGCTTTAAAGCACTCGGGACTTGAGGAAAATATAACTTATTAAAAAATGAAAATGTTTTTCTTTTATGAACTTTTAAGTTACGTGGCAACTTTTTTTATCTAGCTAAGAACTTCTTGTAATTTACAAGTGCTTGTCCACCTCGAACACCTGTGTTTGAATAAAGCTAGAGACCGTCAAATATTCTCACGAAACTCCAAGCCAAAATAATAAAAAAAAACATAGAATAATGTTTTGTAAAAAAACAACATTTTTATAAGTAAACACAATTTTTGTACAATCAAATCAAAAATGAACGCTCCCGATCGATCATGCGCGCCAAATTTTGACAGTTCGCGCCAATACCAAAGTGCGTTCGGATATTTTCCTAAAATGTATCAAAGGCAGCCCAATCAAGTCTATTGTATCTGAATTGATGTAACTGGATTTGTTTAGATTGATCCGACCCATCCATTTTGTGGTCGTGGACAGTTAGCTTTTTATGTGGAATCCAGGAAACATAATTTTGATCTTGCTATTCAATTTAATTCTTATTGATTTAGGTTGGATGGAATCAATATCTTCGAATTTAAAAGATTAAAATGATCGTTCCATTTATCTTTGAACATTTGCTTTAATATTGTTGTAATATTTTTATATTTTTAGCGCAAAAACTACCAAACGGATTTTGATTAATCATTCCAGAAGCTAAGCATCAGTATAACATAGGCTTTACTTTTTATCTAGGAATGGGTATGGTTTCGTAGTTCAAAGCTTGCATTACATGTAATTGAGTTTTATACAGATGCGGTAATTTTATCCGTTTCAATTTGAGATAATGGCGCAAAATAGAATTGCATAAGTAGTGACATAACCATAAAAATAACGTAAGAACTAGCTTTGCTTTAATAAAGTTAGCTTCAGTCCTAACATAATTAAGTTATCTGGAGAGTAACAACAAATTTTAACTATTCCCAGTGGTACCTATAACGAAATAAAATTGCTAAGTCTCCCATAAACCGCTAACAATATCCCTACATACATAACACATGCGTGCGTATATAACATTAATATAAATCGGGAACCGCAACAATTGCAGAAACCATTAAAACAAACAGGCTTGCAGCTGCGAGCGACGCCACTCGAGCGGAACGCTCGGCCCTCGGGCCCGCCCCCCGACCACGCACAAAAATCAACATAAATAACAATACACACCCCTATCTCAGACACTTTGACACCTTCAACTACAAAAAAGGTCTAACAGCCATCTAAAATACAAACCCAAACTCTCCCTTGTGTATCCGAACACAGAACTCAAGTTACCGCGAAAACGCACGCGCCATTACCGAAAAAAGTTAAGTCAACGTCAAGTGCGCAACAATTGAAAAATATTTCGTCTCTTTCGTCCATTCAATAGACACAATCCCTCTACTTTTGGGCGCTTTTATTAAATTTATTGTCAAAGGAATGTATATAAAAGTTGTTGAAATGAAAAAGGGTCTCAGTTCCATTTCGATCGTGAGTGATACAAGTGTTCCAATATGTTTTCTGAACAAAGTTACTCCAGGCTTTTCAGGCCTTGGGATGTGAGTGATAGTAAGAACGATGGACAGCCAAACTGTGATATTAGTACCGCTACAGAAATAAAGGCAAAGAAAAGGATAGTAGATGAGACTAAAAGAGAAAACCGTCTGCGGAAAATTCGCGGGACTTTTAAGAAGTCAGATACGAGTCACCAAGACGCTACTGTTTCTACGACCACGCGTGATGATGACGTTAAACCTGCTACTGAACTGAATTCTCCCGTTGAAAAGCTAACATTATGCTGCGACAGGCTTCTACAAGAACCTGAAAAGAAAGAAAAAGTTGAAAAACCGACGGAGGTAGATATGAAACCTCAGCCTTACCCGCCGCTTCCTCAAATGCCTGCATACAACCCTGCCTTCATGCCAGAGTATCTACCGACGGCCGACATAGCACACGCACTGGGCGTTCCTCCCACAGACCCTTTACTCCTCGAGTCTCTCGCCCAAGGCTATGCATTGGAGCTCGAATACGCGAGAATCCTTCACCAAGAAAACGAAGCGAAAATAAACGCGAAGAAACAACGGCCAAAGAAGTACAAATGCCCTCACTGTCAGGTCGGGTTTTCCAACAACGGGCAGTTAAAAGGACATATAAGAATTCACACTGGTGAGAGACCTTATAAATGTGACGAGAAGAATTGTGGCAAGACTTTTACGAGGAACGAGGAGTTGACCAGACATAAGAGGATCCATTCGGGAGTTCGTCCGTTTCCCTGCTCTACTTGTGGCAAGAAGTTTGGCAGGCGGGATCATTTGAAGAAACATACGCGAACGCATTTTGTTCAGGCGGATCGCATGATGCCAGTTTTCGTCCCGTTGTCTGCAGTTCCTCATATGGCTGGCTTTCCGTATTTGTATGGTTACTGACGAAAGAAACGGCAGAAATTTTCTGAAGGAATTCAGGAGATTGAGTTGTAACTACAATTGTATTCAACTGTTTCTAAATTGTTAGAAAAACTAACTTTGTTTCTAACATTTGATCAAAGGTTTTAGCTAACAGTTCTGATGTTACTTTTGTATAAAAATAAAGTAAATAAATAGTTTGAATACGAAACGCTACAGGATATAGTATACTTGTAAATAACAAAGTTTTATATAAAAGCGACATATTTTTGTAATAAGTATTTCTAGTGAGTAGGTAGATAAGATTTGTACATACATAATAGATAGAGATAATTCTTTCTACGTACGTCAATTGTATATTTTAAGATGAGCAATGGTTGTGAATATGAGAATAAGAAATAAAATATATTTGAAGCTTTATTGAAATGATTTTGTTTCCTTTTTACACCTCTTAGTTATTTCTCTGCCACTATATCTAGACTTATAAACTACTACATGTAGTAATGTGCAAGACTTATTTAAATATACAGAAAATTATTTTTCAAACACACACGCACGCTCTTTTGAAACACTAAGTATAGTTTGCCAAAACTCATACATAGCGAGAGTACCTATATAAGAGTAAGAGATCCTTCCTTCGCTATTCAAGTACATAAATTATCTGTTTAAATTACATTGTACAAGTACATGTTCAATCTACTCTTGATTGAACTCTAGACTGGGATTCTTATAGCGAGATTTCACCAAAATTCCTCCCGCATTTCATTTTCACTAAAATTCATCGCGAACTGTGTGCACCTAAGCGTCGCGTCGGCGAGAGTCTACTACACACGTACCTATTTGCGCAAAAGGCTGCAGTTTCGCTAACGTTTTAGATATGTTCGCTCGCAATTTGTTACTGTGTGCTAGAGCAAATAGATCAGAAGAAACATTTGTGTGCGTCACAGTGTTGGTATATAATCTCGACTTGAGAAGCCCTTAGCAATATTTGCATTTAAAACAAACTACGATCTAAGAACGCATCTAGCTCTAAGATCCTTCTATACCTATTCACTTTGATTTGTGAATTAGTGCTGTTTCTACAATTAAGTAAGTAGGTATTACATATTTTTCAGGAATATTGGATAAGTTAAAGGCATGTTTCAGATAGTGAAAAGGTTTGTACCTACTCTCATAGATCCGAAAACGCTGAATCTAATTAAAATAAAGTAGGTAAACTTAACCTTAACTACTGCTTAGTCATTTAGCTAAATGTTACTGACTAGGCATGGTGGGTTTTGCTTTCAACTTTACAAATTAAAGTGATATCAATATTTTTAGTATCTCGGTTCTGATTTGTGCCTGTGAAATAACAGCAGTTATAGACTGCACGGACAGTTAACGGAAGAACCAAAACTCATAGCACTAGGGTTAGGCTTAATTTTCACTATACAAGGAGGTACTATTCTAAAACTGCTTAAAAATAAAGCTCTATGAAGATTATAAAATTTTCGCCATTAAACTCTCAAATAAACAATAAAGTCACCAATAAATAACATAAACGGCCTATAGAGAATATAAAAGTATGGAATAGCCGAGCAAAAAGTTATCAAAAACGCTCGAACACAACAGTTAGATATTGCAAAATCACAATCATAGAATCGAGCCTCTACAAACACAATTGACAAAGCGATCAGAACTAAAATTCTCCTTCCAAAGTATTCTAAAATCATACATCGATACATCATTCATAGAAATCAAAAACTATATAAAAAGAAAAAACTTGCGCAAATAATGTATCTGAGCATTGAAGTGCGGACTTCCGGCGTTGTGAATACGTGAATGGACATACATACAAACAATTTGTTATTCCTAAATATTTTGACTTTTACATCAAAGACATTGTAAGGATGCACACTTGGGCGTATAAAAGGTTTTTGAGAAATACTCATTAAAGTTTTATAAAATTTTGCAAAAGATTAAAGGGCTTATTACACTTGACTAAATTCAGTCGTCTAAATGATTCAGTCACTAAATTCAGTCAAATGTAATCGCATTTAGGAAGATAGGTTTCATTAAATCATTTAGAAACCTAATTAGACAAACCTAATTAGACTACTGAATTTAGTCAAATGTAATAAGCCCTTAAGGTAGATCTCGTCGTCATGCGTTTTCAAAATCCAGTTAATAAATTAGTTACTGTTACGATATTATTATTTATTTATAAGTAATTTCTAGTGGATCGATCGACTAGATTCGCCTACTGATGAATATATAGATTTCTCTCAAAAAGAACCTAAGATCCCGGCCGGTAGGTACTACGTAGCTAACATTCTTAACTGCTAATCGACGGAAGACGATTTCCCAAAAATAAGGTACTCAATATTCATTTGTAATGTTTGTATACATGATACTTGCCACGCAAATGCATAGACCGATTTTGAATATTGCTTTCTAGTAAAAAAAAAAAAAACCTATGATTGTTATTTTGTTATTGATCCTTTCACCGCTTTCTACAAACATCAAAGATGAGCAGAGTAAATGCGCAAATTAGTTCACGAAAACCCCCGATCCATCTCAATCTGACATCACAGGACAATTTTAAAGTTTAGTGTCTACAAAGGGTTACATCATACTTGAACGTGATGGATCGGTGATTGTTCGAACTGGTTGAGAGTTAACAAGTGCATGAGGATAACAAAAGTGTCGCAATATTATAGTTTCTTTGTATGCTCTTCGGTGTACTTACATAAGTATTCGCGTATCAATTGAAAGCAAGAGATTCAGAATTTATTTTATTGAACTAATAGTATTATTTTCTTCTCATTTAAATTGCATCTTTAGCTTCACTATTCTCCTAGTAAACATTTCGAAATGAAGAAATAAGTAATTATGATTTATTTAGCTCAACACACATACTTAGCTAGTAGATTCTCGCAATATCGGTTTATGTATTAAGTATTTGTCATCAATTATTTCCAACTACATTTTACACCTTCTGTGAACAGACACTAACCCAATAAATTAAAGACAGCCCATTTTGCGTCAACGCAACAAACAAATTAGCTACTTTCCCACGTTCACATATTTGCCCTAAATAATCCCTAAATATTACTAAAGATGTACAATTCGGATGTCCGTGTACACAGCAGGACATTTCCTAAGAAATTGAGATATTTTTGCGCTGGTCACACTGGTTTAATTGGATGAATGAAGTGTTGTCATTGCGCGCCGCGGGAAATCTTTTATTGCATTTTGACTTCCGTTATTTAAATTGGAGCTGTTAACTTGCTATTTGAAATTGATCAGTAGTTAAGTATCTTTTTTGTAATAAAGTAAAAGGCAGGGCGTAAAGTTTACTCAGTTTTTTTTCTACAATTAGAAATAATCGTATTAGGTACGTCAGAAATAACCATATTGATTTGCAGTTTCATATATTTCATCAAGGTCGTCCTCGTAGCGTCATCATTTACATTACTACGGCAAACCGTATTTTGCTATCCTAATATAGGAAACTAACTACTTACATACATGTCTGTCATAAACTTTGTCTAAGTACATAATATCATACATGGCGGCTTCTAAATTAAACCTCTGAAGACGACACAAGGTACACAGAAGAAAGAAATATGATAAATAATGGAAAACATCAAAACGCTTATCCATTAAAAAATATCACTAACTCCTACTGATACTATTTCGCGACCCTTTGTAAGTCCTCCGATAGTTCCCACGTCCAAAAAACTGGACAACATCGCCAACGTAGGTGTGACCCTACTTTTTAACTGTAAAGCATAACCTTTTTAATTCTTTCGGCAAACAGAAGAAATCCCGAGATATTTATAACTATAACCCGCCTACAATCTCAACAAATTCGATGAATAGAAAATTTATTGGCCAAATATCATATGGCCAGTGTTGCAAGCTTAAAAAAACGATTTATACTTTTTTTAGGCACAGGTGGCATTTGATACAGCCTGAATGAAACCTCCGCGACAAAGCTGGGAAATTAATGATGGAATCCGTGTAAACATTTTTTGTTTGAATGAATTGGTTTTGTTATGCATCGGGAGTTTTATTCGACAAATGAGGGAGTATTATTAGCTCTGCGAATTATATGAGAATTTTGATTTATTGGTCAAAAGAAACCATCTTTTACTGCTGCATTGAATTAATGGCTGACAGTGAACTTTATTGTAAAAGACACATAATGTTTGGTTGATGTGCCGTTTTCATTAAGTTTGTAAAGAATATCCCTGAGGGCTACACTACACCGAAACCGTCCTAAAACCTACGAGTTCTAGATAAGAGACTTGATTATGCAGAAGTTACTCTGTATTTGATATTGATTTTTGACACTTACGCGAATATTTTCCTGTATGCCAATTTTTTGAGCGTTCTGTAAGAAGAGAGGTAAATAAAAATTGTTCAGGATTGCTCGTAACCCTTTTGATACATAATATAATATTCAGATTAGCTAGCATTTGCCTAGATACAAGGCATAGTCGGTAAATACAATAACCGGGTACAATTAAGTCCCTATAAAGATGCTCGTCTGTCACATTTCTCCTCTTCTAATAATGACCACATTATCCGCATACTTTTCAAGTAAACAATTACCAAGTATTTTTTTCCTTATTCTACGGGATAATTGACTCTTTACCCAGAGCAATAAATTAGCCTTTCTCTAACTATAGTACAATGGTGGAGTCCATGGGAATATCGGTCAGGTGGGTGTCACGCCTCCTCAATGCAGTTTTTTACAAAATACCTAGCTTTTACCTGGATACGTGACGTAGTCGATATATATGTTCTAAATAGACTACATTATACATATAAACATTCCTCTTCAATCACTCTATCCATTAAAAAAATCGCATCAAAATCCGTTGCGTAGTTTTAAAGATTTACGCATACATAGGGATATAGGGACAGAGAAAGCGACTTTGTTTTATACTACCCATGTAGTGATGTATGACCTATAAAGATGCGTATGTCACATCTCTCCTCTTTTAAAAAAACAAATTATCCGCATACTTTTCAAGTAATTTACCAACTTATTTTTTTCCACATTCTACGGGATAATTGACTCTTTACCCAGAGCAATAAATTAGCCTTTCTCTAACTATAGTACAATGGTGGAGTCCATGGGAATATCGGTCAGGTGGGTGTCACGCCTCCTCAATGCAGTTTTTTAGGCTATGGCTACCTGAAGTAAGTAGCGAGTATTGTGGATAGGGGCACCATGATCTCGGATTTGTTTGGGACAGTTTTAACATTTTAACAGTAGTAACAAATATTTTATTTTTTGCGTAAGTGCACAAAAATATAAAACAGAAAAATAAACGTTTTTTTTTTTTGTAAATCAAAAGACTAAAAGGATCAAAAATCTATGGATAGGATATTTGTTAGAGAGTGTGAATAAATTAAAACGGTTATTGGTAAAACCTACCTTGTATTTAAACTAGGGTTAATAGGTCGTAAGCTCTTTCTTATCGTCAATGCATGATTGTACTCACATACCTACTTAAAAATTATCGGATTAAAGTTAAAAATTACTTTGATAGTTGCAGTCATCATGGCCACGCTACATGACACCTACAATTCGCTAAAGACTCACCAACAATACAAATAGGATTATTTACCGCGTCCATTACACTACAATACTCATTCATGATCCACAAGAAAAAAATATACGTTTGTGAGTTTGTTATTCCCACGGAGTACTTGACTTTTGCGCAAATTCGCTGCGGCCCAAATCAGGTTGCACCTCTAAAAATTTGACAGATTTTTGAAAAGGCCCCTTTTTTAGACCCCGTGATCGATTTGATGCGATTTTTGTGTTTGTTTAGTCGACCTTTGGCTTGTAATTTTTGACACTTACACCTTTTTGAGACTCCCACGCAATATTTTGGACAGACTTCAAAAACGGTTCTCGGTTTGACCTGTATGATGCTGTGCTTGCTCGCGATTATTTCGTGTTTGTTTTTTCTATTCGATTTTTGTGCGGTTTTCATCATAGAGTTCGTCATAAAGATATATGGATCTTAAAATATGGTTCATTCAAATTCAATATAAGGTTTATAGAACTTTACCTAGAATCTTATACATCAAATAATAGTAAACTTTATATCCAACCTCAAACGTAATAAAAAAAACAACGCTAATGACAGCTTCCTTCACAAACGGAAGCGCGGGAAAGCACAACAAACTGTCATGGCGGCCACCCATGGCGCGTGATTTGTCACTGCGGTAATGATGGCACAACTTGCATAAAGATCGCATTGTTACTTCAATAACAAACCAAATAGGATTTAAATGAAATAGGTTTAATAATTGCGTGAATGTTGATGGCGAATAAATTGATTTGGATACGTGGATATAGAATGATTTGTATGGGACCTTTCTTGATGGCGTTGATAAATTAATTGAAGTCACGTCAAGATAATATTGCGTATCACTCACTCAAGCAAGGTCTTCGCTGTCAACAATATTTTTCGCATTTCTCTAGATAAATAATCTAATACTTAAGCTACTTAAGTTAAAGAGAGATCTTTAAGATAATGAACAAGTTTTCTGGCGAAAAATCAGATCCTTAACTGATATAATAATTTCAACACCTTTGAACATCTTTTTGTAAAGCGTTCCACTCTTCATTATGAAGAACACTTACCACTTCCAAAATCTAGGGACCAACAAAAAAACAGATCTTTACATCTCTCTTTCCCGTTATAAAACTACCTATAACCAGGGCCTATTAAAAGAATTAAATACAACATTCTATCAACAAGCTAAAGCTATAAATTTCCGCTAACAATCATAAGGACGCATTTCAATGTATCGCTGGCTATTGTAGCTTGCACTCGGCACCCCTATGCGAGGGATGGTACAATACACCTCGGAGTACTATCGTGCTTGTGGTAGACCACACGTGGGGTTGGGCTTATATGCAGTGGGTTTGGGGTGCACCACCCTAAGCTTTGGTGGTATGGAGATTGTTTAATTAAAAAGTTGGGGTTTAAAATTTTTGAGGCAGTTTTGTGCCAGTCATGTGTTTTCTACTCGTAATGAAATGGTAACGGAATTGTCGAGGAAGGCTCAATAACAACAAAATAAAACAATATTACATAATGCGTAAATAACTTACTATATTATGACGAAACTATAACATAAGAAAACAAATCCTACATTTCATCTTTGACAGAAGATCTTATTTTATCGACATACTCTTCAACCACAAGTGAAACATCGGTCACATTCAAACCGTTTGCTTCAAAATAATCAATATTTTCAGGTTCCTTCACGTATTCCTGTAGAGCCGCGAACAGTTTCTTTGCCTTCACCTTTCCACGATACATCTTCAAACAGAACTTTTTCATTACTTTCAGCATGTCAAAAACTGTTGCGATAATGTTGTTCTCATCCGTACTGTATGTCCAGGTCTTTATGAATATATTCAGAAGCCCGTTACAGACCGCTGGAGTCGCCATATGTTCTAACAACCCTGTTCGAATATAAAACTTCATTTTCTCAGGTTCAACGATAGTTTTCTGCGGATCCTCCCTAACTATCAAATGCTCTTTTAGTATCTTATTGAAGAGATCCAGAAGGGTCTTAATTCCTGACGTGTCTAACTTGGCTGCTTGCTCATAAAAAGGTACTAGACCCTTAAGCTTCATCACTCTAGCTTGTACCTTAGGATTGTCAGGTAGCCAAAGATATAACACATCCAAAGAATGGGCTTTTAACGCTAGGTTATCAATCTCAAATATATCCAGAAGTCTGTCAACTACAGTTATGGGTATCACAGCTGAAGTGGTGGTCGGAGCTACTTCAAAAAGAAGTTTCAAAAGGATGAGGACGTGAACTTTAAGCTTGTCATCGTCTACTTTGAGATCCTGAGAAACGATTCTATCTAATCCTTTCGCTTTTAAGAACTTGTATGCGTTATTTGGATTCAGTTTGACAGCCTCGTTTATGTAATGCACTAGTTTAGTCATCTCTTCGCTAATCTCTTCAGGGTCTGCTATCAACTTGGAATCATCGATGTTCAGTTGGTCAAGTGTTTCTGCTAGTTTTTCTAGTTTCTGTATCGCAGTCTCTATGTCGGGGTTGATGAGATCTTCGAGATTGAGGTCTTGGTTACCCATTTTCTGAGCTTCCACTGAAATAAAGATTAATTATTATTTTACTTAATACGTGCCATTTACATCAATGAAGTAGGTACATAATATAAATTGGTAAAAGAGAAGAGGTCTGTCAGGAAACTGAGCTGGTTGCCTAGGTATATGCTCCCGCTAGGTATTTGCTAAAAGACAGGCGAATAGCTAGATCACTTTTGGTGCACTTATTATGTCTGTCGTCTACAGGTAGGTGACCTTCCTCTTAACATGACTCCTGAACCTTCATCTTGGCCTGTCTTGTACCGTTGCCGGAAAGCTCGCATGCAATTTGCCCGAACTCTTGAAGATAGGTACATATACCTACTGCTGGAAACTTCAAGAAAGATATGGATGAATCGCATCCGAAAGAGGTCCCTATTAAACTAAATTAAAATACTGTTTACCTCTTATGGTTGCTTTAGTAACTTCTTCACCGCTAACGGTGTCCAGTAGGAGCGTAATAACACAAATTAAACTTAAAATACGAGACATTTTTACAATCACCATGTCCTTTTTATTGACAGAAGAATAAAGGAAAATTCAAAGAGACCCAAAAGAAGGTTTTGGTTAAAAAGAAGGTTATAGCATAAATTATATTTATGGACTTACCACTCGTCTACAACACAACTAAACAACTAGCTCAATATAGGTACTGGAAAGGTAGTTAATCATTTCTGAGTAGTAAAATTATCTTTAAATAAAATCACAATATTTCATGAATCTACATAATAGGTAGGTCCCGCGGTCCTCTACTTCACGCACATTTTTCTATTGTCATGAGGCTGTCAGAATCTTTGTCAAAGAGCAAAGAAGAAACATTGTGTATTATTAAATAACCAATCAAAAAAAGTATTCAAAAGACTATTACGAATCACATTTAATAAGTAAATATACGAAATAAAAACTTAGTTCCTATGTAAAACGTATAACTTATAACAGTGTAGGAATAGTTACCCAGTAAATGTGATAATGGATTCGTTGACTGTGATGTCTCGGTGTGGAGACGGTTCTTGCTGCTGCCTTCCTCACAGGAGCTGGATCGCGCTTATATCTATTATTAGTTTAGTAAGTTAATATCATTATAATGTACCGTATCTAAGTACTATTCTATTCTATTAGATCCTATTACTATAGGAGGCCAAGTAGATCCTGTAGATACACAGGAACAGCGGATGTTTGTGGTCTAAGGACCTTCCTTCCTCAGTGGGTTTGTGTAGATATTCGGGGGAGGCCCAAATAGCAAACCTTCAAAGTAAAAGAATCAGACTTTAGGAACAAAAAAAACAATTCTTGAAAAATACACTTACAAATGAAACATTGATCTGAAAATTTTCAGCCACTTTACATACTTTACCTTACTCATTTATGTATTATGTTCAGGTAACTGGGACTTTTAAACATTTAAATTCATTCACTGTTGGGAAGCTCGGGGTAACATACGCTATATTTACTGTTGGGAAGCTATACTATCTAACTAGGCTATATTTTGTCTGGCAACGGCAAGTTTCCCGGAAACTCGGGTGAAACCGCGGATAAACTGCTAGTGAACTATAATCTCAGAACGTTTATCATTACAGATAGCCTGTATCCTAGACGTGGTGACGAATGAAACGTGCACGCAATGTCCTGCGAGTTGCGCCATGATCGTTTCATACGTGGAGTGCGCCAAACAGCTGCTCATTACATTGTTTCAGATGGCTAACCTGTTGTTATTGCTTGCTTCTATTGTTGTAAGTATTGGTTATTAACAAATAAATAAATTAAGGGATCAGGCTTTCGGTAATTGGCGAAAATCCATGACAGTAAATGTTGGGAAAAAAAGTTTAGTTTTAATTCCGCGGTAATAAAATTCAGGCTTGGATGCAGGATGCAAAATTGGCACCAATATTTTCATTGGCTCACCAGCCATGCACATTTTACGGGAATATGTAGGTAAGCTCGGAAGCGCTTAGTAGTGGTCGAGTCATACAAAGTTACTAAGACAATATGCATGTATACCTATGGCTCAAGGTGAACAAAATGCCTATTTCTCATCGAGTTCTAGCAAATAGGATACACTTAAAACTACCCACGGCTGTCCAACTGCACCTAATGCTAGCCGCTATGATAAAATCTACCCCTTAGTTCTAACCGAAGAGGATACAGCTAAATTAAGCGGCTGAACTTATATTTACGAAAGCGTTACATAGGCGTCCTTACCTACATCTCACCCGCTTTCGAAAAACACAATTTTTAAATTGTTTACTATGAACTCTCTCACAAATACAGGAGAGTGCAGTCCTAGTACAGCTCTACGTGTGGTACACCCTGGCGTTCGTGATCATGGGCCTGGTGGTGAACGTCGTGGACTTTCTGCTGAAGTACAAGACGCAAGGCAACTCCTGCATCGTCGGGTTCGTCACTGAAGTCTGCTTCTTATTTGGTGAGCAGGACTCTTTCAATTTAGATACTATAAGCTGCCAGATGTTTCACTATTTTCTTGGGGGAACTTCTTAAAAGCACCCGGATATATAAGACTTTATTTCAAAACGGTTCAGTAGTTTCTCGATAAGCGAGTTCTAGCAAATGAATGAACTCTGCAGGTTTATAATTTTAGTGTGAGACACAAGAATTCCTTTTTTTATTCGTTGGTAAATAAAGTAGTCTACCGAAAATTTGGCTTTAGATTTGTTTAAAGAATGAAGAAATTCCAGCGAGTATCTATTGAAACCGCGGTTTTTCAGAACACGAAAACGCTTCGAAGGTTCGAGAAGGAAGTATATTAAAGACTATTTATTTGCTTTCAGTAATATTTCGTTGCTTACCTCTCGTGGATACTTACAGAAAGCACATCGGTGGAGAATCTTCCATAACATCATAGCGTGTAAATAACAGTATTTTATATTACTTGGTTAATTAAGGTACAATAAAAAATAAAAAATCACAAAATAATTTTTAACTTTTTCATTTTATATTTTTGTACTATCTACTATATACAATGTGGATATTAAATATCTATAGAAAAAAACATCGTACAACAAAACTTAGATTTAACGCGAATACTAAAATAACACGGTTCCCGCTGAACGCATACACACATTTACTTAATTATTTTTATATATAAAAAAAAACTTAAATCGCTTACTCTTCTTCAGTACCAAACATTTTGGAAGCTATTTTATATTTATGCTCGAAAACATATGTCAAGGCAAGACTAAATAATGGCCTCATTAAACATGATGTTATTGCACCAAAAAATCAGTCAGCGTGGTTGAATACATAGTTTTCTCGAAATCCACCATTTAGAATGAAAATTTGCAAATCGGTCCAGTCGTCTTCAAGCAATCGAGTAACAAAGACAAAAAAAAAACACCTGAATAATTGAGAACCTCTTCCTTTTTTGGGAAGTCCTTTACTTATGTAAATTTTGTCTATCCTAGATAATTTTAAAAGCTTTGACTTAAAAATATAGAAATAGCTCCCAAAATAATAAGAAACAAAAGCTGTGAAACCGAATCGAAGTTCAATTTCGATGCGATATTTTGCAAATTATACTTTAAAACGACAATGGTCAGGCTACCCAAACGTCATGACTTATCGACACTGCCCATTTGGGATCCATTAATGTATAAAAAGTGGTAGTTAAATGTATAAAAATTACTGTCGCAGTCAATCAGAATCTATCTATAAGGCTTATAATACAAAGGCACGATGCCCGCATCAAAATAACTTCGACCCAGCCCCACTATTTAACAATTATTTTGGTACATACAAAATCGATACAAATATCGCATCTATTACTAAAAGTACTTTCTGACATTGTTTAGAAAATCATTTACATACAATTATTTATTTACTATTATTGTTGTTTTCACAGAGGAATACATAGGCTGTAGGAAAAGAAATATAACATGATAAAATTCGTTACTCGTTCCGAGGCATACGTGGTTCTTTCAACCTCTCTTCGAGGTACAAGGCATAATTTTCATTGAACTACTTATTGGCAAAACATCGCTAAAGTTGCTTAAATACCACGAAAAGAATATATCATGAAACATGCAAAATGCCTTTATTTTCTTATAAAAATTCGCAGATACGTTATTTTTTCGCTGTTGTTGCCGCCAGTAGGCTATTTAACTTGCCAAACCCTATCGAGACTGCGGGATAGTTCGCGAGAGTTACCGCGGTCCTGATACATGAAGGGCTCCAGAAGGAACATGGTGGGTTTTAGTCAGTAAAAGTCTGACATTCCCTCACGGTTCACCCACCGTAAGAGCATTTCCAGTGAACAAAATAGGATATTCAAGTTCATTTACAATTTTTTCGTCAACTACAATTTCTGTCATAAAAACACAGCGTGAATTGACGCGTCATTGAACGTACATTACAATAAACACGATATGAACATTAACAATCTCACTCCGCACAATTGGTCATTTATTAAACTTTTAACATCTAAAGCATGTTACACATTGAATTACAGACTCATGCCACCTCGCATTCGCCAGTTCGCACCAAAATAACTTTGTATTTCTGATATTAGCATTTGTTAGATCTTGACGAGCAGCTTTGCTTGTCCGAATTTGCCTACTACTGTCTTCACATAATCAAAAATTTAAAACAATACATTAATCTACACGCGTGAGGCGTCAAATGTCTAACTTCGGAATGGCAAAGTTAATTGGCACGAACTGCATACTCTTGCATTATTTTGATAAAGCAGGCACAGTTTTCCAACAGATCTATCAATATCTGTCTTTGGCAAATGTATCGGCCCACCAAGAAAAAAAGTACATTGGTATGTAGGTACGTTCTTCAAATAGTTACACGCACATAATATGTTTAAACAGCTGAAAATATCTACTTGCCTTGCCACTCTATCGAAACAATGCAAGTTATTTATGATATAACTAACCTTAGTTACATAGAAAGGCTCTGTAGGCATATATTTATTTATCATATTATTCAATTCTACGGAAAACAAAATTCTAATCTAAATATACATAAAAGTTTACAATACAAACTAATTCACAAATAGATTTACTCAAGATTTATTTACCGAAACTTATTTTGGCACTAGAAATTATACTGAAAAGTAATAATGTCCAATTTCTATGTCAAATCCCAGTGAGATCACAACTTAAAGTTATCTTCAAAATCTTTCGACTGTAACACGTGAATACATCAATACTTACGCCGAATTCCAATAAACTATCTATTGTTAGCTTACTAGAGGTAGAAGTTTTACATTGCTTGTATGGGGCTAATGTCAAAATATCCTTATTTTAACTACTACCTCTAGCATGCAAATCAACCAATAAGTAGGTTATAGAAATCCACAGTTACATAACAATAATGTTCATGATACATTTATGCACGAAGTGTGTCGAAAAAAATATATTTAGAGAGGCAACTCAAAGTTTTCTAAATATTCGACTTTGTTGACTTGTATTTAGTCGATTATTTAATTGTTTTTTTTCTAATCGCCATCTCTATAAGTAAATTGTCACGTAATTTTTAACAGTATTTCTTGCTTGATATAATTAAAGCCTGACATAAGCCAATTAAAGTTAAGTGACGTTGGCATTCAACGCAGTATCGGACCATAAAGGTCATTAGTGACACAGTAAAAACAAAGAAAATTCTCGCATCTGGCTAAATTATCCTGGCTCTGTCTTATAACTTCATGATGACAGCAATTTTAAACTTTATCTCCTTGACATAACGATACAAGTACTATGACTCGAATGCTGTGTTCCACTACGTACACGGAGAAATAATGGCCGGAGATGCCATAAAACAGGTAGGTCTGTCGCCTTCTTCTAGGTCAAATGAAAACAGTGGGCGAGACCAAAACGTTCAGTTACGAGGCGTTTGGGTCTGTTGAGATGTACAGTGGGTTGCCAAATTATTAGGGACAGTTACAAAAACACGGTATTGGTAAAGTATTTGGTTTAAATTAATTATAAAAACACACTTTTTGACATAGTAAAAGCTTTAATACGATAAAACAACTATTTAAGAATGATATAAAAAATATTTAAGAATAAAATAACAAAAATAAAAATTTATAAATAAATAAATGTACATGCAGAAAAATTTGTCAATATTTTGTGACGTTGCCTTTCGCCTCAATGACTGCTACTATACGCCTGGGCATACTTTCTATGCAGTTTTTTGCACTTTCTTTTATTTTTGGGTTATGGTGCCACACATTAATAAGCTTTTCGATCAGTCTAACCTTGGTGGTTATGTTCTCCTTGGCTATTTCAGCCTTGGTGATCTCCCATAGATTTTCTATGGGGTTCATGTCAGGTGAATTTCCAGGCCAAGGCAGTACTGGGATGTTGTGGTCTGCCAGGAACTTGGTTATGCTCCTGGCTTTATGGCATGATGCTGAATCGTGGATAAACATGAATTCTTCACCGTCTGGAAACCATTCTTCAAGTGTGGGCAACAGGCGAGTTTGTAAAACTTGCTTGTACTGGTCTTGTTTCATGGTTCCCTGGACGATGTAGAGGCGCCCAACCCCTTTGGCACTTATGACAGACCACACCATTACCTTAACTGGGTGTTTTACCCTCTCAACAATGCAGTCAGGGTGGTATTTTTCACCTGGGCGTCGTCGCACAAAGCTGCTCTTGTCGGCTAAAATCTCAAAGGATGACTCATCTGAGAAACACACCTGAAAAAAAAATTAAGTTGTTTATATTTTTTAATTATGCGTTCTTAATTTAGTCAACTATAAATATGGACCCTATCTGACCTTACTCCAGTCCTCGATTGTCTTATGCCGGTGCTCAGGAGCCCAGGCTAGACGCTTCTTTTTCATGGCCTCTGTCAGCCTGGGTTTCTTAGCGGGACGATGTCCTGTCAGGCCTTCCTCTGCTAACCTACGCTGCACAGTTCTCTTGGATATCATTATTCCAGACTCCTGAACCATCTGGTTTAATAATCCAGCACTTTTTTTCCTGTTATCTAAACAGATATCGCGTATTTTCCGGTCAGTACGTGGAGTTGTGATGCGCTTTCGTCCGCAATGACCTTTTTTTTGAGGTGTTATTGGCTGATCCAGGTCCAAAGAAATTTTTATTTTGTTGACTGCTGACTTAGAAACTCCAGCGATATCTGCTATCTGTCTTTGAGAGTGCTTGGTGTGTTCCAGAAGCGTTTTTATTTCGCTTTTCTTTTTTGGAGTCAAATCACAACCTCTACCCATGCTGAAAGGCAAAAAAAATATGAAAAAAATAAAAATATTGCAATATGTGCACGTAAAATGAAATTTCATGAATATTAAATAGTAATACTTACATTTAAAATAATTTTCAGGCACTAATACTAAAATATTTTTTGTCTAAAATTTTAAATTCGTCTTTCACTATCACACGTCTCCAGCAAACTGTAGCACTCACTTAATTTAAAAAAATGTAGAAAATAATCCAACCATCGAAATCTCAAAAACCACTTATAATATAAAGAGTAAAGAACAGGCAAACATAAATAAAACATTTCTGTAACACCTACACCACTTAAAACTGCAGTCAAGTGCATCCAACGTGAGAAATCGACAAAAAACGTAAGTGTCCCTAATAATTTGGCAACCCACTGTATGTCAACGATTTTTGGTTTTACATAAACTGGCTGGCTTCAAAGAAAGCGTATAAGAGTGGAGACTGTAACGTTCCTCGTTCCCCACACACCCGCATTTTGGTGACGCTACTTTCTTAGATTTTTCGTTATGACATCTCCGTTTCATTTTGTTCTCCATGACTATGTATTACAAAACTCACTGCTATTCCATATTAAACCTTATTTCATTGACGATAAAGTTCAAAATGCATCTCATTCGAAATTGCACAATTATAAGAATTCACATAAACATAATAAATGTGTATATTTTTTATTCGTGTTTTCGTATTATTTAATGTAACAATATATTACTAATTATCATGATATATTACAAAAAATATTTCTTCGCGAACACTTTCTTATAGGGCATCATTTAATGGGAATTGGGTCAATCTTGTTAGTTTTTTTTTAATGATGTTCGAATAAGAAACTCGTTAGAACACAGAAATGGGACGAACAGTGAACCAATTAGTGGTAATATAATTTGAAATCACAGCCTGAGTTTATAGTTAACTTTGTGAACACAGTTTTTCAAAAATATCAATTTTGCAAAATAGCAGTTTCTTGATGCAATCCCTAGCTTCTATCTCGATTTTATGCTCTATAGAACTCATTTAGTAACTTGCAACTTAAAAGTCATTTTCCAATATGGCGGTGTTACGACGTTCTAACTTCGATTTTGCATGTCCAATAAGATAACTCAAATCTGATTGTCTTTACCCTCAACAAGGTTTAGAGAAAACCAGGCAAAATTCTCTGTAAATACCTTCTAGGCAGCAAATACAAAATCCAGCCATTATCCAAAAAAAACCTAATTGACACATCATCCAGTACTATTAAAAAAAAAGAACGAAAAAAAATAAAATCAGACTTACTTCGAAATAAAACCTCCAACTTTTCTTTAGTACATATTCCATTTTTGAATCACTGAACGTCACACACACTGTCACTTAACTAACACTCTGATTGGCTATTGACACTATAGGCTGTTGGTTATTGGTTGAGATGACTGTGGAGCCGGGGGGTATTTTCTGAGGCACCATGCCATCTATATGCCTATATTTCTTGAGCCTCGTCCACTGGCCGTTGTTATAGTTCATTTGGAAGTGCATTTCAGATAACATGGTGAGGTATGTGTCGTCTGACTGTAGAACGTTCTCGATGTTTTCTGATAGTTTTATCGTTACTATGTTGCCTAAGTTCGGACACGGGTTATCTGCAAAAGAAATTTTAAATTTCAACGTTTTTTGGAATTTTCATGCGCCAAGATAGTCAGGATAAAAAAAGCTAGACAGATTAAAATGTATATAATAATAATATTTACCTCTGGAGCCAGCCATGAAACCAAGTATAAGCGCTTTCTCCGGCCTCGTGACACGATTCGCGTTGCGGAACATATCTTGTGCCTCCAACATTTGTTCGCGCTGCAACAAATAGATTTTATTAACAAAATAAACAATAAATACTTTATTAAAAACACATTATTAATATAAATATGTACTTCAGGAACCGAATTTATTAAGAGTTTTTATGGTACATTGAAAATGCGTAATAAGTAATGTTTCGGACAATATAAACTACTGTATATCTTGCAGTTTGCACATGACTTTCTACGCGACCACGGCAAGTTGCACGTTCTGTTGCGGCTGTTGCACTATAATGTGACACACGTGATGATGTATAAACTGACCGTAAGCGAGAGTCCTCTACGCGGCAACAGCGGCTGCTGCGCGGGTTGCACGTTCTGTTGCGGCTGTTGCACTATATGTGACACACGTGATGATGTATAAACTGACCGTAAGCGAGAGTCCTCTACGCGGCAACAGCGGCTGCTGCGCGGGTTGCACGTTCTGTTGCGGCTGTTGCACTGCTTGTTGCTGTGGTTGTTGCACGGGTGCGGCCGCTTGCACTACCTGTGGTTGTTGCACTGTTTGTGCTATCTGTACCTGTCGAATATAATAATTTAATTATGATGATGAAAATAAATTGCTGCAGAATACTGTAATACCACTCATTTTAAGTACTGTTCAAACATCATTATTTTTGCGACAGAAATACTTATATCGGTAGAAAGTCGGTAAAAGTCGGTCAAATCAAAGTATTTTTTTGCATAAACATTTTAATTTACACTAAATCGGTTAATGAAAAATATATCGGGTGTGTCGTTCATAATCACATTAAATGAAATGCTTTAATATACTGGTTAATATATGTCGATTAACACAAAGATAAAAGAACGTAAAAATAAAAAAATATTTTTTTCAAACAAAGTAAATGGAATAAAAATTTGCAAAAATTAGAACACCATATAAAAGTCAGTCATTACAAACAACTGAAATTCTCCCTTGAAAACTGACAGCTGTCAACTGATCAAAACATACGATACTCCTAACTTTATCTCTGCTTTACACATGATGTTGAAAATTATAAGAACGAAAAATGACTCCTGTGGTTAAACCACTGAATGGATTAGGTTATTTTTTGTACAATTCGCCATAGAATATCATAAAGTATATGCGATAGGATTTAATATGATTGTGAACGACACACCCGATATATTCAACAAAAAGTAGCTAGAAAACCTTTCTCAATTTTATGTACTCATGATAACAACAAGCAAGTTACATATTAACACTTCTTGGCAGTCGGGTAAAATCACATAATAATTACTACTCACAGGTTGCGCGATCTGGTGTTGCAGAGGCGGTTGCGTGTGTACCGCCGGTACCACCGGTCGCGCCGCTTGCTGTACCACTGACTGTGTCATCTGAAACAAGACATAGCAATATTATGTTTTTAATAAAGTTTATGTCACTGAAGGCTTCTCAGTGTGAGATGAGGCCTATGCCCAGCAGTGGAACAATACAAAGTCTGTAACAGAAAGCTAAGTCAAAGCCCCAAATATCGTATCATAAGATTAAGCAATGCGTAGCACAGTCGGTACGAGAATGGATGACCATTTTGTCATGACGATCTTTGGCAGTCTTTACGGTAGTCAGAAGCCTTCTGGGTTCTGATAACCAGTCTAACCAAGGAGTAGGTAACTAGGTTCAGGAGGTCAGAAAGTCAGACGCTCCTTGTAAAAACACTGTTACTCAGCTGCATCCGGTTAGACTGGAAACCAACCCCAACTTAGTTGGAAAAAGGCTTGGCAAGTGAATGTTTATATTACTGTGACTGGCAGTAAGAAAATATAGTGTTGAGCAGGTTCTGTGTGTCAGCAGTAGCGGCTACCAGTAGCTACTGTGCAGTAATACTCACGGGCTTGATGTTCTGCAGCAGCACAGCCTTGCCGCCGGGCTGCAGGATCACGGTGGACGTGTTGAGCAGGTTCTGTGTGTCAGCAGTAGCGGCTACCAGTAGCTACTGTGCAGTAATACTCACGGGCTTGATGTTCTGCAGCAGCACAGCCTTGCCGCCGGGCTGCAGGATCACGGTGGACGTGTTGAGCAGGTTCTGTGTGTCAGCAGTAGCGGCTACCAGTAGCTACTGTGCAGTAATACTCACGGGCTTGATGTTCTGCAGCAGCACAGCCTTGCCGCCGGGCTGCAGGATCACGGTGGACGTGTTGAGCAGGTTCTGTGTGTCAGCAGTAGCGGCTACCAGTAGCTACTGTGCAGTAATACTCACGGGCTTGATGTTCTGCAGCAGCACAGCCTTGCCGCCGGGCTGCAGGATCACGGTGGACGTGTTGAGCAGGTTCTGTGTGTCAGCAGTAGCGGCTACCAGTAGCTACTGTGCAGTAATACTCACGGGCTTGATGTTCTGCAGCAGCACAGCCTTGCCGCCGGGCTGCAGGATCACGGTGGACGTGTTGAGCAGGTTCTGTGTGTCAGCAGTAGCGGCTACCAGTAGCTACTGTGCAGTAATACTCACGGGCTTGATGTTCTGCAGCAGCACAGCCTTGCCGCCGGGCTGCAGGATCACGGTGGACGTGTTGAGCAGGTTCTGTGTGTCAGCAGTAGCGGCTACCAGTAGCTACTGTGCAGTAATACTCACGGGCTTGATGTTCTGCAGCAGCACAGCCTTGCCGCCGGGCTGCAGGATCACGGTGGACGTGTTGAGCAGGTTCTGTGTGTCAGCAGTAGCGGCTACCAGTAGCTACTGTGCAGTAATACTCACGGGCTTGATGTTCTGCAGCAGCACAGCCTTGCCGCCGGGCTGCAGGATCACGGTGGACGTGTTGAGCAGGTTCTGTGTGTCAGCAGTAGCGGCTACCAGTAGCTACTGTGCAGTAATACTCACGGGCTTGATGTTCTGCAGCAGCACAGCCTTGCCGCCGGGCTGCAGGATCACGGTGGACGTGTTGAGCAGGTTCTGTGTGTCAGCAGTAGCGGCTACCAGTAGCTACTGTGCAGTAATACTCACGGGCTTGATGTTCTGCAGCAGCACAGCCTTGCCGCCGGGCTGCAGGATCACGGTGGACGTGTTGAGCAGGTTCTGTGTGTCAGCAGTAGCGGCTACCAGTAGCTACTGTGCAGTAATACTCACGGGCTTGATGTTCTGCAGCAGCACAGCCTTGCCGCCGGGCTGCAGGATCACGGTGGACGTGTTGAGCAGGTTCTGTGTGTCAGCAGTAGCGGCTACCAGTAGCTACTGTGCAGTAATACTCACGGGCTTGATGTTCTGCAGCAGCACAGCCTTGCCGCCGGGCTGCAGGATCACGGTGGACGTGTTGAGCAGGTTCTGTGTGTCAGCAGTAGCGGCTACCAGTAGCTACTGTGCAGTAATACTCACGGGCTTGATGTTCTGCAGCAGCACAGCCTTGCCGCCGGGCTGCAGGATCACGGTGGACGTGTTGAGCAGGTTCTGTGTGTCAGCAGTAGCGGCTACCAGTAGCTACTGTGCAGTAATACTCACGGGCTTGATGTTCTGCAGCAGCACAGCCTTGCCGCCGGGCTGCAGGATCACGGTGGACGTGTTGAGCAGGTTCTGTGTGTCAGCAGTAGCGGCTACCAGTAGCTACTGTGCAGTAATACTCACGGGCTTGATGTTCTGCAGCAGCACAGCCTTGCCGCCGGGCTGCAGGATCACGGTGGACGTGTTGAGCAGGTTCTGTGTGTCAGCAGTAGCGGCTACCAGTAGCTACTGTGCAGTAATACTCACGGGCTTGATGTTCTGCAGCAGCACAGCCTTGCCGCCGGGCTGCAGGATCACGGTGGACGTGTTGAGCAGGTTCTGTGTGTCAGCAGTAGCGGCTACCAGTAGCTACTGTGCAGTAATACTCACGGGCTTGATGTTCTGCAGCAGCACAGCCTTGCCGCCGGGCTGCAGGATCACGGTGGACGTGTTGAGCAGGTTCTGTGTGTCAGCAGTAGCGGCTACCAGTAGCTACTGTGCAGTAATACTCACGGGCTTGATGTTCTGCAGCAGCACAGCCTTGCCGCCGGGCTGCAGGATCACGGTGGACGTGTTGAGCAGGTTCTGTGTGTCAGCAGTAGCGGCTACCAGTAGCTACTGTGCAGTAATACTCACGGGCTTGATGTTCTGCAGCAGCACAGCCTTGCCGCCGGGCTGCAGGATCACGGTGGACGTGTTGAGCAGGTTCTGTGTGTCAGCAGTAGCGGCTACCAGTAGCTACTGTGCAGTAATACTCACGGGCTTGATGTTCTGCAGCAGCACAGCCTTGCCGCCGGGCTGCAGGATCACGGTGGACGTGTTGAGCAGGTTCTGTGTGTCAGCAGTAGCGGCTACCAGTAGCTACTGTGCAGTAATACTCACGGGCTTGATGTTCTGCAGCAGCACAGCCTTGCCGCCGGGCTGCAGGATCACGGTGGACGTGTTGAGCAGGTTCTGTGTGTCAGCAGTAGCGGCTACCAGTAGCTACTGTGCAGTAATACTCACGGGCTTGATGTTCTGCAGCAGCACAGCCTTGCCGCCGGGCTGCAGGATCACGGTGGACGTGTTGAGCAGGTTCTGTGTGTCAGCAGTAGCGGCTACCAGTAGCTACTGTGCAGTAATACTCACGGGCTTGATGTTCTGCAGCAGCACAGCCTTGCCGCCGGGCTGCAGGATCACGGTGGACGTGTTGAGCAGGTTCTGTGTGTCAGCAGTAGCGGCTACCAGTAGCTACTGTGCAGTAATACTCACGGGCTTGATGTTCTGCAGCAGCACAGCCTTGCCGCCGGGCTGCAGGATCACGGTGGACGTGTTGAGCAGGTTCTGTGTGTCAGCAGTAGCGGCTACCAGTAGCTACTGTGCAGTAATACTCACGGGCTTGATGTTCTGCAGCAGCACAGCCTTGCCGCCGGGCTGCAGGATCACGGTGGACGTGTTGAGCAGGTTCTGTGTGTCAGCAGTAGCGGCTACCAGTAGCTACTGTGCAGTAATACTCACGGGCTTGATGTTCTGCAGCAGCACAGCCTTGCCGCCGGGCTGCAGGATCACGGTGGACGTGTTGAGCAGGTTCTGTGTGTCAGCAGTAGCGGCTACCAGTAGCTACTGTGCAGTAATACTCACGGGCTTGATGTTCTGCAGCAGCACAGCCTTGCCGCCGGGCTGCAGGATCACGGTGGACGTGTTGAGCAGGTTCTGTGTGTCAGCAGTAGCGGCTACCAGTAGCTACTGTGCAGTAATACTCACGGGCTTGATGTTCTGCAGCAGCACAGCCTTGCCGCCGGGCTGCAGGATCACGGTGGACGTGTTGAGCAGGTTCTGTGTGTCAGCAGTAGCGGCTACCAGTAGCTACTGTGCAGTAATACTCACGGGCTTGATGTTCTGCAGCAGCACAGCCTTGCCGCCGGGCTGCAGGATCACGGTGGACGTGTTGAGCAGGTTCTGTGTGTCAGCAGTAGCGGCTACCAGTAGCTACTGTGCAGTAATACTCACGGGCTTGATGTTCTGCAGCAGCACAGCCTTGCCGCCGGGCTGCAGGATCACGGTGGACGTGTTGAGCAGGTTCTGTGTGGACAGCAGTAGTGGTTTGCCTCCTGCTGGGCCGGCTATCAGTAGCTTGGGTTGTTGGCCTATTACTATTGGTTTCGCACCGGTACCCTGTGGAAATGAAGTGCAAATTAACGATCAAAAACTAAAGAAGAGTGTGACTGTCTAGACTCACGTCAGAATTCAATAAAGTTTCTATACATAATATTTCTGAGTTCACCACATAAACTACAAACAATGTTCAATTACAAGTCGCTACATAGTATAAAAATAGGTCGAATTGAGAACCTCCGCTTTTTTGGGAAGTCGGTTAAAAACACAGTCACTTCTTGTTCTGTCTCTATGTCCCTTTGCCAAGCTTTAAATCTTCAAAACTATGCAATCGATTCAGCGTTTTTTTTTTAAATATATAGAGTAACTGAAGAAGAAGGTTTATATTTGTACAATAACATCCATTAAATTGTGGGGAAATACTGATATCTCGTGCGAAGCCGGGGCGGGCTGCTAGATAAATATAATCTATGTGCATATGCTCATTGCTATATATACATACATGTACAAGCAGCGGGCTGGGCGCGGGCGGCGCGGTGTCGGCGCTGTCCTGCGTGTCGGGTGCGGCGCCGGGCGACGCGGGCGCTGCGGCCGGCGCTGGCGTGCTCGGCTCCGCTGTGTAACGTAATTGTTGTTAGTTGCTTTATTTATTTTGCGTTAATAAAGAGCTGGTGCTGGGGTGCTGTTTTCAGTTTGCAGGTATCTTTGATGTGGCTATGAAGGAAATTACGACAGCAAAATTTTACTATTACTACCATTTTGGTTGAGAAACGTTTTTTCTAATAAAAAATAAAGCAATTTCCAAGTACATGTGAAATCCTGATTTCCCAATCCACCTTGACGACAAGTTAAAGAGTGATCTTATCAAATCCAAAAAAACTTTCAGATTCTCTGTCCCATGAATGATATTATTGACTATTGGGATAAGTGAAACAGATACATACGGTTGGTGTTCTCCTCAGGTTTGGGCATGGTGTAGTTGTTGAGTCCTTTAGCGTAGTCGGGCGGCGGCGGCGACGGCGGGGCAGCCGCCGCTGCCTTCTTGGCACCTTCCTCCATTTCTGTACATCAGGAAATATATTCATTTAGTAAAATTATTAATATTAATTTTTCTAAAATTATGGAATTAAAATATGGTTGTGAAATAAGTCCTGTCTTAAAAGTTAAGTTTGACTGGAAACATAATTCACCAACAGGGTGCTCTTTTTTATGTGCTGATTAATCCGAGAAGTGAATATGGCTTTAAGGTTGGCTGTAAAAGAACCCAATTCTGGGTTAAGCTCGCCGTTGTACATAAACTGTCTTGATTCTTTGTATATGTTTATGTTAAGTGTGCAATAAAGAATAATAATGGTGTCGAGTTTATGGGGTATGGGTAAATTACAGTTGGTAATCAAATAAACTGATTTTCTTAATTTAAATGATCTAGTAGAAGTAAATGTTGTTTTTATAAAAATAACCTGCATGTAAAGCAATTATCATGACAGGTCAATGAAAAAACCTAAGAGGAATCTATTCTAGGCTTTAATTTGCTCAGAGCATATGAGTACATACCAAGTTTCCTCCTCTTCTTGATCTGCGCGTGCGTAGCGGGCTGCTCCGCTATATCCAGCAGCTTGATGCCGGCGCGGGGCGGCGGCCGCGCGGCGCCACGCCAAGTGCCGCCACGACCGCCGCCGAAACGGGATGGTAAGCCTTTTAGTGGTGCTGTGGGGAAATATCATTATGTATACTGATGCCTGTGGCGTCTTTTGCGGCCACCGGCTTCAACCGATGCGAGCAGTCAATACTAGGCATGTGATGGATAAGGTAAAAACCATCCGATGTTGCTTATAGAAATACCTAGTTCATTTACAAATCCGAATATTACACTATACCGATATTACTGATTGTGTGTGGATTGGATAAGAATTGTTCTGTATACAGTATAGACATTCCATTTCTGGTATATTGTGGAATGATGGATTATATTTAATATTTTATAGTTAACGCGCATATGAGCGATACGTCGAGCACAGTCATCAACCTATAATATTCTTGCTATGTCTACATATGCACCATACGTATTAATTTGCTATTTGCTCAGTTCAAACGGCAGTAAGAATAGAACTTTTGCATAGTTGGCATAATTTAAAAACTCACTGGTATCAGTCATCTTCCTAGGCATGCCTCTACTGCGGACAGGCACAGTCGGTGCCTGAGCCTTCTTCTGATTGGCTTGTACTTCAGTCGCTTTGGCTAAGAGTTCACTACGGAGAGCCACGGACTTGGGCTTGCGTTTCAATGTGAAATGTTTCACGGGGTTCGGCTGTTGGCCCACCTGGAATTAAGTAAATTAATGAGTAAATAGGATAAATGTTTTAGCTTTTGTTTATATTGAGAAATTAAGAATCACATAAAAACGTTTGCTATAACCACGAAAAATCAGGTGTTTTCATTTATCATTAAAGTCTGGGTTGGTAATGGATCAAACTTTCTTCCCACCTTCAAGTCTTAATTTATCTTTAACAAGTAGTTTTTTGTTATTCAGTCTGAAATTTTCTTTAGTACTGTATAGTTTCGTATAGTAGTTTATCATTATTATTGTATTCATGCAACAAGTTGCTAATGAAAAATGCTAAGTTCTTAAAATAAATGCTTAATTACTACTTACCACAGAAACCAAAGCATTCTTATTTAAATACAGGCACTCTAACGGCAACAGTCCAAGATCCGAGTGTTTAGCTAAAGCCCTCCTCAGCTCGCTGATCATATCACTGAATATAGGCCTGGTCTCATCGAACTCCGCTATCTCGGTGTTGAGAGTGCCCGCTGAGGGAAACGTCTTAAGGGTCTCTGCGAGCATGGCCACCCAGAGGTCTGAGTCCACGGCTGCAACTTCGATGATCTCTTCCAGTTCATTTCTCCACTGAAACATGGTATAAATATGTTTTTACTTCTGAGTATAGTTTTGTCGTAATTGGCATATTTCGTTTATCCTGCATCCATTGAATCACTCAAACGTTGGCTTTAAGACACCCTACTTAATAATTTTGTTTCTAGAATATCAAGTTGGAAGCGAATCACTTGACTTCAGACTTGAGAATCTGCTAGAGAGATTCTGAACAGGCTTGATACTGGACCGCTTATTTAGTCATTGCTTTGAGAAAAGATGTCTAGCAACTTCTCAACTTTATTTTAATATTTGATTGCTCATCTGCAGAGTGTGATAATGTCATAAATAATTCTTCCTATAATTCTTATATTAAAACTTTCTGTTTTGCCTGAAACACTACAGCTCCAATACAGACTACAATTAAACTTACATAGAGCAATTAACTTGTAATTACAGTACAACTGGTCTACAATTTGCAGTGTCAATCATTCTAGACAGTTCACAGCCAATAGAACATTAGCTAAGCAATAGTACACAATACTACTTCTTCAAGTGAATGAGAGAAACTTTTTTTTATTTATTTTTATTAGCCTACTGTCCCACCGCTAGGCAAAGACCTCCCCCATAGCCTTCCATTTTTCTCTGTCCATAGCTGTTTGTGGCCAGTATTTGAAAATTTTTATTTTTTAAACGTTGTAGCTTAAAAATACTTTCATATTCAATGAACTTTTCTTATACTCCAAAATTTTTATTTGCATGAACTTGCTAGTAGAATAAATAAAAGCTTATCAATACATACATTAGTACTATAGATGCATGACTCTGTTAAGAGTTGGATGCAATTTTTCAATATACCTACAATTGATCAATTGAATGTGTGACACACATGAACAGCTTTTCAAATGTAAAAATTACTGATTCTAAGATATTGTATCACAAACTATTCGCTAACCCATGGCTTCACCCGTGCCCCATGGGACTTACTGCCCATACCCAGATAAAATATAGCCTATGTTACTCGGCAAGAGTGTAGCTTTCCTAAAGAAACATTTAAATCAGTTCAGTAGTTTTGGAGCCTTTAAGTTATTATATTAGTATAGTTAACAAATGAAAGAAACAATGGATGGATTATGTGTAAGTCAATTTATGTTAAGAAAGAATGTTACTTGTGAGATGATGGCAGATTGAAGGGTATAGAAGGAGAAAACATGCTGTGCTGAACCTAAATAAAGTGGGATACAGAAAAGAGGATGATGATGAAGCTGACCAAAGGAGTACTTGAAAAGCAATTTAAAAGGTGTAAGTATGTAAGGTTATGTGTAAATGGTGTGTACTATTGAATGGCTATGTTGTAGGTATATTCTGCATTTTATATTGTGTGTTTTGACGGGCATAGCAAAGACCAGTCCTGTTGGACTGACTTCAACAGTTAAATATCCTTATACTTAGGTTAATATTGTTAATAATCCAAGAATATCAGAAGTACAGTTCAAGAATATCATTAAATATTTCAAAACATGTTTGTCCTAATATTAAAATTAATGGAGGGAAATGTTTTTTTTTTATTATTAAATACATAATAAATATATAATATTAATGTCGAATAGTTTTTGTATATTCTATTCTAATCTATGTATATTTCAGCTTGTTTACTCTCAACTAAAATTATTACTGTGTGCTTCTTAATTGGCGTATTGTTATGTTTATAAATGATGTATTAATATTGTCAGCTGTGAAGAACCTATATGAAATAAATAAATAAATAAATAAATAAATACTTTATATCATTCTCTAGATACAAGTATAATATCGTAAGACCTGATATTAGCATGTAAAGTGTTCTTCTATAGAAACTAAATATCAAATTAAAAATTCTAATACATATAGTATCAAGTGCCACCATACTTCTTTCAAAACCAATTACAAAATTGAAATAATAACGTTGTTTATGCCCTGTAGGCTGTTCAACCTGTATGCTTTTGCCTAATCCAATAGTTAACAGCAAGGTCCTTGAATACGTTTCACAATAGAAGACTAAAATTACATAAAGGTTACATCTATTTCGAGGGCTTCGTGTAAACATAGACACAGCCATAAATTGTGGGCTCTAATACACTCTTATCGTAGAACAAAACTAATAAAACTGATTTGTTTCGTAATTTAGAAACGTAAATAGTCACGACAACATATCCAAGTCATACTCATAAGTCATGATTTACACCAAACTAATACCACCAGGCATGAGAAAATTTACCGCCCATGTAAAATGCTAGCTAACCTGTAATTGGTTTGCTATAAAATCCCAATTAAAATAATTTCAACAAAAATGTTAGCATGTAAATTCAATAGATGACAACAAATAAAACTACTACATACATGCGTATTATTGCATCTCATTCGTACTCATCGTCATTAATATGACATGAAAGGGACAAAAAACACAATACAGTTACGCAAAACCATAGAACATCAAAGAGAAAAGTTACCTCCTCAACATTTCTGCGCGGGATATGAAAGAAACTTAGCAATAATTTCAATTTCACTTGCGTTTGCAAATCTGGAAAACAATCCTTGATATTTTTCAACACTTCAGCATTTAATTGGGTACAAATTGAACCGCTTGTCCACGAATCATTCGAAGTACCGAGTTTATTGTGGAGCCACAAAGATGTGTCACTATCCCGAACGTTCGCCATCTTGCAACTGAACTAGTGACGTTTTCGCCATGTGTCTTTTGAACGAACTCGTAAACGAAGATCGATAAAAATATGTTTTTTATACGAAAAATATGTTTAGGGATATAAAACATGTTAAACAAAGAAATGCTAAACTGGTTTGCTTGATTTTGTTTGAAAAAGATATTAATTTTGACAATTTTATCACAAAATCTTGTTTTTTCCAAAAAACTTGACATATCGATATAATCTTGATCGCGAGTTGTTCAGCTCAACACTAGGAATATAAAATGGCATTCTCGCAAATATAAACGATATTTTTTTTAATACTTTTTCTGTATTTTTTTTTTTTTTTAAATTAATCATACTTTATAGGAGTCTTCTAGAGTTTTACGAGAATTTAGCAAGAACTACTACGGTAGATATTCTCGTACTTAACTAAAAAAAGCAAATACTATGCTGGCATAGACAACCCAGTAACCATAGAGGAGTTCAGGAGTCATATTTTTCCGCGTCATACTTAAATTTTATTTACATTTATTGATCAAACATTACAATTTTAGGAATTGTTCTCACAGCTAACAATGTCTGAAACATCAAATACGCCCGTGGCGTTGAATATTTATGAAGAAGACATTAACCAAGATACTACGTGGGACTTCTCATCTCAAAGTCTGCAAAGTGTGCCTGAAATAAACAATCACCATTTAAGTGTGAGTTTTAGTGATGAATTTCATATCAATGTTTACTGATTATGCTAATGATTTAATTAATTAAAAAATATCAATCTGTTCGAGACTAGGATTCAAATCAATCATTAACAACTGGGTCATGTTTGTATTGCAGGTACTCTATCTACAAAACAATGAAATCACAACTATACCAGAAGATTTCTTTGTAACTTTACCACATATCATGTACTTAGATTTGAGAGACAACCTAATAACCGATATACCAAAATCTATCAAACATCATGGTTGCCTCACGCACCTTTTATTACAAAACAACAAACTGACTTCGCTTCCGAACGAATTAGGAACTGTCATTAATTTGAAGGTTTTGCAATTAGGCGGGAACCCGCTAATGTACCCGCCAAGGGAAATTATAAATGCGGGAGTTTTAAAAATCAAGGAGTTTTTAAACAGCAAATTCATTGAAGAAATGTTCGTCGATGCGTCCCAATCAGATATTTCCGAGGACACGGTAAGCACGAGTGGAAATTATCGCGAATCGTATAGTCAAGAAGGCTTGAGTTACAATTCAGTAATTGACGAGGCCAAACTGAAAAAAGCTATGTTGGTAAAGTTCAATGAGAAAGAATCAGATGATTCTGAAGAAGATTTGTATACGAGAGTTAAAGGAAAGTGTCCAAAGTTGGCAAAGAGCCGCTGTACCATCCCGCCATATTATCAGAGTTCAAAATATGTTAGACCATCAAAGTCAGACGAGAAAGATACTTTTGAGGCGAAAGTAAAACAGAGTTACTTGAAAGAGTTAGCCGTAAAGAAGCACAAAGAATTATTAGCGACGAGGGACAAGATACTGCAAGGAAGAAAGTTTGTTTTTTTTACTCAGAGAGCTTTTTTCAGTACTTGCCTACTTTTGCGCCTTTATTTTTGCATGGCTAGAAATAGTTTTTTTCGTGGAAAAGGAATAGCAACTGTATTTTTTTATTTATTAATGTGCTGTTAAGAATGTTCTTTACCTACTTTTCCTTGACACATCCCATTTTATTGATTTGTAGTTGCAAGTTCTTCATCATTTATCTTCATATAGTAGGTATCTGACTGTAATACCATCTTCCAGAAACATGGAAATGCTCAAAAACTGGCGGACAGAGTACAGAATTAATAAAGGCAAGGTCAAAAGTTCTTACAAACTGGATCGCAAAGACTATCCTTATGATACTCACCCAGACTATATGACGCTTCTAACTAGAGATGACATTGAGAAAGATTTACCCGACAAGTATAGAAAGAAGTTGGTTCGGAGAAGCAAGCCGACTGTACCTAGAAAGAGTAATAACGATGTCCATTTGGCTTTGAAGATAAAACAACTGTTTGAAAATTTAGAAGCCATAGATTTGAATAGAAAGGACATGACGCCTAGAACTGAACAGAAAATGCTCATGAATGAGATACAAAAGGTATGTTTCTGCATTAAAATTAACACTTCTACTTACCTAATTGAAAAATATGTGGGGAGTAGATATTTTCCAAATTATCGATTGTTGAAACATACTAACAGCTACAAATGAATTTTTCAAAAAGATTCAATAAAGTCGGAGACTTTTCTATCATATCTTTCTTCTCTATCACATTAATGTTGACATATGAAAAGATACCTATTAAGTATAATATTTCTTTCCAGATTTCTGAAATAAAGCAGAAGCTGATGGAACTTTCTACCACAAACACTAAATCGGTGGAGACCGATTAAACAATAAATTATTTAGGTTTGGTATAGGGCCAATATTTACACAAGGTTTAAGAAAATAAAATACACATTTCGATTTTTTTCAATTTTTATTACCGATTTATCGTCAAGATGGCCGGCACCATAGAAAAACGCATAATATATAAATAACAGAATATAGGACTAATGCTATAATTCAAATAATGATGGTTACACAATATGCCGTTATAAAAGTACTTGCCATTTATTAAAAAAAAAGCTTTCCACCTCAGCCCAGATACTATAGTTTTATACGAAAAACTGGGCAATGTTGACGAAGCAGACGGGATTACTAAAATAATATAACAAAAGGAACATTACACTTGAATTTTTCATAATAATTATTAATATATATCTAGACATATAAAATTGTTAATTTATCTTAACTAATGACTACATCATTTAGGTTGTAAAACTACATGTTTCTGCAATTTAGACAAATTGATGAAGGTCTCTAAATTTTCAATTTTTCAAAATCATTTTTTTAATACTGAAGCACAGAAAGTAATTGACGATACAAAAGGTTTAATAATATAATATAAAAATCATACTTACATCTAAAGATATAGAAAGCAAATTAAATGCAAAATTGTGCAAAAAACATTATAGACAGCATACAATGTCACTAGAAGTATATTCATATGAATTAAATATAATTGTGATCATAAAATATCGTGAAATTAAAGGTGATTGGTTTAATGTAATTTTATGAATGTTTTTAGCGTTATGCAGTGGCATTTTTTTATATAAATAATGTTTAGGTGTTTTACCAATTTTATATTAGCAAATTGCAATGATGTCTTATTATAAGCCTTAAGTATGCTTCATCTGGCTAATGTCAGGTTTCTTTAATTCTAAAGAAACTGATTGTTTTAGTAATTTCCAAAATCGATATAATGTATTATAGATATTACAGTACTACGGAAGACAACATAATGTGTGACTAGCAGTAAGTAGGTGTATAGGACAAACACAATCTTCGAAAACATGATTGCCCCTTGAAATTTTATTTTATTAGCTGCCATAATATTTTCAATTTGATCAGGGTTTTTTTGAAAATAGTATAAACCTGAACATGAAATCTTGAAGCCTAATGCAATAGTTAGCCATCAAACATTTAAAGAAATATGATTTAAATTCAATCTTTTTTCACAAATATACAAACTCTTATATAGCTTGTCTATATGCAGAAATGAAGGTGCACTTTGCTTAACATTCGTGCGACAGCAGTTTCAGAGATTGCTACAATCATACTATCTAACTTTAAACACATACCAATACTTTACCATTCACATTATCTCAGTCTTTCCCAACACTTGACTAGGGATGTAATGTCAACAAGTGACAAAAAAGTTTTTTGTCTTTTTGTAAAATGTGGCAACTCTGCCCGCGTGTTTTTCTAACCTACTTCAACTAAGAAGGTTGTGTATTACAATTTCAAACTTCCATTTTGTCAAAAGAGTATTTTTTTAGAGAAAATCCACATTCAATTTTTTTAGATTAGAAAGTCTCCAAAAAGCAATCGCTCTTCAAATGCAATCAAACAACTTAGTATATTTTGTGTAGATTTTACTACCTACTTAGCCATTAAAATGGAAGGCAGAATTATTTGGCTAGCATAATTGGCAACAATCAACTTACCTAATTCTGTAGCACATTGAAAGCTTTCAAATAATTTTACATGCTTTTTTTGTATCGAATTAAATACCGAAATATCGGTGGATAGGCAGATATCCGAGTGCTCCAAAAAGCTTAGTGATATAAATTAGCACTTGACTTGCGCAAACACATATAGAGCGGCCATTTTGTTATGTTATAAAAAATATCATAAGGTGGTTCCTTAAGTATATTTTTTTTCATTTTAATTTTATGTTGAAAAATAACTGAACTTACTATAAGAAAACATAAACAATATAATTGAATAGTCACTTTATTGAAAACAAATAGCGAATCGCGGTGATACTTATAAAGCAAAAAGCTAAATATACAATTAATATACAACTATTTATATTTTAATACATGTTTATACTACTTATACAAAAGGGCTTAGAAGAATCTTATAACATTCCAGAATAGTTTGATATGAACATCAGATCATTGCAATATGAGAAAAATAAAGTTTTGCTATTGTAAAAAAATAATATGAAGTTGGCAGTTTTCCTTTCGTCTTCAATGGGAACTTAAAATATTAAGAATAAAGTTGTATGCGGTGCATGTAGGTACTTAATGATACCTTCTTCGAAAAATTTAAATAAGTGTACTGTAGAATGACATCAGTTATTTATTTTTTGTATATGTAACTGTAATTACATAGTGTTCCAAACATTCTATGTCATTGTATATGATTTCTGCAAAGTAACGTCTGCTACGTTTCTTGTAGCGTACCAATTAAGTGATAAATTCAGGATCATTGAGGGTAGGTAAAAAAACAAGAATCGGGTCAGTAAAAAGAGGCCCAAATCACCTACAAGATAAACGTCTAATTTCTTAAAACAACAGTTTAATTTGAAAATCGAACGTGGATTTTCATAAGAAATCTGACTGTATATTTTGTCGGTAAACTGGGACCTAATACATGAACAATATAGTGCTAAATCATTTCACTTGCGGTTCCGATGCCGTTGAGCCGGCAGCGGGGGCTGCTAGAAGGAGCGGGCGAGATATACCCGGCCACACGAGCCACGCGTCACTTCTGTAAATCCTAGCTTGCTGTAGAACTGGTGTAAGTAGTGGTCGGTCGCGTTGATGCATGCGTGGACGCCGCTCGCTCCTGTAAGAAGGTAGATGTTTAATATCTTATTTATTCTTTTATTTTAGGAAACTAGGGCTCATAGAAATATAGACACACATATATCATATACAAATTCTTATAAATAAATCATTTTTTGATTCCAGACACAGTCCATAATTATTACAATAAATTCGGTTAAAAATTGTCATGAGATTTCACAAAAAAAAAAAAATATAATACAGATGTCAAAAATACAAATGAAGATGATTATAAACTCTGGCTCGGGATACGCGGACAATACATAAATGGTGGACTTAAAGCGTAAAAACAGCACAAATACGGATAGACATACTATCAATATGTAGATTGTATAGTAAAAATAATGGGATTTCGAGGGTCGTCTCGGATTACCGTCCCTATGTGTGTCCCCGGGCTATGATATGCGCAAATGCTCGTGCACAGCTGGCTGATCTTATATGAGGACAGCCGCTGTGGCCTTGGACGCCATTATAATATGTATGTGAACTGGTGGAAGTGAGGGACGCAAGACCCAGTATACAGACCGTGTGCCCTGAGCGCGGCGAGCAGGCACGTGAGCAGGCGCGGCGGCGCGAGCGGGTCGCGGCACGCGGGCAGCACGCAGCACGTCAGCAGCGCGGGGTGCGCGCGCGTCACCGACTCCGGCGCACGCTCCGACACCACGAACTGGTGGAAGTGACGGACGCACTCCTACGGGGACATGTAATACGATATAATCAAGTTTCAGTGACGTACGCTCAAGCTTTAGAGCCTATTACAGCTAAATACCAGGTGGAAAACATGAGCAAGCAGAAGCCATCCGATTCGAGTAACGTTGACGGCACGTCTCGGGCTCCCTCGCTGTCGGCAAGCTCTCACTCGCGGTTTCACGCCCATGCGACTCCGAGAGGCGCGACCCGCGAAGGTTCGCGGCGGTTCGCGCGATACTAGTCAACGAGTACCTACGAATGTATGAAAATGATGTCGAGACATACGACACTCACGAAAGACTCGCAACTTTCGCTTATTTTCAACCGACTTCCCGTAGAGGTTCTCAATTCGGATGTTATTTTCGGATTGTATTATCAACCAACGCAACCAACGCAATGTATGACTCAATTTGTCGAAAATCATTTGATACTGTCGTAAAAAGCTAAAAAATAGACGGACTAATCAAAAACAACACAACTGAAACTGCAGCGTCATAAATCACGATAAACTTTTTCTACGTTTTTTTTTCTTAGAATTTTTACAGAACTCGAAAATATGTGCTTAAAAATTACTTGAAATTCTTCAGATCGCAAAATCCTCTGTTTTCCTATAGTCTTACCTTAGCAGCCTGACTCAGGTCCTGCCTCTCGGTGAGCTGTTCCGGGTACTTGGTGCACATCTCCGGGATCCACGCGATCTCCTGCCGCTTGTAGAACTCCTTGCTGTTCAGTACCGCGCACGCGTAGCCTACTATCTCGGGTTTCATACCTAAAAGTAAACATAGTTAAGAACATTACCCTTGTTGGACAATAGGTTTGTGTCTAAATATTGCTAGGAAAAATATAAGAATCTGTTTTTGTAGGGAGTTTTTTATTATTTAAGGCCCCCATATGCAATTTCAGCTGCCAGAGCTATGACGAAATACATAAAATATTATTTTGAATAGACTCAATCTAACAGGAAACAGAACGTAAATTACACTAAATTCATAAGTTTTTTACTTTTATCTGTCAAGACGCGCGAAAAGATTTTCTACGTTATTTTTTTACAGTTAGGTGCAGTTAAGACTCGATTACAGCGCCACTGTATCTTGTGTGCAGTTGACAGCCGTCAGTTTTCAAGGGAAAGGTTTTTTTGTACCTGGCTGACAGCAACTGCACCAAAAAACAATCGGACCTTACTTACTATACTTCGATTAAGAGTACATTAGAATATCTATTATGAACAAAGCTTAAGAGTAAAGCGTAAGACTCGGATTTAAGCTTTTATTTAAGACTCTATGTAATTTATCCTGAAAGGAATTTAAATAAAAATATTATATTATAATCTTACCATTAACTCTAGGTTCAGTTCTCTTGTCATCATCATCACCGCTGACCACGTCTTGCGGCACACATTCTTCATCGTCTTCTATCACCATGCACAGCTCCGGAACTAGCGTCAGGAATGGTGCCACTAGCCTAGGGTTAACAATTTGCTGATTATGATCGGTAATGTGGTGAACATAAGTAGCATTCACGAGTTGTAATGAGTCAAAACAGTTAAAACATTAAGAAGTGGAGGAAATAGATCCTCCAATATATCCTTAAATATCACGACGAGGTTAGGAAAATATTGAGTAGGATAAAACCAATTCGATATTTTCATTGCAGAATTAAGTCCTGAATAAAGTGAACTCGGCGTGAAAGTCCAAAAAAATCTGTAAGGGCAGATAAGTCTTCCGCTTAGGTAACCAAAAACTAAAAGAGTTGCCGGCATTCATTCGCTTATTTTAGCCTATTTTATTATTATTAGATAATTAAAAAAAAAAACTGTAATAAAAATAACTGTAAATAACACTAACCTGTCAGCCGGCAATGTTTGTAGATCGCTAGGGAACAGATCACTGCAGTCGGAGCCGTCTCGACATGTCTTATGACATATCGCGCATACCTGACAAATACAACATAGTTTTACTATTACTTACATATCTTTAGAAGTGGGACAATTTAATCTATTCAATGGAATGTTTAGGGAGGAAAAGAAAGTTGCAAACGTACAATAAACTTTGGGATCGAAAATTCAAAACAAGAAATGTCACTAGGTTCTATTTTTATAAGGTTTATTATGTCAGAGAACTCCGTCTAACTCGTAAATAATTGTAATTAATAAAAACATATATAACTTAAACTTTTTTAAAGGACGTTTTTTCAACAACAAGAACATAAAGTCACACTAGCCCTCAAAATACCCAAATAATACAAAACAGTCTTCAAATCTTACCGCTTCTTCATCGCTAGGAGTATAAGGCCTGATAGTGAGCGGTAATATCGTGGGCGGGGGCAAAGTCCTGAGCGCGTCACTGGTGCACTCCACGGGCAGTAGGCGACGCAGGTCCGCCGTGAGCCCGCCTCGGAACACCCAGGGCTCCTGGCAACCGCTCTCGAAGGCTTCCCGCCAGCCTTTTGAGAACCCTACATGGGAAATTTGGAATATTAATAGTTATATCTGAAATCTTAAAAAATATGTAGCCTCATTAGTTCATTAGATATTCACACAAATAACACAATATTTCAATTAAAGGAGGCTTGGCTTATAATAAAAAAGGACTTACACGTATAACTTCCTTGCGTATTTGCAGCAATGTTTTGCGGGTATTTGCCGAGTTCTGAAACAAAAATAACGTATAAAGAAAGTGACTTTTATTCCTGGAAAAAATAAATTTTTGCTTGTATATTTTTTCGAGGGAAAAAATTTTGCTCATGAGTGACCTGAGTTTTTGGGACATATATATTTCTCTAATTTTCTGCGCTATATGGTGGGTACTCGTCATAATCTGACGGGTGTCATTTGTGCAGTATATAGAACACTCACCTAGCCACCTGAGGAAGGCGTCGAGCAGCGCCAGCACGGCACACAGCTCCCACAGGTAGGGCTGCAGCTCGGCGCTTGCACAGCATGTAACACTCACCTAGCCACCTGAGGAAGGCGTCGAGCAGCGCCAGCACGGCACACAGCTCCCACAGGTAGGGCTGCAGCTCGGCGCTTGCACAGCATGTAACACTCACCTAGCCACCTGAGGAAGGCGTCGAGCAGCGCCAGCACGGCACACAGCTCCCACAGGTAGGGCTGCAGCTCGGCGCTTGCACAGCATGTAACACTCACCTAGCCACCTGAGGAAGGCGTCGAGCAGCGCCAGCACGGCACACAGCTCCCACAGGTAGGGCTGCAGCTCGGCGCTTGCACAGCATGTAACACTCACCTAGCCACCTGAGGAAGGCGTCGAGCAGCGCCAGCACGGCACACAGCTCCCACAGGTAGGGCTGCAGCTCGGCGCTTGCACAGCATGTAACACTCACCTAGCCACCTGAGGAAGGCGTCGAGCAGCGCCAGCACGGCACACAGCTCCCACAGGTAGGGCTGCAGCTCGGCGCTTGCACAGCATGTAACACTCACCTAGCCACCTGAGGAAGGCGTCGAGCAGCGCCAGCACGGCACACAGCTCCCACAGGTAGGGCTGCAGCTCGGCGCTTGCACAGCATGTAACACTCACCTAGCCACCTGAGGAAGGCGTCGAGCAGCGCCAGCACGGCACACAGCTCCCACAGGTAGGGCTGCAGCTCGGCGCTTGCACAGCATGTAACACTCACCTAGCCACCTGAGGAAGGCGTCGAGCAGCGCCAGCACGGCACACAGCTCCCACAGGTAGGGCTGCAGCTCGGCGCTTGCACAGCATGTAACACTCACCTAGCCACCTGAGGAAGGCGTCGAGCAGCGCCAGCACGGCACACAGCTCCCACAGGTAGGGCTGCAGCTCGGCGCTTGCACAGCATGTAACACTCACCTAGCCACCTGAGGAAGGCGTCGAGCAGCGCCAGCACGGCACACAGCTCCCACAGGTAGGGCTGCAGCTCGGCTCTGAGCTCGCGGTTGGCGGCGGCGGCGAGGCGGCGGGCGACGCGTCTGGTGCGGGACATCCACCACGCGAAGCGGCTGCGGCGACGGCGCCACTCACTTGTCTGACGAACGAGAACAAACTCAGGGTCGGAATATACCAACAGTTGGAAACACAATGTACATTGCAACAAAATCCGAGCCTAAATGCGTGCATTTGGCTATACCCTTCCTTCACTTCGGCTCTTGCTGATACGGAAATTGGGTTTCAATGGCGACAATTATACACAAAATTATAGTAACGATTGCCACGAAAATACATTCGTTTGTTTAATCATGATTCTATTTCCAATAACACATATTTTCTTGTCAAAAGGATGAATAGTAAATAAAAAATAAAAAAAAACTATTGAAAAGCCTTTGACAAGCACATCGTCAGAATTTATAAGTAATTTTCTTTGAATCACTGTGGCGTTCTCCAAGGTACCTACACATACAGGACCAACGGTGTTTTATAAGATCAGTATTCTGCTACGTAAACACATTTTCATACTGAATTTAGAGTAACTTGTAATGAGATCTTACATATTATTTTTACTTGTGTGATTCAAATACTGTTAGCTGAAAAATTAAACCTTTTCTGTCCCAAAAAAATCCTATATTCATACATTGAAAATATAAACTACAAATTATCTAAAACTCAACATACCTCAGGCTTATTCCCTCTGGGCAGTAGACTAGCAGCGTGAGTAGTCAGCCAGTTGAAGTCATGCAGCAGCCTCAGACCGCGGGAACCGTGCTCGAACGGCAAGTAGAATAGATCGCACAGTAATAGGAGATCATCGGCTACTAACGCATTTGAGTCTATTGAAGGGTCCTCGTTGTCTACGGGCCTGGAGAAACGGAGAAAAACGTAGATATTACTAACGTAACGCTATATTACTCTGTGAAAACAGGCCACATGAAACTTAAAAGTAATGAATTATGACGCAGGAAAAATTAAGACTTTTTTTTTAAGTTTTCTGTAAATAACTTCCAATATTTGATCCTTGTAGGATTTAGGGATTAGACAGATAGGGATAGGTGTTCGGGTACAAACTCCTGCACAAAGATAAATGTATTTAAAGTGAAAAAAAAAAACTTCGCTACAGACCAATCCCATCGAACGATGCAAATAAACAAAGTAATGTCTGTATTACTTATTATGTCTTATGTATGTATGTATATGTACTCACTCGTCAACGGCATCCGAAGGTTCTGTTGGTTCCACCATCATGTCAGTACTGAGCGGACTGTGACTCGGTTCCACTTGCATAGATCCATTCTGTAACAAACACCATTAATTATAATCATTGTTACTGAAATTATTTAGAGCTGCGTTATGACGATGAATTTTAGGGTTGGGGTTTACAAGTCGATATCAATATTCTCGATAGATATATCAGATTTCAAACTAATTTATGGTCGAAACATCGCTAAACATTCTGAAATGATATTATTTCTGGCTTTTCATTGATATAATGAATTAAAGAATAAAATGTACGGTACCGTACGGTAGTAAATTTAATTATTCCGTTCTACATAATATCTGTGATAATATTAACTATACGGTGAGCATCACACGCTATTCGGTCACGAAAAATTGTCTTATCACTAAAGTGCACCGGTCCAATAGGCGACGTTAAGTACACAAAATATAGATTCCTCGTACTTAGGAACACATGAAAATATCCTATACTTATAAGTTCCGCAATTTCATGTAGTTTTCGAATTCAAGACCAGACTGTATAATCATAAAATTAAATAGATAAGGTACTAAAAACCTATAACGACTTACCTCACTCATACCATCATTCATGACGATATCAGGATCGGTAGCGGCGGTAGACGGAGGGTCGACATCCAGCGGTTCGACCCCCACCTCGGGTATAGACGGGCGACTCGGACTCAACGTCTGCGGCGTGTCTGGACAACAGAACACGTAGCCTGCTTTGTATATCATAATACTGCTCTAGTATATAATGATTGATGAAGTGACAAATGTAAGAGGTCAAGCTGAAGATTTATGGAACATTTTAGGTGACGGTCTATGAATTCCCAGAGGGCCCAACCAGGGCCTAGGCCTGCCGGGGCTGCGGAATTGTTCGAATGAGTTACCGAGGCCCTGGTACGTAAAGGACTTAAGAAGGAACATGAAGGGGCAAGGGGACAGGGGTCTATGCTTAACAGTGGATTCGTTAAAAACCACTATTTTATTGAGAAAGAAGGAAAGAAGTTGTAAGAGATTGAACTTGACAAAATTCAGACGTCCTGAATGATTCAGTATATATTCTACCCCCACCTCGGGTATAGACGGGCGACTCGGGCTCAGCGTCTGCGGCGTGTCTGGACAACAGAACACGTAGCCTGCTTTGTATGTCATTATACTGCTCTGGTTTATAATGATAGATGAAGTGACAAATGTAAGAAATGGTAGGTCAAGCTGAAGATGTATGGAACATGTGATCAAGTTCTAAATAAATAAATAATTTAGTGAAATGAAATAGCGTTAGGTTAGTAGGTAAAATTCAAATTAGAATCCTAATCAGCAGATGTTTCGCGTCAGACTGACTAAAGCCTAATATATGATCTCTAAATTTTTACAGGTGGAAAAAGTCTCTAAGAAGTGAAATAATCGAAAGTATGCAGATGGAATATATGCGAGTGCATTAATAATGATAATGAATGTAGATTGTAAGACTTTTGCTAGTTTCACCACATTTATATGTATGAATAAACAGGTCCATAAGTAAGTAGCATAAAGATGAACTTTGAATGCTGTATTTTAGAACGAAATCCCAATCAAACTACAATCCTAGATCCACTAATATTTTTATAAGTATTCAAAATAAACTCACCACCAACACTCATATCGCCATTCCTCTGTTGTTCCTCAACTGGAGTTTCCACATCATCCACAATGATCTGATCTTCATCCCCATCTTTATCCTTCTTCATATCGAAACTGCCTTCCAATATACTATCCGTTAACAACGTATCATTACCATTATCGCTTTTATCCATACTATCTTTGTTAGCTGTTTCTTCTAAAGCCTTCAAACCGAGAATGGGAACTGGGAGAGTGGAAACTGGGATTTCTGAGGGTAAGGATATGTTGGAACTGGCGATGGGGATGATGGGGTTGGGGATGGACTCGTTGAGGATGACTTTGGTGGGGGAGACTAGGGAGTTCATGACTGGGTTGGGGACGGGGTTGAAGGTTTCTATTGGTGATACCTGTGGAGAGAAGTTATTTATTAGAATTATTCTGATACACGGTCATTTTGTAGTCAACAGTGCAAAGTGAGAAATGGTGTACATAACAGCATATTTGGATTATATTTGTCAAAGCCTTACTTAGATTTTAAAATTTATTTTTTGCTCAATCCTGACTGCCACTTAATTGCCTTGTGCCAACCTTGCAAACGGCTGTGTGTATTTCTTTTATCTCATTTAAATCTTTACCATTAGAGTCGTCACTTTATTAGTTCAGTATCATTATAATATTTAAGCTTTTTTCTAAGGCAGACCCTATCAAATCAAAACCAAACAAAATTCTCTTTAAAAAACTCACCCTAGTAGACAAAATAGGCCGATCATTAGAAGCCGAACAGCCATCAGCCAGCGCTTGTAACTGCGACGTATTAACAGTCGGTATAGCCGGCGCCATATCAGCCGTGCTCGTTGTCGACGTGTTGGAAGTTGCCGTCATTAGCGACATACAAGTGTTCACTGACGGTAGGATCGGTATGATAGGTACCGGCGGCACTGAAAGTATAGCTACAATAAAAAAATACGCTGAGTTTGAATGTACAAAGGGTCAGCATTATGGAGTATTAACTAGGGATATAACTAGGTAGTTCACACATAACCAAAGAGAAAACTATAACTATCCTTATAATAAAAACACTTTATACAGCTCATAAAAGGTATGTAATTGATTGGTGGTATCAACTAAGCATTTGATATTAGCAAGTCACAGAAACGCATAGGGCCGAGTTTAAACCCTTGTGGCGCTCCTTGCAAGTTATTGACGAAAATTGGAACTGAAGTATCGCAATAGGCTCAGAAAATACCAACAACCTGTAATACATTATGGTATGCAATAAAGAATTGAGAAAGATTGAAAAAAAAAAAAAGATTGAAAATATTCAAATATGTCAAATATGTCAAATATCATGATATATAAAATCTACACTACTTTTGTAGATAACCCAACTCGAACATTATGAATAACTTAATCAAAAGTTTTATTCAAATCTAAGGTATGATTCTTTGCATAATTTGTTTGAATACTTACCTGTAATAGTAGTCTGCGGTTTAATAACAGGTCCTTGAGCATTCTTCGGTATAGAAAACTCTGGTAGCCATTCATTGATTGCTTGTCTGTAAAAAAAAGAATTGAAAATATATTTTTCTATACATAGTGATCATCATCCTCCTGCCTCTATCCCAATTTTATTTGCGGTCGGGGCAGCATGTTTTCTCCTTCCATACTCTTCTATCTTCCGTCATATTACTAGTAACATTCTATATTAATCAAGAGAATATTTATTAGAATGAAATATAATTGTTTATGTACCTGAGAGCTTGTCTATGATGATAAACATGTTTGCCAAGTGTGAGCGGAGCTTCATCCTCACACACGCCTTGTTCACTCTCTCGCTCTAGCTTTATGTCCCAGGAGACAGCTTCCACTAGAATAGGGAAAAACATACACTTATTTATCTGGAAATACTAGTCAGACTTAAAAACTTCTTTCTACACATTGATTATTATTGCAAACACATTTGCTGTGAAAGATGTCTATTGCTGAATGCCGTGAATGTATGGTCGACATTATTTTGTGGCTTTCAACTTTCGAATTCATATCTCCTGTCCCTGTTAATTATGAAATTAGAATAACTATTTTTTGAATGCTTGAAGCCAAGGTCAATAAAATTCTGTCGGGCACATGTTATCGCCCTTATTTGTTTGTAATCAGGTATAGTTGACAGAAATACGACTTCTTCTATCAATTAAATCTTCCCAAGTTGGGTCCCGAGGACTATCAGCCTCGGAGCCTTTACCAGTGCTTTACAAGAACCTACTGCCCTGCCTGACCTCCTCAGCCCAGTTACCCGGGCAACCCAATACCCCTTGGTTAGACTGGTGTCAGACTTACTGGCTTCTGACTACCCGTAACGACTGCCAAGGATGTTCAATGACAGCTGGGACCTACAGTTTACCGTGCCATCCGAAACAGTCATTGGTGTCTAAGATTGTCCCGAGGACTATACAGACTATATATAACTCACTATGCGCCGGCGCATCCAGGCTGCAGCTGGCCCAGTGCGCGAGAGTGCGGATAGGGATCATGTTGGCGTTGTACTCGCAGTTGGGGTTCGTCAGTACTCCGCGGAGCAAGGGAATCAGCTCTGGTGAACGGCCGCAGTATGGTCCTGTAAGAACGTGATAAAGGTTAAACGTATAAAGGAAGTTAACTATAGACTATATACTACATTTCTGGCACTAAGAACTGGTAAGATAATGGTATCCACGGCCGGTTTCGGCCACGGCAGCTGTTCTCATTTAGGGAAATCAGCCAGCTGCGCAGGACATATTATAGAGCACGAGCATTTGCGTAGACACAGGTGCACTCCCTATTCCTTCACTCTCATAACCCGATGGGACGGCAATCCGACACGACCGGAGAGAGATCAGGCGCAGGACCGACATTTACGTGCTCTCCGATGCACGGGTGAATCAATCACCAACGTCCAGACTACGGGCTGCTTTGTCAAGTTTAAGAAAACCCACAAAGCGATTTCGGCCCGACCCGGGAATCGAACCCGAGACAGCAGCCGCGCTTGCGACCACTATATTAACGAGGCAGTCAACTGGTATGAAATGAACACAGCAAAAGGATCGGTGAAGAAAGATGCTTAACTTCTAGTGTAAAAAGAGTTTCAAAACGAACGTCAAAAACCATGTGTAACGAAAGTTATTTTGCTGTCAATAATGACTGCGTTAAGGTAAAAAATATAAGGACCCATAAATATAGCTGATAAAATAATAAAGTGTATCATTTCTTTATCATGTTGGATATATTATGTATTTTTTTTCTTAGTATTTACTGTGTTTTATATACAACTCATTACATTGAACTTACCTAAAAAGATTCGTTTCTGATCGTAATCATTAGCGTGCAAGTTGTCCCATATGACTGGCGGACGTCGGAGCACTTGCGTGATCTCTTCTATCGCTTCTGTTGTTAGGACCTTCGATATCACCTTGGGACCTGGAAGAGAATAATCATCATTATCAGATAAATTGTTATCACAAAGAGGCATATTACAAGATTTTTTTTTTTCTTTTTATATGGAATACTTTACAAAGACTGCAAGAGTTGGTCCTGTATTCTGATTTCGTTTATTACGCCCGTTATAGCTTACTATCTTCTGCCAGCGGTTTCACCCGCATCCCGCGGGAACTACTTCCCGTACCGGGATAAAAAGTAACCAATAGCCTTCCTCAATAAATGGGCTATCTAACACTGAAAGAAATTTTCAAATCGGACCAGTAGTTCCTGAGATTAGCGCGTTCAAACAAACAAACTCTTTAGCTTTATAATATTAGTATAGATTTTCTTTAAGAATTAAGTTTTTTTAAGACAGCAACCTATATTGAACAGCAAAAAAAATTATCAGACTAATAGACTTGCAGGTCAATGTATTTATAGTCTTTGGTAGTAAAAAGTTGGGTCCACAAGCTAGTCAGAGTTAATCAAATCGTTCACAAACATTTGTAATACATTTTTGGGTCCTCAAATAATAGCCAATTTTAATTACTGCAAGACATACTAGTTATACTAGGGCATTATTACAGTAATTGAACTTCTATGAACTATAACACACTAGTTACCTAATAAGGATTCTCTTAACACACATAGACAATAAAACCATAATCCAAAGGTTATTCACCCACCTTCAAGGTTCAATAGCCTATAGAAAAACAATAAGAATCTAATAGGAAACTACCCACAGGTACCGTTAGCAACATTGTAAACATTATAAGAAATACTACGAACTATGAGTAATCAGTGGAAAACTCGGCGCGTTTATACTTAGCTTATGTTACGTCACTGTTTGTTTATATTGATTGAACATAGTTATTCTTTTCTTGTTTTAAATAGAAAAAAAAACTGTTTGTAAAACTTGAAAGTATTTAGGTATGAAATTATAAGTAATAAATTATATATTTATTGATTGAGAAATACGCTATAGGTACAGCCTTTTATGATAAAAGTAGTGGTAAAACAAATAAAAATAATGCATGCCACATAAAAACAACAGCAACAATGTTTGTGCCAATACGGCTTATATCGGGTGTGTCGTTCACAATCACATTAAATTAAATGCGTTAATATACTGGTTATTATATGTCGATTAGCGCAAAAGAAAAAGAAAAATACGTAAAAATCAAAAAATGCATTTTTCAAACAAAGTAAATAGAATAAAAATGTGCGAAAATTAGAACACCATATAAAAGTCAGTCATTCCAAACAATTGAAACTCTAACTTGAAAACTGACAGCTGTCAACTGATCAAAACATTCGATACTCCTAACTTTATCTCTGCTTTACACATGATGTTGTAAATTAGAAAAATGACTCCTGTGGCTAAACCACTGAATGGATTAGGTTATTTTTTTTACAATTCGCCATAGAATATCATAAAGTATATGTGATTAGATTTAATGTGATTGTGAACGACACACCCGATATATTAACGTCTCAACTTATTTACATTATTTCTTTTATATTATGACGTATGATATGTATGTCAGAAGTGGTCGACCATTTCCATTCAGTTAGCGCCCACATGGCCATTATTAGCAGGTTATTTATTTACTACGACTTTATACGGGTAAATAACATTTACTTGGTACTGCTCTTATTTTTTACTATACCAAAGACTCAATATAGTTCTCGCAAGTTTGGGAAAGTTTTGGAATCTCCTGATGTCACGCTTAAGTAAAAAAATCTCTTAAAAGTGAAGTAACACAAAATTTAAACGGGTTGTATCTTCATTGTTATTTGTTTCTACGTGTCCATTATCTTAGGGTTATCTAAAAAACGGACTATTGACTTCTTTTATTCGCCTTGGCTTCACCTGAAACATGTTTTCAAGTTCTAAGCTCACCGGTCCACATGATGTCGATCTGCTGCGACAGCTTGCTGCCCAAAGTGTTGAGGTACTCCGAGCTGCTGACTGAAGGTACGGCTCGGGTGGAACAGTACTGTGTAGGACATAGCAGGAACCGGGGACAGCCTAGATGCTGGTGAATCTCGTTTGTTACTGATACCTGGGGAGAAAGAGGGTTATTTTTAACCGAATTGACAAAAAGGAGGTCTCCAATTCGGATGTTTGTTGTATTTAATGTTTGTTACTGATATTAGTTTTTTTTTTCATTTCGTAAAACATGCACGAAAATTCTCAAAGTTCAAAGTGTGTACGAAATTCAAGACATGACAACTTATTCTTAATAAGCCCTTTAAAAACTTTTACAATGGCAAATAGTAGTGATTCCGAATTCTTAACAAGTTTAGTACAATTTTACAAACAAGTAATTGATTGTTATAACAGGTGTTCAATAAAGACCATTTTAATTAATTTTTTTTTCCAAATAAAATTAAACGAAATCTAGCCTAAGCAAGTGCATGTGGCTATCAATACACCTGATACTGCAGATAACAGAACCGGTTTCAAGCGGCCTAGTATTATGAAGGCCGTTGCCTAGCAACGTCGCCTACTAAGATGTTCAATCATGCATGGTGAAAAGATTAAATGACTCACACTGGATTTGAAAAACCTATTTATTTGTTGATTTTCTTATTTGACATTACCCTCATACACGTAATAGTAGTTACGTAAAATATACTGGCTTATATAAATAACTGAACTTTTATGATTACAAATCTAAGCAGCTCCTTAACTTCAAATGATTTTTTTTTTTTTTTTTGTTTTAATTATAATCTGCAATCAGTTACTACTATAAGCAGATGTCTTGTACGACGATGTTGTAACTTCAAATGATGAACTTCTTTTTAAATGCTGCGAATTAAATGGCTTTCGGCAGCCGTTTCACCCGCAGAGGGAAATACATGTATAGCTACATTATGACCTATATTACTGCTCTCGTTCGCCTTTGGAGAAGTAACAAACAAACTCACAAACTTTCGCTTTTATAATACCACTATGTAAATGTACTTACTTGTGCATGTGCAAAGCTCTGGAATATCTGTTTGTCAGCCTCACTCATCTCCGGCTCAATGTCATCGAACAGCAGCGCGAAACATGTGCAGCCAAATTGGGACACCTGGAAAAGAATTAATAATTTTAAATAGAAATACAATTACCAAGAAGCTAGTCAGGTAAATACAAAATATAATGTCTTATGAATTTCTTCGAAAAATACTTTCTATAGAAAAATTCTGCATATCTAGAGCATTGCTGAGATTTAAAACTTTTCATTATATTGCCTCACGTAATTCCTCACGTAGTTCTACAATAGTAAGTAGGTACAGTTCAAAGCTTTAAGTAAGCAAGTAGTCAACTGTACTACAGCTTCTCTTAGAGAGACTCACAAATTGTTTTGAGACAGATCCTTATGGCAAATCATATATCGCATTTATATTTATTATAAAGAAGGTAAGTACATAAGCCCCATAAGACTTTCAAAATAATCTACATACCTGTTCCAACTTCCTCTTAAGTGTAGTAATCTCCTTCTGACTACTGTACGTTATATCCAGTCCCGGAGACAGAGCATAACAGAATATGATGCCCTGGTCCTTAGCAGCCGTGATGAGTGACGTCAGATGTTCAGCTTCCTCTACGGTGTACAGCTCTCGCCAGTAGGCTCGGTGCTTGTAGTCGTCCTTGGGAGCATACACGTACATGTCCATACCCCATTTTTTGAGCCTACAGAGAAAAAGTAAAGGATTTTGACCTGGTGTTTGGTGGGGGTCACCTTTCAGTCTTAACTGATGAAGCTGAGTACCAGTGTTTTATATGGAGAGATGGACCTATCCTCCTCTGGGTTGCAAAGGTAACTGGGCAACTGTATACCCCTTGGTAAGACTGGTTGTAGGACTTTCTAACCTGGTAACTTTGCCAAAGATGATCAAATGACAGCCGAGATTCACCAATTTAATATACCTTCCTATCCGAACCATGGAGAAATCAGACACCCATCCAGCAACCTGTCCAAGCAACAACATATTTTGATTCATGAACCTGGCTGTGCTTAAGCAAAGGATGACTGCTATGCAAGGTTAAGTTGGAACCTTGTGCTAATTAAGCAAACATGTAACAAAATACTAATTCATAGCTGAGTCTGTGGTTATGTATCATATACTTTGTTAGTGTTTTGTTGACTTCATTATCATTTACAAAGATAATGTAAATACACAATACATTAGTGTTAGTAAACCATTTAAAAATACCACCTGAGTCACAAGGCAAATGCACTTGGCTATACAAATATTTTCAATAGTTTATTAACAAAAAATTGAGTATGCATATAGTGGGATAATATTCTGTAAACCTGTTGTGTCATCATTGAATTTAGCATGAATGTCAAAGGTTGTAAATAACAATTAATTAGTGATTTTTAGAATTAAAGTCAATTGAGCTGTTGACGTTCACACAACACATAAGATCTTCTTAATTTATAATTCAAAAAGCTAATTTAAAAGAGATTCATGACAGCATGTCCTTTTGTATTATAAACTAACTTGATAATTTATAACATATTGTTGTATGGTACACCTTTGGTATGCCGAGAGGATGTAGGTTTCCATGTTCAAACAATAAAACCTGTACTGTATATTGTAGGTATGTATAAATATCATCACTTCTTGTAAGAATCAGGTTGGATAAGCATTCAAAATTGAAAAGTATGTCAACTTGCTTTAACAGGAATGCAGAATACACTTTCACTTTTGTATTTAACGTGACTCATAAATTGTTTATGTTTATAACAATATTGCTTTATCGTTTTGATATAGATTATCAAGTTCATAAGCAGTGAAAACTATCATAACAATGGTTAGTAGAATATAACTTAGTCTTTGGTCTATTTGGTATCAATAGATTAACCAATTTCTTAAAGCAAGGCTTAAACCCTAATAGCTTGCCTGTTGGAACTTCCAAATTGGTTTTAGGAAGAATTTCTATAGAATATCCTAGCTATAAATAGGTTGTTTATGTTATCACTGATGTGGACTTATTATTATATACATTTGATGTGTATAAATACTGTAATTCATTGCTTATTTTGTTTCTAAGGCAAAAATTATAGAGACTAATCAAATAAGTATAGATTAACACATTAATTATTGCGACTTAAAACAGCAGGTGGTCTGAATTAACAGCAATATTTATGATTTTTATGAATGTTGTGTAGCCTTTGACATATAAATCATTAACGTAAATAGGTTATCAAAAACAATACTTACTTTTGAAACAAATCTTTCCTTTGTTCAGTAGTCCACGGTCGTCCGTAAAAGCCTGTAATAGTGAAGTTTTAGGTCATTCACTCCATTGCAAACTTATATAGAAAATGTATAATACGTACAACGTACTTATTACATATTTACTCGTCAAAATAACTAGTTTTACCTTCAACAACACCGCAAATGAAGTCCTTTCGATTAGAACTCGGCTCGTCCGGCGAACTTTCAGTCATATTTACTAGTAAATTAGAGATTTACTTCGCAAAATGCAAGAGTGTTACTGATAAAATTTCTTTCGAAGTAATAATAGAATATTTACACGTCCGGCACTGTCTCACTAACAGACAGCGGCAGTGTAAATAACTGTATTATCAATTTCTTAACTTTAGAGCATCGGTTGACCTGTAACAGGCGTAAATTATTGAATTACTTTACTCCCGAATAGAAATCTCTCGGAGATTATCATGATGTGTCAAACGGATGGGTTCGTTTAGTGTCTGCGTTGTGTTATATTAAAAACTTTCTATTTTTATAGATTTCATTTATATCACGACGGAATTACTTGAACATGTTTTATAACCGCTATATATTAAATGAGATAGATGGTTGATAAATTCGACGTCGTTGTTGTTATAAAAATTAATAATCAAGTCTTAGAAAGTGAGTACGTGACTTATAAAAAACCTACGACGTTAATTTATTTGCGAACGCTTCTACTGCGTTCCGAAATAAAATACTGGTGGTGACAGATTTAAGATTTAACTGCAATTTTTTTTATTATGCAAGACAATGCATCAATTTTTTTTAATAGTATTGGGTTGGACCCTGATTTTTTACAAGTTTACGTGTTACATAAAATAAATATTCACTCAAAACTAAACACATTTACGAAACGGTAATAACATTAGATCTATGGCTGGCAACCCGAAACCGGAGCGCCTTTTTTAAATAAATGTAAATGGTAAATGGGTAAAAATAGGTACTATACGGTTTCATTAAAACGTAAAAATAAAATTAAATGAACAATGCACACATTTGAAGTATTCATTTATTTTATGTATATTTCACAATTTCATTTACAAAGATAAAATTCAATAATACTGATAGAGGTGACTGATGAGTGCAACTGTAAATCTAAAATTATTCATATTTATTCACAATACCAGTATAATATAGGTAGGACAGAATTTCAGAAATTCTCGTCACTTAATTAACTTCAATAGTGCTATCAATTAATGACTAGAACATTTTAATACTGACATATTGGAATATTTACTTAATATCTATAAACTAACAATATTTATGTACAAACATTTTCACATAATTTCGTCATATTTACAACAATTTGTTAACATTTCAAAATTGGATACAAGCTACAAAAAACCCGACGGAGAATTTTGGCAACTCTTTTTGTACAGTAGCACAGATTACTACAGATACTTCACTCAGTAGAAAACTTCCAATACCTATTACGATAATTGCCTACTCCTTCGCGTCAGCAACCACTGTATGCTAAAATGCGCCTAAATGCTCAAGCGTACAGCAGTGATTGCTTCGCACCGCGCGATTCCACAGTAATCGCAGGGCTGCCTCTTCGGTAAAATTAAATTAACATAACTTTTTATCTATGTTATTGAGAACTGTGAATATGTTCTGACTTTTATGTGGCAGTTAAAAATTTTATCATTTATAAAATATTTAACCAACTTAAAAAAAGGAGGTGATTAGACATAGGTACAGGCCAAACTGAGAAGTTTGACTTGTATGGTTTGTAGGTATGTATGTTTGTGCGCGATAATCTCGCGTTTGGCTAAACCGATATCGATGCGATTTTCAGAAAAGGATTTGTTACATTTAGGAGAACGTTTTAAAATAAGTATAATACTTCTTAGTTTGATGATGATCTTCGGAGATGTTCACTAGAAATGAAAAAAAAGCCTTAAAAAAAGAGAACCGACTTCAAATAAGGCACAAAGCCGTAAGAAATAATTTGGTTTTTTTATGTTGGTGCTAACAGCTGGTAATTACGAATCGAAAAAGCACCGACATCAAAAAATAAATTATTTCTTACGGTTTAGTGTTTTGAAGTCGGTTCTCTTTTTTTAAAGTTTGTTTTGTTTTATATACCTTTTGGTGCTGACTGTAGAAGAAACCTAGATAAAACATAATTATATACATCAGTGTGTAGGTAAAATAAAAAAATCTTTAAAGTTACAGCACATAAGGCACCACACGGCATCGTAATGCGCGTACGAACGAACAGCACTATTAGAAGTCGGTTAAAAATTGAACGGCGTGCGCGCGCTTCGCTTGTGAAAACCGCAACTGAATTTGATCCGCCGGCGGACCGAGACCGCTCGGCTGGGCGGTAGGCACTTATAGCGCGCAAGTACATGGAGTGACGGAGGCCTGACAGTAGGTACAATGCATACTGAGTTCTTATGGGAGGTATACATTATTTGGCGCGCGGCACAAGATTAGACACCTTTTGCGGTAAGAACCATAGATGTATAAGGGCCGATTCACACAAATCATTGAAGTTTCATTTGTTATTTACTACTTTTACACAATGCATGGAGCAATTAAAATTTGATGTTATAAGTTATACAAACATAAATGCTCTCACTACACCTAAGGTTTTTATAGCAGAACTTTTATTGAAACGCAAAAAATGACTGACATCTACTCACGGATTTACTACGGATTGCAGCACTAAGCATAAAATCCTTATTTATAATATTGGTTCATATTTTTTTAATACTTAGTTCAATAAATTCAAAATACAATTTTTTAAAGTCTCTTCCGATTCAACATGGCGTTAGTCGGCGCCATGACAGTTTTGCTTCAGTTCAATAGTAGACGGCGGAGAGGCCGCACCTCTGCAAGTGTCAGCCGAGCATGCCTCCTGACATGTTGCCGTGGACCCTCATGTGCCGGTTCAGGTTGCCGGATTGGGAGAACCTGAGGAGAAGACATTAAATGACCTTAGTATCACGAGCTTTCATTGTTAAATCTGGGAGTAGTTATAAATGGGATGTTACTTGAGATTTTTCATAGCCCTGGCATATCTTAGCACGAACTACACGAATAAAGGAAAGAAAGGAGATATGCATGATTTCTAGTTACTTGATAATTTCTTAGTTTTCAAACCCTTGAATGGCAAAAACAATGTTTTTGTTTGTTACCTCAATAAACATAATTTGCACTGGTACGGTTTCTCTCCGGAGTGAATACGTAAATGCTTCGTCAGCGTCGAACTGTCTGAGAAGGCTTTCTTGCAGGATCTGCACCTGTCAATCACAAAGAAGATAACTTATAGAAAGACCAAGAAACAAAGCAAAAGAGAACAAGTGGAAATAACATCAGTGGCTAAATATAATAAAGCTGATGAAAAAATTTTCAGTGTTAAATAATCCATTCCTCTAGAAAGGCTAAAAAAAGCCTATAGCTTTTTTTATCTGGCTGCGGGTGAAGCCGCTGGTGGAAGCTAGTAGGTACTGAACGCTACTTTCTTCAACTCATCATCCTCCGAGCCTTTTCCCAATCACGTTGGGGTCGGCTTCCAGTCTAACCGGATTCAGCTGAGTACCAGTGCTTTACAAGAAGCGACTGCCTATCTGACCTCCTCAACCCAGTAACCCGGGCAACCCGATACCCCTTGGTTAGACTGGTGTCAGACTTTCTGGCTTCTGACTACCCGTAACGCTACTTTCTTCAACTATTTACTAGAAAATCTCATCTTCAACAATTAAGTTTGCGAATGTAAGAATTAATAGAAAAAACTTACTGGTAGGGTCGTTCTCCAGAATGCGTTCTCATGTGTGTGGTGACGCTGGAACTTTGGCTGAACCGACGGTCACATATTGGACACCTAGGGGCAAGACAAAAAGATAAAATATTTTCAAAATAGAAAGAAAAACAGAGAAACTGTTTTCAAAGTTAATTAAAAAGGGAAAGATACTGGGCATACCACATATATGCACAAAATGTTTTTCACTTTAAATAATGCCTACTAGCTAAGCAGTGGAAAACCCTGCCTGTGTTCTGAGTCTGTGTTCCCTTATAAATACAACCTAGAAGTCTTTAAGTCATGACTGAAAAGGTTACATCTAGGCAAGCATACTCCATTTAAGACCACATCGCCACTAAGGTGAGATAGTGGTCAAACGCGTGCCTATCATCAATCCTAGTTAGCATCGTTTTTCAACTCACCTAAAAGGTTTCTGACCAGTATGCGTCCTAACATGGGCAGTCAGGTTAGCAGCTTGCGAGAAGCTCTTGTTACAGTCACCACATCTATAAGGTCTCTCTCCAGAGTGTGTCCGAAGGTGGGTCTTCAACGTGCTGGGTCGGGCGTATGTCTTCCCGCAGATACGACACAGGTTTGGCTTCTGTTCGTCGTCTTCTGAGCATGTGCTGAGTGCTCCCACCTTTAGAGAATATGATGAGACTATTACATACGGATAGCTTCGGAAATATAGTAGCTCCATCGGCAAATTTACTTTCGAACCGTTTGGGGTTGAAACCCTCGGGTCGTGGGGTCCGAAGGCCCATGCTCTTTTAAGATATATTAAAGTAAATGAGGGAGTAATTAGAGCAGTACATAAGAAAGTAAGAATACTTGAAGATCATTAAAATTAGTAGATGCAAACTATCCCACTTACCGGCACTTTTCCTGAAGAATTTACACAGGCCGCATAACCATACTCTTGAGGATGCATCTGACCCTGATTCAGAATATACCCGCTGCCCATATTCTGTTCTTTCTGCGTCTCTTGGGCATACAATTTCGGGGGAGGCCTCTTTAGACTCTGCCCTAACCCTTTCTGGTTAGCAAAGTTTGGTTTCTGTTGAAATAACGAGTAGTTCGGGTTTGGTTTCTGAGGGTTCTGCAGTAAAGGTTTGAAGGTCGAAGTGGCAGTGATGAGGGGGTCGCTCTGGTTAGGGGCTCGGAAGTCGGCGGTGAAGGAATAAGTGGCTGAAGGGTAGGAAGACGAGCTGATCACGTTCTGCGTTTGAGGGTACACCACGTTCACTGATGGCGTTGATGCGTTCTGGTTCCATTGCATCTAGAATAAATGATTTAAGTTAATAATTAAAGCTGCCGTGTTCAGGTTCACCACGAGTTTCTGAAATAGCCCTATTCTCTTCTCTTGTGATTGTATTGCCTTGCTGGTTGACGCTTCTCGTGACCAGAAGGCTGGCTATTACCTCGGACAAAGAATCAGCATGGCGATCCAAAGAGGTAATGCTGCCAGCCTCTTGGGCACGCTCCCAGTTGACAGCGATGGGGACGAATTTTTTGACGCTTTTTGGTTGTTTGTTTTACTAGGATAGTTTTTGATGTTTATTGTAAATATGTATTGTAAATATCCTTGCTAAGAAAATTTTAAAAATGCTAAGTAATTGAAACGGTCATCAATCTATTTATAAAAGACATCAATAAACAACACTTACAAAAGTCTATTAATAGGCCATTTACGGACTCTCGACAGAAAATAATAGGTATCTACAAGCAAAGGAAACCAAGCGTTTCTCAGAGCGGCGAATGATTTCCGATATAATTTCATTTTGACGGAGGAGTGTGTTTCATCTTTTCTCCCCACAAAACACATAGGAAGTACCTACTCGAATCATTGAGGGAATTTTTGTGTATCATGTAAAATTGAACGTAGTTATGCAGAAACGTTCCAACCCACAAGACACCCGAAATCGAGTTATTGTGATTGAACAGCCTAAAATTTAGCATATGGTTATCTAAACTTAATATAATTCAACAATAAAACCTCTAGTATATACCTTTACTAGTTAGAATAAAAAAGAATACAACTGAAACGCGTAAATGCTTATATCTCAAATTCAACTTACAGTGGGTTGGAACGTTTCTGCATAACTACGTCCAATTGACCTTCATTAAATAACACTTAATCTTTCTCCAACTGACCTGTGAGCACAGCTGCTCCGGCGGACACCCATGCATGGTCATGTTCATGCTCACGTTGACGCTCATGGTGGGGAACAGTGGTGCCCCCCCGTAGTGCTCGTAGTACGGGTACCCGCCGTTGTTCACCATCATCTGGGTTCAAGAGTTATGGGTAAGGAGCTTTGAATTAAATTGAGGAAAAATAATAGCAAAGTGACAAATGTTAATGTGTGAAATTGTAAGAATGAAGAATTGCTGCAGACGAAATTTACCTACGTTGACTGAAAAGATAAAACGAAGGTATGGTACGATTTACTTCTTTAAAACCTATTTACTATGATTCCGATTCCACAAGTCCGCTATACCTAGGTATTGTAAACTCAGACAGGTTTCGCTTCATTTTATATAGTTATTGAACTATTATAACTTTATCATCATCAACTTTCTACGGAACTAAACGGACAAACATAACTACTCTCCGACGGCAAGAAATAAGGTCAGTTATAAATAAATGAGGTTCACCCTAAAAAACATATTTGAAGGGAAAAGTGTCTCTACATAATGTAAGTATGTATTTGTAGCACGGTAGACCACGCTGCTACAATGGTTTGCTACGCGCCTAGCTACGGCGATTGCGTAGCCGTCGTAGTTAATTCTCCATTCAAAAGGAATTAGAAATTATCAAGATAGGAAATGATTATGGTGATGGTAGAAATTCAACCTGCAGAATACTAAACTAATTTACTTTTTGGATAAGTAATAGGACTACGCTCATCTAATTGTTTTCAAACCCCTAATTATGCGTGTTTTCTGAATCCTACTAATATTATAAACGCGAAAGTTTTGTATGTATGGATGTATGGATGTATGGATGTTTGTTACTCTTTCACGCAAAAACTACTGAATGGATTTTAATGAAACTTTACAATAATATAGCTTATACATCAGAATAACACATAGGCTACAATTTGTAAACATATTGTTCGAAATACTAAACCTGCGCAGACGAAGTCGCGGGCACCAGCTAGTCAAATACTAAGTTCGAATGGCATATTTAACCAAAATTCTGGTCCATCAAACATTTAGTTCCAGCTTATTGTTTAAAGTCTTATATAATTGCGAATTATTCCTCATAATAACCCAGAAATAGATTCAATGTCATCATTGAACAATCAACTCTGTAGCCTAATTAATAAGTTTCGTTAACAGGAATAGATATTGCATAATTGTATAACCAGAACAGAGATTAGGATTCGCTATGTCAATACATCGACTTAATAATTTCATCAAAATTTCTAATTTCAATAAATCCCGCGAAGCCTCACATCAACATTAATAAAGGGAAGCCGATAATAATCCAAGATGCCGTATTAATTACAATTATTTCATATCGAAACCCTTGTAGGGCGGAACCCTCGTTTCCACAGTTTTCCATACAAAGATTTTCCTTCCAAACACCCCTTTTGTACAACAGAAACAGCGAATCAAAAACGTACAAGAACGAACGAGATGGGATACTCTAACTAAATTGAACAGTGATAAATACATCCGTCCTTGTTTTGTTGATCGGGAAGTTTGTGAGAGAGAAAGGGATGGTTATACCTGTGGGTGCACGGCCTCGGAGGCGCAGTCGCCATGGACGACGGCGTGTTTGAGTGAGAGGAGGACGTCCGCCGCCTCGCCCCCTCCCCGCTCCCTGCATTCCCCCGCGCCGCTCCTGCTGGTTAAACGGGATGTGTTGGGTTGCATCGTTTTGTTAAACTCAGATTAACGTCACAGGGAATAGTGAATTAACCGATATTGAAGTTGGGTAAAGCAGGACATCGTCCTGACCTACTTTTAATTACGCATGAAATGTAATGTCACACAGTACATTTCATGTGTGAATAAAAGAATACAAATTATCTACTCGATGTGTATTTTATTTACATACAAATTGTAAAAATAAAACACAAATATTATACAAACCTGTTCTTGTTCCTGGATTATTCGAAAGACTTACCTACCGGGGCCCAAAAGGTAGCTCAAAAAACGGCTTCAGAGGGAATATAGGAGTGGGTTTTAGTCAAAAAAAGTCTACATTAACTCTTGCCTCAGATCAACTGTTAACTCTCTGTTATCTTAACGGTGTAATCAATCTTTATTTGCGAAACTCGTGGCAAGGATTGAGTAGGTATACGCGGTTTACGAATGTTTTTTTTTTTCAGGTAGATATTGATTTAAGATTTTAGTTATCATATTCATTCTTCTTCCCAGCAAAAACACATAGGAAGTGGTGAAGGGCGGGCGTTTTGGGTGCTGTTTTTTGTAAATTTGACCTTCAAAAAGTGCTTATTTTTAGCCTACTTTGAATAAATGACTTTTTATATTATCTTTAACATAATTACTCTCATTGTGCAATTTTGATTTTCAGTTCAAGCCAGGTCGGTAGGTTTTAGAGATTTTACTTTCTAACACAATATTTTTGTTGGTGAGGAATAACCTCACAAACTTCTGAATCAATTTGAAAAAATATTTTATTGTTGGGAAGGTGCGGGAAGAAGTTCTCCGGGATCTGGTTAACACGCGGAAAATAGCTACTAAAGTAGTAGGTATACATTACATTAAGAACGGTAAGCCAATATAAACTGTTCACCACGTGTGGTCACTGTGTACACACGTTCATCTCATTGTGCCTAATCAGATAGGTTGGTACTCTTTTGGTTGGTATGAGTGGCAATAAGCAATTGAAAATAAAATGCCAGCTTTAAAAATAAAAGTCAGCATCTGGAATGGCTTGAAAAGGAGATTTGATTTGTAAAGTTAATTCAATATTTTGTCGTTCTCATACCGCGACCAGCCGTGATGGATCCTGACTTGATCGTTAATGTTCGCACTACAATTTGTCTCAAGATATTAGTGAGCGCTATCAAAGTATTAGTTAAAATGTTCAACATAGCGTATGAGTATGTTGTTTCCTTAAAATGAAGGTCGTTTTAAAGGTCGCAGTATCATGTGACCTTTAGGTAATCAATCAAAACCTTACATACTTGTATCCCGAGCATGGTGAGAAGGGGAACAGCGACGGCAGCGGCTCCAGGTCGAGGGGGGGCAGAGAGAATGACCCCATGTCCTCCGGGGGCCAGGCCTCGTCCGGCGACAGCGCCGAGCAAGCGATGGTATCTCTAGCCTATAGTTACATACTTGTATCCCGAGCATGGTGAGAAGGGGAACAGCGACGGCAGCGGCTCCAGGTCGAGGGGGGGCAGAGAGAATGACCCCATGTCGTCCGGGGGCCAGGCCTCGTCCGGCGACAGCGCCGAGCAAGCGATGGTATCGCCTAACGCGTTTAGCTCTTCGCCATTTTCTGGGCAGCAGTTTTCGTTTTCCTGCTGTAAGAAGAGATCTTTATTAATTACGACATACTAGTATTTATGAACCAAAGTCAACTTGTTCTGTCCCTATGTTTCCTATATCCCTATGTCCTAAGTACGCTTAAATCTTCAAAACTAGGTAAGCAATCGATTTTCATCCGGTTTTTTTTAATAGATAGAGTTATCATAAAGGAAGGCTTATATGTATAATAACATACGATAGAAGCCAGAGCGGGTCGTTAGTAACGCATATTCGTCAACTCAGTCACACACGGACAATGGGACGTAGCCAGCGGGTATGATTACAGATCCGCACGGGATGATCGTGTCAGCTCTCACCGACCCGCGCGTGCCTGGCCAGGCTGTATAATATGCTTTATTTACTAATTTCTGCCAGCGGTTTCACTCGCACTACTTGGTTTAATTAGCCTATAGCCTCCCTCGAGAAATGAGCTATCTAACAATGTTTCAAATCGGAACTGCTAAGATTATTAGTGCATTCCAACAAATAAACAATCTTTTGAGCTCTTATATACTAAGATATGTCTCAAAATATGATGGACGAAGATAAAAAACCCCATTTTCCGAAAAGCGGGACAAGATTCACTAACAAATAAATACTTATTGCAAACAGACTAATTCTGCAGGTCATTCATGCAAATGTGTGTTGGTTAACTTTTCTCCTCTATCTACTTAAGATGAGTCTTGTGAAATGCCGATAATGATGAATATCGAGGTCTGATTGAAAATCAATAATTTAAATGTAAATCCAAAGGCATAATACATTTTAAACAAAAATCATACCACTTGTTAGAATTTCTTAGCTAAATATTTAATTATGATTACCTAGATATTTATTTATCTTTACTTGCATACTGTCTTGCAAAATAAGCAATAGGTATTTCTGAAAGGCTTTAAACATAGATTTAGAACTCTGAATTTCATAGTCGTTTCATTTATTTAATGGTCGTAAGTTCTAGTGGAGAAGAGTAAAAAGGTTCGACACACGAACAACACATACCTATGAGAGTTTGTTTCGGTCATACTAATTGAGATCTCATTTGTCTATTTGCAATTATTGTTATTTAGAGAATGCGATCGTTGATTGTTTTTTACGCATTTTGAAATTGCAATCATTAAGTCTTGATCTGGCGCCCAACGTGGGACATGTTTTTTATCTAACACCTGTCGCATATTAAAATTTTGAGCTAGAGATCTTTTCAATACCTAAGTAACTAGTCACACACAAAAAAAACATTTTCAAACACTTGAAGACATCCAGGAACCTACACATAAAATCAGGTTGATTATGATGATGACCCAAATACACACCTGACAACACTCCTCGGGGAAGTCTCTCAAGGAGTTGTCGACACAGGAGCACTGGAGCGGGTCGCAGCACAGCCCGTGGTCCGCGCAGTACTCCACGAGCCCGAACTGGGGGTTGTTCGGCACATAGCAATCCATGGCCCCGCCTTTCGCGCATCTCTATGGCGCAGGGGCGGAGATTGATAGCATTGTTTTCTCTAACAGATGCTCAGTTTCCGACGTTTGTAGTCGCGGGTTGGCATGCTGGAATTTGGAGGTTTGGTCTTAGTTATTAGGTAGGTAATAATTTAGGAACATATTCTTTTTACTTTAGGAAAGTATGTCATAAAAATCTTAAGATGAAAGTACGCTTTCTTCGGATAAATCGTTTGATTTTGTCTCTGATTGTCACTTAAAGGCTGCACGAAAAACTCCTATAAAAGCCCTTTTTACTTACAGTAATGCGTGCAGTTTAAAATATAGGTATCCTTGAACAACATAGTTTTCATATAAAGTAAAGCAAGTAGGTATGTGTCATATATGTATTAAAATAACCAAAAACATGAAGTAAAATTGAAATAAGAGGAAGGTCTATTTTAAAACTGCTGAAGGCTTATTTAGGTCAATGGGTTACTAGTTTGCCACAAAAGTTCATAGAAGGAAACCTATAATAAAAAGTAGGACGCGTTCTTGCTTAATTGTTTCTCTACAGTTCTGGAATAAAGTTAAAACTGTGTTTTGTTATGTTCACTTCAAACGATATAATAATTTACTTATCACTATTTATCCTGCCGGGGCTGCGATATTGTTCGATAGGCCCTGGTACAAAAACGGCTCTTTAGAAGAAAATCTGACACACTTTCCCTCTCGGTGCGCCAAAGCTCGAAGGGTCATCTGACCATTTGTTTAAAAAAATACCTATGGGTACATAATACTAGGTATCTAATAGTATTTACGAAGATTAAAACACGCTGTCCTTCTTACTTTAAAACGGGTAGTATTTAACCGCAAATCAAAAAATATCCTTTTTCTATGCAATAAGATTCCGAATTCCCATCAAAATTACTGATTGCTCAGCAAAATATTCAACTCAAAATATCACTAAACACACTACAATTTATTTTCGCAGCGTACAGCGATTTTTCCTAAAGCAAAAGCTTTTTCATCAATGCACAGCTATAGTAAGTTCAACTCAGTCGTGCGCGCGGCCTTATGTGTGGGTAACCCTTGTACATATACAGTGACTTTGTGTGCGTGACAAGAGGTACAGTCGGGTACAAATACAGTTATTTAGGGGTTACGGCTGTTTAAGGAAAAACAGTTATTACGTAATTTAATGTTTATTTATTTATAATGATTATGAATCGCTACTTGAAAAATCAAATGATGAATTTTCGGATTCGCTACTCTCCAAGATGAATTAATAAATTCTGACTCCATGTCAAAATGTCTATAGTATTCTTCTTTTTTCTTTTGTACATGTCGACAAGTATTACCCCACATTCCTTCATCAATTTGACTTAAACGTTCATTTATGAGTTCCATTATTTCCGTCTTATTTTGGTCGACATTATGCGAAGCAATTTAATTTATTTTAATTCCCCACACATTTTGTTTACATTATTATACTAGATTATACCTCTTTTTACATTCTTAGTCCACACTTTTATTTATTGTCCGCGTACCCCCAGCCTGAAAATATGTAAGGAGTATTTAATTCATCTTAGATATTTCACCTTATTTATTTCTTAGATACTGTCAATGTCAATTTGAAAAGACGTATGAGAAAATAATGAAAAACCATATTTAATAATAAAAAGCTTTGAGTCGTGAATAACTAGTATTTTCGTAAACGACTGTACCCATAACAAAAAGCGATAAGAACACGTCATGCTCGGACGACGTCACTGTCACACGAATGAAAGTTGTATATTTACAAGCCGACGCACACATAGGGCCGCGCGCAAATCTGAGTTGAACTATCTATAATAATCTTAATGCACATTATACATGTTAACTCTTTTTTTTTTAAATATACCTAGCTTCAATTTTTATATTATTTACAGCAGTTTTTCTGAATAAAACAGCTTTTTATTAGTCACAGTCATCTTATTATTTATTAATTACGGCATAATGAGATCAGCAAAAAAATATAAAATTAAATACAAAATTGTAATTTATTGAATTATTTATAAGCGTTCACGCTTCCTTTTTTGCCCAATAGGCAACATTTTTAGCTTCTGCAGGTGGCGCCACGTACTTGAGTCGGATCGCAAGTCCGATGATATGCTTGCACATTCATACTATAGTTCTTAAAAAAAAATGGGGCTGGTGCATTGTCAGTCATTGTCAGTATTTCCTTTTAGCATACATTTCATATAAGTAGTCATTAAAAGGCTACTACTATAATATCATATTTCAGAATGTTTATAGTCAGAATCATCTTTTGGCATAGTTTTGGAATTTTTATTTTCCTGTAAGAAGCATGCAAACAAGCTTGAAGCATGCAAGCAGGCATGCAGCATGTAAGCAGGCATGCAACATGGAAGTAAGCATGCAACATGCAGCAAGCATGGCTCCTGTCACGGCTCCGGCGCTGCGGGGCTCCGGCGGTCCCATGCGAGCTTATCGTCGCAGATGATTTTCACGCTCACCACCGCAGCTTCGGCTTACTGGCCGGCAGAGCCGGCCAGCCTCAACCGCGTTGGCGAGCGTTAAAACTACCTGCGCCTCAGCTCGCAGGCCGCCTCGCCCCTCCGCGCCTACGCGGTTTTGAATTGCACTCTAGGGGTAGGACAAACAAGACTACGTGGAGTCGGTTTTGCAGCGATTCGTTTTCGTTACTAGCTTCAATTTTTAATACAATGTTTTTAATTGAACTCTATCTTACTCGCTCGCGCCACCCTCCACCCCAGTGACGAAAAAGCGCGCGAAGCCGCGAAGCCGCGAACCGTTTCAGTTAATTTGTTCTGTTTTTAGAAATAATGCAATGTGACAGGATTTTTTGTTATAATAATCATTAAATTTGCCGAGCATGGCTTCTTGAAAATTAAGACAAATATGATGAATAGGTTTTGTTGTACTTACTGGTTAATATGCGACTGGGATAGTTATTTTGCTATGAAATATGGAAAATTTGCTGTGCAGTCAGTATTAATGCTATGTAAGTATCTAGTATTTTTGTACAAGAATAAATTTAACTGTATTGCATTATAATAAAAAAGCAATGTCATATTGATGTTTAATTTCGAATTATCTGCAGTTTGAGTTTTGTTAAACATTTAGTTTATTTGTAGTGAAGTAAGTTATTTGATGTAAAAAAGAATATAAATGATGAGGATTTATTGATAGGCGATTATTTATTTGATATGCAATTTATAATATCCCCTTTAAAACACCTCAGTTCGCTCGCTATGCCGTATCAGTTTACGTTTTAATATTCCTCACCACAAGATCGCTACCATATGGAAAACTTTCCTCATTTCGATTTTAAAGGATCTGTGGTATGTGGTAAACTATGATTTCTGACTGGAAATGCCTAATACTTAGGGGAAGTCCGGGAGACTTGAACCACTTTTAATATAAAATATCATAATTATTTGTTTATTGGGTTTAGAGAATCGATTATACACTTATGTGATGCCTTACTTTAGTAGGTATATTTGTGCTTAATTATATTGCTAATAAATGTGCTAGTAAAATTTTATTGGCATTTCACTAAAAAATGAAAAATGAGTCAAGTCTCCCTACCAACAGGGACACTTGAACCGAGGTATGGGGAGAGTTGACCATATGATTTTTGTGGAAAATAAAAATCATTTTCGGCTTAAATCATAGTTTTAATATCTTGCCTTATACAATAATTAACTTGTCTTTAATACTGCCATCAAAGAAAATGAAATTAACGTAACTGCATTGCTTGTTTTCTTGTCAAACCATAATGCATTTTACTGCATGTCAACAAATAATTGACAAGAAGCTTTTCCTCGGCCGTTGTAAACACCTGTGATGCTTTATATTGACTGTTTTTTTTTCTTCTAATTTATTAATTGTGTCTTCATCTAATTTATATCGCCTCAAAATAGTTCTATCTATGCCATATTTATTTGAAGTTTTTCGAATAGAAGCGCCTCCCTTAATTTCATCTATGGCATTTTGCAATTCCATTTTTGTGAGTTTTTTTCATTTGCGAGCATTTTCAGGAAGCTTGTATTGAAAAGGCATCGTACAAGTTGGCACTGCAAATACAATAAACTATATAAAGACAGAAAAAAATAAATAAAATTAAGTAGGTAGGTATAATTTCCCTGCACAGGGAGACATGAACCATTGAGCAAGACTCCCGCAACCGCCCTGGTGCAACTCTCCCGCTCACACTAATTCCCCATTTAGGTTATGACAAAGAAAACCCTTAGATCGTAGAGAAAAAACACTAAGCATACGTCAAACTACATTTGTTTGGCAATATAATAATAGCAACACACAATACGTACCTCAATAAATATGACAGCAATCACAAAATTACTTAAAACAAGAAAATACACTCCGCAGCAACAAAAACACGTTTTACATTGTCACTGACGAACCACACCACTAAGATGCAAAACGGCTGCATACTTATGATTGGCCTCTTGAGTGCGACCAATGAACGCTTTGACGTTCCGTTCGAGCTAAATTCAAATACAATTTTGAAAGGTGGTTCAACTCTCCCACCTGGGCAAGTCTCCCGGTTTTCCCCTAATTAGGTGCTTATCTGATATAGTATTATTTAGAGATAGGTCACCTAATTATTCAATGGATTTGAAATTGTTCCCATAGGCTAAATGTCGGTCCTACGCCTGATCTTCGGTTGGTCGTGTCGGATTTTTCGTTCCATCGCGCTATGAGAGTGAAGGAATAATGAGTGCACACCTGTATCTGTACAAATACTCGTGCACTAATATAAAACGTCCATCCAATGGCGGATGTTTGTTAGCACTCAAATCTTTTCGTTTTCACACAGTTTTTCTGTTACAGGTGCCACTTTCAAAGTCATTTCTCACTTTATCCATTCGCGTAACACCACACATTCCTCTTAACATTGCCATCTCTGCCGCGTCTTTCATTCATCCCTTTTGTGGGCCAGCACTCTGTTCCATCCAGGACACACTCATGCTACAATCAATACCTTAAACTACTGGCTAAAGTGGCTACTTTAATCGACACGTTTTCACAAAGAAGAAAAAGCTTGTAGGTAACTGAAATTATTTTATTGAGCCACGTCCTTATTAGAATTCGGATAAAGCCACATTCGATTACAATTCACTAATATTTTCTGCTATAAAATAAAGCAATTAAGGTATCTATGCAACTTTTTGGAATAGACAAAATGTACATAAATGCTTCAAAGTATATTTTAGGTAGAATATTTATAAATAGTCATCTCAGAGGTGACACAAATTATATTTTTTTTAGCGTGAGTATCAGACCTCTAAAGAAAGAAAAACCATAACCATTCAGGACCATTTGGTGGTCCGTCCATCCATCCAATAAAAAATCGCTTCTTCGTTACATAATCCACGAATAAATAGTTTCATTTCAAGCTGTACTTACGTATTATGTATTTGATTGGTGTGTAATCGTAATATTATCTTATTAGCCACATAATCCGTCTCGCGACTGGAGTAAGCCGATTGGAGGTACCCAAGTTTATGTAGTCTTGCAGACCCTTTCTCCAATTGTAAATTAACTTTATTTTCGCAACATGATTGGTAATGACGGTCAAATTATAAATGCGTATCACATACTAGCTTTTGCCAGTGTTTTTACCTAGATCTCATGGGATTCTTTCTACGCTCCCGAATAAAAATGGGATCAAAAACTTACTTCTAGCTTTCTTAAAACATTTTTTCTAATCTTCAGATTTTTAGTATTAGGATCACATTAGGATAGATGTGCATGGCCCTTAATTTCAAAATTCTGTCACAGAAAATTTACTTTGGACAATTTATAAAAAACCTGCTCTACAAATAATCTCTTATTATGAGTTAGACCTTCGCCTAAATGAGAATTAAGTATTCGCAGTTTTTTTAATATGTATGGGGCATTGAAACTTGATGTAGCTTGATTCCTTATGTAGGTATTTACGATCCAAGAATGTAAATACTTTTTTCTAAGGAAACACAACGTACAACGTTTTTCGTAAATGAAGTAGGTACGTTTTCCCAAAGCATTCCAAGAATACCTTACTCCTGCTGCCAAACGCAGCTGAATACCAGTGTATTAAATGTAGCGACAGCCTGTATCTAACGTCTACACCCAGGTTACCCGGGCAACCTTACGATACTCCTTGGTTAGAATGCTTTTCAGACTGTCTGGGTAGTCTTCTGACCACCCGCAACGTCTGCCTAATATGTACAAATCGTTATAATATAGATGGTCACCGATCCTCAGACCTTAATCTTATGATCGATCTACCCCTGTTTTTTTAAGCCACAAGTTTCGATAAACGTGAAATCATGTTTTATTAATCAATATCGTCTAATACTAAGGTCTTAGTACAAACTACTTACCTACCTATTGCATGTAGGCGAAAAACGTATATTCTGTTACGTACGATAGAAGAACATAGACAACGAAGCGACTGTTTTTACAGAGCTGTCCCATTTTCTTTTTGAGATACAGAACCCTATTTAATAACTGATAGGAAAAACTATTACAGCATAGCGTAGGTCAGCCAAATGAAAATATGTTTGAGTTTAATCATCTCGTTTTAATAGATTGGATTGATATGTTGCCACTTCTGTAGGGTACTTAAAACGCCAACTATTTAATTTACCAAAATGTTTCGAAACCCTGATATTCCAGAATATTAAACGGACCTTAACATCAAATCCATGCTTACCTATTCACACTGTAAGCTGCGTTAGAATAGGCTACCGTATGCTCAAAGCCGATAACGATCGATCAGGAAAGGGGCGGTTTGTTTTCAGTAAAGTTGATAACCGAGATGTTTTAAAAGCAGTTATATAGGTAACATTTCACTTCACAATACCTCATTTTCATAGTTATATCAAACGTTCCTTTTTATTTATTTTTCAGTAACTAAAACACCCACACTTGAAATCCTCTTAAAAGGTACACAAACTTACGCAGTTTAACAGGACACTATAATTTTCACAAGGAATGTGCTTCACTGACTGATTTTCTAGATTAAATATTTTCCAAATCGAAGTTGATTAGGTAATTCGATTTTGTGAAAAACTATATTTATTTTCAGATAAATATTTTTTACTGTGTACGTGCTACCACTGACAGTTTTAATTGAATTACCCAGCTATTCACAAGAAACAGAAAGGCCTACGCTAAATTTCATCATAAAATAAAAATACACACCTTTTAAAAAAGAAATATCCAAAAGAATTCACTAAATTGCCACTAACAACACGAAAATATATTGGAACACATCACAAATCACAGTTTTACACCAAACCTCCTTTCACTAATTAAATTAAACGTATCGGTCGAAGCATGCGCCATGGCAACACAGGCGGGCGTTTAAAAATTAGAAAATTATTTTTTAATTACATTTCGGGCGGAGGACGAGCCCTTACACCACGTTGATGGTGACTAAACTATCTTTCAAGTGTGCTAAGTGCACTCCCGCCCCTGCCGTAATTGGCTGTTTGTATCCAACCCCTCGTCTGAAAAAAAAACATGACATATTGTGCGCGGGAAAGTGGCTGTCAACGTATCGGGTTAACATGGCCGGCCGTGCGGAAGTTTTTGTCTCTGTGGTGAGAAGCGTTTAGCGGTCCCGAGATGTTTAGATAAGTAACAAGCTAATTAATTATATTTACATACGTTTTAGTAGTTGTAGTTCTTCATTAGTTGTGTTTTTGCATGATTATACGTGCCTACTAGACTTACTTGTTTGTAGTGACTATCGATTTGTGCTTTTAGTTTTACTTGGAACCACTAAATGTAGCTATCGTTGAGTTTGGTTACTTACTAAAGAAAGATTTCAATCACTTGAATTATACAAATTAATTTAACGAACGTCGCAAAACTACGTACCTACATATCTTAACTACCTACGCTTCAAGAACTTAAGTCTTTCGCCTAAATAATCCAACGGTATCACTTAGTACCATATGCTCTATCTTTTTAATTCTCCAGAATAATGTTTTGACATTTTTTCATTTCACTCACCAACATACAATCAAACAGCAATAATATTTTCCCCCCAAAATGATTATTGACGTATTCATCCCATATAACGAACATGATACAGAATATCCATTCGGATTAGCGCGATCAGCTAACAGGGGCCACCCAGGTAGCTGTCACGTGGCTTGGAGTCAACCAGTCTCGCACGCCTGTTGTTTCAAATTGATTGAACAACGATTATTTGCAGGTAGATTGGGAGTATGGCGTGAGACCTTTGGGTTTTGACTACTTTGGTGCTTACTGGTCTTTAAATGTAGTACCTACCATACCACTTTAGGGCATTTTGAATACTTACTTAGAGAGCTGATGTCCTAATCTTAAGCATAAAGGTAGAACCTTTCTCGTAAGCTAGGAACTTTTAACTTCTAGGATCTCACCAATCTATCTTTCTATATCCATATCCATCTGAATATATCAGAATCTGAGGCTTGTGACTTCGTACAATACAATATTTAGAGGTTTAAATTGTCTCACATTCGTGTTACTTTTTTTTTTAGATAGTTGACTAACTTTTATATTAAAAAAAATGGTACTTATTATTATTACCCACCTGCTTTAATATTACATACTTCGCAAACACTTCACACATGCAAGCCTAAATTCCCTAAATTCAATGAAACCTCACACTAACGGATGGCGTCGCCAACAAAAAATGGCGAACATATTTTGGCGCGAACTCGCGGGAAGTCACACCGTGAGAACTCCTTGGTCAGGTTGTGCGTGCAGTGGCACACGGCCCATTGAACAGTGATGCCGAGCTGCCAGCCCATGAGGTGGTCCAGCCCACACAGGGAGATGGTGTGATAGAACTTTCTGGAAAGACTTGCAGTTTTGCTAAAATGTTACCTATCTGAAAAATACGAGTTAGTAAAAACCTGAAAAGTTACGATATGTGAGAGAAAGGAGTCTCGTTATCTACGTTTTTGATATTCCAGATAGATGTGTATTAAAATAACTATACCGGAGGTTTCTTTCTACAAACGTATGTACTCGTATCTTCATTGATTTTGATAAGTACCATTCGTCTAGCCTTTCCCCAATTTTGTTGAGTGTTTTACAAAACTATCGAAAACTTTTGGCCGTTTTAAAAGTGTGGGATGCCTTTCAAGTCATGCCACTGTTATTTTTCGCAGTAGGTACTCTAATGTATGTAATAACTTATTAGGGCCTGTTTTTTATTCATCCACGTGCAACTCTGACTTTACCCAACCCTCCATTCTGCCTCCTTGCTTGTCGACTATGCATACAGAATTGATCTCTGTGTAAATATAGGTAGGTATTACAAAGTTTATGTCCTGTTTAATATACTATTTAATTATTAGGAGCTTATTTCCAGATGGAGACAACCCTACAGATGATGAGATGAAATTCATTTATTTGAAGGCTATGAAAAAACACCATCGATTTTTCCTTAATATCCAGTTAGAAAAATGAACCTAACCGTTAGTATAAGATCTCACGCAAACGTTATATAAAAGTGAAGACTTCCTTGGCCCACTGTACCTCTCCTTCAAGAATAGCAAACTCATGCCCGTCACAAAATAAGAAAGAAAGAAAATAAGTTTTATTGCGCATATAAGACGCAAATACACATGGACAAAATAAATATTATAGAAAAAAAAATTGAAAGGGAAATGCGATTGAATCTTAACTACAAAATAAAAGAGCCTTTATATAACTATTATTGTAATAAGTTTAACACCTCGATAATAAATTCAAATCCATCGATCGGGCCGCCTCACCTGTCGGAAAGTCGATCGTTCGGAAACGGAAGTATCGTATATCGTGTCCGTTCGTCCGGTAACCGGACACCGAGGATGAACTCCCTTTGACATAACGTCACACCGCTGCTCTGTGAATATTTTGTACAGGATATAGAAGAAGTTAGGACAATTAATTTATTGGATTGGAAAATGCATTCTTTCATGCCCAGTTCCTATAAACATAAAAAGCTAAGTAAGTAAGTAAACAAATAGCTTCTTTTTATAGAAACCACGAGGATATTTAATCACCTCAAGTCAAAGAAGGCTCGTAGGTAGGTACTTCGTATAGTTACCGGCACGGATATTGGTCTCTCGGCGGAAGAGTGGGGATCGCTTTGCGCACTGTACACATAAGGCAATAAACCAATAAATCACTTCTGCGCAGGTGAAGGTCAGGGCTCAATATCCGTGCCGATAACTATAATGCCTGCCGTTGGAAAATACATACAATACATAATCTCTAGTTTGCTTATATACCTCCATCCTTCATTTTACTCCTGAACAATGATGACAACTTGATAAACCAGCATCCTTACATCGCTAAGCCCTATTGTTACATAATATATAAAATATCAGCCATTGTTCAACATTGGCCAATGCTCCAGTTAAAAATATTTTGACCTGCTAAACACTAAATGATATTTAAAGCAAAAGGTAGTGCGAAGAATTTCGTTTTTCTACAATAATTTATTTATTTAGGTATTTAATTCATTATGGAGAAAAAACAAAGACTCTCGAGTCCAACTCTGCCGTCGTAAGAAAAAAGGGCACAACTAACATTTTTTTAAAAATTGAGTTACATACATATTTAGAATCAGAAAAAAAAGGCGCATCTGCTCAATTTTTTGTAGAATTTTATCTTTAAGGAATACGGAGATACAGATGGCTTAAAAGGCACAAATGAGACTAATATTCATGTTTTATAAGATGAAAAGACACGTTTATTTACCATTTTATTGAAAAGGCACAAATACGTAGATGTGACTATAATTTCATATAGATTTTTACTAAAAACTACTTTGAAAAGGCACATCTACAACATAACATAAAGAAAAGGCTCAAATGCCAGATGTGCTCTTTCTACTAAATAAATAATCCATGTATTTCTCAATTAATTTACGTATAAAAGTCACAAAGACCCAGTTGTGCCTTTTCTTTAAATTATTTACGATTAGGGGTGAGGAAAGGAGGGCAGGGTTTGATTGAAACGCGTCAGTTGTGCCTGTGACGTCGAAGCTATAAGCGACGAATAAGCTCTAATAACATAGCTTAAAAAAGGTTGAAAACCAAAAGAAGATGGATCAAAATTGCCCCACGTCCTACAACAATGTGACGTATCTCAAAAAAAAGATAAAAATGTAAAAAAAATATGGCGTACTCTGTAACTTAATTTTTTTACACCTTCATACAAAAAAAATGCTTTGAAAATTGTTCAGGCGCTGCTATGAAAACATCGATCATAAGACTATTTATAGACCATTTTTTTAAATTATATTTTTGTTTGATAGTGTGTACCTCACAGGTGGTCCCATATTCATCAGGTCAGGATCTGATGATGGAAACCCTAAGAAATCCAGGGCAACTTTTAAAAGTTGTAGGCATGCGCAGGATAAAAACTTTACAATGAGGTGTATGTCTGATAACACTATGCAACAGTGAAGGTTTGGAGCTGACCTGATGATGGAGACGAAAGAGGGTCGAGGGAAATCAACAACTGAATATGTAAACTACCTCGTGTTTGGTCGTATATTATTCGTATTGATGAGAACTTTCCACTAATACGGATAGTAACAACTAAGCTTGTCACTGAAAAGCCAAAAATAAAAAAACTTTTTACAAAAAAATAAGACCGACTCCCAAAACAATGAAAAGCACCGACTTCTAGGCCGATGCACCTAATAGTTTTATTTTTTTTGCTTTTCAGTGTTTTTTTGGGAGTCGGTTTTTTTTTTTTTTTTTTAATAAGTTGCATCGTGTAATCAGACATACACCTCATTGTCAAGTTTTTATCCTGCGCATGCCTACAACTTTCAAAAGTTGCCCTGGGTTTCTCAGGGTTTCCATCATCAGATCCTGACCTGATGAATATGGGACCACCTGGGAGGTAGACACTATCAATCATATACATAATTTAAAAAAATGGTCCTTAAATTTTGTCATGAACAATTTTTTCATAACAGCGCCTGAACAGTTTTTGAAGCATTTTTTTCGTATGAAGGTGTAAAAAAATTAAGTTACAGAGTATGTCATATTTTTTTTTACATTTTTATCTTTTTTTTGAGATACGTCACATTGTTATAAGACGTGGGGCAATTTTGTATGGATTGTGATCCGTCTTCTTTATGCTCCTATTACTACCTCTATTAATATAGAATATTTTGACTTATTTTTTATATTGTAATTTAGAGATTTAGAGATTATTTTATAGATTTTTAAATTGGGTCCAACCTATTATTATTAAAAAGAATATTTTAATAATATTATTAAATTTTGATTTTCCTTAGGTATACTTACTTAGGTCTCTCTCTTTCCTGCTATGTATCCCACATGGTGGTGGGGTCAGCTTTCCTTATTTTTCTTTTCCACTTCGCTCTATCCATGACGTCGCTCTCGGACACCTGGCACTCTTTCATGTCTTTCGACACTACGTCCCGCCATCTGGTCTTGGGGCGCCCTCTCGATCTTCGACCGGGGATGGAAAGTTGCAGAGCCAAATTTCCCACGTAATCAGGTGGTCTTCTCTTTACGTGGCCATACCACCGTAGCCGATTCTCCTGCAACTTATCTGCGACATCACGCACCCCTAAACTTCCTCGCACGTATTCATTACGAATACGATCGAGCCTAGTGACGCCGCACATCCACCTCAGCATCTTCATTTCGGCAACTTGGATGGTATGTATGTGCCTTTTGGTTGCAGCCCATGTTTCGCTGCCATACGTAAGGACTGGACGTATGATGGTTTTGTAGATTAAACCCTTGAGCTTGACCGGCATTCTTCTGTCACATATCACACCAGTTACTTCTCGCCATTTCAGCCATGCAGCCGCTATTCGGTGTTGAACGTTGCATTCCAGGTTTCCCGAACTGTGCATCATACTACCCAGATATTTATATTGATCGCACTTATCGCACTCATCGTATACTTACTTAGGTAACTAACTAAAAACTGTAATTGAGTTTAAGTATTAGCACTTTTTCTTTCTAATTTATAAGTTCTATTAGTTAACCAAAATTGAAGAATGAGATCCCTAATAATTTAAAAATAACTATTGAATATTAAGAAAGGTTCTTTTTTGTTTAAATGTTGGTGTCCTAGAAGTAAATTTGTTTCAGTTATTTGGATAAGGATAACCAGAAATGGCATGACAATAAATGTTTTATAGTTTATTAAAGTTTCCTCGCATGATTATTTGTCTTTTTTTTGTAGAAAAAATCTAGTAAATTTGCATTAAAAAAGCGCAATTAGACAAATGTGCCCCTTCTTTCAGACTCAATGACTAATTTTCTTGAAATATTAAAAAGAAAGGTCACATTTGGTTAATTATGCCATTTCTTTGTAGTAAGTGGTATTTTTTAATTATTTTTTTTTTAAGTTGAAAGGAATAATTTGAATTTATTTTAAAATTAACTATATATAAAAACTAAAAAGTTGAAAATATAATAGTAATAACCTTCACGCATATATCATCAGTATTTTTTTTTATTTTAAGCTATAGGTTTCCACGCTATGGAGCAGAATATGGTAAAAACTTTAATCTCAATTATCTCAGTTTGACCAAAATGGTAGATGTGCCCTTCTTTCATACGACGGCAGAACTCTAACATCCAACATGTTCCCAGATTTTCCCACGACATCAATCACTCAAAAATGTCATCTTCATCATGTTATCTTACCTACCTATTTAATTTTATACTATCTGCCAAAAAATCGCGATAAAAATCTGCCACCACGCACATCCCATCTCCCTTTTCATACCCGATTGTTGCCCCTTGAAACGGCAAATGAAATGATTATTGATATCATGCATCAACTACTTGAGCTAACATAACAATTGACTATAGTTTGCCATGGTTTGCCACCTGTATTTGCCCTCGGGCTCAGTGGCAAGTGTGGCGGCATTGTAACCGTTTTATCTGACAGGTAACGCGTGTTTACTTACGGGGTAATTTTAGGGGTGCTTTGAATAATGTGGGGAGATTTATTTGTAATGTGTTTTATTTAATGGGTCTTCTTTTTGTTTTGTTAATAAAATGTACAAATATCTTGTATTTATTATAGCAAAAAAAATCTATAATACATTTTTATACCAAAGTTCTTAAATCCTTATGGGCTTCATTTTGTTAATTTACACGGGCTAATTCCATTTGGCGCATGTCATCTAGTATTTTCCACTTCAGTCTTTCCGCATCTGTAAAAACGAAACAAAAGCAATTACTCAAAATACCGATCAATTAACTTAGCTTAACCCAGCACGCCACATAAAATTCCATTTGCAAAATCAACAATCCCACAGACCACAATAACATAAGCAATCATCATCTGTAAAACGATACGTCTCAATCGGAAACGCAAATAAAAGATAAACCTTGTAACTCAATATGTTTTTGCGGATTCACTACCGATCCTTACTCCATTCTTACGATTGATTTACATTTAATCGGTTGAGGGGTGCAACGCGTGCCGTGCGCGTGCCTGACAGATAAGCGGCCATTTTGCCTTTTTTCGCGCGCTTCCGAGAATGGCGGTAAAACCGCTTAGAAATGTAATTATTGTTATTTTCTGCTCTGTAATCTTTTGATGAGTGTGTTTATGGATTCAATGTGTGAAAATTATATGCTATTTTAGTTTTTAAGAGCTTCATCGCCACTTTTTCAAAATACTAGGTCGTTAATGGGAATATGATTGATGAGCACGAAGGGTTATATTCAGTAGAAAGAAAGTATTTAAACCAGTTCACACGATTCTGTACCTCTACCTACGTATCTGTGTCACTACACTACGTATACTCACACACTACCTACTATTTTTCATGCCCTTATATCCTAAGACTTCATGTCATACAATTTATCAATACGCCTATCCCTTTAAATTGAATTATTTCAATAGGGGAATATAGAAACCGACCTATTTCCATCAAACCAATTAGATACAGATATGAAGAAGCTTTTTCATTCTATCCAAATCGTGTTTAATCAAAAGTCTACCCACATGAATGTTTTGTGAAATAAATCGTTTTCAACTCGCGTAGATATCATAAAATCAAATATTTTCCTCCACTGGCAATCGTATAGAAAAAGAAAATATAGAAAGCTTCGAAAGCTTCCAACAATACCACAATACATGAACGGTATACGATCTTTTTAATTTGCCTCGCAACTGACGAAGCCATAGAGGAAACCTTGTAAGTAATATCGATTCAGTTCCACCGCTTTTCCAAACTTTACCGGTTAGCTTTCTTTTCTTTCCAAGCTTTTTATTTATTCACTTTCAAAAAGTTTTGCACGTTTTCATTAAAATAATTTCGAATTCTAAAGCAGTTTGTTTATGGTAAGAGAAATGAGGTTTTATAAAATGAGTCGCCAGTATTACGTCATCGGAATCAGGAATTTCGTAGCGGTGGTTGTCTGAATTCATTATTCTAGCTTCTACCATCTACCCCAGATTTTCTCCTATTTCTTACTGTTAGAAGACATTCTGGAACATTAATTTACTTTATGAAAATAATATGAAATAAGGATTTATTTAGCTCGTGTGACCACAACCACAGTAGGTACCTAAACTTTTACGTATTGACACAATTTTTATTTTCTGAATCACTGCTCCGCTATTTTAAGAAAATAATCAAACAATCATAAAATTCTAGACTTATCAGTTTCAGATATTGGAACTGATAGACTAATCTTATAAGTAAATATCAGCCTATTTCCTATTTTTAAAAATCTAGGTCACTGACTGATATGGAAAAAATACCCGCCAAATGCAAATCTCTATTTTTGTTATTTAGTCAGTAGTTTCTACCGTTCCTGCCTAACAGAATAGCTATAAAGTATAACGGCGGTGTTGAGGATAGGGAAATTGGCTCTTAGTAGTAGCGTCCAAGACCGATTTCGGCGGCGACATATTATAGTAGGGAAAACACAGGTGTACTCTTTATTCCTTCACTCTCATAGTTCGATGGGGCGGCATTCCGACGCTACCGACATTAATTTACTCTCCAATACCCGGGTCAATTATCCATTTCAGACTCCAGACTGCTTTGAGAAAGTATCTATAAACCACAAAACGATTTCAGTCTAGGAATCGAACCTGGTGCACCAGGTGCACAGCAGTAGCGCGTGGGCCCACTAGACCACAAACAAAATAACTTGTAATTAGTAAGTCATCTCTAAGTGTAATAGAAGATCAAAAAAAAATAACTTAGAAAAATATCTTTATTGGATTGAACAAAAATGCTCGTAACTACCTACAACTACTAACATAAGCAATGATTTTACATCGAATACTATCAGGGGCCCGATTCTCCTAAGTTAATATTATCAAAATCGAATAGAAATTGAATCGCAATCTGATCGCAATAGTAGTTTTAACCTTATGGGGCATTCTGCTACTAATATAAGACCAATCGTATTCCAATGACATTCGATTGGTTTGCGATTGGTCTGCTATTTTGGTCTATAAGGTAGTTTGCTGTACAATCATTTTGCAATCGTAAATCATATGCAGACAAAATGATTCATTATTGAATGACAGAAAAGGATAAAAACGTTTATTTCAAAGAAAAAATAGCGGAATGCCACATACGCTTCAATCGTAATCGAGTCGGGATTGAATCTCAGTCGAACCGAGTCGAACGTGAATCGTATGTCGCTTAGGTAAAATTAGGAGAATCGGGCCCCAGATACGGGTTTAGGGCAGGAGGACAATGATGAGTGTAAGATATAATCTGTTAACAGAAAGACAGTGGTAGCAAACGATAACAATAAACGTAAATACTGTTAATGTTAAAACTGCTATTGCAATCATATTGCGATTCGATTTCTATTCGATTTTGACATTATTAACTTAGGAGAATCGGGCCCCAGGACTAAAAGAACCTCATGTACTAAGTGTCGTGCGCGACTACCTATGCCAGTCGGTCGAACAGAAACAGGCCTCGATACAGGGTAGTGTTGCACGCCCCTCTTAGTGGAGTCTACTGCGGCCGCTGGGGGAAAGCCGCAGAGAACATCTGACGCGCCAAAATTTGCGGGGATGCGCAAGAATGCTTTGACAATACCCGTGCCCTCGATGAAAGATAGTAGAAGGAAACACGAGGTGGTTTTTTTACCGGTAAGAGTCCCACAACTAAATACACCAGGTGAAGGACAGTCCACTAATATACATATATATATAATTATTCCCCTATCAAAAAATATTTTAATTTAAGTATCAGTCATAGTCATAAATCACAAGTTTAACGATCCAATAAACCAAAATATCAAAGTTTACAACAAGATAACTAAACGCCCGAGATCAGTAAAGCTATACGCACACCTCAATGAGTTCAATAAATGCGGCGCTATCATTTTAACGTGCCTAGTTTTTTTTCTTCATATTGTGCGTAATTAAGGTCGCGCATTGTAAATCTGTATTTTATTTTTTGTTTTGCAATCAGTTTCAAGTTTTTATATCAGTTAGTAGAAAGGTCGCACTACGTGTGCTGGCAACCTCACTAGTCTGGCAACATCTAAATTTGTAATGTCAAATTTTTATTGTCGCAAAAATTTCAGTCATTATTTTCGCATTATTATTGGTGACATCAAATAAGTTTATAAAGGTACAAAATAAATCAATCAAAAACATCCCGTGAAAGTTTACAGTGTAAGCCCGTTGTTTTGGCTGTGAGTGCTAAATTATCAGTGTTAACGTGTGCAAAGGTCTGCATAAATGAATAATGTCGTTGAGGTCGAAGGCCCTGGCACTAGTGGAGGTGCTGCTGCGGGTGCCGCCGCTGTTTGTGGTGGATGAGTTCCTCAAGATCAGCCTGGGGCTGCCGGTGTCCTCGGGCGAGGAGGGCTCCGTGCTCAGCAACATCACAGTGGACGGAGTGGCGGTCGACATCTCCGATCCAGATGTCAATTACTACGACGCGAATTTCTACAACGCGTTCTTCTTCACTATCGTCAAATTCCTCGTGTGCTGTTTAGGTAAGTGACGTTTTATTTGCGAGCACTGGCGTTGCATCATTCAGCCTTTAAAATAGTTTCGAAACTTGAGGTTCCCTTTCGAAATTGTTGTGTTTATTCTGTCGTGGCAATGTGTACAGAATGTGGTTTCTATTTTGTTCATTTTGTACTGTTGAACTTGTAACAAGGTTGGACTTGAATCTTGAAGGTTCCTAAATCCTTTGTCATACAAAAAAATACCACAACACAAGCCCTCTATGCAATGTCCTCTGATCTCCCCTGATAACCTGAATTAAACTCTACCTCAAAATAGAATCAGATCTCAAGAAAATAATGAAGTTCCCACCATTGAACAGACTTTTTATATTTACCTTCATGCTTACTACAGTTACTGATATATCATTGATAAAACTTAAGGTTAAAAACAGCATGTATTTCAAATATGATTAAAATTAAAAGTACTTGTTTTGAATTGTTAACTTGAAGAAATAAACTTAAAGTAAGTAATTGTAATTATCACACATAGGCAGCCAAATGTGAATGCACTTATGAAAAACGTTCACTACATAACCCATCTATATGATATGAATCAAAACACTTTAAAATAAATTGCTGTTGCACTTAAATGCGGTAACCCACCCAAATTCTTATATAACGCTATTATTTCCAATAATTACGTGAAATACGTAATCTCCGCTTTCAATTTTTCAGTATGAAAACGTGTTGAAAAATGTCTATTATCCAATTCTTAGGTATGTACGTTAAACATAGTTTAGCCGATTAGCATACAATGCGGACCAAACACCCAATACAAAGTGGTGAAGCATAGAAATACATAAATATACATCGTAATTTAGTAATTGCAAGTTATTTTGTTTTAACGTTTTATGTTAGTGTAAAATTAGGCCTTGTGAAGTTGGGGAAATATCCTATTCTAAAATTACTTACAGTTAAACCTTTTGAGCATGGCAATAAAATGTAAGAATGAAACTACCATTGATTGAAACTACTGAGTGGAACTCCCCCCATGGAACCTTATATCAAACAATATACATGGAACTATGTATACCAATTTATATATCAAACAACGTTTAAGTTTCTTCTAACCTACAGACAGACGTGTTGCTGGGGAGTTTGTTGCACCACTTCTTCTTCCCAGCAAAAACACATAGGAAGTGGTGGCTGTCTTTTGTAAATTCCTTACATTCGAAAAGTGCTGTCTTGCAGCCAGAGTTTGAATAAATGATATTTGATTTTGATTTTGTACCCACCTGGTTAAAAGAATACTCCATGTATCTCATAGTGTTTGGTTTTATTAATTTGACCAATGACTGCTGAGTTTAGGCGTTCAGGCAATTTCTTCGCTCTCCAGCTTCAAGACATTTGTATAAACAATACAATTTCATGAAACTTCAAACAAATATAAACATTCTATTGTATAAAACAGTGTTTTTGCCTCAGCCAGGTGCAAAAAAAGAGAAACCATTTTAATCTGCATTTCATACAATACTAACCTCATTCCCATAGAGATACACAGGCTATAAACTTAATTTATATTTTTAGTCTCTCACTTGCTAGACCTTTCTTTTCTAGGCGCATGTCCATATAACTTTCAAGATTTGCTGTCTATTTGTCAGACTTTCCACATAACCTATGACATAGACCTGATGACAATGAGAACATTTGAGGACCTTTTTTTTGGCAAGTGTATTAAAAAGTATTGCTGATATCTGAAGCCAATGTAACATTGAAATATTATATAGGACTGATAAAACACAAATGCCCCATTTAAATAAGCAAGAAACAACTTCTTTTGCTTACAGATGGTAATTTTGACATTATATTGAGGCTTATGGTAAAAAACTGCTATCTATATGAGCAACATTAATTGTATCTTTTTATAGGAACCGGGCATAACTAAATACTTACCTTTATATTTAGTATCTCACCTGTCTTTATAATCAATCTGAACCAAATTATACTTTGTTTTGAAATACCTTAGTCGCAGAAATAAAAATTCCACTAATCACATATAAAACCTGTTCAATATTCTTGGTAATCTTAAAACTTGTGGCACCATAAACATAATAACATACAAACTTTAATTTTGATGATGATTCATCATGCAGCCCGAAAAAAAGTCAGATTTTTGTATATACTGCGTTTTACTTTCAAACCCAAAATATAGTAATTTTCATACAGTATTCAAATGCCAAGGGTAACTTAAATTAATATCTAAAAATACTTTCAAATTTTTACACAAAATAATAATCAAATCAAAATTATTACTTTTCATGCAATTGCAAGACTAGACTTATTTATTGAAGGATATACATACACATATCTAGCTGTTTCCTCGTAGTTTCACCTGTGTCCCAAAGGAACTTGTTCCCGTACAAAATATAGCCTAAGTTACTCATGGATAATGTGGCTTCGGTTCGGAGCCCTTAGTGTACAAACATATTATAAGACCCCAAGTCTGCGGTAAGGCTTTATTAACTAAAAAAAAAAAAAAAAAAAAACATATTATAAAAATGTTTCCTCTTTATTAGTATAGATTTAGAATTAAGATCCAAGAAAAGTGATGTGATTGCATTACATGACTCAACGATGAACCTAAACAGTTCAATATACTGTTTAATTTTACAATGTTAATTCAAAGAAACCGCGCCGATTACCGCTCGTATCCTGAAATATCGCGTTACTTACAATTTGACCGGCGTTCCCGTTAATTTGTACTTCCCTCCACTGTTCCGGCGACTGTCTGTTAGCTGTTAAATAATAGGTTTATGAACTTACTAGACGTAACTGGTATTGTTAAGGTCTAGAAGTTACAAGACGTGAATAGAACGTGTAGTTTTAGAGACTTTAAAGGTAGGATAATAATTACTCCTTATTGGCAAAATGAAACTAAAGCATAAGCTAGATTGTAGATTTGAAACTTTGATTATAAGTCTTTTATTGGAATCAAACTTTGAGTTATCAATTTTACGGATAAAACAAAAATTAATGGATCGTGTGAAAGACGTATCGTCGGCTGGTTTACTTGTGAGGTGACCTCAACAAACAGAGAAGTATGGATGAAGGCATGCTGCACCGAGTACAAATAAAAATTGGGATAAGGGAAGGAAACTTTGAGTCATTATCAGGGGATGATGATGACCCAAACTTTAGACTAACTCATGGCTGTGTGATAGTAAACAACGAGTTCGGCCAAAGTATTTTGGGATACCCCATGTTAATTTTTGGAGTATTTGAGTGGACTTTGGAATCAAAATATTATAGCACGATTTATACTGCATATATGAGAGACGTAAAAAGATCGGCCAAAATAATGGGATTTTATCAATGTGACATTTCTGAATAGATACAGGATATTGGACTAGATTATATTCAGAGCCACGATACATAAACACTAACGGCTAAATCATGGTGTATTTAGAGCCACGCCCTTGCGCGCTTCTCCGACAATATGTAATAGTCAAAGAACATAGAAGGTGATGAAGGGTTGGGCGTTTTGGGGCTGCCTTTTGTAAATTTTTGACGTTCAAAGTTTTAGCTTTTCTGTTTAGCACCCTAGTTTGAAAAAATGATTTTTGCTCTTCCCTGCTACGTATCTCACATGGCCAGCTTAATTTTTGTTCTCGACTTCACTGGATCCTTCATCAATATCATGGTCACAGTCAGTCACTATAATGTAGTAATGTGCTTAATCTACAAAGAAGTAGTTCGTCAAATACCGTCCCCGGTTTTCGAAACCGGGACTGCAGTTGCTTGTGAAAGATTAAGCGCTATAATAGCATGCAAGTAAGAGGAAAACATAAGGTACAATTAGGTTCAATGACCCGGTCCTCACGTTTTTTCTTTCATATGTAAGTAAGTGCAAAGGATTCGTTGACATCAACGCCGAAATGTGGAGTGCATTTGATGGTTTTATTAGATTACTAGCCGTTTTCCCGCGGTTTTACCCGCGTCCCGTGGTAACTACAGCCCGTACCGGGATAAAATATAGCCTATGTTACTCGTGGATAATGTAGCTTTCGAATGGTGAAAGAATTTTTAAAAACGGTCCAGTAGTTTTTGAGCCTATTCATTACAACCAAACAAAAAAACAAAGTTTTCCTCTTTATAATATGTATAGAAATGAGAGTAGTACCTTATTGTATTAGATTTATATTTTGCGAATGTAAAATTAATTCATTATCAGCATGTTTCTAATACGTTTTAACGTCATGTAAACTCTTATTCGAGGTGAGATAAATAACCAGTTAAATCAATATTTGCAAAACCAAGATTTAAGCTTGTAGCGGTGACCTATAGTTTTAACAAAATATCCGGATTCTACAGATACACAATTTTATTGCTCTATCACATTTCCTTTTAGCTAGGTAAGTCATACATACTGAATTTGCAAGAATAGCTCTGTGATTCTTCTCGTTTATCCTGGTATTCCCTCAAACTGTAATTGTGCCTCACTCCCTCACTCCATTGTCCTACTTCTTTTTTGTTTAGACTTTTTCCGCGAAATTAAGAGGACCTTAATCAGCAGCAGTAAAATCTGTTTTCGGAGAACCTGTTTAGAAATGAACTCTTTAATTTTTGGCAAAATAATTCCAGCGCGTGCATCAATCATTTGATGCGTACCTGTTTATTTATTCTCAAAGAGATGTAAAGTGACCGTCACGTTATATGTGACCGATTAATCTGACCGAGCATATTGGACATTTATCCAATTTGACCGGTCACTTATTGTCATTTATTGTCAGCAACGTCAGAATCGTTTTTTTTTGTATAAAAATAGAATTTATTAGAAATAAACGTTTTTTCTTTCTTTATTTTATAAAACTACGGAAGTTTTAGAATCATCGAAGCTAACCAAATGTCATTCATCGATCTTTAAGATAAGATTTCGCCCGGCAAGAGATGTCGTGCGGTGTTCCGCAGGGGTCGGTTCTGGGGCCGCTCTTGTGGAACATCGGCTACGACTAGGTGCTGCGCGCCGACCTCCCTAGCGGTCGGTTCTGGCACAAGGGAGGTCGCACCAGGAGGCGGCCGACATAATGACGCGCGGGGTTGCGACGATCATCGAGAGGATCTAGCTGCTGGGCCTGGAGGTGACCTTGCACAAATCCGAGGCCATGTGCTTTCATGGGCTTCGGAACGCGCCACCTTCAGGCCCCCAAGTCACGGTGGGGGGGGGGGGGTTCCCATCGGCGTCGAGAGGGCGATGAAGTACCTAGGACTCGTCCTCGACAGCCGGTGGAACTTCGTTGAGCATTTTCCGACGTTTGGGCCCCAAACTCGAGAAGGCAGGTGCTGCCTTCAAACGGCTCCTGCCCAATCTGGGAGGCCCAAACGCCCCCTGCCGTAAACTCTACGCGGGGGTCATGCGGTCCATGGCCCTTTACGGGGCCCCGGTATGGGCACGTTCGGTACGGCCGCGTGCTGTACACTACCTGAACGTGCCCCAAAAGGTGATAGCCATTAGGCTAATCCGGGGGTACAATACGATCTCCCGCGAAGCAGCTGGCCTACTTGCTGGACTGCCACCGTGGGATCTGGAGGCGAGGGTCTTCTTGCGCCTGTACGACTGGCGCGAGGAGACACTGCGCCGGGAGGAAACTCCGCTGCCGCGGCAAGTTGTCGCGCAGCGGGCAGAGCTCCGGCGCGATCTCATGGTGGCCTGGAGGGAGCGACTGACGCAACCCAGTGCAGGGCACGCCACCATCGTGGCGGTAAGTCCCCTCTTTGAGAAGTGGCTCGGGAGGAGTCACGGCGCCCTCACGTACCGCATGACGCAGGTCCTCACCGGACACGGTTGTTTCGGGAGGTACCTGCACCGCATCGGTCGTGAGGAGGCGCCCGGGTGTCACCACTGTGCAGAACAGCCCTGAGGACACGGTGGACCACACAGTCAAGGTGTGCCCCGCATGGGAAGGGCACCGCTGGGTCCTCGTCGAGGCTTTAGGCGGCGGCGACCTCTCGCGTCCGGCCCTGATCCAGGCTATGGTCCGGGGCGAGAGGGAATGGGATGCCGTCGCCTCCTTCTGCGAAGCAATCATGCTCGAGAAGGAGGAGGCGGAACGCCGGAGAGTTCGCACCTCTCATCCCAGCCGCCGTGCTGGACCAGGTAGACAGCACGGGCGCCGGGTGTCGCGAGATGACTCCCGGCCACCGTAGGCGTGGGTCTGTGGGCGGTGAGTTCGGGTGGCTCATCGTCCCTCTGTCTGCTTAGACGACAGTCCCGTGTCGACGGCGCGCGTTGTTCCACGCGCTCCTCAAACAGATGTCAGCAACCCCAGCGGGGCCCAGTTGGGCCAAGGCCTGCCGGGGCTGCGGGTTGTTCGAAAGAGTTACCGCGGCTCTGGTACATAAAAGGCCTACGACGGAACACGACGGTTTTTAGTCAGTAAGAGTCTGACACTCCCTCACCGCTGCTAACCCACAGCGGGAGGGGTCATTTGATGATTTTAACGTCGATAAAAAACAAAAAAGATTTCGCCGACACTCTATGATTAATGATATTGTCAGTATACATCAATAAAAATAAATACGTACTTGAGAGTCTATCTTTTTAAAAGGTTATCTATGCACTATGTTGGTTTAGAAAGGCAATTATAGGTATTATTTCACATTCACAATGTTTTTAATTTGCTTGAGACGAAAATAATAATTGTACCAAGTAAAAAATACTTATTTAATATATCTGACCAGTCTGACAATAAATGTCCAATGTGACCGGTCATTTAATAGTAATTGACGGTCACTTATCGTATGTGACCGTCAGTTTACAACTCTATTCTCAACCCTACTTCAAACTACATATATAATGCGAATGTTTGTATATCATAATTTCTGTGTTTTGTCTTACCACGCACTTTATAGGTTAATTTGATTTTGATATGAACGATGACATTGCAAGGCCATTATCTACACGTAAACTATTACGCGTCGACAAAGATTATCATAAAAAATAACAAGTCATCGTGAACAATAAATAAAGTAAGAAACCAGATTGTACTAGTTTTGAGGCTAAAAATAAGGAGAGCTTATGGCTATTTTTCAATCAGTGCTGAGGTTTTCAATCAACCTGTCTAAGAAATTCATTGTGACTATGGCAACAGGAGCTATTTCGATGGCTGCGTCTTCCTATTTCTGTTTATCAAGCTTAAATAATCTTCAAAACTTAAATCGCCAAAAAAAAGCCAACTGGACTTTGAACCCCAATATTACAATATTACCAAAATCAGGCTCAAAACGTAATTTGGTGCACTCCAAAAGACCCGCTACGTCAACAATAATGACGATTACTCTTTTCAACGTTTTTTCTTCAAAATCTTGACTTCGAATTTATTCACATTTAAATATGTTTATTTATTTACCACTTTGAACTGTGTATCTAGCGTAAATATTTATATATTTTTACGTTTTATATCGATCGAGGTTATCTATGTACTTATAAGTTTGGCCGTGGTGGTTAGTAGACTATACCGAAGTTTGTAAGGTCATTGTCTTCTTAGACCATTTTTTATCTCGCTAAGCTGACATTCTGAGATACGTATCTTGCCTAGACTAGACGGTCTATAAAGATCTTTGATTTAGTTCAAAATGGTAGTCGGAGTAAGTGATATATTAAAAAGAACACTGGATGTAAGTTAGACATCAACTGTTTAAGGATTAGACGATCAGGATATGAGAATGTAGAAGTCTTTATAAATCTGAACGGCTAATATAACATTCTATGAGCCACAGCAAGGTCACAATTTCCTTCCAAATCACTTTAATTTTGACATTTCGAAACTCATGTTTTTTTATTATGCAGTATGTTAAGGAAAACGTCTAATAATAACCTTAATTTTATCATTAAATCGGCAAACTAATTTTGAAATGTAATGCCGATGTGCATTCTCAAAATCCTATATATCTACCGAATATGTAATGAATTTGTAACACCGAACATCACGATTATTAGGATCGATTTATTAAATCTGGATTTGTTAGTCCAAAGAGCATTAGTTAGTTAGTTTAGTTAAAAAACTAACCTAAACTTTGACGTAAGGGAAGAAACTTGATTCATTTTTAAACCATTGTTTAAAACAATCTCCTAAATCTTAACAATGGAGCGATTCTAATATAATCAACTGTATTTACGTCAAACACCTAAGAAATTAGGCACAAGAGTCCATAAATACTTATAAATACTTCCGTCGTCATAAATATTCTGCATAAAATCTGCCCCATTTGCAATCATACCAAAACCGCAACGCACCCTCTCTTATGACGTGTAAACCTGCATACCCATAGTCAAACCAAAACCAGTATAAATTCAAACCAGCTTGGTTCCCACATCCCATACAACGAAGGGTCTAGATATTCTGGCTACTGCCACGCAGACATGCGCTATATACGTGTACTTTATAGATAGGTTGAGTAAGCTATCGATCGCCTGGAAGCGTGGCTAGACAAAGATGTGACGTCAATAAGTACCCGTGTATTGATTGACTCTCGTCTGGATTACTGGCAAATTCCCGTCGATAAATAATTTTACATTGATGATATTATGTTGTGGTGGATTAGTAGTTAAACAAATCTGCTTCTCAAATACGAGTGGGGTTTGATTACAGGCAATGAGGGTATGGACGTTGAGTACGTTTGATCTACACGCCTGATAAAGCTGCGGATAATCTAATCAACTGATTCGAAATTAGGTATATCGCAATCATAACCGTGTCAAAGAAAATGTCCGGTGCTTCAATCTAGAAACCAATCATCATCATCATCATCGTCATCATCAGCCTATCGCAGTCCACTGCTGGACATAGGCCTCTCCAAGTGCACGCCACTGAGATCGCCAATAGTAGATGGATATTATGAAATTGCAGCAAAATTCACCTCAAACCGACAGTAAATGATGGCGCCCAGTCTGGGACTCGGTTCTTAGGGTGTGTCTGGAGTCAGTTGTTATTTTTTGTCTTTTGCGCATCTTACGCCAATATACTGATTCGATTATATATTTTTCCCAAGTTTTCTTTTTTTGTATACTGTTCATAAAATCCAATAAACATTATCATTGACAAAAGGTTATGCAGTTATGTAATACGCTACAGACAAAAAATAACATCGTTAACATTGTATATCTGTCTTCACTATTAGTTTCTATTTATATCTTATCAACTAAATACCGTAGGTTTTTGTACTTGTAACTTGATTTATTTATAAACTCAGCATGTTGAGCGACCTTAACTACTATGTATTATCAAATTATGTTAAACCACTGAACCGATTTTGATAGTATTTTGTAAAGAATTGACTGTGACCTCTAAAAAGATTTACTTACAACTGTTTTAAAAGTTTCTCATCCATCTTTGACATTATTAATATTAATGTCTGTCATGAGAATCGTGTTTTTAATTACAGCTCGTCATACGTCCTATATTTAAATGGTACTCAATAAAGTTTTGTTCAGGCAAACGACGTAGGTCATGGATGTATCCGACCGAATATGAGACGAACATTTTAACAGGCTCATACGTACGGTAGACTGCACGTCAGTGGCAACTTTCATGCACCTAAACCCAATAGTAATAAATACGATTTTCCTATTAAACTGTTATCACTGACCTGAAGTTGACTGTACATATTATGTGTTCAATTCACATTTCAAATCATCCATATATAAAACAACTATCAATTTGTACTCGGTTTGCAATTTTGCACACGTGATGACTTATTTTAGTCCCCTTCTTCGTTTTTGCAGTAGGTACCTCAATCATAGGAACATTGTATCCCTACTAATATTCTAAATGCGAAAGTAACTCTGTCTGTCTGTTACTCTTTCACGTCTGAACCACTGAACAAATTTTAATAATATTTGGTACAGAGATAGAGTTGACCTTGAGAAAGAACATAGGATAGTTTTTATCCCGGACTTTTGAAGAATGCTCTTGGAAACGCGATAAAAGTAGCTAGTATGTTATAAACTGTTGCTACATTTTACTTGACAGTCGTTGCTATAATCATTGCCTATAATAATAATAATCATTGTCTATATGTTCACTATGTAGGGAACGATATATTCAGTCTATACGGCGTACTTTTTAGTGGACCACGGTATTGTTTTAAAACAATAGAATTACAAACGCCTACGCAGCCATTAACAATAACATCACAAGTATACTTTGTTCAGAGTTTATGTGAAGCCCTTTTGACATTTACCGGTATGTAAGATAAATAGGTAATTGCATCGTGACTTTTAAATATCAAGAGTTTTGGCTAGTCGTTATTTGAGTATGTACTTATACAAATAATGTTTGTATTCCACATTGCACTTGGCCTAATGGGAAAGTTCAATGACCGCGATCCGCAAGAGTATTCAAACGATTTAGGATTAGTAAGAGGGCATCACATACATTGTTCGGTTAATAATAGTCTGAGAAAAAAACGTTTTGGATTACTTTAGCTGAAAAGATAGGAAGTCTGTTCAAATATAACCCGAACTCATTCCTAAACTACACAAAACATAACAAAAAAAAAATCTCAAAAAGTCAATACATACCTTCTAATATTTAAGTAAATGTTTTTGCTTCCCTTTTATTTCCAAACATAGGTACCATCCATTTATTTTCGTAATCAATACAATTATAGACAATCAAAGTTATCTTATATTCAGAATTTAATATCATAATTCTCTTCGATTCATGATAATTAGTGCCAAAGCGTAAAACGTTACAATGAATAATTAAGATAGGTAACAATTAACTTTGTATGAAAATATACAAAAAACTTTTTTTGCCTCAACTTGTTGCTAAGTGCTCACTATAGTGGTTTTTCTGTAAATATTAGTTTGTTATGAAGAGCTCAAAGTAACGGGGCATCTTACAACATGTGAATTACGGTACATACTTTTTGCGCCTAACTGTTCAACTGATTTAAACTTCGTTAAAACATCATGAAATATATCAAATAAAAAATATAACGAGCTGATTTCCACTTTACCTGCGTCCTTGACTTTCACAATGAAACTACTTCTTGCGCCCGAATTAATAGCCTGTCCGAATTTAAACCGTCTCCCATGTTCCATCTATCTGGCTACGGGAGTTTCTCAAAAGTAGAACCCAGAAAGGCTCGAATGTGAAAACGAAAATAAGTTTAATTGAAATCGCATTTACCAGTGAACATTCATAAACAAAAGAGAGAATGATGGCAAGCTAAAAGTTTATTGTCTGTGGTAATGGGTGATGTTTTCGCTTCCGGTTCCAAACTGTGCCAAACGAGTTTTTTTTTACCCGAGCCCAAGATAGAAGGCTCTGACTGACACCAAAATTAGACCAATAACTTTAAAGCGTTACATCTCAATAAAAAATATCTTGGCATTCTTATGTGATTTATATTCCTCAAATCTAGTTCTGACGTCAGCTATAAATTGAACCGAACTGGCTTTCGATCCTGCCATGTATATGGTTCCAATGTCCAAACTACCTTAGAATTTTAACAGTATAATGTCATAGTTCTTATTTTGTTGCTTTATTGGACTTTGTACCATATAGCCTATCATTAGATTTCACACATCAATACTGTTAAACCATGACTATCTGTCCACTGAATTCTGAATCATACTTTTCAGTCTAGAAGGCTACTTGTACATTTTGTGCACCTATATGAGTCATGAATCCAAACAATTGAAACCGGATTTACCTTCTGTTTACATATCAAACACAAAAGAGATAAAAGTGGTCTACGATAGCTGTTTCTTGTCAGCTAACATTAATTATAACTGCTTAGTCATGTCATAAAGAAAGTCATACTTCGTTTGACTGAATTAATATTTTCCTCCTACTTCCTTAACCCATTATGAAACTAATTTAGGTAATTTCAATATAAAGTATATCTTATTTTAGCATCTAAAATCAGGAAATATTATCCATTCCTTGCCAAAACTTCGAGAAAGTTCGATAACAAGGATTTCTACCCATGAACTAGTTACGCACTCAAAGCAAATCAATTTAATTATAAAAACTTATAATCTAATCATTCGGAACTGGTTTTAAATATTAGAAAAAAAAATACGGTTCCACACTAACCTTGACCGACGTTTACAATGAATTTTGAACATCAAGTTATGAAACACTAAAGTATGTCACTGCCAAACTACATTGAGATGTAATTAAAACATTCTACTGTTTTTAATGCCATTCTAATACATACAATTTAACTTAATACAATGCATCTTGGATTGATAAAAGAATCCCATATGCATTGTACGCAGCCTGCCTTCCCCAATGTGCATGATATTTCTTAAGGAAAGTCTCTGTATGGATGAAACACATCATAAGTCTTCAGATACAGTCTAAACCTTGGGAAAACCTTGGCAAAACCCATTTAATGTATGAAGCAATTAATTAAATACCTTGATTAGATAGCTTACGAGTTTGTAAAATATATGAATCATTGTTATTATTCAAGTTTAAAGCAATAACAATAAAAAACATTAATTTACTATAACCTATATGAATCCGTTGACCACATCTCCCAGAAGTCATTCATATTCAAGTTCTGATTGGTTTATTTTGTTCTGTTTCAGGATGCATGTCAGCACTCTGCATATTCGTTCTGTACACGAAACACCTAATCATCGTGTACCTCTACCTGACGTCCGTCGGCCTAGTCTTCGTGTCCTACTGGACCAATGTGTCGGCCATCAAGCAGGTGCAGGCCTTAACGCTAGTCGAAAACTCACCTCACCATTCCACCAGCATCTTAGAAGACATCTTAAACTTAAACATTAAAAATCTCATCGACGTCGATGGACCAGGCATTCTGGTCATACAAAATTATGCCATACAGTTCCTGTTGGCTGTCATATTCAAGTACGTGCACCTCGGGCCGCGGTACTCGACCATACAGAAGCTTCTGCCGATCAGTTTCATGGCGCCCTCGTTCCTGGCGATGCTCCCAGTTCCTCCAAACCTTTTGCACCACTCGCCAGTGTTCTCAGCACTGTTACCGCTGCTGTTAGTGAAGTATGTGCTGTGGTCGTCGGCATATAATGTGATACAAGTGGTGTACGCCGGCTATCAGCACGGCCGGCTGTTCGTCAGCAACTACGGACTGTCAGCACTCGTAGAGACGGAATGGATGCGTTTGAATGTTCCGTGCGTGTTGCGAGTGTTCTGGGTCCTACGCGTCGCTGAACACGCGTTAATGCTCCTTGTAGACAACTATGACGAAGAAGCCGAAGAGGGCCTGAAAGTTTCCACTTTACTAGCGGTACAATCACTCGCTTCCATGACAAAGTCGCTGCTAGTAACTGGCTGCGAAACTATCACTGCCGTGCTCGGCATGACTTCTGTGATCTCATTCTTTTGCCACTACATCGGTAATTTCTTCCAATGGATTTTGTTAACGGATGAGGAAGAAGACAAAAGTATAGGAACGGTGTCAGCAATACTATTCTATATACTAGCCTTACAGACAGGCTTAACATCATTGAATCCTGAGAAGAGGTTTATACGCCTTTGCAGGAACTTCTGTTTGCTGTTCACTGCTCTGTTGCACTTTTTGCACAACATTGTGAATCCTATGCTGATGTCTCTGAGCGCATCGCACAATCCAAGTACACACCGGCACATCAGAGCTCTGGGAGTATGCGCGTTCCTTATAATGTTCCCGATCTCTTTGCTCGTATATTTGTGGTCCCAACATACTATTTCCACGTGGCTTTTGGCTGTGAGCGCGTTCAGCATAGAGGTGATAGTAAAAGTGATTGTCAGTCTCATGATCTACTCCCTATTCCTAATCGATGCCTACCGAAGTACATTCTGGGAGCAACTTGACGACTATGTGTATTACATTCGAGCATTCGGGAACACTATAGAGTTCTGTTTCGGGATATTTTTGTTCTTCAACGGCGCTTGGATCTTATTGTTCGAGTCTGGGGGAGCTATTCGAGCGGTCATGATGTGCATTCACGCCTACTTCAACATATGGTGCGAGGCGCGAGCCGGCTGGTCCGTGTTCATGAAGCGACGAACTGCTGTCAATAAGATCAATTCGTTACGCGAGGCCTCCCCCGACCAGTTGAACAGACTCGACGACGTATGCGCGATATGTTACCAAGAAATGCACTCGGCAAAGATTACCCGCTGTAACCACTACTTCCACGGTGTTTGCTTACGGAAGTGGCTGTACGTACAAGACAGATGTCCACTGTGTCACGACATACTGTACAAGATTGAGGCAGACGGCAACAAAGACAATGAGGGTAACGAGGACAACACCAACAATCAGAACCTGTTGCTCGAGGAGGATCCAGAGCTGCTACTGGGCGAGGGCGTCAGATGACTCGCTCGAGACTAGGCCACGAGAACGCGTACCACTTAGGTTACAACTCACTATCAGTTTGCGAACCGACTTATTTGAGTGGTATATTTTTTCGATTTGTATAGTAAGTTATTGTTTTTTTTTTATATATTATAAATCAGATCGATATACCTGTGATTTAAGGTTTAAATTTTGTCTTGTGATGCATGGTTTTTTCTCAATATGCTGCGTGAGGTTACTTAGTATAAGCTTAGTGGATACTCGATGCTTAATTTGTCGACGTCTCCTGTCATGTACACGTTCCAGACTTTAAAATTGCAAGTACTCGATAAAAATTCTAATATTGGAAATATTTATTGATGGTATTAGAGGAAAAAAAATACGAAGCTATTTGTAAATAGTTAAGGTATTTAGAAATAGCTTATATGATATTTGGAGGTAACTTAAATGAAAAAATATAAAAATAGTAATTTTCTCCCATAATAAACTGTAAATAAACTATTATTTTAGTAGTAAGTGTGTTTTTTCTATTTGTACAACGTACATACATATTTAATGAAATGATGATATTACGGATATCGTTCGGTGTGAATGAGCTACACAGTTTAGTATGTAATTTGTTTGTCTATGGAAGACTCCGATTCTGCATTAAATGTCGATGATTGTGTGAAATCTGTTTTGTTTCACGTCATCCTTCTGGCAGTGTTGCCAGGCTCCTAAGACATCTCTAGATCCTATTTGTGTCCTCTTCCTACCCAATTCATTTCCCCACTTTTGCTCACTGAATCCCACCATACACCACTCTTAATTATAATGGAAACTTGAGAAGAAATCAATGCTTGGGGAAAGTAATATGTTCAAGGATTTAATGTTGATAATCTTCGTGCACGGTGACAAAATCAATGCGCCTTAAAACTATATTAAATTAAACATCAAATTCCAAAATCCAAACCGCGACAACATAAAACATGTTTCTATAACAAAACCGGTCGTGCCAAACCTATACCAAAAATGCATTAAAAAGCCATTTTTGATTAACATTTCTAGAGGCACTTTAAAATTCAAAACTTGATAATGCTTAGGTAACCTATGGGCATTCATTTTCGTATCGTTCTACAAAGTCAAAATTCAAATAATTAAGACATAATCTGAAATAACTGGGTTGAAGAGGTCAGAAAGGCAGTCGCTCCTTGTAAAACACTGGTACTCAGCTGCATCCGGTTGGACTGGAAGTCGAACCCAATGTAGTTGAGAAAAGGCTAGGTAGATGATGATTTTCGAATCGTTTCCAGAGTCAAAATTCAACAGAAAGCCTTATCCTTGAAGAATTGTTAGAAAAAATTTAGTTAATACCACTAAGTCTATCAGTGATTACAAATTAATACAAAAACGTCATCAGTTGAGTGTTAACGATAAAAAATCAAAACAGTAGTGTCAATGGTTGACCTCGCACGCATGTCGTTAACCTTGCCGATTGAACTTTATCATTCACCAGCACTCTAGTTATGTGGTTAGTACGAATAGAAAAGAAATTATAACAGGAAAAAAGGAGGAAAAATATAAAGGAATCTTTTACATTAAATCTAGATCACGGAGTTTCTAAACTAATTGCAGTACCTACAACTACAGGTTAGAAAAACCGCATTAAAATTGATTTACTCAAACGCGAGACAATCGCGCAAGAGCGTACATACAGGTCAAATTGAGAAACTCCTTGTTATGAAGTTACAAGAAACTTGGAGAAAAAATCCATTAAAGTGTGTATTTTACAATATGTACTTCCATATCAAAGAAAAATGAGGAAAAAACAAATCCATATTTATCGATTAATAAACGATTTTTCCTTAAAATCTTGAGACGTAGCAAGGTGTCACAAAAATAAACATGCGTTTTGACAAAACAATTATCGCACGTCGCTAATACAAATAATTTTTATGATGACTAATGCCGTTAGTAGCAGTTCGGGTAAAGTCCCTAAACACCATGGTATTCGTATTGGCCTTTCCCAAAATTCCATATGCCAGCTCATTTGCCTGTTTAGAGATATAATTTTGACATCAGCCCCATATAAGTTGCGTCAAACTCCTATCTCATCATCCTCCGAGCCTTTTCCCAACTATGTTGGGGTCGGCTTCCAATCTAACCGGATGTAGCTGAATACCAATGCTTTACAAAGAGCGACTGCCCTATCTGACCCCCTCAACCTCAACCCAGTTTTGTCAAACCCCTATCTATAGTAAGCAAAACAGCAGATGGATAGCATATTGGGATGGGCCGCCAATAGGTAATCTTGTGTGCGTAAGTAAAACAAGAGCTAAATTATGGCCACTGCGTCAGTAAAGAACACCTCTTCTATTTTAGTAGGTGTATACTTTTCCATCCTATTGACTGCACCTATAAATATTTTTGCTCGGTTTTCCCCCAACGTAATGCCTTTTCTAAAGAACAAATAGACTATACCGTCTTCCCTTTATTTGTTAAATAGGTATCTTACCAAGAACTCCAACACATATCCTTAAAATAGTCTGGTTATCGGATTAGTGTGAATCAGAAAGTCTGACTGCACTGGCGGGGTTCTCCGAAACAACCGTGATAAAAATATCCTGATACGTATTAAAAACAAATTAACAACAAGTGGCTCGTTTCCAGTTATTAATTTGTAGTATTTGGATATTTTCGCGTAGCTAATAAATTGAATCATCTGCCTAGCCTTTTCCCAGCTGCGTTGGGGTTGGCTTCCAGTCTAACCAGGTGCAGATGGGTACTAGCATTTTACATGGATCGATTGGCTATGTGACCTCTTCAACCCAATTACCCGGGTAGCCCGGTACCCCCTTGTTTTTTTAAACTTGATAGCCTAGAGAATTTAACTTATTAAAACAATAGTACAAAAGTTACATTACCTGTATCACAATACAATAATCATACTTCGAAATGATTACCATGTATTTCGTAACCATAGTCTTATTTTTATCAGCTGACCTACAACCGGTCTAGTCTTTTTTATTCATTTTATGTTAAGAGTATTTCAAGCAAGGGCATATCAGTCTCGTTTTGAAGGTCGTAAGAAAATTATTATCAAGTCATTCTTATGTTCAAATATTTTTTGTTTGTCTGTCTCGTTCTCCTCTGCAAAAAAGCTGTAGATTCATTGAACTCACGTAAATGCATGAAGTTTGGATGTTTGTTTTAATTGTAGGTACCTACATATTTTTCTTATTGATCAATACGTTATACGCAAAATCACAGAGTTCTTGTATGTTACGGGCAGAGTGGGACCTAAGATATCACCCTGCAGAAGACCTGCAATACCAACACAAGTCCTTACAACCAGCAGGTGAAATATTAATTTGTAATCACAAATCAGAAAATATTTAACTAAAACCACAAGTTACATGTAATTAAACATTTATTTTTGAAACAATAACATTATAAATAGATGGCGTACACACTCGAAGGCTTCAGTTGAATATAAGGTCTTTGTAGTTTGACAGTAGATAGTAGTTAGATACGCGGCAGTTGGTAGAAGTACGGACGACAGTGGTCCGGTCGGCGCGCTCGAAGTTAGCTTTCACGATCTCGTAGTAACGACCGTCACTGGGGAGAAGAAAATTGAGGTTTTCGGTAAATATGTACTACCTACTTTAATATAAAGGGCATTGCTTTACAAGCAAATATGCTATAAGACACTAACATAGCTTTAACATCACTATAAAAGGTAGAGTAACTAAGAATAGGTGGCATCAGAACATAAAAAAGTATTTACATCTTTTTGTTAAATAGCTACTCTTTTTTGGTGTCACCGTGTGCGAAAAACTAATTACTTATGTACCTATTTATTTTTCAGATGCAGAACCTACTTAATTGGGTCTAAAGTATATACACAGAACACACAAGTATACATCTTTTCAACATTATACATTAAAAGAAAACTTTATTATGTTGATGAGCAACATATTTCTACTATCAACATTTTTTATGAAAATGTAATCAATTTTAATTTATCTTACCTGAGTACAAGACACTTCAGTTTCAGGCACTTGACGCGCAGAATATCAATGGCTTTCTGACTCTTGTCACTGAAACGTAAGTTTTCAGGATCCCAGCGCAGCTCCAAGCGTTCCAGGTTGGGACAGCTGTTTGCTATGCCATCCATCAACTGGAAGAAAATGGTGCTAGTGTTATTTGAAGTCGCATTTATGAAAACTATCTCTAAATCAGGAAATTAATCTTAACATCCTTAATAAATTGGCAGCTGACGACGGTAACGAATTTAGGGTTGTAAAACTTCCGAATTGTAACACGTGAAAGATTTTGATTCCTTGTAAAATTATCATAGCAATCCTACGCACCACATAATCAAAATGTTACTAAATAACTTTGTAAAACTTACTTGATCAACATGAATGTTGACGCCCAGACGTTCCTGCGTGCCCATTATAAGTATTCTGTAATTAAAACAACATAAGTACTTGAGACATCTTAGTTGATTCTCACTTATGTAGGTACCTACTCTGACATTAGTAAACCGTTTGACTAACATTACAACATAGCTGACTAGCTTAGCACTCAAGTGCTAATAAGTTTACGAAATCTAACTATGAAATATGTTAACAGTGTTAATTATTTTAGAGAGATTACTAAAATAGCATAAAATCAGGTACGGGTTTCCTCAGGGGACAATGTTGGGTACCGTTAAAAAATATTCCGTAATCATAAATGATTTCATTGAACATCTTTGGCAGTCGGTACGGGCCAGTAAGTTTGACTTCCAGTCTTACTCAGGGGTATTAGATTGCCAGTTAACTGGGTCGAGGAGGTCAGAGAGGCAGGCGCACCTTGTAAAACACTCAGCTGCATCCAGTTAGACTGGAAGCCGACCCCAACATAGTTGGATAAGGCTTGGAAGATGACTAAAATGACATAAAATTTAGTATGGGTTTCCGCAAGGGAGAATGTTGGATACCGTTAAAAAATTGTTGATTAAGCAAAAACCCAACATTGTTCCTGGAGGAAACCCGTACTTTATTTCATGTTATTTTAGTTAATTAATAAATAAATGAGGTCAGACTCTCTGGGACCTCAATTTTTGTAGAATAGCGTAATCATATCGTACTTGGCATTAACAAGCAGCTGCAGCACACTCTGCCAGAGCTGGTCGGTGATGTGCGGCATGCCGGACAGCACGAGCCCGTGCAGCTGTGCACCGTGACGAGACAGGAAGCGGTGCAGAGCCTCGTCCGTCAGGTTGTCTGAGGAATCCACGTCCAGGCCCACTAGGTTCCTGGAATAAAGAAAACGTACGGGTGTTTCATTCGGACAATAGGCAAGAAGTAATTTTATTTAAATTGATTAAAATATTAAATATAATGGTGAAACATGTGGAATGTCAGGTGCCCCAGAGTGACGATGAAGACAGAACGAAGTGGAGAAGAAAAATCAGAAAGGCTGGCCCCACTGCCACTGGTGTGGAATACACAGCAAGGAAAGAGAGCAAGTGAATCTATACTAATACTATTTTCTGCTAGCGGTTTCACCCGCATCCCGTGGGAACTACTTCCCGTACCTGGATAAAAAGTAGCCTATAGCCTTCCTCGATAAATGGGCTATCTAACACTGAAAGAATTTTTCAAATCGGTCCAGTAGTTCTTGAGATTAGCGCGTTCGTTTGTTTGTTTGAAGTAGAGGTTCCCACGGGATGCGGGTGAAACAGCTGGCAGAAGCTAGTTTAAGCTAAAACTGGCATTTACAGTCAAAAAGTCAAAAGTGTAATCGATGATAAAAATATCCTACGTTACTTCACGCCACTAACTTCATTCCACATCAAGCACTCACCTAGCAGTGCCAGCTTCCATCCAAGCCTTAAGCACGGAGTCATTGAATCCGTTAATCTGACCGGCGCTCAAGAACCTGAGGTTCTGGATCCTCGTCAGCATGTCAATGAGGCACTCAGTAGACAGGTCAGTGGCTGTGACATCCAGCTCCTGGATGGATGACTTCTCCCATTCCACTTGCATCACGTGTTCGGATTGGAGACCTGGAAAAAGAACAGCATAAGGCATTTACTTAGGTCTTGGGCATTTGCCGACCTCCTACTTTCTTTCTGGTTCATATAATTTGTAACCTTGTTATAAAATGGTAAATGATCCTTTTTCGTTTCTGACAAAGATATTCTTATGGAAAACGGAAGTTGGATGCTAAATCTATTGTTTCCGATTTTATGGTCATCCAAAGGCGTACGAAAAGGAGAAAGAGTATATCTCCATGACTGAAAAGACAACCGCTACCTAGGTACCTACTCTACATTGTTTTTTTTTTTATTTAACACATATACGGCAATTTATGGACATAAAAATCAAAAGCAAGTGTATATAGTTGCAGGCTACTTACTGCATCCATTCATGAGTAGACAGGTGAGCCTGCGCGAGCGCTGGAACAGCGTCTTCATGGTGGAGCCTGTCACCTTGTTGCAGAAGTTCACGGCCAGGCACTCCAGCTGGGAACAAATGCATGAGATGTTTTACATGACTGATGATGAAAAGTATATACTTAGTATGATGTTTGTTCAGCGTTCCGCAGGAATTTCAGGTGTTGTACTTGCAATGAGATGCTTGCAAATTTTGGAGGTAGATAGAAATTTGCTAGACGTTACAAAATCTTGTTAAATAAAAAGTAGCAGCTCTGCAGGTCTACTGACTTTGTATATTTTGCAACCGTCTTCTACAGCCATGTCAAAGGTTTTATTTTGTTAAAAAGTTTTGTATTTTGTGTGTTTCAGCTTTTGGGCTCAACATTTTAAAGTACGTTTAGGCTTTCTTTTTTACTATGTTTGAGTATTAACCACGACATCACCTCTTACCTGTATACAATTAGAGCTGAACGCATCAATATGCGAATCATCCACAAAGTTAATGCCGTACAGGTTGATGACGCGAAGGTTCGGAGTAGCAGACTTCAGTTTGTGCACGTTGATGACTTCGTATATTTCCTCTTCTTCTTCCTCTACTTTTTCGTATGTCCCTGAAAAAGATAGCACGAGTTCTGTTAACTGCTTTTGAAAAAAAACCAAAAGGAACTGAAAAACTTAGTGAGGCTTAAGGCAAAGCCGGCTTTCATGTTAATTTTCGCGTCAGCTTTTAAAGTGGGTCAGGAGCCTTGGTAGATCATCATCATAATGAGTGCATATTATTGCTGGTCCTAGACAAGCCGCTAGCATTTGAGCTAAGTACCAGCCCACCCTTTTCAAATTGGATCTGATCAAGTTTGCTTGCACCCAATATCAGGAGCTACAGCTCAGATTTAAAAAAATCTTTGAGTGTTACACGCAGTTTACTTTACATCTGGACGCGAAATAGGTCTCACGGAACTCAGGTGCAGCTGCTGGTGGAGACTAATGAACTCTATTCTCTTACCGATAAGATGCAAAATCTCAAGGCCATTAATGAAGTTGTAGATCTTCCGCATGAAGCCCTCCATGAAGATGACTTCAGACAGACAGATGCAGAGGTACCGCAGCTTTGTGGGGAACGCTTGCATCTCTGAGAAGTCGTGCAGTTGCATAGCTGCGAAGAATTAGGTGAAGTTTATAAGGTAAGTAAAAGTTCTGTGCCGTAATGTTACATTAAAGTAAATTGTTTGTGATTGATTAGATAAACCTTGGTCTGAAATAGTTAGTAGTATCTACTTTAGTACCAGGTTTAGACCATAGACGATGGACTATAGAAACGATTATACCTAATACTAAGCCGGTGCTGTTTTAAGAACACATTTTATAATAAAGTGAAATAGCAGTTTTTTATTGTTTAGACGTGCGGTACAGATGTCTAGAGGTAAATAAAAAAAAATGATTTGGGTGTATTAAAGTTGAAATAATTTTATAACCATACTTTACAAAGGTAGGTTTACATTTAATCGGTGATTCAGCGAAATATTTATTTCATTACCCATTTTTTTTCTAATTTACATGCTAATCTCCTACTTAGCCATAAATTAACTTACCGGTACTAAAATCTAGCAGCATATGCGTCAAGTTGGGGCACTTAGCCGCGAGTTCGTGTAGCACTGTGTGAGTAATCAACTCTATAGGCAGCTCAATATACCTCAGCGATGGACCGAATCTTATCGAAATTAGGGCCAGCAGTGACTCCAAAGATCCTGAAAAAGTTAAACATAAAATATTGTTTTGCTGTTTTAGCAATTTCATATACATAGTTTAAGCCTGTTTTACTATCTACGGTATATTAAAAGACATGCCTAATGCATTAAAAAGTATGCACAATTGGATTTTTTAAAGTAGCGCGATTACAAAGTTATTTTTGTTACGCTGATAGTAACGCCATCTATTGCAAATTTTTTGAACAATAATTGACATGTCGTTGTTCAGAGTTGCAACATAACAAAAACAATACCCCATTTGGTAGAAATAGAAATATGTTTTAGGTAATAAGTTTTAAGGAGCTTGTGATATTAATTTTGCGCTTTATATTGATAGTTTGTTTACTTACCAACATGTAATCCTGATATTTCTGGTCGTAAACTGACATGGGTCCACAGTTTTGTATCGTACGCGACCATACGCCACCTTTTGCATACCGTTGCCATTCGACATATTTCTCGATGTGTTAAATAAGAAAATATATTCAATAATACTTTGTCTGGAAGCTTCTCTATAGTCTGAAACAAATACAACGAAGCAACGTTACTTATCTTCCTTCCTATTCATTTGTCATTCTCGTGGCAAGCGCTCTGACTGCATATTGGCACTATTAGAAATTAATGATTGGATTTAGACAGGTGCAGTCGCAGCGTGGGCACAGTTTCTTAATGATGCACTTATTTCTTAAAATAAATTAACAATAACATAATTTGCTGTGATTAATAACCCTACGTTTAACAATAGTAATTTGCTTTCACTAATATCTATGAAATAATTAGTCAACTGTAAGATTAACGTAAAGTTATATAGCCCTATAAATATTAGCGTAATCTAAACAATAACAAGAACACATTTACATAACATTACCGTGTTGGCGAACGGGCTCCTCACTTGCCCTCCCTCGGTCAAGTATACTTGACTGGCTTCCAGAGCCAACTGTCCCCAAACGTCCGTGGGGATATCCATAACGAATTTTATATATTACACACTATTCAAATCACAAAAAATACATGAATAAATACAATTTTCTGACGAATACTTTCCAGATTTACTTGATACGCACGAAGCGACGCGAGCGCGTAAATGGAACGCTCAGGTTAATTTTGGAACCATCCGGGATTGGGCGAAAGTAAGCGCGTATGAACGAAATATTTCAAATATTTCGTTGATTATTTACTCTTTTAAAATATTAAATGACATGACTGGAGAAATGCGGACATCTGTTAATGTCGATGTAATTCCTAAAATTAATGGTGACAGCTTTTGATATTTTTATCTTGTTCATAATATTTTGGTACGCGGGAAATTTGAAGTCTGTGTTGTGACGTCAGCATTTAGATATTTGATGGCGCTATAAAACTATTCTGCTGTACTTAAATGTAAGTAACTAATAAACCGTAATAAGACAGATATTATTTCAGAAAGTCATCTATAAATAGTTATAGTGCATAGAATCACATTTGGTTGTCTTGTGCTGGAAATCTGTTAGTCTGTTTGTTGTACCGCCAAAGCCAAATGTGAGTGCGTCAACGTTACAGCTGCAACGGTGATTGCGCTCGGTCTTACGTTGGTCGGGCAGATGCATGGCATATGTGAGGAGCCACATTATTAGAATAGACGGTTCTCCAGAAGCAGAAACCTTTTGATTTTGGAAGAGTGTATCAGTACTCACGACAAGTGATAAAAGTTAATATTGTTATAATCAAAAAGGGGAAATTAAAGTCCCAAGAAAACTGGACCTTAAATAAAGAGCCGATATCTATACACAGCCGGAGCCCCAGGCGTGCCTCAGCAATATGTCCGTCCAGCCGTATGTTTAAAATTATTCAAATTCAAAATGAATACTCCCAAAATACATTCAATCTAAACTTCATAATACCCTTAAAGTAAATCAACACTCGTCTAATATCTCAATATTTTCTTTTATCTTGTTGTCAATCACTCCGCGTGCTTTGCATCCTCGGCCCGCGTCGTGTGGAGGCAAAGACTATAAAACCACTTGACTGCGCATACAGTGCCCCGACGCTCGCCAAAAGTTAGTGATTTTGCGCGTACTATAAGGCTACGATCAGTACGATCCTTTAGTAGCGACCTTGAACTGACCAATAGTAGCCGCGGATTATGTCGCCCCCCCCTGCCCGCAGCGGTGAGTCGTGTTCTTAGAAGAAATTGGCGAGTGCGCTCTCTAGTGGTTATTTACTTTATGTGTGGAGGTAATAAATATCTATACATAATTACATATACACATCGTATGTCGTTGTCTGTCCGTCTGCAGATATATCTTGGCAAGGAAAGTGGTATTTCCTGGACTGTGAGTCAGGCCGTCGATCTGTTTACGTATAATTCCTGAATTTCTATTGTTTTTGCCACGTGGAATGGTTTGGTTCCAACTAGTTGATCAATCAGAAGTATACTTATAAGATAGAAGTATAGAAGAAGAGGTATAAAAGTATATAAGATAGTTTAATGGTGTTTTGTTTATCATACATTATTAAACCATAGGTTACCATACCGAAGAGGATGTCATTATTTTTTCTTTTAACGTTACTAAACTGATTCGTTTACATAGGTCATCTATCAGATCATCTATATAGACACTTAAATTAGTATTTTTCAAACGACAACAACTAAATATTTAGCAAATTATTCTCTAGTTTGACTTCTGACATGCAACATGCAGCTGCTCATGAACTTTCTAAAAATAATCATCAACATCAGGAGAACAAGCTATACCTAAGCATATAGCATCGACCCTTCACAACGGAAGCAACAATGTATTAATACGTCATAATCACGTAAGATCTGCAGTGACAGATGACAATCTATACCTACGACAGCACATCTCGATCTAAATACAATTTCGCAGTACAAGTCCGACAATATAACGTCAGAATCATGACGTCCAAAGCCAAAGGTGTAATGGAAGTGGCGCCGACCTAATCTGTCCATTTAGAAACGAACAGATGTTAACACGAATTTAGAATTAGTCTCCACAAGTACTAATAGATGATCATGACGTAATGGTTGAAACTGATGAAGAATGATGACAGTTACATTTTGGGGATAGGTATTTCCATCAAGATAAGCTAAGAGAGACTCTAAGAACGGGGCTTAATAAATTGAAGTAGCTGAATGCGGAATTCAAATGAGTATTAGGTACTTCAATTCTTCTATACTTAAATATTTGGAAATTTACCGCAGATAATGATACGTGCAGAACATCAGCAATAGTAGTAGTGACTAAATGTTCTCTTATCGAGAGATATGGACAGATGGTGAGAGCTTTCCACTTGTAACAGTCTAAAATATATGAATGAGCCCTAATCATACAGATTTGGTTTTACCTTTCTCCTCGGCGGCCGTTTTACAGTAAAAGAACCCAAAGTTTGCGTCTCTTTGTCCGTTCGAGTCTCCCTTTCAACAGATTGAGACTCAGCCATTGAAGAAGTTTCAGTTTCCATTATCGAATAAATAATTTATTGTTTTTACACTTCCCTTATTGCACACGACTGATTGCCTTCTTATAATCACAACAAGTAATTGTTTGGCACTAATCAATCGTCTGTCATTGTCACTGGGATTATTTTTGGCAATTCTGGGTGTGAACTGGCCTAGCTTAGGCTGTGTATGTATAGTTTGGTAGGGCATTCCCCTATATGTACTAGTAGAAGGTATTAACATGATAGGGATCGATGATTTGTTTATAATGCTTATGGTAACAAGAGTAAATACCTACCCTACCTAAGAACTAAGCCTTGTCCTTATAAAATATCCATTTTTTTGTTTGATGTAAACCCATACAGCCTCGTGTATAGTTTGTGATACATTCAGCTCTATCAGTTTAAAATGCATGTTGTAAGGCTATTTAGGTACAGTAGGATTGTCAAGCTTATTTGTAACTGCATGTAGGTTGTAAGTGATTTGACTTCATTACTCGAATGCCATTTTATGTAAATTACCTATAAGATACAAACTGAGCAATCACCGACTGATTTATTGATAGCAAGATTACGTTTAAGTGCAGATTCCAATTTCTTTTACGATATAAATAATTGCTTAAGACAAACATTGCTGAAAAATACAGTGCCCCATTGTTTATAACATTTGTTTTTGCTTGGTATGGTGGGCTATTATAAACTAGGAGCTAGACGTGAAGTATCGCTGGCTACTTATTTATTTCAACTTTTACGTGGTAAAAATTGTAATCCAGCAATACTGGAAGAACTTCGTTTGTGCGTGCCAGATGAGTATGTGGGACGGCGGCGGCGGCCGCGGCTGCTGGTGGTGCCAACAGCACGCACTAACCTCTTGCAGCAAGCGCCGATGTCGCGCGCGCTGCGCACGCTCAACGCGATCGCTGAGCATGTTGATTTGTTTTCCTGTTCGTTGAACGACTTCACAAGGATTGCATATAGGGTAGTATGTTACGAACTAGAACTTTAATTGTTAATTATATATGTTTTTAGGGTTATGTTTCAATTTAGTTGATATGTTTAGAATTTTTATTTACTTCTCTATCGCATTAGGTTAAGATCCTGTAAAGATAGATGTAAGTGTGGAAATATATAAATAAATATAAATAAATTTGCAAAAGTAGTATATCAAAGGCATAGCAATCAATATACGTTACAAAAGATTTATAGAGACCATTTGGAGAAGGTAGAAGATAGATAATGGAGCCATGTGTTCACTACTTTTAAATCCCTCACCTGTTCATTGAGATATTTATATTCCTTCCATTTTATAAATAAAAGTAACCACAAAGTTAATAAGTAGAGCTTGTGACTAAAGCTCTAAACTCGTATATTGAAGGTACTCTGTCTCTTTGATTTTGTTAAGTAGATTTTAATCCTAATCAACGCATTTCAAGTTAAGGCTAATGAACGTTCTGCGGGATTGTTCAAAAAAGTCACCCCTACAGGGCTTAAAAAGGAACATGGTAAGCTTAGTCAGTAAATGGTAAAAGTAAAAGTCTGATAATCCCGTAGCAATCACAGCGAGATGGGTCATTTGATGAACTCATGAAAAACTCCAAGAATCTTAAAAAAGCTATGGACGTGCATTAGATAACGCTAAGCTTAGATAACGGTTTTAGCTACTCTAGAATTAACAGCATTTCAGGATTATAAAACTTAATGGGGCTCTATCGTTTGCTAAACTAAGGACATTATAATTTTAATTACCTACATAAACTACCTACTAAATAAAAAAAATAAATAAATAAAAATAAAAACACGGTGCTCTGCGGTTTAGAGTTATTAATACACTGACGAGTGACGCTGGTCAGTAATATCGTATATGAGCAGACTTTTACAAGGATTCTTATAAAAGAAAGGATATTAAACGTTAATGAGACCATTAATTATGTTTTATATAACAAGTTGACGATAAAAAGATACTTATTCAGCTGTTGAGAAATACGTCGATAAAATAAAACATATGCAACAAACATTCCTTATTTCGATATGTGCATATTATGAAAACTCACATTGTAATAGTTGTATATAATGTGAATAGACGTGCTGGTTACCGCAGCAAAGAGACTAACGGAGAGTCGTTTTGACCGGAGGGCTCTTACATTTATCCCCGAGAAAGGAGTTTTTGAAAAGCATAGATCTATGCATGTTGACGTATAAATTAGATCCATCTGGTTAATATCCTTTGTTCCTAAAGCTAGGTAAACAGCCGAAACATTAAAGGCAATCACAAGTCGATTTGTTGACGCGGTGAATGCTTTCGTCAAAGCTTAATGCGGGGATATGACTTTCCACTTTTCGTTTATTTTAAGGACAAAGAAATGTGCTCGTTTTGGCAATATGATTTTTATATGGAAATATATTTTTCTCTTTTTTCTAAGAGACATCTTAGTATTTAAAAAAGTATACATACGAATAGATATAATAACGAAAGGAGTTGTCTTCTATTTAGATAAAATTAAGCCAATCATTGTGTGAAGCCAGATCAAAAAGTTAAGATTCCTACATTTAACTAACTATAGCGTTTAAGAGTAAGATGATTCAATGGACAAAATATAAAATGCCAGTCATTGCTCACAACCCAGTCAATCTCATTACAACCTAATGAATCATTGACTTATTATAGGGATTATTTAAAAGTTTTTTACGTTGATCTCCTTAATTCCACCGCGTAATACATAGGGAATTAGTTAAGTATACCATTTTTGTTATTTCACTAAAGAGGTTCGGTCCATTCAGCCAGCCTTCTTAGAAAAATATTTAGCTGGAACTAACAATTAGCTATAAAAAAGTTGGTTACCTACCATCATTTGTTTCCGGCGAAAACTAGATCCCATATCGTCTCTAGTAATCGCCATAGCTGCGCTGTCCACGTTCAAAATGCCCCAGGAATCCATGGTACCTCCTTAATTCAAACTTTTCACAAACAAAAAGGTCCTTCACTGCGTTATCGTTGAAAACACACACAAATCCAGTTGGCGCGAAAACTCCATACAACCAATTTTGAACTAGTTACTATTAACTCGGTTCCTTGTCATGTCGTCTGTCTATCCGTCTTAACTGCCCGGTACAAATGCGAACCGCTCTGTAAAGTTATATTGTAGCAGATGTACCTATATGCTGTCAGATATTTAAATTGGCAGGCCAAAATAAGTACGACATTTTGCTTCAACTGGGCGCAGTAGCTCGGCGCGGCTGCCAAGAAGACTCGTATTGCAATCGTGTCACAAACTGAGGGAGTTCGGTACCGGCTAATATCTTCTAACTACTGATTCAATATGATCGTAAACTCTAGAATTAGGTGTCTATAATTTGAAGGAAATCATGAAATATAGGAATGTTAATAGTTCAATGTCAATTTGTTGGCTGCGTTAACATATCTGAATCAAACAGTATTAGTTTTGGTCGATTTTTACGTTACTCTTGGATGATATCCAAATCATTAGAAGTTGTGTTAATTAACACGATATAAGTAGATGTATGCCTAGGTACAGGATCTTTCATTAGTTAAAATATGCTCTTAAATATAATTAAATCCCAGGTTACGCAAAGGCTGCATAGTAAGATACATTTTAATGTCCCGCTGTGAAATTGAAATATTTACGTCTTAAAGCTTTGTAGATAATTTATCCTTATTTATATAATTACTGTTTATTAATAAGTTATACATAATAACTGATAATCATAATGGTAGAAATGTCGAATTCAGTAAACTTCTGAGTATGGTAATTTTTAATTTCCTAGTAACATTATGCTGCTCGCCGATCGTTCACTCAATCCCATCACTGTCATAGAAATTGTCACTGTCAATCTGACGTTATGTCAATTCCCGAACGTTCCGTTCATCCGGTTCATCATTCATCAGTTCATATTTTGCTCGTGCTCGTGCATTGTTTGCAATGTTCGTTGGCGGGGTGTCAATGATATTCGTAAAATATCTCAAGTGCGCATAATACAAAATAATATTTATGAAACGTTGGCGACCCACTACAGTCTTTGTTTAAAAAATATCTAAGAGCCCCCGCAGACCACAGACTTTTTATCGGCCGATAGTTTAGTCGGGTTGGCCTGCTAGTGCGCACACCGAGCCAACTAAACAGTTTAGTCGGTGATGAGTGCGCAAACTATCCAACAGTCTGCCGACTATTTGCTAGTTTCTAACTAACTAGTAAAAAGAGTGGTCGCACCGCACAATGAAAATTAGTAAAACATTGCATAGAAATGTTATTATTGCTCTCTTACACCGGAGAAGGAAAATTAAAAAGCTCATTCCAATCAGGAACAACAGCTTCACAAACTTCCTCCCACAGTTTTTTCTTCACATTTACGTCAGAGTACTCTTTTATGTTTTTCTTATAAAGTGCAGGGCGTTTTTCGACTTCCTCGATCAAAGTTACGATCGAAGATTCCGAAATAAGTGACTGAGAATTGGGCGACGCCATTTTACAAAACACGCGCGACCGACCATTCGCTGTCAAAGCTCGGAGCGAACTGAACTATCGGCTTAGTCGGCCGACTAAAAAATCGTCATGTGTGCGCGTGTGGTAGGGAGCCAATACTGATTATACGGTCGGCCGATAGTTTGCCGACAGTTTAGTTTGAATGGAATCGGGAAGCCCATCAAACTTTTTTATTGGCCGATACCAAATCGTCATAGTGTGCGCACTTGCTTACATCTGCGTACTGATTAAGAGCCCGATCAAACTATCGGCCGATAAAAAGTCTGTGGTCTGCGGGGGCTCTAAGAAAGATAAGGACTATATCAGTCGGACGTTCTCAGTCTCAGTGAAGATTAGTTCGTCTGCTCTCGGGCATCTTGCTTTATCTCAATAACTCGGAAATGCGAACATCTCCAGTGTACTGATTATATATTCAGTTCATCGCGCGAAACAGTATCCGCCGGTTGTTTCGACTATGTATCGGTAGCACTGGCTGGTTAGAAAAAAAAGAAAAAAATTGTAGTCTGTGAACTTTTGAAAAAGGAACACTTATTTGTTGGTATTTTTATTGGGGGAATTAGTCGTAATGGCGGGTTATTTACCGGAGTATATGTTCACTTTTGTGGATCAGCTTGATGAGCACCCGTGGCTCTTCGCAGGGCTGGCATCAGTCCTTGTGGGGCTCAGTGGCATCTTCCCACTGCTCATCATTCCTCTAGACGCGACAGACACCTTCACTGATGGCCGTGAGTATTTTTGTTTACTTGCTATAATTTTTTCGACCATGTGTTTGTTATTTTTAGATATTTCAAGTCATCATTCATGGTAGTGTGATGTGATAGTCGCTTGCGTCGTTTGGCATAATTTCGAGAAAATAATAACAAAGAACTGGGTTATAATATCTAGCAAACCTTTGCAACTGAGTTTAAAATTAAATTAGTGTAATAAACCTTATCTCTAACTGAGTAAAAATATTTAGGGAGGTTCATTTGTTTTGTATTATTGTCTTTTGTTATTTATCCCATTTAACAAAACATTAACTTGATCTATAACAGGTTTTAGTAGTGTCCAACATAATTCTTAAGTAGATAGTCAGACAAAAATCTAATTAAAATTCATGTTTGATTCTCTTTGTTTGTAACAAACAAGAAATAATATTTTGCTTATAAACTGGTTTAAGTATTTATTATTAGTATTGACTTGTTACATTATTTTTGACATTAAATACAACAGATTTTATCATCCATTGTTTTTCTAGAAACATCTTAATAAAAATGTTTTTATTACAATGAGGATTTAAATTTTATCATTTCCTTTTCCAAAAATCTTTATACATTTTCACTAGATCATCTGTTCCTGGGATATTTAGAAAAAAGTTTTTATGACATATGTAATGTGTGATAATAATGTTTACTGCATCACTTCAAGGTAAAATTCAAGTTGATAAAAATGGTTTCCTGTATATATGGATAGAATAATAATAGCCATACACAAACAACAATCAACTAAACCAGTATTTTTTTAAGAATAATTTCAGAATGTTACCTTTGTATATGCAAGCTTTCTGCTTATTTAAACTAAATAAAATCCATTTAAGATAGCTATAATATGATACTTCAAAATGTTCACCTCATGTGTACAACTTGTTATTAATTTTTGAGCTGTATCTATAGTTAAATAGCTATCTTAAATGTATAAGAAAAATATAAAATACCTGAAGCTACTCATTAAAATATGTAGATAATTTTGTCTCAGACATATTTCGAAAAAGCACAAGGAATTTTAATAATATCATAATGGGCCCCGCAGGGCTATATATCCGAGTGCTCCAGGGAGAGTATACTGTCCCCCATCTCCGGCTTGCCGGAGTGAAGCATGACGGGGGATAGGTCTCCCGCCTCTTGGCTTGCCTTCATCGGCCGGTCAGAGTGGAGTCGCTAGAGCAAGGTTAGTCCTGCTCGGAGGGTAGGTGCCTCGTGGTAAGTGGCGAGTGGGCCGGTGATGCTGGACCCACAGGGAGCGCGTGATCTGCGTTTAAAGTCCGCCGAGGTATCCTCACCCTTCTCAGCCGCTCATGTCCCTGTTGCCCTCTTGTTGCTTTTCAGTGACTGATTCCCGGGGGCCCAGTAAGTGAGTTGGCGAGTCTCCACCTGCCATTTTAACATGTATTTAATACATTGTCATCGGCAGGTGCCATAGTTCCCGTAGTTTCCCCATTCCTAGTCCACTAGCATCCCATCACAGTAGCCCAAGTAGTTTTCATCCATATTTAGCAATAGTGTAACACAGAACCGGGGATTGTCCTTGGGTACATTTCTATAGTGTATACAGGGATAATCGTCGGTTTTGTGTCACCATTTCATTAAAGTTGTCTCAAAAGGGCTTCAGCGTGTTGGCTTCGGCCCCACGTTCGCCTCCCAAAAATCCGGGACTCTATAGTCCCGAGGTCTGGTAGAGTCATAATGGAACTGTTGAACACAGGTCTCTCCCAAAGAGTGCCAACTATCCTGTTCTTGATCAGCTTGCATCTACCAACTGTTTACCACCTTCTGCAACCCAATATACATGTAAATTATCATATTTCTTGTTATTCATTCTGATTACATAACAAAAACATATACCTACCTAGCCCAGAACTCCTTATTAACATCTACAACATACATTTAACAAGGTAAAAAAAAAATCACTTTATTTATTTCATACAATGTACACACTATGTATACAAACTTAAACTACTTATCTTTATACAAAACTAAAAATGTATGAAAAAATACATCTTTTAACCCACAAACTTGCCATTCTGTTTACAACACAACACACACTGTTCGTAGGCTATTGACTTGTTCTGTTTACAACTGCGTGAGAACCATTGTTTTGTCTCCGCCATATCTACGATGCGTTTTTGTTTATTCATTATAGTTGATTCAACTTTCCCTTCCTTCCTTTGCCAAGTTATTGGTTTGGTTGTTTGTCAACTTATTGGTAATTTTTTGACAACGACAAAATATATTGGTACTCAGCTGCACTTGGCTAGACTGGTAGCTGAATCCAACGTAGTTGAGTAAAAACTTGGGAGGTAATGTGTTATTTTGGCAATGATATACTGATTTAATATTTGTGCCTGATTGTAAAGTCTACGGAGTTTCTTGCCCATTCTTCTCCATAAGAGCAACTCCTTGAAACTAAGAAACAAGCTTAATGTTTTATAAGAACGTGTTTGAGGTCCATTTGAAAAAAACCGGCCAAGTGCGAGTCGGACTCGTGCACGAAGGGTTCCGTAAATTACAGTTAAATCAACCTATCTCAAAAACTATAAGAGATACTTTGATCAAACCAAAAATCGTTGAAAGAGTTAATTAGCATGCATCACCTCTATTTTTTTTAGAATTTTATACCCCGTAGTTATAAAAATAGAGGGGGGGGGACATACTTTTTACGACTTTGAGAGCTGATATCTCAAAAACCGTTCACTTTAAGAAAAATGTTTTTTAGAAAACTTTATATCATTTTAAAAGACCTTTCCATTGATACCCCACACGGGTATGTACATCGAAAAAAAAAATTTCATCCCTCAGTTACATGTATGGGGGGCCCCACCCCCAATTCTTTTTTTTACTATTTAGTGTCATATTTTTGTAGCGGTTCATACAACACATATTCCCATCAAATTTCATCACTGTAGTACTTATAGTTTCCGAGTAAATCGGCTGTGACAGACGGACAGACGGACAGACGGACAGACGGACATGACGAAACTATAAGGGTTCCGTTTTTGCCATTTTGGCTACGGAACCCTAAAAAACTCCTACTTTGACTTGTATAATTTGTCTTAAACCTAAAGTAAACTGTCTGTAAATTTAATAAAAATGTTGTAACAGTTGTTACAGAAATATTTAGAAAATCATCATAATATTTAGGTGCATAAAATCGCGACTAAAAGCATTTTAATGGACCAGTCATTACTCAGATCAAAGTTGATTGAACCAATCGCGACAATTTGTGTAACTGCACGCTTCATTGACCGCAAGATGATATCAACTGTTCCACTTAATTGGACATGATATTTGCACGTTATTAAGTTTTCGATGCAATAACAAAGTTTTAAAGTCTGGGATTTTTATGAGTAGCAAATATTTTAAAGATGCTACACTCTAATCACCCTTCGAAAAAAGATGTTTTTTGAAGTTGTTTTTTTTTACCAATGCAACTTTTCTAAGTTTGTATGTACTTTCTAAGTATATCTTAGACACTTATTAAAAAGGTGAAGGAAAACATCTTGAGGTAACCTGGACTATAAAGTCCAAAATCGCCAATCGTGGTGATTAATGCTCAATCCTTCTCCGTGTGAGAGGAGGCCTGTACCCAGCAGTGGGACGATAAAAAGGTTGTAACATCTAACGTGTAACATAACATCTAAGTGCATAGTACCAATGTCTCTCTTCTATTTTTCCTTGTTACCAATTATGAAACTGCAAGCGTAACCGCATAACTTCACACGTTCAAACCACCCCACTAGCCAATGTGATAAATGGCAAAACGGTCACATCCTGAATCCTGATACATAGAACAGTGTCGTCGAAAGCAATCGGTTAAACAACTATGCCATGCTTTGAATGCATGTCTGCAATGCACTCTTCACAAATCTTATCTAGACTTCTTGTTTGTCCCAAAATCTTGATTTCAATTTGATAGATTTGCCTTTTATCATATTGCCAAAGAGGGTTGCGCTTTCAGTCCCCTTTGTGTCTGAATTGGGAGAGATTATTCTGATTCGTCATCGTTTCAGCCGAAAGACGTCTACTGCTGGATAAAAGCCTCCCCCAAGATTCGTCATGTTGCTCGATCTTCAGCAACCCGTAGCTTCTGATTTGTGGCGACCTAAGCCAGACCTTCATCATCATCATCATCTCAGCCATAGGACGTCCACTGCTGAACATAGGCCTTACCCTTAGATCTCTACCTTACTAGAGGGAGAATGCCGATTTTGATTTTTGATAGACTTTGGAATGTTATTACCATCGGGACTTTTCATTTCTAAACAAATTGAATTAAACTTTTTCATCATTTACCGTCAGTAAGAGGTGATTGATTATAGCAATGATTCTTCCAAGCCCTTGACTTTACAAGGACAATAAGATCATTAATTTTGTAATACCTATGGCACCTTTAATTCGTACGTTCTGTAGGTATGAGCTTTGATATGCGAGATCGATATAAAGACCTTGGAAACGAGACCGTCACGGTCAAAACTGTGGGAAAAAAATAACTGCGTGCTAAGGAGCGATAGGGCCTCACTATGGAGCTTATATTTTGTATACTCACTATACTTAGTACCTTAATCAAGAACCTATATTTTGATACAAGACCATTTTTCGACACGCCAATACATGAACACAAATGAGTCATCATTTATTTGCATTATTAGTGCAGTCATTGAAGCGAAAAATACGGTCCAACCTCCGAATTTTTTTACTGTGAACCGATTTGCATGAAATTTTGGAATTAGGTTCATCTTACCCTTAACTTCAAAAGTGAATATGATTTGAACTCCGCCACCCCCCCTGGGGGTGGTTGCCACCCCTTCTTTGGGGTGAATATTTTTTTTGCAAAATAACCTCGGATATCGATAGAAGACCTAATTTTAAGCAAAAGTTGTCTTTGAAGTTTAAAAAAAAATCCAATACTTTTCAAGTTATTGGCAATTGAAAATTCGCAATTTTTTCACGTTTTTCACTTATAATACCACAAGAGCTTCAAAATTATCGGGTATTTTCCGATAGGTTCGTTGCAAACAAATGAAGGAGTCAAGTTTTTCAGGTTAAAAAATAACGAGCGCGAAGCGCGAGTGATTTTTCCTGAAAAACTTGACGACTTTATTTGTTTGCAGGGAACCTTGAGGGAAATGCCAGATAATTTTGAAGCTCGTGTGGTATTCGGGGGATTATTTTTCCGTCCCAAATGTCGGCCACAACCTGTCAGTTTGACGTAGCAACGACCAGAGAAAATATTCAAAAAAAATTATCAGTATAATACCATGTAGGTTGTACCACGTGACGTCGAATGGTGCAATTCTATTGGTCGATATTTGGGTCGGAAAAATAATCATCGGTTTTTTGCAAATATCTCCAAAAATATAGGTTTTATCGAAAATTTATAAAGAACAAAATTGTAGCAGGTAAAACAACGAACAATTTGTTTTTTTTATAAAAGGTCTTAAGTGCAATATTAAGCTAGATATTAAAGATCAAAGCCGTTTTTTATTTTGTCTGAAATTTTATCGACGTAGTTTATGCCATCTATTATTTTAGTAAGTTGATCAATTTACGAGTTTTATTATTTTCCGGTGACATATATACACATTACAATAGTTGTGACTCTTTATTATATTGCCTACTTTCACATTGCTCCAAATATTGACACTCCGAAGTTTTCAGTTACTAAGTAGAAAAAAATATGACAAGTTTTTGGACCGTAACTCCTTCAATTTTCATGCTATCACAATTTATAAAAAACCACTGTAAAAGTAATTAAGAGAGCTACAACATCCATCATTGCAATATATAGTAAAGAACTTTTTTCTAAAACGGTGAAGGGTTAAAGCGCTTAAGAGAGGCTGTGATTGCGCTACCACGCGCTCTTTAAACAATCATATCTCCGTCAATTTTTGTTCGACAGAAAAAACAAACAAACCAAATTGTTTGTCAGAAAAATACCTAATTTTTTTATCAGTACACTTTTATACGTATCTGTCGTAATTTTTGAGATATTATGAAAAACAAGTGGGTTTTTCTTTAATTTGAAATTTTGTTCTTTTCGTTAATCGTGACTTTTTTGAAAAATATCTGTCCTGGAGCAGCCAAACTGATACTATCTATCAAACTCTTCATAATAAAGTTAATCCTAGGCGGAATACGATTAATTTTAATTTTGGTGGAAATGGCACTTATGAAACCCATTGATTTAACAGAAAAAATATAAGATGCTCCCCTTATTTGCAATACAGCTCACTTATTTTACGTGCAAAAGACTTTTAATAGTGCTCATCTTAAAGCTTATTTCAAGCACTACAAAACCCATTTGTATTAGAATGTATAAAATGCATCTACTCGCCGCTACATGGCATTGACCACAACGATTAAATTTCAGACAAAATAAAAAACGGCTTTGATCTTTAATATCTAGCTTAATATTGCACTTAGGACTTTTTAGGGTTCCGTAGCCAAAATGGCAAAAACGGAACCCTTATAGTTTCGTCATGTCCGTCTGTCCGTCTGTCACAGCCGATTTACTCGGAAACTATAAGTACTACAGTGATGAAATTTGATGGGAATATGTGTTGTATGAACCGCTACAAAAATATGACACTAAATAGTAAAAAAAAGAATTGGGGGTGGGGCCCCCCATACATGTAACTGAGGGATGAAATTTTTTTTTTTCGATGTACATACCCGTGTGGGGTATCAATGGAAAGGTCTTTTAAAATGATATAAAGTTTTCTAAAAAACATTTTTCTTAAAGTGAACGGTTTTTGAGATATCAGCTCTCAAAGTCGTAAAAAGTATGTCCCCCCCCCCCCCCTCTCTTATAGTTTTTGAGATAGGTTGATTTAACTGTAATTTACGGAACCCTTCGTGCACGAGTCCGACTCGCACTTGGCCGGTTTTTTATAAAAAAACAAATTGTTCGTTGTTTTACCTGCTACAATTTTTTTCTTTATAAATTTTCGATAAAACCTATATTTTTGGAGATATTTGCAAAAAAACCGATGAAAAACGTGAAAAAATTGCGAATTTTCAATTGCCAATAACTTGAAAAGTATTGGATTTTTTTTTAAACTTTAAAGACAACTTTTGCTTAAAATTAGGTATTCTATCGATATCCGAGGTTATTTTGCAAAAAAAATATTCACCCCAAAGAAGGGGTGGCAACCACCCCCAGAGGGGGTGGCGGAGTTCAAATCATATTCACTTTTGAAGTTAAGGGTAAGATGAACCTAATTCCAAAATTTCATGCAAATCGGTTCACAGTAAAAAAAATCGTAAAAATAATGCTTCAATGACTGCACTATATGTACAAAAAATATATTTTGTGCAACAATGTAACCTTATCTTCGGTTTTTCACACTCGTTCTAAACGAGATAATAAACACATATTTAGTTTATTTCAACGCTCAATTGATCATAGTTCAGGTACCTTCTTATCGGTAGCGAGCAGATAAGACGATTTATTTTAGATCAACAGCATCCAATCTCGTTGACTTTAGATCTAACCTTCGGTATGTTGTGAAACTGACCGTTTAGCAATGCTTGACAGTTGACTGGTTTTGTTAACAAAAGACACTCGAGATTATATTTTTTTTACGAAATCTGGCGAATTCTGGAGACTAAATTCTGGCAATGAGGAAAATTGTGGTCTAACAAACAAAAAGGTTATTCCGTTACACAATTTTTGTATGCATTGGGGCTGGCTGGAAACTTGTCAGATTCTCATTTTAAAATATTGCTGTTTTTGAGAGCTATTTATCGATAAAGCAAAGAGGTTTATGCCTGTTTCTAATCCGGAATACTAGAAATACGGGTCAATTGCAGCGCCAGAGGTGAATAACCTGCCAGTAATAATGCACAAATGCAATCCTCGCCGGACACATTACATTGCTGTCAAACACAATGCGATAACAATACAATTGGCATTGTAGTAATGCGTTACGGTCACCGATAGGCTAAAGACATTTTGTCATAATTAAAAGGATAAATTACGATGGAAGGATATGTTTTTTGTACTCATCTCCCTTAACTAAGTCACACTTTGGGGGCTGCTGAAAATTAGAAAAAACAATTCAATATTTTAGGGTCATCATCGTCTCCCGAGCCTTTTCCTAACTATGTTGGGGTCGGCTTCCATTCTTACCGGATGTCTATCAGACTTCCTCAACCCAGTCACTCGGGCAACCAAATACCCATTGGCTGGGGCTGGTTGTCAGACTTACTGGCTTCTGACTACCCATTATGACTGCCAAAGATGTTCAAATGACAACCTTACGTTCAATATTTTAGGGTCCACTTACGAAACAAGTGGTAACTAGGACAGTCTATCAAATGAATACTAACTTAATGTCCAAATGTCATTTAAAACTAATGTAGTATGAGGCAAAGCTACAAGTGAGGCTGATATCAATTTCACAGCTCAATAAGTCTATTTATACACCATCTGTGTTCTCGAGATAAAGTGTAATTTATCCGCGTTTATTACCTTTTATGTATCCGTGAAAAACAAGCATCGTTATCAATATTTTGCACATAGCCCTGCTTATTTCTAAAAAGAGGTACTTCTATCTTAAGACGACTGTGTTTTATTTTCATATCAAATTGTCTAAATGGCCATAAAAAAAACATTATAGTTCAAACAATATTGTTACGATTCAGGCACGTCTGGTGACAAACAAGGTTTCTTTTACAGTTTTTATTTAGCTATTGAAAATATGGCTTCATGCTTTTTCTCGACTTCTAGTCTGTCTACCGATCCGATTTTGACAATTATTTCCATAAAATGAATCAACTGTATCGTATCCTTAACTTCTGCAGCCAATCAATTGTAATACTGAAACTGCAAGCCAGTCATCTATAAATCCATACATACACGTGTTCAGCCTAAAGCGCAGATTAATCTACGTACCTTGATAGCCAAATTCTACCTAACACGTTCTTAGATATAAGATTATATTGCACTTTACACGTATTCTGATAAAAATGCACTTTACACGTAGATAGATAACGAGTTCTAAATGACACGGGGCATGCACCATATTGAAGGTCGAACAAACCTCCAAAGATAAATATAGTCTTGATTGACTAATTTGAGGACATGCTGTGCGATCTTCTCTTGTGTCATAAAAATCGTTACATTACATTTATGATTCGCGTATACTAGCATCACCACCATCATCTTCCTAAACTATTTCCAAGTTATTTGGGACCGCTGCAACATGTTTTCCGCCACCATTTCTCTCTGTTAGGCGTCCTACTAATCCAGTCTCTTCCTATTTATGTCCTCTTTCAGGCAATCAATACATCTTTTCCTTGGTCTGCCTCTGCATCCATCCACATGGAATAACATTCTTTAAAAATTGCCAGCTTATTGGTCATCTATTTAGGAAAGAAACTAAATGCTGAATCGCGCTGTTAAAAAATGTAACGCATCCTACAATTTATATTTTGGTATTAACCAGTGCCAATGATATGACAGATTTCGAACAAAACATTGTAGGTATACAAACGTACCTATTTTTACATAATCGATCGGTTTTTGTAGACGACCTTCAGGGGAACGTGAAATTTTAATGTTACGCAAACATTGTTACCGCGAGTCCGAACTGTAACGATTATCCGCATATTCAGGAAAAAACAGAAAGAATATGTATTGGAATTCGCAGAAGTTTCATAAAACTTATTAAGAAGAACATGTGTGTAGCACAAGCAAAATTGACGTTGCATAATTGCCGGTTTTTTTAGGGTTCCGTAGCCAAAATGGCAAAAACGGAACCCTTATAGTTTCGTCATGTCCGTCTGTCCGTCTGTCCGTCTGTCCGTCTGTCACAGCCGATTTACTCGGAAACTATAAGTACTACAGTGATGAAATTTGATGGGAATATGTGTTGTATGAACCGCTACAAAAATATGACACTAAATAGTAAAAAAAAGAATTGGGGGTGGGGCCCCCCATACATGTAACTGAGGGATGAAATTTTTTTTTTCGATGTACATACCCGTGTGGGGTATCAATGGAAAGGTCTTTTAAAATGATATAAAGTTTTCTAAAAAACATTTTTCTTAAAGTGAACGGTTTTTGAGATATCAGCTCTCAAAGTCGTAAAAAGTATGTCCCCCCCCCTCTATTTTTATAACTACGGGGTATAAAATTCTAAAAAAAATAGAGGTGATGCATGCTAATTAACTCTTTCAACGATTTTTGGTTTGATCAAAGTATCTCTTATAGTTTTTGAGATAGGTTGATTTAACTGTAATTTACGGAACCCTTCGTGCACGAGTCCGACTCGCACTTGGCCGGTTTTTTTCCATAGACGGGTACCTTACTTCTAATTTATATCTGTGATCTGATCACCGACAGAACTTTTACTCTTTATTATTCACATACAAGGGCTAAGTAAATCTAGAGTGACCCTAACCAACTTGAGGAAAAGCCAAACGAGTATACTTACGTTACGATAAACATTTTTAATGATCCGAGCTCTTACACGACTTCTAAAAATTACCACCTAGATCGACAGAAAAAACTGCGTTTTAGAAGAAGTCTCTAGAACTAATACTACAAAGATAAATCAATGCTATTATAGTTATCGGCACGAATATTGAGCTCTGACCTTCATCTGCGCAGAAGTAATTTATTGGGTCTCTTTTGTGGTATGAAGTGAGGCGCGGGGGCGGGCTAAAGCGGTGATTGGCCCGCAGTGCGTCGCGTCATAGCCGTCACTCGGGATTGGTTCTTTGCTAATAAATCACTTCTGCGCAGATGTAGGTCAGAGCTCAAGATTCGTGCCGATAACTATAACGTCTTTTGCTGGATTAACTTTTTTTGTGATCCTGTCAATAAATAAAAAGGAACAATACAAAAGAAACAAAACTAACCAATAGTTGGCCAAGCAGATTGTTTGGTATGCAACTGCAGACCGCAAGTCAATTGTTGAAATTAATTTATTTGCATTGTTATCATTCGGTCAGACGGGTTTCTTAGTAAACCACAATGTTTTTATTGTGGGCCGTCTGTTATCGGTCTGATGTGGTTTGCCGTGACCACATGCCGTATGCGGCAGTATTTATATTGTGTTGATAGTCCCGATACTAACACAACAAAAATTGTATTATTTTTCTTTTAGCCACATACGCAAAAGAACAAACTGAAAATATTAAATCTTGTGAAATGCTGAGGAGCGGGCATCGAAACACTATTTGAATGCAATTTACTAACAATCCTGTATATAGCACATATGTACTTCCTTATAGCACCGTCCTAGGCTTTTAATCCCAGAAACTCAAAAATACACCGGGTATTTTTAAGACAGTCGATAATTCTAGGCTATTTATTTACAATTTCTATTTCTGATCACACAATCTTATACAAGCCTTTACAATGCTTTTCTGCCTATTTGAAAACCGATTAACTACAACCGATATACTCGAAGAACAATGTAAATTAACCGTATATAATGTTAATTATTGCACACGCATTCGCTTTGGTCGCGTAAGATTCATTTTAACATGTCTTACGTGAGATTACGGAAGGCGCACGGAAAATTATGTTTCGGTAAGTTGATTGGCCCTTACAAAGTAGCAGGTTGTCTTAACCGCTTAGTTGTTTTATCACTTCTTATCTCTACGTGATGAAGAGCTCGTAAGATAAAGACAATTGGAGATACACTTGTGACAGCCACGTCATAGGTCAGCCTGGAGCGCTCTAAAAATTCGTTTTATTGTTATTTTTCTTCATGCTCGTGTGAACTGCATACACATGTAGGTAGTTCTGTTGATAAGATTACGTATCTATCGCATTATATTAACGTTCGAAGTTGAAATTCATTTTTTTTAACATGAAAAATTCTCTGACTGGTTTTTACCGGTCTGCCTGGGATGGCATTTTACTAACTTGCATATACGTTGTGATATCATTCCGTTATTAGGCTTCGATTATTTCAAACTCCCGCAATCCTTCAAAATCTTCTTTGACCGCTTTGAAGCGGATAATATGTTTCTCGGTTGGTATATTAATAGCTTATAAGTATGGCTTCTCAGATGTTGCTTAGCCTACAAAATGAGCTATAAGTGAAAATAATCATTTCAATAAAAGAAATATTTTCGGATTTCCCAAAGATCCATCTCGCGGTATCTCTGATGGTGCGATTATATCAGTTTCATGAAAGTGTCCGATAACAAGTATTTCGACAGATACGCAGTCTATCTCCTACATATAGGTATCTATTTATTTATTAATATCTGTCGTATCTGAAGGGAGTTTCTGAATATTTATCTCAAGCGGTTCAAAAGAGGAATGGAATTTTCTTCATATACCTATTTGGGAATTTATAGAATATGCAATTTTCAATCACCGCAGGAAACAAATAATCATCAATTTATGATTACTGCAAAGGCTCTCGATTCCAAATGAATGAATTCATATCAATTTTACCATTACCCAGCAACCCGTCTTCCCGAAGACAGTGGGATGAGCCGCTCTGCAGAGTAACCCGGAATAGTTTAATAGAAACGGCAATTACTCCTGCTGAGCGAGCGCGCCTACTGGCTGTGGGTAGATGGGAGTCGGGGCTTTGGCTTCAGGCACTACCGTCGTCAAACATTGGCACCATGTTTGACGATACAACTTTCCGCCTCGCTACTTGTTTACGTATAGGAGCACCGTGCTGCTCCCCTCATAGCTGCCACTGTGGTGAGGCTGTCACCAGCCTCGGACACCACGGCCTGTCGTGCAGCCGTAGTGCGGGCCGTATTGCGCGGCATGCAAACATCAATGACATTATACGTCGAGCTCTTGTTGCCGTCGGGGTACCAGCTGTATTAGAAGCAAACGGCTTGGCACGCGACGACGGTAAGAGACCAGACGGCATGTCGTTATTCCCTTGGAAGATGGGTAGGCCTTTAGTATGGGACGCAACCTGTGTCGATACTCTTGCGCCATCACACCTTCCAAGTTCTGCGTGCTGTGCTGCTGCTGCCGCTGCGGCTGCGGAGAACCTCAAGCGTCGGAAATAAAGTGGCCTTGTCGGAAACTATATTTTCGAACCGTTTGGGGTTGAAACCCTCGCGTCGTGGGGTACGAATGCCCACATTCTATTTAAAGATCTCTCTAGGCGGCTGGTTGACGCTTCTAGTGACCAGAAGGCTGGCTATTACCTCGGACAAAGAATCAGCATGGCGATCCAACGAGATAATGCTGCCAGCCTCTTGGGCACGCTCCCAGTTGACAGCGATGGGGACGAATTTTTTGACGCTTTTTAGTTGTTTGTTTTACTAGGATAGTTTTTGATTTTTATTGTAAATATGTATTGTAAATATCTATGTAAACAAATAGTCAACCAATTTTACCATTGACTTACTTGTACTCATTTACGACACTTTCATACATAAAATTATATACCTGTGTTTAAGTTTGCAGCTCCTGTATTATACTTTCATGAATGAGAAATACATTTGTTCAACAAGATAAGCCACTCACGAAGTTACTTAAAAATTAAACCGTATTGCTGATAAGACCAATACAGTCCTATCTGCGCAATCACAGCGGTAATCGACAAGCAATTAACAAATAATACGATAGATAACGTATCTTATGTAAACTTAAATAGTTGGTGATATAGCGCGTGCTTATCTGACAACTTGAATAATGAATCAACAATAGGCATTAAGTAGTGTTTAGCAATGATTATAGTGTCATCATCTGTCTAGCATTCATCTATCATTTACGATCTTCAGACTTTAGAACTTCCCAAAAGTTTTGGACTAGCTCTGTTCGTCTTAGAAGCAGGCTCTCAAATAACTTGGAGCTAAGAAAGTAGCCTTTAACAGGATAAAGAAAAAAAATATGAGGAGGACCCTCAGCTCTTCAAGTACTCGTACAGGAAATCCTAAACTTTTCAAAAGAGCAGGAAATCTTCTGCATCTCACAATTGCTTTGTAGTAGTAGACTAGAATCAGTTTACTTCTAAGTTTGCCAAAAAAACATATCACAAAAACGCTTCTAATAACAGAAGAAGTCTAGTAATTTTTAGCTACCAATGTTCAAGCATTCATGCAAATTTTGAAGACCCATTCACACGATGACCCGAACGTGTATAACAACGAACGATGCGAACTATAAAAAAACGCCCTATTTGGTTTCTCTTGACATGTGATTATCTCAAATCCGGTAGACGAGTTGAAAAGTGATAGTTAATAAATTATCACTTCATGCACTCTGTTATCCGTGACCTCAGCTTTAATTAACGCTTTTCCACGTGAGTTTTTTTGCAGATTTATAATGCGTAAATAAACTGCTACTTATCTGCATTTATCTTTGTTTAAATTCCTGGCTGAAGTTCTTACTTTAAGCCATCGAATAAAATTAAAGTTATGCAATGCTGACAACAGAAAGTATGCCCAATCCCTCTGCTGGAATCTAAAAAACGCCCTGAGATTTACGGCGAGCCGAACTGATAACTTACAAACTATTGAAATGTTTAAGAAACATGTTATTACCCATACAGTTTAACAACCTTCACTGTTTTCGGTTACTGGATTACCTACAGAAATACAAATCTAGTTAGCATCCCAGGGTGAGGGCATAACTCCCAGAACTATTCTTAACCAGAATAATTACTCATGCAGCCTATTCGTCCAAGCTTGTTACACAAATCCTATAAGCGGTGACCCTCGCGTATCAGTCGCACAGATTAGATACAGTCGATCCCGTGATATTGACAGCCTATTGTTGCTAGCAGCACTACAGACTGATGGAAAACTTGATAACCTTGAGATAGTTCGTTTACTTTAGTGCATTATATGGACTTTGCTACGAGCTGTAGTTATGTGATGAATTTTCCAAAAGCTGATGTTCTAAGGAAAAGTTGCAAGACCGCTTTGTAAATATTACAAAAACATTAATTGATCTCTTCCGATGTGCCTTAAAAAATATATCAACTGCCAGAACTTTCTGGTCCCTATGTTTTCGGTCATGCTTGTGTTTTTCATTTTCTTAAACCTGACAGACTTGGCTGGGGCTGGTTACCATTAGGCGTAGATACACATCACATAGCCATGAACTGATGAAATTTTTTAAAAGTGCTCAAATGTTTTAGTACCTGTATTTTACATCTTTCTAAAATATACAACCAAGTCTCAATCTATGTACAAGCAGTTACTTGAAAACGCTACTTATGGTCTATCAACTTGTCCTCTAAATGTATTTTCCATTCGTCATGTCATGAGCCATAACCAGCCTTCTAATATTTATTTTCCATGCACACTAAGTTTCAATCGTTTTCCATTTCAGCTGGAGCATCTATGCTAAGGATACTGCTGAGCTTCGCAGTGGGCGGTCTACTGGGCGACGTGTTCCTACATCTGCTGCCCGAAGCCTGGCAGAACGATCTCAATAATACTAAACGTAAGTTTTTTTTATTTTGTCAAGTCTAAATTAAGAATTACCAGTGTCAAGACGATAGGCCCATATAACTTCTATATCATAAAGCAGGCGTGACTTTTCTCTGGACGATCGTGTCGGATTGCCGTCCTATCGGACTTTGAGGGAATAGAGAGTGCACCTGTATCTGCGCTTTGGTTGTGAATTCTTCACAATATCAGCCAATTGCTAATTATAAGAATTCTAATTTGTTTGGGGTCAATCAATATCGAATGTCTTCAGCTTATGATCTTTTCAGCTTCTAGCAATATACTCCATAACGTCACATAATGTACCCATTTCTGTATCAGTCTTCCTCCTTTTACATTCAATCAGTATTTAGATACATAGAACGATAATCGTCGTTACGATCTTCAATGTATGTATTTATTTGTTCCTTATAACGACTATGACGAATGTTCAAATGCTTACATTTGCATATAAATGAGTATCAGACCGTCAAGTATTATTTCGATTACGTTCGCGACCTATTTCGCTTTATGTTCAAGGGCTTGTGAATTATTTAACTTATTTTTATTCCGTTAGGCATGTAATTAACCTAGCCTTTTGCCATCGATCAATAAATACCGTAAATAAAAAGTTACATTATTTGAATAATTTTGCCTTTACAGGCATTTTCATGGTCTCATTGAACAGCTTAATCTAGTAGTAGTAACAAGAGTTCTATTTCCTTCTCTTCGCCTCTTCTCTCCCTCTCTTTCTCTGTCTCCTTCTTAAGTCTTGTTCTTTGTTCTAGCTTAGAATACGGTACGGCCAATGAACTATATGTATGTACCTATTAAAAGTCGAGACACATTATCTGGTTCGTGTTTAAAAAAATACATGACTCATTCTGCAACATATTTTTTTTTATCACTTGTAAACAAAAACGTTTCTATACTTCAAGTTTTTATACCGAATTGATGAAGAAGTAAATAGCTTACGGCTTCCTGATTCTACATCAACAAGTTTACATTATGTTACTGAACAATGGATTTGGTTACAATCAAATTTTGTCGCTTCCTAAGCTTACAATATAACAGTGTTTGGTTCAGGCATTGTAGTCCTAACCTCTATTTACTAGCACAAATTTCCCTGGTCTGCTCACAGTTTTACTAGCATAATTGTGATCATTTATAACCCAAAACCGCGAATGCGTCCGATTTTTTAAGTTTTTTTGTGTTAGACCTTTTTATCGAGGTAGGCTATAGCACATGGCACGGCAATAATATTTATTACAGGCCATTTATTTATCCAGTTGTTTATTAGTTGTTCCCACTGGACGCAGGTGAAACCGTTGGCGGAATCTAGTCACTAAAATTAAATGGAAGGAAGGCTCATAGTAGTTACGCTACTCGTATAGTATGATAATACATATCAAATTACCACAAATAGTTACACCGCGTAATACTAGCTCAATGTCAAGAATTCAACATCAGCATTCTATGCCGTAATAAAAAGTATCTTACGCTATAAGTATGTATAAAACTACTTCATACACATGTTTTAAGAAAATTATCAACATATTGTATTAAATGTGTCACTTTATTGTCCTTCGCCAGTGAATCCCCTACAAAACAATATCAATTAAAACAATAATGTTAACAGAAATATGTACTTATCTTTTAAATAAAACTGATAGGGGGAATAACGTTTAGAACTTAGGAGAAGTATATAGGACTTTTCCATCATTCTATGAATGATTTGCCGTCATCCCGCGGTTTCTACCGAATCCCGTGGGAAATACTTCCCGTACCGTACCGGTGAAAGTATAGTATAATAAGTATAGCCCTTGTAACTAGGGAAGTATGACTTTCCAACAGTGAAAGAATTTTTCAAATCGGTCCAGTGCTTTCGGAGGCATTACGGTACAAACAAACAAAAAATGTTTCTTCTTGTTTAGAGAAATGCAAGTTAACATTAATTACAATTCTTTCCTAATTAAATTTTAGTAAAATTGATCCGCCCTACAATGCTCAGACAGATTGAAAATGCAGCCATTGTCAATGAGTCAAAAGTCACGGCCAAAGTTCAATAGTAACAATTTTCACGGACGAACCGCCTATAAAAACAATGTGTAAAATGCTAATAGGTATGCATAGTTAGCATAGTTTTAGTACAATGTAGCTGTTTGCATACAGATAACGCGGTAAGTCTATTGTCAATGCTGACGGGCGTACATAATGACTTTTTCCGTATTTCTAACCTTTTGGCGGAAGAAAATGTTATCATTAATGTTATATTGTTAGGATTATATGGATAAAAAGATTTTTTACTGTATGTCCTTCCCGCTTCTGGTCTCTATCCATCCTAAGATTTTCTGGAAGGGATCGCTAAGTCATGTTCTTTAATATTTTTAGGATCAGTTATAAATTGGTATACAGAATAAAGTTAACATTATTGTTAGTTGCCTTCGGAATAATAGTCATCGAAGTGCATTATAAAAATCTTAAACTTGGACAAATCAAGTCAATCAAAAATCATAAAAACAGTCGAAGATCGAAGGTGGTCGATAAGTATCGGCAAAAACGACAAGATACTAGAAAGAATAGAACAACAAAATACCTGTTGACATTGTTAACACAAAACCGAACTAGTTTTAAACTTGAACAACAAAGAAAATAAACTCAGAATTCATAGAAACAAACAAAGCTACAGACTATCTGATTTCCGTATCACATTTCCTACTGATTTGCTGGCTCAGAACATGTTGAGAATGACCCGAGCAATGTCATTGTATCGCCGATAACCTAGTATTGCATAATACGTGCATTCATTCATACGACTGTAGCCACATGCACTGAAAGTTTAAACATGATTTGAGAAACTAATAGTTCGGAGTGTATAGATCAGCTTTTTTCAACGAAGTTGTTGAATGTATAATACCGTTTAATTTGGGATTATTCAGGATTTATGCTTTGATGGGAAATCATCAAAAATCTCCCGTTGTGGGTTAGCAGCATGGGGTAGTGTCAGACTCTTACTGACTAAATCCTATCATGTTCTTTCTGGAGTATTTTATGTACCAGGACCGCGGTAACTCTTTCGAACAATCCCACAGCATGTTGAATTGTGAAGTGACTTCATTTGATGACACTACTCTTACTGAATGTTTCTTTTGGAGCCCTTAGTGTTCTAGTAGGAACGGACTTAGACTGTTGTTAGTTGCTTATAATCAGCCATACAAATACGGGCAGTTCAGTTGGATCATTCTCCGTCTTCACCACACAGTAATGGTTTTTCAGGCACGTTCAGGTCTCCAGAGACCTGGTAGGCAGATCCCTGTAATGTGTATGGTCGGCTTGAAATTGCGTACTGAGATAGTTAAGTTCTATATCTCTGGTGGATAGGTTTCCCGAAGACCTGCATGCAAAGTAGGTATACAGTAGTAGAAAGATTTTAATACATTACTTCAAAGTATATTTTCGGTACATGGCTACGACAATTTCCGTAGATTGCAGACGTATGCAGCGCCACATTGAAGTGCCAAGTTGCACTGGACATTGATTCAAAGAAAAAGATCGTTTTCCTCAAGATACGGATGCACATTATTATTTATGTTAATAAACATTGCTGGCCTATTTATAAATTGTTGGTTAACATTGTTGAGGTTTTGTGTCGCCAAGCCTCGTTCATTTGTTGCTGTGGTTTGTGGTTTTGAGGGCTTGTTTTAGATATTTAATTGTTGTGGATTTTTATTAATAAATACACTTTATATGTTATTGTGTACCTACATGATTATGTGTTATTAAGTAAGCCTCTCACATATTCTAGTTCTAGAATAGTTAGATGGTGTTCTTTATGGTATTTCTATAAAACAAACTTCAATACTTAAATCAGCTTCAAAGAGAATTTGCTCTAAAAGCCATATTTAAATGCAAAATGGTCATAACATAACCACTTAACCAAGCCGATTAATTTTTAACCGACTTCCCAAAAAGGAGGAGGTTATCAATTCGGCCGGTATGTTTTTTTTTTTTTTTTTCTATGTATGTACATCGATTACTCCGAGGTTTATAGACCGATTTACGTGATTCTTTTTTTGTTCGACTCGGAATAGCTGCCAGTTGGTCCCTTAGTCACCAGGTCCGGATCTGATGATGGAAACCCTGAGAAATCTAGGGCAACCTTCGAAAGTTGTAGGCATACATAGGGTAAAAACTTGATAGTCAGATGTACGCCTAAAAGCACTATTCAACAGTGAAGATTTGGAGCTGATCTGATGATGAAAACCAGAGAGGGTCGAGGGAACTCGACAACTGAATATGTAAACTCCCTCGTGTTTGGGCTTAAATTATTTGTATTGACAAGACCTTTGCAACAGTGAAGGTTTGAAGCTGACCTGATGATAGAGACCAGAGAAAGTCGAGGGGACTCGACAACTGAATATGTAAAATACCTCGTATTTGAACTTATATTCTTTGTATTGATGAGAACTTCCCACTTGTATGGATAGTGACAACTATACGTATCACTGAAAAGCTTTAAATAAAAAACTTTTTTACAAAAAAATTAAACCGACTTCCCAAAACACTAAAAAGCAAAAAAAAAAACTATTTTTAGGTGCATCGGCCTAGAAGTCGGTGGCAAAAATAACTTAGTAACATCCATTAGACACCGACTTCTAGGCCGATGCACCTAAAAATAGTTTTTTTTTTTGCTTTTTAGTGTTTTGGGAAGTCGGTTTTATCCAAATAGTCTATGTAGACTATTGTTGAATGTTCCGACAATCATATAAATATGTAAATAAACAAAGCCGATAGGAATCCTTGCCACTAAATCACAGCACGTTGTTTCAATTAGTGGTAATGGTAGTAAATTGTAGGTGACAACTTCTGGGGGACTGCATAACCAATCAAATGGCTTGCAACTGTAGTGTCAGTCTTCATAAAAATGTGTATTTATATGTCAGTGTTGTTAATCATAAAAAACCTTATGTGTTGACCAAATGATTTGTAAAAATATATCTACATCAACTTATGACCCCCCAACCTAGACTGAAAATTTGAAGTCCGCCGATAGTTTGATCGGATGCCTCAATCAGTAAAGAGAAGAATTAAAGTGCCCACATTATATCCAGCCACAATATACCTATTTCTTTTTAAAAAGAGTGTCTATGGAGTTTCGTGCCGTCTCTCCATTTGACCAAGTTTTTGGAACCGTGCAAATAGTGTGACTTCATAGGTGCCTGCAAAGGCCTATGTGAAATAAAAACATTTTGATTTTGAGCCACTATCGGCCAAAATTTTTATAGCTACAAATAAAAAAAAATACAAATATTAAAAGATAATTACAAACAAAAAAAGTTTCAAAATGTCGTTATTACCATTTCATTATCAAAATGTTTACATAACAATGATTGTCAATGATGGGTAATTAAGTAATTAAACAAAGTTTTGTAATTAAGATTACCATGTCAGATACGATGGCTTTTACGTAGAGATATTTTTATTACTAGTAGGCGTGTTACTCGGTCACCGACATGACTTTATAGTTTTACTGGCTAAAAATAACACAGCTGCCTACTTACGTAAAGATATTTTCGCGATGTGCATTGTTTTAGTGAAAAAAAAAACTATTTAGTAACTCTTCTAATACGTAGTTAGTATGTATGCCATTTAGAAATTATTTAAGTATAGAGTAGTATTTATTATGTGATTTATTTATTGCATCAGCTGTGTACATAATTGATATTACATATAACTATGATTGCACACAACTGCAATATACCTAATGGTATTATAATTAAGTATTTTTTTTTGCCATAAGAAAAAAAATAAGTCATCCAACTAACACCTATTTATACGTACATCATTTACATATGTACTTGCAAAGGTTACGACATACAAACATTATGTAAGTTTACATAGCACGAGAATAAGCACATATGCACTACTACACTAGCTATTCTCTCACTCTCTTATTATATAAATCAGACACCACCGAGTACATACTAAAATCAGGACCAAGATCCGATCAACACCAGGACAATATTTCTAAATAAACAACCCATCCAAAGACTGACCGCGGCAAGTCAATAACCACTTCAACATAATCAGCAAAAAGTACAAATTGTAGTTGACTCGCATAATCACTTGTAATGAAGTAGGCATTCCACTAATTTCTGATACAACAATGACAAACGCACGCGCACTCATTTATATTATACACACAACTGAGGTTGAGGTTTTGTGTCGTCATCCACGCAAGTCATTTCAATAGGTACTCTAATGCCGTTGTTTTAAAGTAGAATATTGTTTGGATTAGCGCGAAGTTTTGTGTTCCAACCGATAGTACGCTGTGTAGTAAAAAGTAAACATTGTGAATCATGCTGTCTGTTCGATCAATCATAGTAACTGCTAACTGGTATTATATTATTGTTTATATCTATTTCTTGAAGGCTATAAAATGCATTTTTGTATATTAATATCTGAAATACAGGAAACTTCCCGAGTACACCTTTTTTGTACAGTGTTCCTTTGTTATTGCTAGGTATACGCTTAACATTGTACTAACGTAGGACATCGAGTTGCCCATATCGAAGTGCCGAGGGAGGACCCTTTACTTCCAGTCCTTTCAGTCAAATAACTTTGATCCTCTGAATTTAGCCACATGAAGCCTTGCACATGGGCAGTAGTATTTTCTTGTCCATTTTGACTATAGTGAAGTAAGTAGCAATCTTGTAATCTGTGTCAGCGAACTTCAGACAAGCAAAGCTAGTCGAAGAGACTGTAACTGTTCGGTTTCCAGTCTGACTAGATGTCGTCGATGTTTTCCTAGATAAGACTGATACGCTATCTGACCTCTATAACGAGTATTCTTACAGTTATTCTAGGCTGAATGGGAGCGCATTCAACTTTTGCTCAGTGGGTTAAAAATAAATCTGTAGGGCTCGCTTATCTAACTACGAAACACGATTAGCAATTCAATAGATTGAAAACTTCGCGGTATCTCATGAATGTCCGGTTTTTGTACGTTTATAGCCGGTTTAATATACGATTAGCTGTTTTCCGCGGTGTCACCTGTGTGCCTATTTTCCATGCTCTGAATAAAATATAGCCTGGCATCCATGGATAGCGTGGCTTCCCAACAGTAAAAGAAATGTTCAAATCAGTTCATTAGTCTTGGAGACTTGGGCACAAACAAACAAAAGAAATATATATCATACTAGTAAAGATAGATAAGTATTGTTCATTCTATTTTTAGGAGATAAAACACCAATAGAGGTCATCAGAAACCGGCTGTTTACTAACAGAACTTCTTTAATCATGTTTAGTATGTAGTCGCGGAAATTAGCCTCAATCATGTAACGTAACACTCGGGTTCTTTTATAAAAAAGCAAACTAATCCCACTTATATGCACACAGTAAATAAATAACAGGCTGACAACAATGAAAATGAATACAATAGTAATAACAGTTAATCTATGTTTGCTTACGTAGTAGGCTATTTACAGATTATTTATTGATCGAACAATTACACAATGTTTGCACAACTTTTTGATAATTACGTCCTATATTTGGCTGACACTGACCCCTGTCTGTTTCATCCAAAAACTGACGTAATATTTTCAGTTGTTTTACAGTTCACCGTATCGTGAATCATTCTAAGTTTGCAAGTCATGTACAAATCAGGGTTGTAGTTTATTCAGTTTCAGTCGAAAACTACTACACAATATAATTACATGTCTTGTAGGGCCCTGCGAATTGCCCCATATTCGCTTTCCATATAATGTTGTCCTCCTAGCCGATTACCGGCTACGGCGGCTGTTCTCATGTACAACTCTGCAGGAGATAATAGAGGTATTATAGTGCACAAACATTTGCGCAGACACAGGTGCACTCACTATTCCTTCACTCTAATAGCCCGATGGGACGGCAATGGTAATCCGACACGAACAGAGGGAGATCAGGTGGAGGACCGTCATTTACGTGCTCACTCTCTCTCTCTCTCTTTCCTTATAGCCAATACCCAAGTAAGTTTATTGCGACACATTATTCATATTATTTTACCAATAAACACTGGGAATCTCCCTAAAAAAGAACAGGACTTCGAAACCATCCTGCCTAATTTAACTAAATCCATTTTAATCCATTTTAACTAAACTACATTTCCCACCCACAGCGGGCGAGCACGTCTCCCTAAAAAGCGGACTATGGTGCCTCTGCGGTATGCTAGTCTTCATAGTCGTGGAGAAACTCTTCGCTGCCACCGAACAAGACGAAAGCGAGGAAGAATCGCCCGAAGAAGAACAAGACACCGTCAAGCAAAACGGGACTAAAATCAAACAGATTGAGATTGAAGAGATTGAGAAGCTTCTTAACTTGGAAAGACGGCAGAGAGGCAAGAGTATAGGAGAAGGTATTTGTGATAGCAACGGCGTGGTGACGGCGAAGGAACTGTATGATACATGTGTCTTCAATAATAATACTAAAGGTCAGTAGTAGTTGTTATTGATTGTGCTTTTATTGCTTGTCAGGATGACTGGTAGATTTTTTCTGTGGGTATCAACACACTCTTTAGTATTGATTATGATAATTTATGCTCCTGAAAGTGATGTACGTGAACCTATTAAACATTAATCCTTTAGACTGGTTAGGATCCTACGATCTATTCAATCGATTGACTCCCAAAGTGCTATGGGGTATGGAGCTAGGGCCAACATCAAATTTTAAGGCCCCTCGAAGCAGACATGATATATTTTTGCCACAATTCTCCACGCTAGAGACCTTCTTATGATACAAGATTGCCTAGCCTTTTCCCAACTATCTTGGAGTCGGCTTTCAGTTTAACCAGCTTAGTACCAGGTCTTATACGGAGCAACTGCAATAAGGTTTACATGACCGTAATAATTTATCATAACTGTATCTTCCAGGAGTATGCTGCAACTCAGTAGCAACTCAGAACGGCAACACTCGCTGCAACAGCAAGGGTAACAGATGGATGGGGCGCTGCCTGCTGCGCGAGGCGCGGGAGCAGGCACTCAAAGCCACCAAGGAGAAGTCCAACAAGAAAGACGTGAGTTACTGTGTGTTACAAGACTATACCTTCTGCCTGTGGCTTCACTCGCTGCAAGTTCATGCGGAATAGGCTACGATGGTGTTGAAGTATGCGGATAAAAATTTGCCCAGTTTGGCTACTAGTTTTGGTAGATTTCACACGATAATCATGCTGTGCGTAACTGTTGTGCCGAAGATTATATTCAAAAGCTTTTATGTTTTGAGTTAAAAGCTTAATAAAATATGTAATTTTAGCAACTATACAAATTATTATTATCTTAATAAAAATCCTTAGAAAAAATAATCTCAAAAGGGCAAAAATCCAGAACTCTATAGTCCCTTGGTCTGGTAGAGACACAAAATCTTAAGAATGTACTTATAGCAAGTCATTTGTGTACTACGTTCCAGGTGGCAGGATACCTTAACCTGATGGCGAATTCTATCGACAACTTCACTCACGGGCTGGCTGTGGGAGGGTCCTTCCTCGTCGGCTTCCGAGTTGGACTGCTTACAACCTTCGCTATACTCGGTAATTATCATTATTGCATCCTGAGGGAACTACTTTCCGTGCCCGGATCGTCACCTGGTTCTAAGCTACCTCCCCACCAAGTTTCCAGCCGTGGAAAAAACCGTATAAAGTAACCAACACAAAAATTATTTATGATTCAGTGCTGCCTCCTGAATTGGGGAGTGCATGTTTCTAAGGAGGCTTTTATTGTTGTTAAATATATAAAACGTTTTCAATTGACTGTTTCAGTTCACGAGATCCCTCATGAAGTTGGTGATTTCGCTATCCTACTGAAAAGCGGGTTTTCTCGGTGGGAGGCGGCTAAGGCGCAACTGGTGAGTTTGGCTATCGATTATTTAAACAGGAATAAACTAGAATGCATGTTAAATATCGGTTTATAAATATATTTGGCAAAAATTAGCTTTTTAAAGTCATCAACCTGAAAAGAAAAATATATTTAAGATATGATTAATAAGTGCATCAGTCGTTTGAGATCCATTTGTTTATGTGCAGGCGACAGCGGCAGCAGGTCTGATCGGCGCCATGACGGCAGTTATATTCAGTGGTGCTAGGAACTCTATTGGTGAGTCCTATGTATCTATTGAACTGGAAACAAAAGCGAAACTGCGAGCCAGTTACCTATGGTAACGTTTTAATGTTAAAATGTGTAAAGTACAAAAAAGTTTATTGGTTAATACATTTGTATCAAGAAAAATTGCATAATTCTGTTTCAAAATAGAAACTAAACCAATTAACATACTCTCAAAAGATGCCTATACTTAAATTAAAACCCTCATTTCTTCTTTCAGAGGCAAAAACATCCTGGATAGTCCCGTTCACAGCGGGCGGTTTCCTCCACATTGCTCTGGTCACCGTCTTACCTGACCTCCTCCGAGAACCTGACAAGATACAATCCCTCAAGCATCTCGGAGCCCTGGTCTCTGGGATACTCATCATGGCTGTCATGACCTATTACTTCGGATAAGATGGACTGGATCCCAAGACATGAAGACAATCCCAAGAATATGAAGAAAGAAACAGGAATTTGTGTTGTGTGAGTGTGTTGGTGATGAGAATTTTTTGTGAGGTGTTGAAGTGTGGGAATATTTATTTTAATGTTGCCCTAAAGTTTGATGGTTTAATGGGCAAGTTTTTGGATAAAAAAAAAATCGGTGTGTTAGCTCTATCAGGCGTAGATTTGAAAAGCGTTATACCAATTTATAAGTACGTACAGTTTTCCATGATAAATGAATTAATTAAACAGACAGCACGTCAACCTACCTAAATCTGTCAAATCTTTCAATAGATTTTCAAGCTTATCACAATAGTGGAAGGTTAGATTGGTTAAATTGATAGATATTGATAGGTTGACCTGCTGGCTTCTGAACTACTAATATCTACAGCTCGTTACATATCTGAGCTTATTCATAAAAATGAATGATGTTGTAAATATAAATACTGTCATCAGTGGCTATAAACTTAGGAATCATATATTTTTATATTCTTAAGATAAATCGTCCCATAGGACACTAAATGAGTATTAATATTTTTGAATTTAACTTAGACTGTGAGTAAGTGGAAGTTAAGTTACAACTGTAGAATTTTAAGTAAATAATACTCCGATAGCGTACTAAGTGATACGTAAATATTTTGAAATAATATTTTTCTGTACTGGTAACACTCCCAGTGTTGCTCGCTGCAGTCGAGAACATAACTTTTTGAAACTAAGAGATGGTGCATATCTGGCTCAACATGCGGCGCGTATGATCGGTCGCGTAATGCCAAAACAGACAAATATACGATAAAACATTCAATCATTGACACCTAACTGATGATGCGTTAGTGCGTCGATCATACATTTTCCGACAGATATGAACCTTCCCTAAATGTTTTAAAATCAGACAAAAAACAATCGTATTTATTCATTTTACTTTATTCCTTAAACTATGTATGAAAAATATATTTTCTTTTCGAATATAATGGTTGCTATAATAATATGTAAAGTTTATAGCTAACTATCGAATTGTACTCCACTAAGTAAATGTACAAACGTATTTAGATATTAATCACTTATTTAAAACCAAATCACACTATGTTATGTAGTTTTAAGCTATCATTTTTGATTAAATGTTTTATTTTGAGTTTTATACGATCTCAGAAAATACAAGAATACTTTTAAAAGTAATTGAAAAACAAAGTTACAAAATCGTTGTTGAGGTCTCTAATACTTGAAAATTACATTAATCAATAAAAAAATGTAAATTATTGTAAATACTATGGAGTTAAGAACTTAGTTGCCTAGTGGTTTAAGTACCAGCCTCTCAAGTATGAGAGTGCGGGATTGATTGCAGGTCAAACAAGTATACCAAGAAAATATAGGGCGCAATTTAATACTGGACAGTTACATTTTTTTTTGTTTTTAGAATGTAATAGACTTAATTGCGATGTTAATTAATGACTACGGTCTTTGCAATTCGGCTGAAACTTCAAGTAAACAAAAAGGTATATTATTAGTAATATTTTAGTCATATTTCTTTACAGTAATACATATTCCGCAATTAAGTCCCAATTGTGTATAAATATTTGTACAAGTTACGAAAGTTTAAAACCGATAAAATTGCAATTAATTTATATCAGGAACAAACCGTCTTCATGTAAACAATAAAAAACTTAGTCCCTTAGCAAATAGTACAAACTCCACTTGTAATATTGTGATAGATTTCTAGTTATTCATATATTTTTTGTTATTTCCACATTTAGAGATGCAGTCGTTTTTGTTATTATATTTCAATTTATTTTTCGCCCGTTTCTATACACGTAATCATGCATTTTAGTTATTAATAAAAATGTTGCTAGCGAGTGCATTTAGACAAGTAGCTATATTAAAAATTTAAAATACCTACGTCAATTCTAATTTTGTATCAAATTTTTTGTACGTTCTCTAATGATACGTAAGAATTTCAATTTTTTCGCTAATTGCACTTGATATAATATAAACAATTATGTATCTACAATGAGTAGCCATTAAAATATATTGTGATAAATAATGCCATTTACGAGTATTTTAGTCGTGAGAACGACGTTACTATTAAGAAAGTGTTAAAAGTCAATAAAATTATCAGAAGCAGTCTTTTGTTATTTTATTTCATTTTTTACAACATCCATCGCGCGTCCACGCGATATGTTTATGGTCTCTGCACACAGCGGGCGCGGCGCGGCGGGACGGGACGGCGACGCGACGCTGAGCAGTTGTAATGTACTAGATATTACGGAGGCCGCCACACAGAGCCGTCCCGCTCGGCGTGACGTGACGTGACGATCTAGTACATTGTGCCGCGTCGCTGTCCCGTCCCGCCGCGCCGCGCCCGCTGTGTGCAGAGACCATTAGCTATTATTAATTTTCTCCTCCATTCTTGCATTTAGAATCAATCAATATAATATATAAAAATGAATTGCTGTTCGTTAGTCTCGCTACAACTCGAGAACGGCTGGGCCGATTGAGCTGATTTTGGTTTTAAAATGTTTGTCGTAGTCCAGGGTAGGTCTAAACGGTGAGATTTTGAAGATTCCCGGGACGGGAGTGATTAGACAAAAACCAACTTACGGAATGCCGCAGAACCACAAAAGTAAAGTACTAGGACAGCAGAATTTACCGGAGTATAAGTATACCAATAACGAAATATTGATAATTTCGATGCAACTGCTCACCATGTACCAGGGCGGCAAAAAATACACCGGGACGCGGATGAAACCGCGGGGAACGGCTAGTCTATCAATAAAACACTGTTATTTTGATTTGCATTTATTTCCCAATGTAACAATTTACAATAATGATACAATGAGCTTATTTATTTATTTTCTACATTAGACAAACTCGTGATGACACAGTCCGCGGTAGAGACTTAATGTTTTACACGAACTACAAGTAAATAATCACAATAAAACGTATTACTGTAGTTTCATAGTTCTGCACACAATATTGCTCGTAATTTTTATAAAATATAGCCTTTTTCAGGGATAATATAGCTCTCGAGCAATGAGTTTCTAAAATCAGTTCAGTGATTCTTGATTCATTACATACAAACCTTTTACAGAATCAGAATTTATTTTTATTGAAAACGTTTCAAATTACAGAAGAGACCTAAAGTGCACAAGGGTTCAGTTAAATCGACAGATTTATTTATTTTCGTGCTAAGCGAAAAGCAAGTTTGACTGTCCTTGTTAAGATTTTAAGTTCTGCCTTATTGAAATGAAGTGTGCCAAATAAACTAAAATGGCACAAAAATATATACATATTTTATTTTAATGTGTGTTATAAAATAGTAAGTAAAGTAACTCCATTTAGAAGTTGAAAACTTACCGTTTAACTACGAATCTATCGACACACACATTAATATTACAGACTATCCTTCATCTCGAGATATATTAAATTCTGAATATAAGAACACATTGAATTGAAGTTTATGGACCATCTCTATCTAAAAGTTATAAATACTCCAATTTACTTATGCACGCATAGATAACGATATTTCGAGATTCCATAGACTTCTTGAAAATACAGAATGTTTTGTTTGAAAAATAACCTATATTTGTCTATTTTTTTTCGCTCGTAAGTTTTAAAATCACATTTGACTGTCTTTTGCTTGAAGTTTGATATTGCTTATGAAAACATCCTGCATTTGTTAAATATACAATATTATATTTTTTCTTTTGAAATAAACACATAAAATAATACTAAGGTTTAATATAAGCGGCGTAGCTAAGTAACTTTTCAATATTCTTTATTTATTAAAACCAAATGAAACTAATAATCATGAAATCTGTATTTCTTGCACTTGATGTTTGAAAATGAAGCTGCCCTGCATAGTTACAAATCACCATGTTTTTTTACCTCAAATTGAAAAACGGACACATTTTGGAAGTTTTTATACCAATATTTTTTCTAGCCACGCCAAAACAAGGTGATAATAATTTTCCATATAATTTTTATTTTTTATAGTTAAGACATTAGACATACTAATCGTCGCGTAAATGCTAGCATGTACATAATATAGGGGATGCAGTATAGTATATACATTATATAGTAAATAGGTTTTTACATGACGTAGACTTTCTCGACGCGTTTCATACAGAATACCTCCTTGGTTTTCGGGCAGATGATGGAGCCGTGTTCCTTCATCATTTCTTTTAGAGCCTGAAATAAGCCATGAAATTGTATGAATGGTAAAGAAGTAAAAATAAAGTTATTTTAATTTTTTAAATCTATATAAATAAAATTATTGTTGTCTGATTAAAACTCGAGAACGGCTGGGCCGATTGAGCCGATTTTGGTTTTAAAATGTTTGTAGAGGGCCAGGGAAGATTTAAAAGATACGAAGTTCGCGGGGTCAGCTAGTTATTAAAATAAATATTGTAATGACTTTTTAATAATCTAAATCTAAATTATAACTGGATTTAAAAAAAAAAAAACATTTATGGGGTTTATACATTGTTGAATTTCAGTATAGTCGGACGCAAATTTTAGATTATTATCAAAGAGGTCCAAATGAGCGTCAGGAGTCGAGGCCCAGAATTTAACGTGCCGAAACACGTATAAAATCGGCATGATACACAAACATCCTCAAGCGAAATATGCCAACATCAGGCTAAACTTTCTTTCAGGTCTATCTGTTGATGTTCTCATTACCACAAATTTAGTTTTAGCTACATTATACCGAAATATCTTACCTTTTCACCATAAACCTGTCCATTAGGCAGCACCATGGGCTGGTTGTGTTCGTTGAGCGGAGCCCTGGAGATGCGACACAGAAGCCGCGAGTGCGACACGTGCGCGTGTGGCAGTGTTCGAGCCAGTGTGCACAGGGGCGGCTGGCAGGCGGGGCATGCTGGTACCTGAAGTTGTAAAACATTTTTAATGAATTTATTTGTTTATAGTTACCGACATTTGATTACACTATTGCAATATAAAATAAATACATGTAATAAATGCTTATAATGTCGAGACACCTTTTCACACACGGTCGGTTAGCCCCATGGTAAGTTATTAATTAACTTGTGTTATGGGTGCTAACACAACTGATAAACTACATATAGCTACACATACACATATTTATTTATAAATACATATTGTAACGCCCAGATCACGACCATACAAGCATACTTTACACAAATGTCGACCGAACCGAGAATTATATGCTCATTTTGTTAAGGGTATTTATGCGTCTTATATTTTTCGCAATAAAACTCATTTTCTGTCAAATATGGAACCTCCGTTTCGGCAGTCCGGCATGGTAACCATTGCGCCGTTAAGGTCGTTTGTTTATAAAAATACTCAACTGATCTGAAAAATTCTTTCCCTGATGAAAAGCTACACTCTTCTCGAGTAACATAAGCTATATTTTCTCCCGGTACGGGCAGTAGTTTGGTAATAAAAATATCTTAATCGTTACCCTAGCAGCTCCACATTGAGGAGTGTGCAGTGCAGCGAGGCCGAGCTGCAAGGCTACGGGCAGGGCGGGCAGCTTGGCGGGGTGCAGCAGCCGCGCGTGCTCCCAGCGGAACTGTTCCACCAGCCCGGTCCAGCGACCCGTCTGCAGGAGCGAGCGGTATGGTTCTACCTCTGGAATAGGAAATTGTATATTTGTCAGTCTTATGTATGTATGGTATCTTTTTCATGTACTGATACAGTTTATAAGAATACTGTAAAATGACAATGTAAACTACATAATAAAGAATGAAACTGCCTGACCAAAGCATCGATGCACAGCTGAAACCGCTGGATGTATATATTTGCACAAATAATGTATCTACGAGTGAAGTGCCAGGTATCCGAGAACGATGTCGTAGATAGAGCGAAGTGGTGAAGACAAATTGCTGACCCCACCCACCATATGGGATAAATAGCTGGAAAGAGAGAGAATCTATCGACGGTTATCTAGTGCAAATAGGCTCGATTTTTTAAACAAACAAATATTTCGAGTTTGTACATACAAACATATATGTAACCTCAAACAAGATTTTTATACATAAAAATCTGTGGTATTCATTCCTAAAATCTCTATTTCATATGTGAAGTTCTATGTCTAACTATGAATGTACTAACTAAATAAATAAATGTATTACCTGTATCTTTAGGGAAGGCGAGCATGCCCATGCAGTGTTGTATGTCTTTGAGCTGATCTTCCTCATAAGTAGAGAAGTGTTTCTTGGCGTAGCGCACCGCCTCCAGGCGCTTGTCTTCGCGCACCAGCTCTATGAACTCCTGGAATGTATCGAATATACATATAAGTTGGTGAGAAAAATAATAGTTAAGTTTTAAATAATTTAAAAGTTGGGTTGTTATTCTGGCTAAAAAGGCGACATATTATGATATGATGAACCCAGGACCGTTTTTCTCTACTTTCTTCTAACCATGTATAAATTAATTTATTCGATTATTTAATTTACTGCTGCTTTAAAAATGTTTCAATTATTGGCCAATTAATCACTGTTGCTGGAATAAAAATATATGATAGCGTTAGCAGAAACAAAAAACAATTTTGAAATGTCTTCATAATTGTGTAAAATGTTTTCCAAAATTCTAGCAGCAAGGAGCAAAAATTAAAATACAGGATATGACTTCTCATATCACAGACTATAGTTCGGCCGCTCAGAGAATGCGTTTCTGACACATCGCGATTGAACTGACGACGTAACTTTGTAATGGCGTTGCAGTACGATAAAAATATTTTTGCTGGTTGTTTATCGTTTTAACAATTGTTGAGCATTAAAACAACATTATTATATCAATAATAATCAATGAATGTTGTAATTTTGTGCCAAATTGAGTGTCAAATAACTTGGTAAACAATATTTTTCTAAATCTATACTGCGCTATTACAAGGTTATGTCAGCGCTTTATATTTGTAGTGCTGTGCTAAAAATAACAGGCAAGTATCGTAATCTGTTCTGGTTGATGGTTCTTATACAGTTATACTTATAATATAAAATAATACGTTTTGTTTTTCTTTTTAAGAATTTGAAAATAATGGACTATAGGATAACTTTTATGAAATATAAAAATAAAACTATGATCAAACTGAACGCGCGAAAGAAAGTAGCATTTTTATATTTAGGTTGAAAATGGTAACCCCAAATGGCATCATGGGCCATCATTTTGTGACGCTAAATAGTCATTTGTTGTCGTTTCATGCGCTAAGACTAAGTGCCCTGCCTCATTAGGACGCCAATGGCGACGTCGCCGGCTACGTATCCAAGCAGTTAGTATTGAAATGTATGGAACTCACTTGGCGACGGTTTGGTAACGTCGCCAAATTGGAGGCGTGGCCACGAGCTACAGTTCCCTATGTGGCTTCTGGCTACCGTGGCAACTTGGCGACGTGGCCACAGTAGCCACTATAATGTACACGGTAAAGCGCACCTCCCTCACACAGTCGCCAATGTGGTCGCCAGTCAGCTTGCAATTTCTTGAGCGACGACGTAAACAATTGACTATCGAGACGCCATGGCCACTCGACTTGGCGACATTTGGATGCCAGAAGTAGCCAGACCTGTGCCGCTGGCGACGTCGCCATGGCGTCCCAGTGAGGTAGAGCTATAAAAACCTGATTTTGGAAGATTTTGACCGAGATATCAGGATTGATTCTGTTATTGATAATACCTAATATACACGTAATATACACGTAGGCGAAGATGATGATGAAGACACCACCTCCTCAAGCGAATCGGAGTCTGATTAACATTCTGTACGCACATTCAATTCAATGTACTTACTTTATTGCATAGAAATACAGATTGTAACTTTGTAACAAAGAATAAATAAAACGATTTTATTATATGAATATTACCTTTTTTTTGTTTCCACTTAAATAACTAAAATATAAATTTTAAATGATTCCGCCAATTTAAAACGAAAATAATCTTAAAATAATGCGGCGGTTTATTTTGGGGGAACGGTAACGAACTCAGTGTTATGTTGTGCCCATCACTAGTCCTGACTAACTGATAGGTGTCAGGAACGCATTCTCTGAACGGCCGAACTATAGTTAAAATCCTCTCTTAACTAGTAGGTGGGTATTTCTGTAATTTTCTCTACTTAATGTCAAACCGACCTGTATCCGTATCTTGAACTCCATGTTGGAGTTGAGCTTCCTGAGCTTGGACTTGTTGTCTGCGCACCACTGCAGGCACCGCGCCGTGCGACGCGACACTAGCTCCGCTTCTACTTCAGCCGCCGCGCCGTATATGTCTGATTTTGTTGAAGACAATTTAGTTTGTAGACTTTTTTATTTTAGGAAAAAACATAGACAAAGTTGAGGGTACAGTACTAAATTAGAGAGAAAAAGGTCAGATTATTTACTTTGGGATGAAAGTTTACTAATAAGACATAGAATAAGATTTTGGATAATAATATAATGGCGCAGATTTAGATTGTTCATAATGTTTTCCCGGCAGCCTCTTTAATTAGACTTCATTGTTTCAGCTCGGAAAATAATACATAGTAATTTTCTTTACCACTATGTATTCATATGCAAATAAATACTTTGACTTTATTACTTAAACAGTTAAGAAAAATTAAAGTCTATTTATGTAACCTATTTAAATTATCAGAAAGTGGGAGGAAGCTCAATGTTTTCTTATTACCTGGCATTATAAACCAGGTCTCCAAAAATAATTATTTTGTCATTCTAATAAAACATTTACATACCAACATTAGTGAGGTCCCTTAGCCCCCTAGCATCCGCCAGTTTGTTGGCAGACTCATAGTAGCCGTTCCTGAGGAAGTAGTCCACCAGCATGCGGTCCAGACGCACCTTACGCCATTGGTTCAGTGTGGTCTGCGATAGATAAGTAGCCTTTTTAGTTACAATGTGCATAGTAGGTAAGTATTTTTCAATGATACAATATTTCTTCATCCAAAATGATGAATGATATTGGTCTGCGATCATTCAGCAACTAGAGATAGAGGGGACCCTGAGAGGAACTTGAGGCTAAGCAACTGCCTCCGTGTTTTGGAGGCATGTTAAATTGGTGGGTCCTGGTTTTCTTTTGAACATCGTCACCAGTCATAAAGTCTGACAACCAATCTTACTAAACAGGTTGGGTGCCTGGGTTGAGAAGGCCAGAGAGGTAGTCGCTCCTTGTAAAACACTGGTAGTCAGCTGCATCTGGTTAGATTGGAAGCCTACCGCAGTATAGTTGGTAAAAGTCTATGTAGATGATGAGATTCTGCAGATTGTTTAAATACTAACCTTAACTTGAGGCGCGCTGGGTTCAGCCAGGGCTGCGGCCTGCTCCTTCAGGTGCTCCAACCTCTTCTTACAGACGTAGGCGGCTTGCACCTCTTCTGTGATTGCTTCAGAAGCCTTGCGTTTCATCGTTGTTAGCTTTTCCACCTGATATACATTATTATATATAGTTTAAGCCCTTATGTAGAGGTTTTAAGTTAATAGACGGCTGTTATTGTTATTGCAAACAGAAATTATAATGTGAAATACCAGAATCATCTGGTTATTTACTTATTTCTGATAATATCTGTTTTGTACGTAACTCTTTTGTGCATTTAAGTTTTGCTTCAAATGCAATTCACTACCAACTCTAGACTCGAATATAATATGATTGAGGATGAGTTCCATTCTATGCCTTAGATTTCATTAATTCATTCATTTCTCTTATATTCATAAAGAATTGTTTTAAATATAAGGATGTGATATATATGCACATAGACAAAAAAACATTTATTTCCACTCACCATTCCACCAAGAAGTGTATCAATCTCTCCAGTAGTGACTGGCTGCTTCCTGGTAGCAGTGTCAAGCTCACCAGCCCCGCTTCCCACTTGACGGGCTTCTACATCTAGCACTCGCTGGGCATTGCGGTAGCGTTTGTTGAACACCTCATACGGTACCTAAAATAATTCATTTATTTCTATAAACATACCATTGTTAATACAATAGTACCTAAAATGGGTACAATTTAGAGTTGCAAGTTTGATTAATATAATCTTTCCTTCAAAAGATGTAAATATATAGAGTGCTCTTTAGTTAGATATGTTTGCATTTTCTAATAAATGAAAGTAGCCAGTAGATATTTTGAAGAAATATTATTGTAGTAGATGTACATTACTATATTTTACACGAATAAATCTGCAAAGTAATACAATGTCTGACCTACATTGTTTAAAAGATAATATAGGACAATCTAGAGAGTCAAAAACCTCATTAACTTATTGTTTGTATTATTGTGCTAATTTTAATTGATAACTATGCTATTACTTTGTTGATTATAGTAAACTTTCTTCTTGTTATGCCACTATCACTAATTATGAAGTTTCAATATGGTTTAGTAATGTGAAAAGCTAATTTGGCGATGTAAATAATAGCCATTTTGTATGATCTTGTTACAAACGATACAAAGTAATATGGCCAACTTTACCTTCAACGTAGCGTGTTCTAGAGACTTCAATTCGTTCATATTTATGTTCGATCGACGAGTTAAACTTGTATTATATCCTGAAATACACGTTCACACTGTTATAGTAAGCACACGATTACTTCTGAAGGAAGACCTGAGAAATGAAAACAAAGCTCAGCTGATTGATCAATGGATTACTAAACGAAACATACGTAGGTATACGAATCAACTAAAATTACAACAGTGGCCATAACTTCTGGCAAAATAAACACTAAACTGTAAAAATACTTAACATTATTATCTAATCATGATATCAACAACAATAATTTTAGAATGTAAGGTAGAAAAAATATATACGAAACCTTTTTGTGGCGTACACGACGTCTTTTCATGAGTTCGTATCGTACAAAATGCAAGCAACATTGTTTTGTCCTTTTCTTTACCTATGAAAATGAGCGAGATGAAAAATGTTTTGTAGAGTACGTTCAGTACAGAAATTCTTTGAATGTTTGAAAGTGCTTACGCGAATATTTAATTTATCCAAGCATTTTGAACTAACTTTAATAAAAAAAACATTTACAATATGAGGAAAACATCTTTTACATACAGGGACGATTTGATGTTTATTCATTTTTTCAATGAAGGTAATAACATCAAACAATTTCAAATAATGTAGATGCAGTTTTTGAACATACCTTATCATAGACTATTCAGTTTTATTTTTTAGAAATGTGTAATATAAAAAGTTTTCAAAACGTAAATAATTTAATTTAAACCTATGTAAACGAAAAAATATCGTTTTATTGATAAATCGTTTTGTATCCTTTATATAGCAGCCCTGCTCTATAAAAAAAATAAGTAATCTTACCTTTAACTATAATTTTAAACTTTAACTGAAATCCATAACAGAAACTAGTGAATTAAATTCAGTGGCGTAGCGTGGGGGGGGGCAGGGGGGGCACATTCCCCGGGCGGCAGCTTTTAGGGGGCGGCAAAATTTACGCAATAAAAAAAAAATTGTTCGCAACTAGTACTTAAAACACACGTGACACTACATTTTACGTAATTTTGGTTTTGAGTCTTAAATAAAAAATCATTAAAATTTCGCTTATTCGCGTATTCAGAAACTGTATGCGCTTGATTTTGCATTTGTCAACAAACAAAAAGTTAAGTACGTTTGGGCTAAATTTTACGTAATATTTGGTTTAAGTCCCATAAAAATTTCGCGCTCGCTTCGCTCGCGTTTTCAGAAACTATATTATGGCCCTTATTTCTGCATTTGTCAACAAACAAAACGTTAAGTACGTTTGGGCTAAATTTTACGTAATTTTTGTTTTAAGTCCGATAAAAATTTCGCGCTCGCTTCGCTCGCGTATTCTAAAACGATATGCCCTTATTTTTGCATCTGTCAACAAACAAAAAGTTAAGTACGTTTGGGCTAAATTTTACGTAATTTTTGGTTTAAGTCCGATAAAAATTTCGCGCTCGCTTCGCTCGCGTTTTCAGAAACTATATTATGGCCCTTATTTCTGCATTTGTCAACAAACAAAACGTTAAGTACGTTTGGGCTAAATTTTACGTAATTTTTGTTTTAAGTCCGATAAAAATTTCGCGCTCGCTTCGCTCGCGTATTCTAAAACGATATGCCCTTATTTTTGCATCTGTCAACAAACAAAAAGTTAAGTACGTTTGGGCTAAATTTTACGTAATTTTTGGTTTAAGTCCGATAAAAATTTCCCGCTCGCTTCGCTCGCGTATTTGGAATTTTAAAACCTTCCAGAAATCAAGTAACAAAGATATAAAAGAAAAATCTACTTGAGAACCTCCCCCTTCTGCCGGGGCCGCGGGTTGTTCGAAAGAGTTACCATAAAACATAAAAGGCCTTCGACAGAACACGACGGTTTTTAATCAGTAAGAGTCTGACACTCCCTCACCGCTGCTAACCCACAGCGGGAAGGGTTATTTGATGATTTTTAACGTCGATACAAAAAAAACCATTTTTTTGAAGTCGGTTAAAAATGACAAACGGCCGGTAGGTAACACTTGTTAAAAAAAATACACGGGAAGGGGCGGCAAAATCGACAACTGCCCCGGGCGGCAGATACCCACGCTACGCCACTGATTAAATTATAATAGATATATTCTATTAACAATTTATAATCATTTCAAATATAATAATTATCTTTTTTTTCGAGGCGTTGACCATAGACAACGATTTAGTCCATGCGTTTTCGGCGCGTCAGCGCGTCACTTTCATTACGCAAATCCGCCATTTTGTATGTAGCTGGCGGTGCTTCACGGTATACTTTCTCGGTTCAGTGATTATATCCACGAAAAACTGGGAAACTTTGTTCAATTTGACTTTGTAAACTGACTGTGAATATAACTAACAATTTTGTGAAGTTACATAGCTTCAACTTCTTGTGCTTTCGTGATTTGTGTGTGCCCTATAATTGGAGCGCGTGGCTGGTGACTCTTTGTTGTTGGAATCGGCTTATTTACGGTGAGTTTCTTTATATTTACTAATAATAGAGTAGTTTAAGTGAGTTACCAGTGCCTCAGAGAAGTTTTAGTGATAAAAAACGTAATGTGAGAGCGTTATTAGCAAGAATGTGTTGGCGTCATTGATGCGGTTGTAGCGGCGCGGTGATTGCTTTGCTGTGGCGGTGGCTGGCGGCCGACGACATTATTCTCGCGGCGACGCCGACGCGTCACCTCTTGATCGCGTGAGAAAACGTGTTAGTGGTGAATTGGTTTTTCTAGAAATCTCTGCTAATCCCGAATTCGGTGTAATAGTTGAGATAGTTTGACGAGTTTTTGAAAAGTTCCTAACATGTGCTCGTAACGGTTATGACCCTAATTCTGAAAATTGTGGGAGGTGCTTTCCAATGAGTTAACTGTCTAATCTGAATCTATCGTGTTCTAATTATGGATTTCTGATAACGCGCTCACACAACGTCATTTCAGGTAAGATAACATTTTAAACTTTGTCCGAAATAAAAATCAATATTTGACCGTGCCACCTGTTCGTTTGAAACTGTGAAAAAACTGGCCAATATTACGTTTTATTGAATTTCAATTGGATGAATCATTTTCACAAGTGAACTGCGTATTCGTTAAAAATTATATCAATTACCTAATTTAAAACTGTACTTACATTTATAGTTATCTAATAAGTTGTTGGCTTTCGATAGTATTTTTTTTTCTTTTTAACTTATCTCCTTTGTAGTAAAATTTATAATAGTAACAAAGTACATATTTTTAACAACCTATTTACCTATTTCAAACATCTTTTTCTATAAAAAAAGTGTGCATCGTTTTTGGTCTTTATCATTTCACCACTATTACCCAATTTTTTCCCTTATTTCATGACACTCGTGTTTTTACTCTAACTGCGTAATTTGTAAAAAATAGCTCAAAACCTTATTAGAATCAATCAAATCAATGAATGCAGCAATATGTTATGTATTCCCTGATACAATACACAATAATCGTTATGTTAGGAAACCATTCACATAACATTGTTGAAACTCAAAGTTAAATTACAAATTAGTACATACCCAGTAAACTTGGTTTTGTTCCCACAAAAAGTTTCAATGGATTTCATTGGAAACTTTCCACCTTTCATTATTTACCTATTTAGCTTTTTTCATTTGTTCAGTTTTGCTCTTGTTCGAATTCTTCGCAAGTTTCATTAATTTGTTTGTCCAAAGTTTTTATTTCATTTTTTATTAAAAGTATGCCGAAACGAATTGGTATCATGTTTTGTACGTTCCCGTTTTGATAATTTTGATGAAAGAAGTTTTTTCGTCGATTTATTGCTATTTCGTTTTCAGCTAGAAAGTTTTATTGCTGTTTCCAATAAAAATGTTTGGCTTTGCCGGCGGCGGATGACGTAAACGCGTGCGTCGGTAATCCTTAAACTTATCTATGTCGCAGTACGTGTTTGCTATCACAATAATTCAAGCTACTAACAGAAAAAAAAACTGTTATCGTCTCAATAAACTTCTTTAATAGTTCCTTTACCTACATTCCCAGGGAACGTAATACCAAAAATGCAAACTAAATTCGACCAGAGCTCTCGTACACCTAAATGAATAATGCGCACCCGTCTAGAACGTTGGCTTTGCTTGCCCATACATATTCACGTTAGTATACCTACTACGCTATAGCCAACGAGATTTATGTACTCTGTACACGAATCGCAGTTAATTCCATCTTGACTTGCCTCCACTAAAAGTTCACGAACTCTCAAATCAATAGTCTTAATTAAGAGATCGAAATCCTAATTGTGTTCGCTGTTCAAGCGAGTACGTAGGTAATCATAATAACTTTTGTTTCGAAACGGCTCGTCTAGCAGTGTGCTTAGTTGTCGCATAGCAACATATTATTATACGTATGTACGGTGGCGTAAACAAAGAGGACGTAGTGTAGCGCATCGGTTCGCCTCGACCTATCTTTACACGCTATGTCAAGAAGTAACTAGGTATAGTCTAGTCTAGTCTATATCTAGCTAGCTAGCGCAGATAACGATAGAGTAACGTCGCTTGCCTTGCCTTCCACACTAGGGTTGGCCAAAACTAAAACGTAAAACTTTTTTTGTGTATACCAAAAAATTTGCTGTGACGTCTTACGAATCAGAACTAATGATGAATGAAAACTGCATCATAAAATTTTCCTTAATTACTCGAAACATTCCATTTCAGATAAGACCGTAATGACGCTTACTATCTAAGTTGTAACGCTCACATCACACGCTCTTCCGCGCGTGCCCACCGTACCGTTACACTAGACTTTTCCCAGTCATTTTTCAACGTCGGTGTATATTATAAATCGTTTATATGACATCCATAGTGCTCGCTTAGATACTTGTCGGTAAATACACGGACGGACAGACCACATCCGTTAGTGCCGGTGTGAATGTGCGCGTGTGTGAACGCTCACACACACTAGCCACACGACCGGCCAGGCGGGTTGTCGATCGGCAATCGATTGCGCGTTCCTTTTAAATACTCGCCTACAATCATCGCCACGATTTTATTTAGCTTTGTTTTCTTGCCCGAGGCCGTGGAAAGGTGTCTTCGTCGTAAAACGTGTTTTTTTTTTTTTTTTTCATTATTATTATCTCGATGTTCGTCTTTATACTTGTGGTCAGTAACTTTTATGGGTTTCATATCGTTGGGACGCTTTTATAATTACTGTCTTTAGTAATTGTTTTATTGTTATCATAAAACTTGTTGGATTCATAGCATGGACGATTTGTAAGACTGATATGGTTAACTCCTTGTATTTTAATGAATGCTATTCGGGTTTCATTAGGTAATACTTCAAGCTAACTAGTCTATAATAAGGTATATCTCAATTGTATGCAAATTATCGTCTACACGCGCTACTCTACATAAGGCCAGACTATATTTTCGGTGCTTTTACATTCACTATTCTTGTGCATAATTCTTACCAGGTCTTTAATATGTTAATTAACAAGAATTATGTATACTAATGTAGCGATAATATTAAATTGATATGCATTTATGCATTTTTATGATCTACACGTGTAAGAAACTGCTTTAAATAAAAAAAAAGATAAGTCGTCCATAACTCCGTATTATAGATTCTCTCTGACTCAATTTTCCCATACGAGAATGAGAATATATACAAGGGGTGGATAAATAAATATAATTTACCTAAAAACGTCATGGCGGATGACCAAACTGCCTCGGTTCCACGTCGTGTTTATCCCCTCTATATCAATACGTTATTTGTTGAGGGGTTTCTATACAAAGTATCGAATGTCCCCGCAAGCAACCACACTACGCACTTTCCCCGATACTCTATACTTTCCTTATTCATCGAATTTGACACTTATAAAGCTGATATATCAATTCATGTCGTGGATTTGTAGACTATAGAGACTTTTTGCTTGGAATCATATCGTGTCGAATACATAACAGTGAAAGTATCGATTATTTTTATATTCAGTAAAATTCCATAACTGTAAATAAAGGGATAGAACGCGCTCCGGATTAATTTTAATTCCAATTTATTGTTTACCAAAGTGCGTTTGAATTTCATGGGATGCAAAATTGCAAACGTGTTTTTTTTCATGATAAATGTCGAGTGTGAATTTATAGTTTCATTGGCCTATCAAACCTGTTTTTTTGTTTGAAACAAATAAAGCCATAACGGTAATGCAATATTCATCAAATTAAGCATAGAATGACGGCCATCTTTTTCCAAAAGCGGTGAATCGTCACCTGTAATGTATGCGCATATAATTATAATACTTTTTCTATAGAGCAACTGTAGACTTAAATCGCTTGCAACATGACATCTGGGTTTTTCCTAGCTTATAAATAGGTGCTTAGGTATTTTTTTAGCCTGTCTGCGTTGGTCTAGTAGCAAGCACTACTGTTAAGCATGATTTCAAAGCTGTAAGTTAATGACTCTTTCATGATAGGTTAAAATTTTTATTAGCTTTTTATAATCACTGGTGCTATTTATGATGAACTTGTGGTCAAGGATAGTTGAAAAATATTGCTTTTGGAGTTCTTCTTACAATTTTCTATTCAGGGCGGATATGGGTTAATCAGATCACAAGCTAAAACTTTTAGAGCAATTTTCGCCAAGAAAACGATAGGATATGTTTTTTATTTCATTTAGTCATCTAAGATAATATAGGTCACGGTGTGCATAAGCCAACGATGCGTCACTGTTTATGCAAGATTACCAATGCAGCTGAATTGTTTAGATCCAAGATCACAAAAACCAGTACATAAATAGATCCTGTTGCTAAGCTATATTTTTAACAACTTGCGTTTTATTGACCTGCACTCTTGCCAGTTCTTGAATGTAGATGGATGGAGAGGAAGAGGAAGACCTAAGAAAAGATGGATGGATTGCCTGAAAGATGATATGAATAGGAAGGGAGTGAGTGTCAGTATGACGAGTGACAGGGGAAAATGGAAGAAAATGACATATTGCGCCGACCCCAAGTAATATTTGGGAACAGGGCAGGAGAAAGACTCTTGCCAGTTCTTAGTACGAATAAGTAGGTGCGGCGGTTTCTTGAGAAATATCTGCCTTTGTAGGTTTAACTACTGTTACAACTCTGTAGCCTTCTCGGAAAGATAGGTTAACGATACAAAATAGTTCACGATAAATTGTATTCCCTTTCATGTTACAAATGCTGTAGTACCCGGGAAGTTAAGGAGCTTTGTAGTAATAATCTTTCTCGTGTTATCTTGGTATCATATTCTGAACCAGCTTTCGCCAGCGGTTTCATCCATGTCCCGTTGGAATAATATGCACACCTGGATAAAAGTAGCTTCCTAGGTAATTGGGCTATCACACTGAAAGATAAAATCGAATTGGACCATTAGTTCTTGATTAAAGCGTACAAGCAAACAACCACATTCTTATAATGATAGTAAACAACAAATAGGCTCCTTATAATTATAATCTTATAAAATATTCTTATAACATAATGGATCCGTCTTTAGCATTGTCCAATTACTTTATTCGAGGGTCGACTTGGCTTATGCGTAATAGAAATAGTAATTTTCCTTATGTATGACACAATCACTAAGCACGTGATATGTCTCTTGAATAATAAGCGTCTCTGTCAGTTCATTCTTATTACTATGACACTCATTTACTATTGTTTGTTGCTAGATATTAGTGGTTTATGCAATACTAGCCTTATCCCGCGTCCTGTACGCGTAGCTTGATAAAATATTAGCCTGTTACTCAGGAAAAGTAGCATTCCAACAGTTGAAAGAATTTTGCAAATTGATTCAGTAGTTTCGGAGCCTTTAGGGGTAAACAAAAAAAATTGTTTCTTCTTTATTATATTAGTATAGATTATCGAACTTTAAAATTCGTAAAATGTTGTCGGCATCTGTCTGACTAATTTTGCTATTATTTTATGTAGTGTGCTTTTATGGCCATAATCTATGCGAATTAAATGAAACCGGACTCTAGACAGGTTTGCTCGTGCCCAAATATAGTCAAATCTTTCATCTATTTTGTAGACACATAAATATCAGAATTTATATTAATTCTAAAAGAATAATATCGTCCTATTGTGTGAGCTAATAAACTGGAATGATATTAATATTTAGTTAGCAAGCATTTATGGTATTTATAAGATGGTAACGCAATATTACATAGGTAAGTACACGATGTTGTTTTTTAATGCCTTCGCATTGTCCTATTAATTTGTTATCTGCCTTTAACTGGAAACTAGGATATTTCCATGACATGATCACGCTATACTTGTATTATCTACAATATACTCGTAAATAGACGATTATTATTCATAATATTAAACCTAAATAAGAAATTCAGCCAGGAACTAGTATTATGTTCTAAAAATTCTAAATTGTATTATCTAAAAAAGTCTAACTTAAGAGAATAATTTGGTGGTCAATGTCATGAAATATAAATCAAGCAACAAAGTATAGAATAATTGGCAAAACAGCTATACGACGAAACCAACTTCCCGCAAGATAAATTAAAATTTTCGTTCAGTAGCATTGTCAAAAACTGTATTATTTAAGTTACGTACAGTTCTATTGTACAACGGCTCGTTAATTGTGCCTCCCCATCCCCGGGCGAGGGTGGTGGACACCCCCGACCCACCCCACTCGCTGACCGACCTATTAAAATTCTAATTACCGACCGGCTTTGTGTGTTATTGCCGAAAAGACTTCATATTGATTCCATGAAACGTGGAAATGCGGTAACATTTTTAGCTATATAAAAATAAAAAGATATCTACAGAGTTCGCTTTTTGCGGAATTTAAATGGACGATAATTGAATCCAGAATATCCTTTCTATTTGAAAATCTCTTACGTAACGACTGACGCTTCTCGTTTTTCCGAACATTTTTTCCAGAAGTGTTTTTGAAGCACACAAAAACAGCTCTCCAGATTCAGCGATGTGCCAAATGGACAAAACGTATGCCTGAAGTAGTTGGCTTATCTTCAAAAACTTAGCAAATAAGAACTTCATTCATACTCCAAAACTTTACAAAGGATTCCGCAGATAAAAAAGTTTTAATGTACACAGGAAACGGCTATAGCTTTTCAAACTAGTTAGTGGAGTAGTACTATTAAGCTGAGATAACTACTTAGGTATTGTTGCGACAAAACCTACGAGGGACGAAGCCAAACACCATCTCCACCAGAAGTTTGGAACAATAGTTCCAGAATTACTTTTCAAGTCCGATATGAAAATGTTTGATATCACTCATTGTCTTATATACCCACGCATTCCTAAACGTGATCTTAACCGAATATAATATTCACGTAATATATCAGAGCACAGTTAATTTCGCACACAACGGCGACAAAGCTATGTCGAACAATAGTTAATGTGATTTTGACACAAAGGCGGGGAGGGCCGGTCGAGGGACGTTTCCCCTCTCGGCCGTCTCTCCGGCACATCCCAAGATTTGAGATATGACCTTGTCATGTCCCCTCCGATAGTAACTCACTTATCAAGGCCTCTTTATTCTTCGTCGCTTTGATGTTATTGCGAGAACACGAGTGCCCCAAATTGAACTCGCAAATATGATATCACACAATTTTAACTGACTTTGATTGCGTTCTCGAGCAAAAATGCTTTTTTTTTATTCGTAGAATTTTCGAGAAAATTGTGGCGCTGTCATTCATTTATGTTGAGTTTCCTTCTTGAGGGTGAATTATTTGATGAAGGTATGAAGTGTGCCATAGAATTTGCCGTATTTTTCGATTATTATTTACATAGGCCGTTCTGTCGTAGATACATTTTTTAAATGTTTATTTTTGATAAAGATAAACTTCATCTCCACAATTCTGACATCTCAAATTTACCGTTCTTCAATATAAATGACGGGCCTATATTTAGATGAGAAACAAGTCCCTTACAAAAATGTATTATCAATAAGTTGCTTGGTAGTATAGTACGAATTGTATTTACAATCCATTCGCCATTTCGCGAGTCGTGGGCGCGAGTGGCAGATATTCAAACATGTCTAAAAATATACACTGATACGTGAATCTATGTGGGAATAAATTTTTACAACACTGAATTTTAGGGAAAACTAACTGTAGCTGTTTAAATTGTTTAGTCATCAGGTCAGTGCGTGTTTTAATCAGACAAATGCTTCTATCGCCAATAAAGCATCACCTACTTACGTCTGTCTTCGGTTATTTAATTTTCAAATAATTTACAAAGATACCTAATATCTTTGTGAAGTGTGTGGTCTTACTATTTGTGTAACTGGCATTATCAATCTATTCAAAAAACACAAGCAACGATTGGTACTTAAATTAAAATCGAATCTCAAAGTGACGCATTACGTCTGCACCAAAAAACTATTCGTGGGCGTTGAGCAGTCTACACGAACAATATGATAGGTGTTCCCAACGCGATATAAACATGGAGTATTATCCATTTGGATGCGATCATACCGTTGTTTATTGCAGCCGAACGCGCGCCCATAATACTCGATTTATGGCTCAATTTAGTGCTCCCATACCTAACAGTTTTATGTTCAATGTAGTGTACCTTTTTTATCAATACCTATTATTATAACACTCATAATGTACCTGGTTTCAACGAATATTTACAGAACCATTTCACAATGTACTTACATACTTATAGCCACGCGGATGAAAAGCTTAGATTCTTGACTAACACGTAAAACCATTATGTAATGTGGAAATAAAAACGCTACACGTGCGAAACTGAAGGTTACAGTACTTATATTGTAACGATACTGCGAATTCTATACATAGATAGCTGTTGCCATACGTTCATGTCTGGGTAAATATTTAACTGGCATGACACCGCAGCAAATTGAGACGAAATTTACTTTAGCATTGTTCAAAATTATGAGACACAAGAATTTCGCTATTCTCTGTGATACTTACTCGTCAACTTAGAAATAAAAAGTTTAATTACAAGAAAGCTATAGCCATTAAAAATAAGAATTAAACGTCAAAGCAGACCGCACTTAAATTCTACCCCGTCCGTTTGCCACTTTTCTCACAGTTGGATACAACCACTTTCAGCTTGGCTTTATACGTGTTTTATCGTACACTTTACGTAATTAAACACACGGCTTCTACCGCATGGTGATCATTAAAATGTATTTAATGGCGTCTTGTGTAAGCTGTTTTCGCAAAGCACATTCCCCGGGTATTTTTTTCGCAGTGCCCGGTTATTCGGACGGTTAATGAAAGCCGACGAGATGGGATGGCTAATTGGATTCCGTTTTGTATCGGAAGCCAGCGGCGCGGCTGCGTTTCCGTTCCGAGCGGTGTTATTCACCTTTCGTGTTCTTTGTCATGGTAATTTTTTAGAAACAAAATGACACGCTTTAGCGGCTATCGTATAGCCTCAGCCATAGTTTTATATAACTTTTATTACTGTCAAGTTTTATTTTGATAGACAATCTTTATCTCTAACTTTCTTTCAACTTTTAACAATCCACCGTTTTTATTATACTTACGAAACAATTCTCGGATAGATAGATACATCGGAACGAAACCTCAGGAAACTTTCCCGTGAATGCCGAGAGCATTCCTCGAAGTCTTCCCTAACTTTTATTAAAACAATAAAATAACTTTCCCCAGCTACTTGTCTATAATTTATTCTCAAGCGCGTCTCACCTTTATCTTTGCCGGTATCGCCATTACCGATGCTTTATCGGCAAAAAACAGGTATTTACTGCGAAAAACATGCCACTAGAGTCGTGCGACGTCGAATTTGATCTAAGGCTCGCTGCTGAGTCATACAAGTGGCGACTGTGGGGGGCAGGGGAGGTGTTTGGGAGGGGGGAGGAAACAGCTCAGCTCAGCCACCTATTGTAGTATTGTGGAGGCACGTTGTTTTTGCGGAGAGTGGTGTGTCAGCGACAGGACGTAAGCCGACGTGGCCGTGGCGAACTAGGCTTGAACGAGAACGCGACTCGTTTCAAAAGGTCTAGCTAGACAATTTATGCGGTCGCTTTGTTGATGACATTCTGCAAGTGAACGACTCTTTTGTCTAACAAAACTATAAGGTTTCAAAACGACCCCAGCCCAAGATCGCAGTGTTACATAAAAGAAAAATAAAGACTTAATAGGTCTCATCCCAGGCTCCCTTTACAAAGGCTGTCTTTTCGATCTCTCCTCGAAAATAAAATGTTGGACCACTTCTAACAACGGGCGTAGAAATGTTTTTCTAAACTCAGGATCGGTTCAACGCGATGCAGAAAAAAAACAGACGTTAGTTAATTAAACAACGTTGAGTATACATTTTATTAGCAGTGAGATGGGAAAAGTCGTTTTGGAAGATGCAAGATGAGTCAGTTGGGAAGTTTGCTAGCGACGAACTGTAAATGGCAATTACTTAGTCCGCAAGTCGCCACGACGCGACTGGGAGCCGTTGCTGACTGTTTGGACAATTTTCATTTTTATCGTTCTCGCTAACATTTGTTTCTTTTATATTTTGCACTGTTTGTTTGTGCCGAATTACATTTTGTTTTATTTGTTTGCACTTTCCGTTTTGTTCGCTACTTTGTGCTTATCGACGTTTTCCTTAGATTTATTTTGTTCTTTCAAGTAATATAAAACTCGTCAGTTTTGTTCGTTGTTCCGTGATATCAAATTAGCTTAATTTATCCATGTACCACCAAATAATTCGACTATTTACAGTGCCTTTGAAGTCAGCCTGAAAATCCGTACTGTTTATTTATAATGTTTGAACGTAACTATTTGAACAAGTCTACAATAAATACATATTTCGCAAATTAACTAATGACCATTATTTGCAATTCCGAAACCGCCTATTCCCAACGGGGAAACATTTGTGATTCTAACATTAAATTAGTCAGCAACATAATTTGTGTATTTAATTAGTTAGCACAGAGTGCCGCAATTGTGTTGTTACTAGTCACAGTTTCACAGAATGCAGATAAAATTACAACACCAGTATATACTGGCAATTGATGTCACCGGGTTATCACTGTTCAAATGGAGTAACTCAGAGAAAAATAAACTCTGAAGCCGATCCTGATAACGCACGCCGTTATAAAACTTTATCTCCCGCATATTAAAACACACATACATTGTATACAATTAATTACCCTGGCAATATTACGTAGTTATTAAAATCCATGCTTTAATTATATAATTTTCTTACGTAAAGCCATGTGAAGTTTTTTTTTCCGAATAACCATTAGGCATGAATATGTAAATCATTTTATTGCGTTGTGTATAAATGGAGCTTGATTAGAGTTAAATGTCACAGCTCCATCCGTTCTCACGCCTATATTGTTGAATATTTATTATGATTGATATTTCAGTTAGCTTAATACAATAAAATTAAAACCTTCCACATCATTAGGGCAGGAACAGATGAAGGAAGGAACATGGTATGCTAAAACCATTTGAATACATCTCCAGTTGGGAGTTTTCAATCACCGCTGTAAGCTAGCCGTCAGTCTATCACTCACTATCGAAATGACAGTCTCGCCACAACATCCGACGTTTTGTAATTGGCGCGTTTGAAATGGCAAGTCAAAAAGTTGCCTTTTTGCCCAGTCATGTCCACGATGACGGCCTCTTTGATTAAGTCATTATCTTAACCACTTTATCGAGGCATTTAAATATGTATCAGTCTACAACTAAATAATAATAAGGCACTAACTAAATGCGACATGCTCACGCCACGATTCCAACTTCGATAACCTAACTGTAATGTCAGATAGCTAGATCACTAATTTTATTTATTGACTACAATCTCGGGGCATCGTAACTTCGTCATAATATAAGACAGACTGTATTATAGCCGGTTTATCTGGAAAGTTCTATGTAATTAATATTCTATTGTCGTCACGTGTATTTATGGCCCAGATAAATAAATCGTCTTATTCTGCTTACGTGTTAGAGAGGGGCCAGTAGCTTCCCCATAGCCGGCTGACATAAACTAAACGATGTCGATTCTCCACCGGAGATTGTTTTCCAAAGCGACCCCACCCGGATTGTTCTAGTGAAAATCTCATTTTTGGTCTTTCGAATTCATTAAGGGTCTTCCTTTCTCCGTTTGGTATTCGAGTTAGTTTTTTAATAGGCTCTAATGTAAAGTAATAAACTTGTATTATAAAAAAATTGTATAGCAACAGGAAACTAGCGATGTTGTCACAAATAACACGTTCAATTTCCGGGTGACCTTAGCGCGGTTTTGTGGCCAAATGGCGATTTCTCACGTGCGATCCTAATCTATGCTGAGAACGTAGCTATGTATTAATTGACACATTTCTGAAATGAGATTGTTAACCTTGTTTCGTATTAAATGTATTTATTACATGATTGAAATACGTCAGCAAAAATTTATTAAAAATGAATTCAAATAATTTATCTACTTATTTTTAACAGTTATAAATTAAAGATACGATCAAGTGACACTAATTTAAGAGGACGAATTGGAATTTTTGGCGCCAAGGATTTCAATTTTTCTCAGTAAATACAAAACGGATCAAAATACAACTTGGTTACATGAAAGTTCATGATATAAGCCTTATTTTGTTAGTTGTAGAAACATGATTAGGTAACTTTTATAACAGAGAAAAATATATCAAACATACCTCTTTTTAAAAAGAGATTCACATATTATGGGCAAACGGGACCGATTTAAGCCTCTTAACTTTTTTAGTAGTTGAGTATATACATACTCTTTAAAATGGTAGTAGGAATTTTTATTAAATTATCATTTCTAAATATTAAAATTACAAAACCATTTTGTCGCTTACGACTTTTAGTTATAAGCTAGCGCGCGTATTGTTATCCTCGCCCCGCTCAGACGCTCCGACCCCTTTTGGCGCCTTAGATGCGCGTGCCGGTTATGGAATTATTGTTGACCACTTCCTCGCCTTAATTTCCCCTTCCAGTTCAGAAATATCCGTAGCTAATATTGGAAAATTAAAACTTCTGAAAGCCGATAAAACAGCGTTGCGGCGTCATCGGAAATCTTGCTAAGATGGCGTTTCTTTTATGTGGAAGATCGTGCCTCGGCGCGACAGTAAAAAGTAGCTGACTTAACCGATCCGGTTTACTAGACTCGGCAAAAAAGTCGCATGTGTATACATTAGCTGTATGTGAAACGTTTGTAATTAATGATTCCGTTTTAGAACGAAACGTTAATCGAGCTAAAGATGCGCGTGTCGGACATTTTAAATCGAATACGTGGCTGTATCGATTTGTTACAGATGTCTATTCACAAGTTCAGCAAAAACATGTTTGTGTCAAGAATAGATTTCATATATTTCTTAGTCATAATTAATTATGTCGTCCGGCGCAAAATAACTATGATACATCTATTTATCTCTAGATAACTCGATTTATTATTATTCAGGCCGAATCTCGTGGCATGACGCATCTAATTTATGTCCTAATTTGTCTGCCATATGAATATTTAACAATCTGAATTATTAATAATAAAAATTATAAAGCAGCATCGAATAGGATAAACTTCTATTTAGGTTACCGTGCGTGAGTTTCAAATAAACATTTTTAACATTTGTTAGTGTGCAGTTTTATCTCAGAGATGTAAAGCCGTGTAAATTATATTAACTATGCTAATTAATCGTCAGTGCTAGACTTTTTCTCGCGGCTGACATTGACGAGAGCCACGGACGGTAATTATAAAGCCACCTGGTCGGTTGAGAACCAGTCATGAAACTCGCGAATGAAGCGGTCGCATCCTCCGTTTGTTGAAGAATTTTACTCGTTTTATAGACGCCGAGAAAAAACGTTGGTATTCCGCGAATTGTGGCCGCAGTTTGGTTCGCTCTTCTATTTTACTAGGAATGGTCTTCAGCTGCTTTTACTCTTTGCCAAAGGAAATTAGCTATGGAAATATCAAGATTGCTTTTGTTGAAAAGTGAAATTGTAGTTGATAAGGCGTCTCGAACAGAATAATATTATTTGCCTTGATCTCTCAATCTTATCAATTTGAAGAATTCATAGAAAGAACTGTCTACTGATAAATGTTTTTATTGTTTCATTATTTACATTAGCTTACAGTTTATTTTCTTATACTACTTTCTTTAAAATAACTGAAACTGTCTCTGAAAAAATAAGCAGTTGAATGTTTAATTTATCTTTTACTTTTTAAAACAGTTGGCGACTTCTTAAAGGTCAGACAGCTTGACGGCTTGACACAGTAATTATGGAATACCTAGTTAGCATTTATTAATAATGACTGTATTCAGCTGGTGATTTAACTGGATATTTGGTTTTAAATGAATGATTTTATTAATTAATAGTTTTAAAACTTTCCAATTTTCTAGATGTCCAACTATGGCACTTCTTATAATGAAGTTAAATTGAATCAAAATGGCAAGAGCATCTTTGGAAAGTTTTCTAGTGAACTCAAATATTTTTTTATGTATCGTGTCGTGAACTGGAAACCCCTGTATTTAAACATTCTGTGATACTAACTGAACTTTTAACAAACACGTACAAATTATTAACACTAAGCACAAAAGCTGAATTGTCGCTTGTTGTTGCCTACCAACACAATCGTCATACCTATTGTATTTACTCATATCTGTGTATAATACAAGAGCGATAACGAAATATACGATAAGGATTACGTACGTAGAAATGTTATTTCATTTTATTTTCACTGTTGCTGAATCGATTTGCTCGGAGTCTAGCTAATATAATGGTAACGCGGCAGGAAAAAATGAATCATAACTTCTGAGCACACGTGTATGTTCTTTGTACACGCTTAGCCCTACTATTCGGATTCTAATTGTATAAAATTCTGATTCTGAATAGCGAATGACATGAGATCTTAAGTTTGAAAGAATTAATTGGGTTAAATACAGGAAAATCATGACATGAATTATGTAGAAGGCCGTTTCTCAGTGAATTCCCGTATAGTAAGGTTCCCAAGCCAATTATAAAATTAACTATATCCGTAGCGGACGAAGGAGTTTATCATCTTACCCAGTGAACATAAGTCGTAGCCATAGGCTTTAGCTAAAAATAGAATTCGCATCTCGTCCCCAGATATATTCTATCCAGTGGACACGTCCTCCGTCCACTGAAAACGTCATAAAGAAAGATGTCATGAATGCATTATCACGTATGCGCACGTGTTGCAACTGAATTAGCTCCACTAAGAGCCAACGCATGATATAGCAATTTCTGAGCTGCATCGCGGTTTGCCGAATTACGTTCGACTGCACTATCAAATGAATGCTGTGGAATAGCTCGCTGCCAGCTAGTGGAATACTAATAGTGTCACTTTGTCTCTTGTGTAGCGGTTTTTGTAAACTATACCTACGAACGGAGTAGTCTACTTTCCTATCTACGTATAATGTGTCTTGGCGCCGTATTCATTACATTATATCTGTAGCACCGTTACTGTTTATTTTACATAATGGAATAACAGCTTCGACAACTTTCCTAGTTGTTATTCTATTCGAACCTAACGTTTCAGAACTTTCCGAATTGTTTGTGTATGAAATGTTATTAAAATTCTTGTCATACGTACCATTTGTACAGTTGATCACAGAGCGTGAAATATTCATGTTTAACAACTGTTCGCGTTCATACCGCGGATACCAAAGCGTTTATAAAACTATTTTCATTCACACCCACTCGTATACACTAAACTAAATCACCACTAAACATTTTGAAGCTAAACGTACGTATAAAATTATTTCATTCATATAAAATCTTTTTTGTACGAACAAAGAGAACTGAGTGCCTAGTGCGAGTTGAACAAAATGTTGCGAATGACTTCACTGTCGAGTTTAGCGAGTAAACTTCAAACGAGCCGAATGCAATATTTAAGCGAGTGTGAGTTGCCATCTCGCAAACTGCTCGCATCACGTATCCTCACGGCGAATAGCGATGATTATTTTTGTTAGGTTGGTGTTCCGTTCGCTTGGTGGGATAAACCTACCAAATTTAGAAAGACGTCATTAACATGTAATCGTATAGGACGACTGTCTATCTACATTTTTGGGGTTATTGTTTGGATGTTTTTTTATGTTTGACGCGACGCCAGAAAAAAGTTTGTAGTTGTTTTAAATTAATTAATTTAAAATGAATACAAGTTTTTGTCTAGCACCTGGAGTGCTAGGGAATCTTACATATTTCATTATTAGGTATATTTCTATGAGTCAGAACCTCAGTTACTTGTTCTAAATACCCTCTGCACATTTTTTGGAATACGTGCTTTGCTTCTCCAAAGGGCCTTTGATAGGATCCAGTGGCAAAAAAGAATAAAGCGGTAAGCACCTGCAAATAAAAGAAGAAGAAACTTTCTTCTAGTTTTGTTTTGGAAATTGACATTGTAACTAACATGAATCGATAACTACGTGTTTTCTTGGAACATAAGGTTTAATTTTAGATTTGTGCTTTGTCTCAGTTAACTGCACAAGAACTTAAAAATCTTCTTGGACAATCTATATCTATGTCTAAATTGCGTCTCCGTGAGGTGAACTAACGAATTAAAAAATGCGCAAGCCCTTGCCCCAATTCTGGCGCTTTTGTTGCGTTCATCTTGGGCCTTTGCGGCCGCAAACATCCTCCGAGCAAAGAAAAAGCGTCCTGCCATATTTTTGGTATTATTTTCACTAAATAAAAACTTAATTGTTGATATACGAATATCTCCTCACTTCACTGTCACCACAAAAATCTTCGTGAGAACTATTTGTCTAAATTCGATCTCGTTTGTATTTATTTACTACTCGATCTGTCAAAATCTGTATCTCGCACTCGCATCACGGTAGAAATTAACCAATCACGTGCCTGTCACGTTCACTTGAGAGTGCGGACGATTCGATTTCAAAAATTTGTAAACTGGCACTCGCTATTTTAGGTTCCAATTTTTGACACTAGATGGAGCTGTTTTTGTTCCATACAAATCTTAGTATACGCGCTCTCATGTGAGTCCGTAAAAAAATTCACGAAAACTCGCACTAAGCACTCTGGAATCATTCAATATTAATCGTTAAAGCGAATTGAGACCGGGCGACACAGCTAGGTCGCAGTTAGGTTACGTAGACAAGGGCGGCGACCTTGGAAACACCCTTGTCCCCGCTTGCCTCCCCGCCCCCTCCCGCCTACAACCCTCGTGCACCCTCCCGGGACGAGATGTGAGCTGACTTTTGAGAACCTACTCCTTTGACTGTTACCAAGTACCTATCATCTATACACGTATTGGTTCTAGAAGAATCGATGAGATTTCGGTTAGCTCTCCAACTATGTAACATTGTGCAAACGCTGTTGTTATGACGTGTAATGTTTTGTCAATTTCTAATGGCTGGTTTTCTTTTGTTTCAGGTGAGGGACATTTTGATTCAACCGGTGTGTTTTTCTGGCATTTTGGATTTAGCGTAAGTAGTTAATGAGCGTTCAAAATAAGTGCCATAGGATTAGTTGGTTACGTTCCAGTAATAAAGAATAAGCAATAAAAGGATGTTATCTCTTTTGTGCCGATAGAGTAATGTTGTTTGCCTTGAAAAGTAGGTTTTGGATCTAAACTCAAGCTCTTTCTTCAACTACACCAAAGATGTTTTAAATATTTTCGATTGTTTTATCTCTATTACATATTGATAAACCCAGCATTAAGTAGGAATCATATAGGATGCATAAATTAGCTGAACATTGCGTCACAGCCGGCTAATACTGTGATTCACTTATTTACATGAATTCCATGTTTCGGATTACATATTTTTCTTGAGAGCTTAGATTTCACTCACTCCTCATCCATGCAAATATGTACATTACATACTATGTTATGTATCTAAATAAACTAGGATTTAGTACGAGAACTATATTCACTAGTCGCTAGAAATCGCGTAGTTCTCCTGACTTCTCATTTCATGCGAAATTGTGAAGTTGAAAACATTTGTGACTCGATGTGTTACTATCTGCGCAATAAACAACCAAGGGTGAACATGGTATTATTAAAAGACATTCAACGCTAAACATCACGAGGCGTCAGCTAAAGGGGTGATATTTAGGACACCTACATTACGCCAGTTATGTTTCTCACCCTTATTATAAAGGGCGACCTTATTGACTTGAAACTTAAATCTAAATGACATGTGCTACTGAAAATTTCCACATGGAAAAACACATATTTATTACACTGACCTGATCCTAGGAGTTGTCTAACAGTATTACATGTTCAATTGTACACGTCGTTCTTATCTCCACGATTACAAGACATCAAAATGATAAAATAAAATTGTTGGATATTAAAAAGACATGCAAAGCCGAGTCGTTTACTAAGTCAAATGACAGACCTCGCCTCGATGTAATTGAGTGAGTCATTTCGGCCTTTTAAAGTAATGAAACGGTTTTTTTTATTTATTTAAATGCTTTAGGTAGTTGAGTCTGTTTGCACGCCCCAACGCTTAATCGTTTCAATGATACGGGCTATCCTGAAGTGACTTGGCATTTTAATGATTTTATTGAACGACAGTGGTTTTAAGATTATGTCTGGTCGCAACTGCAGTAACTAAGTTTCTAGAAGCAATTGGATATTATAATCGTGGAACACATTTCAAGGTAGTCAATTTCTGGTCTGTAGGATGTTTTTATAAAAGGTCTAAATTAATAGATGATAAGAATATTACTTCGCTTACCAAATAAGATTATCTGATAGTCTACGTTTATAATGGTTCATCAGATCCAAGCTCACGAATATTTCAATGTAAATACATTAGATTAATATCTTCGAGATCTAATATAACAGGGTCAAAGTTCATCTTGCATTGAAATCTATCTCGCTTTATTTGTTCTACTCGTACGGAGTTCCAGTAAATTGATCTTACTTTTATTTGCACTCATTTTGCTCTATTGTGATTTTAATACATCAGATAACACAAATTTATTGCAGACACGTTTTTCATGCAGCATAAACGTTTTTGCTGTCTAGATCTCAAGAATATTTCTCACACTGATGCACGCACGTACATTGTCTCATTAAAATATCCAATTCACACAGTAACATGGGTTTATAATTGAATACAATGCCTAATTACAATTTTGGGTTAATTTTCACACAATCCCATTCAATCCGCTGCAATTTGTATGATTGCGCTCGGTGTTGGTCCTAGTTCGCTGCAGTAATTGTGTAATATCCCGCTAAGCCACGATACGTACGGTCGTGCACTCGTACACTGACGTGCAAACTTACAGATTTGATTGCACTTAGTTTAATGACTTGCGTATATCACGAACTGTTTAACACCACATAAGGGAAACCGTGTCATACTTTACTAAGCTCCATTTCTTCATCGCGTCTTTTACGGGATGTTAGTTAATCCTTGACTGACAAGGTTTCATTAATATGGCTGCGATTTAATAGAAGTTTTCCTGTCGACATAAATCACTTTTAGTTCAACCTTCACGCAACTAATCCCTAACCACAAATCGTCCATGTGAAAAGATAGATTTTTATTATAACTTCGGAAGTCTTTAACGGCTGGCAATTAATTTTCTAAGACACGAGTTTAGATATAAAATGTTCTGGGATTAATACAAGTTTCATGGCTAGTCCCGCACAGCTGGTAGTTGCATCTCTGTTCCGTTCGCTCCAACTTACTTTGAACTATATTTTAGTGCACACTCGCGCGAATTGCTCCCGGAAAGTTGACGCACCAAGTTGAGCCCCCACCCCCCAGCCACTCTAGTTTAGAACAGTTCTCATAACACTACGTATATCAAACAGTATGCATGTGTGCACATAAAACACAAGTTCGCGTTAACTCGCGCTCCGAAGTCGCTGTGTATTATGTAATCTTCCGCGCTTTCCCAACTCTCTAAGTTGGACCATCGAGTCGCTCACATTGTCGCGTGCGGTAATAACAGAAACTCCGTTAATGTCACTTGGAGTTGTCGCTAATGCCGCTCTAATTTGCGTTACGCGTTCGCCTTATGTGTGTTTCCATATTATGTCCTGAGCTTCTTGTTTGCAATTCCCCCACATTAATACGACAACGAGTCGTTCACCTTCTACGCAAGAAGTGCCACGTGTCGGGTTCTTCCATATTTTTTTTTGTTTCAGGAGATGACGACTGTGTGAATCTAGAGCCGTTTTAGTTAAACATTGATTATGTGGTTGTTTGTACGGGACGCTCTGTTCGCATTATTATTAGTAACAGTAGGTATTATTATTGCTAAGAGGAAAACATCTCGAAATAGCGCAATTGCGCGACGTCGACTCGCTCGCCGACGTTCGCCATTATTCACTTTTTGCAGCGAGTGCTAGCATTCGACAGACGGCTCGTTCTGTTGACGTTGACGTTTTTGTGCCTCTCGGTTTGATACAGCCAGACGCTTTGTCATTTTTCAGTGGCCACTACGATTTCCGTGCAAGTTACAGCCCACTGCCCAAACTATAAAAAAATTGAACCAATCAAATTTTGAACGCTCCAATTTGCGAGGGTACCACGTAAACTCAAACGACATTTTTCCGTTTATAAATTCAAATAGCTAATTTCAGAGGTTAGCCGGCTCTAAACCTCATATTTTGGTAAAGGCGCCGCCTTGTTCTGAGCAAGGTGGGATCCGCGCGTCGCGACTCTCAATCACGTTGTTTCCTCACGTTACAGTTTAATGGTTTGCCTATTCATATTGCGTACGAGATGACAGCCGTTCTCGGCGTCCTCAGACGAGGGCCAATTTAGACAAGTCGTTCAATTTTCGCTTCTATAACGAGAACTAGTGAGAAGTTTCCGGTCGTTTGAGTTTGTAAATCGTTTGTTGCTGTGTTTTCTTGCGTAAGCAGAGTCATGAGTCATTTGCGTTTGGTCAATTATGTTGAAGTGGTGTGATTATCTTGTAGTTTTAATTGTTTATGTTTTTACTACAATACGTGGGTTGGCAAAACAAGTGACGATAGCAGTAATTGGAGCTGGGGCGTTCCCCAATTAGGGCGATTAGAAATGGCGCGGTCGAAGCCAAATTAGATTATGTGGCGCCCGTGAAACGCTATGGTCCCTCGACATGCGACCTCATGTCACCTCTGTGACGGTGTAGCAGACGCCAAGTGAGGCGTCCCGCTTTATCACTACGCATTATTGTTGCGCAATTCGCGCCATTAAGAAATACACGTGTTATCTCGGTGTTCGAGAATGTTCGTGCGTCCGCGTGGCATTGCGCCCGCGCCCGATAGTACTAGCTACTAACGATTCCGGCGAACGGACGAAGCGAGTTCGACACGTTTCGTATATTGGCGGTCGCGACTCACAGCGGCGTGCACCGATCGTAAATTGCGTTTTCGCCGGCGTGAAAGGCGACCGCCGTTGCCAGCCGGCCGGTGCATTCACCGCTCACCGTATCGAATTTATCGCGAGATCGATACGCGCGCATACCCGCCAACGCGCTCTGTATACACTTACCTGCGCCTAGCCGCCGAGCGACGTCACCACACGTGGCGCGGCGGGGACGCGCGCTTGTGTGAGTGCGCCACACGATTATATGGAATTCAGCGATTACGCCACCTACCTACGTACAAGCATCGAGCGCGAGTACGTCCGCTCAGCGGTAATAATAATAATTAGCCGCCTCATTATTGTTATTGGAGGCGACGGCGCTCGCTGTCACCGACAGATAACCGCTGCGCGCGACCAGACACCGCCGCGTTCGATTCTCGCGGCGTGCTCGCCACCATTGTTGCCATTATCGCCGGACAAGGAGAAATACTCCCTTTGTGTTGTTAGTTGTACTGTGTACCTACTCTGCCTGGCTACCGGATTGTAGTCACTGGATTGTTTGACTCGACACCACCGGACCGTTCTATCAGGTAGGTACGTTTGCTGAGTAAACTTCACTTGTATCGTAAACAATGGACACGATTTCTGTTAACTGTGTACACAAAGCCCGCTGCGCCGAGTGCCTGTCTCCAGAGGGTTTGTAGGGCGAAGCGTTCAGTGACCTTGTGACGCCACGCGCGACATGTTTGTGTATTACATTTGGCCGCTCAGTAGGAGGTTATTGAAAGTAAACTGATCGCTAATAGCCTCCTAACTAGCCAATCTTGTTCAGATAACATGTGTTGATGTCATACCACAGCGTGGCCGGAATCTGGCAACTTCTATTGAACTTTAATTTACCGAAAGCGTTTGTTTTGCAACTTTAATAGGTTGTGTTCATGACATATTCATTAGGAGAAGTTGGTGATCTAGGTCTTGGTAGGCTGGAGTTACAGTAATAAACGGGATAACATTCAGTTTTCTCGACACGGTCTCGAAATATTTTGGGTGTATCATCATTTTACCCAAGTCCCCTCATCTTGCATTGTTTCCTAGTTGCTTGCTTACATATTTGTTTTGCTTTAACTCTTGTTGTTTTTATGTTTTTACCCCCCGTGTGTGTCGCCCGCTGTGTCTTCACTTTAGTTTGACATAAATGCTAATGCTCTTTACTTCTAAGTCAACATACCACTTATACCCAATTATTTACCTACAAATTATAGCCTTGCTCACGTTACTCAGATAACTTTGACACAACAAAGCCGTTTATCAGTATCGAATAAAATATTTTGGTGGCGTTATCTGACCGCCCGCCATTTTCTATTCATATCTACATAACAGCACTTACATTCCAGATTGTTTTATTGGCTTATGTCAATATGTCAGAGAATTTTATAATCTTTGAAATATTATGCATTACATACGTACGTCAGATAATTATCATCAGGTAGATAGAAAATGTTACTGCTGTTGCTATGCCTAAGTTTATGGAGCGCGGCATAATTATGCCTTCGAAGTAGGAATTATTTTTTTATTGTAAGGTAGGTTATAGCATTCCTATTACATATTGCGATAAATCTATCTAGATTAATTAGAATAAGATTGATTGTTTTCATTTCTACACTATTTCTAGAAGGAATTCGCTACACAATCTCATTTATAAAACGGTCGTACAAATACATGGCCACATTTTGGTTTACTTTATCAAATGACAAGTTTAAAATGTGCTTCGAACGGATATCGAATGCCATGCACGTGCGAAGCTCCGTGATCGATGCGGTGCATCTAGAAACGCGACTAACGTAAATCTGGGAACGAAATAGGGCTGTCACTGGTGCCGCGTGATTTTTTTATTATTTTTAGGACGTGTATTACATGTGAAAGTATTGACAGTATGTAATATTTACCTAATTCAAAACACGTCTTTGCAGAGAACTTTGTGCCTGAAATGTAATGAAATTCGTTCAATATCATACAGAAGCCATGTTAAACACTCTTCAAGTACAATGGGGTCTTTTTAATGGTGGATTGCACCGTGTAACAGAATCCGGACCATTTTAAAGTGTAACAACGCCTTCCCAAGCTCCTAATAAAAAAGGTATAAGTAATTCAATTTATTCAAATACTCCCTAGGCGCCTCGCCTTCTTAAGTGCAAGTGTACATTAATATAAATACCGTCACGCCCAACGCCCGTCTCACGTCCACGATTGATGCGGCTGATCGCTCCGGGAAATCCTGACGGATGTAACCCTGGCCACTGCGCGGAATAAAAACGTCCGTCTGAACGGAATTTATGAAACCTCCCTTTGTGATAGTGCTGTGAACCTACACGTATGGAGTTTGCCAAGTGTACTGGTATTTGTGTTTTAGTTGCCAGTTCTAATGTGAATGGTATTGCACTCTTTTTGGAATAGGCGAATTTGTTTGCTTTGATAACTTAAGTTAATGTAGTATGTAAAGCAATTTATTTTCACAAACCAGAATTGTATGTGGTTTAGTCTAAATACAGAGGTAGTCTGTGGCAAAGAGACAGACATAATAATAAAGGTTAAAGGATTATTTAAGTATGAGCGTGCCGCCTAATTAGCATAATGAATGAAACTCAATTATATTAATTTAAAAAATAATACTTATTTTAATTATATCAAACGAGCTAAAAGTCAACCGTACTAAAACTGATGCAATCTGTACGAAATCCCGTTTCAATGTCACATTACATTTAATTCAAAACAGGTAGTCTTTGCTGACCTCGTTAACGGAAACGTAATCGTAACACGAATAACTTTCACAGCTAAACACATAGCAACTACATACACAAACTAAAACTGCAACGTTTAAATTCAAAGAAAGTAAAATAAAACAGACTGGTATGCGGAAAAGCAGAGGTAGAAAATAACGCTTACACTGTGTGAAAATGACTATTTCGAAACGTGATTCTTATTACAATTAATATGCGGACGTGTCCATAATACATATTATAATCGAGCATAAATATTTCAACGTTGATGTCATTCTGTATCGTGTGCGGTTTTATTTGCGAAAGTGTCGGCGCTTTTTTTTGATAAATATTATATCATGGAATGGCAACTAGATAAATATAATTCTGCAACGTACGGTTCGTGGAACTCGTGTTGACGTTTTATTTTGATGTTTCGCTGCACACTTTAATGGTGCACTATAAATATGGTTGATAGATTGCAACGAGGTTAAATATGAGTATGATATGCACTACGTTGTATTTTTGCGATGTTTCTAGCGGAAAAATTAGACTGTACTGTTGCTATTTGCCAATATCTGGTTCCAACTGGAATATATTGGTCTTCAGGTCCGGATCTTTGACCTCAACTTACCAAAACAGATAAGTCTACGAAAACATTTCGCAACCTATTACTATAGGTACGTGCGTACATTCGTACTTTGTAATTACATACGGCCAAAATTCTGTAATATATTATTCGCATAATGTCAACATGCGGCTGATTGGCTAATCAGTGCGGCCCGCAATCGGCTTAACGAGTGAACATGTTAGCGTGCTTGACAGTCGCCTGATACCGCTTTTATTGTAATGTATGTAAGCTTAACGTTAATACACGAATTATTTAATACATGAATTAAAATCAATTGCTGTATGTAGTCGGAATCGCGAGAATCGGAAAACCTTTTCTGTTTCCAAAATGTTTTAAAACATTGTGTCAGTTTCACTCTTTTAGATCCTTTGTAGGAGAAAGCGTTTATGGATTCGTATTAGTTAATTAATGAGACTTCATTTGTTTCCCGTGAACTTGTAAAACAAGCAAGAAGAATATAGCGGAAAGAGAACATCTGGTAGCATCTTCCCAACTCTGAAAGTCGCGTTCCGCATAAAAGAACCGAATACTGTTGCGAAAGTTGATCACATCTACAAATAACTTTTCTCACAGTACGTCTAAACGAATCAAAAACTAAAGTGTGCAAATTTATTCGCACGGAACTCTCCGTTCGTAGTTTAGACTAAACTATTTCATTCTCGTGTAACAGGCCAGCGTTCATCTCGACCTACGCCACTGCAACTTTCTTTAAACTCCAACCGGCGTACACACTCTTATCTTATATTCTATAGCAGTTTCTAGACTTGTTTGGCTATGCTGTGGGCTGACTAACCGGTTTCCAAGTAGGCTCGTACAGTCGCCTCCAAAAAAAAAAAAACAGTTCACTTTCTTACAAGTCGTTTGTAGCGAAATATTTTATGGTCCTGTTACTAAAATAAGGTCTCGTGTTAAGTATAAGTTTATTGTTGTTCGTATTATTAGCCTTATTTTTTATAGCTGAATTGTCGCTGTTTGTTTTTTTGTCGAAAGAGTTTCGTCACGGAATCGTGATTACGAAATGCAATTACACATTTCAACATGTTGTCTTAACTGGGAAATATGGTTCGTGTAATTCATTAGACCGTGTCCATAAATGGAGTCTTCAAACATATGACAGTGTTGTGTCTATTTAAGGCATGCAAGTCCAAAGCATTTGTTTGATATTCTGTGTGCTGTCGTCTACGGAAATGTACAAAATTAGATCGCATGCAGTAACCGCCGCTTCCGCACCGCATCGCATCGCGTCGCTCTCAATACTCGTCGTATTATGTCTGTCTACGAATATTGCACAGCGTGTGTAGCTGTAACTCATGTCAAATGTTCATATTAAATTCTATAACGAACGTTTATCGTATGTACTTTATCTTTTTCGTTATGGTTTTAATTATAAGTTCCGAGTATTTCGGAATTACGTAGCACTTGAAAAATTCCTGTCAGATTTTAGTCAAGTCTTCTTAACACAATTTTGCTTATGTTGCATATAAATTTTCAAGTTGTACGTTTATACTTCCTAGGCTTGTTGTAAACACTAGACGCAGTTAACCTATGCCCCTGTGACATTTCGATGTACTGGATCTGGTCTGGCTTTTACTCTTAGAAGACGAGTCGTGGGAAAGTGATCGTTGCTCCGTAACTAAGTACTTATGTACTTGCATTATTATTTTGCCTGCTGCGATTTCTACTAATTCAAAGTGCGTCTGATATAGTACAGCTTTAAAACATATTTATTTGTTAAAGGAAAAACTTCCGTCGCAAACCACTGGCAGGTGAAATTGCCCCGCACAGCTAGTATTAAATATGTATCACGGAACTTTCCTTAAACAAACATTACATTTATGTGCTTTTAATGAAGTTATTAACTTTACATACGTTGAGGGTAGATTTTATCTGACCACACTATTCCTTTGTTCATTGTAATTCTAGGGTAAAATTCCATTTGAAAACAAAATGCTCCTAAATGACTATGGAATTATTATTTATAGGAAAGTCTTCATCAATAATAACAATACAATCCATTCACATTAACGGCCGCAAACACATGAAAAATGACGGCTTGCCCCAAAACAATAATCCCATCACATATATTTTCCTGTCCACGGGAAAAGGTTCGGGAATGATTAATAGTGACACGGGCCTGCGGTCGTGTCGGCCATGGCTACGCGTGGTTGAACTATAGTAATCTCCACGAACCTTACTAATGGAAAATGTCCGTCTATACTGCGCCCACGGACTTATCTCGCAATCAAAGAAATGGCTACATTATAGCAGCTAATTGTTATTTTTTTCCATGACTTATGTCGACTATAGATCATTCGGACGTTTACAATATGTATGTCTATCTATCTGATAAAATAAATTGTTAATCTTTAGTGAAGATATGAAGCAGGAAAGTGATATCATGGTTACTCATTCTCAAATCGATATCAAATTAGGACACAGTGAGGATATTGAGTCACGTACCGGAAAGTAAATACGCTGATCTTAAAGTTAGAACTATTTGTTGAGAGAACTTTCTAAGCCAGTTAACAACAGCTATTTCTAAAAACAATATATGCATAGGCATGGTTTTCCGCAAACGGTTATTGTTAACCGTTCAATACTCCCAACCCACTTAGTTACAAGTCGCCTGTCAGAATAACAAATGGACAAAGTTGTCTCGTATTTGACGAAACGCTAGCCGTTGTGGCCGACTTCCAAACAATTTGAAGCTTTCATGCGTTCGCGAGAAATGTGGCAAGGACGCAGCCCTAAACTGTTAGCCAATCGTTTTCACACGTTCAATGATACGATGAAAGTACTCTATTTTGGGCCCTCGCTAATACGACAAAAGGCGTGTGAATTGAGTGGGCTATAACTATTTTTAGAGTAGTTCTATATCGTGTGTTTTAAGCCGGAATAGTGAAGCAAATACCAAAAGCGTGGGACGAAGAGTACCGGTGACTTGCTGCCGAGGTGACAATTCCAAAGCGCTGCCAATTAGCGACTCGCAATAAGTAACTGATGTATTACGAACGGATTCTGAAATAACCGTCTAGGCCTGATGCATAGTTCACGTCACAGTCTGAACGCGTGAACAAAGTATGCCAAATCTCTGACGCAACCGTCAATGCGATAAATTAAATACATTTTTGTTTATTCCCAAAGCATTTGCATTCGAGACGGATTTAGTGGTTACGCGATTTAAAACTCACCCCGTCACTCGGCATCTAAAAATATTGTACTTGGCACTGAATAAAACGGCGTTAACTGTTTGAACTATGGCCAAGTTGTGAGTTGTAATTGTACAGCGTTATCTCGGGTACTGATACCGAGTATTTACGTAGATAGCGCATTGATAAGAGTGTTTTGCAGGTTTTGATACGCTGTTACTAGTCGTCAAATTCACTTTCTTTATGGTCTTTTGGGATTTTTATATTGCGCTCTCCCTCGCTGAAATAAACTCATTTTATTCCGAGAAATTAAAAGGGAATTGAGGTCGTCTTCCAAAAACAACAAAAAGTATGGAGTAGCGGTTAAGTTCTAATGCACTAGTTCCACTGCCGAAAAATTATTGTTTATTTAGGCCGGAGCTACCTTTTGTTTGAAGATTATTTGCTTTGGGAATACCTAATTTCATTTTCCCACCCTGAATGAGTCTTAATCGCAATCGTTTCTGTCCTTTGACAAAAGTTTGAAGAAGTAAACTACGGGAGCGCCAAGCGCGGCGTACCGCTTCTCACTCCCCTAAAATCCCTTTAAAATTAAACGAGAACTTGAAAAATCCTCTTTGACAAAGTTTGGAAGTGGAATCGAGTTGGTAAGTTTGTTACATCTCGCCGTTCAATATTTTATAATGTGGCGAGAGGCCGGCCGGTGATCCGTGAGCGTCACTCGACCTCCACGAAGGCCGTGCCCGGCTTTTATTGATTTTTTATGCGCATTGTCCATTTCGTTCGTACCTACGCCCCCGCCTGGCGCCCGCCCGCTCTGGCCCACAAGCGACGAATTGCGATACCTATATTTGTCACCCGAAATTACTATGCCAGCAGCACATTTATGATTAGCCCTGACGCCGATATTAGACCACACTATATCAGATAGCGGAGCGATATGATGCGTAAACATAATCCATTTATGTGCTAAGGGGAAACAAAAACGACTAAGTTTTATAGTTGTTGTGTTATCATTAAACTGTCCGCGTGTTAACCTACTTATGTTTTCTCATATTGGCGCCGGGGGCGTAACTAAACCGTACCGTAGTGTATGCGTAGTTATATCACCTTTTACTGGGACTGGGCAAATCGTTTACGACTTCGGTTCCACTCGTAAAAACTTTAGGCGACAAGTCAAAAGAGAGACCTTCAAATTATGCCCAAACTTTATCTCCAATGTTCTGTTTTATGATTCTGCTAGTTTTCGCTACGTCAAGTCGGCATTTATTTTCTAATTTCAGCTGTGAGCTAAAACATTTGTACGTTATGTTTCTAAATAATATTGTACTCTTTCCGTTGCAATAACTGCAGTCGTTTAGAAGCCAATGCCTCTAAGGTTGTCATGTACAAAACAAATTATCTCTTTTCTGTTAATGAGCTTCACACCTTTTTCAACCATTAATTTAACGATTCTTCATGGATTCTTCGTAATTCAAGTTTTAATTACAAAATGCGTGTAATTAATTAAACGTGAAACAATGAGAATTGGTTAGCAATATTTGGGCGGCTGCAGCGTTGGTATGTTCATGACAGTTATTGGCTTTACTCATGTGGAATTTCTCAACACAATTCGCATTTAAGCAGTCCTCAGTCCTTTAGTATTGGGTCTTATTGAACCGGTGAATTATTTTCCCTCTAGATTAGTTATGATATTTTTACAAATTAAGGTCGTTTCATATTTACTGAATCGTTCAGAACAGGCACAAGTCTTGTTTCTGATTCATTCTTGACTGGATGTGTCAACAAAAGTAGGCGTTAGTAGCAAGCGTCTAAATTCACAATGTCAAAATGGTTTAACTAATTTATTTCTCTTTTTTGTTACAGATTGTAAAGTGTGGACTGCCAGATCACCTAGCTAACTACTTTATACTATAAAAGTAAGTTTGTTTAAATGTGAAAGTAATTTGCAATGTAGGGACAAGTGAAATCCACTTTACTTAAGTACTTAAGTTTTAATTAAAATTATTCTGCATTCTTTTGTTAAATCTATTCACAAAAATTGCGTAAACGCATAAATTAAGTTAGATAAATAAGAATTTGCGGATTCATGTTTGCCTTGAGTACATTGCCACGTGGTCTAAGCATGCAGACAGCAATTTATCATTTTCTTGACATTCAAAACGAGTATTATAATTAAAATATTTAACATGTTAATATTTACATAAATTATAGAAGAGATCTTCGGGTCCAAATTCATGTTTTGTTGAATTTGAAGCTTGTCATTTTAATTCGCGAAGTGTCTACGATGTCTATAAGTGTTCAAACTTGAATTAAATCAGCGTTGTCGTTCGAAGTAATGAACACACCTGTTGTATTATTCTTTGAGCTTTGCCGTTACACAATGGCTCGTCGTGTTAGTATTCTGTGCACGAACAATTTACGAGTTTGCGAAATTCAAATATTGACTAATAATAATTTTATTGCTCGACGGCAGTCGGCACCCACGTAATTTGTTCTGTCTTCGACGTCAAACAGGTATTTTTGCTAATTACTAATTCGCCGCGCTTACTAAACCGTGAATTACTTGCGTTACCAACCGCATGAACTTCTAATAATATTAACGGCCATATCATTAAATGGAACCTCGAAGATTCTTAGCGCTATCGAGGATGCCAGGAAGGATCCAAAAATTCTCAGTATTTCTAATTTTATCCTCCTTTGAGCCTGTTTGCGGAATTTCAACTCGAGAATTCCTGCGTCCGTTGACTCTTGCGCGGGTGGCGCGCGCGTCAAGCCGAGTCGTAAAATGCAAACGCTTCGTGTCACACGCGGAGTGACACATAGCTTTCATATCGCATGACATGCCGATCTGTCTTTGTTCCGATGAGTTATGCCCTGCGTCCCGCCGGTCCGCTAGATGAACGTTAACCGCGCCACAAATCATCGGCTCTGCTAACTCACTCCGCAAGAACGTCGGCTCGGCCCCCGCGACGCCCCGCCGACCTCGCCGACGTCTTCCCACAAATTCTCACCCCGAAACGAAACATTCACCGCCTCGCACCGGACGAATATCACACGAACGCCGCAATGACGTAAACTCCATAGTCGCGTGCGCCAGCCGATGTTCAACTTACATTGGGCCGTTGTGCGCGGCACACACGATCATTAAACGTATATCTGTTAATAATAATTGCGATTGTCTGGTTGTACGTGCGCACCGAGTTATGGCGCAGTTGCCGGGCGGTTTGCGAGACCCCCTCCCCCGCCACAGTCACCCACTGCCGACCCCTCGGATCTGCGGCGAGCGGCGCATCTTGAGATGAAATGGCATTCAGTTTCGTTTTGTGACGGTTGAATGGGCGCCCGGTTTCGCGAATACGTGTGTGTATTGAATGTATGAATACATGCATTAAAAGCATACACCTACCTACATCTGGTATTTTCACATGGATATAAAACGTACTTAGACGTTGCCAGATTAAATCTTACTAGCAGGAAAAATAAGCGATAACAGATAATCTTCTTCGTTCAAAACAAGACACGTGTTAGTCTATTCGTAACGCCAATAATGTGTTGAAATATGACACAGAGGTCATGACTCATGACCTACCAGAAAAAATAGCCGTGATCATAAATCTGAATACATTATTTCCAATCTACCATACAGCCGTGTAAAGCACGTTAAACGAAAGTTGTTTCAATGTTGTCTTTTGATTAATATCATCAGAAAGTTTTGAAGAGAAAACTTTTGTTCCTAATTAATTGGCGTTAGATAACCCTTGACAAGTCACTATTTTCAACCGATTTCCCAAAAAGGTAAATATTTTTCTGATATCTGGCCGGTTCGACGTAGCAATCATCTCTGATTGCCGATTTATCAGTTTTGCATGTGAAACCCCTGAGTTAAAAACAAACTCTCAGATCTTATTATTACTTAAAATGCTCAATGCTGTACCACTGGGTAACACAGTACAATGTTTATTTTTGACGACGAATAAGTGTATATTACTAAGATTATGTTTTACCAAGAATTGTTTTTGCAAACCGAAATTCTGCTTAACTGGACAGGAAAAATAGGCAAGCAATTTAATGTCCGTAGACACGGAAAGAAAAATACATTTTAGTGCGAACTTTGGCTCAGCGATCATTCGCAGACCATTTGGACACCAGCCTACAAATTCCACCTTTTATACCCAATAATTCACATGTTCGCACTTTACGAGGCATTATAGAGCACATGTTACAGTTTTTCCGTTAGCTTGCACATTTTTACGATCTCGATGCGGCTCGGGCGGTAGTTTAACACAGCAGAGCCCGATGCCCGTCGGGCTCTCACGACCGGTCCCTACGTGATCTCCTGCGACGCTCCCCGACTCGCTAATAACTGCTGTACACACGTGCCCACATGTGTGTGTGTGTACTTGCTGTAAGTGTGTGACAAGAAAAATGTTCTTCGTTACTTTGATAACGTATTGTGTTGGACGTGAGAGAAATGCAGCCTTGGGTCGTGGTTTTACTCGGTGTTCAAGTGAATTCGGACGGCTCTTTTGTTCTTGTACATAACATGTTCATTAGTGATGTATGAATATGGTAAGTTGACAACACAACAGATCATCAATGTACATTTATGAGTTGAATTCCCAACGGTGTTCAATTAAAAGGACTCATAATTTACATTTAGAAACGCATAGTCGTAGATTTTATTGGATAGCTATTTTATTGGACAGAGCATGAAGATTATTTAAATACCTCGAGTTATATTGCCCTTAGAGAATGATCCCAGACACAGGCTTACAGAACGAAACGGGTTTCAGCATGGGACTTCACAATAGGTTAACTATCTGTCATTACTCATGCACCGTTGCGACTTTCGAAGCTCGGTACCTCGGTGTCAATGCACTTCGTGTTCACGATACTTCCCAACTAACCCTGCCTGTTGACGAAACATGTATAAACTATACACATGTACTTACATTCAGCAATATAACAGTAAACGAGGCATTTTTAATTCCCTTACATATGTATATTTACTAGCAAGTTTTCGAAACAATACGAAAATTTGCATCCATTTCGTCGGGTTGTTAATGCATTTACGTCATCGCCTGTCTGGGTGATACGTCTGCTGTTTCCCATATCAATATTTTCGAGAGCATCTCACCACGACTTTGCACTCAAATTTTTGTGACAATGTATACTGCAAGACCCGCTTTTAGACTTCTGGTGTTATCTAACAGATTATTTGACTATTGAATAGTAATTTTTATGAGAGAACTAAGTTTTATGAAACATGTACTTAACTGATGCCTTTCTGTGGGTATTCAAATAGCTTTTAAAGTAATTAATAAAGATGGCACTTCCATATGGGTATTGAGTTGCGTGTTCCGTTAATATATGGTCGTAGGACTGCCATGTCGTTCTCCAATGAATTACTGCGCATTCCACCGCTCATGCAATAAATAAATAAGCATTTTTATGTCTACTATTATTACTGTTCGCACTTAGCAACTAGCAAATACCTTGGTGCTAGTTGCCTGCGGGTGACAGTTTGCATAAAGTTAACACTGTTCATTCTATAAACAGTATTATTCACCATCAAAGGCGCACTGACTTAGATTTGTACGGAAACTAACAGCTTACATTTCAACCAATGAAACTATGCAGACGTTCTTTGAAACACTTGAAACCGATTCCTCTAAATTCCGATGCACCCTGAGCTTTATGCCGAAGTGTCGTCTACCGAGAAACAAGCACTAATATCGGTATGCGCGAGTCGATAAAGCCAACGGTCAAAGGAATTCGACTCTTTATTGTGTTATCGAGTAGGAATATCGATATGACACGTGTGGCTGTTTAATCGATTAATCAAATAGTTGTTCGCAACACTTGCTCGAGTATTCTGTTTGTCGATAACGTATCGGCCTGTTTAATGTGAGTTGGTCGATAGTGGTAAAGCACTAGTGAGAGCGGTGTTTATGTTTCATTTTCTTTTCTACTGCCTTTACATTGATTGTTGCATATATTTACGATGCATTATTTAATAGCCGAATTGTATTCTTGAAGAAAGCGTCTACAATTTATTTATTTTATGATATGCAAATAATCGGTAAGCGCCAAGACTGATTTCTTATTAAAACACTAAACACGTATACTTTCTAAACAACTTGACTGTTGTTTTTATTCAAAACTTCCAAGTTTCTAACACAAAGTCTCTACCAAATTATTTCTTCATCAAAAGCCGCGTCAAACTTTGCCTTTCAACAAAACCTAATCCAATCCAATTTAGTTTGAATAGAATTAGACTGCGAACAGTAAAACCATTAATCGGACGTTGGATTTTGTATGTAAAAGGCTTCATATCGGATCCCGGCTAATTCTAATGACGCACTATGTGTAAATGACCAGGGGAAATAGGTCGGTCATGAATTACGGATATTGCCAACTTTGTTCTGTGTAAATCATTTGTTGTTGAGGGTTTCGTACTAAGTTTTGAATCACAATAGATAACACAGTTTCTATTTGTGTTGCGTAACTGCCCCAAATCTGTAAGGGTAGATGTGGTTTGGTTGTCTACTAAATAATAATACTTTCTACGTTTAAAGTTACATTTGATGCAGTGTGATCTTATAAATGAGCATGGCATGCCACCCGTCTCCGTTCTATAGCATGTCGCTTTTCATCGCACGTGCCGCCCGCGTTGACTCACTCCACCGCGCCTCGGTTATTTGACTTTCAACTACACTGTGCCACTACCATTTCATTTAAAATTCACGATAGCCATCACCAGTGTTCTATTGACATACGGTATACAAACTGCGTCAGCAAACATTACACAGCTATCAACTTTCTACAGCTTCAAACTTCTAAATCTTGCCGTAACACCGAACTAAGCCAGTCGGAATCATTTACGACACCATAAAAAATAACCACGCTTTCCTTCTGAGTAAACCTCCAATATTCACGGCTGTTTTATTGGAGCGTAGTCCCTTAGTAGTATAATATAGTAACATGTAGGGTGGGATGTCTCGCGCCCTTACGCCTCGATTCACGCGGTGTCGTGTTACCAAGGGCCCTTTGTAAGAGAGAAATGTGATAAACAGGAAAATGCTCAGGGCTGCCTATCCATGATAACATTCAATATTGGAATTTAAACATTACGCCATCAGAATTAATTCTGATTGCGAACACAGATGACGCGTCCATTCTAATCGCTCAAATTACCGTTTGATGTCTAGTCTACAAAATTATATGAAATAATTCTGCGCGTTTATAAAACGTTTGAATTTTGACGTCCATACAAAAAGCTCTTGACGCCAATTTCAAAACGGAATTACATTTAACGGAACACGGAACTTCGGCTTTCCTTATTTCGGGAATTAATTTGTTTGCCTGCGGTGGTGTCCTTATTGTAAATGTTTCCGCATTTCCAATTTTATCCTTATCTAAATTTTTGATTAGTTCATATTTATTACGTGTTTTGTGACTCAAGACTGAAATTAAAACAGTCTTGATGTGTAAGCTAAATGATTGTTTAGTTACTATTTACACTGTTTTGCTAAAATAAATTTCATTGTGTCGTGTCCAAAATTGAACACGATAAAGCCTACGAGGAAGTGTGAACAATGTAATTCATAATGTGAATATGATAGCAATTCCAGTAAATAGCTTAACTTTCCAGTTTCATCTATACAAAACCAGTTTATCGCCACAATAGTGTTCGCGAATAGCATTCAGGTTATTTGTTATAACCAAATCACGAAACAAAAACTCCACTACAATAAATAATATCGAGTTGTTCATACAAAACGCAAGGCGACGCTCGCACTGTGGGCCAACTCAGTTTCAAACTGGATGTAATAACTGAGCGAATCAATTAAAAACTCTCCAAGTAAAGTTTCGCCCGGTCCCCCAGACTACAGACCGTGTGATTTACGTGCTTAGGTGTTACAAAATTGCGTAGTTCTGCCGCAAATTCCTGTTTAAACTTTTTGCACGTTTTGTCTTCGCGTTCCACTGTACTAAGGATAGTCTGGATTTTGTTAATGTAGCTGACTTACATTTTTTCGTAATTAAAAGTATAGCTCCGAGCTGCTTTCTTTCAGTCTGGATGTAACTGAAAACGAAGTTTTGTAAGAAAATAATAACGACAGATGTATTTTTCGTTTGCTTGTTCTATGTTATAAAACTTGAAAGTAATGACGAAAGTTTTTGTTGCGTTGTCTGCTCCCCGCAGCTTACTGGTGGTCTCTAGTTTGTAACAAAATATTCTTGTATCTGATATCATTTATTACACGAAAAAAATGTTTTACCAAATCCCCGCGGAGTTGCTCAAGTGATTTATATCCGAAGGACGATCGGCCTATACATCACAAATATACAAGATATTTTCCAACGTCTTGTATTCCCAAATCACATAATCGGATTTCAAATGCTGAAAAGCCGTTCGTCTAAATATGAGTTGTAAATTACGGAGTGAAATATCGCGAAAACGCCTCCATTTTATTCATTGCGGTGTGCTTGTGTGTGTGATTGTAAACAGTAGTCACTGTTTGTGTGTGGGAGTTGTCAGATAAATTCGTGTTCACGTCCTTGAAGCGGTGACGTAGGGTGTTATGATTTGTATTATTGATGCTACACGTGTTCCCGACTCCCATAAAGATATACCTTTACAAAACAGCTTTTTCTTTATATTATACGATAAAATACGCCTATTTCTGTAGGGTTCGATGTTGCATGTCGGACTGTAAGAGTTCCATGTTCGAATTTCAAACTTGGTTCTTCTTAGCTTTATTGCACAGAAGTTACATAAACTTTACGTTTGTTTCCACTGTCCAACCTCACTAGATAAACTGATGCATATAATTTCCATATCGAAGTTATATTGGAGATCTCGTATTGCGATATCAGAGTCCGTTCTATTAAACTCCGCAGAAGTTCGTCTGCAAACGTGGCTACACGTAGAGAATCACGTCTATTGACTTATTGGTATACACGAGATATCAAAGCATTTGAATATTCAGACACAAGACTCGTTTCATCGCAGACCAATGGCAATTACCTTGACATAACAACATTTATGCATACGACCGACACAGTTCTATATTATCGTGTATATCTAACAAGTCGTATAACATAACCACACATGCATAATAATGCCGCCCATTAAAAGGTAATTATAAATATAATTTGAATAAATTATACAGATATATACGTGGTATGTTAGCATCACTGACGTTTATTACATATCTTTAATCAGACCGATTCCCCGAGGGTTATACAGCTCTGATAATATTACTTAATGAGTCTGCATATATTGCGCTTTATGGCTTTTAAATTGCGTTACATAGAACATCATTAGATTGCTTCAACAGCTTGCTTTATTTATAGCTGGACTTTCATAGCGAAATTTCAGTTATATCCTTACAGTAACTGCAAAATGAAACTCTTTAACGTTGTTTAATACCTTTTTCTTCGTATAAAATTCTTGCTAACCTGTTTTATAAAAAGATATTCTCAGTATAACATTTTGTCATGCATGGTGTGTCTTATATGACGCCGTGAACGCGTTGATCACTTGTTTAACCATCTATGAAGACCGACCTTTTGTGTACCTATTGATTTTTATTGATATGACCTGCGTCATCACGCCATTGTCGTGTTTAGAGGACGGTCAGAGTTCTAACTTTGTGTTGTTTATAGAATAAATATCATTAAGACGGTTTTCTATAAAAACACGTTTTTTTTTTTGTTAATAGGAAACCACATTTCACCCACTGTGCGGCTACTTTTTAAATGTTATTTCTTCTAAATTCTCTTTCAAAGATTAAGAAGAAAGTTCTATCGAGAAAGTTAAGCACAAACAATCATGTTTGACTTTCATTATATTCATAATAATGGTCACAAAATTCTATGAAATAAACAACCAAGTAAAAATTCGTAATTAAATAAAAGAACACCACAATTTATGTTCTTGTTACAAACAATTTACAACTTTTAATTAGCTTTCACTTTGTTTTAATACTTTTACAATGACTTTTTCTACCAAGTACTTAGCCATTAAATTGGTTCATAATTTTAGAACACTGCCGCCAGTTTTTCAGCTGTACCAGTAAATAGTTTTAAAGCAAATACTTCGCACATACATGTGTACGAGAAACGAGGTCATGCCGATTGACATACGAACTAAGTCTAGCAAAATTGTGTACCAGCTGCGGTTCAATAACACAGCAAAGACAGTAGTGCGAGTCGGAACAAAAAGTCTAGACCAACGGTACTTTCGCAATGCGTCGTCAAGCAAATCGATTGACACGCTTGCCGTGAGTTAAATACCCAAGTTTAACATCTTTTGGGTACTGAATTTGAAGTTTTAAAAGTAATTTGTTATTGGAATGATCTTTTCCCTAGCAACAGGTCGACGGTCGGTAGCTAATAGGCAGTTTTTTTCCACACATCGTCATACTAAATCAATTTATAGAGGTGTATCCGATTCTCAGACTACGTTTTCATATAAATCTCCATCTTATTCAGGAGATGTACGTAACTGACTATTTAAAAATTAATTATGATCCTATTTAATTACACCAGATTGTAACCTGTCTAAAGGGCATTAAGATATCAAATAAGCATTAATGTAGTATAAAATAGAATCGTAATTGCACATTTCATTTAAGTTATACTACTGTAAATATTTTATTAATTGCGCTGCGGTGGTTAGAGCGTTGCAGAGTGAATGACCGGGTCCCGGCGACGGGCGGGAATGCATGTAAATGAGAGTTCTCCTGATGATACCATCGTGACGTAGCTAAAAAAAAAACTACCACTTAGTGCCGCAGTTATGCTCTGTAAAGTATATAATGCTCCAGCCTTTTTGCTGACATGGCTAAATATTTGCAGACATTTTTCGTGGCTTCTAAAACTCGTATTGCTAACTGCGCACATTTACGTACTAGACTTATCGCTATAGTAACTTAAATGCTCTGTAGTCGTTCAAGTTATCTCAGGTAGGTATATAATGGCCGAGTGGCAACAGAAGTGGTTGTTGGTATACAATGAATCACGGTAAAGTACTTTCTTCTCAATGACTCACCGATTGTTCAGGAAAATAAACACCTGATTCATTACAGTTTTTACAGAGTTTGATATATGTAATGTTTCTTAGTACACTTTAGTTTAATGATGACTTTTCTATTGTTATTTAGTTTGCGAAATAATACAATAGTGAAATTATTTTCCTGTCTCTACGCAAATGTGTTAGAAATCAAGACTCGTAAACTTGCAAATTAATTAACTTGACCCATCAAGACTACAGTTTTATGACCGACTTTCACAAAGCAAAGCTTCATTTTTCCTTATTTGTAGCCAGCTGAGCTCGATAAACCTTTGTTCTACAACGCCTTACAGAGTTACAATCGCATGTCGATCAGAACGTGTCTGAACGCACTTTCTAAACGTTCATGTCAAGTTCTACGTCACTGGCCGATTGCGAGCTGAAATAACCCGTAGTTAGAACTAGAAAGGTGTGACCAATAGTTTGATAACGGCCGGTTAAATGCGTCATACAAAGATAAGGCTTGGAGAATATTGATTGATTTGCCTGCTTATAGGTGAATTTGCTTAGCTGCAAAAAATACATTTAATTGAAAAATAATTTGCATGACTACGCTTATCGTTAAAGGTTTAGGAGAACCTGTAAAACTCATTCTAGGAAAACAAGTATACTAAAATTAAATTAATCAAACAGGCAAACACTTTGTTTATTTCAAGTCAGTAACTAATTGTTGCTAGGGAAATTTTATTCAACCAAAACATAACTTTTTCCTCGTATTACTAAAACCGTGAAACGAAACGTTAATTCGATCAACAAGTTTGTCTAGAAAATATTTCAAAGCAAATAAACGCGACAGACGAATACTCAACAAAAATCTTTTCTACTTCGCTTCACAGATGAGAGCTCTGTAAACACGGAGACATGATTATAAGTGCCGTAAGCATTTCCATTATAATAAACACCATTTCTGGGAACTCGGCAGTGACACGTGGAAAGATTCTTACGGGAAATCTGACTCCTGACTAGGTTTCAGGATCATAAATAATTAGTTTTTGGAATGTTCCCATCCCTACAAGATTATCCTTGTTGCGTAATACAGAAAAAGTACCTTCTTCTGGCGAAACTTGTTCTTATTTATAAGGTCGTTATCAAGAACAATAATAAATGTAAGTCATAATACTCTCCGACGGATGTTGGCAAACGGACTAGTACTAGAGGAAGTTTTACCGCCGTATGTTGATGTTTTCCTGTCCGCTCGTCGGTTGGTTTCAAGGAAAAAACTCAATGAATATTTATGCAACGTGTGTCGTGTAATTGGATTTCGCATTTAATAAAATCTGACACAATGCCTGTATATGAATGAATGCTGTTTTAACCACGACCAATATTTTTGATGCTTAATTCGAACACAAAATGGAAGCGTGCCCATTTAAAACAGCATCGCTTTTAGTATTCACCTCCTATCCATTGTTATCGCCCCGAACACGTAACTTCCGAGTAATCGACGTAGAATGTACCTGTCTGTAGTAAACAATTCCAATTACCTCCTTCAGGCAGATTAGTTGCTTTCTGATTACATGCAGATACTCTTCGGAACCGGTTCCTACAAGGAGACTCCGACTACTTATCATTTTAATGTCATGGTCTTTTTTCACGAATGCACGGCGGGGTTATTGTACGTAGCGCTTGGACACTGCTTCCAACATGTGACCATTCGTCATCCTAATTTACAAGCGCGAAGCTAATAAATTCAGCGGTGCACAGCTTGAGGTCTTGTGTGTGTTCATAAATTCCATAAATTATACACATTTGTCAATCTCTGTTACAACAAAAACTTAAAGGGAGCGACCACAGAGCGGTCATTAATTAACTAAACGTAAGGTCTTACAAATCACCTCTATTAACTGATTGGACGAACATTTATATTCAGAGAATCAAAGCGTTTTCTTTGAAGCGTCCTAATTTTAGCTCGAGTCCCGTATTCCTAACTGTTCCTTAATTGCAAATGTCCAGCTATCCAATCTGTATCCAATACATCCATGATTATCAATTCTAGTCAGCGTGGTTGAGTCAGCTTGTAGCAGAACGGTGCTAACTTAATTATCCCGACTTGACGCTGAGCGCGTGCTTATATTCTCTTTACATATTGACCATTACGTAGGCAGATGTTTGTCCGAGCGTTTTCTGGCCACGAGGTGTGTCCGCATTGTGTATTCCGACGGCCGCCTCGGATAAACCCAGTTTACGAGCTCAGCAACATCGGTTACGTCTTGCTTGCTGTTGCAAATGTACGCCTGGCGACAACGAGTCTGAGAATTTATCATTGTGTAAAATGTTACTCTCAAACAATCCGTGACTCTACCATCGACTCCAACTACAAAATCGTTATGTTGAACCATAAATTCGCCTGATTTTTATGGCACAGGCAGAGAAATTGGCAATTACAGTGTCGGCACACTCGTATCGCAATTCACAAGCCCGGCATTAAATTCGACGAAATGCTCAAAGCACGTTTCAGTAGTTTGAGTGATTCTTGGATCGCGGAAAAAGCCCTAATGGGGTTTAAATTTTGACATAACCCTAAAATTCGAACGAGTCCAATTGCAGGTCGTTTGCGCGGGCTTTCCTTGCGATTGAACACGAGTACGCTTCGCCTGTTCCGGGGACACGTCGGATTGGAATATGTAAAATAATTCGCCGTGCCGAGAGCTCGCCTCGGCCGTTTACCTTTGCGATGAGATTATGCTGAAACTGACCCAGCTTACAAAGGAACCACGTTGAATGGAATATTTTGGGGTTATTTGAAGTGGCTTTTGTTGAAGACTCGAATATTTGAACGGAAAACCGAGTTACGAGGACGTTTGCGTCTTTGTTACATTTTACTTGCATTAAAAGCTTTCCGCATTTCCGACTTTCCTGAAATGGCAATGACTACTTAACAAATTAATACCTAAGCTATTTCTGTGCGCTTTTAATTTCAATTCTAGCGAAATGGGTCGTTCCAGAGTAGATTACGAGAAATTAACTTTTGTTGCGATATCATTGCACAGCAACTAATAAAAACTGATTTCTGCGTAAAGGAGACATAAATAATTCATAGTGTGAGCAATCAATTGCGTGATGAATATGCTAAGTAACATTTACTCTGTTAGATATGGCACTAATTTTCATAATATTGTATGTACATGATACCACCCGGTGTGTAATTCTTTGTACAGTTTGCATTGACACGGATCATTGACGTCAATCGCAAACTAGTTTTACTAATTAAGGTTTCAAGTGACAGTACAGATTAATTATTTGGGACACCATTAATAAACATGGCATTATATCGAGTAATGCCAATGTAAATTGAGGCTTTACATATATTTGGCAAGTTTTTTATTTCACCAAAATACGTCTGGCAACTTTGTTATAAGACAGATTAATGATCTGTGTGCTGTTTGTGTTTTTGTGGAGAGAATTAGGAAAATCCCAAGCGACTTCAATGCCTTTGCCACGTGTGCCGTGAACATTAAACATTGTGTACACTGAATATTGATGTCAAGTCGATGCCGTGAGGCGGATAACAATGATCCTTTTCCTTACCGACCAATTCAATTTTCGAAGAAATATCGTCATTAATTCAAATCGTCTCATAAACACCTACGATTTTATAGTCGAAGTTAGCTGAACATTTAAAAGTATGTTTCCTTTTACACCGGACCAGCAACACCCTAACCGTTGTATGGCAAACAAACGCAGCTGGAAAGCGATCCGCTTTCATTTGCTTTCTCGTACGAGTGAACAGACTCGCCTAGCAACAACTAGCGACCGTGGCCGCACACCATTGGTCGAATTCGATGTACCGCAAGATGTTGCGACATTGCTGTCATTAAGTTATTAGTCATTTCCCCCACATCGGACGGTTTTAAAACGCGATTACGGAGGTTTTTGTCCAAAATTGACGATTTTGTGTTGTTTTCTTTTTTTGGTTGTTAATGCTGTCTGGTTTTTTGGATTTTATGATGAACGGTTGTTCGATTCTACAGCCAGATTAGTCAGCTAGCGCGTATTCAAAAAAATATGTCAAAATTTCAAAACGAACAGATTCAAAAAGGCTAATAACAGTAACAATTATCATCAAATACCGCAATCTCACTCCGCAATGAACCTCACAATAGCACTAAACATTAACGAGCGAACACCATCCTCTTAGTTTTAGTTTTGCAGTACTTTCATCTTATTTCCTAGCTAGTCGTGTTTGCGTGACCTGTGCGTTGACCCGTGGCCCGCGCCCTCTGGCGCCGCCGGTGCCACCAATGCGATCTTTGCTCTCAGCACTTGTTACTGTTTCATACAACGTACTGTATGGACCAAGATATGCGGGTGTTTTATTGGGGTGGAAACTGGGTTATGCGAGGGGTGAGTGCGCCTTTTACATTCATATAAAAATTATATTACAACTCGAACCCGGTTTGCAGTTCGTGTTGATTTTGCTGGAGTTGTGTGATCTTTGCACTTTGTTCTGTAGTTTCAAATGCATTTGCATGTAAAAGAACTGGACTGCGAACTTGCTCTTCATGTTTTAAAGTAATGGCCGGTTTCTGAGCACCTTTATCGTTGCTGTATCTATTCATGTCTCCTTAAAAGTGAATAGATAAACCACCGATAAAGGTGCTCAGAAACCGGCCATAAGATTGTAGTTAGGTTTTACTGTAATGAAGATACTGCGTCTTTTATTAGCGGTGGGTGGGGCTACGTAACTAAACGAAGGTTTTAGTCAGAGATCAAAGATAAGTGTAGAGCTCTACATTGCGTTCAGTGAACCTGGTACAAAATGTGAACGTTATTTCCAAAAAATACATCAACGTTATCTGCAAATAAGTTCACAAGCAACTCCTTTGATGTTCTACACAAGTTCACTTACGCACACATAGCCAGTGATAAATGCGCCTTGTATAATAATTCACGCCACTTACACCACGTGATTTATATTAGTGTGCGTGTGTCACAACGGGCTATGCATGTGTGTATGCGAAATGAGATCACGGACTATGAACCCCTGATACAATGTTGATACAAGCGGGTGATGAATGGAAGTAATCGCGTCGACGGAGAACGTCTGCGAAACTTACGTTTGTAGTAAGTTTAAGTTGTTCGATTGTGGTGTGATAGTGTTTTTCATTCATGGTTATTTTGACAAACACATATTTATCATCTCCCAAATAGCTCTTTGAAAGCTAATTTCGATTAATTAGTTATAATTTCTAAACCGATATAACTGTCCAATACTTTCATCATGTTCCCAAAAGCGATTCACGATAACCAAATCAAGTAACGCATGTTTCGGGGGCCGCGATCATGACCTTTGCACGACAACAAACGCTCTTCGAACGGGGTCGGCAAAGTTTCTATGACAAGGAAGGAAAAAAATCCAGTAAGTTCCAGTAGCCAATGACGCACTCACAACATATCTTTATAGTTTTAACAAACTTATAATAAGCAGGTCATAGGTAAATGACCGCAGCCTAGTCGCCAATGCCCGCCTCTAAAGTTAATTTGCGGTAAGTGTTTAACCAGTATTTACACGTCCAAATCATTGACTGATTACATGTAATCTTAAACGGCTATTTACGAAAGTGATACAGTGACTTGCGTAACTCAAACGTCGTCACTAGAAAGTGATAATTTCGCACTCTCCAAGATAAAGCGGTTTTGATCGAACGACTTTAGAAGGCTTCCGTGTCGCCCACTCGTCTTTATTATCGTTTAAGAAAACATTTCTATCAAAAACACTTACAAATTACAGACGTTCAATAAAACCTTTCTCCTTTCACACAGGAATGCTAGAAGTATTCTACGCTGCAACAATGGAAGGTAATACATTGTTATGTAAAACTAAAAGAACATTTCTTCCAACTCGGACGTACATTATTGCAAACTATCAATAAAAGCGCGCAGTCCGCATAACGGTTGTGCATTTTTTTGCCCATATTTCACTTGCGCTGCAAATCGCTCGGTTATTCATAGTACGGCTCCAACGCAGTCAGTTTCCAAGCAATAATAATATTGAAAGACAGCCCGCCCGCTTCCGCTTAGCTCGCTCGAGAGGAATGCTGATACTGCTCGCGGGCATGAAACTCCTTAGGACACTAAATCTTACACACGCTCATTCCGCACTGACGCTTCTCAACTTGGACAAAATAGCTCAATGCCTGCTTTCCGCAATAAAACTTTATAGTTAGCAGTCTAAAACTCGGAAATAGCTACAAAATGCCAAATAACTGTAAATGCGAAATATGGATGAAGCAATTTCGCATTAATCTCTATAATAGCTAACAGGTTCTGATTGCACTCCGACCCAACACAGTTTCAAAGCAATCTAAATCCATTTAGCTTGACATTTTATACATAGCTCGGAAGCCTATTAAAATTTAATCAACAAGTTATTGATTGTTCTGAAATGCGAAGCATGATATTTCGCCAGACATAACATTAATGTATTAAAGTTGACTTCTTCCAGATATTTCTTAACTGCGTTAACTATTAAAGTTTGTGCAAAACTTTCCATTCGCCTGCATACAAGAGACGAGACAGTGTAGCTTTTTACGAGCAGCGCAACGTCCAAACTAGATCGCACCCACGGGTGCAATAACATAATATTGATGTGACGCCACGTCCATAAGATTGAACGTGTACGTGCGCCCTAAAACCGGCCTTGCAACCGATAGGGCCATAACTGTTTACGCCCGCCATAAGCTGAGCCAGCATTCATGCCTGCGTAGCCATTTCTGTAACAGTATACCCCTTTAAAAAATACATTTCCAAAGAATTCTGCTTACACGCACACTTTCGTGCCGCTCAAATTCATTAGCATCCAATTTCGAACATTACACTGCACATAACAGATTAACATTATTAACTGTAACTATATCGGCACACTTATATTTTGCTGCGCTGCGATCTTTAACAAACGTGAGAATGCACGGAGACAAAAGATTCTCAGGCATGTCATTACAACGCCTTTTATGTAGTAAACATTGGCAATTAGCGCAAAAAGCTAGTGCAACTAGCAAAACTACACCGCTTTGTGTCGTTCATGGCTAATACTCTGCACAAACAAACTCCACACTGCACACTACAAGTGTAAATTGTGGAAATATAACGTCCATTAGTGCTCGCGCTGCATTCGGAATCATTAGAAAGATGAATTTAGCATTTAAGCTTTAACAATATACATCGACTTTCGTTTGTTTTCAGATATGGGATTTTCCATTTGACAATAACTTGCATAGCATGCCTAATATGGAATAAACAAAAGGGTGCATTTATTTATCGCGTAGACCGACAATACACAACGCAATTGTTGGCCACGAATTTATTGTGCCATTAGGCACAGCGCGCAGAAGCACAGAATTTATCTCTAATCGGCGATACAAAAAATTGGTCAATTTCAAACAATGGCGTGCGCTCGCCTAGTGCCTCCTTTGTGCGGTCCGTGCGGACGGAATCACCGGATTCACTGGCTTCGTTTTGTTTGGCCGCAACACGCCACGGGAAAAAACGTACGAGACCGTGTCAGCGCTGTTGTTTGTACCTATATAGATACGGATGCCGAATATAAATGTTAGTTTTACTATGACATTTTTTGAGATTTTTTTAGTTGCGTTTTGTTTATTTTTACAAGTTTCGCAATTTGAGCTGCGTTTTGACAAAGCTTTTTTCAGTTAAAAATCCGTTGTTTAAATTCTTTTTTGCCTCGGACCAAACCTTTCAATTAGTTTAGATTCTAAAAAACGTACAATAAAATAACTCATGCGAAAATTTCTAAGCAGCTCGAAATCGATTAACTATTTCTATTGCCAGGTTTTTTACACGTCGCCTTCCGGTCAATTCATCTCGGCTTTAGCAGACCCTTAATAACGGGTCGGCTGCTTTCACGCGCGGAACCAGGAAAAGTAAAAAAAAGTTTTAACGCCGACACAAAAGCCTTCGAAACGGGGCCAATGTCCATCGATAGGCACGTACGTAGAACGAACCGACGTATTTCCAATTGACTCATTGATTGCGTAAAATTGGACACGTTATTTAACTACCAACGCGACTGAGGTATACTTGTACTGTATAATTTATTATACCACTGAATATTGCCAGGTGCTGTTGCCAACCAAAAATACATTGCAGTTTTTGGGTCAAATTCGACCATCTAACAAATGATTTAAACAGAAATACAGCAACAAAATGCTAATCCACGTTTAATTTTCCAAACGCATCGACGACTATGTCACTTCATATAAAGCTCACGCAAATGAACACAAATATAAGTTCATTCAAGTAATGTAGAGTTGAAATAGGGCGTGGAGTACACGTGCGTCCATTCTTAGGATGGGGATCGATGGGGAAGCTCCGAGATCACCCCTCGCCCACCTGTCTGACTCTGACCCGCTTTTCATTATTGCCTATTGTTTACAGAATCAATGGGTTTGTGGAGCCTTTATGTATTAAATGCGCTGTTTCTGTGTTCGATAATAGAAGGGTGGATATTCAATTTTAAACGAGGGTCGTAGATACTATTATTCGTCTTTTACGGACTGTTTCTTTCCAGGGTCCGTATAAAAATTGTGACACGCATCTAAATTGAGGACTCTTGGCGATGTTTTCCATCTCATCGCATCTACATTGAGATTCATCCACCGTGAATATTCAGCGTCTCCGATCCCTCCCCGGGCCCAGGACACGCGTCTCTACGTGGAACGTATTTACGCAAACATTAATTTCGATGTCTCCGACGCCTGTATTTCCCTACGTTACAATTAAATCCGCCATAATAATTGGCTACACGTGTAAATAAACCATGAGGAAAAATCGTTTGCGAGCGTTTTTATTACCGCTTATTACGTGAATGTGACACGCGTAAAACGTATTTGTACATTTGAACGGTTACTTGAATAGTTAATCATCGTCACTCGCTCGTGTACACCGTACATTTTGCACAGAATTATAATTTATCAAAACTCTCTACAGTTTCGTTTTCAGGCTAAAAATATGATATTTTGCGCACATTTTAAAATTGCCGTCTATTTTAATCATACTTTATGCGTGGCATTTCTGCTGGCTACGCGCTAAAATATAGGTGGAATAAACCGACTACAAAGGTCGTTAATATGATAATTTGCTCGTAACGCGCCTTATACAAGCACTTTATCAAATAGATACCTATTGAACTACAATAGTGGGTGTCGAGTCGAGGTGATAATGATAACAATACCATTATTGATCTGCTAACACTTGAACAGCCGTACAGATCGGAAAGTAATGAAGCGCGTTTAAAATGCAGTGCAACGTGGCCGTCGGGTCCGGCGCGAGCGTGCGGGGTGAACGACCTCTGCGCGTCCCCGCGATCGAACGCTCACCGCTCGCCACGCCGCCGCTCGAATCGCCCAGCGCCCTGTCCCACTTTACACGACAAATTACTGTACCCGCCGAGACTCGCACAAATACTGCGATTGTTTCACCACTTTTTACCGTAATTACCTTTTTCGACAACTTTCAAAAATTTGCCGAGAAGCAAACTCTATTGTTGTCGAAGTTGACACGAAAACAACCGTTTAGGATCGTGCAAGCTAAACTTAGCGACATAAAACAAGTTTTAGCAGCGCACTGGAACACTTAACCAAAATAAATGTAGAAGTATGCAAGCGCTTTATCCTAATTTTGTCTCGCTTCCAAGCAAAAAAAGAAAAAGAAAAAAAAACTAAGTAGTGAACCAGGAAACTGCACCGCATAAATCCGTGCGAAATATTTCGAATTCATTTATCAAAGTTGTAGTAAAGTTTGTGCAAACTGTTTATTCGTGTTGTTGCAGTTTCGTGTCGCATGTTCTACGTTAACCAAATGTTTAAAGGTGAGCTTTTTAGAAGGTGTTGTTATCCTTTATTTCGTACACCCTGGTTTGTTTGAACCCCGTAGAGTGACCGGCTCCACGATTACGTCATAAAACACCCTTTAAATACATTCAACGGGTTTTACAAATTAACAAAGTTGGATTTGAACATACAAGTTAAAAAAGAATCATCAAATATTTTTTGCAAAGAACATCAAGTCTGGGTTTTTAACAACGAAAGAAACTTCTGCATTTCCTCATGTGTATTATTATACTTCTAACATGTGGTATGATAACCGCCGCAGAATTGCAGACAGACAGTCGCTTGCGCCTATCTAAAGCGCGCCCTCGTCCAAACGGCGCAATAATAGATATTCTATATTCCTATACACTTCATATAATAGATATGCTCTATTATATTATACGTACGTAGATTTCATAGCTACGTGTACGCGACTATTGAACTCGTTTCGACTATTCGCTGTATTGTTCTACGTAATGGCGTATTATGTGTAATGGCTGTCCTCTCTCTATGAAATGGGTTTAGGAGACTGTTCTTTCAATGTAGTGTGTATTTGTAGATGTATTGTTCTAGCAATTAATAGCAAATTACATTAATTGTCTGGTCTTTTTCCTGAGTTTAAAAACGAATCGTCCTCTTCACTCAATGTTTACTTTAATTCTTGCAATCGTATTCCTACAAGGCTACAAAACACCCAACTAGTGTATTACCACACCACAATGAATACACATGCACACAGTTTTGCTCCGGCGTAAACTTCGCAACTTCGCCAGTTCAAAGTCGACTTTATGAAACTCTACGAACAAGTAATCCGTCAAAAACATGGTACACGTATCCAACAGTTTTAACTAACTTAAACTACTTTAGTTTTGGCCAAATTTCAGCTTCCCTACACCGAGCTACATCGGCTAAGACTTTGCACTGAATTTGTATGTGGAGTTTGCTCTATACATACGGAGTTTGATTCTGTTTATACTATGTATGTTAGTGGAGTGAAATCTGTAGTGTGAGGGGTCCTAATGTTAGGAGTGGCGTGATTATGTATGACTAACTAGGCATCTTAATTGTTGGGGCATGTAGTAGTTATGCTGTTTACGTGTGAATGTAATTATGAATATAAATAGTTTTTTTTTTATGACTGTTGTTAAAGTGCATAAAACACATGCTTTGAAGTGTTAAATTATATTATGTACTTAAAACTTCTATTAGTTAAGTACTTCAATATTTTTTATTATAATATTTACTACTCTATGCAATAACTCAACGGCCATCAGCGATTACTAATCTTCAAGAGTCTCCCTCCATTTTTCCTTGTTATTTATGTTTTGTCATAACTATAAATAGATAAACGTTTTATATTGAAGCGCTTGTTAAGCAAACAGTTATCCAATCATCCGCCTTATCGCACTTTATCGGCAGCATATAAATTGAATTACATAATTAATTCTCGTATAACGCCCGGATATCCATGTTTCCTTACATAAATTATCTCATTTATTGTTTCAATATAAACAGTACAAAAACTCTTAGAAGAAACTAGCACGCGAAGTACGAAAAAAGTAATTACAAATGCCGGTTACGCGTACAAATACTACGTATGTTAACATTTCCATAATCAAGGGTTAACGTGTCCTACCAACTTATTAACATTACGAATGATTCAGGACGGAAATGATAGCTGAAATATGCAAATTTTAAACCATTTAACCCTTCGCTGTACCAATTTAGATATCGAAATTGGCAATTATACATCTAACCTTTCCTCCTTAATGCTTCAGTTAGGACTTATCCCTTATCTGCAGTTTGAAACCCCTAAATAACACATTTGAAAACGCACAAAGTTGTTTGAAACCTTATGAGAAACTTGTTCACCAACTACTGGAAAGTTCATGAAATTCCTGTATTATATGTTATTAGTAAGTACATAGATAGGTAGGGTACACACAAGAGTCAGCGGGGACGGTAAACTTTGTTGCAAAAGATTTAATGGAAGTTAGTCTCTCTTTGTCTAAGTTTGGCACTCGTCTGGTCGCCCCGCTCCCGTTTCATAACTTAACGCGAATCCAGGGCTGCTGGACAATACATAACAATTTTCTTTTGTGACATTTGTACTGTTTGTTGCAACGTTTCGTGTGCACTCTGCGCAAATATGAGAGTTTTGACCGTTGCAGGTAATGTGTAGTGTGTATGTGTAGTCTCGTTTGTGAAAAACTTTTATTCCTGTTATATTCGGTGTTAGTTGTCGCTATATAATATTTTTTGTTTGTTTCGACTATCAATCTAGCTTTAAAAGCACTATCCTCTGCAGTAAAACGATGTTCAAGTTCTAGCAAATTAGCAATATCTTTGGCAAAGAGACAGCCCTGTTCTCAAATGTATATCTAGGGGTTAGTCAAAAGGGAAGTTTTATTGCTCGTGAATTTCATTATAACTTTGCGAAGCTCTCTCTTCTCTTAATGCCTTTAAACGAGGATTGTTGTCTAATTTGTACGAATTATGTCGAATTTTCCTCACGGGACTACTACTTGGATGTTATGAGAACACGTACGTATTAGAATATGCTTTTGTTTTACCTATAATTTGATTGTCTAATATACCTTAGATATAACAAACGCAAACCATGTTAATTTGCACACTTCACAAGCTCGGGCTGGAGTTTATTTTTTAAACTCAAAAGAGTGTTTAGTCGAGAAAAAAATGTCACATTCTTACACATGAATAAATGAGCGCTGGAGTGTCAAAAATTGTGTATGATAAGTGTCATTCATTATGTTCAATGTTCCAGTTTGTTCTGTTTCAACCACTGGTTCGGAAAACTGTCAATGAGTATCAAAAACAAGCATTCAATTTAAGATTCTGAAATTACCCCATTCTTTCACATGAACTTCACAGCCATAAAAGATCCATTGAAGCCATTTGAGAGCGGAATTAGCATAATCGCACTGTGAATCATACAGTATCTGGAATGACTGGGCTTTTTATTCCGGCGCATGCACATAATATGAACGTGTCACACGACTGATGTCACCATTCATACGGCTAACAAGAATATAGAGAATTTATTGCCCGCTTCCTTCCTTGTAGAACACTTGAAAGTTGAACCGTCTTGAGTTGCAAACTACAATTTGTTACAAATGTGAAATGTAATTGCGATTCCCGATAGTTTCAAACAAGTTATAGAATAAAAGCTTAGTATTGAACATGTATTGCTAGGAACGTAGATTGCGCCACACTGAATTTTGGAGTATATTTTGTGTTATTCCCTTCCAAATATTCAGTACTACGATTTAATTAAAACAATACATCAGAACCGACTGGCAAACAATGGAGCGGGGCTTAAATCAATATCTGTTCTTACTCGAATGAGGCTACAGCTTCATCTCAGGCATTGTATTTCCAATACTCGGTCTTAAATTCCACTCAATTCGATATTTGACAGTTCTATCAAGAAAATCGTTGAGCCGCATTAACTCATCGATCGTAAGGACCAAGCTAATCAAGAAGGATCTCCGCAAAACCAATCAACCGGGCCACACTACCCTCAATAACCACAAGTTTAATCTGGTCTAGTTTTATCTACAGCCTCACAACTATGTAGGGTCTAAGTGTTTCTGGACCTCCGCCAAATCTAAGAGCTCTGCCCAACGCCATTGGAGCACCCACTTAATCGGTTCCTGATAAAAAGTAGCCTCAATGTCCCCGCTGAGGGTCAATCGAGCGTAACTCTTATATAATCAGTAGCATATAGTTTATATTCAGCTAAATCGTCTTGGCTTTCGTTTGAATGGAGGAAAATTTGTTATCAGATATGGGTTTTAGACAGATTTTGTACACGGGGATTCCACCGTGTGAAAATCCCATTTCCGAAAAACAAATAACATGACAACAGTGACAGATGGAAATTCACAGTTTTTCTCCTATATTCATGCTTCGTGGTATGGAAGGAGCAGTAAGATTATGACACGTCACAAGTTACCCGTTGGCCTCGAGGAGAAAGTTTACTCGGGCGAGTTCGTTCTCTCGCCTCCCCTCGCCCTACAGTCTGCGCAGTTTGCAAGTTCGTCCGCCCCGCACTCGGCAAACTAGATTCTATGATGTTGTGTTGCTCGATGAGATACACGGTTCATTGCTTTGTTGGTATTGAGGTTTTGTTCGAGTTCTATAGCTATGAATATGTATTGAGGATACATCTTAACCATTACACTATTACTTGAAGCTTCATACATAATAACTGGATCGATTCTGTAGTTTGTCTTTGCTGATTTTACTTAAGCAGTTTTATGAAACTTTAATAGCGTTTTTGTGCCTTCTCTGATCTTGTATTGTGGCGATAGCATCTTTATTGAGCCCAGTGAAACAAAAACTAATTGATCTATTGGGTTTTACCTTCACAAAAAAGCCAATAAAATTCTCTTTGCGTGGCCGCTTCCAGTAAGTTTTTTCTGCCCATTCTCGTCGCAAGTTAGTCGGTCGCTGTGTAACTATCGAACTACCGTTTCAACTTGTGGAGGCGAATGGTAAATGTAAAGGGGAAATAATGTTATCGCCCCGCGTGTCGACTTTTGGTCCGACTACCCCCGAGTTTTGAGACTTTCGGACCTACACAAACAAGCGAGTAAACAACTTTTTTCTTGTTACGTCTCCGAGAACGAAGTTTGCGGTACTTTAGTTTTGTTCGGAGGTTTTTGTTAATTATGAATGATTATTATTGTAATTAATTCGTATTGTTTCGACTTTTTCCTGTTTGTATCGTAAAAGAAAATTATTTTTCTCATTTTCATGATTATTTAAAGTATTTTTCTAGTTTCCCTCTTTACAAATTTTGTTTTCTTTGGATACAATCACTCAAAAGATTTAAACAACATCCATTAACGTAACGAAAAATGTTTTTTGGCTTTTTGAAAACTTTCTCTTATTTTTTTTTTGCTTTTTGTAAACAGTTGAATATAGCATTTAATGCGGTCTATAACATCAAACAAATGTAAATATCTCTATCTATTGTCTAACCTCCTTTACCCCTAACGATGATACTTGTTGGCACCAAGCACAATGCATCAATATGTAACTTCATTAATCTCAAGAATGCACGCCACAAACTGCCAAACTATGTAGAATTACCTCGTCTGCACCCACTAACAAGCTAAGGCGAAAGTTTGCCTGTATCTTTGCTTGGTCTATAACAGAAAGCTTCCAGACTATCAAACTCTTGTTCGCTAACCGTTGAATATTCAAATTGATCCGTCTTGTATCCACCTACCGTGATGGAGTGAAATTCGGATGGAACTTCGGAAATAGGTCGCCGTGTAATCTCTATCGTGAGAAATTATGTTCCATTCATCAAAGGTGTGTGGTACATGGACTGATGGTGCCCTTTGGATCAGTAATCAAAGTATTTGATGTGTGTTATCCAATTTGGGATCTTGCTGTACGGAATTTTGATTTGCGGAAGGATTCACCTTTCGTTTATCCAAGAGTACTGAAACGAGAGTGTTAACATTTTCGTCGGTATGAACAGTTGTATTTTTGGACAATCGAAAAGGTACGACACAGTTTCAGTTTTGTTTTAGGAGTTCGAATACGACCTACTTTCTCCAATTCGATAGCACATATTTATTCCCAAATGATGTAGAAACGCTGGTACATAATTTGACCCTCCTGTGGCATTAAAACGTTAATTGTTGACCGTTGGTTCACCTCAGAAATGGAGAATGATTGTATTAATTAAAGTGTGTGATTCTGAACTTACATTTGCTCTACGATATTATGGGACTGTAATTAACGATTTCCGTGAAACAGCTTCGTTTGGTTACTATCCCATTAACGTACTTAATTACTACGATAATTACCCGTTCAAACTACGTGCGAATTTCCAAGAAAAAGTACATTTTCATCAGTCAATCACCACCGTGTATTGAATCAATAAAACCTCAGCACGTACGCTTGTCTAGCGTAATTAATCAAATGGTAATTGGTCATTGTCTTATCCGCCTACATTACTCCTGGGAGCAAAGCAATCAATACCGTCTCAAAGGGATCGCTTGTCAAAGATTATCGTACGCCAGTAAATTATCATGTTTGTGCGACTACCCTCGGAAGGACGAACACAGATATCTGTAATTAAACATCGCTTTCCAATTAACGAACTGAGGCTTACAGTGTTCCCTCAAAATGCTATCAGGGCCGTACACGGTGAATCAGTGTATCTACTTCGGAAACGGGTCTGTGTCTCTCTCATCTGATAATATCGGCGACTAGTTCGCTGTGGTCGGACAAAGCGCTCCTATATCTCCGATGTTGCCGGTGAAAGGGGTTTTATTTGACGTTCATGGAAAATGGCTCCGCTTAAAATGATCGATTTCGTAAGCGTTTGTTTGAGTTCAGTTTCATGTGTGATTTAGTTATTAGTTCATTTTAGTTTGATTTTGCTTAAACTAAGTTCCTAACAGGATAGCCACATTCCTAACAGGACAGGCTTTAATTATGTATTTTGACCGTTATTTATTATATCCGTTTTGGCGTGCCATATGAATTGTAAAATAATCTTATATCAGGCCTCTGTCACTCGACGTACTTGCGCGCGATAAATGCCTACCGCTCGCTGGGTTACCGGTAGCCCCACGTGGCTCAGGGCTTTCAACAGTCTCACGCGCCGCGCGCGCTCCAATATTATTATTTTTATTTCGTGGCATGTTATGCTGTTGGTTTTTATTAGGTTTTTTAAGCTACCTCACAAACTGATGGATTATTTTGAGTTGTGTTGGTTTATATGCGACTATTGTAAGATTTAGAAACATTTTATATGTATGAACTTATCTAGTAATTCCATTTTTTTATATATAAATTAATACTTATCTACTTTATGATTTTAACAACAGAGATCATTAGGTACTTATTTTACTTTAGATACCTACTTAGTTATATTTTATTTTATTTTATTTTATTTTATTTATTGGGGACAAAAAACAGTTATATGTTAAAATTTAAACTATAAGTTTTACAATATAAATAGGTGAACATATAACCCACACCATTGTCCACGGGTTAATAAGTGGATAACTAATCAACATAGACGTGTTTTACATCAGTAATTGAATTGAGTAAATTTATATCAGGAATTTAATAATTAAGTGATAGAATATTTATAGCAAGACTTCTAAATTTTTTACTAGGAAGGGAGAAAATATCTAGATCCATGAAGTGTGTGTTATAGGTCTCCACCAATAGACGTAGCGGCACTCGGGCCCCAGCGTTAGTTCGGCATGAATCCACGTGGAACAACCGGGGCACGCGGGCCGCCCGTCTGATAACAGTTCTAGGGACTATATAACACAGCTTATTTGTGATTTCTGTACAATCAAATCTATTATTACATAAACCATGCAACATCATAGCAACCAGGACTAAGCGCCGATGTTCTAAACTTAGGAGATTATGCTGTTCTAACAATTGTGTGTAAGGAATTTTTGAACGATTACATTTATAGTTCATAGCACGTAAAAATTTCTTCTGTACCAACTCTAATTTTGTACTATACTTGGAATAGAAAGGATTCCAGATGGGAATCGCGTATTCTAATTGGGATCTTATTAACGTTTTGTATAATTGCAGAAAAGTAGAGGGTCGCATAAAGTCTTTAGAGGATCTCATGACAAAACCGTACATCTGGAAAGCCCTATTTATAATATTTTCAATATGCAAGTCAAAGTGCAAGCGTGAGTCCATGGTTACTCCAAGGTCCCGAATAGAATGTACCACATCCAATTGTTGACCATACAAAGTGTACCTTTCATTAAGTTTATTTTTATTTTTTGTAAAAGATATACTTAGACATTTAGGAAGACTAAGAAATAGTTTATTGTCTGTACAATAAGTAACAAGTCTGTAAAGATCCTCTTGAAGCAATGCGCAATCATTGATATTCTTGCAGGCCTTATAAATCTTCATATCATCCGCATACATCAGGAAATTCGTATTGAGAAAGCAACGTTTTATGTCGTTTATGAAGATGACAAAAAGCAAAGGTCCTAGAATAGACCCCTGAGGAACTCCAGACTTGACCGTTACAATTTCGGATTCAAACCCATTAATAACGACCTTTTGTGTCCTGTTATAAATATAAGATGTAAACCATCGAAGTAAGTTTCCACGGATTCCGTTGTAGGCAAGCTTCTCCAAAAGAATTTCGTGATCCACCTTGTCGAAAGCTTTTCGAAAGTCAGTATACACAGCGTCTACTTGGATCCTCCTATCCATATTTTCAAAGAGAAAGTTAGTGAAGATCATAAGATTGGTCGTAGTTGAGCGCTTTTTAACGAACCCATGTTGTTCGGGTATAATTAGGCCATGAATTTGAGGATATAAAGCACCGTGTACAAGTCTCTCAAAAAGCTTCGACAAGGTGGAGATAATTGATATGGGGCGATAATTTTCCACGTTATCTTTGTCACCACTTTTATGCACAGGTGTAACGAAAGCACGTTTCCATATTGCCGGGAAGACACCCTCACGTAAACATTTATTATAAATTAAGTGCAGCGCCTTGTAAATGTTATCAGCTGTTCTAATAATAAAGGTTGGTGGTATACCATCAGGGCCAGCTCCTTTAGATGGGTCTAGTTTTTTTATATTATTATAAATAACTTCTTTTGTGAGGTAAATATCCGGTATAGATACTGCATCATCGTGGTAATTGTTTGGAGGTTCCCAATTTTCTGGATCGAAAGTGGATGGTTCATAGACCGAAGCAAAGAAAGTAGAAAATAAGTTGCATATATCTGTGGGATTATTAGACGAAACATTATTAAGATACATACTAGCTGGATAGTTAGCCTTGCCCTTTCTGTTAGATATGTAAGTCCAAAAATACTTAATATTTTTTGGTATACTATCTTCGACTGAGTTCATATAATTTCTAAAACAAATAATAGATTCACCTTGAAATAATTTACGGTAACTTGAAAAGTGATCATAGTCGCAAGGGTTTTTATACTTTTTCCATTTAATCCATGCACGTTCCTTGTTTTTAAATATCCGAATTAAGGAGGGCGTAAACCAAACAGGGAAACGTGAATTTTTCACTTGAACTACTGGGACATGCTGTCTAATAAATCCATATAAAATGTCGTAAAACTTATCAACAGCCTGCTCAGCGGACAAATGAGCGAGTTCTCTTTCCCAATCAAACGAACTAAGGTTCATGTTAATGTTAGGATAATTAGCCTTATGAAAGTTGAACTTGGATACTGAACAGCATCTCATAGGGGTGAATTGCATATTGAGATGTGTAAATATAGAAAAAGGAGGGTGGTGGGTATCCGCCTGAAGTAATGATACACAAGGTACAGTCTGACAATTAGCGTTGGACACAAACAAATCAAGTATTCGTCCGAGATTATTTCTTATGTTATTATATTGCAAACCATTAATTAATGACAGGAAATTCATCATAAGCCGACCGCTCGAGGTTGTGGTGTCTGCCACTGTGTGACTACCCTGGTTCAACCAGTTTATATCGGGCAAGTTGAAATCTCCAACAATAAAGAAAGATTCGGTGTTAGAATCATTAGCAATCAAATGCAGCGTATCTAGGTATTGCTTGTATATTGATTCAAATTATATGAACTGTATTGTGATTTTTGTAGCTCAAAACACATCTCGAGTGTAAGTAGGTATAGTTGATTAGATGTTGATTAGACTCAAGACTAAGCGGTCGTGACTATTGTGCTGAGTATAATGAAACATTTTAATTAATTACGAATTATAATAATTGTGCGGAGTCGTAATATTGAAAAGTGTGTCGCGTTGTTTTAAGTGAGGCATCATTGTTTCTACAAGATGAACTAAAACTATTAGAACCGAGCTGATTTCCCTGTGTTAGTATGTCTAACCCGGGTTTAAGCCCCTTCGGGCGTAGCCAATTGCTAAGACGTAGCCCACCCCCAACGCCCTTACCCTCAGAACAACATCAACAAAGAGACCCAGAGCCATCGGCGCCCACAGACGTTGCAGTTGAAATTATCTGTACGCCAGAAATACAGAAATGGATGGGTGCCATTGAGACAATCCTATCTGAAATTTGCACTATCGTGGCGGATGGAAAAATGAACACTGACCAGAAGTTGCGCGTCACTAACCTTTGCCGAAAAGTCTCGCATGGGACATCTCAACTGGCGGTACAGTACCAGTCCCTTTAGCAAAAAACCCTCCAAGCACAAGTAACCATTCAGCATCTTCAAGGTCGACAGGACATTGCAGACTCGATCGAAGAAATAAAAAAGGCAGTTGAAAAGGATCGGAATATTGGAAGTGTTTCTTATGCCAATGTGGTGAAAAAAGGACAAGATTTAATACGCCCAGCCAATTTCCAATCTTTAGCCATATACCCTGCAGATAGGACGCAGTCCAGTGACGACACAAAAACTTTAGTTCAAAAAATAATCTCGCCTGAAGAATTAAAACTGCGAGTCCGCGGCATGAAAAAAATTAGGAATGGAGGCGTGATAATCAGTGCGGATAGCAAAGGAGATATTGAGAAACTGAAAGCTTCCGAAAAACTCGTTTCTTCTGGCCTAAAATGCGAAGAGCCTTCCAAACGTCGTCCCAGAATAGCAGTCATTGGGGTCCCGGTTGCTCTTACGGAAAAAGAAGTATTGGACTGTATATTCGAACAAAACCTTTCCGAAAAGCTGACCAATACCTCGCGTGAGTCCTTTTTAGAAAATATAAAACTCAGCCACAAATCAGGGAAGAAAGATCGGCCTACCTGTAATTTTATCCTCGAGGTACCTGCAAGCATTAGGAAAATGCTGATAACTCAAGGCCGGATTTTTATAAATTGGACGTCATGCCCAGTGCGGGATTTTACGATTGTTACTAGATGCTTCAACTGCCAGCAGTTTGGTCATGCAGCCAAGTTTTGCCGCGAAACTAGCCCCACATGCAACCTCTGCGGGGAGACAGGTCATGCTTTTAAAGAATGTCCCAACAAATCGCGTCCACCCAATTGTGGTACCTGCAAACGCTTCAAGCGCAAGTGTGATCATCCCACAGGTGATATGAACTGCCCGGCACGCAAGTATGCTGAAGACAATTTCATTAATTCTATTGATTATGAAGGCGCCTAAGAGCGCCACCTATATATTTATTAAGTAGCACATATATACTAGGGTTTACACCTTTATTTATTTTGGTAATTTCTAACTTTATGACGCAGCAATTAATCACCGACATTGATAGTTTTTCCGTATCTGAAGTCATAGTTTGTAATATTGAGGAGTGCAAGAAATATTGTACGGCTGGAAATAAAACGATTACTTTACTAACCCAAAATATTCGCAGTATAAACCGTAACTTTACCGGTTTTCAATTACTATTGCAAAATCTTGACTTATGCTGTGATATTATTGTGCTAACAGAATGCTGGCTATCAAAACAAGCAGACAATCTGCCATCGCTTGACGGTTATACGCTATATAAAACTAATTTAAATACCAACCAAAATGATGGCCTAATTGCTTACATTAAAAATACCTTAGAAGTAACAGTAGAAGAACCATTGCTTCTAGGCTGTAATTGCCTATTAATTAAAATTAACCCCGATATTGTAGTGATGGCTATTTATAGGCCTCCATCCCAAAACATGGACATATTTCTAGACTCGCTCAGTGCTACATTAAGTAAAATTTCCTGTCATAAAAATATTATACTTTTAGGTGACATTAATATTAATATAGCTCCAGGGAAAACTGAAACCCATGCACATAACTACCTCAACATCTGCACATTTCATGGTCTTTTGCCAGCACACAATCATCCCACTCACCAGAGTGGTTCATGCTTAGATCATATCATCATTAAGACAAAATCGCCATCTAAAACATTCATTACTAATTCATCGCTCACGGATCATCAGGCTATATTATTAACTCTACAAATATCTCCATCTAGAAAAAACTGCTTGCGTAATATTGAAAAATTAAATATGAAGAGTCTTGAAAACGACATGCGTGACATCGATTTTGACCCTGTTTTTAATTCAAATGATCCGAATGCCTCGTTGCAGTATTTTATTGAGGCGTTACAAACACGCATCAGCAATAACACATCAAGCAAAATAATATCTAGAAGGTATTCTAACATCAAACCTTGGATAACTCCCGGTCTTGTCCGATGTATTCGCCATAGAGACAAACTTCATCAAAAGTGGAAGCAAACACCCAACAATACAATACTTTCAGTCACATATAAACGATACAGAAACTTTTGCAATAATCTGTTGAAAAAACAAAAAATACAATACGACCGTGCACAGCTTCAGAAAGCGGGAAAGAATAATAAGCTAATTTGGAAATTCATAAAAAGCAACACTTTCAAACAAACAAAAGTAGACACTCAGCTTGATCTTTTATCAACCTGTTTGAACCCATCCGAAGCAACAAATAAAGTAAACAACTATTTTGTTAACGTTGGCAAAAATTTAGCTGAAAAAACCTTTTCCAGAACTGCAATCAATCAATGTTTGCCTGAGACACATAACTCTCTGGGCTCTTTCGTATTGTTAGAAACAGACGTCCAGGAAGTGTTATGTATAATTAATGGTTTAAAAGACGTTTGTGCTGGGGGTTGGGATAACATCCCTAACAATGTGCTAAAAAGTTTCAAACACCTTATTGCACCGCCTCTAACACACATTTTTAACTTATGCCTAAGTAAAGGAACATTTCCGAATTTGCTTAAGAAAGCTGTCGTAAGCCCTGTTTTTAAAGCTGGGGACAAAGCCAATGTCACTAATTATCGACCCATTGCAGTATTAACAGGTCTTTCAAAGATTTTGGAAAAAATAATAAACAGTAGATTAATTAAGTATCTTGAAAATAACAACTTACTATCGGATCAACAATTCGGATTTAGGCCTAAAAGATCTACTAACCAAGCAGTTCATAAATTAACAAATCTCATCTGTTCTAATCTAGATAATAGCATGATCACTATTGGGATCTTCTTAGACCTTGCCAAAGCATTTGACACCATTTCTTGTTCCCTATTATTACACAAACTGGAAAAAATGGGGGTAAGAGGAGCACAACTAAAATTATTTTCTGACTATCTCAGTGATCGTCACCAATGTGTAAAAATTGGTCAGTACAAAAGTTCTGACCAAAAAAATAGTGGTTTCGGGATTCCGCAAGGCAGTATTTTAGGCCCCACCCTTTTCTTAATTTATATAAATGGATTAAGCAGCTTGTCACTTGCAAATGGTGTCATTATGTCATATGCTGACGACACAGCTCTTGTGTTCTCAGGCAAATCTATAGATGAGGTTTATGAACTTGCCCAAAATGGTTTTAATATGGTGTCTAATTGGCTTCACAATAACCTACTGACATTAAATTCAGATAAAACCAAGTACATTTTATTTACTATAAGAAATACTAACAATACGAACACTAACCTACACATTTATGCACACAATTGTCATATGAGTACGTCCGCTGACACAGCATGCGCTTGCCCTACATTAGTAAAAACTGACCATATAAAATATCTAGGTGTCACGATTGACGCCCAGCTTAACTTCCGGAAACATATTGACTCATTATGCACTCGAGTTCGTAAATTGATATTTGTTTTTAAAAACTTGCGTAACATAGCAGACTTCACTTTAATTCGGCAGATGTATATGGCCTTATGTCAGTCTATTCTTGCCTACTGTATTAGCTCCTGGGGTGGCGCCCCTAAAACTATCCTCTTGCCCTTGGAACGTGCCCAAAGAGCAATCCTGAAGGTCGCAAGCTTTCGTCCATTCAGATTCCCCGCCCACCAGCTTTACAGGGAATGCAAAGTGCTAACAGTACGCCAGCTATTTATTTTGAATGTAGTACTACTCCAGCATGTAGAACTTGGTTTCAAGCCTGTACCTTCTGGCAAAAGAAGAAAGGATTTAGTTTGCACTAACTCTCGGACTAAACATGCTTTCACTAACAGGTTTTATTTATTTCTAGGGCCTTATTTGTATAACAAACTTAACAGATTGCTAAATGTTTATAGTGTTAATTTAAATAAGTGTAATATAGTACTAACAGAATATTTACAGTCCCTCAATTACTCAGACACGGAAAAATTGTTAGAAGTGTTAACATAAATTGCTTATCTTAGTAAATTATGTATAATTAGAATAGTGTTATAATTAAGGAAACTTTGCCCTTGCTTAGTCTAATAATTAAATAATTATGTAATATTATTGTTGTTAAAATGATATCCGACAATGCGTCTGAGCCTTGATAGCCTGAAACACAGGTTTAAATAAACCTAGTTCGGGTGGTCCCGATGTTTAGAATTAGAACTGTTTTTAGTTTTATTATTGCCTGTATGTAGATATTAGCCTAGATTAACTTAGTTTATCCGAATGTTATTATTAAGACAGTTTGTTTTACCTCAACATCTGAGACATTTTAATTACTAATTCATGTGATTTATGTTTTTTTTTAAATAAATTTTTATTTTTTAAATTTTTATTTATTTTATTTTAGTTCTGGTCCAACTTAATGACGACTCGGAACATTACGCGTGTCGCTACGCAGAAACCAATTTTAGGTATGTATCAACACTCGACGGAGTTGTACCATAAGGGGTATGACACTTGTGCTCGAAAAATATTTAGAAACCGCCTTTGATTTTGACTAAGTACTTACCTATGCTTACGTATTATGTAATATTTAGTAATATGTACCCATACTCCATTTTAGTAGGTAGTTAACTAAAGAAAAATATTCTTGTAACTTTGTTTTCCTACTTAAATATTAATAAATTGTAAGAAGCAACCCTAAGCACGGCCACGGCACGGTTGCGGTCACTGAACTGTGCGCTATCGCATTGGAATAACAATCAAGCGCTCGAGCTTTTAAGGTTCATTTTATAACGCAGCTAGGAATTTGTAGGTAGTTGGGGAACTTGTAGGTGCTTATAGCAGTAGGTATGGACTTTTTTGTATGGAGTGATTTATCTGTTACGTAGTAACTATTATATAATCTGTGCTTATATGATTAATTAATATCCGTCTCTCTGACGTCATAAAAGGAAAGCCGCAAGCATCAGAGTAAGCCTTGCCAAAACCAGTCGGCGTTGTCTCTTGGAACAGTAAGTTCGCAAAGCCAACCTCAGCAATCGATAGTCCAACGACCCGAGGTGCAATAACAATTTATCGGTTTCAAGTAACCATCGCCATTCGACGATAAGAAAACGTTTTCCGAACCTTAATTAAACAGATAGCGATGTGGATTGCACACATCTGTCTGCCGGGATGGCAATTCGGCCGGAGTGGATTCCACAGTTGAAGATGCATGCGGTCTTCTTTATGCGACCAGGAGCGAAGAGTTGCAGCTTTCAGTTCACTCGAAATTCTCACTACATTCCAGATTTCTTTTCCTTTGAAAGTAGCCAGCAAATAAAACACTGCCTCAGGATGCGGTTCCACTGAGATGTATGAACGGAATAAAACTAAACGTAACGGAATAAAAGCGGCGAGCTCAAACAAAAACGCTCGCGATTTTATTACTTGTAACAGTCATGTTCACAGTAATTTTATTTTGTTCATAAACTCGGACACGAAAAGAAAGTACGTAAACCGCAAATTACCGCGATAATTGAAAGTACAATTATTACAATACGGAAATCGAGAAAACCAGTCTCTTAAGACCGACATACGGAAGTACTTATTATCTTCGCATCTAACAAAAGGCAGGCCACTCAAACTGATTCATTGTAAAATTGGAAAATAACAGAGTCCATTACTCAAGCAGCTGGCTTTACTGACAGCTCAATATCCTTATCAACAGCACTTATCTTATAATTGAACGTAATGTTTTTACAGTTAACTGACTAACTGTTGAAATCTTGGGAACGGTACGTACACTTACACCGCATAAGGCTCAGGGTTGTCCATATAGAACTGTTTCTGATTGATCAACTCAGTCGTGTGTCAAAGTTGTCATGTTCCACTAATGTCTTGTAGCTAACATGAGTTGTTATAAAAGGCACTTAGTTTCTAAAACGTTATGTTGTTAGCTTCAAAAGGAAAGCTTTCGAAAGCTTTTAGAAAACTCATTGTTAAATAGGTTCACTAAAATGTTTTTAAAATACGTTTCTGCATCAACTTCAAGATAGATGATTGTATGCTAATGTTAGCATTCCCCAAACAACGTAAATAAGCTGTAGATACCTAAGCAGTTTTAGTTTCCACTGAAGATAAAATCAGACTGAATAAAAACTCCATAAAACTCGCAACTTTTACACTAGATCCAGTTTTATTTTTCAATCTGGAAGCGATATGCGTTTAGACAACGCTGAATTCGGAATTTCAAATGAGTCTAAAAGAGCCATTTCTGTGAATTTACATCATTATCTAGGTGTCTTGTAGAACGCTTGTGATATATCTTATTCGTATAATGACCTCCAAGCGATTATATTCGTAGACCGTTAATTGGTAGACACGTACGCTACGTTATTGTAATATCACGTTTGTTATGTCTAAAAACGACTGTTATCATCCCAATTGTCGTAGAAATAAGTTTAATTACGCAGTGACCCTATCGCGTGACACGTGACGCGATCAATGGTCCTTTCAATTAAAAGTTTGTCGTACAGTTGTGCCTGCAATGTTCAGCCGAGTTGTTCCCTCGTCTCGACAGATGCTTTTTACGGAAATTACAACGGCACACTTGGCTCAGATGTACCACGCCTCTCTAGTACACTCCCGCTCACAACTTTCAGTTGCAACGCGAAGTTGATGAGAACTTCGCGAGGAATTTTATGAATCGGTGATCTGTTTGCAGTTTGCTTGCTACCCTGACCTGTTTAGTCTAGTAGTTTCTACTTGTTTTTGTGCTTGTAAAATGGCTTGGACGCTATTTAAGTATATTACTTCAGGCTTACAAAGTTACAACGTCTCGCCTCCGCTCCGTAAGTTGTGCAGTCGCGCACACAAACTTTCAGTTCCGAAGCGAAGTTGATACGAAGTTTAGAGGGATTATGGACGAAGTGATCTCTTTGATTGGTTGCTTGACCTGATTAATTTTGTAGTTTGCGCTCGTTTTTCATGTTTACATAGCGGTGGGTGGTAATTAAAAATAGTTTCGTGTATGTTGCTCATAAGTCACTCAATTTCGAAATTGATGAAACGTAAGGTTTTAATTTTGTAATTGAATCATGTTTGTAAAGTAAATATTAGTTGAAGTAACTGTCAGTTATATCTTCAGTAGTTATTTCAACATTAAGGCGAGGAATTGGTCAACAATAATTCCATAACCGGCACGCTCATCTAAGGCGCCAAAAGGGGTCGGAGCGTCTGAGCGGGGCGAGGATAACAATACGCGCGCTTGCTTATAACTAAAAGTCGTAAGCGACAAAATGGTTTTGTAATTTTATTATTTAGAAATGATAATTTTTTTAAAATTCCTTCTACCATTTTAAAGAGTATGTATATACTCAACTACTAAAAAAGTTAAGAGGCTTAAATCGGTCCCGTTTGCCCATAATATGTGAATCTCTTTTTAAAAAGGGGTATGTTTGATATATTTTTCTCTGTTATAAAATTTACCTAATCGTGTTTTGAAAACTAACAAAATAAGGTTTATATCATGAACTTTCAGGTAACCAAGTTGTATTTTGATCCGTTTTGTATTTACTGAGAAAAATTGAAATCCTTGGCGCCAAAAATTCCAATTCGTCCTCTTAAACACCCGACGGAGTTTTTAATTTAGCTAATGAAATGTTTCTGTTTTCGTAATTCTCAGGAGGGTCCTATTCTGAATTTTGTATGTTTAATGTTTTGATGGCTTTAAAATGTTAAATGGACATTAAGTTTGAAAGTACTAGTCTCTTCACGAAAGACAGCTCATCTGTCAGTATTTAAAGACCCATTTTAACGACGCACATTTCCTATCCCCTTTTGTCGGCGCACCATCTATAGCGCACCAAATCGCTTACCGTGTTTACATACTTGCATTCATGCCGTAATACTGTACGTGTAAGTTTGTAGGGAAACAATGCAGGTAATGCCCCGCGGCACTAAACCGACAATGTTGTGCCGGTCGCTGTTTATAGACCGTAAAATATTACGTCGACGAGATCCCGGCTACGGCCAGACGCGGCCACGTTAAACTAAATAACGACTTAGACCACCAGCGTAATGTACTTTAATGTTATTATGTATCATTTTATACTTTCTGCGGTGACCTTTATCATCGCATTTCTTAACCTTTCCCATAAAGGTATTTCGATATTACGCATCCTTTATGTCGGAACCACATTTATCTAGTAGGATCTACTTTTAGTTTTAATAGATCTGATTACGACGTACAGATCGCAGTTAGTTAAAGCGTTGTAGCATCTAAAAAATGCCGTGATTCGATCTTGCCTAGACTTATAAAGCGATATGCAGAGCTGAATCTCATTTTTGAATTTACAAATAACTAACCGAAATTCTAACGAGATCCATCATTTGTTACAGGTGCAGTGAAAGCATTCAAACGCAGTGATCAGTGAAGTTGCTATAAGCAACGCCGCTACCGTCGTGCCGTGTGTCCATACAGTGTGGTGTGCGTGTGTGCGTGCCGGCTGCCTAGTGCCAGTGACAGTGCCAGTGTGTGTGTGTGCGTGCGAGCGTCCGAAGTGGCGCCGACGCAGGCGTCAAGTCAATGCCGGTGTGCCGATGGAGCGGTGATCGCGGACTGACTACATCACAAGAGCAGCGCTGGTTAGTTGGACTTTCAATCTTGTTGAATTAGGAATTCACTTCCACGCTATTTGATGAGGTACCAAAGAATGGATTGGGTAAAGGGGGACAGAAAGCAGTAAGCACTGTTATTGCAACAGGCTTAGCCCATTCTCCTAAAACAATGTTACTAACTAGTAGGTGCTAGTAGTCTAATGCTTAGTAAGACAGTGGGTCAATTGCAAATAGTATGCAAGTATAGCTATCTTGAATGTCGAACATGAATTAGAATTCGTCGAGTGATTAGAATAAGGACATTTTAGGAGGCGTACAAAAAAAACTGGTATACCGTAGAATACCCGATATCAGGGATTCCACATCAAAATGCTGTCAAGTTGGTAGCCAAACACCTAGTAAAGGAATTTGTCTAGAAAACACTACACCGTACCTTTTAAGCTTGCCTCTGAAATGGCAACGCATTTACGATGCATCTAGTATTGCATATTTATGTCCATTAACGGCGGTGACCACTAACTATCTCGCCTGTCGGCAGCTATTATGCTTAATGCCATCAAATTACACTTAAACAACTTCATACCCGCTTTTGGTATACACGTAACTATCGTAGTTACACGTTTTAAACTGAGATGAGGCTTAAGATCCTAATCATTGATGGTATGGATGATCCTAAAGTGTGTAGTCAGTTTTAAAAGCCAAATTCTTGGTCTAATGAAGTTATAGATGTAAATTGATTGAAACATCTTAAGCCATGTTAACACTCAGTGAAATAGATGGCATAATAAGATTGTTCAGCAATTAAGCTCTAAATTATTATTAGCCAATAGTTCAACGACTTATTAGGCAAAAACATAATCGAGTCTGATTAAGGATGTAGGCGTTCAATCACGGCTAATTGACACATTACGTACTTATTATATTATCATAACGGAAGGCGCCTTAATCAATCACATTAACGGCTAAAAGATTAGCTGCCCTATTAAAGAAAACAAGTTTCTCATTATGGTAGTCTGAGAAAAAATGTTTGAGAGCTTATGAGTATCTACTTACCTCCTAATAAAAGGTTCTAACTATTAGGATATATCTGAAACTTAAGTTTATTCTTTACTTATAGTAATTGTGAAGTCATAACAATGAGTCACGACAACTATTTACATGAATGACAATGTGAAGTAAATTTTTAATTCGCTTTTTAACGTTTCTTATAGTTTAATAATAAAAATGTTTCGAACGCATTAGTCCGAACTGGTCCTCTTTATCTTGTGCTGACTGTGGCCTCGGCTTCATTAGAATCAATTTTGGTTCTTATTATTGACAGTAAAATTATTCACTTGTTATTTTTAATCCTACATTCTTTACATTCACCCAAGCTTTGTGAAACAGCCCCATCCAGTTATGTACCACCTGGCAAGTCTGGTGTATACGCCTCAACAGCGATAAGGGTCATTCTAAGTTAAGAGGTAATTCGTTGTATGAAATGGCGGCACGAGTTTTTTTTAATATATTTTTACTTAAGTATACATTTTTAAATGTAAACGGCTACGTTGAAAACGTATACAAAGGGTCCAGTCAATTTTTTGGTTTTTTCTCGTTTTATAAGTGACCAGGGGAAATACACAATACAGGGGAGAGACAAGGTGTACAGAGGAAGATACTTCATGAACAGGGAAGAGATAAAAAAAATAACAAGGTTAATTTTAAGAATCATCTTTATTTATTTTAATTACGAATTATTTATTTAAGAAACAAAAACAAAAAAATATCTTTTGAATAACAGCATAAACTTGAAATATGGAGAGAAAAAGCAGAAATTTGTAGAAGACGTTTAGCACTCCAAGATATAAGTAATGCTTTTGTAACACCACCATGTTCAGATAATGAAGGCCCACCGCCTCCTCAAAATATAAACAGGCGAACGCAGGCAGCACAGCAAAAGTCAACTTTTTTTTTTAATTACGTCAAAAATCGCCCGCTATGGGTTAGCAGCGGTGCGGGAGTGTCAGATTCTTACTGACTAAAAACCGTCGTGTTCCGTCGTAGGCCTTTTATGTGCCAGGGCCGGGGTATCTCTTTCGAACAACCCGCAGCCCCAGCAGGCCTTGGCCCTACTGGGCCCCGCTGGGGATGCTGACATCTCTTTCAGGAGCGCGTGGAACAACGCTCGCCGCCGACATGGGTCTGTTGTCTAAAAATAGACATGAGCGATGAGCCACCCGAACTCACCGCCCACAGACCCACGCCTATGGTGGCCGGGAGTTATCTCGCGGCACCCGGCGCCCGTGGTGTCTACCTGCTCCAGCGCGGCGGCCGGGATGAGAGGCGCGAACTCTCTGACGTTCCGTCGCCTCCTTTTCGAGCATGACTGCTTCGCAGAAGAAGGCGACGGCATCCCATTCCCTCTCGCCCCGGACCATGGCCTGAACCGGGGCCGGACGCGAGAGGCCGCCGCCGCCTAAAGCCTCGACGAGGACCCGGCGGTGCCCTTCCCACGCAGGGCACTCCTGGACTGTGTGGTCCACCGTGTCCTCGGGGCTGTCCGCACAATGGTGACACCCGGGCGCCTCCTCACGACCGATTCGATGCAGGTACCTCTCGAAACAACCGTGTCCGGTGAGGACCTGCGTCATGCGGTACGTGAGGGCGCCGTGACTCCTCTCGAGCCACTCCTCAAAGAGGGGACTTACCGCCACTATGGTGGCGTGCCCTGCACTGGGTTGCGACAGTCGCTGCCTCCAGGCCACCATGAGATCGCGCCGGAGCTCCACCCGTTGCGCGACAACTTGCCGCGGCAACGGAGTTTCCCCCCGGCGCTGAGCCTCCTCGCGCTAGTCGTACAGGCGCAAGAAGACTCTTGCCTCCAGATCCGACGGTGGCAGTCCGGCTAGTAGCCCAGCTGCTTCGCGGGAGATCGTGCAGCAAAAGTCAACTCGAGCAAGAAAAGAAAGAAACCTGAAAATAAAAAAACAAGCGCAAGAAATAGATCCACTTAAATCTGCAGCCCAACGCTACAAAAAAACAAGTACAACGATGAAATACTTATCCGGGTCATTTTTAATTCTTTGATATCGTAATCGTTCTGCTATCCTCTTCTTTTCAAGCCATTTTTCTGTAAATAAAACGTAATATTGTATTGTAAAGCTAAAATAAGCATAACGCCAAGTAAAGGATTAGAGAAAACTAGAAGTATTAATGGAAACGCGTAAAAATGTATCTCCCCTGGACATTAAGTATCTCCCCTGCCATCGAAAGAGCCAGGGGAAATACGCCAGGGGAGATACATTTTCGATAGAAATCTAAAATAGCCGTAAAAGTATTTCGCGCACGTCATTCACACACAAACATAACAATGTACACACTATTCATAGTAAATATTGAAGTATATGTTAGTATTTTAACAAAAAATTACAATGTAAAACTTACCAGAGGAAAGACTGCATTCACATAACTTTTCTGCACCCAGCGAGTAGCATGATCGAAATGGCCGATAATAAAGGCGGCGCAGTTGCTTATGCGCCGTTTGCGGCTAACTTCACGTTATACACTATGCATTCAAGGTCACAACTTCTACAGACTAGGAGATCAAAACTGATTTTTGAACGAAAACAAAAGACCAGGGGACGAGACACGAAACTCGCTGGACAAATTTCGGTGTTCATATTTTTTTTAAAGAATTGGAATAAAAGCACTTTTACTTGTAAGATACTATTACTAAGTTTACTGTACCTATAAAATTAAAGAGTTTAAAATAATTATTGAATTTTAATACATTCATAATTACTGATTTATAAATAAAGTCGGTTGGGGGACAGACCAGGGGAGAGATATTTTTCCTATATTAGAGCTTATTGTGACTTAATTACGTACATTTCTGCAATAAATTTTAGTGACCATGTAGAAAACATTTAGTTTTAAGTGATAAATAGGTTATTTGTAAAGTTTATTGAAAAAAAAGATATTTTTTTGTTGTTGCCGTCGAAAGTACCTCTTAACTTAGAATCACCCATAACTTATTGTACACGAGGTACAAACGATAATAATATTGAATGAAGCAATTGCTCACCACACACGATAAAAAACGTGTTATTATTTATTACACACGGCGTGTTTATATTCTGTCTCCTCGCTATGAGCTTATTATCAGTTTTCTTGTGAGACATTGTAATAACCTTATCGTTTATTAAGCTGTGTTGTATTTAAATGATAATTGCATTAATTAGCACGGGTACGTGATATTCGTCGCAGACTGCAAAGTCATTAAGGTTCTATGCAGTGCAATTCTATTAAATTATTGCACAATAAATAGCTTCATCTGTCGACAAATATTGCATGACGGCTGCAATAATGTCCAACTAATGCGAGAGTTGCTCTGACAGCCGGTTGCATAAAAATATTATGTTACGGAATCGTAATATGTAAGCGTTTGACGTAAAAGTGAGTGTTGACTGATTATACTTTCATCATGAGTACATGTCAACAGTTCGCTTTGTAAAAATACATAATGCAAAACTTCAATACCGTGTACCTTAAAAGCAACATACAAATTGCTTGAATTTGTCGTCGACCATCTGTATACTCTGTATGTATGTATAAGCAGTCACCTTAATATTGAATGCATCATCTCGGTACAAAGACCGATACTGGCACTAGACCTTTCCATAATAAATATTAAACGTGGCGTATAAACAGACGACACAGGTGCAATTTAACGAGCATTCGTGTACTCTATAAATATCGCGTCGAGATAAGATAGCCGGCTGTGCCTACGGGAGTCTCCTTGTCTACTAGCGAATCAATAGAAGTTAGTTGAAGAAATGTTTCTATTGGATTTGTTCCATCGTCTAGTAATCATTATTTAGATTTCTATATATACAAGTACGTTTTAAAACGGTGATGGTTACTATTGTTGTTATGGCTTTGCCAACAAATAACCAAGGGTTTGTTGAAAATACGGCTTCCACGTGTGAACGTGTGACAAAAATATCTGATACTATTCAAAGAAAACAACTCAATCGTTTAGTCCAAATGTTTCTTTACACGTTCAAATGTATTGTATGCCAGAAATATCCAACAATATCACACTCCCACATAGTGCTACGTTATTACGTTTATTAAATACCAATTACCGTTATTATACAGCACGTGCCAAATACGAGTTGGCAGCTCTCGTTTGAATCGTTAAAGCGTATGCACCCGATAGACACGTTTTCCCTTTCATTTGACATAATTATCATTGTATTACTCGTAACACTTTTTAAGATAACGCCCAACACAGACAGAATACAAATCTAATTAGTTCACACCGCACCTGTGATTTAACATCCTGTCTGATAAATATTTCAATTTAGTTACCAAGATATGATGTTTATCGTGCTATCCAATATACGTACGATAGTTATTTATATCGCATTAGCTTGTGAACGGACTGAATAAATGCGCAGTAAGTAATAAATTATAAGTTCTATCTATATATTTTCATTCATGTTTATATTCACATCACATGCGTTAATCAGTGACTGTGACTGTATAATTGGTATTAAATAAAGTGCAGTGTGTTGTTGCTAACCGATATCGATATACGTTTAATAATAAAATAACTACTCCGTGTGATAATCAACAAGAGTGCCAGCAGATAAAATATTTCACCAACATACAAGTATCTCGTGTATTTCTGCAGGACACATTTTCCCATCGCTATTCGCTGGCCTGAATTTATTCGAGTTCCACGCTCTGAGAGCTCTCTAAATATTTCACATACAAGGACAACGTTCTTTATGAGATACAAGAGAAAAATCTCGGTTATACGGCGTTCTTGACCACGGGGGATAAAATATCGCAAGTATAAACCATCAAAGCGCCAAAGGCAGGTCTTTTATAAAAATACTTAACGTTCAAAGAGCGGAGTACTTTATATTTTTGATGATAAAACACGAGAGAATTTCTGCGATACTTTATGAGTTTCCAAAGAGCTTCTCTTGCTCGTTTTGCTAAAAATTATATTTCACAACTTGGTTTATTCAATTGAGCTTTATCAACCTTGGTTAAATAGAAAGACTTAGCTAAAGAATTTCCACTTGTCATGATGAATTTATAATTTAATTAAAACTAATTCGTAGTCCTTATTTTCTATTTCTAGCAAAACTATCATGATTCGTTGTAAAAAGACAGTCTTAATTAAATTCCATTTGCTTAATTGAAGGTCGCTAATTCTATGTTAGAACAGTTTCGCTAAATAATCTATACGGATTGCTGGAACTACCCCATATTCGCTGCAATACAAAAGTGAGTAAATCTGAGTATGACAGTCGAATAAATAAAATATTTGACCTAAAACGGTTTTGGTATGTCCTTTGTTCGACCACTTGAACTAGTTTTGAAACGTCCGCATTCTGCACCATGTCGTCCGACATCGGAACAAATATTTGGTGACCTACATAGACTATACATTCGTTTAGAACTTGCAAAGATTAATTTACAAATGTACGGAAAAATTCTGCGTGGGAGCTCGAGTGTCGAGTTTTTCTTTTAGTTAATTCCACAACGTTTAGCGTGTAATAGTTCCCTTAACTTTTGAGGCCGAGTTCATGGTCGACTATAAAAACGTCAAATCGCTGTTTTATATGTTTTCTAAGACCGACTTCATAGTTTTAGAGCTTACCAAGGTCAAAGTAATAAAATAGTGTAAAAGTTATTAATCACTTTGTGTAATTTGAGTGAAATTTTCGGTCAAAATTATGTAACACCATTTTTACTAAACTGGATCATTTCTTTTAAAAATGTAGCGTACCTTTTAGCCTTGACCAAGTCAAATGATCCAATAGTTTCTTAGAACCTCACAATAGTCTGGGTGTAATAGCGCAGATGGTATCGTACCGAAGCGAGGGGATCGTGAAAGTTGCTTTTTTATTATTCACCTAGCTCGCCTTGACCTCTAAACAACTCTTTCCAGCTGAGAACGCGATTTAAAAGGTAATGCGCCAGATCATACCTTTTTAAAAATGCATTTGTTTGACCTTGACCCATATAAGTACCAACCCTTTTAGCGGAGATAGTACCGAAGCTGGTTTTAGGATAAATAATTTAAAAAGGCTTGTTGACCTTGAACTACATTGCCATTTCACTTCATAATACTTTTGGCATGTTCGTTATGCATTATTTTTAAGTACCAATATAATAGACTAGGCATATCCTATGCATTAAAGATTTTCTCTTACCGATCATCTCTGTCTTATCCGATATCTGAACTTTCCAAATCCCAATAATAATATCACAGTATTACTTCTCTCGCCTACAAACAGTAACTAATCCAATCTATTTCCTCTGTTGACTCGCAATCGCAACTCGAAGGGAAAAAGCAGCTGACATGATTCCTATCTTTCCCATGGCGATAGGGAAACGCTGTGGCTTCCTTATTGACATGAAAATGTGCCGTTGTGTGTGACACCGTGCTGCGGTATTGTTTACATACACGGTGATGTGATACTGTATCGATAACTGTAAGTTCTTGGGGATCTCGGTTAGATAGGAAAGTACTAGAATTGTGGTGTGTTGTACTTTTGGTGTCTTTGTAGGTGGAGATAAATCGAAAATTGTATGTTAAGTAATTCACAGTAGACAGGTTACTCTTACTTCTCCTGTTTATTGCTGTTGACTATCATGCAATTTTATGAACAGTTGTTCAAGTAATCGATCAATTAAAAGAAAACTTGACTTTAAATATAAAGCGGGAATTTCTTAAAACCCCCATGTCAAACTTGCTTGAGTAATCAATAGTTTTAGGAACAATTCTCAAATTATGTTATATTCGACTACATAGGAAGGAGGTTAGTTTACTCGTATCTTTCATTGTTATCTTCTTAAAAATATGCCTTAAAACGTGAGTAATATCCACTGATCTTTGTTATTACCTCTGAACCAAAAACTAATTTCTTTCCACAACACCTCAGCCTATCTAGTTTATCACATCATGTTCACCACAAAAAAACACAATCTACTTAACGTGTCAACTTAGCACGTGTTGTCGGCGCCTCAAAGCCCATAAAATTACATGTTGGCCCAATAGATTACGTTCTCGCATAAATAATGTTAGCTCCTAGTGCCTGCGCCTCATGCCATCAAACGTTAATTGAATTTCAAAGTCCTGCGGCACCTTCTGTGTCTTTCTACTCGCTCTGATGATCACAAAAACCTTTTTTCTTTCTATGTACTTGGATTTTATGGTCATCGGTATTTTATTGATGATTTAAAGGGGCAAAGTGTTAGAACTGTTTCGTTTGTGGTCATTTGTCCAAGTAAAATTTGTGAGAGAGTGTATGACGCTTAAATTAAAGCATTTGTTTGAGACTGTTTATTTGTCAAATATATTCCTTTTGCTTTCATCGCCATACGTACATTGTACCCTACGCATTTAAATATATTTTTTAAACAATAATTCCTAAACATATTTATCAACGTACATTATAAAATAACTAAGGTCTCACGGTCATTAATACAACAAATTATCCTAAAAAGCTGTGTGAACCAAGTTCTACTGTCATACGTATATCAGTTAGCGCATTAGCCACGCATCGAGTTATGCAATAGCTTCGAAGGTCAGTCACACACTCGCATGACATGAGACAACTGACTGCACTAAGGCCTATTAGTTCTTCTACACTAGTATTTGTGTAATTAATAGCTGTTGCACATAACTTGTATTACTTATCAATTAGTTAGGGTATGTAGCTGCTTAATTTCTGTCATCTTCATTTATTTGTAAAGTGTTCGGACGCGCGCTTACTGTCTGAGATGATTTTTACATTAGCCTATATACGTAATGTCAAACTGCTCTCCAATCAGAAAATCCACAGATGGATAGAATATTGGAAACGGCCGTTAGTTGGTTGGAATATTTTATGCGTATTTTATGGGTTACTGGCTATCACAAAAATAAATCGAAATAGAACGGCCAACTAGAATTGAATACGTGCTAGTAGTAGATACTCGCTATCGATGAATGCACTTTAGTTAGATCAATGATTAAACTTCAAACTAATTCTAATATTAGCCTCTACTACAGCGTAATGGACTTCAACAGAATGATAACAAACGATGTAGACGCTGTGTCTAATAGGGTTTGTGTTTCTATTACAAGGTTCACACATACAGACATACACGTTTATAATTTAATTCAAGTTGTTACAACTCATCAATATTTAAAATAACGTTTTCTTGTAAAAAAGAACCTGAGAATATCGCAGTTACGTCTGAAGTAAATGTAGCAATATTAACCGATAACCCATAATATCCGCTCAACTTGTTCCACAAAGAATTATCCTACCATCTCGTTCGCGTAATAAAATCAATTCGGGCAATGTGGATAGTACAGCTCTCGGTACATAGCCAGTGAGCCACCTACTACATATGTGGTATTGCGATCGTTAAATGTAACTTATTGCCGTATGTGGTGGCGTGGCCGAGAGCCCCGGCTACGCTGGGGGCACTTAGCGCCGCCCCGGGTTCGAGATCAGCTAACCTTGTGCGATATACGATAGTTTTACTCTAGTTTACGATACATTATTGTCGGTCCTTTGGCGATCGCACGATCATTATAAATGTGATCGGTTACAGGCGCTATCGATCTTGAAGACATTAGTAACACTACCGTTAAAGTGATGGTCCCACACGGTTCAGAGTTCATTTTATTTTGTTGTGGTTTTCTGAGCTGCCAGGGCTCGTTATAAGGCTACGACATGATGTGGACGTTACTAAGTTATAGCTACTTTGTAAGCCGCATAATTAATGTGCCTCCATACCATAGTTGTAATCTCTGTAATACCATTTCATTAACATGGATTTAAATCTTAAAAAATATTTTGAAGAAGAACTCTTTGTGAACTTATTGTATCTATTCTTATTGTCGTAACGTAAAAGTAAGTTTAAGAAAGTTGCAATAAGATCAACTGTTTTATTGGCAGGTCTGAAGTCGTCAGATCATCAACTGGCTAGGTCACGACCGTAACATCAATGATGCAGAAATAAACAATCGGTTATTCAATGCAGCAACAACAGTTATGCAATGCCGACATTATATTTTATCAGCAACGATGCACACGGAACGTAAACAGCTGTTTTGTATACTAAACAAACTCGTTTGAATCCCTTTGGCATTCCGTTCACCTTCCGCATTTTGATGGCTACTACGTTTGTTTAGTTGTAATACTGTTTACCTATGTGACTCTAGTATTATACACTGTTTCGCGCAACTCCTAGTGGGATATGCTGACAAAGAAGTCAAATAGTCCCAGGTGTTGTTCTTCAACAATCTTCAATGTATATCAACTTTTCTCAACTTCAGCAGTTTCGATTTGCATATATAATTTGTGAGGAAGTCTACTCCACTAACTTCTCTTTATTTATTTACTTTTATTATATTATATACGATTGTCTTTCAGAAGTTTCGAATGTAGGTCAATCGATTTCAGTTGCCGTTCCACTGAGATTTGTTATGTTTTGTGTGTTTGAAGTTATTAAACTAGAAGCGTATAGATATTATACATGTTAAAGGATCTATTATTTATGTATAGACCAACCTTGTTGCTACGATCGTATGCACAGAGCACTTAACCGCTATGTTAAACGGGTGTTTAGATAATTTTGGGATCTATAATTTATATCTCAGTTTAGAGTCTCAGTTTACATAGGTATGTAAATTCAAACAAAGTGTTATACAAACCCCTTACAAACGGTATGATTCAGATTTTAGTTTTAAATTAATATTAAGAATATGTTTTATATGCCTATGCTTAACAAGTAGGAAGTTCCTCTTTTAAGTTATATCCACCACACATCTTTGATATTAGGTAAAATATTTTTTGAAATCTGGAAAACAACGTAGCGAGAGTTTTTGAATTTTTGTACTCTTAATGTTGTGTAAAAGAATGCAGTTCCTTAACTTATTCGATCGAACAGCTGTTTACCAAATTTCCTATATAAACTCCATCGATCGCACTACAAAAGAACCATGCTACTCTTATTATACCGGTTTTTAACACAGCATGCGCCTTTATATTCTAATGTCAGGCGTTCACGATAAAACAAAACGCATAAACCAAACTGCTGCCAATAATGCATTGTATTTAAACGTAAAGCGAGCCATTCAACGTGGGTAGGATGCTTTTGTTGCTCTTGTCACCATTATGCAACTTATTGCAACTATTTTCAATGTATGTCATCGGTTAAGTGTTTTGGTTTTTGTTTCAAGGGTACAAACGTATAATCGAGTAGAGAGGATATGCTACTTATATCCGATTTTTTATGAATTTGTAGTTTTATGTAGTCAGAGAACCAGAATATCACCGGATACTGTTTATTTAATATAATTTTGAAAAACTTGAATGGAATCAACGTCATAAATGCAGATATTATGACTGAACCCGTGACTGAACTCTAGCATATCTCATAGCTCATCTTGTTTACATTTACAAGCCATCAATATCCTAAATTACATAGACATAGCATTATTAATAACACGTTATTAACTGCCAACCGGCAGCTAATGACTGCCCAACAACCGCCATGCTTTTATGTGCATGAACCTATCATTAGACGAGTTTATCACTCAAAACCATAGCGTTCGGACAGGTTACTGGTTATTTATTTACTAATCAAAAATTGTATATGGCCTTAAAAGCTGGTAGACTACATACATATATAGTGGACGATTTTGGTTGATTAATCTAATATTTGATACTAATATTATAAAGTTGGAGAGTGTGCTTGCTTGAAGGCAATAATCTGAGGAGCTAATGGTCCGATTTGAAGAATTCTTTCAGTGCATTTCAAGTGGGGTACTCCCACGCTAGACTTTTTGTAACGCGATTTCATTGTCCAGTTTCTGCTATCGATTAATTGATTTTCACAATAAGGTCACTTTATTGTTAACCTATACTTTGAATAAAGTTATTTTGTGCTTTATTCGCGTGTGTAATATTGTTATTTTATAATAGGTAGCTTTACCGACACAATATTTATTATATTCACACGTTAAGATATTGTTTTTGCCCTTGTAGTCGTGTGTATACGATCAACATCATTGTATTAACTGGTTATGAAGTGCAGTGTAAAGTATGCATAGAAGGTATCGCTAGGACGGCACTGACCTAGGCTAGTGCGTATCGTGTTAGCCCTTGCATTGAGACTCGGTAACCGGTGCACACAAGGCATAATAAATATTATAAAAGCGGGGACAGTCATTCAACGCCACATAGATTACGTTTTTAGAATATTTGATTTTACATATTTTAATTGTGTTCTAGTTTTTATGAGATCCTTCGATTGTTGTTTATACATAAGGGAATTTTGTTATGCAAAGGTTTATGAAATACATCGGCTGTTAAATCATCGTAACAGACATTTTTAAAACATGGTTTAACATAACTTTGTTTTAGTGAAGTTTGTTTGATATCTATAGTGAAACTACAGCTTAATATTAACAAGTTATTAACTATTCTAACTTATCGATAATGCTATGTTCCAATTTCTATACATTAGGTCCATGTACGTAACTACAAAGTGCTCTACGAATGTGCATTTATAATGCTTTAAAGTTCTAGTTTCCGTTCTCACAAAATCTCGCGCTACTTAGATGTGTCGCTAGAGAATGCGTCCACCAAAATATTTGAAATGCATTTCCTTTAGTGCAATGTTATTATCACTCAATTTACTTTTTAGTGCCATAATGTCGGTAACTACATATTGTATATTCATGATTAGTCATTTATCTCTTAACAAATCATTCTTATCTTTACTTAGATTACAAATTACTAAATGGTTACTACGTACCTCTAACTAAAGTATATAAGTTTTTGGCAAGATGTTAATCTTTTATTCGCTGAGAAACGATATTCTTTATTACTTATATTTTTCTAAGAACTTCAAAGAGTTGAGTTTACTTTAGGTAACTTTTCAGGGCTAACCTACCTAGCAAGAGAAAACTTTGATTTGTTTATTGTCATTGTTGCTTATGATTATGTTGTATGTTCCAGGTGACGCGCTGCGTAGCGGTGATTAAAGCGGCTCTGCCGCTTTAAATGGACAAACGCAAGATGCTGCCAAAGAGAGCGCGTATGGATAGCATGCGGGGTCCCATCGCCAACGGACCCTTGCAGTCAAGGTGAATATCGCACTTATTTCTAATTCAACTAGCCAGAACTGCTGATAGGCATCGATCAGATACATAATGTTATATGTACAACATGTAACATAGTGAAATATAATGTTAAATACAAGTTACCAGCTCCTGACAATACGTAAACAGTGTTAACATGCCCAAATACTGATAACAATTTAGTATACAGCCCAAACTAACTCCGTCTAATGAAATCACATAATTGTAGAAGCGGCCACTGATTTAATTCAATCACAATCCACAATCAGAAACTCAAACAGTTTACCAAAGATCGAATCTAGCCGAGTCGTTCATCTAATTCGTAAGCTCGTCGCGAGTGAACGCGGGTGGCAACTTAACAAAGCGACGTCCGTCGTCTATTGGGCTCACTCCACTTATTCTTTTCTCGCGCTAATCCTATTTGGTTTCCATCAAAACTTGCCCGAAGGGTTGCCACCCCGCCCACACCACTGGCTCGACCTCTTTGTTTGCCACCAAAATCTGTTTTCGTCTGCCCCCGGAAAAGTTTGTTGGAATTCTGAAAACTCCCTCCTTACCCGCCCGGAATTACTTTCCCGTTTCGCCGCCCGAAACTTTCCCCGGCAATAATAATAATTCCGCTCCGCTATGACGAAAGTTTAAATTATTAGTTTAATCGTACTGGTGTGCTTTAATTATTCGCGGCGGGGTCCGGGCGACGCCGGGGGCACGTCCTCTCGTCGTGATTAGCCAACTTGTCCCCGACTGCTATCCCCAATCTCTCCTAGTTTCCAATATTTGTCGGTTTGCTTAGAAATTTAATTTGTCCATTAATTTTGGTTTGTCTATTACTAAAGCTAATTGGCAGTTACAAACTTGTAATTTTGCTGTTCGGCGTATCTCTTAATCTAAATTGGAGTACCCAAGTTATTTAGTACTAAACTTGAATGCTTTTAGTGTTGCAGATTTCCTTGCTAGGTATTATCGATTGATTTATTGTGTATTTCGTAGTATTATTCCGTTTAATTACTAAAAGCCATTCATTAATGTCCAAAAAGATAGCGGTCTTAAAGTTGTCAGTATTCGAAAATAGCATTGAAATTCTTATTCTGGTTTCTTATTAAACTACGTGCTATCGATAGAAAGTGATGTGTTGAGACGGAAGTGCGTCAATCAGTCATCTAAATTATTATACAAACGATAACAGAATATAAAAACCACAAAAAGCAGTTTGCATTAATATCACACCGATTAGTAAACATTTACATGCTAATGTTTTTATATTGATAACTTTAAATTAAATCCCACTTTGAAACGAAATTGATATTCGATACTGTAATTTATTTCGTAGTCGCAGCATATTTTGACAGCAAACGAGCTATATTAATAGATTGATATCTAATTTTAAAATTGATGTAATGATATACCTACCATCCATAATCACAAGAAAATAGACATGAATTATGATAAATAGATTTTGAATTGATCAGGCAGATTTTGCCGTACCCTGCGTATATTCTGACGTAGGAGACATACAATCAAACAAGCATGAAAGACAAAATAAGATAATAAAAGTCATAAGTTTAAGTATTGAGCAGCTAACAATGAATCACAATGTTTCTTTATAGTACCTCGTCGAGTAATGAATGACTGTAATTAGTTAATTACAAATGAAATAGCCGTTCCATATCGCTTCATTCATTGTGTAACTCCTAATGCGCATTTGTTTGTACGCCCCTTATTGAGTAAGTATAACGCATTAAATATAATCTTAATTTATTTGGTAATCATTGTTATTGGAAAGCACTTCTTTCCTGCTTTTAAAATATCATAGCCCTACGATGTTTCGCAATAAACGGGTTGTTCAAAAAAATAATAACTTCGTAATTAGTAGATTTCAACTAAGTATATATTTGATTATTCCATACGTATTATCAATATCAAACGCAACGCATCAAAAATCTATACAGATAAACCAAGTTCAAGCAATCGAATCCACAGCCCTTAAAACCACGTAAGCATTAAAATAGACGACCTCACAGGAAGTTGTTTAACCTATAAACCTAATACCATTCCGTCGGTAAAACAACATGGCATAATCCAAAGTGTTAATAGCTATGTGTAAAGAGCTGGCTTCGTTTGTTTTTGCGAACCACCGGCAAAAGTTCGTGAAATTGACGGCCAAGCTCCAATGGCGACCCGATATAAATAGAATAGGAACGCGTTTGCACGTGTCAACGGTCAATTTAGGTTCGTGCTATTGATTTAAGAGCGGAAATAATTGAATTCTGTTTGTTAATGCTTTTTGTTCATCAGTTTTTGGGTTCGGTTCGTGAAATGGGTTACCGTAGTTGTAGCGAGAAAGTTGTTGTAAACCAACTAAAATATTTTAAACTTTGTATGAGACTGTACATTTACGCAACTTATATGTATAAACAAAATTACACTCACAAGAAAGAAACGTAGAATAGTTATCTTATTTTAGCTAGCAAACGTTATCACATTCAGTTTAAAAGATGTTTATTCTGGCGACTGAATTTCAGTTTTGCAGTTCTGTTTGCTGACTTTTCTTTTACGTTTTGTCTTTCCTATTCACTGTGCTACTTAGCTCATTCTTGTTTTTGTATGATCTTTATTTCTTTTACTTACTCTTTCTCTTGGAATTCCATCGTGTTTGATGGAGTTATGTACTATATTCTTTATTTGTATTGGTCGTGAGCTAATTTATCACGTATGTATGTATTGTATTGTGTAACGTAGTATGAGTATGAATGGTTGGTTGTTAGCGTGCTACATTAATAATGCCAGTAAAACATTATCGCTTGATAATGTTCGTGAGCGTTACGTAGGTACTATTTATCACTTTTACGTTTTATGCAACATCTGCGTCATTGTAAAGTTTTACGATCATCATCATCATCATCATCATCATCAGCCTATCGTAGTCCACTGCTGGACATAGGCCTCTCCAAGTGCACGCCACTGAGAGTTTAGTTTTACGATGTTATTTATTTATTGCCACTGGGTTATTCGCTATCTAAGTACTTTCTCTCTACAATGTATTCCTATACTAGTATCCTAAGAAAGAACTACACAGGTAAAGTCATTTTCTGTGAGACCGCATCATAAATTATGCATTTAGTTCTCGCATATTTTTTAACTTGAGCAAACTGAAAACTTTCAAAGTTTATGAAAGTTTGGAACTTGAAACAACTATAACATTTCAAGAATTTTATGTTATCTTTGAAAATGGTTTTAGTTTAGTTGAAACTTAGTTTTGAATAATGTTGAAATTGTTAAATAACAAGTTTTTGTTATAAAACATTTTTAATATTACCTGAATGTTGTCTTAAACCATTTGATCCAACCCTTGTTTGTTAATAATATTGCCTGAAAGTGCTTAGTTCTGCTGTTATTTCGTAAAATATCACAATCCTAAGATATATTGTAATTTTCTAATAATTGAAGGAATATTAAGTTATCCCCATTTCCGACTTGCCCAATTTCACATGGGCTCTTTGCAGCATATATTTTGTTAATTTATATAATTTTACTAAATAGAGGTTTGTTATCATTTCAGGCCCCTAGTGGCGTTATTAGACGGACGCGACTGTACAGTCGAGATGCCGATACTAAAAGACGTGGCGACAGTCGCGTTCTGCGACGCACAGTCAACCTCGGAGATACACGAGAAGGTGCTCAACGAGGCTGTGGGTGCCCTCATGTGGCACACCATCATACTGACCAAGGAGGACCTGGAGAAGTTCAAGGCGTTACGGATCATCGTCCGTATTGGGTCTGGAGTTGATAATATTGATGTTAAAGCGGCTGGGGAATTAGGTGAGTTTGCTATTGGCTTTTATATGAATTTTGACAATGTTTCTTGAATGAAGAAGTCTAATTACAGGACTCCTTATGAATAACATAAAAATGACCCTATAATGAATGTTGGTTTGAATGTGTCTGGTCTACGATCTATTAGGGTTCGTATTGATGATTTAGCTGTCAAGCAGAACCTATTTAAGGTTCCTAAAGCCTGCTATATACTTTCTTATTGGAGATAAACGATTGAATCTTGGACTACCTTGTTTTAATGACTTTGTAGAATAGCTACTGCATTTACACCTTTCTGTCAAAGTACAAACAAAATTTTGTAGTTGTGACATAAGCTTACAGTTGGACTGATTAAAATAGACTTCTTTATGTGATTCTTTTCTAACATGTGCTTTTGTAAATGTTCCAGGCATAGCGGTATGTAATGTGCCGGGCTACGGCGTGGAGGAGGTAGCGGACACGACCATGTGTCTCATACTCAACCTGTACCGGCGGACGTACTGGCTCGCCAACATGGTGCGGGAAGGGAAAAAATTCACAGGTACACCGTCTGTTTATGTATTGAGGATTTCAATAACCTATCTACATGTGGATATGGTCTGTAAAGATAGAATGTTGACACGAGAAATGTCAAAATGTAATCTGCAATCGTTAAACAGGGAATAGGGATGGGTCCTTGGTTTTTATTCACAGTAAGCAAATCAAAAGGTAGATAATAGATAGGTTATCAAATGAATTAAACAATTAACATAGTCAGTATCTATAGTGCCTATGTTGAAACATCTCTGGAATGTGCTGTAAACTGCACAGATAATGTGTGCCAGTATTTTGAGACAGTGTTTCAGGGGAAAAACTAACTCAATTCACTAATACGTATGGGGAAACGATATAACGGTGATATTAGGAAACTCGTTTTTGGTTTTCATTTGTATTTAACTTTGAGTACAGTCAACTTCAGGTCAGTGGTAACAGTTTTATAGGAAAATCGTACTTATTACTATTGAGTTAAGGTGCATGACAGTTACCACTGATGTGCGGTCTACCGTACCAATTTAAAAAGATAGTTTAATACTCGTCTTATATTTATAGGGACTATACGTAATAAATAATGTATAATCCTTATTTACACTTGATATAAAACCGATGTCTACGACAGCGCGTGACGGAAAGTGCCCTTGAATTGAAATGGCAATGCGTTATTGTTGTGAATTACTTTACTACGTGCTCCACACGTGTCGGCTATTAAAATAGACATTCTTCAAGCTATTTTTATATATTTATGCTACGTTTATTTCTAGTAAGCACTCGTTAAGGTTCAACATTGTTGTAGTAATTGTTAACTAGATTATATTTTTTTATAATATTCTTGCGGTTTCGAAACTTGCTTGTTACGTTAGTAACGTTGGTTAAGTGTAAACAAGTCATTTACGCTAATTATCTTGAAGTTTGTGTGTGTATTGTGTGTTTTTTTTGTATATTTTAAAGAAACACTTAAAACTACCTAGGCTAGGATTGTTATAAAAGTTGTTCTGCTTACTCTTTGGTTTCTAGAAGTTATGATGATATCTAGTTTTTTTTTTGCCCGAATGACCATTCATTTTAAAATTGGTGTATCTAATAATCTACATACTTTTATCTGTCTCTAATGACAAATAACGTACCCGTCGCCAAAAAGATTCCATACGTCCGTAGGTAGGCGTTATTCCGTCTGTATTTTTTGACTTTTCAGTGAGAACGTTTAATTGATCTCTGCATAATTATGTGCAAAGCTGATGAGTGTTTGGTATTCCAGGTCCGGAGCAAGTCCGCGAGGCGGCGACGGGCTGCGCGCGCATCCGCGGCGACACGCTGGGCATCGTGGGGCTCGGCCGCATCGGCTCGGCCGTGGCGCTGCGGGCCAAGGCCTTCGGCTTCAACGTCATCTTCTACGACCCCTACCTGCCCGACGGCATCGAGAAGTCGCTCGGCCTCACCAGGGTCTATACGCTTCAGGTGACTACAACAAACTACCTTACTGTATCCAAACTCATTGCTGGAAACTCATTCTCTTTGAAAAACTAATTTGAGAGATTAAAATTATTTATTTGAGGTTTACCAACAACTGTTTACACCTTAACATTAACAGCTTACAAGATATAATATGTAAGCCTACACTTGTGTAACAATTAATTGTAGTTTAACACCCTTTGTTCTCATATTATTACATTCGCAAAATATTATATTCGCAAAATATTATATTCTCGAAATATTATATTCTCAAAATATTACACAAAGAACAATCACAGCGAAAAATGTTTTTAATTTGAGGGAAACAATAATAAATATTTGACATTATCACATAGGTTATTCATCACATATATTTGTCTCGGATGGGAATCAAATCTAAAACCCCTTTGTTTAAGGTTTCGTTTGTTGCCCGTGGTACTACCAATAGTACTACCAGTAGTACCACGGGCAAATTTTTCTTCCCGTAGTACTACCAAGCGGTCTGGTAGCACCACGGGCAAGAAAAAACTACCCGTGGTACTACTGTCAATATTTTAGGTTTTTTTTCAACCCTTTTGTTGTCACAGTTGATATTGTCATCCTAGAAAGAGAATTGAAATATATATTTTTTAATGTGGATATATTTTGGTACCAACCAACCTCTCGAGTATGAGGGCGCGGGTTCGAATCCAGGTCAGGCAAGTACCAATGCAACTTTTCTGAGTTTGTATGTACTTTCTAAGTATATCTTAGACACCAATGGCTGATAAAAAGGTGAAGGAAAACATCTTGAGGAAACCTGGACTTATATAGTCTGAAATCACCAACCCGCATTGAGCAAGCGTGGTGATTAATGCTCAATCCTTCTCCGTGTGAGAGGAGGCCTGTGCCCAGCAGTGGGACGATAAATATTCTGTAACTAACTAACTATATTTTGGTACTATTTCGTAAAGAATATTAATTTATGAATGGAATAGAATACATTTGCTTGAAATATGTTTACAATTATAGATCTTAAAATACAATTACGTTTCTTCATATCTTGCCTCATATACTAGTTTAATCTATTCACAAAATATTTACATTAATTGAAAATAAAATAAACTTATATATATATATACAACTTAAAACTAATATAGGGCATCAAAAAATTGCTCCTCATCGCTGTCACTGGGTAATGTACCCAAAAGACTGGCAGCATTGCCACGTTGGATGGCAATGCTCAACCTCTGTGCGAAATAAAAGCCAGCCTTTGGGTCCCGGGAAGTGTCAACCAGGCGCTGGGAAATATCCCTGGCAAGAAGGTGGGCGCTCGGACCCCACGGCCCTAGAGTTTCAACCCCAAACGGCTCAAACATGTAATTGCCTATAAGGTTACTATATTTGCGCCGCTTGAGGTTCTCTGCTTGTGCAGCGGCGGAGCCAGCACGACATGCAGTTCCGGGAAGGTGAGATGGCGCAAGAGTGTCGACGCATGTCGCGTCCCACACTAAAGTCCTACCCACCTTCCACGGAAATAGCGACATGCCGTCTGGTCTCTTGCCATCGTCGCGTGCCAAGCCATTTGGTTCGAGTACGGCTGGCACGCCGACGGCAACAAGAGCGCGACGGATCACGTCGTTTATGTTGGCATGTCGTGGTATGCGGCCGGCACTCCGGCTGCACGACAGGCCGTGGTGACCGAGGCTGTTGACAGCTTCCCCGCAGTGGCAGCGATGAGGAGAGCAGCATGGAGCACCTAGTCGGAGGCAAACGGCGAGTCTGAAGGTGGTGTCATCAAACATGGTGCCTGTGTTTGAGGACGGAAGTGCAAGAAGCCATAGACCCGACTCCCATTCACCTACAGCCAGTAGGCGCGCTCGCTCTGCAGAAGTCATTGACGTATCGATTAAACTTTTCCGTATTACTCTGCAGAGCGGCTCATCCCACTGTCTCTGAGAGGACAGGTTGGCGGGTAAGTCGGTGTTCAGGCATGCGACTTTCCAAGCGTTTAAAGCCTCAGTCAGGCTTGGCACCTCAAAATTGACCAGTGTGGTGGGTAATATTTTCCTGATCAATTTCTCAGTGCCATGGACCGAGGAAATAAAGGCTGGTAAACTTACACTGGAAATTTTACGGACGCCAAGTCCTCCCATACGGATGGGAAGAGTCGCTTGAGACCAAGCTCTGTCGTCCAAGGCCACATTTAAAATGGATGATAGTGTATGTCTTATAATTTCGTCGATTTTGTCCAAAAGGTTGGTGTGCTTCCATAAATGGGAAGCACGCAAGTTATATGTAAGTTTTGGTCCAGTTTTGGTTTTTTTTAATTTCGTAAATAGATCTGGTAGTTGTGAAATTTTTCATTGCTCAAAATCGACAAGAGTCAAAAACACTTAGTTTTTTTTTCACAAATAAGAATTGAATACCTTGATCTCGTGGGATTTACTTAATGTATTTTATGCTATCCTGGTACTTGGTGAGCATTTCCGTCTGGAAATTGGAATACTCAGGTAAGTTATGCTGTCCTGGTACACGGGCAGAGTAGTTGCACCGAAATTCCGAGATTGGTAGGTTCACTTTTTAACTCCGGTGATTGATGAAAATAAGAAAAAAAAAATATGTAAGAAAGAGTCACCTACTCCAAGATAATTATAACAAAGCAATTTATTTAAGAAGAGCACCACTTGCAAAGTGTGCCATTTGGGAAGTGTACTAGTTGCAAAGTGCACCAAATGCGTCAAACCCAATGATTCTTTCACTGTTAGGAAGCTACACTCTCTGCGCTGAACGCAAAGTACGTTTTATTAGGGAAAGAAGTTTCCCCGGACGAGGTGATTAGTCAAAAACTAATTTGCAGAATACGGCCGAACCAAAAAAGTAAAGTACTAGGACAGCATAACTTACATGATCATATCAATACTCAATGCGGTCGATAATTTTAATGAATAACACTACATACCTACTTAATATTTTAAATAAAACGAAAAACGTAAGTAGATATTCAATTCTTATTTGTGAAAAACATCTAAGTGTTTTTGACTCCTGTCGATTTTGAGCAATGAAAAATTTCACAACTACCAGATCTATTTACGAAATAGTACCAAAATATATACACATTAAAAAAATATATATTTCAATTCTCTTTCTAGGATGACAATATCAACTGTGACAACAAAAGGGTTGAAAAAAGCCTAAAATATTGACAGTAGTACCACGGGTAGTTTTTTCTTGCCCGTGGTACTACCAGACCGCTTGGTAGTACCACGGGCAACAAAAGATTGGAATAAAGAGATTTTGATTTAAATAAATTAATTTTTGTTTTTCACTGTGTTTGATTGTACTTCTAATATTTTGAGAATATAATATTTCGAGAATATAATATTTTGCGAATATAATATTTTGCGAATGTAATAATATGAGAACAAAGGGTTTATTTAACACCGATTGTATAAAAATTGTTTTAAACATATAATATAGAATGATAAAGAACCATCCATTGTTGATAATTTCTTCTCACAAATACGTGTTGCAAATAAACAGCTGAATATTGCTTGGTATTTCTTAATGGCTATGGCTGGTTCATAATTAATTGTTTTTCCATTTCAAAAGTGTCTAGTCTACAATCGTACTTTCTAGCTCTCTTCTTACTACTCTTATTCTGAATAACAAGCCTGTGATTTATTTTAACTTTTATTTTTTTTCTTGTTTCCAGGACCTATTATTCCAGAGTGATTGTGTATCATTGCACTGCAGCTTAAACGAACACAATCACCATCTCATCAACGAGTTCACTATCAAACAGATGCGCCCAGGTGAATAGCGTTCTATTATTCTATTATCAAGTAGTGGTACTCCCTTCAAAGATTATAAGTATTTTCTCACAAACATGACATAATTTATTACATGCATGAATTGAAAGTCAAAATAATTTATTGAAGCTAGGCTAATTAGATTAGCAACTCCAAAAACGTTCATGTTTATTTCTTGAAGAAGTGGTGAAGAACAAAGTTTTCAAGTAACACAGCTGTTTTTACATCTACGGTCTTCAAATTAGACTGATGTTCGTGGTATTCTAAGAGTAAAGTACTCTAATACCCCTAATGCCGCTATCTCATTAATATTTTACGAGCAGCAAGCTTTTCCAACGTCTGGTCTGCTGAACGTTGGCGCTTTGTTGGTGCAATCGTCCATAGAATAAGGTGTATGTTCTGCTCCTCAGGCGCGTTCCTGGTGAACACGGCGCGCGGCGGGCTGGTGGACGACGAGGGGCTGGCGGCCGCGCTCAAGCAGGGCCGCATCCGCGCCGCCGCGCTCGACGTGCACGAGAACGAGCCCTTCAACGTGTTCCAGGTACCACAGCCTCACATACTACTTACCTCCTCCTCAATACTTCTACTTTTAGTTCTAGTTTTACTTTGCTGTGCCCGACAGGGTCCATGATGATCTTATAATTATGATTTACCACCTAAGATACACATTTTGGAATGCAATAAATGATTTAATATTGAACATGGGCTATATTTTGCCCGGTCACGGGAAGAAGTTTCCCCAGAATGCGGGTGAAATCGCGTGGAACAGCTAGGTATCATCCTCATCGCTGTCGACTGCATTACTTCGTTGGATCGCCAAACTGATCCTTGATTCTTTAGTTGTGTGATATGAATTTTATTATAATACAACCATTGTTACACGTGTAGGGTCCGCTGAAGGACGCGCCGAACGTGCTGTGTACGCCGCACGCGGCGTTCTACTCCGACGCGTCCGCGCAGGAGCTGCGCGAGATGGCGGCGTCCGAGATACGACGCGCCATCGTCGGCCGCATCCCCGACTGTCTGCGCAACTGTGTCAACAAGGTAACATCACCCCATCAGTCTAGTGCTCAGAAGTATGATCGTATCTTTGCGTTGTAGTGGTTAATGATGTGTAACGTTTGTGTTGTGTTGGTGCAGGACTACTTCCTGGGCGGCGGCGCGCTGCCCGGCGTGCTGGGCGGCGCGGGGCTGGCGGCGCCGGCGGCGGGCGCGGGCTACGCGGACGGCATGAACGGCGGCTACTACACGGCGCAGGCGGCGCACTCCACCACCGTGCACGAGCCCGCGCCCGCGCCCGCGCCGCTGCACGCGCCGCACCCGCCGCTCGCGCCGCACACGCCGCAGCCGCCCATCTCCCTGGTCAGTGCCGTGGTAATGCGCTCAACTACATACTCCCGCAGCATGTCGCTACAGACCCTAACAACCCATCCAGACGGACCAGAGCAGAGCGAGGCTGAGCTGTGTAAAGAGGTAGGCGTTTCCAGGGAAACGAAATGAAGCTGCGTCGAGCAGAGCTGCTATGCCCCACTGAGCTATCCTTCGCCGAGATGGCGCGCGAGCTAAGCGCCGCACGCGGGCCGCGCACACTGTCGCCACTCGCCACAGCACGCGCCCACTCGACAACAACCCGCGAGCAGCATTTGCGCCGCGTTAGCCAGATATGGACGCACCCTCAAGCGTTACTCATTCACCTTCTGTCTTCATTCCTCTCTCGGCGCCGACGAAGAGGGTCGAAGCGAGGCAGTGCAGAGCGGAGAGAAATAATCTAACCCATTTTCCAGATGTTGTTTCCTTTGAAGCGGAGTAGGTAATAGATGTAAATTTCAAGCCAGGCGATTGGTGAATCGTGACACACCGTTGCCCCGCTTCGCGTCATTGGAACCACAACCTATTTTTTTATCAACCGTCTAGCCTTTTCCCAATTCAATTGCGGTTGGCTTCCAGTCTCACGCTACTAAGTACCAATATTTTAAAATGGAGCGGCTTTTGCTACGTATACGACATTGTTAATGTTACACCCGTCTTCCAAGGGATACACTTCATGTAAGTTATTCTATCCTGGTACAGTTGGTCAATTGCGTCGGGAGATTGGAATACTTATGTTAGTAATCCCCAATAGCTATCCTGGTATATAGTGAGAAGTTACATCGACATATTTGACAGGTATTTATGCTGTTCTACTACTTTACTTTTTAAGATTAACCACATTCATTTCACCCGTTGTATCTTATATTCAGAATCTTTCCCATACCCAAATGCAACATAGTCCATGTTCAGCGCAAAGATTGTAGCTTGCTAACACTGAAGGAATTAATCAAATCGGTTCGGTAGATTCGAAGCCTATTCAGTGCAAACAATCAATCAAATATTCAGCTTAATAGTTGGAGCAGCCAGGTAACTATTTTTTTTTAAATTAAAAGTTTCCTAGATTATATAATTCTTCACCATTATTTATTAACATTTATGGCTGTTTCCAATATTATCATACTATCGATGGATTTCCCAATTTTAAAGTACTTTTATGGACCTTCTGTCAAATTATTGAAGTCGTTCAGTAAAATGTTAACAAGAATTGAATAATCAACGGTTATGTTTCTGTGTTACAGCCAATCAACACGTCGGACCCGGCCAACCACCAGTTGAACAAGCAGGAGAGCTCCGACGTCCACTAGGCGACACGATGCGCTACGTTACAGTACCGTGATCACGCCGACCGACTAAACAAACATACAAACAAACAATAGTTTTATTGATTCCATCGCAATTATGTCATAAGTACCTATGTCGTAAGCCAACGAGTGATATAATATTGTAGTCGCGGCGTTTGCATAGAGGCGACACAACGCTTTATTATATTAAATAGTAAATTAGTGAGTCTTAGTGCGTCCGTACGATCCGCGGCGAGTGAGTCTGTCTGTCCTGTTGCAATCTGTTATAGTCAAATATGTTCCTGTCACGGAGTGCACAAGTGGAATGCTAATAGCTGACCCTGACATTTACAAGGAATACACAGTGACAAAACTACACTAATTAACTAAAGTAGATTCTAAGGAAAACTATGGCACTCCATTTGTTTTCAACTTCGTGGTTTCATAGTCGATTTCATGTTACTGACAATAAGGCGACGAAAGCAAAAGATTTCGACACATTCGACTATTTGAATAAGAAGCACTGGTGATAAGCGCTGAACATGTTTTATATACGTCTCGTAAATGAGACAAATAATATAGTTAGTGCATACGGCTTGCAGAGATGTTGCGTGTGATTGTACACAGTTTTATTTCAGTGTGATTATGAGATTCCTTGTGAACGCGCGTCTCGATGCAAACGTCGCGCGATATGAGCGAATACTTGATTCTGTGTTTGTATTTGGTAAGTTGGGACAGCTATATATAGATACTGTTATGGTAAAATGCGTGTTTTGATCGCGGGCCGAAGCGTGTATGTGCAGAGTGTTCTTGTACGTGTAAATAATGCGATAACATGTCGATACCACAGCCTACTTCACGCAGTCGAGCATTGCTCAGTTGTTCAGTGAAACAGGGTGTTTCAAGCTGACAAAGGCAATGACCCACTGTGTGGAGTAGTTTCACCATGTCAATAGTTAGACTAAAAAAAATAAAATATACATGAGATTCATTACGCTTGCGTAACATCATATTTTTCACGCACAGTTAAATTAGCGGCCGAATTTGTAATCGGCATTTTGTAAAGTTTTTGCTCAAAGACAATGTTGGGTGTATTCAAGTGGACAGTTAAAGTCGATTGATAAGTTATTGTTGCATAATAAAGAGGTACACGTTTACATCAACGCCTAATAATGATAGTGCAAAAAGTAAATAGACTAGTGTGATTATCGATATTTGTAAGGCGTTAATGTAAACGTGAGTAAAGCATGCTTCCTCGTTTGCCCTGACCCGGTCAGCGGCAGAATAGCTTGTGATACCAAGCTAAAATGTACAAATGGACTAAACGCTGATGTTTTATGCAAATAAGTTGTCAGTGAGTGTGTTGCAGTGAGATATTATCGCGTTATTCAGACGTATCGTGGAGAGTGTCGGCGCTGGAGTATACTGTGTACTAGCATACGTTCGATGCATGGTCCCAGCTGGTCTATAAGCATTTGATCGCATTTGTTTGTACCCACGCGGCCGCGGCCCGAGCGCATGCATTCGAACTGTTATTTTTAAGTAATCAACAAAAGGACTGTAGAATTCTATCATCACACTTTATTAACGAGAAAACGGATGTCTTCGTGTTTCTTTTTTTTTTACTTTGAAAATGTACAAAATCATCCTTTCATTTGAATATTTTTTTTAAATAGAGTTTAAGTGACGAATTTGTACATGAACATGAAAGAACACCATGATATAAAATTTAGAACCGAAACGCAATAGAGGGGCGTCGCCCCGCCCTGCACCCGTTTGACAATCGTGAGAATTGGTATTTAAAAATTAGTATTTACTTACATTTAGTTTAATGACAAAAACAATGTGTATATTTTATGAGAAAGTGAAAAGTTCTTAAATAAAACTATTGTTTTCGGATTAATTACCTGGGTGTTTTATTTATTACGATCATCAAACAAATGTCAACCTGTCTGTTCAGTTCTGATTGACTACGTCGCTACATACAACCAATATAGAACTAATACATAACAAAATATTGCGATATATCTCGACCGTCTTATAACGTTAAAACACTTCTACGATAACATGGCGTACTTGCATTATATTTCACATTTGTAACTTTGAAAACACAAGTTTTACAAATATAACATTTCATGCAGTACTGAGATCATTAGTATAAATTGGCACGTATATTATTCCTAATAAATAAATTAACATTTCGGGGCTATAACAAACAAGAAACTTAATTTTATACATTTTAATAGTTAAAATTGCTACTACATAATTAAAAATACTAGAATATTTTATGAACATAAAAAATGCAAGACTTGGTAGGTAAGGCCTTTCATAAATTCGGTTTACGACAACACTAATTGCTTTTACTATAAAAGTTAATTTTCTTGCTAATTAAGTTAAAATCGAATTATGTCCCTACAATAAAAAAAATAAGTACAAATATGTAATATTGGAAGGTAACTGTTAGAAAATGTTCTGAAAGGTCTAGTAGTCGCATACAGCATTAACCCGATGTATGTCGGATCGCAGATATACGCGAGACACAATTGATTTTCTATCGTTTTATAATCAGCGACATACGAGAGGTTAAAAAGTGGCTACCACCATCTTTGTAAGGAAACCCTTACAGTGGTGGTTACACAACTAAAAAAAACAATATGGCCTCATTGGTAGACATAAGGCAACACGCCAAGTTGATGTAAAGTCAACATAAAAGCAATATAGGTCCGAAAACCCGACTCTGTAACATACACACCCTGCCATTCTGGCCACAAAAAGTTTGACCATGATCTTCCTAGATAGATTTCAATACATTTAAAATAGGTATTGTACCATCGCCGCACCTATAGGGCACTTAAAATCTATAGGTCCCTATTGTTTCTGCGTCGTGGGCGTAGGCGGCGTAGCTACCTTCAGCCTCCTGGCTTCGTCCGCATCGAGAGCTCGCTTCATCTCGTAGTACTTCTGTTTGAAGGATTGCAGCTCCGAGTTCACTCGCTCTAATTCTAAACGTTGGTCGTTTACCTGACGTTCGCGCATGCTTAGCTCTGAAATGGTGTGGTATTTTATTAATTATTGTACCTATAGAAATAGTAATTCGCTTTTTCGAAGTAGTGACTCTGTCGGTATGTATCAGATATAATTAGATGATTGTCATCTTTTAGGTACCTAGTTGAAAGTCGAAATTATACTTACCTGCTACCAAACACTTCATCTTAGTGGTCCTTTGTGACAGTGCACGTTGCGTACGATTTAATGTTATCTGAAAACATACTCCTATGAATAACAGTCTTTCGTTACATGGGAACATTTATTAGAAAATTGTCTAACAAGAGGTTTGCATGTATTGGCTTTTGTAACGACTCCAAGAATTTAAGACCTTATGCCATTAAAATATGGTTCAAAATCTATAAACAAATAGATTACATTTTCCACTGATACTTGGTTAACTGTAACGTCATTGAGTCACCTGTATTTCAGGACTGGGCTGCAATGCCAGCATGTCTTTGACAGCGGTGTACAGGTTGCGAGTCTCCTTCAGCTCTCGATCCTTGAGTACCAGCATCTCACTCTGTGCTAAAACTTTTCTGAAATATAAGTAAGATTGGTTGAAACACAAGTTAGGTAGATTGGGTCAATTATTATCCTCTGGTTTCTGCCAGTGGTTTTAACAGTGTCCCGTGAGAACTACTGTCTACTTTTGCATGTAGTTTTCCTCGGTAAATGGGCTCTCATACACGGTTTTTATTTCATGAACATAGCGCGTTTAATGAAAAAGTAAGTAAGTGGTAGGTATTACACGCCAAATTAGTGGTCTGTTCTTATTTAAAATAATTAGTCTTATTTTTGTCCAAGTTTAAAACGGCGAAAGGTCGAATTAATTGAGATCTGAAACACTTTCAAGCGTGGGCTAAATATAGATTTTAAGAGTTAAGTAAGAGTACCAAAATAGAACCTTTTTATTTGTTGAATGAGAAGGTTAACCCAAAAAAATATTCAGTTCAATTACGAGGTTTTTAAGCGCTATAAGGTCTGAACAAGCGACACCATTTTGAAACCTTACTCGAAGATCAATGTTAAAACTATAATTAAGTTTAAATAACGGACATTCTTTACAAAGCAGTACTCATTAGCATTGTTTACTATAAATTGTCTTACAGAAATAATTGTTGTTTTGTCTCTTCAAAGTAGCTTCAAGTTGATTATTTACTTGATTATTACTACTAACTTGATTATTTTAGACGTTATTTCTCCTTGCCAATTAAAATAGGTATTTAGTTGCTATTGTCAGACTAGAAGTAAATCAATTTAGCCGTGGTTCAGTTAGCCAAGGACCAATTTTTCCATTCACTATTTATTTTTTCCTGATTTAGACATTTGAGGATAAAAGAAGGTTTTATTAAATTGTAAGTTTGTATTGTTTATTTTTACTTGCAACACTGATGGGGTATTTATTTTTTGCTGTGTTGCTGAAGTGGGGACAAGTTGCATTGATAGTGAAATAATAAGGAAAATTATAGGTTTAACGTTTTGACCGTTTATGTAAACATTAGCTTTAATACCAATTGACTGCACTGAGAGATGTTATCTAGGTAATCTCAGTAATTTTCGAACTCAACGTAGGAACAACTTTAGCTTAACTATTGTCTACAATTTTACATGTGTCATCTATTCGTCATTAGCCTTTGTTAAGACCTATCTTGTAGCAATTGCTTTACAAATCTCAACATATCTCGGTGGCCACAGAGCGTCTTACACTGTCATATCTATTCGTCTATAAGGGTAGTTAATTAACAATTAGGTAATATGTGTGAAATAATCTATCTGTAGGTAGGTAATAATATAAATTAGAGTTCTCTAACAAGTATAGAGACCTTATTAAAAGTACCTAGTTAACAAATTATGCGCAATCTTGACCATAGAACGTTCAAGGCAGGATATTTTGACTTCGCGGTCACCGGCGCCGTACCTGTCACTAGTAATTGTCTAAATTGACTGATCACAGCACCTATTGTGTTCGCGACACGATACAATGCGTGTCAGATACCCATCGATCACTCTATTGACTTATTTTTGAATTTAATTATTGATGACGTAGCTTTAGATTCGTTTAATGATCTTTATTAACGTTGAATCGTCATTTATTTTCTTTTATTAAATGAACTTGTTCTTGTAGATTCAACTGTGGAAAATGATTTTGATATGACGTCTGCCTTTTTCACTCTTGATGGATATTCATAAAATTAGCTTTAGTAAGAACTATTGTTATCCAATTACTACAATCACTGACACAAAAAAATCTTAGTATTTATCATCCGGGAAAACTATGAAGAAAATCTTGGGAAAAGCCTACTTTGTTAGAAATATAATAAATTAACCAATGACGTGCAAAAGTACCTTTAAAACACTTTAGAAATTAACTGGAATCTTATAAATCATCTACCGAATCATATGCAAATATCCGTATTGGATGGAATATCCACAAAATATTGGCGTTAAGCAAACAAAACGCCACCTATGTGTGTATGATGCATGCTATGTTTTCAATGGAGATACCCATACGTTTCGTTTGTTCAAATTATTTACATGCGATTTAAAGCTTACTCATTAATAATTAATTAGTGTTTGTTATAATAAGGTTAGTAAGTAGAGATTTCTCGAAACAAGGTCTTCGACTATGTATTTGTTTTGACGTTTTTGAGTTATCAACTCAAGCGCATGATTGTTCCTGTCTTACCGTTTTATGTGTCTACTTGCGTCATTAGAATCAATAGAATAATAAACAGTTTTTATTTCATTTTAAATCTATTAGTAATCAATTTAACTTTTTGTTGTTTTTGTGACTGAATGGCTAATAATTTACCTAAATGTCACACAAACCGGGTCAATGAAAACTTTTTGTTCGGCGCCGTTAACTAAGCTACGTACTACATACATACTTAGTTCTTTCAAGAGGTTAGGCTTGTTTTCCTACATACAAGGCTAGATTTTCAAGGCAAAATTTTGGATTGTTGTTGTAAGTTTTGATTTTGCTTTGACATGATAATCGGAACGCATGCTTTTTATATACGGACGTTAACGCGTATCCGACTACGCATAGGAACATTGAAACGTCAAACTTGTACAGAGCTTGACTGCACAACTTTTGAACGATATGAGAGATACATGAGTTGGTAGGAACTTACCTTACATACACATAAGACTTTTTTTAACGACGTCAAAAATCATCAAATGGCCCCTCCCGCTGTGGGTTAGCAGCGTGAAGGAGTGTCAGACTCTTACTGACTAAAACCCATCATGTTCCTTTGTAGGCCTTTTATGTACCAGGGCCGCGGTAACTAATCGAACAATCCCGCAGCCCCGGCAGGCCTTGGCCCTGGTGGGCTCCGCTGGGGTTTATAACTTTCTAGGGGTTTCTCTAGTCTATATGAACATCTGATGAATTTACCTGAGCATCACTTACGTCTGAGTAAGACAAAGCTTCTGCGTGAGTCTGACACTTTGACACGAGGACTTTGGGCTAATATCTTTAGACGTGTTTACAGGTCTTCCTTTATAACTTGAACAGCTAAGACTTGAAATACTTACTTTTGCGTAAGTCGTAGTTTCTGTGTAAGTCGAACACTTTCTGGGTCCGTGCCCTGCAGTTTGCGCCATCGGTGCACGTTGAGAGGCGTCTCTAGAGCTTCCTCTAGCGCCCTCACGCGGAGACGCTCTCGGCCCAACTCGCGCTCCAAGTTGAATACCTGGGTGGAAAGGAAAGTGGGTCGGATTTGGTGTTTTGATCATTTTTATACCAGATGCAGAATGAAAAAAATGTAGTAGGTTCATAAGTCAAAAAATGGTAGGTATATAGGTACATAATGAGAGTATATAAGGGAGAACATAAATAAGTACATACGGCAGCTCCTACATAAGGAAGAATATCATGGGACCCTCACTAGCTAGACAGTATATGAGGGAGTACATACGGGAGGGAGTAGGACATAAGTGTAGCACATAAAGAAGTGCATTAGAGAGTTTATAGGGGAGTAGATAAAGAGGAGAAATGATTGAGACGTCACAAGTAGGTAAATTAAGATTGTGGGCATGCCCATATACCCTACTAATTTAGATAAGTAGAACGTTAGTTTTACCGGTATAATAAAACAACAGACACAATACCTGACTAGTTTAGTGTTCCAAATGAGAGGAGGTCAATGATGCAGCGTTCAATATCAACGATTAATTATTAACTAAGGCTTGAAGCCATCTAGCCTAGCAATCATACTTAGATCAATGAGAATGCTAACCGCTTGTTAGACACTATTATAACAGAAACTGACTTTGAAAAAAATGGAACGACAAAAATGTATTGTAGCTATGTATGATTATGCAGGTAGTGTAGTGTGAATTTCATGCAACTTTGTAATTACGTGTTAAGTTTCAGAGTTTAATTCAAGAATTCATAGATACACGTTACACTGCATATAATTCTTTTCAGGTAGGTATTTATAATTGTACAATTGCTCATTGTTAACACAAATCTTTTTTTAACTTTCCAATTCACCTTAAAGAAAAAAACATTTGCTCTTTGATATAAACCTACACAGTATTACGAAGTTGGGTCTGAAATTATGAATGGCTATAAGTATACAAGCAAACAAAAACTAGCTATAAAAAAGAAACTCATTCTATTTGTCGTAAAAACTGATGCAATTAAACGTATAAAGCCATTGCTTATGATCAAAATTAAGCAGGAATGACAAGGACGTACCTCAAGTCTCAAATCGGTCATATTCTCAATTCCCTTAGAGAGCAAGTTCTTCTCTTTGCGCAGTCGGATGATCTCCAGCCGAAGTAGTCTGATGTCTTCCACGCGCTGTTCATATTGACGCTCACCTTTAGACGACAGACATTTGCGACGATTCAACAATAAAAGAAATAAAAATTGCTGCTACATTAAAATAATATATTTAGGAAGACAAGGCACCGCAGAGTTTTGAAAGATTGGCTACACTTGGTCTTGTAGGGACTTGCAAATAATATATCTAATACTAAATACTTTTTTTTTCATTTCAGATTTCATGATCATCAGTCTTTTTTACTGCCCTACTGCTGGGCAGAGACCTCCTCTTCCACAGAGAAGGTTAACATCTAAAGAAAACATTTTAAAAGAATTGGATCGGCCGTTATGCCTCTGGAAAGGCGATTATATTTTGAATTATAATTTATTTGCATCCCTTCATTTGTTCAATTCAAGTGTTCTAATGCCACATTTCTAGATACCACTTTAACTTACCTCTCTGCAGCGTAACCTCCAGAATGCGTATCTTCTCATAGAGCAGTGAGATCTCATCGTTCCTCCTGACTAGCTGAGCTCCCACCACGTCGCGCTCGTTCATCAGACCTTCCAGCTCCTTCATGAGTTTGGCGCGAGCAGCGTCACCTTCCTACATGGAAGATAGCTGACATAGAAACAGTTCTAAATCATAGCATACAATAACTGGTGGGCGTTTTAGAGGCTGTCTTTTATAAATATTTACGTTCAAAAAGTATTATTTTGCAGCTAAGTTGGAATAAATTTTGAGTTAGTGAGTTAATTCTATATCTGCCCTCGCCTCAGACAGCTTGACGAGCCCCGACTGTAGGACTTCGGTCCCGTCTCCTTGATGCTTATATCCTCTTTGAGGTCCAAGTAAGGTCTTACCTGAACAATCCTATTAAGCCTAGCTTCCTCCTGCCTCAAGGCAGCTATATCGGCCCTCGCTTCAGACAGTTTGACGAGCCCCGACTGTATCTCGACGCGCAACTGCTCGTTCTTCTTGTTACACTTGCCGAGGAAGCCCTCACAGGACTTCAGTCCCGTCTCCTTGCCACTTATGTCTTCCTTGAGCTGCTCTATTTGATATGCTAACATCTGTTCGTAAATGACAATCGTTTAGTATCGAAAGACCAGATGAAAGGGGAATTCTGAATTGTTTTTTTAAATATGAAAAGTCTGTTGTGATCATTTTGGTGAAGGATTTTTGGAAGTCTTTATCAAAAATAAAAGAAAGAATTTCTTTTTCTTCTTCAACTTATACCACACAATAAAAAAAAATGAAAGTGTTCGTTGTTTTTGTAAACGACGTGTCTTTCCGAGACCGATTGAGTATGTAAACCTATTATTCAAGATTATTTAATACAAATTCTATTACCATGATTCGTTATAACAACATTACTCTTTTTACAATGTAAATAACCCTCATCAAATCTTTTATGATCCCTACCTTCATCTTCTGCTTGAGATCCTGTATCTCATCTAAAGCTTCGGTATAGTTCTTGTGTAGCATGTTTCTCTCAGCCCTTGTAGCATCCAGAGAGACGGATAGCTTGCGAGACTTGATGGTCTCCTCGCGTAACGCCTTCTTCAAGTCCAGGATATCGGCCGTGCGTAGACGGACCTCCTCTGGGTGAGGAGATCCCACATATTTTATACTATAGCTTATTGTTGAGGTATAATATTATGTTCAACATCGTCAGGCTTTTTATAGAAGCGGCCAAGCGTTAATTACTAAGCTTGAATGTGTATTAACTATTTTCAAGTATGCATTTACATATTCCATTATTTCGTGTTTGTTGATCAAGAGACTTACCTGTTATTTCATCAATTTTCTCGTTAAGAGCGATCGTCTCTTCCAACATCCTGTCAGATGATTGCAAATTAGATGCCTCAAAAATACTTATGCAGTTCAAGTTTATGATTACATATTTTAATGACACACCTTATCATCCACTTTACGATTTAGCATAGAATTCCTTTCTAAACTTCCTGATAAGTCAGTTTTCATTAGAAATTACTTATTTTTTTATTATTTTCTTATCTACATCATTTACTTCATCTTTCAAGTACCTATCATATGTGTACCTAGTCTTTTCGTGTTGATACTGACCTGTCCTTATCCTTCTCGAAGGTGCGTATCATGAGGCGCTGCTTGTGTATCTGCGCCGAGTTGATCTCCAGCTCGTGTTCTAGCTGCTTGCGTCTCTGTTCTTGCAGGTCCAGCATTGTGAGGTTCTCTTGGGCCTCGTCTGAAATTTGCAGCTGATTTAGTAGAAAAGTAGGGTAATAAAAATAAAAAACAAGCACCGAATTGGATTCCAGTAATGTTATAAATCTGGTCTGAAAAAAAGGATAGCTGGAGTTAGATATAAAATCTGTATTATACATGATTAATGTACGACCAATATATTAGTAACGTGAAGTTCCACCAAGTTATTCCACAATTTGTCATTATACTAAGGGAATTTTGGTTTTTAAAGAACTGTGTGATTTCGGTGACTGAAACAGAATGAGTATGAGGTTCTAGATCAGCAAAACGGATGGTCCGTATATCACAAGGTGACGAGACCAAAATCTGAAGTAAAAGTGAGTTTACTAAATACCCCATTCTCTGGAAATACATCCAAAATTAAAGGTAAGGACTGGGTTATTTAATAAACTCACTTTACTCCATACCCATATATATAACTTGTAGTCCAAATACTACATACTCTGTATCTTCTGCAAGTTTTTGGTAAGTATTTCCTTCTCTCGCTTCAGGTTCTCGATATCTCGCTTGTCGAACTCGGCTTGCTTCTTGTTCAGCATCAGGTCACGCTCCATCACCGACACTTGTTGCCGAAGACGCTCACTGGTCATTGGAATTAAATGAATGTTATATTTTTTTGTTATTTTCTTAAAAGCCCTTAAAAAACTGGTTACGGTTTTCAGTGACTGGAATATTTTGCTATGTCAAAAAGTTTAGCCGCCATGAATAGGGGTGTATCCTATATAGAATTGCTAAGCAATAGTGTAATCTTGGTGAAAGAAAATTAATTTGAAATATGAAATGTGAAGTAAGTTCAGTTACAGTTAAAAAGGAATGTCAAAAAATATATTCTACAGGCGTCATAAAGTTGACTTCTCAATCAAGAATATAGAAAATATAATATCTAGAAGATAGAATCAAAAAGTCGCAAAACGCCTCTAAAAAGAATGTCAAAAAATATATTCTACAGGCGTCATAAAGTTGACTTCTCAATCAAGAATATAGAAAATATAATATCTAGAAGATAGAATCAAAAAGTCGACTTTATGATGCCTGTAGAATATATTTTTTGTCATTCCTTTTCAACTGTACTTAGGTACTATTATAGCTTTGAAGGAGTCTAACTTGGTCTATCTTATAAAAGTTGATAGTCCTGCAGTTAAAAATCAACTATAACTGTATTTAATCAAAGTTGCAAATGTCTCACCGATCGGTCTCGACGCCGGCTTTGCTTTGTTCTAGAAGCTGATATCTCTTGGACTGCGCAACTAAGTTCTTGGCCATTTTCTGTGCTTCATTGCGTATTTTGTTGCTATCGTCGATCGTATTCTAGGAAAATATTTATTTATTAATTTATAGTCGTGGTGGTCTTTTGGGTAAAGAACCAACCTCTCGAGTATGAGGGAGTGGATTCGATTCCAGGTCAGGCGAGTACCAATGCAACTTTTCTAAGTTTGTATGTACTTTCTAAGTAGGTATAACTTGGACACCAATAGCTGATAAAAACGTGAAGGAAAACATCTTGAGGAAACCTGGACTATATAGTCTGAAATCACCAACCCGAATTCAGCAAGCATGGTGATTAATGCTCAATCCTTCTCCGTGTGAGAGGAGGCCTGTGCCCAGCAGTGGGACGATAAAAAAGGCTGTAACAGTAACAGTTTTTATAGGACCTCCAACAAAGAATATACATAACACAGTTTTAAAACTGAGATAGTAATCTAGCACGTGTATTCTTTTAATTACAGAAGGACACATCATGCATACTGTATGTATAACAATAACTGTATGCAGCATACAGTTATTGTTATACATAATATAACTAAGTGGGTACAAATACTTTCATTGACCAACATGCATTAAACAGTACAAAAATATTAAATTATTACTAGACTTTTAAAGTATAACTGTAATATAAACTAATTTACATTTTATCAGATTTGTTATATGTAGTTTAATTAACAGAGAATTTATTTACATAGGTATATGTTAAATTATAAGATATACAGACATTGCAGTTTAGAATAATAATTTTGAGTATAGAACTGGAGTATCTGATGTTCTAGATATCTTACAATAGCGGGTTAGCTATACTTGTAAAAGAAATCCTTCACTAAGGAATGGCTTAAGTAATTAAATGTCTCTGAGTGCAAGGGTTAATAGGTATACTTTCATGTATGGTGGCAGGCATCTTCTTGAGATTTTTGTCTTACTGATTTCTGGTTCCTATTTTTATTTGAAGTGTTATCTGATCGTTTCAATCAATGAGTTTAGCAGTCGTTTCTGGTATAGTTTTCGCATAAGTCAATAGCAATCCACTATTAAATTCTGAGCACAAGTGTAAGTATTTTAAACTTTAACCAGTCAGTTACAAGGGTAATTGTCAATTTTGTTGAAGATCAAAGAGCAAAGAACACATTATTTATGTTTTTTCATTTGACATGCCTGCGATCACAAACGTGAACCGGTGCACAAATAAATTCATGCCTACAGCCTACTAACAGTTTTTTTGCAAACATTTGAGTTCAAGGTCGAGCAGAACAAATCTAATACGAGACCTTAGTACGCTTAGCATTCTTACAACGAGTACTGTAACAAGTTATAGACCGAGAACCAGCGCGATTGCTAGGCCTACTTATATTCTAAAGCTGAATCAACGAGCTTGTTTCTTTGCTTGAATACTCTTATCCTAGGGAAAGAGAATTGGATTTGAGGAATTATTTCATTGTTGTTAGATAGCTCATTTATTGAGGAAGGCTATGGGATTCATTGTTCAGGAGTGGCAAGTAGTTCGCAGAGGACGCGGGTGAAACCGCTAGCGGGAGCTAGTAGTTTATGAAGGTTGAAAATTGACTACCAACCGAATAGACCGATACCCATGTGTTGAAGTTATAGAACTCCCCAGCAAAAACACATAGGAAGTGGTGAAGTAGACGAAGGAAGCGGTGAAACAAGTGGTTTTAACGTTTGAAAAGTTCTGATTTTTAGATAAACAACAATCCATCCTACAGTGGACAGGATGAAGTTTGACTGATATAGCATTGGCAGCTATTAAAACAAAACCGAGTGTTTTAACCTTTACAAAGTATCGGAGGTTTGGCAGTCACTGTCTCTTGATTACCTTAGTACTTGAAGATCAATTAAGTATTTGCAAACAAAAAAAAAATGGTTGCTTCGATAAGTTACTACATTTCGCAATCACGGCCAAATTTAAGGAAGTTTAAAGCTCTCTCATAATAACTAAAGTCATAAATAACTTTTTATAGCTGTAGGTGATAAATATTGTAATTTATTAATGATCAACACGTAATAATGTATGTTTAAGCCTAATTTGCAACTTAAGTGTGATTTTGCGATAAATATTTGTGAATGGATAGTTGTGAATCTCGGTTTGCGGAAGACAGTGCTTTTAAAGATGATTAAGAAAACAATATGGAGGACTTTACCCTTTGTACGACAGACAGAGAGATATAAAGACAAGTGAGACGAATAAGCCAGGAATTGTTTTCAAAATAGCATATTGAGTTTTTCTCCTATTTTTTAATTAATATTACAAAGAAGAATTTTATTTGAAAAATGAACCGATTTGAAAAACCATTTACTGCTATGAAGCTGCGCTTTTCGAGGGTCACATAGGGTGTATTTTTTTCGAAACAGCACAGCTAGGAAACTCATAAAAACGAAAATAATATTGTCACTCTTTTACAGAAAAGCTCCTGAACTTCTTGAAATACTTAAATTTTCTATTTACGATAAGATAAAGATACCGATTTGGATCATACTTGATTCGAATCTACCCTAGGGGATATACATACATATATTTTACAGGCACAAGAAATTTAAAATCAATTCATGCTTACCTTAAGCTCCTTGGCAGTATTACTGAGCTGTGACTTTGTCTTGTCCAGCTCAGAGTTGGCAGTCTCCAACTGTTCTCTTAGCTGAGCACTCTTACTGAAAGCTGCCTCTTGTTCAGCTTGAGCAGTCTCCAACTTGGTCGTGATGGTGTTCAGCTGACGGTCTCGACGCTCTATTGCCTTTTCTGCTTTCGTAAACTGTGGAATGGAGGGATATTTTCTTTGAAGAAATAATGGGGATGGCTAAGAAGCACGTGAGTTTCACAAATTCAAAATGTCAACGGTTTGCGGAATTTCGGAAATAAATCCTCAAAATGAAGCATTTAAAAATTTTATATTTTGGGTGTTTTAAGGACGCGTTTGCAAAATTGATAGGCATGAAATCGAACTACTACATTGACACGGCCCACTCACACAAATGTAGGCATTGTTAGCTGCAAGAATATAGTCAAATAAACAAATTTTGAAACTTGGATAATTTATTTTGTTTTTTATGTACTCAAGTACTTATCTGCGTTTAGATAACCATAAAAATTTTACTGGTTTTGTTGGTTATGTATGATGACTATGATGAAACTTTACCTCCGGTCTTGATGGAGTGACCTGAATGTATATCGTCGGTGTCTGCTACTGGAACTCCGCGACGAATAGAGTTAGGTGTACCGAGTTTGGGCTCGTTTTGTTAGCTATGATGAGACCTGACCACCGGACTTGATGCAGTGACCTGAAGGTATATCCTCGGTGTCTGCTACTGGAACTCCGCTACGAATAGATCTAGGTGTACCGAGTTTGGGCACGTTTTGTTAGCTATGATGAGACCTTACCACCGGACTTGATGAAGTGACCTGAAGGTATACCCTCGGTGTCTGCTACTGGAACTCCGCGACGAATAGATCTAGGTGTACCGAGTTTGGGCTCGTTTTGTTAGCTATGATGAGACCTTACCACCGGACTTGATGGAGTAACCTGAAGGTATACCCTCGGTGTCTGCTACTGGAACTCCGCGACGAATAGATTCAGATGTACCGAGTTTGGACTCGTTTTGTGTGTTATGAAGAGACTTTACCACCGGACTTGATGGAGTAACCTGAAGGTATACCCTCGGTGTCTGCTACTGGAACTCCGCGACGAATAGAGTCAGATGTACCGAGTTTGGACTCGTTTTGTGTGTTATGAAGAGACTTTACCACCGGACTTGATGGAGTAACCTGAAGGTATACCCTCGGTGTCTGCTACTGGAACTCCGCGACGAATAGAGTCAGATGTACCGAGTTTGGACTCGTTTTGTGTGTTATGAAGAGACTTTACCACCGGACTTGATGGAGTAACCTGAAGGTATACCCTCGGTGTCTGCTACTGGAACTCCGCGACGAATAGATCTAGGTGTACCGAGTTTGGGCTCGTTTTGTTAGCTATGATGAGACCTTACCACCGGACTTGATGAAGTGACCTGAAGGTATACCCTCGGTGTCTGCTACTGGAACTCCGTGACGAATAGAGTCAGGTGTACCGAGTTTGGACTCGTTTTGTGTGTTATGAAGAGACTTTACCGGCGGACTTATGGAGTAACCTGAAGGTATACCCTCGGTGTCTGCTACTGGAACTCCGCGACGAATAGATCTAGGTATACCGAGTTTGGGCTCGTTTTGTAAGTTATGATGAGAATGAATAAATATATATTTTATTTAATACAAGTGATGGTTTCATGTGAAATAAAAGAAGGTTTTGGATTCATTTTAATTTATTCACAAATTTTTCAGCCCTAGAATATTTTTTTTTAAGTGCGAGGAATGTACCCTCAGCTTCATATTCCGTGACATTCTTGGGTCAATCAATTCTGGAAGAAGACAATTTTGGTAAAAACTAATTAAATTTATCTCCATTTTTTCCTTCCAAAATTGTTCATCTCTTTGTATGTACTCATATTTGACTTTGCCAGGGCCCGTCCAAATAGCAAACACGCAAGTGTCTTGCCTAGTAATGCGTAGCTGTCCTTGTATTTGGTAATACCATTTATGTTTTTTGTTTACCGTAAATAAATTATCACTAGGCAACCAAAAATCAACTTTTTTGAGTTTAATGGCATCGTCTGGCTCCAAACCATATGCCGAAGATGGACATTTTATTTCTATTATTCCAATCTCACACTTTCCGTCGGGGGTTGCTCCAAGAAAGGGAAATTCTCGGTCTATGAACAACCCGCACTTTTCAATGGGCATATTCAAGATCGCTGCAAGTTCGCGGATGGCAGTCGCTTCATTGCTTCTGCCATGTTTTATTGACGGGATATTGCTTAAGTCTTTCTGATACAATATTTGTTTTATTAGTGGTCCACACTCAGTGGTTATGCGACGTTTACAGACTGCTGCGAACCACGACGCTGTCAGCAGTTTCCTTCTAGTTTCTAGCCATAATGTACTGCCACTCTGCAAAACTGTGTCCCTTTCTAAATTTACCTTTTCAGTCTCCGAAAGTTCTAATGCATTTAAAAATTTATTTTTGGCCTCTTCAAATTCTTCCTCGTTCATGTCCACCTTTTGGCAACTTTCACCATAATAGGCATCTTTAGATGCAGATGGCTTTGGATTCTTTTTCTTTTTAATTTTTCTGTTGTGCCTTTTTTGATTTAAATTTTGGCGTAATTTTTCTAGCCGAACAATTTCGGGATTGGCATCTGTGCCAAAAATATATTTGTGTACTGCCGACTGAAGGACACCCGTGTTATAGGACACCACGGCTGCAGCACAACGAGCAAGATAGGACCCCCGCTGGGTAAAGTTCACTCTTTTGCCTCCTATAAATTTTGCAACTCGTGCATTAAAACTTTCCACTGCATTATTTGTTTCATTGTAAACAAAACTACAGGAATGCAGTGAAAGACGTTGGGCCAAATCTTCAACTTTTTGAAAGACCCCGTAAGCTGTCAGTTCTGGCACCATATTATTCACGTTGCGTTTTTTGACGTCATCACTACAAAAATAAGTTGCGCAGTTGGAGTGATCACCAAATATATGATAGGGACCATTTATTATATCATTTTTGATACCTCTTGCCTTTTCTTCGAAAGCAACGTTTTTATTGGACCAATATTTGACGCTACTATCAATGCCCCAACGTATACGCAAATAATTTTCTTTCAGAATCTTTCGGCCCCTTATGTGGAAAGAAGTATTACTACAAATTGCTAGCAGGCCTTTGCAGTAATTTCTTAGTAAATGATTTTTACATTCGATTTTACCCACAGTTATGTTATCATAAGGCCTTGCGTTCCTAATGCTAGCATAAGTGCTTGAATCACCATCTGCTATAAACTGGTGGTAGATAAGTCCATGCATACCAATGGACTTTTTGAAGCCCTCTGTTATTACAACTGCTTCTATAGCGGTAGAAGGACCTTGAAAATTTTTAAAACAAGCATGTTTCCTAGGTAATGCCCCTTTATTTTCTGCTCGTGCACAGATATTGCAGAATTTATTTTTGACACCATAATATAATACTTTTTTTGAGTGCATGCCTACGATTGCACCAACACCGGAGGAAGCACTGTAATTGGTTCCATAAGAGCGCTTGGACCAACATGCATCACCCGATACAGGTATCATAGCTAACCCATCTGTATTTACACTTCCAATAGCTAAAGCATTGTCTTTCTCCTCTTTACCCGCCTCGATCATGTAGTGCTGCGCAGCCTTTTTCCACCACCGACTTATTATGTCATGCTTAGCTTGGTACAATCGTACTGACATTGGTGGCATATTTACATGACACAAAACAGTATTAAGCTGTGTAACCCCAGCACCAATCGTCATTATACCAGCGACAATTTCTTCATTCACGTCCATTTTATTTTCAGTTTTTTTGGATGATTCTAACGTGAATTCAGCACCACACATTTTGCATTTAATTGAAAAGGTCGAGTGAAGCCCAGACCTTTTTTCACTCAATAGTTCAATTGTACTCAAATTACAATTAAACATAGACTTATGATTGCTGATTCCTTGTAATTGCTCCATAAAATAAGCCATTTCAATAAGCCTTCTTCCTGAAATCTGATAGGTTACTTTTTCTTCATCCACAGCGGTCTAGAAAAAAATATTTAATTTGTCATTTGTACCAAAGGACGTTAGCAAAACACAATAATAGTACATGTACAAGTCGTAGTAAAGAAATATGATAACTTACGTAAGATGTCTCCAAGTCATTGTTATTGGAAGTACTACAATCTGTTTCTTCTGAATGCACCTCACTTATGTCACTAGAATTGCGACTCACTTCTCGAAGTCTGTGAAAACAAACGAATTAATTTGACAGTTCTCAATTATGATGAGCATTCCATAAACAAATGATTACCGTCTTATATTTTCCAATGCATTTTTTCTGGAAAGCACTTGTTTACGAGAGCTTTTGCCAAACGTTCGACTTCTCGGCATCTATAACAACAATTGAATATTCATAGTTATTATGTACTCAAACATTTTATTATAAAAAAAAAAAAAAAAATAATAAAAAAACGAGTCCAAACTCGGTACACCTAACTCTATTCGTCGCAGAGTTTCAGTAGCAGACACCGAGGGTATACCTTCAGGTCACTTCATCTAGTCCGGTGGTAAGGTCTCATCATAGCTAACAAAACGAGCCCAAACTCGGTACACCTAGATCTATTCGTCGCGGAGTTCCAGTAGCAGACACCGAGGGTATACCTTCAGGTCACTCCATCAAGTCCGGTGGTAAGGTCTCATCATAGCTAACAAAACGAGCCCAAACTCGGTACACCTAGATCTATTTGTCACGGAGTTCCAGTAGCAGACACCGAGGGTATACCTTCAGGTCACTTCATCAAGTCCGGTGGTAAGGTCTCATCATAGCTAACAAAACGAGCCCAAACTCGGTACACCTAGATCTATTCGTCACGGAGTTCCAGTAGCAGACACCGAGGGTATACCTTCAGGTCACTTCATCAAGTCCGGTGGTAAGGTCTCATCATAGCTAACAAAACGAGCCCAAACTCGGTACACCTAGATCTATTCGTCACGGAGTTCCAGTAGCAGACACCGAGGGTATACCTTCAGGTCACTTCATCAAGTCCGGTGGTAAGGTCTCATCATAGCTAACAAAACGAGCCCAAACTCGGTACACCTAGATCTATTCGTCGCGGAGTTCCAGTAGCAGACACCGAGGGTATACCTTCAGGTCACTTCACCAAGTCCGGTGGTAAGGTCTCATCATAGCTAACAAAACGAGCCCAAACTCGGTACACCTAGATCTATTCGTCGCGGAGTTCCAGTAGCAGACACCGAGGGTATACCTTCAGGTTACTCCATCAAGTCCGGTGGTAAAGTCTCTTCATAACACACAAAACGAGTCCAAACTCGGTACATCTGACTCAATTCGTCGCGGAGTTCCAGTAGCAGACACCGAGGGTATACCTTCAGGTCACTTCATCAAGTCCGGTGGTAAGGTCTCATCATAGCTAACAAAACGAGCCCAAACTCGGTACACCTAGATCTATTCGTCGCGGAGTTCCAGTAGCAGACACCGAGGGTATACCTTCAGGTCACTTCACCAAGTCCGGTGGTAAGGTCTCATCATAGCTAACAAAACGAGCCCAAACTCGGTACACCTAGATCTATTCGTCGCGGAGTTCCAGTAGCAGACACCGAGGGTATACCTTCAGGTTACTCCATCAAGTCCGGTGGTAAAGTCTCTTCATAACACACAAAACGAGTCCAAACTCGGTACATCTGACTCAATTCGTCGCGGAGTTCCAGTAGCAGACACCGAGGATATACCTTCAGGTCACTCCACGTTAGCAGTCACCAAAGTACTTCATGATCACGTGCGATGAAACGTTATTTTTTAGTGAAATATTTACAATATTGCATAATATTTTGGTGTAATGATAAAAATCAATAATCTTACCTTAGAAGGATCAAATTTGGTTAGTCGAATATTTTGTATTTATACAGCGATCTTTTTCAACACGAGCAGCTGGAAACGAGCGATACAGTGTCCTCTCACGACGGCGGCCGAGCGCAGACTGACTCAGAATGAGGCTTTCGCACAATCGTGGGTCGGAAGGAATACAAATAAAATAACCCCTATTTCAAGCTGTTAAGACTCATCGTTAGTAGCAAAATATGTGAAAAAAATTGGTTTTGTTTTTATTTTTTCTAACCTTATTCATAGCACAATACTGTATTTTTTTTCCTCACATTTAATCTTGACTATGTTTGCCTATTTACAAAAAATAAATCAATATTAAATTACTTTATTCTTAGTAGAAAATTGTACCTAAACTTGACCCGGAATCATGAATTTTGTAGAAAGGGGTTACGAAATAACTTTTTTATGATATCAAAAATTTATTTTTTCAAAAAAAACCTTCCTCGCGTTTATAGTTGAAGACCCAAGCTATAACTAGGAGTTATTTGTCATATTTGATTTGGCTTGGTTTAGTCGCAAAATGTACCGAAAAACAGCTTAATTTTGCTCAAACTGCAAACGCGTCCTTAATAATAAAAAATCGTTAAAAACAAAGGGTGGACCAGCGACCAGAAAAATTGGTCTAGCTTTATGTATTTGACAGGAGACCATACATCGTCTGCCATACATCGATTTCAATCTTTGTGTTTTACATGAAGCTTCTGCCTATCTGACCTTGTTAACCCAGAGAGGGACCAGAAAACCCAATACTTCTTGTTAAGCCTGGTTGTCAGACTTCTTCTCACCCAAGATTTTTTTCGTTAAAGGCCAGAGATACGCTTCTTTTTATTCGAGTGCGTAGTTCCCGTCGAAGATAAAGTTGCTAGTGAAAGCTTCATAGTATTTCTATTGAAAGACTTACTTTTTCCGTGAGCTGTGCAATATTAGTTCCCCTGACGTCCACTTCGTATTTGAGGCCGTTGGTCTCAGCCTTCAAGTGTTCCACCAGGCGGTTCTGACGCACTGCGTTATTTTCTGCTTCCTAAAATAAGTTAATATGAAAAAGCTGTAAATTTTGTTTGTTTTGAACATACTCATTGTTTGGTGCAATGATTTACTGGAAGAATTAAATAAGTGTGAAAGTATTAACATATTTAATCTTAATTCAGAAAACATATGCAACTGATAACGTGATTAACTATGTATTTGTATAGGTATCATTTTAAATGAACTTTAATTGTTCTTATGAGAATAAATTCTTCAACCTAAATCCACCAATTCTGTAACCTATGTCAAGAATGACTGGTCCGATTTGATTGTAAGATACTTAGAAAGTTCATTTACCGACATTATTTACCTGAGTTTTTGAAGTAGATACCCCAGGTGGACAAACCTATCTAGGTATTTTTAATTTGTTTATACAGAATAATAAATCCTTCATGGCATTTTGATGACATTGTGTCGATTGATGGTTTATCAAGTTTTCATCAACATTTATTTTATTTCTTGGATGTAATCAAATGGATTTTACGAGTATAATTTTATCATTCTTACAGTACCTAACCATGTTATTGGCAGTTGCAGTCTTACTACAACTTACACCTTGATTGATTCACCTTTAACTCTCAAAACAGGAGACCTATATAAAGTTTGGGTCCTGACCTCAATCTGCTCTTCAAGTTTGGAGATGTTGAGCTCCTTATCATGGTTCTTGGCTTCCAACTCCTCGACGTATTGCACGGAGTTGGCGAGCCTCTGTTTGAGGGCATCCAGCTCTCCTTGAAGACGAGCCTTCTCCTTTTCGAATTTCTCTTTCTCTTTTGCGGCTGATGTTGCACCACTTGAGAAAAAGTGAGGTAAGGTTATGAGTAATCCTAACCAATATTCCTAATAAGAAAGTCGGGGTTTTTAGCTTAAACTACAGAGCCGATTTGAATGACATTTGGTATAAAGATAATCTAGAGACTGTTTATCCATTTGCAGGAACAATTACCCTATAGTTGAATAAAAGAAGCCTTGGGGGTGAAACCGCAGTGAACAGACAGGTGTAGTACAAAACCAGTTTTCTTTATATCTAGTTGAAGTATTTTATTTATTGAAAGTTTTTTGAATTGTTCAACGGTTGAAAGAGACTCGATTGTATAGCATGTGTAAATCAATTTAATTTTAATCTGTAGACTCGGTATTTACAGCCACTAAGTTGACCGTCCAAATCTACCCTATATCTGTCTATTACTCATAATATACTTACGCATCCTCTTCACCAGCACGTTTCCTAGCATCCAGTTCCTTCTCGAGGCGGATGACCTGCTTCTTCATAGTCTCCAAGCTCTCCACGCTGCTCAGTTCTCTCGCGTGCATGGCATCTGCTAGAGCTTGGGCTTCCTCTATGAAAGTACAAGCATTTATATGAGTTTAGGCTACAGGATTGGAATTGTCCTAAATATTACAATTGTAAATGCTTGTTTTTGCATTTTTATGTAAAACTGATTTTTTTTCATTCTTTCTTTGTTATGCTTTTAAGTTGGTAATGCAACTGAACTGGAAGTATAAAGAATTTGTAGATATTTCACGCAAAAGTGACTGAATGGATTTTGATGAATAACTAACTATACATATCAGAATAACATAAAGGCTATAATACTCTTTATCCATGTGCGGGATATAAATTGAGGAAAGCTTATTGTCTTATAAATTGGTAGATATGACTATATACTTTAAGTGTTCTTTGTTTTATTTATCGTTATATTATCATCAGACAATCTACTCTGCAAGTAAGTTTACACATATTATTTGTTAGAACTTACTGATTTCAGTTCGTAGTTTTTCGATTTGCTTGTGATTCTCAGCTATTTCAGCCATATAGTCTGTCACCATGTCATCGAAACGTCCGAGTTTATTCTGAAATAAATAAGTATTACTTTAAAGTACACGATTTTTATTGACTTTTTTTTCTAAAAACTCTCCTTTAGCTAAGGTAATATTATAACTTTTCTATGCAAATCCTAAGAATATCTTGGAGTAAATTTTGAAAGAAAACATCATCTTGAGGAAACCTAGATTTTTTAAAATCTGAAATGCACATCGCATTACTTCTATGTATTGATGATGATTTAATTAGAATACCTAGTGTTAAAAACTTACCATCAAAATGTACTGTTATGGACCGTATCATCAGCCCTGGACGCCATCATCACCATTATGGTTTTGGTATCAAACGGTAATGGTATCAAAGGGTAATGGTAACAAATATTAATAGTAATAGGAACTGCAATATAATTTAGTATACATACCCTAAGACTCTCTTTCTCATCACACAGATGTGCGTTATCTTCTTTGAGCTTGTAATAGGTGTCATAAAGCTTGGTGTACACATCGGTGATGAACTTCAAGCCTTCTGAATCGCGTAGCTGTTCCAGGACCTGAAAAAAAATATTGGTAAAGAATTTAATTTTTAATAAGTACCCTACAAGTTCTTGGACAAAAAATCGTGCCACAGATAAACACACATAAAAGCGACATCTATAAAATTCCTTTTTTTTGTGTCGAGGGTAAAATATAAAAAGGTAAATACCTATAATTCGTTACTCTGTATATGTAGAAGACTAATTTCAAATCCCGCTAACGATGTTTTAATCCCACTAGCATGATAACCGTATTACGTTATCTGGTTATCTAGAATATTTAACGGTAAAAAGGCTTTTTCAGTATTGTTGTAGGTCTAAGGTATTTCTATTAGGTAAGGTAATTCTATTTAGTCCAGGGCAAGTTTGGGTGAAGTTTCAATGGCATTCGGGGGTCCAAGCTGTCGCCAACCTGACTCGAACAAGTAATTTCCCCCAGCCTTCTCTGCTGGAGAAAACTACATTTGCCTCCTGTGGCACAGTAAATAGCCCGATGATATTTATGACTCCCCATTTGATACATATTGCCTAATAACACTTCGGATAATATGGCTATGCAAAAAAATATAACAAAGAAAATTACTTTTCCATATTCCTTCTCAGCTTCGGTGGTCTCCGAGCCGATCGTGATCGCCGCCCCAAATTCTTCCTCTTCATCCATTTTGAAAAGAAACACTAAAACTTTGTTGAAACGACACAAAAAATATTAACAAACAATAATAAAACTAAAATTGAGGTAAAACAGTTTAAAAAATCGCCTATGGTCTCGGTGCTCCGCTGTTTATGTGGTTACTATGGAAACGGCGTCGCCGTGGCGAAAAATAAATTTGAACCATAGAGCTTTCCTGATTGCTGTTTGATACTTTTTGGACGAAGTGAATATGTAAACTGCTGTTGTCTATGGAATAACCTATAATTCTATTTGAGGATGATTTGAGGAAACTTGTCGTTTTTTTTGTTGTCTATAACGTAGGATCTTTATTATCCAATTAATTATTTCTCAGTAAACAAATTCATTAACTGACCACAAACAACCAAAAATAAACACGGAAGCAGACTCTAAAAACCAAATTCAAAAGTTCCCTCTTGAAAGCAATCTTTGAAATTGGCGATTCGACCTACATACATCTTTCGTCTTGCTTTTTCACCGTGTAATAGAAAAGGACATATTTCAGAGTAAATTAAGTAATTGCTGTGATTGGTTGGAACAATATAATTGTGGTACTAATTAGGATGTTGGTAGTTTGCTGTCCTTGTGGGACCCTCGAACCTAGAATTGAGCTAGCCAGATTGGAATGATAAGAGTTGTACCTAGGTAAATTGGCTGTGGGTCACGTACGAGTATGTTTGAGGTAGACACATTATTTTTTATGTGTTTGCTAAATGTTCGGTTTTTCCCAGAGTCCTGAGGGACCTAGGTACTTACCGCAGTAGGATAAAAAGAACTAGCTACGTATATCCTTTTTCAGGCTCTAAACTTTTTGTGTACCTCGTATTTAAATCGGTTCAGTAGTTTTAGACATACAGACATACAGTTATGAAAATGTAAATGAATCGTTAAAGGTGCCGAATTTAGCTAAAAATTTAAGATAAGAGCAGAGAAAACTTTAGAGACCCTGTTAAAGAGACAATTTCTTAGACACGTGCTAAACGTCTGTCAGATTTTTATTTAAATCTATGAGGACAAAAAATAATGTCGTAGCTAATTAGAAGTCCTTTTTTATTCAGTAAATATTAACTTACAAATCACAGTTTCATAGCTGAATGAATACGAATGATCGGTAGACAGACAGACAGACCATGACATGAATTGGTAACAACTGCATGTTTTTAATATTTTTTGTAGGTATTTATTTTAAGTTTCTTTGCTGAAATTGTAAAAATATCTTGACTTTGCTTATAATGCCTACCTATATTTCTAAAGTAATTTAATCGATAAAGTCATTTACTTGTTTGCTTAAACACGCTTAACTCAAGAACTGCTTAACCGATTTGAAAAATTCCACTGAAAATTGGCCTATCCAACTATCTACTTGGATAGCCCAATTTTTAGTTAACACGGGAACGCGAAGTAGTTCCCACGGGCCGCGAGTGAAACCGCTAGTGGAAGCTAGTTCTCTTATAAATTAATGTAAAAAAAAGTTTATACGCAACAGAAACCGCGGTTAAAGCTTGTTTACCTAGAAACTTAGGAACAAAAAAAATTAAATAAAAAAACCTAGAATTTTAAATATCGGAACCGGAATAGGAACTAAGTATAAGATGTATAATAATAAAAACAAGTACATAAGTAAGTAATTTTGTTGTATATACTTACCGGTTTTAAGCACTACAGGTTATATAACTTATATGTACTTGTGTGAGTACATAAACATTTTTTGTACAGTCAGCTTCAAAAGTAAATGAACAAATCATCTCCCGTGCCTTTTTCCCAACTATGTTGGGGTCGGTTTCCAGTCTAACCGGATTCAGCTGAGTACCAGTGCTTTACAAGGAGCGACTGCCTATCTGACTTCCTCAACCCAGTTGCCCCGAACAAATAAAAATTTTACCAAGAAAATTTTGACAATTGCTAAGAATATATTCCTAAATAGTGACCCTTTCAGTTGTTAGACATTTTTTTAAATTTTGATTTGTTCAGCTACTTTTGATGCTGACGGTACTTTAGTAAGTACATAAACATTTATGTACTCGTATAAGTACTTACATGGACCAAGTATTTTAATTGAGCCAGCATTTCCTGTAGCAGTCAAAATTTATCATTCTAGGTCGAGCTGTTTTTGAGAAAAAATGGGAGGCACGTGTAAGAGTGTATTTCCGGGGAGATTTTTGTTGTTCTGTTAATGTTTTTTTTTTACAATGCCAATAGAAGGAGCTCATGGCTCAATTAATTACGTTAAAATACTGGTTAATATATGTCGATTAGCATAAAGAAGAAAATAAAATATGCATAAATAAAAAATAAGTTTTTTTTCAAACAAAGTACCTAAATATAATAAAAATGTGTGAGAATTAGAACATCATATTATAAGAGTCAGACAAACAACCGAAATTCTCCCTTGAAAACTGATAGCTGTCAACTGGTCACAACATTCGATACTCCTAACTGTATCTCTGCTTTACACATGATGTTGAAAATTATAAAAACTAGGTATTTTTTTTACAATTCGCCATATAATATTATAAAGTATTTGTGATAGGATTTAACGTGATTAGGTACGACACTCCCGAAATATAGATAGGAAAAGGCTAAGCATACAAGTGATGATTTTAAGATCTACTTTCAGTCTTCAAAAAATCGTTCTGTAGGTACTTACTTTTCCTGGCCATAATCTTTATTAAAGAGCCTTTACTAGAAAGAAAATATAAAAATCTTTTACTGCAGATCTGCAAATTAAGATTCTATGCAACTATCACGATTTCGTGTAAACCCAGTTAAGACTTCTCTCAAGGATAACGACAGTATCGTAAAAGTTTATTGTTATATACCGATGTTAATTAACTAGTTCATTTATTTAGCCATTTAATTCCTGTTCAACGCAGTCCTACCTACGTCCCGAGGCAACTTCTCAAGACTCTAGCTGGACCATCTGTGTAATAATAATGGCGTCCACGGCTAATTTCGGCCACGGCGGCTGTTCTCATTTAAGGAGATCAGCCAGCTGCGCAGGACATATTATAGTGCACGAGCATTTGCACAGACACAGGTGCTCTCACTATTCCTTCACTCTCATAGCCCGATGGGACGGCAATCCGACACGAATGGAAAGAGATCAGGCGCTGGACCGACATTTACGTGCTCTCCGATGCACTGGTGAATCAATCACCAACTTCCAGACTACGAGCTGCTTTGAGAAAGTTTAAGTAAACAAAGCGATTTCGGCCCGACCCGGGAATCGAAACCGAAACCTCGAGCACAGCAGCCGCGCTTGTGACCACTAGACCAACGAGGTAGTCAACCATGTGTGTACACATTTACATAAATCGGTTGAGTCGTTTTGGCGTGAAAACCGGACAGACAGACACATGCATATCTACTGTAAAAAAAGGTTTTTGTATTCATATTTGTATCTAGATTACAATCTAGATTTTTGAGGTTTTTAGTCTATTTTTCAATATTCTTTTTTACTCAAAGTTAGTTGAATTCAGTGTGGCGTGAGAAGCCTTGACTTAAATAATTATATAACGGCTATTAATGATTTATAATTAAAGGGAATTACATCATTGTGAGATCATTGATTTATTATCTTTCAATTGGAATAATTAAAATTGTTTGTTTTGTGTTCTTTGGCAATCTTTGGCAAAGAACTAAGTATACTTCAAATACATAGGTTAGTCTTGGCCAAAGGGTAGAAGTCCGCCGACCTCGGCAAGCTCTCTCTTAGGAGTAGTAAGTGCACCTGTGTCTGTGCAAACTCTTGTGCACTATAACATGTCTTGCCCAGCTGGATGTTACTAAAACCTGTGCTAAATCTTATAAGTCAAATATAACTATGCTATTATTGGTTAATCGGTTCAGCCTTTGTCGAAACTCGTTCGTTTCGACCGGATGGGTATCCCAACAAACGAAGAGTTTTGAACCTTATTAATATGGTCGAAAGTCACAAAGAAGTAACCATCCATACATTTTCATTGCTTTAAACTTGGACTAACTTTTCTCCATAGGTACCTATTTAGTGACAAGAGGGATCGTTACAATTACAAATAAGAGTAAAAGTAAAAGACACATATACCATCTTTAGTCTGTCCATTTGTAGATTACATACATACACCACGGTCGGCAAATTGTGCAACCTTTACTATTCACTGGTCGCCTGACCCTCTGATGTGCTCAATGCTTCGTACCCAAGGCTCTCCGACTCTTGAACCGTGGTGACATACTTTGAGCTAATATTAAAAACTCTTTAGGCCCGAATTCATCGACAACGTAAACGTCAGTTTTCTTATATCAACTGTAGGTATACAATGAATCTTCACATTGTCGTGGTGGCCTAGTGGGTAAAGAGCCAACCTCTTGAGTGCAACCTTTCTAAGTTTGTATGCAGTTTCGGATGGCACATTAAACTGTAGGTCCCGGCTGTAATCGAACATCCTTGGCAGTCGTTACGGGTAGTCAGAAGCCAGTTAGTCTGACGCCAGTCTAACCAAGGGGTATCAAGTTGCCCAGGTAACTGGGTTGAGGAGGTCAGATAGGCAGTCGCTCCTTGTAAAACACTGGTACTCAGCTGAATCCGGTGTGACTGGAAGTCGACCCCAACATAGTTGGAAAAAGGCTCTGGAGATGATGATGACTATGAATTTTCACGCTCAATTTTTAAATTAAACAGTTGTTTTGAGAAAAACGGACGTTTAAGTTGTCGGTGTACTTGGGCTGTAGTAGATTTAGCGATGTTTTTTTTATAAGTTATTTATATAACAGTTGTCTAGTCCATTTATAGATTAACCGACGGTTGTCTGTTGTATGGTTTATGGTAATTTTATGCAATGTTTTATTTATCTAGTTTTACATAAATATGCAAAGTGGAGAATTTGTGTTTTTAGGCAGTGGGCTACCTTAGAAATGTTAATCCATATATTATATGTCCTCTCCAATTTCTAGCTTAGCCTTATCCCAACTATGTATGTTGGAGTCGGCTTCCAGTGTAACCAGTTTTACACAGAGCCTCTGCCTATCTGACCTCCTCAGCCTAGTTGCCTGGGTAATCCCTTTGTTAGACTGATTTGTTCGGACATTCTGACTTCTCATTTCACCATCACCACTTGCCATTTTATTTCGAACAAAACATTTACTATAAGTCCATTTGGTACGAGCTAAGCAGGCAAATACTGGTTTGTAACACTAATATTTGAAGTGCAACAGCATTCAATGCAATATTTGAGTGCAAGGTTCAATTAATGTACTTACTACCGTCATGCGGTAGGGAATACCACAATTTAATGAATGAAAAATATTTCTTGTAACGTCATATTGATTGTAGTTAGTAGCTATTCTAAGAAAATTCAAGCACAAATATTATGAAAACTAAATGGAAATTTTTGCCTTTTTATATAAGTACTAGCTTTTGCCAGCGGTTTCACCCGCATCCCGTGGAAACCTCTGCACGAACCCGGATAAAAAGTAGCCTATAGCCTTCCTCGATAAATGGGCTATCTAACACTGAAAGAATTTTTCAAATCGGACCAGTAGTTCCTGAGATTAGCGCGTTCAAACAAACAAACAAACTCTTCAGCTTTATAACATTAGTATAGATGATATAACACTTTTCCTCAATAGGTACCCATTCACTATGATTCAAATTAATCAAATGTGTTTCGAACTTTTTTGCACTTCTGTTTGTGTTACCGTAAAAACCCAAAACAAAATAATACAAACAAAAAAATCAATGAAGTCCATACGTCACTTAGCGGTGTTTAGTTCTAAGAACATACTAAGTGATCAGGAAATATATGACGAGTATATGTCGGTAACTTGTAACTTGTGACGTCATAAATAAGCCGTTTATTACCTAGACTAGATTATTTTGCTTATTAGAAGCAATTTTATTGATTGTTGTTAATTAATCTGAGAGTTAGTGCGTAGGTGATAATGTTACTTCTGGATAGGTTATTGATGAAGTGGTTTTGTTTAGAGAGGCTCATGGCTAAGTTCGTCATGCAAGGTTTGATTTTTGATGGGTGCCCATACTTATAGGAAAAAGAAAAGGGGAAGGGGGAAAATCTGGTCAATCATCCTGGGTGCCTGTGTGCCTAGGGCCGCCATGCAGGCATCTTAACTCATTTCATTAAACAGTTGAAGTTGAAGCTAGTATAACAAATGAAAGTGCTAAAAAATTCTGTCAAGATTCAAGACGTCAAGACATGAGCGTTGAAAAAAAGTGAAATTCCTGCTTGATATCTAAATAAAATGTACGTCAACGTTTACCGTTTCAAGCCCAATGACGTAGTTTAAAGTGGTTAAAGCCACAAGGAAAGGAAGATCTTAAGATTACTACAAAAAAGAAAAACGTACTGCCAAAATTCTCAAGTGGGATAAATCAAGAAAGTTTTTGTGTGATATCAAGTCAATATTTATTCACTAATCATGAACTTGAATGTGACGTAGAACAGTCCGTTCATTCATAATAATAATAAACAAAGAAAAACCCAAGTGACTCATGACCGGTTGACATTTTATCAATGTGCATAAAGAATGCGGTATTACAGAGGAAGGAACGATAGAGATGACATAAGGAAGGTAGGTCAGGCGCCTTCTTGTAGGTCAAGTAACGTACATTAAGCATGATCAGTTACTAGAAACATCGAGGCGTTCGGGTTCCTTGTGAAATAAAACCAATCTGTCAAAAATTGGCTTTAATTACTGGGTGATTTTATTCTGAAAATAATGGGCGAGTTCCATAGAATTTAATGTTCTTCGTCCCCCAAATATCCGCACTTTGGCGCGCTACTTTCTTAGGAGATTTTGCTATGACATCTCCGCTAGTCATTTTGTTCTCCATGGCAGTATTGCACTATGGCCGATGGCCGGTACTTTTTTCTTCCCCACAGACAAGCCAATTAAATTACCCGAGATTGTAAAAATTCGTAGAATATAATGTTCTCTGAATAAATTGGAGCATAGAGTGACGAAGCAAAATTAATTGCAGGTTGTGAATGAGTACTTTAGTACTTTATTACTGGCTTCAATCACGTCCCGGGAGAACCACTTCCTAAATCAGGTAAAGAGTCTGTCTTTTTTTGGACAGCCTGTGTACCTTTCATGTAAATCGGTTCAGAAGCTTCGTCCTGAAAGCACGAAAGACAGATTTATTTACTCGAATTATGTTTTTGTGAAGATTTTTATATTTAGGTAGATGTAGTTATTCACATAGATATTTACAACACAAAAAAGATGTTTGTTATAAGTGTAGCTTTTAAGTGTGATCCTAAGTTCGAGGCTCGCTTTTCCTTTGAAAAAATATTTCAGTGTTAAAAAGTACATTTGTCTAAGAAAGCTAGAGACAAATTGGCAAAGTAGGAGTTGCAAAGGATTTGTAACTTGCTAACATTGTATTTAACTCAAGTAATTTGTATATCAACTAATAAATAACAGATAATGATATAATTATGGAACAATTTGCCATACCAATGGTTAAATGACAGCTTCCTACTGGCGATAAATTATCAAATGTTGAACTAATAACTGGTACTTTAATAATATATTATGTTTTATCATTCTAAAGAGTAGTCAGTAGGCTAAGAAAAAATGTATTTCGAATCATATTTCGAAAGCTGTGAAATAGGTACTTCCGAAGGGACGCGGATGAAACCGCTGGAGAGAGCTTCTTCATAAATATTTGTAACTAGCTTTCGCCCGCGGTTTCACCCGCGTCCCGCAACCGGATGGTGACAAAAACCTTCTCCCGGGTCTAAATTACCTCCCCTCTAATTTTCAGTCAAATCGATTAAGCCGTTTTCATGTTATGTCGTGACAACGGAAAGCGGGTTTCATTTTTATATATACAGACTACTTATGTTCAATATCTTTCGTGTTTCATTAACGGATCCACTCTACTTCTAGCACTCGTTTTAGAGGCTCATGTTCAGCAGGTTTAGTTTTATGATGATACCAAAATGCGATTGCTTATACACATGCACATGCATTTTATATAAAATCCGAAAAATAATCAATTCAGTATCCTTGTAGTCCGATTCTAAGAAATTAGGTGTCTTTCGTACAAGTAATAATCTCAGATTAGGTTATTTTATTGCAAGAAACCTGGCTTTTTTAATTTTTGTTTCCCGAAGTCTGGGTTTTTACGCATTTTTCTTTTGAGAGCGATGACTTTACCTTAAAAGGTACAGATAAACTTTTTATACCTTTCCTAAGGGCGTTGTCGACGTCCTATGGCTGAGATGATGATGATGATGATGATGAAGGGCGTTTACACTTTTGGAGCGTTTACACGCCACTGACGGGTATTGTATAGGTCTCCATAGAAAAACCCATTTACATAGGACTAGTTCCGGGGTCGTATGTAAACGCCCTAACAGTGGTTTTTGGACCTTTTACATTTTATAAAAATAAAACAAATATTTGCAAAATTCTTGTCTTCAATATTCACAGATAAATACCTAATTATCCGCTGTGTTTTTGGTTGAATCGAAACGAATCGAATCTAGGCCGATTTCATATAACAGCGTGTCGAAAATAATCTATTATTTATCAATAACATCTTTGCTGCATAATGAATTCGATTATTTTAAATCAAATTCTTAGATCATAATAATTCTGCCTAGTTCTAGAAATTGCTAGCCGGCTTTAGAATTTATGATTCTAGTGGGACACAAAGTAGAGTAGTACTAGAAATAGTACATAATAAGTTTTTTTATAGGTAAGTATACATGTGTATATTAAATGTCATCATTGACTAGAACTTATTTATTTATTGGCATAATTAGGTGTAGTTATTATTGTTGAAGATATTGATTGCAATAATTAGCGCACTAACCTTCCTAGTTTACCGATAAACTTGAGTTTTTATGACGCAAAAGCTATTAAAAACTTTTATTTTGATAGTGAATAAATAAGCAAGTACTCATATTTCCTTTTGTTGTTGTTTCGTATTTTCATGCGGTCCCACGTTCCTTGGTTACTAAGTACTAGGTACTAAGAATTTATTCTATTACAATTTTTTTTTAAAATCTGGCTTATGAGTCCTTTTTTTAACGACGTCAAATATCATCAAATGACCCCTCCCGCTGTAGGTTAGCAGCGGTGAGGGAGTGTCAGACTCTTACTGACTAAAAACCGTCGTGTTCCGTCGTAAGCCTTGTATGTACCAGGGCCGCGGTAACTCTTTCGAACAATTCCGCAGCCCCGGCAGGCCTTGGCCCTGCTGAACCCCGCTGGCGCTTGTGAGTCCTGAGGTTAACACAAACAAAGTCTTCAGCTAAATGTAATATCCGAATCCACTTTGGCATAGTGCCTAGTAGGATTTACACCTTATAAATTGAATTTTTGCGATGGATTCTGAGAATCATCGAGATGAACTAAGTAGACATTACATTAGTATATTTTCTTTAATTAGGGTGCTGGCACTTGGCAGTCATGGGGTCCAAATGCCAGCACCCTATTTAAAGATCTTTCTAGGCGGCTAGTTGACGCTATCATCATCCTCCGAGCCTTTTCCCAACTATGTTGGGGTCGGCTTCCAGTCTAACCGGATTGAGCAGAGTACCAGTGCTTTACAAGAAGCGACTGCCTATCTGACCTCCTCAACCCAGTTACCCCTTGGTTAGACTGGTGTCAGACTCACTGGCTTCTGACTACCCGTAACGCTACTCGACGCTACTCGTGACCAAAAGGCTGGCTATTACCTCGGACAAAGGATCAGCATGGCGATCCAACGAGATAATAAATTGACATCACCTAGTAATTAAGTAAATAAAATCAAAAAGCTTTATGTATTTGAATAAACATATAATTTGGTTTCCTGATGAATTGATAAATGTAATATAGACTAAAGAGTCGTGTTAACACGCGGAAACATATGTTCATTAACTATATTAAGTAAATATTAGATTACTATCTGCATTTTTAAAGAATCTTATTTTTTGGATTTTCATTGTAAGTATATGTAACTAGGTTCAGGGGATCCAGAAGCGCCTATGTATAAATCACTTCTTGTAGAACACTGGCATTCTGCTGCATCGGGTTGGACTGGAAGCCGAAATACAGTTGGGAAAATACTTTTTACAAATGTAGGTATTGAAACTGATGGCTGAGCTTTTTATTTTTCATAATGCTCTTTAAGTTGAAGAAAGAAAGAAGAAAAGAAGCTTCATGGGTAAAACTATTCGATGAACTAGTAAACAAATCTTTCGATTTTAATTTCACATTGATCGTCGTGTCAGGGTCGATTTTTCAATCGCTAGATAACTTCTATCTGAAGAATATGTTTGAGGTTTTGATAACTTTTGTATAGAAAATACGTCAAACCGACTGAAAAACTGACCCTGCCCTGATGGTTGTATTAACTTTAAATAAACAAAGCAGTCAGCCAAAAGTTTTTGATTAAAGTTAGGTTTAATTAAAAGCTTTTAATTTGATTAACTTAATTGAATTATTATTGTAATTCGGTGATCAATTATTTACATTTTGAATTTGACAATGAGTTGACACCTGACACGTTTTGAATATGACGTATGTACCTGTGTAATTAAAATTCATGACCTTTCCTAATTTAATTAGTGTTTGTTCCGATAGTGCAGTTCCTGTTTATTTTGTAAATAAGTTTTCAATATCGACTTGTAATGACGTTGAAAGACTACAGTGGGTGGTCGACCTACAAGCGGTTCCACCCTATGTTTTTTACTAATGGAGAAAATGAAATTCACACATTTTGCGCGGCAAAAAGAGCGCAGACTGTAAAAAACGAAAATACCACCAGCGGTTTCCCGAGGGTTTTTTTGGGGGAAACCATCAAAAGACCCCTTTCACTGTGGGTGTCGTGTGAGGGAGTGTCAGACTCTTTCTGACTAAAACCAACCATGTTCCTTCTTTAAGCCCTTTATGTACCAGGGCCGCGGTAACTCTTTCGAACGAACACGCATCCCGTGCAAACTACTTTTTGTGCTCGGACAAAAACCCTAACCCGCGGGGTGGGCTTTCAGTCTAAGCAACTTCTTAATCCAGTGGATAAAGTATATTACAAGGTACGCAGGTGGACCCGCGATCTTAAGCTAGTTTCACACAGACAAAGATTAGCGGCTTCGCCCGAAGGCTTACAAACAAGTTAGCTAAAACATTAACAGGGAAGTACAAGTATTGCTAAACACCCAGTAATACTAGTTCCAGTACCGAACAAACAAACTAGAATTCCATCTGAATCTAAATAAAAATAACACAAAAAACACTTACCTAATTGATCTTTACTGTAACAAAAAGTTCTGTCTGTCAGTCTACTCGAACTTAAATACTACTGAATGGATTTTCATGCGGTTTTCAGTGATAAACAGCAGCAGATACGTTAGGAAGGCTTAGATACCTGTATGGTTATGACCTGGAAGAAATCATTTTGTATTTTTACCCGATTGCTAAGAAGGGCACTTTATCTCCTTAGAACTCTTTAAGTGATACATTATGGTAAGTACTTTTTATCCACTAGAGAGCTTTTGAGAAGCTTTAGAAAATAGTCTAGAAGTAATGGGTAGGAAGAAGATGATGATTTTTTATCCTTTCATCGTAAAGTAGCTGAAACAAATTACTTAGATAAAATTGTTTCGTTACTTCGCGGGAGAAGCCGCGGGAAAAGTTTGTATGTTTATATATTTTTTTTCTTGAATGCACACCTTGTTTAGCAATTAAGTGGCAATGACTTAACTAGTTTATTTATCTCAGAAGCTTCAATTAATTTAATTAGAATAATGTAAAGATTACATTATTTCCTACTTATGTATGTGTCGTGTCTTATGTAACTTTTGCACGTGGACTTACTCGACGCTTATATTTAGTTTTTTTTGTGTAATCAAGTAACACATCTCATATTAAATATTTTTTGTATGATCAGATTATTGATTCAAGAAAAAAATGTCACCGTCATCAGTCTTTTCAAACTTCTTCTCTACCACTAGACATTTTTTTTTCAGTATATCTTAGGTAATTTCGCAAAAATCCCAGGTACCAAGATTCTTCTTCCTCCTGCCCTGTTCTCAATTTTATTTGAGGTCGGCGCAATATGTCATCCTCTTCCATTTTCCCCTGGCACTCGTCATACTGACACTCACTCCCTTCCTATTCATGTCATCTTCCAAGCAATCCATCCATCTTTTCTTAGGTCTTCCAGGATAGATCAATTTTTCAAATTACATTATTGGGGAAATAGATGCACCAGCAAAATGAGAGAACACTAGTAAGATGAGATTTCCAAATGTCAGTCATCCTCCGAGTCTTTTCCCCACTATGTCGGGGTTGGCTTTCAGTCTAACCGGAGGTAGCTGAGTACCAGTGCTTTGCAAGGGATTTCCAAATGGAGTCAGACTTTTTCAAGAAAGGTAAACAGACATAACAGCATACAAATTACTCGATATAATTAAATAAATGAATTAGATTACATAGTTACAGAAGAAGCTGACATTATTTTGCTTTATTGAGAAATTAAAATTATAATGAGTCGGTCAAGATCAGGAAATCTGAGGGCACGGCAGTGCCCCAGCCAAGACTCGAGCAAAGCGGGCACGGCCGTACCATCTTTTCTCGAAGCGTTTCGCGGCTATTTCAGCCCCCTGTATCTTCCATGTGAACAAAGCTAGGAGTTTAGGTTTTCGATGACCAAGAGTAAGTATTAGAACAAGCTCAGTCCCAAAATTACAAGAAATTTGAATAAATAGTTTACGACTTATGAGCGATCAAAGTTACACCATTTTGTCACTGACTCACTCACTGACCGATCATCAAAAGTCTAAGGTACTTCTAGCAAACTTAGAACCTTCAAATTTGGCACCAAGATAGGTTATTAGCTACATATAAAGGGAAAATTATAAAAACCTTAAAACTTAATAAAAAAATAGGAAACAAATTTATATTTGCGGTTTTTCAAGAACATTGTGTATGAATTTTGACTGCATTGATAACTTTGTTATTTATTTATGTACGAAATGTTACTATTTGTTTTATTGTTACGTAGTGTGGTATATTGTTATTATGTATTAAATATACATACATATGAATAAAAAAGTTAGGTTAAAATAAAATGAATAATGATAAAATCTTTCATATTAATGCAGTGCGATAAATACTGCATGCTCGCTCGATAGATGGCGTTGTCCTGGTCTAAATTGCGCTACGGTTTTTAGTTAAAAAAAAAAACAATTTCATGTGTGTTCCATCTACCTCTGAAATAAATCTCTTTTATTCTAAAAGATATTCGATTAAAAAATTCGACAATTTCGAAATTGTTTAATTTATTAAAAAAAAATGTTGTTTACGTGCTAGTTTAGGTCTACATATTTAGTTTGTTATATATTTAGTTAGTTGCATGTAAGTTAATTTAATTTTATATATACTTAGAGAAGAAGGAGACCTACAAAAAATAAATTAGATCCCACCAAAAACATTAAATGTAAAAAAAGCCAATCCTCTACGCAATTCCTCCACCGTAAAAAGTTTTGAGATCGCATAGAAGCCAAGTCCTGTTCAACTTTATTTGTAATAATAAATCAATATTTTGTGACTATATCAATAGTTTTGTTCACATTACAATAATATTGTCTTGGCCATGAGCACAAGTTAATAGTCGCTTCCTGAAATAATGTGTAAATACCATTGAATTGATACATTCTATATGGACATGATTTTACGATTGGACTGATTGGAATTTGAGATCACCATGGACCAAACATGCGCCATAGTAAATGTGCAGTTCATGATTTTGGATGATACTGTCGGTCATTTAGTAACAATTGAAAAAACTAAAAATATTTAATTCTGTGATATTAAACTTCATGATTGACTTTCACCTCTCCAAGATATGCTGTATTATATTTGTAGTTTATTGTGCTCATGGCCAAGTCAATATTATTGTAATGTGAACAAAACTATTGATATAGTCACAAAATATTGATTTATTATTACAAATAAAGTTGAACAGGACTTGGCTTCTATGCGATCTCAAAACTTTTTACGGTGGAGGAATTGCGTAGAGGATTGGCTTTTTTTACATTTAATGTTTTTGGTGGGATCAGATTTGTTTCAATAATGTTATGCCGTGGGAAATTTCTCGAAGTGCTTTTAATAAATAGTGTTTTAAAACTCTTTAATAAATAAATAAGTGTTATTTCTGAATGAAATATACATTACGAACGTAATTATGAATAATCATTGCTTAATGTGTTAAACTATTCCGTGTAGAAACAAAATGCGTTCTCTCTGGTGTGAACGGATTGAAATATTTGGCATAGAGACAGGATTAGAATGATAGGAAACGGAGAGATATTTTTTAGGTAGGTATTTGGGCACGGGATGAATGTAGGTACGCTAAAAATGTGGTCTAGCTTTTGGCCTATTCAGACTAACCCCGAAACTAATCCCGAAACTATTAGAAGAGGTAATTTTGGATTAAGTATTGTAACTAACAAATTAAACTTAACATTTTATGGAATTTAAATCATAACTCAGAAAATGTGAGATAGTAACAAATCTTCGAATTTTTACAGATTTTTATTGTTTATTCGCAACTATGCAGCGTAAAACTAAAATAATAAAATAAAACTCATGAAAAAACACGTGTATGTAGGTACCTACAAAAAGATTGACCTTTTTTTAAAGAATAGTACTATTTTTAACTAATTAATGTGTGCGATTAATCAGTGGCGTGCACTTGGAGAGGCCTATGTGCAGCAGTGGACTGCGATAGGCTGATGATGTATCTATCGCACACATGCGATAGATACAAGTGAAAATTTACAAAGAAAACAAGAAGAGAGAGGGAGAAAAAGAGATGTCATCGACACCATTAGAGTGCAAGCGGAGTACTGCAGATTTAGATCGACCGTTGCACTCATCTCGTGCAATTGTTTGAAATGCGGTCAGCATCATTTGTGGGAAGGGACTAGAGAAAATAATTCAATAAGTTTTTAACGAAAATTATCTTAGAATTTGTGTGCTGGGGAGTTTGGGAAGTGGTGAAGGGCAGGCGTTTTAGGGCTGTCTTTTGACGTTCAAAAAGTGATATATTGCAGCCAAGTTTGAATAATTAATTTTGAATTTTGATTAGCAAAAGTATCATTCACCAATTATTTTGACCTGTCTGATTAATTTCTTAAAAAATAGCATTTCAAGACCTTTAAATGGAACCTGTTTATACTTTCCCAAACACATTTTATACTAAAAAAGATTTATTTTATTTATAAAAATACAACATTAAAAATTATCAACAAATCTCAACAAAAGGGGGCCGTCTCAAACCGCGTACTACTCCAACCAAGCGCTTAACACAAGGACTATATAAATTGGCAGTCTCGCAATGCGCTGGCAGTCCGACCATTGCCCGTACCATGTGCATAGACTTGCAATAAAAAAAACAACGTTGACAGTTCGAAACATTCGCGCGGGAAAATTGACGTGTGTGACGTTTCGGGATTTTTAAATTTTTGTAAACTTTAGTGAAAGATTAGTGTGGGTGTTTTGAGTTTTTTTTTGTCGTGTTGCAGTGTGTTTTTTTTTGAAAATTTTCTGTGAGTATTTATTTTTTTAATTTATCTTAGCTATTTATATCAAAAAAAGATTTTTATTTAATATGGGACACTATAATACATTATTATATCTACATTTACTATCTAAACTAAAACTGATATACACTAAGAATAAATATGCTCCTCATCGCCGCAATAAATTATTTATTATTCTATCAATAATATTTATTTTATCAATAAATAAGTTTATTTTTAGGTCATGTAAATATGTACAAATATTTTAATAGATCTGTTTATCAATAAAAAATATAAAGTGCATAATTGTACATTCAAAAATTGATTGAAGAAAAATAAATATGAAGCATACTAAATTCAATTCCATAATTGCATCTTACTTGCATAAAATAAATAAATAAATAATAATAAGCAAATATCATAAAATGAATGAGATTGCCAACAAGATAAAACAAATGTTGTTTTATCTAATATTAATTGCAGAATTATTTAAATAAAAGCTTTTAGGCAGGTTTATCAATTAATAATGCAATTTTGTTGCCATGCATATTTAGTTAAATTGAAAATATGATAGGAGTAAGTATATGTATCGATAATTCAATATACAGATGTCTAGCTGTTTTCCCGCGGGTGAATACTCGGATCCCGGGGGACTTCTTCCCGTACCGGGATAAAATATTGCATATGTTACCCGGGTATAAATTCGAATCGGTTCAGTGGCTACGGAGACTTTAGGGTACAATCAAACGAACAAAAAATCTTTCGTCTTTGTTATATTAGTGTAGAATACAGGAAATCTAATAGATCTTCGGCAGTTAGATTGCGAAAGATACATACTAATCATAAAAAAACCTTGATTTTTACAGATCATGCTTGAAAAAACAATTAAGTTCTGTCAATATGTACTTCCGAGACAAAATAAATAAAAATAAGCGATCAATAATAACTGATTTACATAAATAATTATTAATATTATAAATGCGAAAGTAACTCTGTCTGTCTGTTTCAATTTAACGGAAAAACTACTGAACCGATTTTTGATAGGTACAAAGACTAACTTTGGTAGTAAGGACTTAAGACTAAGTACTTTTTATTCGGGTGCGAGAAGTAGCTTTCTTCGGAAACGGGTGAAACCGGGGGAGGAGCTAGTAGTATATGGGGTTTCTTTCTTTGTACCTACCTACTAAGTTATTATCCTCCGAAACTGTTGAAATTATTCAAAAATGTCTACCGAGTAAGATGGGATCATTTTCCCAAGAGAATGTTACTAAGATATTTTATTCTGCAAAATGAAAAGAAAAAAATAAATGAACGGAACTGTAAGGATCGATATACCTACTACAGTAGCTTTATTAGGAAATCGTTAAATAAGGTTAAATGAATATTTTTAATAACAAAAACTGCAAAATTGCGAAATCGATTAAATAACTGGCAATATGAATTCTCGTAAACAAAATTTCGAAATAAAAACATGATTTATATTATATTTCGTATATATTGAAATATTAATAACTCTGTCAATGTAATTGGTCTTGCAATTTGTTAATTTCAATTTTTCATTTTTTTTTCTGTGCACATTGTGTGATTGTGCACAATTCCTGCGTCCTTTTAAAAGTTTTAAATTTATTTCTATGCAAAGTTATAATAATTAACGACCTATAGATGAGTATTCGTTTCGTAAAGCCGTTTTCCCGCGGTTTCATTATACCCGCGTCAAAATATAGTCGCGATAAATAAATTATTATGTCTATGTCAATCGCGAAGAGTGTATCTTTCTAACAGTGAAATAATTTTTAAAATCAGTCGTGTACTTTTTGGGTTTATCCATAACAAACAAAAATACATGTCTTTCTGATGTTTTTTTTTATCCCTATAAAGCGATATCTTTAATACGAACTCAATATAACTCCAAAATACGACTAAAATTTATTACAGGAACTTTGTTCACACACAAATGTAAGTTGAAACTACATTTTTATGACAGCATCAATTGAGGATGCCAGTATCTCGAAGCGACGCTGTCGCGCATAAGTTTATTACTTACGCGAAGTTGTTGCATTTTTGAAAAAAAAAGCAGTCGCTAATTTATTATAACCAGTTATTTTCTAGACGAAAAATTATAGTCTTAAATACTGGTAAATCTAGTTTTTGGGGATTAACATTCTAGAAATTATTAGGAATACTGACTTTTGATATTTTCTATTTTATTTTTAGTAGGTATCTGTTTCAAATGCATTATGGATTTAATTTTTTCCTTATACCATTTTACCAATCTGTGCCATAAAAATAAAGTTGAGTAAAAGTTGTCTATGGTTTTATGTTGAACAATACATAACCTACTTTGTTTTTAAAATGCAGTATTCTCGATAAATCAAAATCAATGAATTTCAGTTTCTTATTTAAAAATGCTCACAAAATCGACGAATTCAATCAAAATCATAATAACTACTTTGTAGTTTTATGAGTTTTGAGTAGGTATTGCTTCTGTAGAGTATACAAAACAACCGTTAGTTGCCGTTTATTTTCTTTCAAAACCATAAAAACTGTATTTAATTTACTTATAACCGCATTTTCCGCTTCAATCACAAATACGGAAATACCTAACTAACCACTTCAAAAAAAGGACCCAGTTTTAAGATTTGGTACGAACTTTCATTTTTCAGCGGGTTTTTACCATATTTCAGTCAAGTCATACTTACTTAGTGATTGTAAATGAATGACTCAATTACTTAGAATATCACTAAACGGACCAGTTAGGAAATAGGTATTTAACAGGACCAGTGTTTATATAAATATATGTAATTAAATAAATAAGTCTAGAAAACATATAGCTTATTTAAACGCTACTTACTGACGTCAATCTTTGGGAAAATAGTATGTGGTCAAAATTGCAAATTGCAGTTTTTTCTGTTTGTCTCCTAAAAGCCCACTTTTTTACGATTAGAAGCTAGTTTTTCCCAAATTAGATAGGTATTTGTAAGACAAAAATATTGTTGTCTAGATTTGCAATGTTGAAACTAGGTATTTCGTGTTTAAAAAAACTAGCATCAAAAATCCGTTGCGAAGTTTTAAAGATTTATGTTGAGGCGATGTTTTTCTGACAGTCAAACAAATTAGAATTATTAAGTTTTCTTAATATATGTTTTTTGTTCAACTACTTTTTCTCAGTTTATTTATATGTATTGAACGTAAGAAATGATAATAAGGGTAAGTAGTATACGCAAAAATAGGTTTACTATTTTTTTTTTCAACCAACATTCTAAAAAGGAGTAGGGTCTCATTTCAGATGTTTGTATTTTTTTTCTGGTTAGCTCAAGCATATTTCCGTTATTTATCTACCGATCTGAACAATTATTTTTTTGGTCGATGGAGAAATAATCATAGAGCTGAGTCCTCAAGGCAACGAATTCTAGGCCGATGCACCTAACTGTCTTTTTGTTTGCTTTTTATTTTTTTTAATAATACTTTTTGCGCATGTGTTATAAAAAAATGTACGAACGCGGACTTAATGCCTTTGGCGTTCTCTACCAGTCAACCTTTAGGAAGAGGAGAAATGTCTAGCTTTTTAGTGTTTTTAGACGTCGTTTCTTTTGGATAACGTTTTTTTTAATAAGTCATAGCCACATAATTGGTAAGTACCAGCATCTTTTAGATTGGCCGTGAATGCCGTAGAGATAGATACAAAGAGTTTTTCGCTCAAATGCAATCTGCCATTATATTAGCTCACCTGTAGTGCATCTAAATGAATTTATAGGGACGCATACAATTGACAAATAGCTGGGGAGCGTCCCCGGATAAGCCGGTACACACTGCGGATCTACTCATTTAGTTAAACGCTGCGTAAAACGTGGATCGTGTAGGATGGCCTTTATAATTAATGTTCGAGTTTTTTTATGTTCTGTGCACTGTTTTACTTGAAATGACTTAGTTTTCTAAATATGTTAAGTTCTGCTTTTATGTCCTTATCAAAACTAATAAAATATTGAAATGATTAACTCAGTTTGTCTTTAACTTTCGTGTAAAAACAATGGTATCCTGGAACTAGGAAGATCATTTAAAATCAGGCAATCATCATCAGCCTTTTTATCGTTCCGTTGCTGGGCACTGGCCTCCTCTCACACGGAGAAGGATTGAGCGTCAATCACCACGCTTGCTCAATGTGGGTTGACAGAGGATAACGGATACCAATTATCCAAATTCGTGCAGTTATTTCAACCAGGACACCACTTATAATATTTCCTGACAACAATCAAATCAACAGAATCTATCAATTGATTTGTCACGAACGCTAATCTTACCTGCAGACGGCAGACTAAACAGTCGACCAACAGTTGACCAGATGGTCGGCAAGAATGGTTAAAATATTATTTTAAGAAAATCTTGATTCCGATCAAAGTTTTCAGTCGGGCTGATACGGGCTAAATCTATGTACATACATATATAAAAGAAAGTCGTGTTATCATCCGCCGAGCCTTTTTCCCAACTATGTTGGGGTCAACTTTCAGTCTAACCGGATGTAGTCCCAGTGCTTTACAAGGAGCGACTGCGCTATCTGACTTCCTGAACCCAGTTACCCGGGCAACCCAATACCCCTTGGATAGACTTGGTCTGGTCTTTTTAAAAGAAAGTCGTGTTAGTTACACAGTTTATAATTCAAGAATGGGTGAACCGTTTAAGCTGAACATTAGAGGGGAGATAGCTTAGACCTGAGGATAGTTTTTTTCACTATCCAGGACGCAGGAAGCTAGTCTAGTATATTTGTAATATGCGTACTTCATTATCACATTGATTTACGAGCCCAAACAGACTATCGGCCGACTAAAAGTTTGCTGTTTGCATTAGCTCTATAGTACATAACTGTCCCTTTAAGGACATGTCGTGACAGTCATCTGCTAACAATGGCTGTAAACTCACAATACCTCGCCTTGAAGTCGGGTAACTTCGGAAGTGAGTGGCGAAGCAAGGTTTTCGGCAATTACAAACTCATTTGGGTCAGAACGCACCAATTTATCATGACCTCCCATCACATACTTTTTGTTCCACTTAATAGATCTTTTAAAATTGGTCGTATTAAAAGCAACTATTTTACGTTGACCTCTGTATACAAAAGTAATGCTTAAGTTAGGAGTTCAAGTTATATTGGTTGGTAAAAAAAGGAGTATATAGTTGTTTTAACGTGTAGATTTTAACAAGATAATTCTGTTAATTGATTGTTAATCAGTGTTGCTTTTGTTGTTTTTTTTTTAATTACATGTTTTCTTTTGTGTTATGTAACATGTAACTGTATTCTATTTTTAATAGACTCATTTTCTAATACTTTATTTTCTGATCAATTAACTACTTCATTTTAATATAAGTTGCATTTTTTAGAGATTGTTGTCTGGTTAAGGTTACGATCGAGTTGAAGCTCTGTTAAAAAACCATTATGTGTAATATTTTTTTGACTTTTTAAAACTTTATCGGTTAAAACGTCAAGGTTAATAAATGAGGACATTTTTGATACAATATACATATAATTTATTTTAGTTTCTCTGTTGAAGGTGAATCACAGCTTTTTAAATGTAGGGATCATTGTCCTGTTTGAGGAAGAAATTTCAGATAAGTCCACTTGATTTTTTTATGGTAAAACCCGTTATCAATCAGGGATAATATAGTAGAAGTTCCTTTTTACATAAACTGGTTTTGTAAAGCTGTAGAGTTATTTTAAATACCTATATAATGTCAGGACACCTTTTCACACACGGTCGGTTAACTTGTGTTATGGGAGCTTGCTAACACAACTGATAAATTACATATAGCTACATATATACATATTTATAAATACATATTATTTGTATGTTTGTTTGCTTGAACTCGCTTTTCTCTGAAAGTACTGGTTCGATTTCAGAAATTCTAAAGTATTAGATAGGCTATTTATCGACTATCTATCCGGGAGCCTGAAGTAATTCCTTCCTCGATAAATACGTCTATCTACACTGAAATATTTTTTCAAATCGGACCAGTAGTTCCCAAGATACACGTGTATGTATGACCAAACTCCATAACATTAATAATACTAGTATGAAGATAGGTATTTTCCGAATTTCCTTGTCTGGGATTTGATAGAAAATATTTTATTGATGTACCGAAGTGAAAAAACTTAGGTATACAAAAGAAATCTTATTTTTTGTTTTGACATTATGAATCAAGTTTGTATTAGAGAAGCCGCACACTTCAAACTTTTCGTCGGCCGATTTTGTTTGTTTGGGCTCGTAAGTCAGTATGAAAAAAATGAATTTTTGTACGCACTTTACGAAGATCGGGGATATTTAGCTGTATCTGACCGACTGAAAACTTTTATAGGATTCAATCGATTTTCTTTCAGAAAAATTGCTAACCACCGGATGTTTTTTTCAACTGTTGGCCGACTGCTTAGTGTGCGGAAAAAAGTATGTTTTTTAGAAAAACCTTTATTCTTTCAAAGTTTTTCTCCATCATATACCGGTCACCGGTCAAATACCTACCTGATCGTTGTAACGGGTGCACTTCCATTCATCTTTATACTGATTTATGAGCCCAAATAAACTATCGGCCGACTAAAAGTTTGTAATATGCGCGTACTCTAAATAAGTATTAACAGACAACTAATGATGCAGAAACTAGTTTGAAGTTTATTATGCATTTAACATTTAAGCTAAATAAAAATATTTGTAAAAAAAAGTAGTTAAAGGTCAATTTTTTGCTAATATCCTGATGTTATATAATGATATTATTCATTTCCAAAAAAAGATACCTATCTTCCTACTTGATTGTTAATTTTTATATAAAAAAAAAAACATGTGTTAATAAGTCATAAGTGTAATTTTGACATAGATGTCATAGTTTTTGATAATGTATGCTTTTATCATCAGCAAAGACAATAAATTGATGGCTAGACATATTTTAAAATAAAATATAACCAGATGACATAGTAGATATGCCACGAGTGTAGTAAGTTTTAATAAAATTCAAACTTCCCTCAGCCAAATAAAAAGTAGCCAATGTCCATCTTCAGGCTCTAGACTACTACGTACAAAATGTCATGAAAGCCCGACAGTTAGACTGAGTATCTTTCGCATTTATAATATTAGTAAGGATTTATAGCATGTTTTAATATTTCAGTAATTTCAATTTACCCCATAGCAGTACACCATACCATAATTTGACCTACATATGCAAGCATGCATGTAAAAACCGAGGTCACCTGATACACACGTGTAGGTTATTTTTTCTTAACTTCCAAAAAAGGAAATAAACTATAATTCATAACAAAATTATACCAGGAAGATGTTCGATACCGCTTCTTGTTTATTATAATTATTTATTACATCAACATTTACATAAAGAAAAACAACAAAAGAAAAATATAAATTAACTTCTTGTATATGTAAAAAATGATTAAAAGTATCTTCCTTAAAGATGTCTAAATATTGGTCAAGCATTTTTCTGTGGGCCTTTTTGGTTACAGTATAAGAAATAGTTGCTATTATTAGGTTATAACAGTAAGTATATACCTATATTTTTTACAAGCTCTAATTAAAACTATTAATAAACTGTGAAGAATACATGACTTCCTTCAATTTTGAAGTCGAGTAAAGAATTCGCGAGAAACGTTTTATTTTTATTGATCAGAGAAGTTGGGATTCAGTAGGAGCTTAATTTATAGTCTATACTTTAATGAGAGTCTCATCAAAACCGTTTAGAAAACCTAGTACAAACAAACAAATAGACACGAATTTCTAAAAAAAGACTTCTATAGTGACTAATCAATTAAAAATACTGACCTCTTAATCTAACACCATGAAGTTTTTTCAATACAATAAGTTAATTATATAACCAGTAATTAAGAATGACCTTGACCCTGCTATCACTCATTGTCAGAGGTTTTAATCGATTCTGCAATGGTCCGTGGAGTGCAGGCCGTGGCGAATCGAGTCTGTTAAAACGATTGTCCGATACCGATTTATCGATAAAGTTAATGTTCTTTGCGTATTTGTTGTGACTGTTATCGATATTGGTTTTGTTAATTAGATACTCGTATAGGCTATGGTTGTTTGTGCATTTTTTTCTTATGTATTGTGTTCTTTATATTGCTCCTGAAAACCGCTGAACTAATTCCGGTATTAATTTTCTTTACACGAATAAGCTGGAATAATAAACGTTCTATGAAACTTCGCAAAACATGACAATCACCATCACCGGTCGTCTTAAAATTAATTAATTGTCTGCCTTTATTAAAATTAAAAGTGTCCAAAACTAAAATTGACATATTTTTTTGTCTGTAGTCTTATTTTTATGTTGTCATTGCCTCATGTTGTCGTAAATAAATGTACTTGCCAAGAAAGTTCCAATATTTTCTTTCTTTCTGTTTCTATAAGTAACTACATTTATTTGTGCTTCAAATTTCTTAACCTTTAGACCACCAATACCCAACCCATCCTCCGAGCCTTTGTCCCAACTATGTTGGGGTCGGCTTCCAGTCTAACCGGATGTTACCCGGGCAACCCAATATCCCTTGGTTTGACTGGTGTCAGACTTACTGGCTTCTGACTACCCGTAACGACTGCCAACAATGTTTAATGACAGCCGGGACCTACAGTTTAACGTGCCATCCGAAACACAGTCATTGGTATCTACGATATACTTCGAAAGTACATACTAACTTAGAAAAGTTGCACCAATACCAATCATTTTGCTATAATATTATCATCAAGCCCAGCTGTCATGTCAGACACTTCAAAACAATGCAAGCTACGTCAAGCATGCAGCTTGCAACCTAGCCTGCATTGTACCACATACCTGTGGAGTATCATTAGTAAGGCATGCTGATACATGATGGATCAAACCACTTCCTTTATTAGGCTGAGGAATTTCCGTGACGACGTTTACACTTAGAAAAAAAAAGTACTTAGGTATCAAGAGTGAAGTATGTACTTCATTGATGGAGTTCTTTCAAGTACAGGTACTATTCAGAAAAATTATTATTCAGAGTATGTAATCTTCAGAGCCCTCTAGCCATATATTAGAAGATTCATATGCCTTAGCATATTGTAAACTCTATATGACATATTTACACAAAAAAATTAAACTATTACAAAATAGAATAAAAAAAAAATTGAAAAAAAAATATAGGTATTGTTGATAGTTTATTTGAGGTAATCATGAATCTATGATTTTTAGATCAGATCGTTGTAATGTGCACAATATCAAACATATTTTACTTATTTACATAGGTCCAATTAACTATTGGTTGCCTATAAGTTTGCAGTATGCAGACAGAGTTATTTTCGCGTTTATAATATTAATAAGGATTTCATGTCGCATTTTATAGAATGAGCATCATAGTAGCAGTCCAAAGCTACAATTTGAGACCAAATACAATTGACCTCTACCTCTCATTTCTGTCTAATTATTCGGGAAAACGGAAAACGCATATTACTCACAAGTTTTTAAGTTATAAAACCAACAATATTTCATTAAGAGCCCAATTATTTCGAGCAGAGTAATAAACAGTTTCACAAAAGGGTGACGGTCTCACCTTGTAGGTTTCCTTTCAATCTTGAACAATCAGACTCAAGGCGGTATCTGCACGGCTTTTTATTATTAATTTTTTATAATAAAAACGGTACTATTAAGTGATGCGTTGAAGGCCGAGATTGTGATCTAAGATTTATGTTTACAATGTAGGTAATAACAATTAAGTAATGGACTCGTATTTATTATGATTTTTATACAGAAAAAAATAATTTGGATAAGGGCAGGAGGATGATGATGATACAATTGGCCCGTGTGCCTGGGAAGGCCCGTAAAGATTCCAGAATGCTACCTACTCAGTAACAGTCAGAGATTATCAGGCAGGTTTGAGCAAACTCTGATAGCTAGGCTTGTTAAAAATATAACTCACTACATAAGAAGTAGGGAAAGAAAATTGGCCCAATGCATCAGGACGTACAATTTAGAAGATGGCTTAAATTACATGATTTTAGGGTACCTATACTATTCAATAAATATATACAGTCATGGACACATAATTAAAGACACCCCCCGACTCAAAGTGAAATAAATAGTTATGGTACTGACATGAGCTTAAGCACGGTATAAACTGTAGTGTAATAATTATTAAAACAAACATTACATTGTGTTCTTTAAATTAAGGACAAAAAATATTTTCTTTCTTTAATTCTTTAGATATAAAGCTCTATGGAAAATGAACACTAACTTTTGTAGCTGATACTTGGCTGGTCAGCTAATTAAAGACAGTTAAAGCCCAGTTAAGAAAAAAAAACGAAAGATACAAATAGTTGCCATACTTTTTTTTAGAAGTGAGTAAAATACTTATGAAAACTCGAATTAGGTAATAATTTAGGTTTATTTCATTAAAAATTTTCATTTTAGTCCTATCAATAAGACTAGAACAAAAATTCTGGTAAGTAAAATGTTTTAGGCTTTTTAATATTATATTTTGACATACGGATTTATTCATACCACTTGATCTGTAGTAAGGACATGGTAATAAATATATTATTAAAGATTTCTTATCAATGGCACTAAAAAAGGCATGGTTTGAGAACAACTCAAAACCGACCCCAAGGAAAACTTGTCCGCAAACAGACTTTAAGGCGGTGCTGTAGGCAAATAGTGAACCATTTACATGATTCGGTACTGGTTTTTTTGGGAGTCATCTGATGCTAAAAGGACGACAATTGTGTCTGCAGAACTTTTAGACTACAACCGGGTCGGGAAAAGCTGTAAGGCATGGGTATCGGAAGATGTTACTTTTGGAAAAGCACCGCGTGTCTATACTGTAGTTGGCTATTTCTATCAAATGTCAAAGGTGCAGTTAACAAGTGTTCAAAAATGTATTTTTTTTCTCATTAAACAAAGGGATACGAATAATTCTAAAATAATGTATCGAAATTAGTCGCCTCCAAAACATGAGATGGAACCAAAATACACTAAGAAAGTTCTCAAACAAAGGAGGCGAAAAAGTAATAGTGTGGGGCTTCTCTCCACTACTTGGTGTGGTGATCTTTTAGAAAGATATTATTAAAAATAGGCGAATTCAAGTAGTATAATATTTTAGAAATAGCATTTTGTTATATACTAAGCATAATTTACCGGTCCTTAGCGCTTTCCAAATTAGAAAAGTTCTGAAAAACACTGTAAGAGTAGTAAAAAGGACTCTTTGATCGAGCAACTTATGACGGTTTTGGTTTGGCCCATCGCAAATTTAATAGAAAAAAAACTGGTGATCGGCCAGAAAACACAATGGCGATAAGTCATACATGAAACATTGATCAATTTTACACAGATTTTTATGAAGCATGGAAGAAAATTCCCGTAGCGACTTAAAACAAAACTGACCGCTTGCACGCTTAGGGATGTCGTGCTGTCATTGAGGTAAAAGGAAATAAACCAAATATTAGTACTCATTAGTATGCTTAGTTACAGTGTAGGGAATGTTGTTATAGAAAAGTACCATCAATAATATTAATAATTTGCATTTCTTCCTCTGAGCAAATGGAGTGTCTTTAATTATATGGCCAGGCCACGTTATGGTTCATACCGCTCGAGATTCGGATAAAGCGAAAAAAAACTTGTCGCGAAGGATCACTGAAGATAGTCTTTAGTTTTAATATTTCACAATGCCCTCTTAAATATTTTAAAATAGAAAATAAAGTTCCAGTAGCAATCAGAAAAAAGAAATACAGATGAAATGCGGCAGCAATTTAAGATTCCAACAGTGTCTTTAATTATGTGTCCATGACTGTAGGTACCACGGAAAAAATAATGCTCCTGAAAAAAAAAACATAGTTACCTATACCTATGTCAGGCTGTAATTTTTCTAGTAATAAAGCCGTTGCATTTTATAGTCAGTTCTAGGCTCTTGAACTGTAATTTTATTTCCATTAAATAGTAAATAATGTACAAACGTTGATTCAGGGCGATTATAAATGCCACTTAAGTACATTTCAAAATAACTAGACTCCATAAATTCTATGTTATTAGATTTCGCAACTTTAAGCGTTTGACCGAGTCTGTGTAGTTAATTTACTTGATAAATAAGTAATGGAATATAGGTATGTTTTGACCTGAGTATTTTTATTCTGCAAATCTGCCTAATCTCTTTCCGGTCGTGTCGAATTGCCGTCCCATCGGGTTATGAGAGTGAAGGAATAGAGAGTGCACCTGTGTCTGCGCAAAGGCTCGTGCACTTTAATATGTATGTCCTGCGCAGCTGGCTGATCTCCTTAAATGAGAACAACCGCCGTGGCCGAAATCGGCCGTGGACGCTATTTTTATTCAGAAATCTTAAAAAAGCTTACTTATTTGATACGTTTTCTGTCTGCAGAGTTTCACACATAATAACCACTTCATGTATCGTATAAAATAACTAAGAATTATTTTGTAGCCCACTAGCATAATTTTAGGCTACCTAAAGTTTTTCTTGATTTTAAATGAATTAACATAATCCGCATTAGTTTGCTAAAAGCTAAAGCTAAAGATTTTAATGCCGGTTTCTGCCCAATTATCAGTCTGTGAAAATAAGTAATTAGGCAGGTCTAGCTAATTATTACGGCTTATAGAGACATCTAGGATGATTCTAGACTAGCTATTTCAGTGTCTATTTTCAAAGTATTATGCAACATCCTAATTAAAAATGTCTGCTGAACAAAAACCTGTGTTTAATTAACCACTTATAATGTATTACTTATGTAGGTATTTGTTTTAACCGCAAAATTAAAAAAACTGGCAAGTGCGAGTTGGACTTGATCACTAATGATTCCGTAGGTACTATTTATAATCGCAACGAAAAAAAATCACGTTTGTTGGTTGGCGTAAAACATTTTTATTTTATTCTAGTTTACAATTACTTACAGCTCAAAACACATCTATAGCAAATAAGGTACTTGAAATTCGCATCTAAAACAGTTTAGAATAGGAAATACTTACATAGACCATAAAACACTGTATGATAAAAAAAAACTATATACATATGTAATAATACGTCATCATAATTTTGTGAAAATTTTAATTGTCTATTTATAACGGTCTATGAGATATTTAGATGATAGTCTTACAGATACTTAGACGACAGATGGACGGAAAGACGGATAGCGAAGTCTTAACAAAAAGATCCCATTTTTACATACAGTACGGAACTCTAAAAAAACTGGGAAAACCCAAACTCAAAATGCCAAAACATAGACAACTTTTTATTTATCCATTCCGCAACATAAATTGGTGTAAAATTATTCAAGTTTATTAATAGCTGAATTATTTATGACTGATTTTTTAAATTTACATCGCAGACACATTAAAGTCTTGGTAGACGTTATGACTTATATAGGCATATGATTCACGTATGTATTTGGGGAATTCTCTTCATAGAGGCTAAAGTAGGCTGTGGTGAACCAAACTTTCTGATCTAAGGAAAGAGCTTTCACCGTAGTGGATTTTGTCGCGTGTTTACGTTCGGTTTTTCTACGTGCGACAAATGCCGCACGGTAAAATCCAGCCACACGGTTTCACGTGTCTTCGTTTGCATGGGTAGTTGTCAATTGTTTGATGTCATTTAAAATGTGTCGCTCGTAAAAAACCGAGCGCAAAATCCGATGGTGTCTCCTTCTTATAGAGTGTGCGTGTTTAATCACATCCAAGATACTAGTATCAAAGTATTATCAAATCCACCTGACGGCCACTGACATGGAATTCTAACAACGACTGAGTAGCTTTTAGGACGGGTTTACGTGCACTCCTAGGCACGGGGGTGAAACACCGACCACTTTCAGACCCCAGGCTTTTCTATGGTAGTTTCTAAAACCCCACAGAGTATGATTTTTGCTTCCCTCGGAAATCGAACCCAGGACCTCGTGCATACAAGACAGATTACCACTTTAGGTTAAGACCAGGATATGACTAAACTATGAGAAACAGCTCAAATAAATTAAACGAATTCTAACAAAAGGTTTCCTCGATACATCATTAACGTGTTAACATAAGGACTGATATTTCCGTATAACGTATATCATAGCTTTATTAGGCGTCCTTGAAATGTCAATCGTGTAGTATTGCAATACTTAATAAAAGTCTTTAACTGCCTCGTTGGTCTAGCTGTCGCAAGTGCGGCTGCTGAGCACGAGGTCTCGGGTTCGATTCCCGGGTCGGGCCGAAATCGCTTTGTGGGTTTTAGAAGACTTTCACAAAGCAGCCCGGAGCCTGGAAATTGGTGATTGATACACCCGTGCATCGGAGAGCACGTAAATGTCGGTCCTGCGCCTGATCTCTCTCCGGTCGTGTCGGATTGCCGTCCCATCGGGTTATGAGAGTGAAGGAATAGGGAGTGCACCTGTGTCTGCGCAAATCCTTGTGCACTATAATATGTCCTGCGCAATTGGCTGATCTCCTTAAATGAGAACAGCCGCCGTAGCCGATAATCGGCTAGGAGGACATCATCAAAAGTCTTTATATTGATTGTGGTCATCATTACTGTAATGACCGCATTAAAATTAAGTATATAATATGTGTAATTTAGTTGTTTCTTTTCGGGAAATAATTTTTACTATAATCTACTAGCCGATTGCCTGAGGTTTCACCCGCGTCCCGTGAGAACTACTGTCCGTACTGGGATAGATAAATGGCCTATGTTACTCGGGAAGAGTGTAGTTTTCCAACAGTAAAAGAGTTTCGGAGCCTTTAGAGTGCAAACAAACAAACAGAGCAATGTTTCCTCTTTTATTAGTTTAGAGGTAAATGCGTAATTCAGTTTGCTACGCTTAAACCGCTGAACTAATACATATACAATTTGCAGGTAACACATAAGCAGAAAATGTTTTTCTATCACCATTGAACCTCCTCAAAGTAGGTACTTATATTCTACAATCTTGTCGAAATTATATACAACGATATTACTATAAAATACTGAATAATGAAATTCAAATTAACTTAAATCCAATGTAGATTTTATCGTAATCCTGTAATACCTAATTACAATAAATTAACATTTAAAGCTGATGTTCTGAGTGTAATTGCTTCGTGTGGTAATAAAAATAGTGTTTTTATTAATTGAACTGGACGGTTCACAAAGGATTGCATGATCGGATTTGATTGGCTGGTTATGCCTTGGTAAAGAGATAAGTATATCACTACTTCTGTTCTTCATCATCATCTGTCTAGCCTTTTCTTTGCAATTTTATTGTAGTCCGGCTTTTACCCGGACAACAATAAAAATCCCAGCCCGGTCACTTCCAAGACAAGACAAATCTAGGATAACGCGACCGGTGGCAGCCCTACAATTGTATATACATATTTGGAAGTCGTAAGAAGCCAGAAAGTCAGAAAGTCTGGTTTCAGATTGCCTAGGTAATTTTTTTAATTGGGTATTAGGCAGTAAACCAATAAATCGCTTCTGCGCAGGTGAAGGTCAGGGCTCAATATCCTTGCCGATGATTATACCTATGTAGTATTGGGTCTCAGCTACGGCATTCGGTAAAACTGGAAGCCCAACATAGTTCGGAAAAGGCTAGAAAAATGATTATTAGGTTTCATTTAAAGGTTAATATTATAATACATACCTAGTAACTTAAACTTATCTATAGAGTTACAATCGGCAAGTGAAACCTAAGTAAAATCAATTAGTATTAAGTACTGAGTTGAGTAAAGTACTTTTTAATGGCTCAAGGATTTTCGCAATAAACTTTTATTATCTTAATAATGTTATTATTATACCTATGTACCTACGTCTTAATAAGTCATTATGATTATAGTATATGTACAATTTTATGAAATTCAGTCATGCTTATTGTCTTTTCACACTCTCTTACTCTCTCACCCACACCTAACGGTGAGTCTTTTTAATATCGGTTCAGCGGCTTCGAAACAGAACTCTTTCCCACCTGAACATGATAAACACACAATGATTTATTACTTTGAACATAGAATCACTAAATTGCAATACCATATAGACTCAAGGTTGACATAATCTTTAATCTTGCAATCAGGTAAGATACTGGTCAAAAACATATGCCTATCATTAATAAAAAAAAACCTATGCATTCTTGTACTACGAACCTCATTGTGTTCGACCTTCATGTGAAAAAAAATCAAATAAAATTCACAACAAAATGTTACCTATATACCGGTTACCCGTGTGGGGTGACCACAGTTCCGTAAAACAAAGGACAGTTCCGGAGATAGTTACCAACTTGCGGAAACAGTTTTGGTTACTTTTAATTCTTTCAGAAGGCCGATGAGTGATGCAATTTTAGTTGTTATTTACGTGTTTGTACAAAAATAAATAATATTTTTTAACTAGCACTTTTTAGGCTCGATTTTTCAATCGCCATATAACTTTTATTCTGAAGAATATAATTGACGTTTTGACAGCTCTAACATACAAAATATATTATGTCGATTCGCTATATTAATTCCTCAGATATATGTAACTTTAACCGATGATTAAATAAATAGTTTCAAAACAGAAAATTAGAAAAAAGGCATTATATGAGTATGTTTTATAAAATGAAAAAAAAAAATGAAGCTTTATTAAATAAACAAAATTCAAAGAAATAGGTACAGCAATTTAACCGTGAAAATGTCACAGACACAAAGCATGTAATCAAGACCGGTAACAAAAGTTTCACCTCCTACAAATAATGTTATTGATCTAGTTTTTTTATTAACGAATAGACAACCAGATTTGACCCAGTTCTTGTGACGTGCGGTTTACAATTAAGTATTATTGTAATAAAATTATAATAAATCATCTTGTGTTGATTGGTAGAATAAATACTTAGGTCGATGTCTTACATTAATAGCACCGATCCATTCGTAGTTTTTCAATTGGAGATAGACATTTTACATTAGCCTCATATAAATTTTGTCAGAATTCAATATCTTATCAAAAACAATAGATGGATTTTTTATTGTAATCCGCAGTAGTACCTACATGTTATTTCCAAGATAGTAATGGATCCATGTTTAACGAAACCAAACAAAATTAAAACTAGTCTATAAAGACCAGTCCTGGGATCTGGAACCGTGATTTGGTAACCCTTTAGGCTCTAGACTCAGCGCACCAGTTATGTGTAGGTACCTACCTAGACTGATGAAATTGTAGTTTCTTTGTTTATAAGTAAGAACCTGTATCTCAAATCGGCCACTGGGACATGGACTAAAATTACAACTTTTTAAGTATGTAATGGTGCAGAAATATAAATGGGTTGTGCTAAAAATAGGTATATTAAAAGTTCGATGCGTCGAACTCTACATAATATAGGATAAACAAAAATACTTCTTGGATGCTATTCATATAGGTCCTGAATTCCATCTCACTTATCTAATCCTAATTTCTTAGTTATTTACTAATGAAGTTATCCTAAAAACTTTCTTGAGTCTTCTTAACCAAGAGCGGTGTATTTTCCAAACCAATCCTACACGAAAACTTCTTTTATACTACGCACATTTATTCACAATACAAAACAAAACAAACTCTTATTTATAAAAGGTACACAGTCCTATCTGTATACAGGTTATGCGTGTCAACAGAGGTCATTGATACTTTCCGTATGCGACCACGAGACATTGCCAAGCATTTACTATAGAGCTACCTTTCAGCTAGGAAATAGGGCATTAAGATAATTTGATTGATTGATTGTGCGGATATAGCTAATTAATACATATTTATAAGGACTAATAGGCGTATAAATTGTCGCTTGAGGTGCTTTGGTTCATCTAAATCCACTTCAGATTTCCTATGTTATGTGTCGTGTAATGAACTAGAGAATCAATTGAGCCATATCATATTTGAAGCTTATAAAAGCCTCAATGTCTATAATGGTTTCTTACCAAAACCGGTTTAAATAATTTGCTATACAGCTAGATAGTCTAGACTCTGAGAAAGAAAAAAGGCTAATTTTGTACTAGACGATATTATATATGGATATTATATATAGATTATATATCTTAGACACCACTGCCTGTGTTTCGGATGGCACGTTAAACTGTAGGTCCCGGCAGTCATTGAACATCCTTGGCAGTCGTTACGGGTAGTCAGAACCCAATAAGTCTGACATCAGTCTAACCAAGGGGTATTGGGTTGCCCGGGTAACTGGGTTGAGGGGGTGAGATTGGGCAGTCGCTCCTTGTAAAGCGCTGGTACTCAGCTACATCCGATTAGACTAGAAGCCGACCCCAACATAGTTGGGAAAAGGCTCGGAGGATGATGGATATAATATATGGTTGGAAATAAGGTTACTTATAAAAAGACGAAGATGACGACCGATAGAAAAATATGGAAGAAGAAAACTTTCTGAATCAACACCAAATGAAATTTGGATCACGACATGATCATAATAAATACTTCTACGACAATGCAATTGAAACCTACCAAAACACCTTACACCTTTATAAGTCTACATACAAAAGCGACAGAACAGGTGCAAAATAAACTGTACGCGGCTAAGATGTCGAAACACGCCGAAGGTTGAACGGCAAAGTTTGCGTAACTACGGCATACCCTGAGTGGATAGTTCATAGCTTATTATCCTTTTGTTTAAACAGGAAAATTGCTCATTTGAATCTTAATTTGTGTTTTAATATAAAGTGCACGGTTTTTGTAGCAATTAGATAGAATGGTAAATGAAGAAATTAGTTAGGTTCTAAACTAAATAAGGTGTAGATACATAGTCAACTTAGTATCCTTGTATAAGAGTGGTGAAAGGGTATATATAGCTGCAATCTAGTTAAGAAAAACTATACCCAAAAATAACTGAGCTGTGACCTTGCTATCTCCGAATATTTAGATGATTTTTTGTAACTTAAAAAAAAAACATAATTTCTTCTAAACAATTAAAAATTCAACCATCTTTTTCAAAAATAATAAAAAAAAAACATTAAAGGATAGGTTTTTATGAAAAAAAAAATCGTAATTAAATAGCTAATAACCGAATGTTTTTCGGCGCTATGTAAATCATGGTCAACAGACGATTAGGTAACTCGCGGTTACTGACCTACGACAAGCGCGAGCGCACGCGTGGAGTCGACTCTGTTTTATATAATTTTAGATTTTGATATTAACTTTTGTTAAACGGATTTACGAAAAATGTTTTTTTACGAGCTTGTATAATGTATATTTACTAATTCTCGGGTAAGCACGATATTTTGTCAGTCAGTAATATTTATTTACACAATATGCAAAAGATATTTAATTTGCTATTGTAAAGGTACCATTCAACTGTCTATACTGTCTTAGAAAATAAAGTGATATGTAACTGTGAGATTTTTATTTTCTATCTACACTGTTTAAAAGCTTTTAAACAGGAAACATTATTTGTTCGTACCCTAAAGACTACAAAACTACGGAAGCAATTTGAACAATTCTGTCACTGGATTATCCCTGAATAACATAGGTAATTTTTTGTCCCGGATAGAAGTTCCCCCTGGGCGCGGGTGAATCCCCGAGAAAACAGCTAGTTATAGTAGTTACATACATATAAAAGAAAAAAAAACCTACAAAGAAAACCACGTGAGCTACTCCACGCTCGCCTCTATTCTATCTACTCGCGTATTTTGACAGAAAACTATTACCCAAGTACCCAACTAGGTCAGGTTCATTCAATTGTTTTACTTTTTATTCTTACCAGGCTAAGGACAAGCTATTATGCCTCGTTGCGTACCGTTACCGAATAGACCAGACACTTTATAGAGTTAATAGACCTCTTTAGAGTAGCCTTGCATTTTTTTTAAAAGCTCGTGATTTTCTGTATTTGAAATTATGTTTTTCGCGGGATTTATACGGCAAAAAGTATATTATCCGGAATAAAGTTGTTGTAATTTCACTTTTCTTTTAATTTTTGGTGTCCATTTTTTTTAACACAGGAGTATGGTCACATGCGATATGTAAAATTAACTGTCAAACAACTATCGGCCGACAGTTTAGTTTCCAGTTTGTGGGGGTTTTTTGCAAGCTTTTTTTATATAATTTTTAAATATTCTTTTTTCACATTATAATGACGATGCATCCTTGTAAAATTATGCTCCTTTGTAAGAGTTTTATTACGCAAATTAAGAAAAACCTTTCATAAAAAGTACACCAAAATTACTGAACTTGCAAAAAAAAAACAATTAACAATAGTAAATCTTTAAACCAATTAAAAACCTAATTAAGTAGATTTGTCCCTGTTTACAAAACAATGCTATAATAAATATTACATAAGAAATTAATTTGTTGTTCTTGACGTCAATCATTAAGAAAAAACAGCTAAATAGAGTAATAATCTTGCGAATAACTGAATTGTTGATGATAGTTCAAGAATTCTTGCAATGTGATAAACAAGCTTTTTCTATGGATTCAAGATTTTTTTGCCATAATGTAGTGTGTAATTTGACATACTGTAGAAACCCGAAGCCAAAAACATTATGTGGGCTTAATATACTATTACTAGTATACCTCCTCATATAGCGACAAAAGTTTCTAAGGATATACGTATACCTATTTATTACTCTTTCACGAAAAAACTACTCTTTGGATTTTGATGAAACTGGGCAATAATATAGCTTATTAGTTTCACCCGCGTCCCGTGGAAACTACTGCCCGTACCGGGATAAAATGTATAAAGCCTATGTTACTCGCGAAGAGTGTAGCTTTCCAACAATGAAAGAATTTTGAAATATATTGAGTAGTTTATAATAGTATATATACGATACGATACGATACGGAGCCTTTATAATAGTATATAAATAGATTAATAAAAAAAATATTCTACTCATTCTGCAACCTGCTATTACCTATTTATTCTAGGCCAAAATACTTCACCTAAATCCAGCTTAATTACATAGGTTTCACAGGTCAGCAAAAAGTTGTCTCGCCTAAAATGTTAAACTACATTTCAAATGTAATATATTCATACCCATTTAGTAATTTTCCAGATCAACTTACACATACAAACAAACAACTTCCTACAACACTTTGCAAATAAATTGAAGTTTAAGAATCCAGTCAAATACCCAAGGATTAAATAATGCATACAAATGCACTCGATTAAATAATGAACTTGGTTCATATGTTTGTCTGTCGCTTTAACTGCAAAACTACTCGACCGATATAATTTTTTGGATATATCGTTTTTCACTGGTCAAAGTCAAGTTAATCGAAGCGATAGGATAAATAATTTTTAATGCAAGTTAACTTAATAAGTTATTAAGTAATTAATTAAATGTAAAAATAACTTTATACGACGTGTTTTCATGGCAAATCGGTTCTATCAACTTGGATAAAATTTCATACAGTTCAAAACTCAGGTCGATTCATCAAAATTCGTAATCTAACCAGTTAATCTAAATGCAAGTGATATCTCGGGAAACGGCTAGTACGTAAATAATGCGATTTTAATCACAAACTGACGCAAGAAGCTAGCTTTGTAACATCATTGCAGTAAGGAATATAGTAATTGCATTCATATGGTTATAGCTTCCTTATGTTTCTTACTTATGCGTTTAAGTAAAAAATAAATAAGATTTACAATAGCAAAAACCATCATTACATTTAAATGATAAAGGATTTATTTCTCTAGATTGATGTTAGGTTTAGTAATATCCAATAAGAGCCTAATTCACTTATTTTGCTGTGCCCGACAGGGTCCATGTGAACTATTTATAAGTATTATAGGTACACCTAAGAATACATGTGGAAAGCAAAATAAAAGTATTGAGTATTAATCTAAAGTGCACTGTGATGCACAAAATTGTTTCTTCTGGTCTACTCGCTCTAGCAAACAGTAACAAATTGCGTGCGAACATTTCTATAATATACGCGATATGCAAACCTTTGTGCGCGAACGCATGTTAGCAGTGGAATCGCGGCAACACAACGTACATTTCGAATGGGCACGATCAATTTTTATATATACGTCTATAATAAGTCCTAGTCTAGTATTATTATATTGTATGAATCAGTCTCAAAATTACTTGATTCTTGAAACATTAATCATCATCAACCTACCCTTATTCCAAATATCTTCAGGTCGGCTTCAAGTCTAACCAGACATTTAAGTATGTAGCCTCTTCAACAAAGTTACTGGACAACTCTCTTCCTGATTGCCCAATTTTTTGTCTGGCTTCTAAATACCCGTACCGACTTCCAAAGATGATCAAGTGTCAGCCTCACACAATACTAACATGACAAAGTAAATGATTCAAAATGCACATATAGGTATGTAGGTGGGTATATCTACCTCGCCTTTCAATTTATCCACAATAACTTCTAGCTACCTAACGACCACACAACGACAATTAAACTTTAATTAAAGTCTAAACATACACAGCCACTAAGTTAACATTAGCTACAAAAAGCTAAGTAACACAAGGTCTGATGCTTAGAGCGTAGTTGCAGGTGCATCTATGCAGCTGGTAATTTATTGACTGGTAATTATTTTGTAAGGGATTTGATTTCGTTGAGTTCACGGCTTAAAACTGCAAGAAAAAGAATCCTGTGAATTGTGTGTTACCTATTTTTTGGATTTGATAACTAACTTTCTGAAAGTAATAAAATGCTTTCAATGTTGTCTTCCTACCATTTCTGCGTTAGCTATGGTGTCACTCTCGTTCCGTGGAAACTACTTCAGGCACCCAGATAAAGTCTTCCTCGATAAATTTTCCATCAAACACTGAAATATTTTCTTTAAGTTTGCTTTTTAGTTTCTGACATTAGCGCGTTCAAAGTTCAAACAAACAAACTCTCAGCTTTCTGTACAATATTCGGATAAAGTATATATACTCGTATCTTACAATGGATAAACAGATAACCTTCATTCGTGCAGCGCAGTAGCTAAAAAATAACTTTCGTACGTGCTAAATCCTTCAACGAAATCACAGCGCATTCCTCGACCAGTAATTGGTGGTCAATTGGGCCTATTATCCAATAAGCGTTCACAAGCCACTTAGTTAAATAGGACGACTTCAATCTTTTGAATAACTCCTATTTGGGTGATGTTCAGAGACGATTTGGTTAGGAGTGGTTAAGTAACAACTGGGTCGACTTTAAAAAAAAAATGGTTGGCGTGGTCGTAGATGGCTCGTATCATGATGAGTTCCTACGTCTTAACCAGCTTACCCTGCATCCGATTTTACACGGAACAACTGCGTATCTGACCTCATCTCTGTACCCGGGTAACAAGATATCCCTTGGTATGGCTGGATGGTAAACAGAAAGTCTAACAAATAGTACTTTCTGGTTTCCGACTGCCCTGCTCGACGGCCGTCCTGAAATCTCTTCGAAACATATTGCTAGAAATAACAGTCATTACTACTGTCCCACTAAATTCTTTAACTGTCCTACCACATTGATCTCTAGCTCTGCACAGGTTCCCTGAAACATTGTATAAGTTCTTAACAATATCTGTTAGTATATGGTACAACTATTCGACTACATATTCTAACAATCTAATCACATTGTCGGCAGCTCAGCACAGAACCCTGTGCAACATTATAATAGTTTTTGACGTTCCAATTCACACTGTAACTATCACCCTACCACCTTGTTCACAGTTCACCATGGGTTCCCTGCCTCGGGTCTCGGTCGTGAGCGGCGCCCGCACTCCCGTCCCGGCTGCACCCTTGACGAAGCACCTCAGCCATCTGGATACCAGTGATAATACTGCTCTTGTTTATGCTGGTAAGTTTATTTTTTAAGTTTACCTTCGGGACACGGTTGGAACAGCTAGCTATGACTATTTATAATAACTGGCTTTTGAAACCGTATCTAGAAGGAACCATTTCTGATAGTGGAATAAAACAGGATGATGTCTCTATGGGATTAATGGGCAAACTAATATCGTCGTGACCCAACAGCCAGAGTTACCTAAACGTGGTACACCCTGTTGAAAAGTGGATGAGGCTCTGGCCACCGACTAGTGGCATAAACACCACACAGCACTAAGTGGGATATTAATTGCCTTACTCGGAGGTTGGCAGCAGCATCTCCGAAGCTAAAAGTATTCCTCACTGCGCTCACCAACTTATGGGCAAATCTCTAAAGGAACCTTTTGACCATCGGTAGACGTTTTTCGGCTTTGACGACGACGATGCCCTTTCTTAGGCTCTTCTTTTCTGAGACTGTCTGTGTAGATACCAGATATTTAAATCACAGTGATAGTGCGATTGGCAGACACAGTTAATTTGGCATATAGATATGATATTTTCATTAGCGTCATGAATGATAGCGTCATGAAGTATTCTCATGAAACACAGTAAAAATCAATAACCAATAGCACAAGACATGAAAATTAAAAGCCAATAGCCATACCATCACTATGAAAGTGGGTCACAATAATAGATGGCTAATGACCAATAATAATAGTTCTCACATAAAATTACAGTGACTACTGTGTAATGGCATGGTGTGGCGTGTAATTGACCCATTAACCCTTAGACAGCAATGAATTAATTAACAGCTTCTGAGTTATTGTGATAAAGAACTGCAGTGTGCAATTGACGATTTGAATTCCTTACTAATATTTGAATGCGAAAGTTACTCTGCCCGGCCTTCAAGCCAAAACTACTGAATCGATTTATTGGTGCACATATAATCTGAGTCTGAGAAAGTATATAAGTAGGCAATTTTTGAGGAAGCGAAGGGCGAGGGGAAACCGCTGCCTGGCGGAAGACTAATTTAAGATAAAAATACTGTTGTGCTCTTAAAGCTACAAATAATATAATTAAATAAAAAAATGCATGATACTTTACCATTCTCGAAATAACCATTAAAAAAATATAAGAAAAGCAATGGTCAGTTGAAACCAAACCCGAAGACTTTCTTAGTCTCAGTATGGTGACATTGTATTGGCCGTATCTAATAATGTCATCGTAACAATAATTGAGGTCGCCCAAATAAACCACCAGGCTTGTAACGGAATACATAATTTTATTAAGTGCATTAAAATTACAAACTAAAAATAGATATCTCTCAGTAAATTAAATAGGTATCTGATACATACGTTTGAATAAATTTAAATTAATAACTGCATTTAAAAACTAACTGCATAATTCATAGGTATGCATTATTTAAACTATTTATAGCTCCCAATTTGATAAGGCACTAAAAATAAAAACGTTCTTATAATACTTTATTTAGACAATATTAAAAATTAAGAACAGAGTCAGCACATAATAAGTTGATATTTGACCTCGTAACACTTTAAGAGAGAATGTAAATAAAGTAATAAAAATAATACTTATCCAATTACTGTCTAACAATATAGTTATTATTAACAATAAAATGTCGGATAAATTGTAATAATATCACTAACCGTTTGGCCGCGATTTCACCCGCTACCCTGGGAACTTTTTTCCGTAAGCATACAAAATAGCCTGTTAAATATATTTGGGGATAGTGTAGCTTTTTAACAGAGAAAGAATTTTTCCAATCGGTCCAGTAGTTTTGGACTCTTTAGGGTACAAACAAACAAAGAACGTTTCCTTTTTATTATTATACTAGCCGTTTTCCCGCGGTTTCACCCGCGTCCCGTGGGAGCTACTGGCACCGGGATAAAATATAGCCTATGTTACTCACAGATAATATAGCTTTCTAATGGTGAAAGAATATTTAAAATCGGTCCAGTAGTTTTTGAGTTTATCCATTACAACCAAACAAACAAACAAAGTTTTCCTCTTTATAATATTAGTATAAATATAGAAGTATAGATTAGATGTTTTTAGGGTATACATTTAGAGCTTCCCAACGTTGTCCTCCGTGTTCCCAACAGTGAAAGCATTTTCAAACTCTATTCAATAGTTTCGGAGGCAAACAATATACCTCAAAGACAAACGAACAAATGTTTCCGCTTTATTATATTAGTATACATAGAATACTGTTTCACAATATATGTAGTTATTTTTAAAATTGCAAATGATTGTAACAGTATCAATAATGATTACTACGAACTAAAGTTCAATGAATCTTAATAAGAATGCATTCATTGAATGGTTAATAAAAACAATTCTGAGAGATAAAAATAATTACCTAGTACAAAATCATTACCTACATTAAAAACTTCAATCAATATAATTAATACTTTTTGATCATTATGCGACATTTTTTAATAATTCTGATTGATGATTTAATTTGGTATTTTTTCGAAAAAAAGGTTAAGTTCTTGAGAACGTGCAATAAATAGTCAATTTATGGAATATCAATGATATAATAGCGTTAGGTAATTTAATTGATTACGTTTCTTCTGAGATAATAAACTATGTCGGAGAAATATCAATGATTATTGCTGATTATACTGGGTAAGTAAGTCACGAATACTCAATATTCATTGTGAGTTGGGGTCAATGAACTATTAGCTAATTGCCGTGGGAATAGATTAAAGAATCTTAATTAATCGCCCTTATCTAGTCTTAAAAAAACATAGAATAGGTACTGGGGACAGCTTCCAATGGCATCATATTATGCGGTGTACAGTGTAGTATTTTATACATTACTAGTCGTTTTTCCGCGGTTTCACCCGCGTCCCGTGGGATCTACTGTCCGCACCGGGATAAAATATAGCCTATGTTACTCGCAGATAATATAGCTTTCTAATGGTAAAAGAATATTTAAAATCGGTCCAGTAGTTTTTGAGTTTATCCATTACAACCAAACAAACAAACAAAGTTTTCCTCTTTATAATATTAGTATAGATATGGAGTAACAGCCTCAGTGTCCATTCATATTTTTTTTTTTAACTTTGGTACCAGAGTCTGTAATTATAAGCAACTGAATTTATTGACCGTCCTATCAAATTATGGGAGCGAAGTAATATATAGTCGAAGTAATACCTGTGTCTACGTAAATGCTTGTGCACTGTCATAATGTTCTGTTTAACTAGCTGAGAATAGGCGCCATGGTCAAAAATGTTGTATACTGTGGAAAAAGGAAATTGGATTTTGAAGAAGAATTATTCTGACTATCTAACCCAAGACTTTACAATAACAACTTACCAATGACTTATACCTAAAAATGTCTCATAGTTTATTTACTTTTTTTTCAGACGAGACGTGCAACGTCCGTATAAGTTACTCGGAACTGGCAGCGCGAACCAACTCCCTCGCGCGAGCCATCGCTGCGCGCGCGCGGCCCCAAGGACCTAATAGAGATGGAGATTATGTTATTGCTGTGTGCATGCAGCCTACACACAGGTAAATTTGTATTATTTTAGGCAAACTATAGATATGAGTAAATTCATTCAAATCTATTTATTAGATAAATAGAAACATAAAAAATGTGTCCTTATTTATACTTATAACAAGGCTAACATGAAGGTCTGTAACGGTAAAGACAGGCCCAAGAAATTAGAACAATAAATCTGAAAGTAGCCTTCTTCTATAAAAATAGTGACGTTGTAACCGATTATATTGTCGGCTGTTTTCTCTAGGGAGATCAGCCAGCTGCGTAGGAATTTACAGTGCACAAATATTTGCGCAGACACAGGTGCACTCACTATTCCCTCACTCCCATAGCCCGACGGGACGGCAATCCGACACCACCGGAGAAAGTTCAGGCACAGGGCTAACATTAACGTGCTCTTCGGTGCACGGGTGTATCAATCACCAACTTTCAAACTCCGAGCTGCTTTGTGAAAGTTTCTTAAACCCACAAAGCGGACCCGGCAGTTTAATATTCGCGCCTAATAAACCAACGAGGCAGTTATTATTATCTATTGCATGCGTACCTACAATTGATCATCCAGAACATTCAATAAATCTTCCATTTATCTCATTCCAGCACAATAACAACACTGCTAGCGACATGGAAGGCCGGTGCTGCGTACGTGCCGATGGAGCCGAGCTTCCCTCAGGCGAGGATCACGCACATACTGAACGATGCTGAACCTTCTCTCGTGGTCTATGATGATACTGGTATGTTGGTTTGTAAAGATTTACAAAGTCCAGGTTCCGCCAGAGGTTTCCCCCTTAGGAACCACTCCGAGCATCTCGATATATATCCTCCCTCAATGAATGGGCTATCTAACACTGACAGAATTTTTTGATTGGACCAGTTGTTCCTGAGATTATTGCTTTCAAGCATGTAAACAAAGAAACTCTTGAGCTTTATAATATTAGGGTCGATTTTGGTTTAAAAAGTTAGATGCACGAGGTTTTTTTCACTGTTCCCATGGTCCCGAAACGAGAGAAAATAATTCAACATACCTTCAAATTGGCTTTATAGCTCCCACATAATATCATAATTGCAAATAAACACACATCCTGCAGAATTTTTTTAATTGAAAATTACATCTTCATCTCCTATCCTCTTTCCAGCAAACCCCGCCATGTTCTCCGGTAGCGGTATACCATCAGTGTCCTTCGAGGAGTTGGCGCACGAAGCCAGTGGCCTGTCAGCTGATGTCATACAGGACGGAGAGGTGTTGGCTGTGGCCAGGAGTGACAGCATCGGCATTGTGCTGTATACTTCTGGAAGTACGGGCATTCCTAAAGGTTGGTGTTTTGATTAAAGTCATATTTTTATGTAATAGGCTGCGAGAAAAAATCACCGTTCTTATTTACCCTAACTCTTCGAATGATATATTAAAAACAAAATGAGAAAGAACCTATATGATCGAAGAAGAAGTGAGAATAAACAAGAGAAATACAGAATATCCAAACACTTTGGATACATCAATATAATGCTTTTGTGTTGTAACCAAAGGTACATATAGGGACGAGGTTTTACAATAAAATAAATTGGCGGACACTATAGAAATATTTTCGCGCAATTTGTTACTGGTTACTAGATCGAGAAGACCAGAGCAAACCTTTTACTTGCGATACGGTACGGTACCTAATACCTTATGAAATCTTGCATAAACTCAAGCACTTTTCAAAAATCACTCATTCTCCCACAGGTGTTCGCCTATCCTATGCAGCAGTTTGCAACCGTCTCTGGTGGCAGTTCCATACCTTCCCTTACTCTGACTCCGAGGTCAACTGCGTTTGGAAGACGGCCTTGACCTTCGTGGACTCTGTGTGCGAGATCTGGGGACCTCTGCTTCATGGCAGGACCCTGATCATCCTCTCTAGAGAGACTACTAGGGACCCTCAGAAGCTGGTCAATGTTTTGGCTGATAATCAGGTCAGTTTTACTTTATTAGATTTTTAATTTGAGTACATTTTTAATTATATTCCTTGAAATCATTTACAGACAATATATGATTTTCTGTTGGTACAAAATTATTCTATTTATACCAACTTATTCAATACAAAATCTACAAACATATTTCCAAAAAAAGTAGATTTTTATTTTCGCTATTTTGATTTAAAGAGATAGGTAGGTACTACAAATTACTTGAAAATCAGAAAACACTGAATTCCAGTGTGTCATGGTTAGACCAGATTGCAATAAAACCTATAGAGGTACATATTTATTTACTAGGGAATTACGTGTTTTTGACACTTATCTAAAATTTTTCCAATATCCACTTTTATGATTTTTTTACTAACATCGAATTTTAATATCTTTTCAGATCCAACGTCTAGTACTGGTCCCAACCTTACTCCGGTCCATCCTCATGTACCTTTCCCTAAAACCGGCCGAAAGACCTCTACAGCACTTAAAACTCTGGGTCTGTTCCGGCGAGACCCTCAGCAAAGACCTTGCTGCTCAATTCTTCAAGAATTTCGGAGACCACAACGGGTACAAACTGGCTAACTTCTATGGGAGTACTGAAGTTATGGGCGATGTTACCTATTATGTGTTGGAGAATACTAACCAGCTTGATATACATCCTACTATTCCTATTGGTAAGTTGAAGCTCGTGACCTATCATTTTTATTTTACTTCAATTCTTCAGCTTCATCTTAATGGAACCGTATATTTTCATATGACTGTCTGACTACTTTCTTAAGCTTAAGTTGACTTTAACTTTTCCTTGACCAGATTTTTTCTTCTCTTTATCAGAAGAAATCTACGCTCTGCAGTGAGACAATAAAAACATCTCAACAAAACAATTACTCACTGTTAATCTTGAAATTTATAATTGCAGGATTATTTGAAACTCTGGAAGAAATATAATATTTCTCAATGATATTGAATCTATGTAACCTATTCCAAAAACATCCTTATTGATCCAAATCAGTAAAAATAGCTGCCTATAGCAAACAACAGCCAATAAACCTCACAGATAGCTGCTCTTCTAAAAATAAATAAAGAAATAAATAAAATAGTTTTAACAATATCCATATCCTTTTCTCCACAGGAACCCCCCTAGACAACTGTGCAGTATACCTGCTAGACGAGGAGATGAACCCCGCGCGTCAGTCGGAGCCCGGCGAGGTGTGGGTGGCGGGGGGCAACCTCGCCGCGGGGTACGTGGGGGGGCAGGGGGCTGACAAGTTCGTGGACAACCCGCATGCTGCTCATCCAGGTAGGTTGGAGTGAATTGGATAGTGTGAAGTGAATGGTGTGACCTGGCCTATTTATATGACTGGTCTTGGATTCAGTTTCGACAATAAGAGGATGTCTACTGTGATTAACTTTGTTTTCTTAATTGCCATTACCTTAAGATCGCTGATTGAAATACTCCTTGCACGTGCATTATCATTATGTGTCATAGCACTGTCCATTATATTTGATTATTATTTCCGAGTAGAATGGCTTACAATTTATGCCACTATTTAAAATTAAAATTTTAAAATATTTGAGCATAGTTTAGATCTAAAATGTAAATGTGACATTCGGAGACTCATCCAATTTCTTATCTTCGTTTGCCTAGTCTTAGTTTACACCTAGTCTAGCTAGAATTAGTTATCATATACCTAACCTACTACCAATTTTGACGTCCAACCAGCTCAATATTTTATCAAACCTTATCCTGCTCTTCCTTTCCCCAGATTTCGGTCGCCTGTACCGCACGGGAGACTTCGGTGTTCTAGAGAAGGGAGTCATCCTGTACGCCGGACGGACTGACTCGCAGGTCAAGATCAGAGGACACAGGGTCGACCTGCAGGAGGTCGATAGGGCAGTCGCTGCTGTTGACGGGGTTGATAAATGTGAGTATCTTCTTATCGAGTGAGCTGGTTTAATCACCTAATAAGCATTGTCGGAGTTTTCTCAAATTCTCTTGACGGACTGTGACTAAGTATGATTTAAAATGAAAACCGTTGGAGTTTTGCTTCAAGTAAAGCTTGGCGCGGTACGTGACCAAACTATTAATGCTGCAACAAGTTACTCTCTGTTTCGGAAGGCATGTTAAATAATGCTGCATGGAGGGTATTGAATGGTGCTGTAAGCTTGTTCGAGAGGGTTACCGTGGCCATGGTACATAAGAAGAACTCGTCATGATAAAATTGCTTAACCTTATTTTCGAACAGCAATTGCGGCTGCTACTTAGCCACGAGCTCTTTCTTCTTTCTTCTGAAATCCTTCTATTTACTTTTTGATATTTCCATTTCCCAAGAACCTCAAACAAAATTGTATCTGTCACCAGGCGTGGTCCTCTGCTACGGTCTAGAGCGCGGCAACCCGGAGATATTGTCGTTCGTCACCATCAAGCCTGACGCCAGGATCGCTGCACAACATATAGAGGCTGCCTTGAAGAATTCGCTTACTCATTATATGTTACCACAGGTAAGATATAAAATAGATATAAATTGTAAACCACTGGTACTCAGCTACATCTGATTAGACTGGAAGCCGACCCCAATATAGTAAGAAAAAAGGCTCGGAATATGATGACAGGTAAGATATAAAATGGAGGATTACATGTAAAAAAATCTAGTTATTTTTTTTTTAAGAAACCTGATTCTTATGTTACCGGTGATCTTGGGTCTTAGAAAGGAAAATACGGGTTACTTGCATTGGGAGGCAAATATTTTCAATATTTTGAGGAACCAAGTTAAAAGAAAATATTGGAGATATGAAGTATTCAGATTAATGAAATAAAATCTAAAAATGTATTTAAAATTTATGTATTTTTCAGGTTATTGAAGTAGAAAGCATACCATTGTTGGTCAATGGCAAAGTAGACCGACAAGCGCTACTGAAGATGTACGAAAACACCAACAATAACGGTAAGTTCAAACTAGAATATCGCTCACTCACCTTACGTCATTATAGTTTCCTCAAGAGGTTAAGCCTTATTACACCTAATTAAAATTCGATCTATTAAAAGAGAAACTTCTTCCGATTTAGCGTTCACTTGACTAAATTACTGAATCATTGGACGTTTTAATTTTATCAACTGAATGGCCCATAGCTGTACCTTGAGATATCTCTAAGCTTTACAGTCTAATTTTGATATCACAAATCCACTTTCCACATGCATCTTTAAAACACTAATGTTGCATATTTTCTTCCAGATGACTCGGAAATCCCCTTAGACATCGACTACACCTCAGTCTCCCAATCCGACCTCCCGGCCGCTAAGGTCCTGTTCGAGACTGTCGGGGAAGTGCTGGGGAGGGCCGCCAGGGGAGCCATCTCTGTGAGAGCTGGCTTCTATGAGTTGGGGGGGAACTCCCTTAATTCTATTTATACTATTACTCGGCTGAGGGATAAGGGGTATTTTATTGGTGAGTTTTTTTGGTTTTTTGTTGCACTTTTTGAGTTTTTAGGGGGGTGGTGAGGGTGTAAATGTATTAGTTTGTGTAGAGATATGGATAGCTATACCTATGGATGGAGCAAGGCTTAAAGACGATCCTAACTTAATTCAAGAGTCTTGTGACTTGTGGTGGACACAAGCGCTAAAATAAACTCCTGACCAAAAAAATGGCGGTTTTTGGTTACCACAGAAACCTAAATCTTGATGGTGCTCATAATTTTAAAGTGAAACTCTGAAAAGGAATTATCAGCCAGAATAGTTTATGAAGATAATTTTCACGAAAGGTCTTGTCACATCTAATGTTACCTATCTCAAGTTAATAACAGGGATCCTAAAATTGCACCCATTCATAGCATAGAAAAATGTTTTAATTTCACTCAAAATTCCCTTCTATCTTCCAGACATTAGCGATTTCCTCGGCGCATCAAACTTAGGAGAAGTGTTATCTCACATGAGCACGAACCCGCACTCCGACGACGGAGACAACGAACTGTTCACCGCTGAGCCACTCGCTGATGAACATAAGCAACAAGTTATTGAGTAAGTAGCAATCGTAGTTAAGTATATGGAGAACAATATTGTAAAAAGTTAGTGGCATCTATGGAGATTATCAGAATTACCTCGTTTGGGGCATGCCAAATTTCTTTCAAGCACCTTCAAAACCTTGGTTTTCAATTAAGCATTCAAAGGATCCTACACTGTTTCAAAAAAACAGAAGAACTAGAAAACCGTGTACTATCAGATAATTTTCTTATAAACTGATTCTAACAGCCAAATACTGAAACGACACTCCATTTTACTTGTTGCTCAAAGATCATTCTACCACTGTCACACTTACGTTTATTGTTGGGACTTTCGGTGGTGTTGTGTTTGAATTTCAAGTAACCTAAAGTGATCTAAAGTTTGAAGTAATTACTCTAGATCTGACCCTAAAATACCCCTTCTCTTTCCAGAATGATAGTATCCTCATTCTACAACAAGGCGGAGTTGGAGCAGTTCCTGAAGCATGAGATCGACACTAACGACTATGCTGTTCTCATCAGCGACACCTGGCCGGCGCTGATCAGTGCTAAGCTTAGCGTTGTGTTGAAGAATTGTAAGTTTAAGGATTTAAAAAAAATGAGGATTCTTTTCTTTGTGATTTCCAAGTGTGCGGTTTTTGGCTGAGTCTTCTCAGTGACAAAAAGTTCTAAATATTATCAGAATACATACCCAATTACATACGTGAAATGTTATTGCCGCTATCATCATCACTCATATTATCTTGCTTTTAATAGTCATCATATTTCCTAGAGATGAATTATCTTATCAGGTTCTACTTATATGTGAAATATTTTCTTTCATCTCAGGTAGGATACCTTGAAAGTATATCCATAAAAACAGCGTTTGGGCCAGCATAATTAATTAGACTTTTCCCATTTTTTCCACACAGTTTGTTTTTTATACAACAAAGTCATTAAGGCTAGGATTTTAAATACTCCTAGCTCACATCCCATTCTTACTACACCACCAGTTTCTCTAACCATATCTTCCATTATCCCCTCAGCATCAGGCACCCCAGTGGCCGTGGCGCTGAACTTCGACGCTCGCGACGAGCCGGACGTGGAGTCGGAGGAGACAGGAGGACTCATGAAGATCATGATCTTCCTGGAGTTCGTCGAGAGTTCTGTTAGGGATACCATGTTGCCGCCGGGGAAGGGTGAGTTTCTAGTCTTGCTTATTAAACTAATTGCATTCAGAAATGTGCAGAATATATGGAATTTTGATAGCGAGGTAAACTACTGCATGGTTTTGAAGAATTCCCTTTAGATTTTAGAAGGTACTAAGTTTTGAAGAGCTCTTATCCGTTAAAAAACGGATTTAAAAAGGAGTGTACTTACTTGAAATTATATCAAAATCCATGTAGCATTTCAAGATTGGCACATCTCAAAATCGATATATCAAGGCAGGCATACGTAAACAACGGCAAAAGACAATTATGTTGGGATTGAAAACTTGAAGCTTGACATATGGGTATCTTTTATAATGTAGGAGAGAACTAGGATCTAGCAAAGATTTTTGAAAATTCACGTACTAGGAGTTTTGAAGGGATAACCTGAAAGTTTACAGTACCTCAATATTTTACACCAATTTGCGGGATAAAAGCAAGTCGCTCTATAAACCCTTCTAATTTCCAGGCACAATCCTCCATTCCTTCATGATGGCGACAGCAGAGAGCCTGACACCCCGGGAGAATGTAGCCGCCATCAGAGCGCTGGAGAACGCCACCATGAACCTCGCCAAGGAGACAGGCTTCCGAGGAGTTTTTACTACCAACACCAGTCCGCTTACACAGGTAAGAAAGAAAGAAGAGAGAAATAATGAAAATTTTGTTTGCATAGAATAGAACATAGGTATCAGTTTTAACAGTGATTCATCGCATAAGCTAGAATGATTGAGCGTTTATCAACAGTGATTCATAATTCAAACTAAATTCTGCCATTTTGGAATACAAGTCAATATGGAGGGGCTTAAAGAACTAGCTTTTAAGTGACGTTTTATTTCTTGAGAAATTTCTTCGTCTTTTAATAACTACTCAGGCTTTTCCCGACTTTATTGGGGTTGGCTTCCAGTCTTGACGGATGCAGCTGAGTACCAGTGTTATAAGGAGCGACTGCCTATCTGACTTCCACAACCCAGTTACTCGGGCAACTGAATATGCCTCGATAAAACTGGTTGTCAGACTTTCTGGCTTGGCTTGACTTGGCTTGGCCGTAACGACTTGCAAAAATGTTCGAATCACTTTTTGTTCTGATCCACAACCATATCGTCGATATAAAAATATTTCTTTATTTACAAAATATTGACGTACATTTTTATTTTTCTTTTTTCAGCAACTAGGTACCGATGTCCTAGGTTACCAAACGTTACTGGATTACCAAATAAATCAGTACGTTGACCCCAACGGAGACAGAATATTCGGAAAGGCACCCGACGATATGCGAGCTATTGTGTGCTGGAAACCGCTGGACTAACCTGTGATATGGTCATTTAGACTATTGGCCAGTTTTACAGGTTACAGGTAAAGTTTCTGATAGCCTATCAGGAACTTATCTGACAGGGTTTTACAGGTGTTGGATAGCAATATCAATTAACATTAAGTATCAGATAACTAACTGACACTTTATCGGTAACCAGTGAATCCGGGCCTGTGTGCATAAAATATACATATTTAAAATTGTGTTCTTAGTTATCTCTATTTACGGTGGATTACTATAATATATCCATTGATTTGCGATTACAGATTGAACTTTGATATAAGTTCCACAATAATTATGTCCAATCCGCGATTAGAGATTGGACATAAGATGGATAGATTATAAGAATCCGTAGTTAGTGGACCAGTGATTTTGTTATAAAAAGTTTACTTGTAAAAGTATTTTTTTGTTTGTTATGAATAAATGTGACTTCAAAAATGGATTCTACTGTTATAGTTTTAGAGCCGATTTTGACTTGTAGGTATTTAAATTTTAAAAGGGCGTAAGTGCAAGAGTATTAAGTAAGTAGTAAGATATTATTTAGTGAGCCTATTAGACAAGTAGTAAGTTAGAGCGCTTAGATTTTAGTACGTTGAATTAATGCTTGTTGAATTTTAGACTTTATTACTTATACGTAAGGTGTATTTTTCATTGACCAGTGATAAATTACAGTATTTCTTAAGTTTTACTTCTTGCCTGTTTTGAAATGACAATTCTATATTTTAGAAAAAATATTCAGTGAACTTATGTCGTAAGTTTATATTTATGATAGTAATTTTATTTAACCTTGCAATTTTTTTCGTGTGTTAAGTCTACTTTATAATATTTTAACTAATAAGTTTCAAAATTTAACCAAAATAATGACTATTAAAATTCAAGTTTGATCAAAATGTTTGTACCATTTTTCTACCGATTTAAAAAAGGAGGTTTTAAAACATGTTTGAATACTTTTCTTTAATTATGGAAAAATAAATAAAACACTAATCTACATTTAGATATTTAATACGAGAAAATACAACATTAGAAAATTGCACACATCGTTTTGCACAAGGCAACGTTACTCAAGGCAATTGCACAAGATATTGCACAATTACACGAGTGGATTGCACAATGCAACTCGATGTGCGCAATACAAGACATACAAACAGTTTCTTATAGACTATATATAGATAGACTCAAAACTTCAATACAAATTGAAACCAAGAAGTTAACATTTGAATTAAAATCTTGCAACAATAATAAAATAAAATACTTGTATTCACAATTTTGAATTTTGATATTATGAACTTACATCGAAAAAATGCTTCAAAAATGGGTGTTTAAAAAGAATAAGTACGTTTGTCAGTTGTTTAAATAAAATACGTTTTGTGAATGTGTGAGAAAATACAATATTGTAAATAAATATATTCAGACTTCATAAATTAAGAACATAGGCAACGTTTAACGTTGTGAATACAAGATTCCATCAAAATTACTCTGTTATAATTTAAAATATTCAAGATGTTCAAGCATTAAACTGGATAGAACTATTTACTAGGCCTGGTTCTGCCAACAGTTTCTGTTGCGTTATAATATTAGTACCTATAGATTATGCTTGAACATTTGAATACAAAAACACAACATACATAAATGTTAATATAATCTACGGCCACTTAGACCAAACACTTAAACCACATATTCACAGTCAACATACAAAACTCGGCGACCCAACGCACATAGGGGTATTTGGCATTTTTAGCCGGGCGAAACTATTAGTGCGGGTTTTTCTGCTGTAAAGTATATAGGACTTACTAATATTTACAGAAAACCATTGAGAAAGCCTTAATTTAAAAGTGAGCATTATGGGCTGATACGATGATAAAATAAAGGAATATTCATGATTTGGAGAAGGTTTTATTGACTAACTAATTAGATAAAAATCATATTGAACAGGTATTTTCTACTTAAATGTTTGTAGTTAGAGCTCCTTGGTATGCCTAAAACAATAAATTAGCGTGTTAAAAAGAAAACATTTAATAATTTGCTTGAAAATAATGGTTAATTGTTTTTAGTTTACACCAGCAGTAACGTCTAAGTTCTGTCAAAAGTAGCAAAAAGTAGCACCTAATGTGTGTAATATCTATCATCTGACAGTGTTTGTAATACGTTACAACAGAAATCATTAGCCGGAAGCACTCGGAAGATAACTATATTCACTGTGGAATGTACAATTCATTAAAAAACGGTTCAAACATTTTGAACTTTAAGAATTGATTTTGAACCTTAAAAAATACACGTAAACATTATTAAATCCTAACAAATAAAACTGTTCTTATCTGTATTATGATAATCCATAGTTGTTTTCGTTAAATAGCTCACAATAAAAAAGTTCTGAGGTTTCAAACACGGTACGTTTTTAACGTAATCAGAACTGACGCGAGTGCATGTCACAATGATCAAGTTCCGAGAGGTTTGTGGCTGGATGGCGCGAGAGTAGGAGCCTGAAAATGGTCGGATTTTGTTCAGTAGTTACCTGGCTTTCTCATAAGCATAAAATTTTTCTTTTGTGTTGAAGTTTGTTTTTCTGGTTTCGCCCGGCTAGAAATGCAAAATACCCCTATGTGCAACGGTCCGATCCGGCGCCCTTACAGTACAGAGGTCGCTAGCAAGGGTCGCCAAAATTTACCGGTGACATCGACGGATTAAATATGTTGACTGTTTATGGGGTACAAATCGCTCTCAACTATTGTCCTTAGAAATATGGTATTTATTACCAAGTTATTTCAGATAAAAGATGGGACTTTTTAAAATGCCTTGAAATTACGATATATTTTGTATGATATTTCGTTTATCAAACAGTTTATTTATGACATATCTAATTAAGTACCTATGGGTCGCAACATTTATTTTCGTAATGGTCCGGAATAACGGGTCGCCAGTTTGAACCAGACAAAGGTCGCTAGGAATTTGTCCCCCAAGTGAATAGTGGTTTTAAACAACATTTAATTTTATAATTGTACTACATATAATCCTAGCATGAACATCTGCATTTTTGGTATTATCTTGCAGGCCGGAGATTTTAATTTTCAATAAGGTGTATTTTTTTTACCGAGTGTAAAATATCATTTTTTTTAATTGACGATTCATGATATGAAGTTAGAACTCTTAAAGTTAATAACAACTTGCGTGTAGTTAATTCCAAAGTTAATGATTATTTGCATGTAAATGTTAGTTAATAGAACATTTGTTCATGCTAGAAATAAATTTTCTAAAGACTTAAACCTAATTTACAACACAATTAAGACTTGGACACATCGAATACAAAATGTAGCATATTAGATATTTGCATATGCACTGTGCACATATGAACTGTGGACCAGCAGCGCTTTAAATATTTTTTAAACCATTTCTGTATATTGAAATGGTAACTTAATTTATGAATTGAAGCTCTCTATTGAATTTATCTTTGTATTTTTTTTATACCTAGGAACATTGGTACAGTAAAAAACCAAAAGGTAAAGCCGTGTTTAAATGACAAGTTATCTCTGTCGCTGACACTTTATTGTAGCGACAGACATAATTTTTAGACACAACTTATTGAATGACGTTTTGAAAATTCGCGAGATTGTTAATCGACTTCTGAAAAAATAAATGGATTTTCCAAAAAGTTATTTAAAATTGACGTTTTGCATCTGCATTCGGTGTGTCCCAGCCTTTATACACAACCTACACAGACAACCAGATATTGTAAGTACAGTCAGCCATATAAGTCGTAATTATTTATTTTATAAGAAAATAACTTTTTACCAAAGTTATAATTCGGCCATATTGAGCATTTTTGTTTTGAAAATTTGTATTTTTTTTTTTTGTAATATGACGCAAATCTTTTGTCAGGAGTTAAAATACTTCCGTCTAAATGTATTTTTGTTTTATAATTTATAATATTGTTTTTATATTTTCAAGAAAATTAAGTGTTTTTAAATCTGCTTATGTCGCTGACTGTACCTATCACTATAATTATGAAAATAGTAAATATGCTTAGGAAACATTCAGAAAAAACATTAACTTACAGACTAGGAAAAATTGTCCAAACTTCATATTTGTGAAAATATCATGTTATTATTAAAATATTAGGCGAATAACAAAAGTACAGTTAGAGGTAGATAATTGGTAACAAAATATGTAATATAGAGGTATCAAAATTTGCGTGTTTTTCGACACATTTTAAATTCATATAAATATAATTTCAATTCGCAGTGAGTATTTTGTTTGTAAATAATGTAACAATTGTATTTATAATATATGTTTAAGTATAATTAAAATATACATCACAACAATTTTAGGTATATAGCCAGAAAAAAATAATTCTGCTGTTAAGTACATTTTAGTAAAAAAATATTAACGAAAAGTAAAAATATTCAAAATGTTTTTATCTAATAAATAATACTAGATCTCTATACGTTATAAGATAGTGATAATAACTGTGTTATAAAATCTGAATAGTAATAAGATGGAAATAAGTTATACAAATGTAATTTATTTCATAATAAAGAAAATTAATCAGAAACTTGTCTATTAATTAAATATGTGTCCAATTTGTACTGTTCGGTTAGATAATTCAAAAAATATTTTGATATTTAGGAATTTTCATTTTTGGTCTCGATAGTAGTATTTGATCTAAAATTTTTCAAAATCAACAAACTAATGACCATCTTAAAAACGAAATAGTCGACTAAAAGGCGTTTTAAAAAGTCATACGCCAGAAAAAAGTCGTATTGTACTTTGCAATTAAATAAAAACTAAAGACATTAATGAAACTATTTAAAATGATCATTTTTAACATATCGGGTGATGATTTTAGAATAAATAAAGTAGTTTCGTCAATATTAGAAAGAAAATTGTACATTTTGAGTAGATTTTCGTCATCACACATAGTGCTTTTGTTGCAAAAAATTTGTTCAGGAGTAAAAGACATGATGCTGGAAACTTAATAAAGAGTTTAATGACTTTTGGCACGCAGGGAGTATTTTCTTCGATTTTCACCAGTTTTCTTCTAAAAGTCCAAAAGTACAGTCTGAAATGAAATATAAAATAGTTTAGTATACAAAATCTGATTTGTTGTTGTGATCGGCACTATTAAATTTATGTTCTCCTGTAATGTAATCCTTTGTCTTTACTAACTTATAAACTTCCTTATGTACTCCCCTTATGTACTCCTCTTATAAACTTCCTTAGTAAAATTGACTTTAGTTACTTGTACTGCCCTTATATACTCCCCTCATGAAGTCCCCTTGTGTACTCCTCTTATGTACTCCCCTTAAGAACTTCCTTATGTACTAATATAGTGTAATCCCTTATCTTCTCTTATCTAAAGACTTCCTTGTGTACTCCATTTATGTACCTACTCCCCTTATGTATTCCACTTACGTTCTCACCATATGTACTCCCCTTTATGTTCTCCCCTTATGTACTCCCCTTGTGTACTCCCTTTAAGAACTTCCTTACGTACTACTTAACTTTGAGACACAACTTCCCCGTAGGCTACAACTTCCTCAGATTGTAAATCATTTGGTACTAATTTTATCTAATCATCGATCATGAATTAGTAAGAATTAATGAAATATTTGAAAAGAAGACAAAGGAAGTTCATAAGGGGAGTACATAAAGAGTGTAGATAAGGATGTACATAAGGGGGGGGAAAGGAAGACGCTGAATGCAGGTTGCCTCCAACGGGTATCTATGGATATCTAAGGGGGGGAGGGCTATGTTCAGCAGTGGACGTCCTATGGCTGAGATGATGATGATGATGATGAATGAAATACTAACCTGTGTCTAATTGTAAGCTCGAGGGCGTATAACGTGTCGTTGTTCGACTATCACGCACATGCGCAGTCCTTCCTGACAGTGCATCTGCGTTTGCGCCTCTCGCATAGATATGTGGATCCTTGCCCTGAAACATTTACAAGTATATATATAAGTGTATATTGGGTGACTGGTAAAGATAAAAACCGGCCAAGTGCGAAATCGCACACGAAGGGTTCCGTACCAAATGAAACAAAAGAATTACGTTTGTTGTATGGGAGCCCCCCCAAAATATTTATTGTATTCTAGTTTTCAGTATCTTTTGTTATAGCGGCAACAGAAATACATCATCTGTGAAAATTTCAACTCTAACTATCACGGTTCATGTGATACAGCCTGGTGACAGACGGACGGACGGACGAACGGACAGAGGAGCGAAAACAATAGGGTCTCGTTTTACCCTTTCGGTACAGAACCCTATAAATGATGATGTCCTCCTAGCCGATTATCGGCTACGGCGGCGGCTGTTCTCATATAAGGAGATTGCCCACCTGCGCAGGACGTATTATAGTACAAAGGCATAGTGCAAAGGAAATACTGCGTGAGAAATGGCTGCTACCAAAATAAATGTAGGCGTTTAAATATTGTCTAAATTATTAAGTTAGCATTCTAGTCATAGCCTCACAATTCGGGCCAAGTAAAGGATTATTTATCTTGCATACCTACACCAATCTATCTCAATGGTCATGTTCAGTGCATGAATTTCTACCGAATACAAAAATTTATTGGAGTACCAGACCACCTAATTCATCATCTTTATAATCTTACTGAAAAGCCATTCTAATTACGCAGTTTCAAGGAACGTTCAAAAAGGAATAAAACAAAATGGCGGCCAACGGACAGAGATGACGTCACATCGTCCGCGCACTGAAAACCGTAGCGTACTGCGCAATTACGGATTTCAAAATACAAACTTAAATATAATGAAAGCATAAATGCGTAGGTGTCTTATAATTCAAAGAAACTAGCCTCAGAAAGCGTATGAGGCAATCTTTTTGGTACTTTGTCACACGATAGACATGTAAATTAAAATTTGCTGAGCAATAGATTTTCGCTTTTTGGCAATAAACGATATTATGCTAAGACCTAACATTACAGTAAAAAATAATAGATCCTTTAATCTCACAAAAAAACAAAACACATAGCCAGCTTAAAATTGACACTAGAACTTTGCAAAGTTTCAACAATAAGTATGTATAAGTAGGTACACAAAAATTATTCAAAATTTTCCTTTCAGAAACTTCACCTTATTCTAGCACTAACACAAATCTTATCATTAACCTCATAACAAACCCAAATTTTATACAAAAAAATAAAAATAAATAAACAAAACAAATGAATAAATTCTTACCTGGTACAACACAAAATCCTGACCCACAGCAGAATAAAGGAAACTACCAAGATTCCAGTTATAATCAGAAGTCCGTCCCCTTTCGACTCTGACTCTGAGCCACTCATGATGACGTTTGCATGACAACTGAGACTTGGGTGCACCTCAATCAATGGTGTATGTGTGTGTGCAGATCATGCGCTGTAGATGCAGCAGGCATAGGCTAGGAGTCGATTTATTTGAGGCTTTGATTTATGAGTGTGCTAGGTTTTGCACGGGGTGTCGCTTGGGATTCCATAATATAATAAAAAAGTTGCTTATTCAAATTAGGAAAAACTGTACTTTTCGAATGTCAAAGTGACATGGGAAAGACCCTTAATACATCCGCCTTAAGGGCTTATTACACTTGACTAAATTCAGTCGTCTAAATGATTCAGTCACTAAGTACATTCAGTCAAATGTAATCGCATTCAGGAAGGTAGGTTTCATTAAATCATTTAGAAACCTAATTAGACAAACCTATTTAGGCGACTGAATTCAGTCAAATGTGTAGATTTTTACGCTCTTTCTTATAAGCTCTTTACAAAAGTTGCTATGTGTTTTTCCTGAGAAAAAGAAATGGCATACCGAACTCCCCAGTAACATTATTATGTTAGGAAGAATTTTACTTATTAAATAAAATATTAAATTACTTTCGTGTGGGGACTTGATAATCAGGGGAGAGTGACGTATAGCTGAATATAGCTGTAACGATGACCAAAAACATAATTTCGATCACAATATCCGAACTTCCCCCGAAACCTATTTCAAGAACGTAGGTACGTGTTTATGTAATTATGTAATCACATTTTCCCGTAATTATGTAATCGGACATTAAATCATCACTTAGCTGGTTAGGAAAAGAACAATCTTTTACCCAAAACATTCAATACTTTTAGCGTCATGTTCACAACTACAATAGGTAACTAACTACATAACTTCTTACCGGTTTTAAAGAAATACCTACTTAAACAAATCTGAGATCAGCTTCCAGTCTAGTCGGCTGTTACCATCCGTCATTCATTATATCCATTGCTTTGCACAGCCCTGAAGAGCCTTTACAACGTCGAACGATCCCTCGGGACTGAAGAATGTATTTAGACGTGTTGCAATGCAGATTTTAGTTTATTCTGTAAATGCATAGAAACTTGACTTTGGCTGGCTAAGTTTACATGTTTTATTTTATTCAAGATCTCGTTGGTAGTTAAAATATGTAGTACCCAGTAACTGTTTTCGCGTGGTTTCCCCCGTGTCCCGTGGGAGCTACTGCCCCTACTGGGATAAAATTATTTGAAGAGTGCAGCTTACCAACAGAGAAAAAAATTTCAAATCGGTTCAGTTTCGGAGCTTTAAGGGTACAAACTAATAAACATTTTTTTTCTTATTTATTAAATAAGTATCTAGACTCAGGACTTTCCAATCGCTTACTATTCACTTAAGTTTTAATTTCAATCTGTAACTAAACTAACATAAAAAATTTGCATAACAAAACGATTCTAAAATCAACATAACCGGAAACTCATAAATATTAAAATTGCATCCAGCTCCCAATCTACAGGTAGAATCTAGATTGTAGGCATGCGCCGTTCTGATGCACTGGACCTCTCATCCATCATTGTAACGGCTACTTCCGTCTCCCTCACGCCCTTCCCGAATGTTCTATAGAGGAGGGGGTGGGGGGTGACATCCTACGCATTCCAGGAAATCTGCACCGTATTGATTTATTGGTTTCCGTGTTAAATAGTTTGTGTCAATTTTAAAGGTCAATTATGTAACTAGATATAATTAATTAAGGGTAAATGTAATTTGGATTTTTTCTTATTCGGAATATAGGTTTGATGTCATATTATCAGGATTTAGATAACTAAGCTCTCTGCAAAGTTACATTGAAATCAGTTTGATACACAGTTGATGATGATGACATCTTATTATCCCTCATCAGGGAAACCTAGTCGCAAAAATTGTTTGCACTCTTTTCGATCTTGAGCAGAAAGTGCCTCTCCTTAGTACATACTTAGTCAGCCCTTGCAAACACAGCCAAGTCCGTATCAGGCTTACTACTTCCCGCACCTGGTAAAAAGAAGTCTGAAGCCTTCCTCAATGAAAGGACTGTCTAACACTGCAAGAATTTTACAAATCGAACTATTAGTTTTTGGGCTCAGCTCGAGCCAAAAGACACACAAACTCAGCAGCTTAACATATAAAACTTGTACCTAAGTATACAGCAACTTGAATCTATGTTTATAACCATCAGTACGACATGAGTATATATATACGTAAATGCCGTCGAGTGGCACCACGTCCTGTGCCCAGAGGGCCTCGTCCAATACGCCACTTGCACAGAGAACTCCTGTTAGGAGGACTGTTAACTATTCCTAAGACTGTAGGACATATTTTAGTGCACAAGCAATAGGCACGAATCCTCAACCCAGTTACCCGGGCAACACTATACCCCTACTCACTGACTTCTGCCAAGGATGAACAAAGACAGCCGGGACCTATGGCTTATTTCCGAAACACGATCAGCGATATCTAAGATATATTTAGAATTTAGAAAGTACATACATTTAAAAAGTTGCATTTTTTTCGTTTTATAGGAAAATCTTACTTATTACTATTGAGTTAAGGTGCATGACAGTTACCACTGATGTGCAGTCTACCGTACATGCCTGACCAGGAATGGGAGGTTTCCTTTTAAGAATTAAAAAATATACCCAGTACCCACCCACATATATAAAAAATGTACCTGCTACGTGAGTGTGCCTTTGCTAAGTTAAAAAAAAAAAAGCATTGCATCGACCCCTTTGAGCCGATACCCAAGAAGTTCAGATTTCTGGACAAATTGCTTTCAAAATCTCTCGGGACATTTGGATAATAATCTGACTGACTTCTATTCTCATTTTATTCCATTTTTATTGCCCTTTTTAATTTTTTAAAATTTGTTCATGTCATAAACGTTTCGTTATTCGACCTGAAAAATATAATTATAAGACGTTGATAAGATACGACGTTCTGTTCCTTGCACGTACAGGTAAGCGCCATTTAGAAAACAGCTAGGAAAAGAATAAAAAGAAAATCCCTCACTGAACCCACACTCTTACTTGAGAGGTTGGTTCTTTACCTATGTATTAGGCCACCACGATTTCTTATAAGTAAGAGGCTGCTTGACTGAGAGAGTTAAGTTCATGATGTGTAGCCGTGGTCGTCAGATGCCTAATTAGATAATTCATTAATTTCAGTGACTATACCTAACGTTTAAAAGAAGTCTGGAAAGGTTTTTTTACGGTTTTGCTATAAAACCTACTCGGGTGAAACGACATAAATATTAATATTTTTAAAAAAATTGGGCACACGGTAGCGTGCCACGGTATAGTCACTGAAATTAATGAATTAGGTATCTAATTATGCATCTGACGACCACGACTACACGGCTATATATTTAATGGCTATTTATCCGGGAGCAGAAAAGGAGTAACTACAAATAAAACAACATTTTTTTTTCGATCTTTATTCAAGACCATAAATAGACAAACATTCTAAACATTGATCTAACACAGATAGAAGTTGCTAGGTCATAGACAATATTGGTTATGCGTAGGAGTGCATAACCATGAAAGTTGGAAAAGAGTATTGAAAAATAGGCCTGAATAGCCCAATGTGCCGATATATACCTTATGAAATATGACTAGACATATATTTATATATTGTGGCGATTATAATAGTTTACATATTTGTATTTAACCGACTTCAAAAAAGTGAGGTTTTCAGTTTGACCTGTATGTGTGTGTTTGTGCGCGATGATCTCACGTTTGGTTTAAACGATTCTGATGGTTTTCAGCATAGTATTTTTTTTCAGATGTTGTTGAAGTCAATTTTATTTTTTTGTATAGTTTTTTTGGAACGAGATTAGCAGTGTTGAAAGATGGAAATTGGCATAAGATATTTTACACAAGAAATTTTGTTTCTGATGATGATATCATAATTGTTGTTTTTTAATTAGTGCGAATTTTTCGACTATAGCTTTAATTGTTCTTAATTTCTCATTATTATTTTCGCCACAACATATAATTTATAAAGTATGTATTAAACATATAACCACTTATAAGTGTAGCTTATAACTTATAATAATACTTTTAAAGTATACTTACACCGTATTATAATTATAAATTACCTATTCGAGTATTATTTACGGTCTCCTGTCAGTTAGTCGGGTATATATTTTTATAAATTAGAACTCAAATTTTAAAATAAATATAACTTACCTATATTATAATTAAGAATATGATAGACCATTTATACCAAAGAATGTGATGGTCATTGGTAATTTTGATGTTATTAAATTATTGTTTGTGTGTGTGTTGTATGAGTGTGTGAGTGTGTGTGTATGACTATGTTGTGTTAACGTGTAAATGTTGAGTAAGTGTGCAATACTGTCAATGTGTGTCAGGATTATATCATATGTGTATCAGTTTTATGTTGTGTGCGAAATTCATTCAATGGGTAAATGGTCTAAAATAGGGCTCGAATCTTACAAGTATATTATTTAATTTAGTGACTTAAAAAGTTTCGAAAATGTTAAATAATAATTACATAAGCTTATATAGGTGTAGAAAAGGTGATTTTAAAAATCCGGTTTTCAATTGAAAATATTATCACAATTTTGATTATTATCATTTTTATCTGACTTGTAAGTCAATTAAATTTTTTGAAAAATTCGTTCGATTTACATCACCTTTTTTATAATTGACTATATTCCCAATTATTTTTAAGATATATATAAATATATACCAATTTAAGATACATTTAAATATATAGACTTCGAGCCCACACCACTTAATAAATACTTAATATTAGACCTTATTAAAATTCCATAGTAGATAAACTTATATGGAATTCTTTATGAAATATCTTAAATATTTTTATAACTAGATTAAATTAATACTTAGAGGTAACCTTATTTTATTTCGACTAATGTTTGGAACTCTTCCCAAATGCAGTTTTTTGACTATTGTCATTATACACTTAATTATTATTCTTATATAATATTTACCAAACGCATGCTGTTTTAAGACATACCAAATACCAGTAAGAATGGTACTACCAGTACCAGTAAGATACCATTCTTAGATATATTAGGTATGATTTTGAAAAAACTAAATACTGCACATTTGCAGAACATAAATTAATTTTTATCCTACCTATGAAATAACCTTAAAATATATGTAGAATCTCGGTTTTTATATCTATAACGATAGTTTAACCTGTGCATTGATGTATGTGTGGTCGGTCATTATTTTGGCAATTTGATGGTGACGAATATATTTTTTATGATGACGAAAAGGTTTGAGTTCTCATTTCATTAAGTAGTATGGTATAAGTTGTGTCGATATTTGTCCAGAATATATTTCTTTGTTGTTAATATTTACTGGTGTTTTTGGAGAATTTTTCATTCAGAAGTTACATATTTTCAGATACGAGCCTACGAGTATATTGTTCATCCATGATGGAATTTTGAATTTAACTCGGCACTTCGAAGTGACCCTTGAATTTGTTTCGGTGTTTCGTCTCAAGGTGTATAGCATCAGTTATCATTGTCATTAAGATATAAAAATCGAGAGGACATAGTAACCCTATAAATAAACTACTTATTTAAGAAATACTCCATCCCCCCAATCATCTTGCTTCTTAGGTTTTTACCTTAATTAATTATTATCATTTATAATATACTTCTTAAATCTAAACTCCGTTACGAACGGGCGACATCGACTAGATTAGTAGTTACGTTGCAGTTCCATCTGGTACAATATTTTATAATATACACACTTATAAGTTATAAGAACTTATAAAGTATAAGTTATAATACTAGTGACTAGAATTATGAGTAGTATTTTAAATAGAAGTGCTGCATTTTTCCTTACTTGTTTTGATATTGTGCGAGAACTTGGCGGTATTTTTACGCGACAAAAATGGTGTTGGTGATATTTTAAAATACAGATGTAATTTCTGAGGACTGATTTATTTATATGGTACAAATATAGGTATTAGTAGCTGTGTTTTTTGTATTAAATGGGCTTTGGTCATAATACAGTGACTTTTATATGTCAAACAACACGATGTTAAAATTACAATCCTAGTGGCTTTTATTTTGATACATGATGTTATTACAGTCCAACGTTTTCCACAGAGTTAAAAAAGTACTAGATGTTAAACGGCCATATTTGAAGCATAGATTTTTTCTGTATTTTAAATGTGTATTACGTAGCTTCTTCTGTGTTTAAAAGACTTGTGATGATGGTAAATCAAGTCATGTTGATATATCTTTACTAAGGTTACTTATGGCAAACAAGTCTTAATTGTGTTAACAATAAACTTAAACTTATTTATTGCAGGTCTGAGTACTTTTTTCATAAAATGAATTCCGTATATCTAAATTATGTGTAATACAGATTTTTTTTCTTTATGGTAAGTAAGGAAAAATTAAGCACGTCAATTACGCTTAATATAATTTTTATATTAGTAGTTACGAGTATTCTTAAACATTTAATATTTACTCAATTAAAAATTGGCATTCTATTAAGTTTTCTGTGGTTTTTCAGTTACATTTTCAAATGAGTAAAAGATTTTTTAATCTTACCTTAAAAACTAGGCTTCCATATAAAAGGCGCTGTTTTTTAAGCTGCCCAAAAATGTTATGGAAGAACAACATTTTTCAAAAAATCTTAACTATTAGCAAGTGTACGTCTTAACTTCATTGCGACTTTATATGTACAATGTCGAATGTTGTACTTAAATATATAACTACTATTTTTTTGATTTCGGCTGCGTCAATAATGGTGATTTACATTCTATTTTCTAGTTTCAAATTACATGATTACTCTTTTTCTTGCTACTTTTTTTTACGTATTTCTAACGAATGGAAACTTATTTGTTTGTTGTGGTTTTATTATTATGTTTACTTATTTTTTTATTAATTGTCAGATTTTACAATTAATTCGTACTTTTGGCTAATTCTGGAATCTTCGAACTTTCTTTAAGACTAACTTTTCAATATTGTTGGTGCACTTAAACCATTTCTAAACTATTATCACCAAACATTTATTAAACAAAAGATACGTATTTTTTTTCTTTTTCTTTTTTGTATAAAATGACGAGTATACAACTTCGCGAGATTTATCAATTTACACACTTATTATTATTTTACTCTTAATTATCTTTTCTTTTCTATATAAAATGACAAGTATATATCATCGAGATTTATCAATTTACAGACTTATTATTATTTTACTCTTAATCTTTTTTAAATCTTTTTTTTTACTATTATACATACCAAATCAATAATATTATTAGACATGTATACACGCGAGATTTTTTCAATTTACATACTTATTATTATTTTACTCTTAATTACTCTTATTTTTTAAACTATTATTAATATTTACACACTACTGTTTTATTTCTTTGGTTTTCCAATTATGTGGCATAGTCACCCGGAGACTCCCTTATTCTACTTAGAACTAACTTAATATTGCTTTAAAGCAGCTACACTCAACTTTCTACCTTATTTCTTGTGCAATAAAGTGCTTATTAGCTTGCCAAAAGTTGACTATAGAGTTACAAAAGCTTTAGATGGTACTATTTTTTTGAGTGTCCGAGGACTATTGAGTTTATTGGTTCTGTTAAGCTAGACTTTGCGAATTTGTGTTGTTTTTATGGATATCAAAAATGTATGTAGTTTTGTTAGATTTTATGTAGTACCGAACTAGGTGTTAGGTGTTACTTATCATTTCACCGCGTGTTTTTACTTTAGACTTGTTGAATATAGCTGTTTTATTGCATTCTAAATTATATTATGTCGCTACCTCATAACAGTTCTTACAGATTTTTTTCGGAAATTTCGAGTGTGATGTTATAAACGTATGTTGCCCAATTTTAATATGTTGTTTCGCGAACTAGATTTTCAAGTTAGATTTTTTTGCTATTTTCTATTTACCTTATTCTGTACTGCTGGCATTTTTTGATGTGGTTTTCTAAACATTTTTTTGTATTTTAAATTCAAGTTGTTCCTTTAAGTTGTTTTTTTAACCTGTGTCATGAGATAGCGACGTAATATCCTTCCATACGTAACTTAATCCTAACTTAAGTCTAACTTAACTAACGACATCAAGGGTCGTATTCTTACAATCTAATTACCGTGAACGCTGTCGTATGTAGGATTCATGCGGGTTCCGCCTTAGAATATACTTATATAAACTAGTTCTAGACTAAGTATTACCTAACTGCCTTGCTACCTCGGCTGTTAATATAACACCACTATTTGTTTGGATAATGCAAGCTAAAATCTTTTAGTTTCAAGTGGCCATTCTATTTTTTCTTAATGCTTTGTTCATCAATGTGCTTATTTTGGTCTTACATTTAATATTATTTATTTACTTAGTTTATATTTTCGACTTTTATAAGTGATTTTGACATCTAGGTATATGTTGGTATACTGATGCTTTCGTTCATCAAAATGATTTTAAGTTGAATCTTTGATGTCTATATGGGTTAGTTTATATGTACTGCGTTGTTCTGCAAAGTTGATTTGCGGTCCAAATGGGTGCTGTACGGCCAGATATTTTTAACATTAGGTATTGTTTGTTCTATTTCCAATTTAATTGTTCTGAGTTATTTTTTTATTAATACGGCCTGTTTTAAGTGTATGACCATCTCATGTCGTTGCTATAATATTTTTGTTGTAATTTTCTGTGTCTACTCTTATGTTTTTTTACCGACTTCAAAAAACCAGGTTCTCAGTTTGATCTGATGTGCGATTATCTCGCGTTTGGCTGATTTTAACGCGTTTTTTTTTCATGTTGGAGCTATTGCGAAATCCATTAAAAACGGCAGTGTTATATTTTCAGCGAAAAGTGCTGGCATTGATATGATTGGATAATACCTTATATGCTAATAATTGAACCCGAAATGTGTATAATTTCCTACGCCTAGATCCTTAAGTAAAACTTACCTAATTATTATTGTTAGACTTAATATTATCATGCACTTATTTATATCTTAACATTACTTATTTATTATGAATCTTACCCAGTTTTTGCTAACCCTTAACCAGTATATTACACTTACTAGCGAAGGAGCCGTAGCTCTAAAGACGAATTTATCTATGAACAAGTCGAAAGAGGTTTGTTTCAAATACTTTTCGCGCCTATTTTCAAATTTAGAATCGATGGTGAATCAAGGAGGTGACTAATGCGATGAGGTCTGATAGAAAAGTATGGATGAAGAAGATATTATGATGTAATGATCACCAAATATATTGGGATGATAACAGAAAGTTGATGATGATGATGATAATGTTTGATAGTGATGATGGTGAATATGCTGATTGATGTTAACCTCCTTAAAATTGTAACTGTGATGTTAAATCCTTTCTGTATCATGATGGTAACTTTGCCTGTTTTTCTTTGTACGTGGAATTTATACAATCTTAAAAAATGTTTAAATAAAACCTCCTTTGGCCTGTTCCAAGTTAAACCTCTTCTACTTCACTTCTATTTCTTTTTAAAACCACATTCGCACGAAGATGCTTTGTTTCTAACCTAACTTACATTCTAGACCTTACCTAGTTATATTTTAGACTTACCTAATTATATTCTAGACTTACCTAATTATATTCTAGACTTACCCAGTTATTCTAGACATACCTAATTATTCTAAACTTACCTAATTATTCTAGGCTTTCCTTGTTACCTAGTTACATCTAGACTTACCTAGTTACTTTTAGACATACCTAGATATATTCTAGGCTTACCTAATTATATTCTAGACTTACCTAGTTATAACCTAGTTTTGATTTTGATTTTCGATAGTTATTGTTTCTATTTTTATCTACTTTAACCGTCCTTTTTGTGTTTCATCCATGCAGGAATATGTACATCTTACAACCTACCTATTCTACCTGACAAAACCATAGAGTTAAAACTAATAGAACTGACTAGTTGTTTCCAGATGTGAACAGTATTATATTATGGCGCCTCTTGACTTTAATAAGTCTGTATTTGATTTTTAAGTGCATATTTTCAGCAGAGCTAAAATCTGACTGTGAGTTCCCCAATTTAAAAAAAATATTGGGTAATTGTGTTTAATTCAGACTTTCAGATAGAAATAGTTGTTGTCAAATGAGTTTATGTGGTATTTCATTTCGAGTTAGAGTCGATTTTAATTCGAAAGTCGGCGCGTAGCAACCGCGTAGCATCGTCGTAGCAAGCTACGTCTCGTAGTAAAATATTGTATGATCGTACATTTCAAATATGATAGTTTTCTCTCATTCTCGCGGGAGACAGACGTTTGTTCTATTTGTTTTAATATCTATGGTTGTGTTGGACTTACTTAAAATGTTCAATACTTTCTGTAAGTGACATAGAATTTCAGCTATATTTAAGGAGTCAGTTGGTTTTGACAAATATGAATGGAATTGGAAATATGACAGAATATTGTTACGAATAAAATGTTGTTTTTTTTTTTACTTTTTTCAGTACCTATTGGCTTTTTCCTCTGCCGATGTGATGATGAGTGCATCGCGTTATTTACATGATGTTAAATTTAATATCCATGCGCGAGCACATTCGTAACTTTTTTGAATATTGGTATTACTAATGGTGTTTTCCTCTGTTGTGAAGACAAGTTTTATCACATACAGAAAGTATTGCCAAATATAATCCTAATCCACGTTATTGTGCGTATATCTATTTTATACCTATTTGTTCGTATCTCCTATTACTCGGCTTTGCTCCAAAATATATTTACAAATTGGGACATTAAAATGAGACGATACAGTCATAAAAACAACCATTACTTATATATTTTTGAAATGATGTAGATATTTATTTTTTTATTGTATCCTGAACTTAGCAAGGCAAGTATTTTGCTCTTAAAATTTATCATAGGTGATAATTTAAATTTTAATGTAGTTATTTTTGTTGCTCGCTTTGTAATTTTGGTGTCATCGAAACATCGGTTTCTACGACTGTACCGTCTTAAATTAATATCTATCCTTAAACAATTAAAAACTACCTTAAATTACACTTACATATAACGTACCTACACAATTCTTTATTCAACTGTTTAGTATCTTTTGTATTTTATCTTTATTTTCAAATGTTTGATAGTACCTATAGGATTTTCAACCGGGAGTAAAACTCAGATGGCTGATTTTAATATTTTTTTCGAAATATTGTTTAATAGATGTTAATTTCTTTTATCAAATCTAGCTTTATATAAGATAACTATACTAGTTGAATAAAATAAAATGTAGGAACTTGAATCTATGTATATTATTCTATACATCTACTTCAGATCGCTGTCATACTACATGTCACTTGTTATAGGTCTATTTGCAATTAATGTACAATTTTAATCAAATGCATATGCCTTACGTATTAAATAACACATATGCATTTGTGTTAAGTTCTTAAGTATAATTAATCTAGTTATTGTATATGTCTATATGTTGGTAGCTCTGTGGAAGTTTTAGAGGTAATACTCAAAGTTGCAAAGATGTGTGACAGAATCTTTTGATTTTAAATATGGTTAAGTATATGCACATTTTTTTTAATGATGTTGGGCGTGCGTTTGACCATCCATCTGATGCTAAAGTGGTAACGTTCTTTGATATTCATTCATTAAAATTCCAAAATTATATTGTTTAGATTTCAGCTATTTTCATTAATTTGGTCAAGTCAATACAGGTGTTAATAAATAGATAATTTAGTTCGACTAGTTCTTTTTTTTTTGTCACGAGATTTTTTTTGTACAGTAATTTGGTAGTGCGTTTCTTTGAATTGTTTATTAAATCTTGTCACGAAGTGTTTCAGATTTTCATAGTGATGATGGTAAAGTCTATAGAAGCTTTGTTTATTATCTCTAAATCATTGTCAGATACGAATATCTTACATTAACCAAGATCTAATATTGTTTTGCTTTGAATGAATATATTTTTGAATATGGTAAATATCTTTTAGCTGGTTTATTTCAATATTTTTTGTTTTTCAATGATGGTTTTATTTCTTACTTCTTTTTTATTTTTGTTGATTTGCTCAAAGTCCCTTCTATATATTGCATAAGTCTACATTTCAAGAACATTTTGTACATAGGTTATGATATTTATACCTGACACCACGCTACATTAAACCTAACTTACCTAATTATTATTTAAGTTTTACCTAAGTTTCATCCACTTTTATATGTACAATTTGAGTGGGAATTACTTAATCTATTTTAGAAGTCACTGGTAACATTAAGCATTCCTAAATTACGCATAAGTCTGAAGCATTGAATACTGTTACTGATTTTTTTGAAATATTTTGAATATATTATTTTAGGTATTTTTTTCGAAATTGATAGGATGTTAAATATGGCATGGTATTTATGTATATGGTTTTTGAACCATAGTTTTGATAGTAATTTTCCAAAATTATACTTTAACTTTATCCATTTTTCCAGCAGATGTTTCCAAACTGATTTTTTTTACTCCAGATGGTTCCGAACAGATTTTTATTTTCGCATTTTTTTGTGTTGGTATTTTTTTTCGATAAAGTGACGACTGCTGGACGTTACACAAATGTGGTCTCAACTCACGAATGTTATTAAATACAGACAGATTTTTGAATAGATTTGATGTTACTTTATTATTTTAGACAAAAGATCTTGATTATTCTTTATGTAGGTAGATGTCGCTAAAATGATCTGACTTATGATAATTTAGGTTTGCTACCTAACACTAGCTTAATAACTAAGTAAACCTAGTTAAAATTACTGCTTTTCGTACCATTCATTTTTTCTGTTTGTGTTTTAAATTTTTTTTTCAAAATTTTTTGATTTAACGAAATTGTGATTTTTGCTCCAATTAAATGTATAGTTATTTTTTTATTAAAAATTGCACGATTTTTTGCTATTAAGTACTTTTGCCGTGACGAGGAACCATAAAAAAATGCAGTTTTGAAAAAAAAATACTTACCTACCTACCTACCTTTACTAAATTCTTATATTAAGAACTTACCTACTTAATATACTATACTACTTATATACTACGGCTGCGTTCATCGCGCCTTTCATCTACTTTCTTATAATTAATAACCGTGATTGTCACCGATCGGGAACTCTTAGAACTATATACAGTAGTTTTAATATAACTGAAATAAACTGATGTTCAGCTTTCCTGGCCACGGTACTATTGTATAAAAACTGTAATTTTATATTTTTTTTAGTGGTCGTTGAAAAATTGTCCTAAAGTTATATTTATTTTTTCTGTTATCTTGTGTATTATTTTTTAAAATTTTTTTTTATATTTCTATTTTTTTGTGTAAAATTTTAAAATAACTATTGTTTAAAATATGGTATGATTGTGTTTATTTTGTTGTTTTTATAAATAATCCTGATTGAAACGGAAAACAAATGTAATTGCATGTTTTTAAAATGTGTTTTTTTTTTTCAATATTTACTAAACCAAAAATAAAATGGGTTGGCAAACAGAGAAGAAAAAGGTACTGCAATATTTTGTCTTTACCAATTTCAATATTGATCATCAATGTTTTGTGTTTTATTAAAAAAAAAACTCAATTTCCATGTAGTTTTTGCTTTCATTTAGGCTGTTACTGTACTTAAGTTAATAAAAAAAAAAACGCTGCCATTGGTAGACTGAAACCAGAAAATTCCAGTTATTTTAAAAATACTGTGCTCCTAAATCTATTCTTAACTATTACTTATTTTTCTAAGTTACAAGCTACTTATTCATGTAACTCGTGATCTTGAGTAAGTTAAATGTACATTTTCTTACTTAATTCTCTTAATATTAATAATCCTATATTCTTTTCGAAATGTCTTCACTAGCGGTCAATACTCGGAATTTAATTATTTTCAAAAATCTTTTTTTAACTTTTTAGATTTTTTTTTACTATTTAACTTGTGATTATGAGTGTACGCAGAAATGATGTATCTCCAACCGTTTTTTTTTTTGTGTTGAAACTACCCATTCGTCTTCAGAATTATAATTTAAACTTTAAATAGAGATTTTTTTTTCAAATTAGTCTATTTCTTTTTCCGTTTATTTAGAATTTAGAATCTGAGCTATTAAATGATTATAATGGGTACTCGATGCGCACTCGTTTTAACTCATTTCTTTTTTAGTTTTGTTTATGGCAAAGATATCTGTTTAATATTTTTTTCTGTTGGCGATTTATTTTAGACACATACATAAAATGGATATTAAAATTAAAACGAACTTCGAAATATTTATTTCCCGAGTATTGTACATTGTACTTACCTAATTAAAATTAACTTAACTTAAACGTAGACTCGTAACGTTTATCCAGTAAGATGTTAGTGTAGGTACGTTATTTTGAATACCGGTAAATAGTTCTTAGTACCGGTATTATCTATCCTCCTTAATCCTAGTTAATCTTTTACTCATTTGATTAAATAACGTTAAATATGTAAAGAGTGGTTGATGAATTTTGAATTACCTGTGTTTTTTTATAATTGTTTTTCTTTTTGTATAAATTATAATATGCGACTTTGTGTATGCTAATTGGTATTAAAAATGACTGTAGAAATAATGTTTTTGTTTTATGACTTACCTGTATCCAAATTTTCTATTGTAGATGACGTGTTGTATTGAATAAAGAAAGTATGTGACTTTTGTTGTTAACTGTACTATTGATAAAACCACAGAGTAACGAAACAAAACAGAATGCCAACTTACACGCAAAAACATTACCAGAACCATTCATCCAGAGTATTACGACATGAAAACCAGTTCATACCGGCACAGTGAGATATATTAGCGAAAAGTTAGCGGACCTCCTACACTCCCCCTAACTTTAATCTCAGCTCCAAGACTCAAGTTCACTGACAACTTAAACGTCAGTTTTTTTTAAAACAATTGTTTACTTTGACAATTCAAATTAAACAGTAGTTTTAAGAAAAACTAGCGTTTATGTGGTTGGTGAATGTGGGCCTAACAGAACCAAGTTTTAACCGGCGGCTGACCGTCCGCCGTCACCTCATGTCAAATGGCCGACAACCCGAATTTCGCTAAATCCGGAACATCGATATCGTCTAAATCCTTCATCGATACATAACCATCTTTAATCGGTACATAATCGTCAGTTCCGTCGTTCAAATCGATAATCGGATCTTTGATATCAAATTCGCTGTTGATTTTAGCTTCGTTTAGGAGTTTGAGAGATTCTTCTAGAAGTTGTGTGCGATGTTCAGGGTTGTCGGGAGTGTCGGTAGAGCGGCGGTGGTGCAGGGTGGAGGGGGCGGAGCCCTGGTACGGCGGGGGCTGAGGCCTGTTGTAGTTGGCGGCGAGGTTGGTCGATGACTTGGGGCTGTATGGACGCGCGAGGCTGTTGTTGGGGCTGGAAGTGAGTTTTTAATTTTTAATACTGGGAGGGGCCTTAAATGCTTTAATGGAAGAACATGCTATAATGGGCTTAAATTCTCAATAACAAAATTAGTACATTTAAAAGGTAGTACATTGACCTCAATAAAAGTCAAATGCCAATAGCACATCATACCTATCTAAGAATTCTTTGACTAATACTCAAAAGTGTTGCTCATACATCATTCTATCTGTGTCACACTTAGTAAATTCTTGTCACAGAAAGGCTTTTAAGTATGACTTAAAGATAAGTATCGTTTGACTTTTTCGGAATTACTTAATTTTTCAAACTGAAATCCAGTACTCTGATATAAAAAAAAACCTATTTCTCAATTAAAGTCACTTATAGTAAGTTTAGAATTAAAACATACATACCTAACTCCGAGACTCTTGGTGCTGGTGTTATCAGCAACATGCGTCTGCTCAGTGTTGCCAGTGCCGTAGCGACACATCTCCACCTTCGACTTGTGTGCTCTGGAAATTATACCATCCGTGTCTTACTACCATAGAGTTTATAACAAATAGGGACTGCTTTTAGTTTTTAAAAGTGATTTATATAGTGACTCGGTGTTAATGGTGTATAAAAAAAAACACAAAACATCTGAATTGAAAACTCCATTTAGAAACGCGGTTACAAATATATTTGTTTAGAAGAGTTAAAATGATTGGTTAAGTTTTTAAATATTTAAGCAGGTACATTATATGTAATATAATATGTAGGTATGATACTAATTCCAAACTGAATTTTAATAACAACACATGAATTAAATTGAGTTATATAATTGTTAATAGAAAGGAACAGAACTTTTTATTTATTTATTGTTAGTCGTTTAGTGATCACACAAAAAGTAAAGTACCTATGTCATATCGAACCTTCTATTTCTATAATCGATACAAATGTGGAATATGTTCGCCAGAAAGTATTCTGACTCTGGGTCTCGTCTGAAATAGAAGTTAAAACATTTTTGAATCATGTTTTCTTTAGCTACACTTGATTTCAATTTCCTGAAAATAGCAGTAGTCAACCAGAAAGTCTGACAACCAGTCTTACCAAGGGAATACCAAGTCGCCCGGTTAACTGGGTAGAGGAGGTTAGATAGGCAGTTGCTCCTTGCAAACCACGAGTACTCAGCTGCATCCGCTTAGACTGGAGCTTACCCTAACATAGTTGGGAAGCGGCTAGGCAGATGATGAACAGTATACTTACACGGTGGCATGCAGAGCGCAGACGGCGGCCGATAGGGCAGCTACACACAGCAGCAGCAGCGACAGTGGCACCAGCACTGCGGCTGATAGCTGACGCCCGTAGCTGCGGGATGGAAGCTGTTCCTGGTGGAGACAAGTTCACTATACTTACACGGTGGCATGCAGAGCGCAGACGGCGGCCGATAGGGCAGCTACACACAGCAGCAGCAGCGACAGTGGCACCAGCACTGCGGCTGATAGCTGACGCCCGTAGCTGCGGGATGGAAGCTGTTCCTGAAGGAGATAGGGAAATTCTGATGTAAAGGTAGAATTCCGTGGATAGCGGCTACGACAGCCGCGCGCGGCTTACGACAGTCGTCGGCCGCGCGCGACAATAGTCAACATATGAAAATGTATGGCGCCGCTGCCGAGGCCAGCGACAGTCGCGCGCGGCCGACGAATTTCATGAGCCGCGCGCGGCCGTATGCATCTCAACATGGTCTAGCGCTTAATAACATCTCTAGAATTTTAGTAAAACTAGAATTGAATTGTTTTTTATTTCTTCTTAACTTCCTTTTGTTTTCATTACAATACAAATGCTTTTGAATCAGTATTTGGTAGTATCCTTCATCATTTCTTAAAAATAGAAAAAGATTTTTAAAGATAGGGTCGATTAGTAATCCATTTTCATAATACAGCCACAGCAACACGTCATCCTTTTCTTCTTCAAGGATATCAATTAGCACTTCGACTAGAGGGAACGGACGAACAAAATCTACTAATTTCTACACAATGCCGCGCGCGGCCATAATTCATATGTTGACTATTGTCGCGCGCGGCCGACGACCGTCGTAAGCCGCGCGCGGCTGCGTCAGCCGCGACCCACGGAATTCTACCTTAAAAGTGAGTTTCGGTAACATGTACCAATCTCGAAATTTTGTGCTGAATCGATTTTGGAATGATCGAAATTCGATCTGGTGATCTGGTCAAGTTTCGAAATTCGGGTCCGAATGATAGAAAATCAGCCTGGTTTGCGAGTGAACGTGGGGTGACTCTTTTTTTTATTTTTTACAAAACCGTGTTTCAGGCAAACGATGGACATTCGGTCTTATTACCGACTTTTTGACTTAACCAAACAACATTTTCTGAGGACAAACATTTCTAAATAAAACAACGATACAACAAAACCATTTATTTTTCCAAAAATCTCCACATACCTTACTAGGTGCAGTCCAAGCGTCTCTAGTATCCAACGCCTTGAAGGATTTAGCCGACTTGCTGGAGTTGGGTACTTCGGTGAGGTACTCCAGGTGTTGGGTGGTACGCTCCTTGTAGATGGTGTTATACTGGAAGAGTTAGAAGCAGGTTTTATTGGGGAGGATTTTGATTTGGGGGTGATTGGTTTGGCTGGGTGTTTTTTTTGAAAGGGTCCTATTGAAAGGTTCAAATTGGTGCTAAGAAAAGGAAACACTAAAATACTTATATTTTTTTATCAATCCACTAGTGGACCAGCATCGACTCTCTCAATGATCAAATGGCATTGAACTGCCTAAAGGCTATTCCGTTCCGTTTGATTTGCGAAGTCTATATCCAGTCATATAATTTTACATAAGATTTTTTCCACAAGTTAGATAGGTAATTGATCTATTTGTAGTACATTGCAAATCGACATATACATAGAATATAAGCTATACCCGTGAGACAAATATAATTTCAATTCCTGAAAGTAAGACCCTATTGGACATAAAATACTTCTTTCTAATAGAAAGCACACTCCAATCTAAAAAACTACCTACCAGCTCAAAACTGCACCAGTCCAGCGTCAGACCAGCATCGCGGAAGAGTCTCTCGACGGTGGTTCGCTTGTACTCGCGGGGGCAGCTCGGCAGACGGGACAGAGGACGTACTTCCTCTCGGAGCCGCTGCAGCTCCAGGGAGAACGGCATCGAGCTGCCCAGACGGACTACCAAGCTGGAAGGAATTGGATGATGAATACTAATGAGATGAAAAGACTAATCCCCTAAGTTTTTGGAGGCAGGGTAGCAAAATTTTTCAAACTATTATTCTGCAATTATTTGTTTCTTGTGTAATTGGCGCTAGCAATATTATTGGCTCTCGGATGTTCCAATGATAGCCATGATTTCTAATGCCTCCCCCTTTTAACCACTTATGTTGCCTTCCCAGGAAAGGTTTCTCCTAGTTTACATAATTTCTAAAACTACTTTAACCTACTTACTTTTATACCTAATAATACTCGTAGCTATATACCTAAAAATATATGAAATAAATGGTACCCACCCTTCACCGTCGCTAGGTTTTAAAGGAAGTCGAGCGCCGAGATCGATGGCGGACGCCAGGAAAGTCGCGTATAGATCGCCGCTACTCTCCGTCCACAGCTTAGTGCGCAAGATGTCTTTCAGTCGAGTCATCCTAGATAGAAGACATAAGTAAAGTTCTCTTTGGTCATTTGCTTAGATACAAGAAAAATAATAAAGTTCTTAGGTAGTTACCTAATATGAGTTTCGCTATCATTCGCTTTCCCCTCCCCTCTAATTCCTAGTCTCTCTTACTCACAAGTCGTCCCTTCCCCCTGTCTCTCCTCCACTAATCTCCTTTTTCTCCTCTTTTGACTCTCACTGCTTCTCTCCCTCCCACTCTTTGGCTTTCCCTCGCACCCCTCCCATTCCGTCCAATTTCCTGATCCGCGCTCTCGCTCCATTCTCTCTCTACAACTATGCACCTTGTACTCGCTCTCTCTCACCCTACTCTCTTACTCTCCCTGTAGTTGATACAGGACTTACTTGTGCTCATCCAGTAGATCTTCAACATTCAGATTATCGATCTTGAGCTCGACTTCGTGGCGCGCCATCTTCTCTTTATGCTGGATTTCTAAAGTAAGCAACACCCTCCGCGTCTCATAATCTTGTCGGTTTAACCCAATTACTTCGAGCTGTACAAACAATTGGACCTTAAGCTTTAAGTTCCTACCTATCTAACTGAACATAATTAACTAATTTAAAGTCAAATCATTGATTTCATTTTAGCCTTTACAAGCAGTTATGAACGTCAAAATTTTAAATAAGTTTGACTTTAGTTGCCCATATAAATTTTTATGTAAAATTTATTATTTGGAATATTTAAATCTTCTGAATTCGGTTGATCATAAGTCGCCATCTTGTTAACATAATGTAGGTAAGTATAGTTTCAATGTTCACATCATAAGAATAATTTATCATTACAATCTTGTCTTTACAAGCAAATGTTCGCTATCCCCAAAACTTTTAGTAAGTATGTCGAAGTCCTTAAAGTCTAGCAAGATAAATCCTGCTTACCGTAATTGGGCCTCGGGAGCCTCTCGGTGGTGTTCCGAAGATGAATCCCGAGTGATGCCGACCGCTGTAGATATAACGAAGCCACGAAGGAAGCTCCGGTTTGCCCAACATGGAAGCGTGGAACCGGTATTGTTGATCGAATTCTGGATAAAGAGATTTTAAGATTAGGTTATGATCAAGAACAATAACAAAGAACAAACGAAGGTTGAGATGATTTAAATCGACCATAATACAAAGGAGACCGAAGCGGTTCTTGAACCATTCGCCATTTTATTAAATTCCGTTCAACAAAATGGCAGATGATGAATGAAACCTAACCGTGATGCCGAAACAAAGAAAACCGCACAACTTTTTCATATAAAAGCTCCATTATATTAAAGATCCTTCATTGTGCCATCATACAAGTTCATTTAAAAGTAGCTCTTCATCAAAAAAGTCATGTCTAGTAAACTCGTTTCGAGAACAAAGAAAGGCGACGCAATAATGTTCCGAGACTGTTACGTAATTTCCGGGCATGCGCCGTAAGTGCACCGCAATCAAGCCGCCATTTTGTTGACGCCTTAATTTCAAATTGGCATCATCCTACCTAATATCTGAAAGTCCTGTATACTACGAAACCACAATGCTTCTTTTAGTCTAGTTTAAATAATATTAGTTTAACTTGTCCGAAACTTGGGCCCAACTATATTCATCAAAGTCTAGCTGTGATGCCGAAACAAAGAAAACCGTGCAACATTTTCATAAAAAGCTCGATTAAATAAAAGATCCTCAAAAACTTCTTTGTGCCATCATACAAGTTCATTTAGAAGAAGCTCTTCATCAAAAATCTTTCAAAAACAATTCGCTGTTAGAACAAAGAAAGGCGTTGCAATAATCGTTCGAGAATATTACGTAACATCCGAGCATGCGCCGTAAGTGCACCGCCATCAAGCCGCCATTTTGTTGACGCCTTAATTTCAAATTGGCATCAACCTAAACATAACATCTAGAAATTATGTATCCCAAGGAACCACAATGCTTCTCCACTTTCCATATCTCGGCGAATAAATATTTTCATTTCATTTCCCAATTTCAGTAAAATATTCTTTTAGCTTGACGTAAAGTTGGGCCCAACTCTTTTCATCAAAGTCTAAGTCTAACTGTAATGCCGATACAAAGAAAACCGCGCAACTTCTACATAAAAAACTCCATTACACAAAAGATCCTCATAAACTTCACTGCCATCATACAAGTTCATTTAAAAGTAGCTCTTCATCAAAAATCTTTGAAATAATTCAATGAAAGGCGACGCAATAAGCTTTCTAGAATATTACGTAATATCCGGGCATGCGCCGTAAGTGCACCGCCATCAAGAAGCCATTTTGTCGACGCCTTAATTTCAAATTGACACCAAAAATACTGTTCGAATTTTCAGATACTTTTAAGAAATCCTATTCTATATCAGTATAAAGTAGGTATAATAACCCTTAAATAATAAAAAAAAACATTCATCAATACATATCACGGATACAAAAAGTTCGGGAAATGCACCTCCCCTCCCCTTCCCTACCCTTTCCACGCGCTCAGGGCGCGGCCCGGCCAAATCGAAAAGTCTGGAACCTCGAAATCAATATCAAGATAGGAACAACGCATGTCCTAAAAGTCTAGGGCATGCGCTGTATCTGCAACGCCGATCGATCGTTATGCGTCCGCCATTTTGTACGACCAAAGCGACGCCATTTTGAAGTACGTTCGAATGTTGAACAAAGGAACAAAGGATTGGAAAATCTGAATCAAGATTTTTTTTTTCTTAGGTAAATTGGTTTAAAATATGAAACAGATAGATCACGAAATAGATTAAAACTGAATTTTAATTCGGACGAAAAATATTTTTTCCAAAAATATGACGAAAATATTTTTTCCAAAAATTCATGAAAAATTTAAAAGATATAACGTAATGTAATCACTACGAAAATCTAAAACCGTTTAAAATATTAAAGTCATTTTTTAAATTTTTATTGATCGAACTATCACAAAGACCCGGAAATAAAAAAAATAAATTTTAATAAAAATCCAAAAAAATACCTGCTGCTCCTGTTCGGTTTTGCGGCGGAAAATCAGCGACGTTCCACTCATATCAGAAGATTTTCAAACAAACACTCAAAGGGTACTAATTAAAATTCAAAGATCTGATGTGAGATAAATCAAATTGCGGACAGGCGCTGCACGCAATGACGCAACAAGTTCCACCGAGCACGTCCTAGATGCGACTCCCTGTAACACTCAGGTAATCTAGGACATGCGCTCTAGATGCAATGGTTATTGATTTTGCAACATATATTTTGATAGGTAGTTTAATATGGAAACTCCCAAGGGAAGCGGACAAAGGCTTTTGATTGACCGGTACATTTTTTTACTTTAATTTTACTTCTGATAAGTATATAATTTTTATTTGTTGTTTATACGATAGATAATTAATAAAAAGTATCATATATGAGCAAAGCAAAGTTTTAACGACGTAACTAAGTTTTTTCACTTTTTTAACTTAAGACGTGGGCTACCTCAAGGTAAAATACTGAGCCTAATGCTAGTCACCGTCTTAAGGATTTTGTAAGAAGGCTTTAAGAAAATCACGGAATTTTAAATTTATCTCACTCAAAAAAATAAATATCAAGGCTAATTCGTTTATAAAAAGACATATTTTTTTAAAATAATAATTAAAATTAACTCAAGAAAATATTTTTTGTCCAATCGTAGAAACTGTCAATACCTAAAAAAAAACGCATAACACAAACCAACCAAATCGAATATTCCAAAAAAGGATTTAGAAGTGCATCAAGCAACGTCTATTTATTATTTACCTTAAGCGATCGGCGCGAGCGATAATAAGGTTAACACGAGGGAGTTAAAAGCTTTCATAATACAATCAAAATGAACTAGATGATTGCAATCTATGGTAAGTACAAGCTATTGTAAAATCTTATAATTCTTCTGGTAAGACCTATATGATCTCAAAAAAATTTGGTGTTGGTACTTAATCGCTATCTTGGGTGCAAGTCAAGCGGTTACAGCGTTTTTATTTTCCCTTGTCTCCCTCTTATTGATGAGAATCGGGGCCACAAATTCTGAATTTATCTACTCCTACAAATGCACATTGACAGATTCCTGAATGATTTTTATCTGTTCAAGAATAGATACCCAATTCACAAAAAATGCATAAAGTAGATAGGTGCAAGGGACAAGGGAATCTCAGGAATATTCAAGACAGTCTAAGTAGGTACTTTGATAAACATTTTGTATGTGGATTGTGGGTTAAACAAAATAGACTACAAACCAACATTTGAATTTCAACAGCCAATTACGGTTTATATTTATAACAAAATATTAATAAGAATGTGGATAGAATTAGATTAAGGATCCTAAAAATTTGTATCAAATATCTTAAAAATCCTTCTTAAAGTGTAAATCGCTACTCGCCCGGAACTTAGACCAGCAACATAGATACAAGTATATAATATACCTACATCAGTATGTATTGAATAGCACGTGTATCATAGAGACATTAACAAATCAAAACCGCCATTAAAAGATAGGTACCTACGTATAGCCACCATTTTCCCTCACCTCCTTCCCTAAAAAATCTAAATAAAATAAAAACAATTGCAAATGTTCCCTGCATCTCCAAATCACCTTCTCACCAACCAGACAAAACTACTACATTTTGACTACTCTCAAAAATACGACGCCAAAATCAAAGATGGATGACAAAAATTAAAGGTCTGTCTGGGCGGTGCCAATCGATAGAGCTATAAATCACAACATGGATGCCCTAGGCATCCCTACCACGGAGGTAGGACATGCGCTGTGTATGCAGTCGGTATTGATTTTAAAACTTCCGCTATTAAACTGACCCTTTGGTTTTTTTAGGAATAAATTGATGGGTAATTGCAGAGATGTGGTGAGCGAAAATTAAGTAGGTGGTTAGGAACATCGGCATAGGTATCTTTAATGCTAGTACATACATAATATCGGGATATCAATTATTTTCCTATTTCTATAGAAAAACAAATCGCTTTTGATAAGTAGCTATCTAGCCAACAAATAGAAGAAAATAAGGATGAAATATTTTGTTATACGAAGACTCTCTTCAAGAAATCATTAATAACAAAAGTAGTAAAAGTAGTTTGCATTTATTAGTAGCATTAATAACAATTTCAAAATCAGAAAAATCTTACCTGAAACTGCAAACCGATTCACGAAAATTCGATCACAAAACGACTACATTTTGAAAACGATTATTAAATCAACAATGGCAATTATTTTAAATTATCACTGCAATTAAAATTGTATCTAAGTATCGCATCTTATCAAATTAATGTACTGCGTCGCAAAAGACTGGACGTGGGACATGCGTCATTTGCATCTTAAACCAGTTGGTATGACAAACCAAAGAACATTGGCCCAACAAAGCACTTATAAGTTAATCAAACGTTGACCGAACGTTTGGAGATTCACAATTTTGAAACGACTGCTCAAGGTCGTTCAGGGCTATTTTACCGGTCTGACCAAGGAGGGTTCTTTATTCGCGGGATTTGCAAATGTTGGTATAATAATAATACAAAAAACTGACCCTTCTACTAAACAGCCCTTTTCTGACATCACCCCACCGGCCGAATGGATGACTCATCATTTAGTTAGATTTACAAATGTCATATTATAGGTATATGCATTTTATATTTATAGGTGTATATCTGTGCTCTAACTAAGTCTATGTATATCACTATCACTAATATAATAAAGAGAAAATATTTTGTTGTTTTTTTTTAGTCTAAAGGCTTTGAAACTTCTTACTTAACCGATTGTAAAAATCTTTCAATGTTGGGAAGCTATGTAGGTATATCATCCCCAAGTAACATAGGCTATATTTTATCCGGGTACGAGAAGAAGTTCCCTGGGACGCGAGTGAAACCGCAAGAAAGAGCTAGTACCTTATAACACAACTCAAAATCAAATGACACCTTTTAACAAAACACCTGAACTCAAGAAAAAGCAAAATTCAACTGGCGCCCAACGTGGGCCAATTTGATATAAAAACGATATCATAAAAGAAGTATATTTCTGGTCGCTGGGAAACCTTTTAGAACGGAAAATTTCCTGTTGATCTGTAATATACCCATATAAGTGCCCTTAGATACAAAAATAACCGGTGGGCGAAGGCTTTAGGGAGTTATTATGGGGAAAATATTTTATCGCAATGTTTCTGCTCTAATTAGTTTTTTATACGTAGTATCAGGATTATTTTCTTTCTTGATTGTAAGTAATTAGGTGTTTGTGTAGTAGGTATTTACCACTGGTTATTACAATGATAAGGCCTATAGATAAGAATTTATATCAAACTATGAATACAATTTTAAATGCATGAAATTCGGCTACACTTCAATAGATGGCTCTTTACTAAAAGCAATCAAATAACAAAATATAGGTAGGTAGGTAGGTCAATCAACGCACGATAAACCACAAAGCAAAAGCTACATTATCTACCTACAGAACACAAATGTATGATCCCTGAGAACATGTAGGTACGGTCTCCGTGATTGGTTTTTCCGACAACGTCCAGAATCCATGTTTTACCTGGGTAAATAGATAGAGCAAGCATATTGCAATGCAAACTTAACTGATGGCCGAAGGTAATCGTAACACTCGGGCTTGAGGCCCAAGTTCACCAACAACATAAAAGTTTAATTTGAAACTTGAACGTGAATTTACGTGAAAATTCATAGTATACAGTAATTGTTTCGAGAAAATAGACGTTAATGTTGTCTACGGTCTCCGTCATTCCGGCATCTCCCACAATTCCATGGGTTAGGCAGTGTTCAAACCAAACTGACTCTCAGCTTCAGTATATTAAAGAACATGCGCACTCACCTTGATAGGTCCAATTGAACAGGTCAGGGCTGATGAAGACTGCTACCTGCACCGCGCATGCCACGATCATGGTGGTCCTATCTTCACTTAATCTGATCCATCACGAGGTCATCTAGTTTACTTATTTGCCTCAAAAATACCCCTAATGACCCCTAATAGCAGACCTGGCTTGACCTCGGAGGAAATGTAGCGGTTTCTGCGACAAGGGAAGGCCTGGTCAGGGTCCGCCTAAGCTCTGCTTCCAGGGGCCCCGCGTAGCTTATGTCTAGTTACTTAACAGTTTTTTCGCTGTTCAATCTTGATAGCCTAGTTAGATGTTTCTATCGCGATTAACTACTGTCTTCGCCATTGGTAATTCCGCCATTGCCAATGATCCATTTACTAACGGTGTAAATAGTCTAAGTAGCTTAAAGAACATAGAACATGCGCTCTCACCTTGATATGTCCAATTGAACAGGTTCGGGCTGATGGGTATGGCGAACATCTCGGTCTCGACCGCGTGGTGGACGTGCGCAGTCGATGCTGATGCAGCCGACAGGGCTGCTGCCAGGAACGTGCAAGTTGCTCCTATCTTCACTTAATGTCATCCATCACGAGGTCACCTAGTTTATTTGCCTCAAAGAAAATAGCAGTCCTGGATTGACCATGGTGAAAACGTAGCTGTTTTTCCGTTTCTGCGACTAGGAAGGGGTCCGGTAAGGTTCCGTCTAAGCTCGACTTACAGGGACCCCTCGCAACTACTTAGCCGTCTAGTTACTTAACCGTTTTTCGCTGTTTAATCATGATAGTATAGTAAGAAGTTTACCCCGATCAGCTACTGTCTACGCGATTGGGTGTTGATTGGGCATAATCATTGGGCAGTTGGGAAAACAGTTTAAGTAGGTATGTTAAAGAAACATGCGCTCTCACCTTGATAGGTCCAATTGAACAGGTTAGGGCTGATGGGTATGGCGAACATCTCGGTCTCGACCGCGTGGTGCACGTGCGCAGTCGATGCTGATGCAGCCGAGAAGGCTGCTACCAGCAACGCGCATGCCACGAGCATGGTGATGGCTGGAAATGAAAGAATGGTCGCTATGAGAACGGAAATTACTGGGCTACTAACGGAACTAGTAATAATGTCGTCCAGAAGGATTGTAACATCACCAACTACTAGACTCTGGGCTGCTTTGTGAAAGGTTCAAAACCATAAAGCGATTTCAGCCCGACCCTTTTTTTAGCGATGGCAAAAATCATCAAATGACCCCTCCCACTGTGGGTTAGCAGCGGTGTTTTACTGACAAAAATCTATCGTGTTCCTTCGTAGGCCTTTTATGTACCTACCATAGCCCCGGCGGGCCTTGGCTCTGTAGAGCCCCGCAATTCAGCCAGAACCGGGAATCGAACCCGAGACATCGTGCCTTACAGGTCCACTAATCCCTCGCGTTTGTTTACTTTAACGTGCCAATCTCAGAAAGGACCCGATTTGTTAAAAAAAATATAGCTTGCCCATTTATCCAGGAAAGCTATTTATGCAATTTTTTCCGGGTGAATGCAGTACTTAGTTCCCACGGGACACCTGACCACGTGACGGGACTATGTGAGCTATAATCATTGATATAGAATGATAGAAACGACCTTGTCTCTTTTAAAATAGAATATCGTGTAAAATGCACATTATTATCGTAGTCGGATGTCGAGTTTATTATTATTTTGCGATGATGTCAGATTTTTTGCTTGTTTACACAAACAGGTTTCAAACTAATAAAATACCTATTTTCAAAACGTCATATTAGACGATTTATCTTACCTAAAATATAAGTATGTACCTATAATATGTCCTACCTGTTCTAGAACTTATATTAATTTAAAAGCATTGGTGCAACCGACTTTTTACCTACTTGTTTACAGATATTAGATAATGTAGGTACCTAATAGGAACCCACTATTCGTTCTTATTTTATCCCAATATTTCGTAACCTTATTGATTTAAAATAAACCGGTCCCCTAAAAACATAAAAATACAAACACAGAGTCGACACATTTCAAAATACCCAAATACCACACATTCCCATCACTATTTTTGTTTACAAACCGTTTCTAATTAACATTTTTCACAACCTCTAAACACAGCGGCATGATTTTCTCTACCATACTGCACGAACGAAACGAAATATCTTTCATTCCTCTGTATTAAATAACTATGTAAATGCTTCAAATACGAAATAAACTTACCTTATGTTCGCCGGTTCCCCATAGCACTGTTTAAGGAATAAACCCGACCTATTTTAACAGGAATAGAAATAATAATCGATTGCTATTTTAGCCGAGTTTCAGCCGACGGAACGTAGATCGCATGTGCGACGTTTAGGAACGCCCCAAAAATACACAGAGATGAATTCCGTGGCTAGACGTTGTGGCGCGAAGAGATGATTTGAAATTGGAAAACGCGGGAAATGGAGGTAGCTGTTTCTTTGTTTTTTTACATGTATAAGTTAGTACAAGATAAATGATGTGCCTTTTCTTTTCCCTTGTAATTCGAAAATAATTGAGGATTTTCAGTTTCTTTCTCTACGATTAGAAATGTAGGTACCTAATAAACTAAAGATTTTATTGATGCCGGCATTATTTTGGTTTTATTTATCCCTGACAGATTCTACGTCATTTAGTTAGGTAGTATTTATTTGTAAAACATTGGTATGAAAACAATGGATTTCCCAAGAATTATCTAGTAGTTAGCTTAGCTACATAACATCATGTTTTTATTCAAGTGTGTAGGTAGGTGTAGATAGGCAAGCGTGCGAGTCATAAAAATACAAAATGTTTAGTTAATTTTAACAACTCACGCTGCTTCTTGCACGTGCTACTAGTAAATAAAAATACATTTTCTTAATTTTCGCCGTCACTACTTACGTACTAGTTGACCTCTCGGCTTCAAATTAAATACAGTCTTCCCATTTATTTACGCAAATACGGCCCTGAAAGTAGGCGTGACGTAAAACTCGCGTCGACGTCATTGGTCTAACAACCGACCATATTGAAGAGGCTCCAAACTTCAAAAACTACGTTCCGTTCTACGATCAGCAGTAACCGCTTAACTTTGTAAATGTGCGAATTAAATTGTATTTTATCAGTTTAATTCTGCAATTCATATTTATTAGCAATATCTATCACAAATGCATATTACAGAACTGTATTTTAAAATAATTATTGAAATAAGTGTGTTGCTTTTGCGTGTAAATTACGCGCATCGTAATTTATCTGGGTTACAATCTGTTTATACGTGCAAATGTGAGCGTAACAAATGTCATTCATTCATACAACTGTCAGAAAGGGAAGGGCTGGGGCGACTCGGGCGATTTTACTATTAGACAGTACAAAATCTTCCGTTTTTAACGGGAAAACGTATTAACTAAACTTAATAATGTGATGAACAGTATTCCCAGTTAAGGCGTATTAGCGCCAAATAAAAAAACGGCGGTAAAACTAACGTTTTGTTGATAATAACCTCGTTCGTAATAGAGGAATTGTTTTCACATAAAAACTCTCCAGGATCATGTTGAAGTTCAAAAAAATGGGTTCGGATAAAGTGCCATTGCTTCTTGTGACTGCCAACGTGGGATCTATCTTCGAAGACGTGAGTAATAAGTATAAAATTAAAAGTTTATTGTTCCGTAAGATTTCTACAGCTTGGTGACAGAGTATGTAATTGTGCAGTTAATTCAATTAAAATGTAGCGCGCGATGCTATGGTGAGATAACTGTTCTAATTTTAAAACAATTGTCTTCGCACGCTTGATGCTGGCTGATAAGTGCACCCAGCATAGAGAATCTGTAGGCGCGATTTCCTTTTTTGAATTACCCACATATTTGAGCAAAGAGGATTTAACACACACATATAATTTTCTTAATTCTTTTATGTTTTAGAAACTTACTAGGTGCATTATTAAGTAAATATATTATTTTTCTAAATAAATACTCAATTCTGTTGCTCAACTCTATTGACAAAGTAAACTTTTTGTAGGTGGATACAATATTTAATTCAAGAGCTAAATGAGTCATTGCCACATGACAGTAGATAAACAATATAAACATACATTTTAGGTCAACTGAGAATATCTTTAGTATTTCATCAACATATTTTTTAATCTTTTAAATTATGTTGCTATATCTATATTTATTACTATAATAGTTAAGTAATTGCATCCTGTTTCAAAATTGAGGCAATCATGTAATGCTCCTCTTACTGAGGGGTATTCGGTTGCCCGGCTGAGTGAGGCTGTGGTGGTCAGATAGGCAGTTGCTCCTTGTAAAAACACTGGTACTCAGCTGCACCCGGTAGGACTGGATATATTGTCCCACACAGGTATTTAATTAAAATACCCACCTATGAGCCATTTGCAGCATTTTAACAATATCCACACCATAACCAGCCATATACTGACCGCCCATTGGTCAAATCAACATTTTGACAGCTGAAAATAGTTTTATTATTGTTAAAGTATATTTTGACCATAAATGTTATAGATTTATCTGCAGAATTGTAATAAACTATACAATAATAATTACATAACATTTCTTTTGTCAGTAAATACACATAACACAACATTAAAAACCTGTTTTATTGACATATACAACGTTATTTTTTGTTTATGCGAAACCTGATACACCTATCTAGTATTTTTATGTAAAGAATCTATGTACGAAATTTCAAAACCGTATCATGAAAAATCACAAAGTTATAAGCTTGTTAAGTGACGGGACTGTCCGTAAAAATACATAATCACCACAAAACGCACACATGCCGCGCAACGCGATAGCACTGTGCGCTCGCGCCCGCTATGAACTCGCCGTGACCGCCGTTGTGCGAGAATAAATGCCTATTTGTGGTGTCCAACATTCAAAGTTTTTTAGATAATTTTGGGAAAAAATATAACATGGTGTAAAAACTATTGGAATCGATTCAGTTACTGATTCTGAATAAACTATATTCAGGTTTCGCACAAACAAAAAATAACGTTGTATAGGAAATACCATACTATACCTATATGATACCATTCCTTGCCTTTAGATACAAACAAGATTAAAAAACAAAAAAATGTTTACTCTTTATTATATAAGTATAGATTATTTACTATATTTATTTTCCCTATGATGTGATGACACTCAATATTGTCTAAATAGTTGTGTTGTTAGAGTCACTCACTACAGCAACACAACACTATAATATTGTGTTATTTTACTGTTCACTATGCCAAACCATAGCAACTAAACGAAAAATGCATATATTTTCAATAATTCTTCAATGCACCGCAAGATTTGCAGTTAACAATGAGGTATGTGTATAAAGCTCGTTGAAGCCCAGAAACTACCATCTATAAGAAAAATAAGAAACATTTCTAGCCTTTTCCTAATTGTATTGGAGTTAACTTCCACCATTAGTGAGTACCAGTTTTTTTACATAGAACAACTACCTACTTATTCGACTTCCTCAACCCAGTTACCCAGGCAACTGAATAACTGTCAATAAGACTGGTTGTCGCTCTCTCTGGCTACCTATTTCTAATCCAAAAAAAAATATGGTACTTAAGATGAAAAATAAAAATAACTTTAGATTTAGAAATAACTAAGCACTTGTGTCTACAATACTATTCTTATAATATTGACTCATATTTATAAACATACACTTTGTAGCCTGATCAATATTGTTGGTACAATTTTGTGTATTACTAAGCAACAGTTTGTAATATTCAACATAACAACATAAGGATATCCTATAGCAAAGGAAACTCATGCAAAACATCCTTGTTTTGCATTGCTTGGCAAAATATTAAATATTTATTATTATTATTTTGCTTTATGTTTACATACTATAAAAAAGAGGAAATATTTTTTTTGGGTCCCAGTGGCTCAGATAATACTGAATCAATCTGAAAAATTGTTTCACTGTTGTGGAGGCAGACTATACCCGAGTAAAGGTAGACTATACTTTGTCTGGTGTATTGGAAGGAATTCCTCTGAAACGCGGTAAAATAGCCAGTAATAAAAAAGGATAAAATAATGGTTATGCAGTTATTACCACTATAAAGATTTATTTGTGTTATTTAAACTAAGTTGATGTCTTCAAGTATTGTTGAACTTGTTTCTGTCTTTTTATTACATTATGTAATTGAGATTTTTCATAGAGGATGTGTTTTAAAAAAAATGGCAGATTTTTTAAATTCTAAAAATACTAGTTCTGTCTAAATAATATAAAATGTTGAACTTCTTCAGTAACCCATCCTGAGGTCAATAGGATATAAGTTTTCCTCTAAAATGACATCATAATGCCAACATCCACACATTAATATTACTATTTTAATACATTCAAGGATCGGAAGCAATTATCTTTAATATTGCAAAGAAAATTATCCTTAAATGATGCCTCTCAGATTTGACCTTATGCAAAAATAACATATTTCTACTACAATGTATTTATTTTATGTAAATCCGTTTTCCCGCGGTTTCACCCGTATTCCGTGGCAATAACTGCACATACCGGGATAAAATATAGCCTATGTTACTATGGACGAGTGTATCTTTCTAACAGTGAAATATTTTTTAAGTCAATTCAATACTTTCGGAGCTTTTAGGGTACAAACAAACAAACAAAAGTTTCCTCTTCATTATATTAGTAAACATCAACTGTGCTTAGAAAAATTGATTTTAAATAAAATTTTAATAAAAAAGCAATATCAAAATGAATCAATAAAACCTGTTTTGTTTTTAGAAGATGCAAACTGCCAATTATTATTAAAAAGTTGAACACCAAAATTCCTGTCTGTACACAAAAAGTTCGCGCTTTGCAATTTAAAATATTCTGCGTTTGAATTTTTAAGTATTCAAATTCGTTTGTGGTTTTACCAAGTTCAATATTAATGGAACTCTCGATTGGTCGGTCACTGTATAAAGGTACGTTTTAAATGTTGGCTGCAGACCGCACATGCCGCAACTGCATTAAGTCGGCCGCAGCCCTGGTACAAAGAAGGCCTACGAAGGAACACGATGGATTTTTAGTCAGTAAAAGTCTGACATTCCCTCACCGCTGCTAACCCACAGCGGGAGGGGTCATTTGATGACTTGCCATCGTTAAAAAAAAGCTGCACTGCTAGTTTTTACATGAAAACGTTTTGGATCGAAGCGGCAGCAGCATCTGCAGTCAGATATCGATGATGCTATCAGTCGTGGCATGTGCGGTTGGCGGTTGCAGTCGGCAGCCTGCTAGTATTCAAAACGTAGCTTTATTGTTTCTAATAAAGAAAATGTCGTGACCTCTTAGAAATTATGTTTTACCTAATTCTAAGACTGTTTCGTTATTACACCTCTAGTCGCATAGTCACATGCGACTGCTGTGCACGGGGTCTCAGGTTCGTCACCCGGGTCGACCGAAACCACTTCATGGGTTTTAAGAAACTTTCATAAAGCCGCTCGGAGTCTCGAAAAATCTACGAACCGAATCATGATAAGATGCGTTTGTCATGTCGCATCCTATGTGTATGTATAATCTGCCTATATTGGATAAAAATTAATGATTCATCACATCTGATAAAAGCGTAATTGAGCGCCACTATCAACAACTTTGTTCTAAATGCGACATGTACCTAAAAGTGTAACTTTCTGATCCAGTTAATACCTATTAGTCTGTCTACATCTCTATACTCTAACTCTCCTACAACGGGTCTGTTGGAAGAGATTTCTTTAGAAATAATCAATTCCTTTATACTACTGTTACTTCTTATATAATTTATTTACTGCCCACATTACAAATACACATACAAATTAGCAAAGTATGTACAATGAAAAGCTGAGGTTTTCATAAAACAAATAAAGCTGGGACATCTCTAGATGTAATGTAGTAGATCTAGAGCTAGACGATCAGAACGTAGAGCTTTTCACATGCGTACGGTTACATGGTTTTCATGTAGGTAAATGTATATCAAAGTCATGTCACAGTATGTTCGCCGTGCCATGAAAGCTCTCTACGTAGCTCATATATTTCTACTACTGCATACTGCCGTGGCCGTATGCATATGAAAAGCACAATGCCTAAAGACTATCATACTTCATGATTTCATACATTCACACTCTTGATACCTTATACTTCTTACACTACACTGCATGAATGCTCTCCGTGAGACATAAAGCAAGGAGTTCAGTACCCAGTTTAGCGATTTATTTATATTTTATTTTAGTTATTAGATACAGATAACAGGTTAACAAGGTACAGAAAATTAAAGAAAACACATTGAACCTGCTATCCAATTACAACTGCACACAGCTTACACAAGAAACAATGCTACGTATTACAAACATAAGTTACTAAGGGCAAAAAAATAAATTGATAATGGATAGAAGCTTCTTTGAGGCTTATTCAATGACTCTCATATCAAAAAACCATTAAGTATCCCTAGACCGTTTTGTTTACTGGCATCGTAAATAAAAGTAATACGTTCAATAAATCTACTGAATATGTGGAAAAGTTCTTAATGGATTCTCTAAAATTATCTCGAACGCTGTCTATCGAAGACTGTGAAAACATCATGAATAACAAGGGCAAGGCCATAGCCCTTATGTCCTATTCATCCGGATTTCAGTGCCAAAAGAGGACGGTTATGTTCTGATATAAATCACTGCTGTGTAGTTCCAAGGTTTAAATTCACTTAAGAAGTACCGGTAGAACCAAAGCTTTCATGTCAATAAACCGCATAAAAATCTGTTTATCCGTTTATGAGCAAGGGTGCCACAAACACATACAGCGGTCAAGCTTAGCATCCTAGTTTTACCAGTTTTGGGGTTAAAAATAATCTTTATGAGCTCAGATACAAACCTTCATTTGGATGGATGCAAAATTGTACTATTGGCAAGTAACTATTAGGTTATAATATGTGTGTATTAAGTTGTAGCTTTTACAAAATACTAGTACCTAGAGTTCAGACAGCTGCTACTTATAAACGTTACTCCAAAATTCAAAACACAAAAGCTTTTAAACTTTCTCGCAAAACAGTAATTTCTGTCCACGAACCAACCCTCAAACGCCTGCCCTTCACGTAAAGTGTTAAACGGTCCTCATAACGAATCTAAAATGCGATATATCTTCAAATTCCAAAGGGTTACCCCATTTTCGGTTGATATCATGTCGTATATTATATTTAGGTGAAGGATGGGGGTTGAACTTGACCCCATTTACCGTGTGTCGACCGCGTGCGGGATTAGGGTTAAATATATTGGCTACAATGGCCTCTCTGACAGTGGTATTTTAACACTCTGGTTATCAAAATGGTTTAGAATCAGTTCCGTTTTTATTGTCCTATTTTATTATATAGAATTTAGAAGGAGACACTAAACTGAAGGGTACAAAGCAGTTAAGAGATAGTATTTTATGTGAATGACAATTGAATTTTACTGCAGAGCTTTTATCTTATGGTGAAAATATGCTTTACTAGGCTACTTCTGAGACAAACCTTCTTTTCAGAGCCCATATCGGGCATTAAATCAATTTTTGAGTCAAATAAAAAACCTGTTAATTCTAACTACAAAATGCTAAATGTTGTCTTTTGCGTCGACTATTTAGTTCGCATATCGATCGTAGCCATTAAAGTTTCATAGGTCACCGGCCAAACGTTAGATTTGCATCGTCTACAATGCAATGTTATTACGAGTTAACAAGCCATTTACGTACACCCTTAGTAGCTTAATAATACTAACTTTTAGAATGTACTCAATACTCAATTCTTTATTAGTATTCCATATGTTAAAACAGGTGGTACATTTTGATTAGTGACAATATGGACCCTATAGGGCACAGCTCAAGGAATTGTCTTCCAAGTATTTTAAGAGAACTATATTTTTATCTCTGCAATAATTTTACACAAGACGTCTTTATTGCCTACTAGACTCTAGCTAGCAGTTTCACCAGCTTCCGTAAGGAATTACTTCCTGCACGTAGATAAAATGTAGCCTTAGTGTTATTCTGAAGTAAGTATAAGCGACATTACTGGCAAGTTTCATCAGAACTCATTCAATAGCTTTTGCGTGAATGTGTAGCAAATATGATACCCACACATTCATACATACTTTCCCATCTATAATATTGTTGGCATTGATGCTAAATAAATAAGCACAAACTACAAAATTGCCAAAACATCGTGCTTTAGCACTATATCCCGCGTTATCTCATTACTGAGACCCATTTCAACAGGAATTTCCAACAAATAAAACAATAATTCACTAAAACAATGTAATTCGAATTGTAATAAAGTGTAGGCGTCAGGATAGCAATGTATTAAACAATGTTCTGATAAGATAAGTTTTATTAAATTCCACTACTGCCATGGTGTATCTAAATATAACACCAGGGCCGGGATTCGATAGCGATTATGCTTTGGCACGAATATTATAATGAGTTTGCGAAAAAATATGTTTTACTGTTTATTTTTGTGGTGCTTTAGATTGTCCTCTTGAATTTATTCGGCCACGGCGGCTGTTTTTGAAGTAGATTAGTATCTTCTACCGCTATAATTAGTACAGAAGCGTTTTCGCAGACACAGGTGTAGTCCCTATTTCCTCACTCTCATAGATGGGACGGCAATTCGACAAGACCGACCGACACTTATGTCCGTAAATCACCTTTAATACTAAGGGCTGTTTTGTGAAGTTTTCCACAAAGCGAATCAACACCGAAAACTAGGTACAAAACATTCGCACTAGTGGCCACTAGAGCCACGGGGTAGTCCTTAGATACACAAAGCTAAAACTAATTTTCTGGTATATTATTTACCTTCGGAACTCGTCCCCAGAAAGCCCATTACTCTTGTTGGTAATTTCTCAGACGCTGGATTTACTCCCGTTGATTGATGACAAGCTTGTCTCCAATTACACGGCTAAATCTCGGGCTAGAGACAAAGGTACAACCTTTGGCTAACCTTTTTGGGTATATAGATCACCACTTAAACTGCCTATGTTATATGTATATATATAAAGGACTTTTATCTTTTAAAGACTCACTTTCTCCTTCCTCTTCCAGCGCTTTTGGACACCTAACACTGCTTCAAATACTTCACCACTGGAGGGGTGTCCTCCATTTAGTTTTGGGGTTCTGCAACTTTGGGTACTCACAAATCTACCAAACAACCCACAAACCTACAAGAAACATTCTACTATAATTCTTCTCCATTCATACACCGTACATATAAACAGTTTACACGTTAATACCCCCTACTTAGCATATACCGCCGCTTATTGTCTTCTAGTAATATATTGTTCGTCTATTCTCTGTCCCCTGAACGGTAACGTGTTACTGATGCATGTAGGTTAATTAGTTAGTTCAAAATGACGTGACTTTATTCATCGACTGCTGTAGAGTAGGGCATGTAGTTTGAAAACTATGTGTGATTGCAATACAGGGGTTAAAGTTGATATAACCAAAATATTAGACTCAAAAGCCTTCGGATACTTGTGTCTTAAAGAGTGAGGTCTAGACAATGTTGTAGACAAGGTAATTGAGCAATTTGTACCTGTCTTTTTGGAGTGAGAAGAGGCATCAAAATTTGGCATCATTTTCGTGAAAACCCCAAGGGAGCGGTTAAGGTAGATTGTATAAAAACCAACCTTCAATTACCAAACAGACCAAAGTGAAGATTACAAGGTCAATTTACGGTTTCCGTACCTGGTACCTCAAACCCCTGAAACGAAACTAAATTCATTAATATTGTTTAGGCAAATGCCTCAAAGGATTAGCCGTGTTAGAGCCACAGTTAACAAAGAGACCGACATATAAGTATTTTCACTTTCGGAACATAAGGAAGGATATTGCTTGCTACCGTTGCATGTTCATTAGTCGTGTCGAAACTTCATCTACATAAATAAGGGTGTTTTTAGACCGAACGCACAAAGAATTAAAGCTAGAATGGAGCATTTTAGCGTTGTTTCTCTTTACCTCTAATTACTCTGTCCCTCAATGTTCCACACAAATCCCAGGGGAAAACCTCCCCCACCTGGATAAAAAGTAGCTCCGGATTCTTAGGGTCTAGACTCTAGAGACTCATTTAAATGAAGGTAAGTAATTTTGGTGCGAAAGCGCGACATTCAGACAGAGACTTTCGCAATCATAATATTAACTAAGAATTAGTAAGAATAATATAAATGAAAGCAGAACATTCTTTCGTTGTTCTATCCACAAGAATTTGATAGAATAAGCACTCGCTAATTTAGTTCAAACGCACCCTTACAGGTAGTAGAGGTAGTAGTAGGTATTTACTGAGACACACTCAAATACAATTTGAATTTGAATACGTTTCCAAGTTTCAGACAGTTTCACCCTAATTCCTTCACAAACAGTAACTAAATGGCCCTTTGTGTTTCGAGAACAGTAAGTTTTAGTCCCAAATAACATGTCTGTATTTCAGCACAATAGTTCATGTGATAATGTCAAGATAACAGCTTATATGTTATTGTATGTACTCACTAGTTGTTTCCCGCGTTGTCACTTGTGTCCTGTGGAAACTACTTTCAGGATTTGGATAAAATTTAGCCTGTCACTCGGGGATAGTGTAGCTTACTAATAGTGAACGAATTTTTCCAATCCGTTCAGTACTTAGTTTCGAAACTCTTAAGAAACAACCAAAAAAAAATCTTTATAATATTTGTAGATTAAGTATATGGCTAGAAACATGCTAGCTACTGGCAACCTTGCTAGGAACTTCGTCTGTTGTTCTTCAACCTTTCCTATATAAATTACCTTTCTAGGGACTTTGTTTTATGAGACCCAGCAAGTCCTTTATCAGATTTAAGTAAACTTGAGTTTAATTACTATCTGTTTACACGTGAAAATAGATAAATCACAGTGACAGGCAAGTTACGCCCAGCGAAAACTCATCTTGTATCAGACAGGAGAGGTTGACAAATATTTTGTCTACGTCGTAGCTTAGAAAAGGTACACATTTTCATTATCAAAAAGTATATAAAAGTGCAGTGATTGGTAGCTTAGATATAGCTTGTGCTACCTAACATTGAACGATAGAGTGGGTTGTAATGTCAGCGGATGTGTAATTCCCTAAAATATAATTATAAAACAAAAAACGTTTGTGTAAAAGATTAGCAACCACATCCATCCAAATATGTACCTATAAATGTTGTTACAATTACACAGAATTTTGTGAGGTTTGAAGTCTGCCACAATACCCGCAAAAACTTTTTTAATTTAGCGGAAACTTTGCAAACAGGCCATTTGCGGATTAACACAATACTTTCATATTTAAACGTTGGGGCTAAAAGTTTTATAAAAGCTGAGTTGTTTAGTTAGTTGTTTATGACCTAGATGGATTTAGTTTCGAACTGTAAGCAGGTAAAAGTTATTTTACCGATTCATGACGTAGTAAGTAAAGTTCCCAAAACATACGGGACACTTATCACGCATAAAAATCAGCTCAAAATATACGTCAAACCAATAATGATCACCTACTTGCTATTCCGTTTACACACGACCAATTGTCGAAGCAAACATGTCTCGAATTGCTAAATAAATTCATTCTTGGACCTCGTACTTGGTTTATTCATAAATCCTGTATTTCTAAAGAGTCTGGGAGGCAAATTGATGGACCGAGATATTATTAATGATGCTCGGCCGACCCTTTTGGCTTTGTAAGTAGGTTAAGGTCGCATGAGATGCGAAAGAAAACCTCTGAACATCGTAATGAAAGATGGGGTGGCTATTTTCGTAATGTATGCTGGTGTTGGCAATATGAAGAAAATAAAAAAGTATCTAAGTATCTATTGAGTTCTAGTTTTGCTAATGAGATGGGAGTGTTGAAATGAGAGGTCTTTCAACATTTGTCAGAGTATTGGCATGTGATGAGAAGGTATGAAACACATACTCCAATGAGGGTGTTAAGTATGAGTGTGGATGAATGGAGACGGAGCTCTAAGAAAAAATGGTTAGGTTGCCTGGAATAAAAAGGAAATGAATATCAATATGACGGCTTACAGAGAGAAATGGAGAAGGAGATGCTAACGGAAAAGGGAGCGTTTAAATATTAAAGCTCCAAAAATGCTAACTCCAAAGTTTTGTTACGCTTGTTTTACACAAACTGAAGTTGTAGAGTTACTTACTACCTAATTAAATAATAATCTTGGGTTGTTTCCAAGTAAAGCAAAGTCTCGACGTCTTACCGACCCAGTACTTAATGTTGATCTAAATTAGTTCGAATAAGTCGCACTCAAGAAACTCGCGAGTAAGCTCTTTCGTCGTATCGAACTTAATTGGAGATCGAAGTTCGTTCGTTCTACAACTTTGTACTTCAGAAATGATCGATAGTACTTAGGTTCTTCTGCAATATGAAATATGAAAATATGGAACGTTTTAATGTACCTATCAGCTCTATCATTATAGCCTACTTACTAGCTGTTCTGTAGTTTCACCCACGTCAAATGGAAGTTAATTCACTGATGAAACGAAGCCTAGAATCATCTAGTATTATATTACATCTCATATACAAAGTCGAATAGACCTAATATATGATTACACATACACGATTTCATACATACCTACAGGATCTTATGAAAAAATCAAGCTAGTTTCACGGTACCAAAGAGTTGCCATTAGGTTAGGATTCTCATTACGTTGGGCCGTTTGTAGATAAGCCTCATCACCACTAACTTCAGCTTGGATAAAAGTAGCTTATACAATATACATATATTATTCAATCCTGTCGAGCTACTACTGTCAACTTGCATGAAAGTCCATGCAGTAAATTTTGTGAAAGAGTAACAAATTAGAATCTTTCTTTGTGAGAGGAGGCCTGTGCCCAGCAGTGGGACGATACAAAGGCTGATGATGATGACGAGTACGCATTAGTAGAACTTAGAGAGTGAGTCATATGAGCGGGTCTTCTACTACATTATAGCTTATATTTAATTTAATGCTAAATGACGAACCTAATGACATTATTAACGCTCGCACCGAAAGTTCAAAAGTCAATTAAGTATGCAGAATTGAATTAATGGCGCAGGTGGCAAAAATTTCGTCACATTTAACACCGAGAGGTTAACAAAGATTGATTAAAAATGACATCATTGTCTAATCTAATAAGATCTTATGCCTTAGGCTCAGGACAATCTGTGTACCATCTAAATCGCTTTAGAAGTTGTGGCGAGAAAGCTCGGTACACAAGCTGGACTAACTTTCGCATTTAAAAACATGCAAGAAAACTTATCCAAATAAGTTGATGACTTTTTATGGACAATTAATTTAATTGGTAGAGTCAGTTGGTAAGCTAGACTATCCACGAGTAACTATATATTTTGTCCGAGTATGCGAAGAAGTTCCTCTGGCTAGGGCAGAATAAAACCTCTCGTATAAACAAAACAAAGCACGCGCGAGCATTGATTACCATTACCACACTCGCTCCGAATGGATAATACACATACACGTGGGTAGAAACCACAATTAATAAATTGGGATAAAATAGCTTTTATATTGTTATTGCCTAACCAAGGCCTAGAGAACCAACTGGAGCCGCCATGATCACAAATCTCTATTCGAACGCCTGCCAATTTACAAACGGGGCATCGCAATAGTGATAGTTTACTCAATGCATTTTCGATCACATCGTTATGCACGCACACGAATATGACCCAATTTCACTGACAATATAAATGTTAAAACGGTCGTTTATGCTGTTGGGCCGAAATTGATAGAGACTCAAGCAGAACAAACGCAAGTTTTGATAAACTCAAAGCACATCAAGCTACTACAATCTGTAAAAATAAATTAAACTTAGAAAGTTAAATATTTACCAAAGAAGGTTAAATTGTAGCATAGCTCGATGTGCAAACATACATACATTGGGTCAAACATACTTCTATGTATAGACCCTTATGACCTGTGATTGTACCTTTGTCATTCGACGTGTTACAAAAACCCCCAGCGAGGCTGTGTCGAATGTGAGTGGATTTAGAGCAGATACACCCCGAGTACTACCTTACTGCGTAGAAACGGGCTCCCCATTTGGCATTTGAAACGCTTGGCAAAGCTTTGTCCAGTAAGTTACAAGCTCTAAGGTCCAAGGGTTACCTACTAGTGACGTCACAACAATAAACCGTATCCTATGAGATCATCTTGTGGTTATTTCTCTATAAGAAATAACGCTACGACATAATAATAGTATAATTGAGTTCTGACAACTTTGTGTCTGATATTTATGTGATTATTGATTATCTAGTTTTGTGAACTAGGAAAACATAATAAAAATTCTGTTGAGCTTGATTCCTTTTTTATTATGAATATAATATTGTATAATGACGCTAGAATAAGCTACCGCACACTGCAGACGTAGACTAAGCTGCCGAGCGAACGAGCAGACTATAGGACGACAAAAACATAAAAGATTCTAGGTAATAGAAACAAAAGGTAATTTTGAAATCAATACCAATTTTATTACTGCCGTTTTATAATTCGTTTACGATGACATACTGTTGATTATAAAAATACACCTCAATGGCTTCCTGTAGATGCCTAAAAAAACAAACAAACAACAAGAGCATTGTTTCAAAGCATTTAAGCATTGTTTTCCTATTTGAATTAAAAATTAAAAATTTGCTTGTAATGTAAACGGATGCTGAGTGAGCATTCTTCTTAAAGAATTTGATAAGTGGGAATAGACTGGCCATTTGCTCGTTCATATTCATTTATATTTTTTTGTTTTCTTCGATGTTTTGAGAGGTTTTTGGCTTTAATGCTAGGAGCAGTCATAGAGCCTGTAAGGCACAACAATGTCAGGCATTTAATGCCATTTTCAATTAAAGGCACCCTATAATTCTTGAGGAATAGTTAGGGCTTTACCATTACGCAACGCAGCAGCGGCGGGTATCTTCAACTAGTACATTTATTAAGCAGTTTCATAGCAAATCCAAATGTAACTCATCTAGTTTATAGTGGTATTTGTAAATTTGCTGATTTTCAGCCTACTTTAAATAAATGACTTATAATTTTAAGTCCGTTAGCTCCAGACTAGACTAATATTCTCTCTCTTCCACAGCCATCAGTAATGCTACCAATATGGACGTCAGAGTTCCTGCAGGCCGTCTCCCGAATGGACCCGAAGTTCATAGCCCTTCATCTTCAGGAAGTCGGCGGCAAGGCTTATGAGAAGTCCATGCAATACGTCCAGGACTTCGTGCAGAGACTCTGTGACTGCCCTGAGTTGAGGCTCTTTGATAAGATCAGGATATTTCTGGATGAAGACTTCAGCTCTCCTGAGAAGTTTACGGTGAGTTGAATTCTATTTTATGGAACCTTTTTGGAGTCATCCGAATAGTGTAACGACTCTGCGAAGGTCTATTAAAAAAAAAAATGTTTGACTTTACTTCTTATAAACCGGGTCTCCTTATTCCTAGTTTATTTCAAATTCCTATTCACTCTATTCTTGAAATGTTTGTCGTTTAAATTAGTTGACCATAATGTAAGTAGTTAACTGGGATTTTAAAAAAATGATATATATGTATAAATAAGATTAAAATTTTGAGTAAAGTTCAGATTTCTCAAAACTTTATTCTCTGACGTCAGGGTATGACTAAAAATAAGATAACGGGTCTGTTATAAACTCTAGTCATCAAATGACTCAAATATTATTGATATGTGTAACTTACCATTATAAGATATGTGTAACTTTTAACCTTTTAAACAACATGTCCAAACACGAATTTCTGTGAAAAACGTCAACAAAACGGACAAGTTATCAGAAAAATATGTTTTTGAGATCCTTTATTGGTCATCCGCTATTTAGACTACTAGACCTTTCTTTCTCGCGATTCCACCTCCATGCCCAAGGAATTACTTCCTACACCTGGATAAACAGCAGCCCATGTCCTCATTCAGGCTTTTAAGTAGCTGTGTACATTTAATTCTGGTTCAGTAGTTAAAAGCGAGACAAGCAGAGTAACCTTCGCATTGTATGTAGTAAAGAAATAAATACTATCAATAGTCTTTGTTTGTGGAAGAAAGACAAAAGAAATGCCCAATATATTTGACTTATCACAAAAAATATTATTTAATTTTTCCCATCTTTTCTATATTTTTCTCAAAATATCAATTCTATTGGATGTTTATTTCACGAAAGCGGGATACAATCTATTATTCACATCCAGACTTAGTGCAATACTTGTTCCAACGAAGGCTGTTAGAAATAATTTTCTAATGTCAGGCGATAGGTCAATCTATTCTTGAACTACCACATTCCAAGCTAAACGATTCGTTTTAGTTTTATTTTCTTTTTATTCACCCTTGAACAGGTCAACGTAATAATTAAACTTTTTTGGAGAGTGAGACTTAACGAAACTATAATACTGTATAATTTGCTATACGTACTTGCGGCTTAAGAAACCGCAGGATGGGGAAAATAACAGTGAGAATTATTTTGTTACTTAAGTTTCACTTTGTATAGGCATAAATGTCAAAGTGGCTATAAATAAATAAATCACGATTTAGTGTTTGCGTGTTTCTTGATTTGAATGTTATGAATTATGATTTGAATTATACTATACTAATTGAAAGTAGGTTTGGTTAAATGTCCTAATCTCAGGAACTACTCATAGGACTAGTTTTCCATGTAGAAATATTTATTGAAAGTTTTCTTTTCTTTACTTAGATACGCGCGGAACATTGGCCGTGCCGTCAAATAACCGTACAATGCACAAATTGTTGATATGGTTATAGTTTAGTTATCTTTATAGTTTGACGCAACACACTCTTAAACTTATCTCTTTCAATCCTCCTCCTAACTTAAAAACCTTTTCCTCCACCAGGCTCTAGGCAACATGTACTTCGCCCATTCCTCTCTAACCGACCTGAAGATCTGGGACTTCGAGCAGAAGGCCTACGTGGAAGCCACAGGCAAGGAGGTCCATGCTGGCAACATTGAGAAGATCACCACTAAAGAGAAAGCCAAGTTTCCGCAGCATTTCTTCCCGGAGGTAGGTAAAATAAAAACTATATATTTTTGTTCTTTCAGAGGGGGTCAGATACGTATTGGTTTGCCTGTGTGTAACTGGAGCGGAGGTCAGATAGGCAGTCGCTTCTTGTTGTGTATGTATGTATACACATGTTTATGGCAAATAAATGATTCTATTCTATTCTAAAAAACACTGGTACTCATCTGCATCCGGTTAGACTGGAAGCCGACCCCAAAATAGTAGGGAAAAGGCTAGGCATTATGATGATGATGATGATGAGAGGAGGTCAGATATTCAGTCACTCCATGTAGACCGGTCTGGATTGGACTAGAACGCGACCCCAATATACTTAGTTGGGAAAAGCTAGCATCTTACCAACTTAGATTCACTAGTTAAGTGTTTGCCAGACACAATTATTAAAAAAAAAAAAACTAAATTTTTAACTTAAAAAAATAATGCAAGCTTATTTTATGCAAAAATATATCGTAATTTCAATATTATTGAAATTGCAATCCTGTTCTATAATTTTGCAATTCAAATATTTAGATGCTAAATTACATATAACACGACATTTACAAATAAACATGAATGACTAGATTCGAGAATAGCTATCTTACCACTTGTAAAGGAGAATCCTCACAAGTGCTGACAACCTCGAGAAAGTTTAATGTTCCATGATATTTACTTATCTACTTTATATGTAGCTGTTTCTTAGTGTTTCAATTGCGTCCCGGAAGAAACATTTTCAGCATCGGGATTAAAAGTAGCCTAAAGCCTTCTTTGATAAATAGGCTATCAAACAGTGTTATATATTTTCAAATAGTATAAGACTAGTTCCGGAGCTTAGTGCGTTCAAAGAAACTCGTTAAACTTTAACTTTATAAAATTCGCTTTACGACTAGCTGTTTTCCGCAATGAGATAAAAAGTAGCATAGGTCCTTTCTCAGGCTCAAGACTATCTCTGTATCAAGTTATGTTTAAATTGATTCAGTAGTTATGGCGTAAAAGCCTTACAGACAGGCACAGTCAGTCACAGTCACTGCCACATTCACAAATATTAAGAATTCTTGAATGGGAAAGCAATTAGTTGTTAAAGTATTTATGCTAGCATTTAATTACCGATTGTGTAATTAGTGTCAGTTACATGTGTGTTAAGTCGTTAGTGGAAACTCATCCTCAAAATGGCTAAGATAACACTAACATGGTTATGATGTACAATTCTGCATTTTTGCAGTTAGGTACATTTTATTTCAAAAGAGATTAATGATTTTAATATAAAATGTTATTGATATTTAGCTCTGTTATTTGACACGGCAGTACAAAAACTGGCACAAAATTCATCAGGAAAAACTACTGGTCTTTTAATTTATCCGTGCAGTGTAAATGATCTCACAAATTCTACCTAAGTAATTGGTCTCAGAGATTCTTTACTTACTTAACTTACCACAAAACGCGTACTAAACTTTTATTTCGTCCTTGCAGTGTAAATAATTGCACAAATTCTAATCCAATAACTGTCTCGGGATTACCACAAACAAATACTGACCCATAATTTCTTCCTTCCAGTGTAAATGGTCGCGCAAAGGGTTCCTGCGCACGCGCTGGTGGATCCGCGGCACGGCGGTGGAGTTCGTCAACATACATCTGTTTCACGATGCCTCTAACCTGTTGGCTATTGAGCCTTTCCCTTCTGTGAGTAACTAGTAGTTTTTTTTTTTTTAAGGCTTTTGTACAACCTAGTATACTCTCTGTATATCTAATGCTAGCTGTTCCCCGCGGTTTTACCTATGACCCTGGATCTACTCCCTGCGACCAGGTAAAAGGTAGCCTCTGTCCTTTGTCAGGCTCTAGCTAGACTGTAAGGTGTGCCAACAGACACTTGTGCTATAAACACACTGACTACACGATAAATGGATAAATAAAATACACAATTAGTTAAGACTGTATAATCGATATGTTATTTGAACTACGAGTAACTAAATTGCCTACTAGCTAAAACTTATCTTTTAAGTTGAGGCGTTTTTTCTTACGCACCGTTCGAAAAATATCAACCCCACAGATAAGGAAAATAGTTAATGAGATATTTTCTCCCTTTCCTTCTCTTACTTTTTATATAATATCGTTACTTTAAATAATAATGTATACTCGTTCCAGGTATACTGCAGATCGCGGCGCCGCGCGTTACGTCACACACTGCGTCACCTGCACTCCGACGTCAACGCGGCTCCGTACTTCATATTCGGAGACTTTAACTTCAGGACTGATACCGCGGGCGTTGTTAAGGTAAAAATAACGGATACCTATTAAAAATTTCCATTATAAAAGGTGGTATTTTTTTATTATAAAAGTGTAGTTCCAAGCTTTGCTGTCAAATAAGGTTATTTAATAATATAATGGTGATGATATAAGTAAAGATAATAATAATTATTCTGTTTTAGATTAAGGGCTGATTTTTCAATCATCAGTTAACTGACTATATGAGGAATAAATATGGCGGTTTGACATATTTTCTATACAAAAGCTGTCAAAACATCAGTAACGCTTGGAACTCGCTAAGCTACCCATCGATTATTTTATTTTGCTCTATTTCTAGCTTAGTCAATTTCACCAATGGAAAAGGAAGCTAAATATTACAATTTCCCAGTAAATAATTACCCTCATATTTATCTTCTTCCTATCTCACAAATAACCACTGCCCCGACTACATTCATCAACTAAAAACACCCCTCTTCTGATAACCAGAAGGTGACAGAAGATCTCTCCGGCAGCCGGCTACAGAACGGCACCAACGTTGATGCTTGCAAGCTGCAGTACCGCGCCCCTGCAGACGGCAGGCTGGTGCTCACGATAGGCAAGAAGGAATTCTCCCATGTCGACCATCAGAAGATATTTAGGGAGCCTTGGGTGAGTAGCTGATTATCAAAAAGTAGGTATAAAATATTTTCTAAAACTGTAATACAAAAAAATAATATAAAAATATATACATATAAAAGCTTTAACCTTTTGGTTAAAGTACTTTCGTTACGTTAAAATTACTTATTCGATTGGATAATATTGCGTATTGTGCTAATTTACCGTGTAGAGTTAATTGTAGCAAGTAACGACAATTTTTTTATTGCACGATATTAATTATTGCACAAATGTGTGTTTGCCATGGGTAAAGCATCAAAAATAAAAAGTTAATATTCGAATTTCCTGCATCTCGTCGTAACATCCTGACGACTCACAGGATATTAGTAGATAAATATTTGAAGTTTGAAGTATTATAATAATGAGGAAGATGAAACCACTAGAGGTACATTGCAAGTTTACAAGTAGGTAGTCTAATCACCCAATAACAATATTGTCCCCCTTCACAGCTGCAGCGCTTCGACCGCGAGCTGGAGGCGCTGCGGCCGCACCTGTACGAGTTCCCCGTCAAGTTCCCCCCCACATACCCCTTCGAGGAGGACCCGCTGCTGCCCACGCACTATATGAAGACCAGGTAATATTATGTTAAGGAAATTACTATAATAACACAGGAATTTCTGAAAAAACACTGGAATTATCACAAGAACACAGTAATTTCTAGATGATTCTAGACATATGCTGTCTTCTACCTTCTGCCATCTTCAAATTCCTGACATGAATAAAAAGTAGCCGTTATGTTAAAGTGATGTATAAGCTTTATTAATACAAAGTTTTATCAAACTCCTATCCACAGTTTTGCCCCGTGACGAGGGAACCACAAAAGCATTAAAAGTAGCCTATAATTTATTCTCAAAATTCTTCAGTAGTTTTTACGTAAAAGAGTAAAATGCTGTTGGTTTGTCGATATTCATAGTTTATATTAGTATTCTTCAGGTCTGTTCCCGCGATTTCACCGTGTCACTAATATTATACTTTAATTTCATATACTAATATTATGTAATATTAAACTTGCAGATGTCCAGCGTGGTGTGACAGGATCCTGTTATCGCAGTCGGCGCGGCTGTTGGTGCAGACGCAAGACACAGCCAGACCTGCTGACAATAGACATATGCATTCCTCTAGGTTTGTACATTTTTTTGATGTGTGTACAAGTAAAAGATCAAAAGATCACTTTGTATAAACTGCAGCGAGGTGTTCTGAAACGGTATTTTATTTTTTGGGTCAATTAGGTCTTTCGATGCCAATATCGCCCGATATGAACCCAAAAATATTTAGGTAGTCCGTAGGTGATTAAAGAATTAACAGGAAACTACTGTTGCTATCATCTGAAAACTATTTTTGTTATAGTTTAACATCCAGTACTTTTACTGTGGATGGGTAACAAACCTATTAAAAATATATATTTTACAAACTGGCATTTAATATTTGCAGGAAATCAGTGACAGACTCAACGGACAGTAGTGGTCGAGTGTCGTCGTCCGACAGCAGCCCCGCAAGGTCCGGATCTCCTGCTAGGCAGAATACACAGGTATACATAGTATAATACAGACATGATAAAATAAATAAGTAGTACATAGAATAAACATGGTTTATTGTGACCCTTACACAAAGGTAACATGAAGTCTCCAAAATCTAGATGTTTGAGGTACACGAAGGTCTTTAAAGTCGGAAATCATCAATCCGCTAACCTTCAATTATATACTCAATACTTTTATTGCTTTCCACATGTATTCTTAGGTGGTAATACTTATAAATAGTTCATATGGAACCAGTCGAGCACAGCAAAATAAGTGAGTTACGAGTACTCTGTGAGAAGAGAATTGTATCCTTCAGTGGTAAAATAAAATGGCTGATGGTGATGAGGATTAAAGAGGAATTATAAGGCGGGTATTTGCTTTAAGATTTAATAAAATTAATTTTAAAAATACATTAACATTTCCAGGGCAGTCCAGGCAAGACTTTAGAGAAGAAAAGCAGTATGGCAGAGCTCGATGCTCTGTCCGTACCCGTCGCCAACATGAACTTCAGCCGCAAGAGCATCGCCGACCCCACCAGTGTGCAGCAGGCCATCAGTGCCAGGTAACTATCTGCCTAGGCTTTTCCTTATTATGTTGGGGTCGGCTCCCAGTCTAGGCGGATGCAGCAGAGTGTTTTACATGGAGCGACTGCCTATCTGGGGAAACCCGATAGATATCCTTTGGTAAGACTGGACGTCTGACTAACTTTCGACGACTTCGATGGTGCAATGGTCACCATGCCGGACTGCCGGACCTGAAGTCCCGGGTGCGATTCCCGGTTCGGTCGACACTTATGTTATGAGTATGCTAATTGGCCGTGGTCTGGGTATTACTATATGTAGTTTATCAGTTGTGTTAGCACCCATAACACAATTAATAACTTACCACGGGGCTAACCGACCGTGTGTGAAAAAGTTGTCCCGACATTTATTATTATTAACTCTATGGCTTGTGACGTCCCTTCTCACGAAACGTGTTTCGGTTAACTGTTGTAGAGACATAAAATAATTGTTTTAACTAAATTAATAAAGTTGCATTTACCTAGCAAGTAGCAACACTCAAAACGTCAATTTACTATGTCGAATTACGAACAAAACAAGTTAAATGAAAGCTTTTGAAACATGAACTTTAACCGTCATGCCACAAAAACTTTTAAACGTCTGTTGAACACATGTCTAAAAAAAGTCCGATCATGACGTTGAAATAAGGTCCGTTCTGCAGCCACACTTTTTTTTGACAAGTGTTCAACAGTTGTTTAAGTTTTTGTAGTAAGGCTGTAAGGTATTTATTTGTCCTGTCAGGATGTGTGAAGCAGAAGGCACACGTCGTCGCCTAGTGCGCAACCAGTCGGAGGGCGAGCCCGCGCCCCGACGCGACCCGCACACGAGACGACGTGTTGCTTACGGCGTTATAGGGGATGCTGCTTGTATGGGGGATCATAAGGTAAGACTATATTTCGACCATCAAAATTAACTTTTTTTACAGGTTTTCTAAATTCCTATTTATACAGATACATACCTATTCAATATATTACAAATTAAATCTACATATTTACAAAAAAAAATACAAAAGTCTAAGCAAAAACGCCCATTACCGAAATCAACCAATTGCGAAGAAGATAGGTACTTTTGATTATTACATGTAGTCTTTATTCCTTTACTTTTATAATCTGATGGGACAGTAACATTCCTAAAGATAAAAAATATTAAATGGAAATGCTTTTACCAGCATTCGTATCATTCAAATTCTTATAATTGCAAATCTCAAAAATCATCTACCATAATTATTATATTAGCACACTAATATATTCAATATCTCCCACAGCCAATCTACTTACGCGTGATGCTCCAAACGGACCGAGGTAGTACTCCCTGCTGCAACCCCCTCCTCTGTCCCCTCCCCTCCACCCTGTCCCTCACCTCCCGCGCCTCCCCCCTCCCCCGCCTGCCTACAGACCCAGACCTCTACGCGAACAAGAAACTCAAACTACCCCCCTCTACTAGCCACCCAGACAAATTAACTGACGAAAACCTCAAAAGAACCAGAACGGGATCATTAAACGAATCTATGTTTCGAATACCACATGTAGAAATAACTAGTGCTGACGGTAGTTATGATGGCATTTACGTTAACGATATCGATAATACTCTTTTGTCTGTGCGACGATGTGTCGATCCTTATACGCCAGAAAGTATCGATTCTCACAGCCCTAATGTCGAAGCTTCATCTGGTTCCGATGAGCTATCAGTCGAGGTTACAGAAATATCGACTAACAAATCGACTAAATTGAGCCGAGACAGAAGTGTATCACCGACACAGTTGAAAAATCGATTAGATAAGTTGCTCTCGGATAAAGATGATAAGGTCAAATCGATACCTGAAATTCAGAGGTTGAATAGTCGGGAATCCTGTAAGTCTGAGGCTAGTAAGAGTAAAGGTGGTTTGTGTTGTTTGGCACTGAAATGTTATGGGTTCTGTAGGCGGAAAGCGAGGAAAGTCAAATGTGATTGTAGCGGCTTAACCAAGTGTTGCACTTAAAAGCTTATTTTTTTAAAGTTGGATACTTAAACGCCACTTAATTTTAAACTAGATAATATCTTAACGTGTATGGTTAATAAGGTATGTTTGACGTATCCTGATATAAGTCTGAAGTTAGGCAATTTAACTGTCAAGTAGTATTTTTTCTCCTTAAAAGTTTCTACTGTGGTGATGTTCAACTAAATTCGGATTTGACAAGTTACGTCGAATGTACTGTAAAAAATAATTTTAAAAAGACTTGAATTTTAGTAGGCGTTTAAGTGTACCAATAATAGTAATGTATCTGACTCGATTAGTTTTTGTTTTAGTCGATTTTTTTAACGATTATTAACTTCGAAATTTAATTCGACTTTTGTGTAGTGACGGTAAAAAGTATGGTTTTTTGTAACGGTATTATTATTTTTTTATTTTTTTGGACATTTTCGAAGTTGATAATCGTTTGATAATGCATTGTTTGTGCAGTTTTTATTTTTCGTATTTAATTGTAATGCACTGTTTTGACTTTTTTTTTATTTTGTATTAATTTTTAATTATTATTATAAAACCTTTTATAAGGTTTTGTTTGACCAAAAAATGGTAATATTCTTACCGTGGACGCATGGTAATTGATGCCGCATGCATTTTTACTTGTAACATATCAATGTCCTATTGAATCTTAATTTAATTATTCAATTAATTTGTATAATACTATTTTAGGTATAATCTTGCTACTAGTCGAAATAATCTATCGATATATCGATTAAACCCTCGAGTCACCACTCTAAAATATTTGACAGTCAAAACCATAGAGTGTTGTGGACTTTTTTTTAGGCAAAAGCATTATTCCTAATTTTCCACTATTATTAATAATAAATTATTGCAATATTTTTCTTAAGGGGGGTACTCAATGCAATATAATAGTTAATATTTAATTTGTTATTTACTTAATGACTCAGTTAATTTAATAAAATCTTATACCAAATGGTTTGTAAAGTCTAGTCTCTATGCTCAAGTGGATCTTAAACGCATACTCCTTTGAGTATGTTAATATTTGCTTCTAAAAATTATGATTTTGTTGATTTAGTCTAGGTTGAATACTAAAGGTCAAATACTCGCTATCCGCTATCCCGTCGTGAAATATGCTTAATCAATTTTAGCAGAAGTTACAAGAAAAATAAAATGTGAACAATAGACTTAGTTCCATGACCACTAGAACGGGCTTTATAGCTGAATCACAAAAGAGTGAAATAAATGAGAAAAAAAAACTCTAGCCTGGCATCATTAAACATTTTTCGTCCAACGTCGTTTACTGTAAAGCATACTTTTGAGAAAATGGTTATATAATAAACCAATAGGCACCGTGCATATGAGAAATACAAAATTTTCAAATGCAATTTACCTGCACTTTTAAAACGACTTTGTAGTTCAACGGCTAATCTAACATCTTTCTTTTACTTTATTTAACCTAGAACATTTCAACAAAATATGACACTAAATAACTTAAAAAGTATTATAAAATAATTGGTATTTTATCTAAATTAACTTTAACTTAACAGTCACTCTTAGTTACCATTGTTTTTGGTTTAAAGTCACTATTTTTATTTAAGACTGGTAACACTTATCTAATTTAATTAATTTTTCACAGTGGTAAGACCTTACGATTTTATTTTTATTTAAATGTGTTACTTACGCATAATTTATTAAAATAAATTTAAGCAAGAATAAAAATAATTTGCACCTTTTCTTACTTCTATTAAGTGAAGAAATAAAAGAAAAACCATTTATTTATCACAAACAAAAAGTTTTATCATAAAAACCAATGATTAAGACACTCAATTTTGTTAACATTGGTCTCTATAGACAAACATGTACCTACATATCGATATTTTTCATATCGATAATAAAGCTTTTGACTGTTATCGATTTTTATACTCTCAGCTCTAGTAGCTATAGACAATCTAAAAGTTTCATGCAACACTTTTATCAAATGAAACTACTTACATAGATCTACTATTTCCTTGAAAAATCACATAAGAGGAACAAAATATAACTCGACCGTGATATTTCCGTGTCACGACAGAAAATGATATTTTCCTGTCAGTAGAACAAGCCAGATCAAATCGTTTAGTAGTTTAGGCTACAAGAAGAAACACTGACATAATATTCGCACTAGATAAAAATAATATACCTAGTACCTACTAAAATATTTCACCATCCTCTTTTTCGTAGTCGAGTACAAAAGATCGTAAGTTCTAACCACTGTTCACTTAGTGCCCTATTTATTAATAAGAAACGATTAGTTTTGCTTGCAAAATTACTGCAGATTTCAATAACCGATCCATCCATTCGTCGTTTGCGATCGGAGATTGTATTTTGACATTATCTTCATACAAATTAAGATTCTCTATGAGCTCTGCCTCATTAAGACGCCATGGCGACGTCGCCAAATAGGAAGCGTGGCCACGAGCCACAGTTCCCTCCGTGGCTTCTGGCTACTCTGGCAGCTTGGCGACGCCACGGTTGCCAATAATGTACACGGTAAAGTGCACCTCGCTCACACAATCGCTAGTGTGGTCGCCAGTCAGCCGCCATTTTGGACGTTTTCTTCTACAACCATTCCTGATGACGTAAAACTTATGAATGGATCGGTTATAGAAATCTGCACTTAATCGTTTCTTGATACAAGAATGGGGCAGTAGTAATACGTAAGAACACGTATATGTAAGTTAAGCCTTGACGAGGTGTCGATTAAAAATAAACTTTATTTGCACTGATTTAGAGTTTTATTTTGTGTATTTTTATGTTGTATCTTGTAGATGCGTTTTTAACAAGCTTTTAAATTACATGCATGGTTTTCGATAATAACTAAATGACAACTTTATTTATGGTTTGTTGTACCTTCCTATAGGAAGCTAAGAAGAATTACTTAGTATACGTACAACAGTAAAGTTAATTTGTGAATGAGTGACCATCTTTGTCTAGGCTTTGCTGATAAGGAGGTCAGATAGCCATTCGCTCCTTGTAAAGCACTGGTACTCAGCTGCATCCGGTTAGACTGGAAGCCGACCCCAACATAGTTGGGAAAAAGCTAGGCAGATGATGATTTAGTGAAGTGATACAAATCAGCATAGTTTCATGAAAGTAAATGCTTGAATAAATCATGCATGTATTTTATAAGTTGTATTTATAGATGTTTTGAATTGCTCCCTTTGTTATTTTGTTGTTATTTTCAGTTTTAATGTTGTGGTTGTGCGCTTTGCTTGTAAGTATTGAGTTTTTATTTTAGTTTGTATTGTATTTAGAACTATTTACAGTAATATTCGTGTAGAACGATCAGCTTCTTTTGTTCATGAAAATGTAAAGTCTTAATGGACTTCATTTTGTTTACTATTGCTATTATATCAATCAAAAATAAGTCTTACTGCGTTTTTACACCAGCGGATTTTTGTAGCAAAATTGAGCGTATAAGCGGGACACCGCGCCGAACCGAGCGTAAAATCCGCTGGTGTGAAAACGCTATTAGAAGCATTGAAATTATAAAAAAAAAACTATTTTGCGACATTCTTTATCATATTAATTACTCACACACTATTCAAAATACTGAAACCATAACACTTACGTTTCAGGCAACTTTCGCCAGGAGTTTCATTCTGAATCGTCTCCCAAACACATTAAGACCGAGGACCCGGAGACAGCTGACAGCGTTACCGATACACCCAGCTCACGGTACATACACTTCAATATGGAAAGCCCTAATAGCATATTTAAAGAAACTGATATATAAATATGTATATTTACTATATATTTATTGTATATCAAAGTTTCAATAGTAAAAGTTGCGATAAACTACAATTTCTTTGAAGTAGTTAAAGTATATCTGAATTTGTAAGTGGGTGAAAAAATATATATAAGTATATATTTCTATATAATTTTGTCAATAGTAATTAATTTGCAGTAAAATATATAAAGAAGGATATTATAAAGATACAGTCTTCAATTACTGAAAGTATATTGGTATATATGCAAATATGTATAAATGTTTACTCCCTACATATATATAAGTAATTGCCAATTACTGTAAAAACTCAACTATTAATCTTATAATGGATATTTTGAAAATAAATATGAGAATTCATATCATAATCATTTAGGACTATCTCTTTCTATCATTTGAAAAAGTCTTAATTTGAAAAATAATAATTTGTCTATTTAATAATTACATTCCAAATGAAATGATTACAAAATGTAATTATTTTTATAAATATGTATTGTTACATAAAATAAAATTGTAGATAGGTTAATAATTTAATTATTATAATTATGAAAAAATACTCATCTAGTCTTAGTTATTTATATTTTATGCTGTTTTTGCTATTTCTCATTACTATGATGTATATGTGATTATACCTACTTCTATATTTAATTATTTGAATTTGAAATGTTTTAATTAATTTAGGATAGTCGGGGATTTACCACAGGGTACTTTATTTGCAATTTTCTATTTTTTGCATAGTATAAATAAGGAAGAATATGAAATAAAAATGGGAGTCCTGTATTAATCAAGAATTATTTAAAATACGATTTCATAAAGAATTACTGTAAACTCAAAATTTATATTATTATAAAATACATACAAAAAGTTTGGCGTTGACCACATTTCGCACAGTCGACTTGAAATTATATTTTTAAAAACTTGTCAAATAGGTTAGTATACACTATAAAAACGATGTTTTTTCTTAGTATCACTTTCAATTATCATATAAAAAAAAATCAATATAAAAACAAAAACTGTTTAACGGACTCCCAAATAATAAAATAAATACAAAATAACCTAGATTTAGATCGTAATCGGTGTCTATAATAATGGCTAATATACCGTTCAATAATGTAGAATGTAGATAATAAATAAAAAAATAATAATAAACCCTCCAGAATTAATAATAGGTACGATTAATAATTATGCTCATCACTATTGTGATAATAATCGGATACTAATCATGGTCATCACATTATAATAATAAATAAAAATCTTTATTTCTTTGTATTTCCAAAAACTCTGTATATGCTTATTCCATAGACTAATCAGCCCAGAGAACAAATGTTTCCAAAATTATTTAATTCTTATTAAATCGCCGTGTCTCATTTATTCAATTTTCTAAGCACAACACAAAAATCACAATCGGTTCAGTAGTTCCTGAGATGATCATCAAATCTTGTGACATACTAATATACTAAACATAATATATAATAGATTATAACACTTCTTCCTTACTTATAAGATTTCAAATTCTTCTTATGTATAGGATTTCAATATTTATTGTCTATCATAGAATCTGTGGCAAGAATTTCAACCTAGATCTATTAAATTGGGTAAATAAATATTGCCTAGAAAGATAGTAGACATAAGTGACCCTTTTATGGGGCTATTGAAAGTCATAGTATGGGTAGGGACATAGCTGCAATAGATATTATGTATATTAAAAAGTCCACGTACATTAAGGGTCCGTTCAGACAGACCGGCTCGGAGAGCATCGGCGTGCATTTTTCTTTTCACACAGACCGGAATCGGCTCCGATCGGCTGCGTGAGATGCAATAGGAGCCAAACGTCAGCAAGACCGAGAAAAAGTACGCGATCGGAGCCGGTCGGCTCCTCTTATCATTTCACACCGAGAACCTTCAAGCATTATTAATGACAAAAGCAGTGCGCATGCAAAAATAAACCTTACTTCAAATACTAAGTACCCGATTTTCAACGTCTTAAGAATTTGCCCTTCTCTCCGAGCCGGTCTGTCTGAACGAACCCTTAGGCACCATGAAATACTTTTAAACGTAATTTTTTTTTAAGATATGGTATGTATTTAGGGAAGTATGGCAACATTTTAAACTAGAAATAATTATTATTATATTTATCATATATGTCTTACATCTAAATTATTTATACTGTCTTTCAAATTCTTTATACGTATTCATTGAACCATATCATTATCGCTGTCGTAAGTTTTAACTGTACCTGCCTTAGTATTAATATTATTTTTAATAAAAAAATATCCTATTTAAATAATTATATTATGTAAATAAAATACACTAAAGTAGACACGTATGTATGTATAATCAAAATATGTAGTGAGTTTTATGCATAGTATGTATTTTATGATCAAGTATTTATTTTGTAATCAAATACCTACATTTCTAGTCATTTTTAAACGTATAAATAAATTAAAACTAAGCTCGCCTGCAAAAGTATATAACATAGACACAAACATTATTTTGAAGGTTTGTAAACTCTAATACAAAAAATAGATTATTTAATATTATTTACAGCTTCTGAATGTACTTTCTATCTTTGTATACCTACAGGATATAAAAGCTAAGTCTAATAACAAAACATACCTAGTAATTTTAGATAAAAGCAATATATATTTAGATAAGCTAATCTAGACAAAAATTTAGTCAGATGCATCTTTAAAAAGTATAGATAGGTCATATTATATAGTCTGGTTCTCCGAGTTAAAGTTGTTTACTCTAGAAAAGACAATCAATTAATATTATATTGTATTATCGCCATATTTTCACATTAATTTAACTAAATTACTTGTCTCCACTTTGTGAGATAGCCACCAAAGAAACTTCATTTCTAATTTATTGCAGTAACTGCAGGCATATTCGATATTTTTAAAGAGTTTCATAATTCATTTGTATTATTTATGAACACTCTATAAACAAAATAACAAATAATGTTATTAAACTTTTTAATCTGTGGTGACTTATTATTACTTTTATTAAACTATTTAGTCAGTTTTTAGTCAATGGTGACTTATTTAGAAGGTATTTAAAGACGCAAATGTATCGATAAATAGACAAATATTTAAAATCTAGGTGTCGTAAACGATAATACAAATAAAAGAACACCAAAGTGGAGAGATTGTACCTAATTATTATATCTTTATATCGATGTTGTAATAATTACATTCTTAGATAGAAAAAATGTTGTGTAGCGTTGTAGGCCTCGATGAAAAAAATATCGTCGTCCTACTTTGAATAAGATCGGAATTTCAAAAATAAAATGGTGTGTATGTCTGGAAAACCAGGTCATTTTTCAAAAAATATATATCCAAACCTCAGAGGCTTGATTCTGCTAAGTTACAAATATTATAACTATGATAATGCGACAATTGGATAACAATTGAATATACTATTGAACTAATATGGTGTTTATCCATTAGCTCGCTGACTACCAATGCATAAAGGACAGCACTTATCTACGGGTCCCTTAATGGCAGAACTTATTATGTCATAATCCTATTTGCATAAAAATCAGGTGTGAGACATGTTTAAATTAGTAATTTAGTATATACAAAGTAATCTTTGTAATGTCAAAAATAAGCTTCCAAAGCCCGAATTAAGTATACTTATTGATACCATCCAGCTTTTTGAAGAGGTCTACAACAAAAAAACAATTATTGCATGTATTAAAACTACGTATATTTAGGAGCATATTTTGCCAAAATACCGAATTGTTTTGTATAAAGAAAATAAATAATATTGTTTGTATATTTATAGGAAATAGATCACATCTCTCTTCGCGTTGTTTCACTACTGCTGTTCTGTGTCGTGTATAGTTTAGTCGGTTTTAGTCAACTTTAGTCGTTCTTGTTATTAACTTAGGGCTCCTATACAAAGCCGACAGATTCAACTGATATGAACATTGGAATTTGATAAGGGTACCTACATCTACACGGTGCAAGTAACTTGCGCAGGTTACATGCATTTAAAAAAAGTGCGCGTCCAGTGTCTCGCGCATTTACCAAAGCAAAATACCCACCCGCGTGCTCTTGTCACTTGCGCATGTTAACTTGCTCCAGCTACATGCACCGTTTAGACGCACTCTTACTTTCTTGTCCCACCAATCTTATGTGACAGTGAAGTGGTTAAGGTTGAGTTGCACCATTTAACTATAACGATAACCGAATAAGCCCGTTGGTCAAATCGGCGATTTGTCAACTGAAAATGGTTCGGTTATCGTTATAGTTGAATGGTGTAACCTAACGTAAGACTTAAGATTGTTCATGAAACTATGTCAATTGACCAATTTAAACATGAAAGAGGGACGCGTTGTTTTTAACCAACACAAATTACTTAATGCTTTACGCGTTAAAAACAACGCCTTTGTGACAAATAGTCAGTACTTACTGTGTTATCTTATGAAGAAAATATTAGAAAGCAGGGAAAAAATCAATCGACTTTCTATAGGAGTGTAATGCTTGTACTTCGTTTTCGAGTTATGTATGCAAATGTCTTTAGATCTTACCATGAAATCAGGTGGGCTTTTTTTACTCTAGGTATACCTAATACCTACCTATTTTTAAGAACAGATGAATGACGACATCCATACGCGTGTTGAATTTTTCCTTTGATTTCTGTGCTTAATTATTTGATTAGATCTTTTTAATTATCTCGATATTCTTTTTTTAAGAATACCTCTTGCTGTAAATTGTAAGATTATCTCTTAAGATCAGAGACATCGCCTACGTAACTCGAAAGCGAATAGATATCGTTAAAGTCTATGTCTATCGTAAATACTCTTTAAATGAGCAATTTCAACTATTTTATTGTTCTATATTCTAGTCATTTTAAGTGTATTGTGATCGGTGTGATTAAAATGTTAAAAATATTACTGTTTTTCCTTTAATTTACACATGACTAACTTCCGGAGGGGACTTCCCCCCTCATCCGGATAAAAATTAGGTACTTACCTACTTATATATATATATAGTAGGTTACTCTATACCACTGAAGTTTTATAAAATAATATTTTAGTAGTTTTTGCATGAACATACCTATGTATCGACCAGACTACAGAGTCCAGGAATTTTGGCGAATATAGGGCCGAAGCGAACACGCTGAAACTCTTTTTACATTTATATTGAAAAAAAATTGTAGTTTTTGTGTGAAAGTAGAAATTAGATTTAGGATAGTATACCGGTAGTGGGTACCGTTGATTTATTAATTAAATGGCTCTTTTGATGTCTTCTATAAGGGTACAAAAGAATTAAACAATTTTATTATAAGTAATACAACAGATATATATCTGATAATATAAGAACAAAAGTAAATATGTTGGCTTGTACTTTGTAAATGCAGAACTTCGTACACCAGCTAACTCTTATCGTAAATTATATCCATATTGGTTGTATAGAATTATTTATCAGTACTACCTTATATGACACGGCTTCCTGTTACAGTAAAATACTTTTAGCTTTACTTGTAAAATTATCAAAAATAGCACAATTTTAATTAACAACAAAATAGGTACCTAATTGACGTTAGAACATTATTTTTCCTTATTAGAGGCCAGGCCATACGAAATTCAGTAATTAGGTGCCTACCTATTTATGTTTTTTGCTCCATCAAGCTTCACCTTTAAGATTTTCTATATAATATACTAATTTCTTCTTTCTAGGTTTACTTTGTACATCCTTTAGCAAATGCAACTAATAAGGTATCTTTGTTAAAATTTTCACTACCTAAATACTTAAATATTACATATTTTAAAATATAAACATTTTGTTTTCACTATAGGTACATAAAATGAAAAAAATACAAAAATCCGATTTGAGAACCTCTCTTTTTGGGAAGTTGATAAAACTTATTACAATAGTTTGTAATTAACACAGCCAAAATTATGTTTTAAGTACTAGGTACAAATATAAATATGATTTTGCGAAACCTATTTTGCGCGTGCAAAGCAACGTTTAACTGTCCAGACACATTCATTGATAAAAACGGATACTTAAGTACTTTAATTCGTTTCAATTAAAGAAGTTTACAGGAATGTGTTATCCTGTTACTAAAATTATTGTCACACTATATTTCTTACATAAAATATTTTTCCTTAAAATGTTATCCAACAAAATACATTGATCTTAAGCGTACATTCTTAGGGCACTTTATAAGGCATTGATTGAATTATAGATACATTTAAAAATAGCAAAAAATATTACTGATAGATACTGTTTCCAAAAAAAAACTTTTTATGCCTTTATTTTACTTTTACAACATATAGCAACTTATGGGGGTAATATAATTACCCAGTATTGTTGACAACCATAAGCTCCTGCTTTTAAAAATACATTACTACTTAAGTATAATTATAACATTGGTATATAATTATAACAATAATTATTATGGCACATATTTTTATTAAAAAAAAATATTTGAAAATATATAAAAAAAATTAAAGAGTACAATATTCTTGTTAACAAAATATTTCTTCTTATCACACTTCTCAGTAATTATAAAAATTACTCATCTGCAAATCATAACAAAAGTATAAACTACTTTTACGGATTTTATCGCGGTTATGTTAATATTATTTAATCCCGACGTGAATGTTGGGTAGCTGTGTGTAACTTAAATATCAAGACAACCAATACCTTAGTCTGCCCGTGACCATGGATGCTGTAAAGGATCCGAAACGTCGGGATCAAATAATATTAATATAACCGCTATAAAATCCGCAAAAGTAGTTTTATTCACCAACCCGCATTGAGCAAGCGAGGTGATTAACGCTCAATCCTTCTCCGTGTGAGAGGAGGCCTGTGTCCAGCAGTGGGACGATAAAAAGGCTGTAACAGTTTTATTTAAATGTCTAATATTCGCGTAAGTTTCAGAAATAAATATAAAAGTTTAAATGCTAACTAGACCGACACTCAAAGTAATATCACCCCCGTCTAACTGGGGCCCGATTCTGCTAATTTTACTTAAGCGCCATACGATTCACGTTCGACTCGATTCGACTGAGATCCAATCCCGACTCGATTACGATTGAAGCGTATGTGGCATTCCGCTATTTTTTCTTTGAAATAAACGTTTTCATCCTTTTCTGTCATTCAATAATGAATCGTTTTGTTTGCAAATGATTTACGATTGCAAAATGATAGTACAGCAAACTACCGTATAAACCAAAATCACCAAAATGGCAGACCAATCGCACACCAATCAAATGTCAATCGAATACGATTGGTCTTTTATTAGTAGCAGAATGCCCGATATGGTTAAAACTGCTATTGCGATTCGTTTTCTATTCGGTTTTGACATTATTAACTTAGGAGAATCGGGCCCCTGTTGCTGCTTGCAAACATCGAAACAAAAGCAAACAGCAAAGGCAGCAACATTCAAGATCGATACAAGCGTCTCGCACGCAGTGTATCAAATGTATCGAACAATTTAAGCATTCACAATATGGATTGCAGAACCCACACGCTTCTTCCGCCTCGTCTACTCTCTCTGATTGTGCCATTGGAGGGTTATAAGGACTAAAACGCATCTCCCTTTCTTCATCAGAACGGTTTGGCAAAGGCTGTATAGTAACAGTTGATTTTAAATGCGGTTGTGATATATCTTCATTTGTCACCTCTTTAGTGGTAGGGATATGTGTTTCGGTAGAATATGTTTCATTAATATTTTCGTCTGTGGTTGCGGTGTTGGCACTTAGTAAAAGTTGTTTGTCTGTAGGTGTATTAGATGTAAAAGCCATGTTTATTTTTTATTTTTTGTTACTGTTTAATACAATTTATGTTATAAAAAAGTTTGATTTGCACTTAGAATAAAATGTCTTTACGTTACACAGTGACTAGGTCTCTTCAATTATAAAAATAAAAAATAATTAATCGTTCAAAATTGGTGTAGAATATTAAACTCCCTTTTTATATTTATAAAGTTGCAACTTTTGTTCAACTTTGTACCTAGGTACTACTTAAGTTTATTTTTATTGAGACTTCTTGAACTTCACAAAATATAAATCACTTTGCGACGTTAAATCACTTAATCAGTTTTATTTTTAACACATTCGCAATTATCACTCCAATATTTTTTTTTATGTACTACACACTATTTAATTGTCTCAATTCCTGTTCACAATATGTTCCACTGATAAAAATAAATACCTACTAAGAAACTTTACACTTATAAAGAAATAAAATAAAAAATAAATATTATTTGGTAGCCCGCCGTTGTCGGCAAATGCGAGCTAAGCAACTGATGCAACTGTTTAAAATCGAATCAAAATCGAACGACACATCGCGCGAATGACGCATACGATTCGCCCCTAAAACAGCAACAAGTTTGAATACCTATAAATTATCTTTTATTAATTATTCTATTATTAAGCTAAAAATCTGTGTGTGCATCATGGATATTGCATTTGTGTTACAAGGTATCACATTTCTCACTTATTTAAAATTACTCATCTGCAAATCATAATAAAAAAATATATAAAGATATAAGATAGCCCTGTTGGTGTCTAACTTAGGCATTACCTCGCAAACTACCATACATTTTAATCATAGCATACTATAATAAGATATATAAAAAAAGACTATTCAACAATTCAAAAATTGATAACAGCAAAACACTACTATAAAAAAATATTTATATGTTGCATGCTAATAATAGTATATATTTAACCGAATTATTGTGAACCGTATATATCGAAAAATAATGCGTTAAATTGCAATCAGATGTTACGGTTCACAAAAAGTCGACAGTTTACAATCTCTCGAGATAGATTGTAATCTTACGGTGACATATACACATGCAAATATAAGTAAAGTGCTGGCAGAATGTACAAGATTTTTTTATTTATTTATGTAACACTTTACTTATGTACCTACATTCTTGGAAAATAAATTATATTTCTAAGTACTAACTAGAACAACACTCAAAGCAAGATCCGCAGCAGTCCGCTGCATCAGCTAGATCGGCACCATCTACAACAGTAGCTCCGTCCCCACTGCAACAGGCCTCGAAGCACCCGCAGCAGTCAGCGCAGTCACCTTCACAGCAATCACAGCAACATTCTATATTACCACAACATCTTACTTGGCCACAGTCTACCAGACATTCTAAACAATCACAAAGGGGAATACAAAACCAGCACGCTTCATCCGTCTCGTCCACTATCTCTGGTGGTGCCGTTGCAGGGTTCAGCTGGCTATAACGCTTCTTTTCTTCATCAGCAGGGTTTGCCAACGGCTGCATAGTTACAGCACTTGCTTCTATGGGTGGTAGATCTTCATTTGTCATCTCTATGGTGGTAGGAATATGTGCATCGGTAGAATATGTGGTTTCGGTAAGATTGACATTTGTGATTGGCGTGTTGGCACTTAGTAAAGGTTGTGAAGTTATGGTGCTAGATTCTGTTGGTGTTTTAGGTGTAAAAGCCATGATTTATTTATTTTTCTGTTACTATTAAATGTTATAAAAAAAGTTTGAATTTCACTTAGAATAAAGTATTCTTGACGTTCTCCTTAATTATTAAAATTAACAAATGCTCCAAAACTATTTATAAATTATTAAAAACTTTTTCTATATTTATCATACTTTTCTTCAACTTTTAAGTTTCTTTTAAGAAAGTGCAGTTTTTAACAGAAGTACAGAGTATCATCTCGGGCTTCTCGACATTAAATATGAATCACTTAGCGACGTTAAAACGCCAAAAAGTTTAATTGGTCATCACACAATCAGTTTATTTTTAACACTTTCGTAATTATCGCTGCATTCAAATATTTAAGTACACACTGATTGTCTCAATTCTTGTTCACAATTTGTTGAACTGTGATAAAAATGTTCACTTTGACTAAATAAATACATACACTTCACTTATAAAGTAATTGAGTAACAAATAAATATTATTTGGTAGCCCGCAATTGACGGCAAAGTGTGAGCAGGGCTCGTGTTTACTATTATTTTTATAAGAGCGCACGCGCCGTCAAAATCGAACGACTGTCGACTGACATATCGTGCGAATGACGCATACGGTTCGTTCTACGTTCTTACAAAGAAAACAGGTTTGAAAATAACAATTATCTTGTAGATTATTAAGCTACAAATCTGTGCGTGAATCATAGATATTGCATTTGTGTTGCAAAATAGTGTAGTAGGTCGTTCAGTGAGGTAGCCCATCATCACGTAATTATTGCCTATAGGTATGATTTGGATTTTCTCTCAGGAGCCGGCAGATAAAATATTTCATGGCTGTATTCATATTCCTAATGTTTATTTCTGTCGTAATATACATAAGGTGAAAATTAAAAAAAGGGGTTAGGTACAATGATTTTTTTTTTCGTTTGCTTAATAACACATCTTTTAAAAAATATTAATTTGGTACAAATAAATAGGTGGCCACCGACATCGGGTACAGGGTCCAAAGTACCGGTGGTTAAAGCCTGTTAAATATTATGATGATAAAGAACCTATCTTATTGATGAGTGGACGCATGAGTCTAGACAACGCATCACAAACAACAGGTGTCTCTACTAGGTAAACTGTCATACCTACCTCTTATTGTGCTGACGCGCTAACTGCGGCTAAGTCATCATCACAAAATAAATACATGATCGTCGCGCACTATCATATCACCATAATCTATAAGTACCTTCTAATTACCAGAAAGAAACTAGCAAACGACTTTCCGTAGCCACACAATAAGTAGCTTAGGCAGGTATATGTTCTTCTGTACTTATCACTAACAATTTTAAGTAAAATACATCCTGCAGTTTTTGCGTGAAAGAAGAACAAACCCCATCCATCCAATCCAACCCTAAAATAAGTACATACAAACTTTTGTATTATACCTAAATAAATTCGACGTCCGTCCACCAACGGCGGATCCAGGGGGTAGGTCACAAGGTCATGACCCCCCCCTGGGCCAGGTTCAGGACCTAAGAGGACCAATAATTGAAATGGTTAAACACGATGTTTTATGTTTTTGTTATAAGTATAAGATTTTTATTCCGAGTGAATAGGTAGATACCTACCTACATAGTTACAGGTAGAGTAGTTTTGCTGAAGAATTCGTGCTCGCAACGCTCGCTCTCTATTCTTTATTTACTCCTTATTCGTACCCAAAAGGAGGAAACGGCATCCTGTTACTAAGAATCCGCTGTCCGGGTTATCTACATTACATGCTGTATCTCATGCAGGGCCGTCTTAACCTATGGTGCAGGGTGTGCGAATAACCCGGGCGCCTCGATATCAGGGGCGCCGCGGGTTGCCCCACCACCAGGAAATTTCGAAGAAATTACCCGTTCGATAAGGAAGTTCCACATTGTATCATGATACTGACAAAAAACTCACTACCTCCAACTAAGTGAAAAAATTCTCGCTCGCTACGCTCGCGAGTAAATGACTGTCTGTACTGTATTTCTGATTATTTATTATTTTATTGACGCACCGAATCAACGAACACAAATGGCACTCGCTCTAATCACGGTTACTTTTTATTTATACGTACATAATTCCCAGCCTGATTTGTGAGTCTTCAAATAAATAATTTAAAAAAGTTCGCGCTCGCGGCTACTTGTTGCTTTACAATGTACTTAATCAGATGCTTTTGTGTCGTAGGCTCAAAAAATTTCCTGAGTTGAGTCTTCAAAAACAAAACAGTTTGCGCTTCCGACTGCTTGTTACTTTACAGCGTTTTTTAAAGCTTATGAACTTTTTGTGTACCAAAATTAAAAAAATTTGCGCGCTCGCTTGGCTCGCGCTAATTTTTGCAATTGCATTGTCCTCTCTCGCCTTTCTAACTTAAATCTGGCCAACAGTTTGAGCCTAAAATAATTTGGAAACATTTTTTTAAGTCCTTTACCTACCAAAAAGTGACTTTTGTTCGAACGTTCTTATTTATATTCCTTGTAATGTACTTCGATCAATATGTACTGCTCAAAATCTTTCAATAGATACATAGGTTGCGCTTGGGTGATGATTGCACCCAGGCGATACATGAGCTAGAGACGGCCCTGATATCATGAACCCTTACCAATAGTAAGGCAATTGAAGTTTTCACAGAAAATGTTTTACTGTTGCTGCAATAAAAAAAGTACGCGCCCTTTTCTGCGTACACAATACTTTTCAAACGTTTAGTATTCAACCTGAAAAAATTCTCGCGCTTGCTATGATCGCAATTTCTTGTATTTGTGCTGTATTTTTGTTATATAGCAAGAAAGCGTTTTCATCTACTTTTAGTCCTCGAACCGAAAAAAAATTTTTGCGCTCGCTTCGCTCGCGCTTGTTTCAACTTCGCATCTGTGATTATGTCCAAGAAATCGCGTTCGCTCAGCTCGGACCATTTTCTACATAAAAACAGTTTTTAACCTTAGTCCTCGACCTGAGCAAAAATTTTCGCGCTCGCTTCGCTCGCGCATTTTTGTTTGGCACGTGTGGGTAGTGTAGTTACTCTGCTCTGGCCATTTTCTACATGAAAACACTTTTCTTAACATTCGTAAAAATTTCGAGCTCGCTACGATCGCGCTTATTGTATTTATACTACTACTTTTAATATTAAAAGAAGTATACGCTACAATATAATATTTTTTGTGACTTGACCACGACTGTGTGACCCCCCCCCTGGCGCCGGAGCTGGATCCGCCCTTGCCGTCCACCAGACTGGGAAAGAGGTGTCTGCACAGGGTGTCTGCCTACAAAATCCGTCTGATGCCGTAGACGTAGGTACAGTGAGCTCAAAATATGCAGGGACGCAATACGTTGCTCGGATATTATCAAAAGGTTTGTTTGTTTGTTCAAAAGATTAACTTCTAGTGTCCATTCTAGTGTGATCCATTGTGTCTCGCAGATCAATGCGAGACACAATGGATTTTCTATTGTTCTCTAATTAGCGGCATTCAAGAGGTTAAAGTAAATTATATTATTGGGTTTGGATGAAGGCAAAATTAGCTTCACTTTAAAATCCTACAACAGCTGTTTTATAAAACACTTAGTACCGAATAACTAGAGTTTATTTTCCCCATTTAACTGGCTGGCACTTAAATTCATCTGGCATCCACACAAAGACCATTCTTAGAAGCACTTTGAAGTTTCGTCAAATTCATGAGTAGGTAGGTAGGTACCATAAATATGACGTTTATATTATTGAGAATAAACTTATCCCAGTAAGTAGCTGGAAAACGTCAAACGGAGCCAACATTAGTACATACAGTAGAATCCGGATATAACGACCTTCAAGGGACCGACGATACTATGTCGTACTAACCGGACGACGCACAAAACGGACGGATTATTTCTTAAGTACATAACTTAACTTGTACATACATACATAACTTACGAATACATATTATTATCTTTATCTTCTTACATAAAAATGAATTGATGTTAGTTAGTCTGACAAAAACTCCGGAATGGCTGGACTGATTTGGCTTATTTTGGTTTTAGAATGTATGTAGAGGTCCAGGGAAGGTTTAAACGATACGAACGCGGGGCGGGGGTACGAGTGCGTAGGTAAACAAAACATTGCGCGTGTGTCGTTTTAACCGGACGTATTATAATAAATATTGGTCGCTATAAGCAGTTGGTCGCTTAAACCGGAGTCGCACTAAACGGTTATATTGTCTTAGTACCTATATACGAAACCTAACTTGAGTAAAGATTATCGTCGCTAAAACCGATTAGTTGTTATAAGCGAAGTCGTTATATATGAATTCTACTGTACTTTATAATGGCAAAAGGCCAGAATTAGGTACTTACTGAGAAAATGCAATTGCATTTACGATGCTCTTGCGTCATTTCGTAGTTTACGGGCGTCGAATTTAATCTTTGTTTATTGGCTTATTATGAATGAGAATGTATTTAAAGCTTGCGTGGTTGAACTGCTTCCGTTGCCCACTCTAATCTGCCACCCTTTTCCCAACAGTGGCCGCAAAGAAACTGCAAACTACACATTGTGCAATGTATGGTAGACTGCACATCAGTGGTAACTGTCATGCACCTTAACTCAATAGTAATAAGTACGATATTCCTATAAAACTGTTACCACTGACCTGAAGTTGACTGTACCTACAGTCAAGTTCAGGTCAGTGGTAACAGTTTACAGGAAAATCGTACTTATTGCTGTTGAGTTAAGGTGCATGACAGTTACCACTGATGTGCGGTCTACTGTACAAGTCACAAATAAGTCCATCATGGGAACATGTAGTGAGCTTACTATGATCTGCCTTTAGGTACTTTTTGACACCTACCTACCGTGTAGATCTGAAGTATACCTACTGTCTCGGAATTTTGACGCATTTTGCATAACACCTTCAGAAATCCTTGACGAGAGTCACCCAAGCCTGTTCACCCTGGCTATTTATATATAAGTAGGTACCAAACAAAACTATATTTACCTGTAAGGAAAAGGGTCACTTCTAGGTACCTGAACAGCATATTATGACCAAAAGTGTTTAAGGAAAAGGGCCAAAACTTCCTCTGTTTGATTTAAAGGGCAACTGAATGAAAATAACTTGCAAATTATACAGACTTCCGGTATATCGTCACAAAAGCGACCTTGCTGAAACTTTGGTATTTTTAGCACGAAACCAACACGAGAATAATCAATAGTTCATGACTGCTAAATAGTTTGATAAATTGGTATTTTAATTACCCACTTTGTTCGGTAATTAGCAATAATTGGCAACACTGAAGTTTAAAAATAGGTATTCTTGTTAGTAGTAAATCAGATATTGTTTGTTTATGCACAATAACAACTTTACTTTATGTTTTAATATATTTATATTCGTAAATGTTGATTATACATAATCACCTATGTATTCATTCCGTTGTTCGGACATCTTAATACAAGACAAAAATAAAATCATGAGATACCTACGCAAAAGGATACAGTTAATAACATGTTAACGAAAGAAATATACCGTATGAATCTATAAGGCAAAAAGTCTGTAGGAAAAGTTTGAATTTGTTATAGTCATCGATCGTATTTAATCATTTATACAATAGAGTTAAAAATACATAACATAACAATAATTGAAAACCTCCTCTTTTTTGGGAAGTCGGTTAAAAAAGCCTTACAATGTGGCTAAGTTACAATTTTCAAAGAGATTCTTAAAATACGTACAAAATAGACACAATACAAAAGTAATTTTGAATACGAAGGTATGAAATCCCTGTTTTGTGTACGTATATTCAGGTATAAAAAAGATATAAAGTAAATATGCAATAATTACAAAACGATACTTAAATTACCTAAGCTACAATTAAGTACAACATTAAGTTTCATTGTACTCGACAAATATTTGTGTTAATTAAGTAAACTTATAACAATTTAAGTCCTTAAAAATAAGTATTCATGCAGTCCAATAGGACACGCATAAAAAAAAAGATTATTATATACCTGCCTGCTTATAGTTTTAAATTCGATAATTTCGAATATAATATATTTTTTTCATTTTGGAAGAGTACATTTTTGTCCTTTATAAGAAAGTTTTTTTTCTCTCGTAAAAACTACCTCGTAAATACTTACAACGTTGTCGAATCAAATCTTGTAGTTTGGCAACGTCGTATATAAATAAGTAATACAAAAAAACGGCAGATAAGGTTATCAAGGACAAGCTCAAGGCTTTACTAACTATAAATTATTAAGGCAAGCGTTAATACATTAAGATACACATAGGTACATTTTTACAAATAGTTTACATTGTTATAACATACACGAATCAAAAAACTTATACAAAAATAGATCCATAGACTTAATCGTCACAACCGCCGCCACCCGAATCACATCCACCCCCCGAGTCACACCCTCCCCCTGAGTCACAACCGCCACCCGTGTCACCCCCTCCTGAGTCACAACCCCCTCCCGAGTCGAATCCCCCTCCACTAGAGTGACAAGTATCGTGATGACTACTCGAATGATGAGTTCCTGAATCGTGATGACTGCTAGAGTGATGGGTACCCGAATCGTGATGACTGCTTGAGTGATGGGTACTCGAATCGTGATGGCCACTAAAGTGGTGCGTCCCCGAACCAACATAATCATCACTCGTATTATTCATCAAACCTTGGTCTGTTTCGTTAAAACCAGAATTCATATGGTCCACTTCAAGACTAGTTAAGGCCCAGTCATTGCTTCCAGAGTTTTTGTATCTACTGATGTAGTGTCTCTGGGTTTGCTTTCTTCTGTCTTGGGGTTTGTCTTCGCAGCAGTCGTTTAGGCAGTCAGCACAGCAGTTGCAGCAGCTGTCTGTGCACGCAGCTAGGACGTTATAGCACATAAACAAAGGAGTGCAGAGTAACCGACAGCATCCTTTTCTTCCGCTTGGATTGAGGCAGCAGTCTTCCTGAGCATGTTCGCTGTCAATCCTGTGTATCCTCGGAGTGTTATCAGCCGCCCCATTGCCCTCTTGTATAGCCGTCGGCTGATACGGCGATGTGGCCGATGGCTGAGCTGATATCACGTGAGACATTGTCCTTACAGTGCCTCGCTTAGCTTATTTTTCGTCTGTGGACCGCTCCCGACGCATGACGCAATCACTAGAAATATCCTGCCCCAAACTGAACGCAATTCACTCACTTAATGTTATTTAGGGCACAAACTATGTATACCCTTGCAGTTAACTCGCATGATTGAAAGTTGTTTTTATAAACTCCACCTTTTTCGTTGTTTATCACTGAATAATCACTTGTTTTTGTGATAAGTAGCCTTCAAACTTATTTATAAAGTCATTTTGTCCTTCAAACGTTACAATAAACAGTTGAAAACACGTATTTTTTAGTTAAGATTTGTTGTTAACGTGTTGTCTGATGCTCTGTTAAAATAACACTGTACGAAAATAGCCAGGGCACTGTTTAAACAAGTTATCGCGGCCGGCGGCACTCACATACAGGGGCCGTCGACTCTCGGTAATCACTAACTGCGAAACTGTATGAGTCATCGCGGAGAACAGAATTGTTTACTGTTTTACCATTTGTTAAGGGAGATATTGTGAAGTAGGAGCAACATAGACGCGTTTTACCCCTTTGTATATCGGAGTCCAGATATACGGGAGACACAATTGATGTTCTATTGTTCCATAATTAGTCACATAAATCCGGATTTGTAAATAAATTGAACTATTTTTCAGATCAGCACGTAGTGAGAGTAGGTATATCTTATTCATGTAGATACTTGGCGCAAAAATGTAGGAATATTAAATAACTCGGATAGAAAATGGATACTTAATAAAAAATATACCTACAAGTATTTTTTTTTCCTTCTTAATTATGTAACATCTCTGGATTGTTTTTAGCGTTACACAATATACCTAATTATTTCATTTAGTATCATTAAACTTGTACCAAATTGACACTAATTGCATTGTTAATCGGGAAAAATGTGGTAATTGAAATACAACGCTTGCAACACTGTTAGCTAAATGTCAAATTCAAGGTCATTATTATTATTGGTTGTTTACGTTTCGATTGTAAAACTTGAGGGCCCCAGAATATAAATGTAATTTATGATACTTATCGTCGATAAGTTATCGATGAATAAAACACAAAATTGTCTGGGGAATAAATTGATTAATCAATAAAGACAACTTCGAATAAGAAATGTCCAAATACGAGGTAGTCGTGGTGGCCTAGTGGGTAAAGAACCAACCTCTCAAGTTTGAGTGCGTGGGTTCGATTCCAGGTCAGGCAAGTACCAATGCAACTTTTTAAGTTTGTGTGTACTTTTTAAGTTTAGATAGTATCTTGGATACCAATGACTGTGTTTCAGAGGGCACGTTGATTGAACTGTAGGTCCTGGCTGTCATTTAAAATACTTGGTAGTCAGAAGCCAGTAAGTGTGACCAGTCTTACCAGGAAGTAGGTAGGCATAGGGTTGCCCGGGTAACTGTGTTGAGGAGGTCAGATAAGCAGTTGCTTCTTCTCTAAGCGTAAGCGTAAACGTAGATAGCGCTGATACTCAGCCGCAACCGGTTAGACTGGAAGCCGACCCCAACGTAGTTCGGTAAAGGCTCGGGAGACGAAATAAGAGATAGTCACTACTTCGAGGAGTTAAAAAAAATGACACAAATAGGCCTTCGTTTTCGGGAGTTAGGTAATAAAACAACAGTAGCACATTCACATTCAACTCAATGGATTTAATTTAGTAAAATACCTAAGAGTAGTAAATAACTGAATAGACAATAGGTATCAAACACAGAGTTCTTTGTAATACACCTACCATAGCAAACACTCGTAAATTAATGACGTAGGTAGTTAAGTAGACAGGTATTACAGTTTCTTTGAATTTATTATGATTCACATTAAGGTAGAATTCCGTGGATAGCGGCTACGACAGCCGCGCGCGGCTTACGACAGTCGTCGGCCGCGCGCGACAATAGTCAACCTATGAAAATGTATGGCACCGTTGCCGAGGTCCGCGACAGTCGCGCGCGGCCGACGAATTTCGTAAGCCGCGCGCGGCCGTATGCATCTCAACATGGTCTAGCACTTAGTAACATCTATATAATTTTAGTAAAACCAGAACTGAATTGTTTTTTATTTAGTCGGCAAAACTTCCTTTTGTTTTCATTACAATACAAATGCTTTTGAATCAGTATTGGGTAGTATCCTTCATCATTTCTACTTTTTAAAAATAGGGTCGATTGGTAATCTATTTTCATAATACAGCCACAGCAATACGTCATCCTCTTCTTCTTCAAGGATATCAATTAGCACTTCGACTAGAGGGAACGGACGAACAAAATCTACTAATTTCAACACAATGCCGCGCGCGGCTTACGAAATTCGTCGGCCGCGCGCGACTGTCGCTAGCCTCGGCAGCGGCGCCATACATTTTCATAGGTTGACTATTGTCGCGCGCGGCCGACGACTGTCGTAAGCCGCGCGCGGCTGCGTAAGCCGCGACCCACGGAATTCTACCTTAACGCTCATTCATTCAATCTTATTTTTATTAAGAACCTATGTACTTACGTATGCTAAGTTTTATATAAACTTGGCTAACACAGTATCCAAGTACATATCTACTTAGGTAGTTAGGTACTTGCTACATTAACCGTCTTACCACAAAAACTTTTAAACGTCAGTTTATGCCTTGTTTAAAAAAAAATTAAATTATGACGTTGACATATGGTTCGTTTTGCAGCCAAAATTTTATTAGATAAGTGTAAAACAGGGTTTAAAGTTTTTGTAGTAAGGCCCTAAATGTTTACATTGACAAAAAATAAATAGCTAAACATCTCATCTCAATCTTAGAAAATTATAAAAAAACTAAGTTATTTATTTATTTAATAGACAATTGATCAAAAACGAAAATGACGAAATCCTCAATCATCATAGCAAAATAGAAATAAATCTCTTTACAAACACAATTACAAAATGTGCTTTTTACAAAACATAAACAAAATCATCAAACCACATTTCTATTAATAATCGTAGCTCCCACCTCCGGTGTCACCCCCACTGGTTCCCGAATCAAACCCACCCCCACTAGTCCCCGAATCAAACCCACCACTAGTTCCCCCGTAATCACCACCACTGCTAAAATGGCTGGAACTTCCAGTGTCGTGGTGACTCGAGAAGTGAGAAGTAGTCTGATGAGAGCTTGAGAAATGAGTCGATGAGTCATTATGGGAAGATGAGTGATGAGTGGGTGACTCATGGTGGGAAGATGAGTGATGAGTTGGTGAGTCATGATGGGTAGATGAGTGGTGAGTGGGTTCTTGCTGGGTAGATGTGTGGTGGTGAGCACTTGAGTCGTGGTTTTTGGTGTCACTTAAGGCGTGGTGTCCACTTGAATCACCAGCTGAATCCTGGTGGTCAGTGGTCTTTTGATGGCCCACATTTGAGTCGTGATGAGCCTTTGAGTCGTGTTTGACACTCGAGTCTTTTTCATCTGAGTTTTCCCCAAAAACCATTTGGTAATCAGTTGGCTTTTGCTTGTCCGAGTCTTCATTACCACATGCATCTTGGTTCCCATTTGACTCCTGGTTCCCACATGAATCTTGACCGTCGCCTAAGTCAGGCTTACAATTTGAGTCCTGGTTATCATTAGCTTCTTCACAGTCGTCTGTCATACCCAAGTTGTCCTGCCCTTCATCGGAGTCCAGACCCTCGGTGTAAGTCACGTGGAAGTGCTCTCCTGAACGGATTCCGCCCCAATCATCATCGTTATTGTCATCGTTAAAGTCACAACTCCTTTTTTTAGAACACAGAGATCGGAAAAACGTGACCAGACAGCAGCCATGATGGATTTTGGGATTGCTTTCCGGGTCCTCAATTATTCCGTTGCCCTTATCCTGCATTGTTGTTGAGGACTTTCTTTTATTTTTGGAGCTTGATCACTACCAGGATAAATTCGATTTGTTTCTTTTTACACACTTAACTTTTGATTGCACATTTTACGACCGTTATTTATACGATTTTATCACTCATTCATGTTGGTATGTTATCACTGAATTATTTATAGATTCGATTAGGTACTGATAATGTTATTTTGTAATAATAAGCCGTGCTTAGAATAGCGTATTGTGTGGTACTGAGTTTCAGTCTGACTAGCGGGTCTTCGTCGCTATACTGAAATATATAAACATTTTATCATGACACACACATTGACACGCATACTGACTCATTAAACCAAAACAAGGAAGGAAAATATAGTAACTGAAATATATGTATTTTATTTCGCAATTAAAGTTATATTATTGATTGCCGCATGCCACAATAATGTTGGAAAAACTAATTTTCGAATGTCGCTTTCAACGGCTCATTTTGAAAGGGGATTTATCTACTATATGATATCTACGACTCATTATTTCGTATGTATAGTAGGATAAGGATAGGGAAGGCCGAAAGATAAGGCAGAACCAATGGTTTACTTGCTCTTTTCTTAATTAGGGTAGAATCGACTATTCTTTCTAAGGAGTTCAACCAACTACGCAGGACATATAAAGTGCAGGCGCATTTGCGGCAGAATCGACTACTTTCTAAGGATTTCAACCAACTGCGAAGGACATATTATCATTTACGCGAATACAGATAACTCTATTCCTTCACCCTCATAGCATAGACACGGCCGCAGGGTCTTTAGGCGTAGGACCGACATTAACGATGTCACTGATGCAAAGGTACCAACCACCAGAGGTTCACCACCAACTTCCAGAGAGTTCCAGCTGCTTTATGTAAGTTACTGAAAACCCGACCCGGAATCGAACCACAGACCCCGTGCAAAGTCGCCTTAGACAACTACTAAACCAACGAGACTGATTTAAATATGAACAGTGACAGTGACATCATTTAGCGGGAAAGGCTGTATGTTTCTGGGTCTTTTTATAGGAAATCATCAAATGACCCCTCCCGCTGTGGGTTAGCAGCGTGAGGGAGTAAGTGTCTGACTCTTAATGACTACAACGTCTACAACCCATCACATTCCTTCTGAAGCCCTTTATGTACCAGGGCCGCGGTAACTCTTTCCAACAATCCCGCAGCCCCGGCAGATATTTCCGGGTCTAAAATAAAGTTTAACTTATTTTTAGGTTTTCTCGGACTACGCTCACTACTTCTATCATCCACTTCCTCTAAATCTAGCTCCTGGAATCCCCGTTTTATTAATAACATACCAAGAACATCTTCGATTGACGTCATCTATTGAACTAACTATTGTGATTATATACCAACCAATACCAACTGCCATTTGAATACTAATATCCTCATTGTTATGTATATTATTTTGCAAATATTTTTCCTGTTAAAAATGGGTTACGACTAATTATTTGTGATCGTTAATTTATTGAAATTTGAATTAAAACGTGACCTTCGGCATGTTTGTTCATGTCCTTTGAACGACTATAGGTCATTGGTACACACGTACCCAGCGCCATTGCATATTTTGTCTGCTATTCATATAGAGCGGTTAGTGTTTAAAATACCGAGTGATGCGAAAGGCCGGATAATTTAGCATTTAACTAAAAGCTTTGTTTAAGTAAATGGGTATAGGAAACAGGGGAGGATAAGGCCATCAGCCTCCGAGCCTTTTTCCCAATTGGGGTAGGCTTCCAGTCTAACCGGATGTAGCTGAGTACCAGTGCTTACGTAGTTACAAGGAGCGACTGCCCCATCTGACCCCCTCAACCCAATACCCTTGGTTAGACTGGTGTCAGTCTTACGTGTCCATTTCGACCGCGCGGCCACCTCATAATTTTTGATGAAACTTTGCCAGGAATTAGTAGTAATTTGTTACTTTTCACTCCTCTTTTCCTGAATTTGTTACAAAAAAAACCAAGCCGCTATGACAAAGAACAGTTGGCCGCTAGAACCGCCACTTGCCGTAGTCATCGCCCGTGATTACTCAGAAACTATACAATGCAGATAGACGAATGATACATCAAAAGAAAGGTCTTAATTTGTTAAATTTGTTACAAAAATAAAAAAGGTCAAAACGTAGATATACAAAAAGTTATGCAATGTTAAGTTTTCAGGTTATGAGTAGGTAAGTATATCACCGTAGGCACCAAATTAATAGAGGCTAATGTGTATAGAAAATTAGTCTTTAATTTGTTACAGCGAAAAAAGACAAAAAAATACTAGAAAGCAGGTTCAATAATATGTTAGAGTCGATTTTAGTTGGCCGCGCGGACGGCAATATGCCTAAAATACAATTTCGTTTTTCTCGTTATTAAAAGTAGGTTTTAGCTTAATTAAAGTACTAGTCGATGGGTAACGTAACCTAGTTTGAATAAATATATCGAATTTAACTGCAGCATTCGTATTTTAGGAGATATTTACAAAAACACAGTGGTATGAAACTGTATGAGAGTAGGGTGTCCATGCATTTTCACATATTCGAAATTTTCGTTATTCACGTCTTATTTTTTTAGGGAGAGTGCATACTTTATAAAAATCAAAGTCACAAATAGATTAAAATTTCTTTATTTACAATCAACACAAAGGCAAACAAATCAATTGTTTGCCTTTGTGTTAACACAATGTGTCAAAAATGTGACACAGAGTTGAAAGGTGAACTTAAGCTAGGCGAGATCATAACATTTGATTTAAACGGAGCTGCAGACTCAGTTGTACTCACTGAATTGCCGATTACTCTTAGCATTAAGGATAATTATTATTTCTTAGTTGGTACTATAGAATTTATACCAGGCACAAAAATAGGCCACTATAAATGTCATTTTTTAAATAACAATAAATATTTTTGTTACGACGACAATTCTTTTAAAATTGAAATAAGTACCTCTAAGAAAATATGTCTACATTCTGTGTCACATATTTTCGTGTCAGTTAATTTATAAATATTATGTTAGTTTATGAAGATTTTATATTTATCTGGTTGTCTTTTATTACTTGATTTGTTTGCCTTTGTGTTGATTGTAAATAAAGAAATTTTAATCTATTTGTGACTTTGATTTTTATAAAGTATGCACTCTCCCTAAAAAAATAAGACGTGAATAACGAAAATTTCGAATATGTGAAAATGCATGGACACCCTACTCTCATACAGTTTCATACCACTGTGTTTCTGTAAATATCTCCTAAAATACGAATGCTGCAGTTAAATTCGATATATTTATTCAAACTAGGTTACGTTACCCATCGACTAGTACTTTAATTAAGCTAAAACCTACTTTTAATAACGAGAAAAACGAAATTGTATTTTAGGCATATTGCCGTCCGCGCGGCCAACTAAAATCGACTCTAACATATTATTGAACCTGCTTTCTAGTATTTTTTTGTCTTTTTTCGCTGTAACAAATTAAAGACTAATTTTCTATACACATTAGCCTCCATTAATTTGGTGCCTACGGTGATATACTTACCTACTCATAACCTGAAAACTTAACATTGCATAACTTTTTGTATATCTACGTTTTGACCTTTTTTATTTTTGTAACAAATTTAACAAATTAAGACCTTTCTTTTGATGTATCATTCGTCTATCTGCATTGTATAGTTTCTGAGTAATCACGGGCGATGACTACGGCAAGTGGCGGTTCTAGCGGCCACCTATTCTTTGTCATAGCGGCTTGGTTTTTTTTGTAACAAATTCAGGAAAAGAGGAGAGAAAAGTAACAAATTACTACTAATTCCTGGCAAAGTTTCATCAAAAATTATGAGGTGGCCGCGCGGTCGAAATGGACACAGTCTTACTGGCTTCTGACTACCCGTACCAAGGATGTTCAATGACAGCCGGGACCTACAGATTAACGTGTAACAGGGGAGGTTAAGGCCGTTAAGTTAAAAAAATAGTAGATTTTTTAAAAACAATTTGGAACTTCGAAATCCTATTCAAATCAAGATTTTATTACAAAAAGTTAAAAACCATTACGTGAAGCTATCATCTCTAAAACTGTTCCTAGAAAAATCTGGTTGTAACAAGATGTTTTCCTCCACGGTTTTAGATCAATATGTTAGCATTATAGCATTTTAATTGACGATTAATGACGGGAATAAACGGCCATTTTATTACCTAACAGCTGGCCTGCATCAATGTTTAATACTATTAAAACCACACTATAACTTTTTTAACTTTTTAATCAAGGTTTTTAGGCCAATCCAGAAATATATGTATCGGTAATAAAAATTGCAAAAAAAATGTGCAAACACCAGTAATTATAGTTCGACGTTTGCTACTCACTTTCACGCAAAAACTACTGATTAGATTTTGATTAAACTTTACAGTAATATAGCTTATGCATTAAAATAACATTTAGGCTACTTTTGATCCAGGTTCAGGAAGTAGATCCCTCAATAACGCGGGCAACATCATCATCATTATCCTCCGAACCTTTTTCCCAACTATGTTGGGGAAGGATGTAGCTGAGTGTAGGTACCAGTGTTTTACAAGGAGCGACTGCCCTATCTGACCTCCTCAACCCACTTACCTAGGCAATTCAATACCCGTTGGTAAGACTACTAGAATAAAAACCAGCATGTATTTTTCAAATATTTTATTTTATAAATTAAAAATATAATAACCTAATTAGACACGGGCCATGTACCAGTTATGTACAACGTTGGTACATGGCCCAGACTTAAAGACTTAATAAAATGGACAATATCTAACTATGTATATGACTTATTTTGTAAAATATAAAATGACTACCTGAATGCACTTAGAACATGGACATTTTAATTATTTGGACTTTTGGAAAATGTATGAAGTTCAAACTGCATATTCTTTTTCACTTTTTTTCGTTTTAAAATACTCAGTAGGTATTCGAAAACTATGAATGGAAGCTAAATATGACACAATTCTACAACATGAAAATTCGTGATTTTGAACTAAACTGGAAATATAAAAACGTTACTCAACTTTAAGTTACTGAAAAGATTTCAGTCGCAGAAAATCTAAGTGTGATAGAGAAATAATGTAATCCTTAAAGATGGGTTGCGTTTCAGTACTCGGCTGTAATTGACCATAATAATAAAACATACACAGAAAGATGATTATTATTATTTTATGAGAAATCGTTACGTTTGAAGGCTTCAAAAGACTTTATTTATAAGGACATAAGATACAAAATACAGTAACAAGTTTTATATTTATGTCTATTTCGTCGTTTCTCAATACTTTTAAGCACCAATGTTTATTCGAATTAACTTTCTACATTAAATGCTTATTTTTATGAAGCTAAGGAGATTGAAATATATTAACTTTTATTTTATATTGTCGTGTTGGCTCTTCTTACCATACAGACAGAATTATGTTGCTGGGGAGTTTGTCCCAACACTCTTTCTTCAAAGCAAAAATATATAGGAAGCGGTGAGGGGCGGGCTTTCCTGGGGGCTGTCTTTTGTAAACTTGACCTTCAAAAAGTTTTAATTTTTTACTTCAATCTTTATTTTTGAAAAAATCAAATCTTTGCGTTTTTATGTCCATATTACTGAATGGTTTTTCAAAGAAAGAATTGGAGTCACTATATATAATAGAATGCAGTATTGAACAGTTAAAACTATGAATGTGAAACATATTTAAAACCTGACATTAAATGGAAGTAATTTGATACTTAATCCCTTATTTAAATAAATAATTATAAGAAGATTCTACTTCAAAAGTCCATGAATTGTTAACTTTATCATAACTGCATATCTGCTACATTTATGATGATGATGTCCTCCTAGCCGATTTATCGGTCACGGCGGCTGTTCTTATATAAGGAGATCAGCCAGCTGCGCAGGACATATTATAGTGCACAAGCATTTGCGCAGACACAGGTGCACTCACTATTCCTTCGCTCTCATAACCCGATGGGACCGCAATCCGACACCACCGGAGCGAGATCACAAGCAGGACTGACATTTACATTTATCATGTCTAAATGGCTGGTTAAGGCGAATTTTGTATGGACTTTTAAAGTAGACAATATTAATAAAAAAAGGCATTAAATGCAACAATTCTTTACCTGTGTTATTTGCAATGTCATGATTAAAATCTTTTAAATCTAACTGCTGTATTGTGACACCAGAATTCAGAAAAAAGTAAATAACAGTAATACATATATTAATTGCCTTTTTTATATGTGCAATTCAGCAAATAATCTTTCACATTGATTGCTGTAAAATTATTTATTCAATTCTCATTATTCTGGTGTCAACTATAAATGGATTATTCAATTTTTCTTTTCTTCATAATTCTTTTGCACAACATTGGCACAAACTATCTAAATACAGTAGAATTCATATATAACGACTTCGCTTATAACAACTAATCGGTTTTAGCGACGATAATCTTTACTCAAGTTAGGTTTCGTATATAGGTACTAAGACAATATAACCGTTTAGTGCGACTCCGGTTTAAGCGACCAACTGCTTATAGCGACCAATATTTATTATAATACGTCCGGTTAAAACGACACATGCGCAATGTTTTGTTTACCTACGCACTCGCACCCCCGCCCCGCGTTCGTATCGTTTAAACCTTCCCTGGACCTCTACAAACATTCTAAAACCAAAATAAGCCAAATCGGTCCAGCCATTCCGGAGTTTTAGTCAGACTAACGAACAGCAATTCATTTTTATATATAAGAAGACTAGCTGACCCAACAAACTTCGTATCGTTTAAACCTTCCCTGGACCTCTACGAACATTTTAAAACCAAAATAAGCCAAATCGGTCCAGCTATTCTAGAGTTTTAGTGAGACTAACGAACATCAATTCATTTTTATATATAAGAAGAAGATAATAATGTGTATTCGTAAGTTATGTATGTAGGTACAAGTTATGTACTTAAGAAATAATCCGTCCGTTTTGTGCGTCGTCCGGTTAGTACGACATAGTATCGTCGGTCCCTTGAAGGTCGTTATATCCGGATTCTACTGTATATCTAATTCCACAGACTATTAATACCTAAGCCATATTTTATCTGTGCACTTTGTGTATTGCCAAGCGTAAAAAAATGAGAATTATAAATGATTGAGAGCTAAAAAAATATATATTATCTATAATAGCCACTAGCGCCATAATCGAAACTAAATAAAAGTAATTAGTCTCAAAATTATCCATTATTTGTTCTAGATAATATCAGTTATATATATTTTAAATAGCAACACAAATTCGATATCCCGGTGAACGAAATCACGAAAACTGAACGCAGATCGCCTTAATACGAATGTTATTAATTAAAATTATTGTTTTTTGAAAACATTTTTAATTACGACTATTAAGTCTAATTAGCAGTTCTGCAGTCTTATAAGCAATTAAGGCGATTGGTTGCTATTTACCGTCATTCTTTGGGTGTCGAAGGGGTGCTGTCTTCGGCTTTCCTTTTACTTCCAGCCGTTTGAGTCCTATTCTTGTCCGGCTTGTATTTCTCCCACTTTTTATGGTTGAGAAGGTCAAAATCTTCGCAATACTGAGCTATATCCCTTAGATAAGTGGATAAGTGTAGTAGTTCCCTATCCCTGTCCCTGTTGAGGTGAGCTTGCCTAAATGGTCGTATTTTAAGGCCACTTTTCGGATTCATTATGAAGTTTCGTCTAATATCGTCGAACATTATCGTATTTTTCGAACTGTATTGGGGATATTTGCCCCAAATTACGCCTAGTGGTTTTACCTGTAAGAAAAAACAATAAAATATTGTAAAATGGTTGACTCATCCTAGTAATGAGGTTCTATAGTACTTTTTAATAGTCTTTAGTTCCAATTGGTTAGTAATATCATAAAACTGAAGACGGTTTTTTATTTGTCTCAGGAACTACTGAACCCATTTGAAAAATTCTCACAGTATTAGATAACCCAAGTATCGAGGAAGGCAATTTATTGTTTATCCAGCTCCTGTTTCACCTGCGTTCCTTGGAAACTCATTCCTGAACCCAAATAAAATATAGCCTATGTTAACAGGGATAGTTATCGGCACGAATCTTGAGCTCTGACCTTCACCTGCGCAGAAGTAATTTATTGGGTCCCTTTTGTGGTATGAAGTGAGGCGCGGGGGCGAACTAAAGTGGTGATTGGCCCGCAGCGCATCGCGTCATAGCCGTCACTCGGGATTGGTTCTTTGTTAATAAATCACTTCTGCGCAGATGTAGGTCAGAGCTCAAGATTCGTGCCGATAACTATACCTTCATAATGGTGAAAAAAATTCAAATTGGTTTCAGAGCCATTTAACAAAAAAAACAAATATTTTCCTCATATTGTTACAGCAAAGAGTATGAATACTATACTTCTAAAATAAAAAGCAACTTACATCTATAGTCCCATATTTAGCCGTATGAACAGTGATCATAGCGAGATAGTCCAAGTAGAACATGATCTTATAGTCCTGATGGGTGGAGACTCCTAGTAGACGCATCTTCTCCTCGATCCACTTCATGCCGGTGGCAGACCAGATCACGATGTCGTAGTCTTCGTAAGCTGATGTTAGGAATTCGTGGAGGAAGGGACGCATTAGTTCGTAGCCTGGAAGGAATAATATGACTTTTTAACTGGTTGCAAGTAAAAATGACTGTTTTCTCTCCTTGGTTTTGCCAGTAGTGTTCTGGGTTGACCACTTCTTGTAACTGGGTAAAGTACAGCTTAAGGTACTTGGGGAAAGAGTAGCTTTTCAATGATGAAATTACTTATTGAATAAGGAAATAGGTTCATAGCGTTTGGTGTAAAAATAAATAAACAAAGAAATGTTTCTGAACTGAACCCAAACTTGTTCAGTTGACATAATTGTGCTGCATCAAAATTCTCATACAATCGAATACATAAGGAAAGATTCGGTCGTTACATGAGCAATTCACAAGTTCAGTCATTTAGGCTTCAGGCATGAATAAAATGGGGAACTTTATCCACCATATATTTTTCCCAGCTAAACACAGGCAGTCTTTCGAAGGACGATAGTCTTTTGTAAAATTGACCTTCAAAAAGTTCTGAATTACAAAAGCTATTAACTAACTTCACTACAATAGTTTGACTATGAAAACGTACCAGTCTCAGCAACAGAGCGATGATCGAACAGCGTATAATCAATGTCTAGCACGAGCAGCTTCTTGCCGGCGCGCGGCTCGTTCAGCACGTTGATCTTGTAGTCGCGGACGCGCTTGTTTATCTTAGCTAGGTAGATCTGGAATGGGAAATATTTTACGTTATTAAATGCTGTAGATAGAGAATATAATGTATTGTAAAAAATTTAATGTTGTTCTTTCAGTCTACATCAAGATAATTAACCATATTTTAATCAAAGTAGTTTGTAGTAGCGCTTGCACTTGTGTTCTGTGGGAATTATTTCACGTTAGGTACTGCATAAAAAGTAGCCTTCCTCGATTTACTTTAATGGGCTATCTAAAACTAATATTATTTCACCATGCATTTGATTTGTGAAGATAGCAATATTTATATTGGTGTAATAGTTTTAGTGACAGTGTGATCTTCGGATCGCTACTAAATATTAGAAAATGGGAATGTATATATGTTTCTTTCTCTTTCACGCAAACGTAACAAACATCAATGGATTTTGATGCAACTTGGCAGTAAATTAGTTTATAATCAAGCACTTTATGTAGTTATATCAGGAAACGGGTGTAACAAGTGTCATAAGCTATAATATAATACTAGTAGATATGAGGAAGGTCACATACCTCCTGATTCTCCACATCAACCTCTTCCTCCTCTATATCCAGATCGTTGACCACCTCATCGCCCACATCCGGCTTGGTCTGAGCCCCGGCTATCGCTTCCTCCAGGGATCCCATCATCATTATCTTGAGGTTCGGCTTCAGCTGCAGGTCTGATAGCGTGCAGTTGTCTGTTGCTACTTTACCTGGGGAAAGTTTTTTATACATAAGTATTAAGTATATTAAATTAGTCTTCAGTAAATTAGTATGAATCTGTATGTAAGTGTGATTTGTGTTGGAAGAAAAATTTGAATGAAATAATCTTTGCTAACGTTAAAAAATTACTTAACTGATTTGTAAAGTTCTGGTATGAATACAATCCCTGAGTAACATGGGGTACATTTTATCTGGGTATAGGATGCAGTTTCCACTAGGCACAGACCACAGGAAATAGAAAGCCATATATAAAAAAAAAATAAACATTTTTCACAGAATGCAGGTAAAACTGTGAAGAAATGATAATCAACATTATTTTGTATCTATTCTAATAACATAAATTCTTAAACCTGTCTTAACTTATTTGAAAACACAACAAAATAATTTATTAAGATCATTTACTACCTATTCATTTGCATAAATAACTGTAAAGTAAAAGGATGATGTAATCCCAGATTCTTGTTTTAAAACATGTTTGCTTGGTTTTCTCTTTAGAAAAAGTAGTAGTTATTTATTTAAGAAACTACCTCCTGCCCGCAGTTTTACCCTCATCTCAAGGAAACTATTTCTATTATCTACATAGCATGATGTTGTATGTAGGTATTTGTTTATAAATTATGGCATTACTCAGGTGTTTCTCCTATTGTTTTTCCTTACATTAAATTTAGGTATTTGTTGTTCATTCAAATCTATTACAAAAGTATGTATGTAGTCAATGGTTATGAGGAATTTTAAATTATTTTATTATACTATTTATTCTTTACAGTTAAATGACATTTATTACCCAAGTTTATCCTTTAGTAAAACACATGGGAAAATAAAAGTAGAACCTAAACTGATTTCTCTAACTGATGTCTCACCTCTTTGCTGATAGTTTCATTTTAAATTAAGAAAACATTGCCAGTGACACTTCAGCATTGTGTTTTGAACTCAGTTCCAAATTAATTAAGAATCGGCAAAACAAAATCTGTAATTAAGTCTCGAATAAACGTGTAATAATAAAGCCACATTTTTCTTTGTATTACAAAGAGCTAAGACGACCCACTGACCATATCATAAAACAAAACTTGAAGGAGGTATTTTCAAAGTGTGGTTAGAAAAACTACATTATCTACAAGTGTGCATGTTTTAACATGTTCAGTTATAAATACTCAGCAAAATGTAGGGCATTGTATGCGTTTCTCAGAAACAATGATTTACACGTTTCAACCGGTGTTATTACATAAATAAATGTTGGCGAAAACTTTTAGGTTTTAAAAGGAGTTTCAACACGAAAATTATTGGTTATATCATATAATATCTACGTAAATCTGTTCGCTTATGTTTAGAACTTGTAATAATGATTATAACCACGTTATAATTACCCTGAAATTTAACATTTAGCAGCTTTTGTCTCTCCGGTCGTACCCCCGTCGCATTTTCGATGGCGACTTTCAACATCGCCACGGAGTCTGAAGGCGAAAACTCCGGTATCTCGTATTCCTTGCCATTCCATTTTACACTTAGCTTTATAGGATTATCGTTTATATCACACATTTTAACTAATATTCAGAGAAACTGCGATAAACGTGACATATAAACAAAACAAATTTGACACGGCACTAGTGATGTGAAATTCTTACTATTTTGTGTACGTTTGATTGAACTAGTGATGTGTGTGTGTTACTATTTGGAAAAACATAAAAAATCGGCTAAGTTCGAGTTTCACTCGTGAACATGGCACCTTATATGGCATTATGTATAAAATGAATCACCTACATTTTTATTTTGTTTAAGTTTTTGTTTAATATTGACACCGATAAAACTCCGACCTCTCATACATTTCGTCGTAACAGGCAACTTTTCTGATTTTCTATGTACTTTCCTGGCTGACATAGCTATGTTTGTCCGTGCTGTGCACGAAGTCTCGGGTTCAATTCTCCGAAATAGCATTGTGGGTTTTAGAAACTCATAAAGCATCCCAGTGTCTCGGAGTTGGCGGTACTACGTACTACACTACATCCCTGTGCCTGGGAAGGCACGTAAACCCGGCTCTCCGAATGCTACTTAGAAGCAGTCGTTGTTATAGTTGAGAAAACTGACACTAGTGTAGTTTAATCACATAAGCTCTAGAGCTTTTAAGGTGATTTAAACCTGCAGCTCACACTATAAAAAGAAGTAGGAAGCGGGTGGAACCCCTGACAGAAGCTTATATAAAATAAAACTAAATCTGAAAATCATTTGCCGTTTTTATTAAGTACACCGTTGCATTTTACATTGTGATTAAATGACATCGTTATCCACTCGGCCTTTTTCCTGACTTTCTTTAATTACTTCCACTATAAACGATTCTGGTTCGAAGTCCGGATCCAACACCTTTGACTTGATAATTTGTTTGTAAATAAACGCAGACTTTCTTGGTGTACGCGTCTTTTCTGAGTTTGAGAAATCCACTTGGTAGAGTCCGAATTTGTCTCTGAAAAGCAGAAAGTAGGTTTTAATTATGGAAATTATAGTCCTCCTTTAATTGATTGCGTATCAAAAGTTCTAAGTTATCTAGTACAATAAGGATTATTAGGGCACTCGTGGCTAGATAACAGCCGCACGGATTGATCTTTCATAAAGAAAAGCAGCACTTGCCGCGGTCGGACCCAAAAGTTGGTATATCCAACATGAGATGAAGTTCTTCCACGTTTCAGAAGGCACATTAGTCTCGAAGGTCTCGGCTGTCATTTGCCCATCTGTGGCAGTCGTTACGAGTACTCACAGTATCAGATTGACCGTGTAAATGGATGTTGAAGAGGTCAGATAGGCAGTCGCTCCTTGTAAAGCTTTGGTACTCAGGTTAGGTTAGACTAGAGGCCGATGTACATAGTTGTGAAAAGGCTAAGCAGATGATAAATACTCACAAATATCCATGTCGCCACTCGAATGTATCGATGAGGGACCACATGCTGTAGCCTCTAATATCACAACCCTCGTTTATAGCATCCAACATTGCATTTAGATAATTTCTCATATATCTGATCCTGTCTTCATCGAGCAATCCCCCATCGTTAGGCCAACCATTAGCAGTGATGTAGACAGGTGGGTTGTCATATAACATCTTAATTTCCATAAATAGTTTGAAAAATCCCCATGGCACTTCCTGTTGAATAAATTAGGCGATTGTTTTAGTTTTCGATTCAATGATCATTCAACTACAAACTACAAAGACTATTATGGTAACATCATTGTCAGTTTAATTTACAAACATTGGGCATTGTGTTCACGAGCTACACAACCTTCTGACCTAAATCAATTCGACCGCAATTTTGTAGTTTTTCTGTCGAATGAAAATTTGCCTCTCCCCATGAGTTTGGCCTGCCTGGCACAGATGAGGGACAGATTCGTACGAGTATGCCTTAAGAGAACTCACCTGCAACCAGCCAGAATGTGACTGCGTCCACGAAGGATCCTTCACCAGTACAGCACCCATATCATCCATATAAGAAGGCGTAGGGTACATGCCGTCTAAAGATGCATCTCTGTATGTCAGCTTCGTTGTAAACGCATTCACACCTAAAAAGTCTGCTGACCCTTTCAGCATTGCGATTTCTTTGGGCGATAGCACTGGTAGCCGGGATCTGGGATAGCCCTGTTCAGCGCTCTTAACTGAAACGCTCTTCCTCACATCTTCTGGAAAGTTCCCGTTTTTTGAAAATATTGGATTAGCGTATAGACCCCACTACAACAGAAAATATTTCATTATAATCATAACACTTGTTGACTAGATCTCAAAGAATTTGATTACTTACTTCGAATTGTCTAGCATCATAAGCAGCTTGGTGATCTTCAGAAGTGTCAGATGCAGCCTCATACCACACGAAACCAAGAGATATACCAACTGAGCCGTTTTGAATCTTCCTATACTGCTCGTCATAGATATGATACGCCTTAGCATGAGCGATGAGTACGTTGCGAGCACACAAGTACTCAGCGACGCCAGTAATGTTCAAGAATGGAGCTTGAGTGTCGGAGCCATATCCTTTTGCGCATATCTCCTTGGGATCATTAATCGTGATCCAATACCTGACTTTCTCACCCAATCTTTCAAACAAGAACTTCGCGTAATCTGTGTACCACTCAATGATTAATGGATTAGTCCATCCTCCTAATTTTTGCAAGTTATATGGCAGATCCCAATGGTATATTGTCACCATTGGGGTGATGTTTTTGGATAACAGGTCATCTATCAAATCGTTGTAGTAATCAATGCCGTATTGGTTTATTTTATCGCCGAATCCATTGGGTAGGACTCTGGGCCAGGATATGGAGAACCTGTAGAAGTCCAGGCCCAAGTCTGCAGCCGCTCTGACGTCCTGATGGAATTTGTGGTAGGAGTCCGCCGACACATCGCCCGTACTATCGTCTTTGATGGGAGAAGGATGTTTGTGACAGGCTACGTCCCATATCGAAACGGCTTTACCTAAAAATTATCTTAAATATTAGTTAAGTGCAGATGCCATATACAAGCGAAGAAGTGGGTTGGCTAGGGTTTTGTTATTCGCCAATCGGCTTTGGTAAGTGCTTGAAAGGGAATAAAAGATATATGTACCTATAGAGATTGTGGCTTTGGGTGGCAAAATAAGTTATAAATAAGTGTTAAGTTTATGGAATAAACCAAGGACTGAAGAGCTACAAGACAACCGAACAGGGATTTTGCAGATTTGAAAATAAATTAAGTATGGAAAATACCAGAACTTATTTCATAGGCCACTACAGAAATCTTACCATCTTCGTGCCAAGCTCCTTCAACCTGATAGGCAGATGTGGAAGCTCCAAATATAAAGTCAGGTGGAAACTTTCGCGTTTTACTCTTGCTTTCAACTGTATGGCTTGTGACGAGGAAGACGACACTGCGGACAGAGAAAATGAAAGAAGTACCCAAAGGAAATGTGCTATGGTTAACTTTAGCAAAACTTGGCTTCAGACTGTTAGGGTGTCAGTTTATCTCTGCTAAATTGCTAGAAAATTCTTAATTACCACTTACTGCTTTATGATAATTTATAAAATACTTACACCTAAGTTCACAGACATAGTCAGTTTTTTTTTTAAAACAGCTGTGTAGGTAATGGATTACTGTAAATTTTCACGTTCAATTTTCAAAGTTAACAGTTGTTTTAAGAATAAAGGAAGTTAATCTACCAAAAATTGCTAACTGACAATGAGTAAATAAATAAAAAATATATAAATACATTACCAGAGCAGCGTCGCGTGGTTGTTCATGGTTCCGAAGCAGGCCACTTACTGAGGCAATGTCTAAGACCTACTCACTCTAGGAACATGAGTACTATTCTGCAATACGCATTCATTAGATTCCCAGTTTATTTATCGTGGGAATTGTTTATACTTTGCGTTTGATTTCAATGGGTAAATAAACTATTCAGCATTTGACCGGGTGTGAATAATATTTATAAAGATATCACAAACAATCCTACAACTTCAGTGTACGTACCAAAATTGACGTAGTAAATATTAAGTAATCTGTGCAGAAACGGTATACTAGAGTGTCCGAGAAAGAACATAGGCCAGGTACTTTATATCCGGGTGTAAGAAGTATATCTTCGGGACGAGGAACTGCGGGAAACCACCAGTAATTTATAATTTCGACTTTAACTTCGAGTCAGAGTGTTAGGCAGAAGGGATGAAGAAAATGTGTGGTGTCACATGGCATATAATGCTGAGGATTTTAGATCAAGTCGAAATTTTTTGTTGGAACTTGTCTATTCGATTAAGTAGCACTTTTTCACGTCAGTAGCATCAAGGATAGCACCCCCAAACGCCCCCCTTTCACTGCGATTTGAGGAAGGTCTTGAGCATGACCGTGAATGGATAAAGAGGAATGGGACGACCAAATACACACTTTTACTTGTGAATTGACGAAACTTTGGGCAGATTGATGAAGATGATAGCATATAAAATAAATTAACGTTCCTATAGGCTTCCTTTATCAAGGGTACGTAAAGTAGATCCCTCGGAACAGGAGCGAAATCGAAGGGAAAAGATAATGGTAATACAATTATATTCGAATAAACTATGAATATAAAGTTTAAAAATCAAAGTCGAAAGATTTGTTTCAGAATCAACCTCTAACAAGTTTGTTTGAAAACTATAGAAAAAACAATAACTGATTCTATGATACATAATAATCGGAACAGTCAGTATGTATTGCTTCCACCTTATTAATGGCACGTCGTCAGAGGTTGAATGGTTTGTTTGATCTTTATGCTTGACTCACAGGTGTCTAGACTGAGGGTGCATGTAGCTGGAGCAAGTTAACATGCGCAAGTGACAAGAGCACCCGTATTTCCCGCGTAGATCCCCTTGAAATACATATAGAGAGTTACTACCTTACACCTACTATAATAGGTACCAATTGCTATACTAGTGGTTTTGAAATAATCGTCATCTAAAGTGCCATTCTGATACCAGGATGGCTGTTCTGACGATCATAGTGTTCTGACTTGGCATTTACCAGAGTCACAATATTTGGGTATCTTCTTCAAACACCTTGATGAAACTACTATAGGGGGATGTATAAATTAAAGCCTAAAAATAGAGAAAAAAAACTTTACTTGTCATCAAAAAATAACAATCATAATCACAGCATAATTTAGCACAATACCAAACAACTGACATAACCAACACACTTGGATAATAAGTATAAAAAACTTTGTTATTTTACTGAATATTTTGAAAGGAATAAAATTTTCCTATTCCATTAGTTTCGTATAAGTTTGCTTTATTTTTCGTGCTCGTTTCTATCTTCTTACTACTATATTAATTTTCTTGGAGAATTGTATTTTACGTAATGCCTGGAAAATAAAAAAGGTACCTAAATATAGTTAAATCTTTATTTATCTATTCCTTTCTTACATATATAGTTAAAGTTCCACCATTTAACTATAACGATAACCAAACCATAACCAGCCATATACTTGCAGCCCATTGGTCAAATCGCCAAATATGACAGCTGAAAATGGTTTGGAACTTTATAGTGAAATGGCACAACACACCATTAGTGCTTTCCGTGAAATGAAAGATGAATGATGAATGAGGATAAATGATGGTCGTGTCGGATTACGAGAGTGAAGGAATAGTGAGTGCACCTGTGTCTGCGCAAATGCTCGTGCACTATAATATGTCGTGCGCAGCTGGCTGATCTCCTTAAATGAGAACAACCGCGGTGGCCGAAATCGGCCGTGGACGCTATTAATAAAATGACTAGAGTGAGAAAATTCGTTAACTTTGATTTTAAAAGAAGAACCTATACCTACCGATTATGATGAATAAAATTAAATGATATGGGGATAGGTCCTTTTTAATGGAAAATGCAGGAAATGATATGAGGATATGTGGTTTTATAGGGTAAATAATATTTTTCATATAATATAACATGATACCTGTTGGAGTAGCAATGAGCGTAGGGTCTTCGGCGAGGAGAATCAGATGTCTTAGTGGACTCCGTATGACGTTTCCGCGGGGACACCTGAAAACGATAAAACAGCGAATTTAGGATTTAAAAGGTTTGCTTTTATTTATCCATTATTTTCCATACAACGCTTTACAAAAAATGCGAAGGCTTACAAAGACATAAAAAAGTCGAGGAAAGAGGGGAAATCGAAAAATATGAGAACCTCGAAATTTTGCCGTTACCTGTCTTCTAGGAGAGTAGCATTCATCAAGCCTCTTCGTTTTGCGATGGTGATCTGTGAAATTACAAGCAATGAGATATTTAATTGAATAAACCAATTTTGGTACCTACACAGTCTGGAGTTTTAGAAGACCATAGGCAACTTTTTATCCAGGTCTGGAAAGAACAGGATGCGGGAAGAAAGTTCAAACTCACTTCTCCGGCTTCCCAAAGGCGATCTGGCCTTCTCTCTGTCCTGATATTTTGGCATCTGAGCGAAATAGTCCCCTTGAGGTATCCGGAAGTTGTAGGCGAATAGTTCGTTGTAGTATTTCTGACTCTGAAAACATTTTAATCAGTTTCGGAAGGCACCTCAAATTCTTATTTTTCGTTAGGTATATCGATGATAATAATTATCTTACCTCTAAAAGGTACCGAGATGGTGACATGATGTCATTCATTCCAGGGAGTAGACCTGTAGAGGGAAAACTTGTCTCGTCACAATGTAAAATATGTATATAATCCAAAACATCAAGCCAACATTATTTGTAAAGAATCTTTGATTGTTCTCGTCCAAGCTATCGTTTTATTTCTGAGATTGAATAAAGAAGTAAAGGTTTAGCGAGATAACTGCCTAGTTCATTCCATTTAGCGTTTATAAGCAAGGTCACTAAACTGCGTAAGATCCAGTCATTTAGACCCTGTGTTTAGACTCACTTATGTCTTAAAATAGACGCCAGAACGCAGTCCTAATAAGCGCCATGTGTACAAGAGATTTTTGCAAATTTTTTTCTGAATTTCGTATTGAAGGAACTTATTTTTTAGCTTCACAATACTGAAGCATCCTAAAAGTAACAAAAATGCAAAATCATGCAGTACTCTCTAGATTTCCTATATAATTTTTATGTATGTACCTAATTGATTGAATTATTTATTAGGGGATGGTCTGTCGGAAGTGTAAATTCTTTTATAATGTGTAGGTACATTGCTCACCGGCCGGTATAATCTGTGTCCTGCTTCTAAAAGTAACAATCCTACCGTCCGTAGTCACTCCACAATTCTTCCTCTTCCTCTTAACTTCCTTCAACTCTTTCGACTCTTTCAACTCCTTCATGTCTTTCAAATCTTTCTTCTCAATAGTGTTGTACCCTTGTTTCTTTTCTAGAAGTATTTCATCATTGCCTCTTCTTTCAACTAGAGGGCTCCACCAGTCATTAGTGATGGTGCCTGTATCACAAAGTCTAGTTTTGTCTGTAAGTGTCGCTTGGTTGGTTTTGGTAACGACTTTAACCCTGAATTTTCTTCGTCTTGGTGAATCATCGTAGTCGACGGCGGCTAGGCTACAAATGGTCGTGTCTGTTTTGGTTTCATCGCTTCTGTATGAAATGGAGCCGTATGAAGTATCATCAGTTATAGTTTCTGTTAGCATGTAGCTGTCTTCAATCGCATCTTCTACTGTATCGCTAGCTGTAAATAAATCTCGTTTTAAATAGATACTTAGATTACATTTCCTCACCGCTGCTAAACCACAGCGGGAGGAGGCATTTGATGATTTCCCATTAAATATACCTGCTCCGTTCCGCCGTGGGTTTAAAAAATGGGTTGGGGTCTGGGTAGAGGAGATAAGATTTTCTCCAACGTAAATATTTGCAAACTTCATGGTTACAGGTTTTGATTTCTTTTCTTCAGAAAATAACTTACGTTTTAACACACATAGGCTGCTTTCGAGGGATAATTTTTCACTTCGGTCTATTAGCACATTGGTGTCAGAATCTAAATCAAAAAGAAAATAATAGGAAAATATGATGTAATTTACAATAAATTATGTTAAAATATATAATTGAATACATTACTAACTTTTTGTAAAAAATCAAAAACTAATCTATAAAAAACCGGTCAAGTGCGAGTGAGACTCGCGTACCGAGGGTTCCGTACGTACCTGTTCATTACGAAAGGGGTAAGTAAGTTAAAAACGGCTGTATCTTTTATTGCGTTGGCTTAGAAGTTCCATCTCCAGGGGACAGCAGTATTTGTAATATATTCCAGCTTGAAACCCCCACGAGCTCCTGAGAAAAAGGGTCTTGACTGACAGACATTCAGATGGACGGACAACAAAGTGATTCTATAAGGGTTCCGTTTTTAGGGTTCCGTACCCAAAGGGTAAAACGGGACCCTGTTACATAGACTTCGCTGTCCATCTGTCCGTCCGTCTGTCAAGGGACTGTATCTCATGAACATAATAGCTAGCTATTAGCTGAAATTTTTACAGATGATGTATTTCTGTTCTCTGTAGCAACAACTTCTGATAGTATATATTTTAAGGGGTACGGAAACCCTTAGCGCGAGTCCGACTCGCACTTGGCCGGTTTTTCCCTTTCGGGGTACGGAACCCTAAAAAACCCTAAACCCTAAATATAAGTTTTTGTGTGATTACCAATTCTTTTCTTTGCATAAAGCTTGCGGTTAGGATAATGCGTACCTTTATGTGCCATCTCTGTAAATACAAAACATTATATTAACCTTAAAGAATATTCTTTATGCATTCAACACCCAAAAAGCAGCAGAGCAATAAATTGGTTTGTAGGTTTAATCACCTAACAAGCCCTAGAGCCAGTTTTCTCAAATCTACCAGACGGCCTCTGAAGTGGAATTGTAACACTGGCGAGGACTTGAGAAATTCCAGGTCAGCTTTCAATACCCTCCCAAGCACGGGCTGTAAAGTAAAGCCACCAGATCCAGGCTGGTTTTTAAAGTTTCTAAAACTCAAATTGATTTTAACAAGACCCAGGAATCGAACCCGAGACCCAGCCGTTTGTGACTATTGCAACTTTTATTACGAACTAGTTGACCCAACAAACTTCGTATCGTTTAAACCTTCCCCGGACCTCTAAAAACATTTTAAAACCAAAATTAACCAAATCGGTCCAGCCATTCTCGAGTTTTAGTGAGACTAACGAACAGCAATTCATTTTTATATATAAGAAGAAGAAAGTAAAAACCTATCTTATACTCAGTTGTGTGATTTAACTTCTATTCATTCCAGTAATTAACTGGCAAAAAGATCTGACAGCAAAAATCTACTTTTGCACTTACAGTTACAGTATTTTTATCGTCCCACTGCTGGGCACAGGCCTCCTCTCACACGGAGAAGGATTGAGCATTAATCGATCTCACTCAATCTTTTGCACTTAGGTACACCTAACAAAGGATTTAAACACATCTTACGTCTATGTTGAATCTTCTTATTGGCCATTCGAGTTTTCGAGTCACTCATCCCGTAGAAATTACCAGAGCTGACCATGACAGCTGTGGTCGTAATATCCAAATCAGTTGCCGAGTGCTGGGTTGCACAAGTGCATAGTTGTGCTCCCCTAGTAGCGCTGCTTTGCGCCGATGCATCTGGACATGAAAATATATAGGTTAAGGTACATATTAACGGAGAGTTACACCTTTCAACTATAACGATAACCGAACCGCTATTAAATCAAAAATAGTTTATTAAAACTTGGCTGCAAGACAGCGCTTTGAACGTCAGGAATTTAGAAAAGACAGCCCCCGAAACGCACACCCTTCACCACTTCCTATGTGTTTTTGCTGGGAAGAAGTGGCGCAACAAACTCCTCAGCAACGCATGTCTGTCTGTAGGTTAGAAGAACCTTAAACATTGTTTTTGTTATATAAATTTGTATACAATGTAATTATTTATATTACAGTATAGGACAATATGCAGTATCAGTTGTCATATCCCCGATTTGACCAATGAGTGAGGAATTTCAAGGCAATGGTTTGGTTATCGTTATAGTTAAACGGCGCAAACCACCCATAATGTCTTCTATACCTACGGCCACGGCAACTATTCTAAAAGCATCAGGGCGGGACATATTATAGTGCACAGTCGTTTGCGCATTTGGCATAACTACAGAGGCAGGAAAGATGAGCGAGAATCCCATAAGACAGGTAGGTCAGGCGTCTGTTTCTAGGTCAAATACGTAATTTTGGCATTACCAAAACGATCAGTTACGGGTGAGCTAACGAGGTTTTAAGGTCCTTTGACACGTCTGTCAATGATTTTGGGTACCGATTAAAAAAATTGTGGGTTCCAAAGAAGGCGTATAAGGGCGGAGACAGTAACATTCCTCGTCAACCGACCACCCGCAATTTTGGCGCGCTACTTTCTTAGGAGATTTTCCGATATGACACCTTCGCTCGTCATTTTCTTCTCCATAAGCATAAAACTGTTATGCCTCCTCTACAGTTCTCGCGAAGTTGACCGAAGTAAGAAGAATGTGAGAGTGAGGAATGAAACTTTGTCCAACTTTATCTCGCTTTAAATGACCTTCAGACTCCAGTTGTTGTGACTTTCTGCGCCTGAATCAAGGGGTCTAGTGTCGCACTTCATCTTACTTCGTCCAACTTTTATGTGCACTATATACGTGAAGGAACTACATATATAGTGCAGAGCTATGTACATTAAAGCAACACAGTTTGTAAGTATACGTAAGATGTAGATAGTTATTGAAGTAGACCCCAGCACATCAACCGTTCTAAAAATAACACCCAATCAACAGAAACAGCCTTTTATCGTCCCACTGCTGGGCACAGGCCTCCTCTCACACGGAGAAGGATTGAGCGTTAATCACCAGGTTTGCTCAATGCGGGTCGGTGATATTCCAGACTTTATAGTCCAAGTTTCCTCGAGATGTTTCCCTTCACCCTTTTTCAACATTGAACCTTTTAGAGATACTCGTAAGTTGAGAACCTATAAATGTTTGAAAGATTATAGTAGCTTGATGTGCTCGCGTCTGTACAGAAGTAATTGGATTTACTGCAAAGACACTTCAGGGATCCAACGGCTTTGCTCCTAGGACTTGCTTTTCTGATTGGTTTCCTCTTCCTTGCTTGCTTTGCATCGGCCTTATCGTACTGACTTTCCTTATTGCAGAACTTATTGGGGCAGTCACCAGCTTGACAGCCCCTTAAATAAAAAATCGTGCACGCAAGTTTATTAGATTACTTTTTCGACAAGCAAAGAAATAATGGAAGAGTTAATGTGAAAGATGATAAAGCTGGAAATAATATTACTTGTGGGAGTATGTCAGAGGTTAGGGACGAGCAGACATATTTTTTCTAGATTTCTGTTCGATCAGTCTAAGAAATACTCGGAATAATTGGTCCGAATGCGAACGAGATAACTATATATGCGGCTGGTTGACTCGTCCCGTGCTCTAAAGGCTTTTTATTTCTCTAGACATAAAAAACTTTGTACAGGAATCTCTTTACGGTTTTTACTAACTTTTGTTTTTCTTACATAATTTTTTAAGGCTTTGTCAACAAGATAAAAAGTGCAATACATGTAATGAAGCTTTAATTTTAATGGAGCTTTGTGCAAATAGGCGGTATATTGAATGGACAAATAATGGATGATCCATAAGGGATTACCTGAGTACCTACAGTCAGCAAGAAGTAATCTTACTGACTGTAGGTAATAAAATAGAAATATATCTATGGATCTACTAACCCGGTTGTAGTCTCAGGTATAGCATGCATTCCAATGCTCACTAGAAACAATGAAAAATAATACAATAAACAAATTAAAAAGATATAGTTAAAAAAACAAAAAAAAAAACACGCTTTTTGTAACAATTCTTAGCTAGTCATGTAGTATTGTCATCAGAACTCAGAGCGTGTGCAAAATTTGATCCTAATCGAAGGCCGGGAAGTGGGTCAAATTAAGATTCCAAGATTTTCTCACATACATAGTCACAAGTGAAGCTAATATATAAGCGTGTTAAAAAGACATTAGTCACGTGTTTATGGAAACTTCCTCCTCCATACAAAAATTTCCAAAACACGTAACGAACGTCTGCGTAACTTTTTTTTATCGTATGTATATTATTTGAGGGTAAGCTGATATCATTAACTAAATGTTCACTAAAGGTATAAGGATTTATATTTATTTTACAAAAAATATTGTAATCTCAAGAAAATCGGATTACTGAATGAACTTAACAGTCGGTAGACACCATTTTTCTATAACGATACGAACCATCGTCGATTTGATCAATGGGCGATAATTTCTCGTCTGGATATCGTTATAGTTAAATGGTGCAACTTACCCTATGCTTTCTATATCAAAACACTAACCTTTTTTAGCCATTGTCTCCCTGAGTTCTGCCATCATTTTCTCCCGTTCTCTCTTAAAACACTCTTTAAGGTCTTGCCTTTCTGCTACACAGACAGAACTTCTCTTTTCAAGATTGTCAAGCTTTTTTTTCTGTTCTTCTATCTTCTGGTCTAATAGCCTCTGTTCTTCTGCCCTCCATTTTTCTAACTCCTTCTCCCTCTCACACCTCTCCTTCTCCCTTTGTAACCTCTGCCTCTCCCTCTCAAACTCTTGCCTCTCCCTCTCTAACCTCCGCTCTTCTTCCTCCCTTTCCCTCTGTAACCTTTGTTCTTCAGCTTCCCTTTCTATTTCTGAGTCATCTAATTGTGTCTCATTGTCTCTACAACACTGAGTTTGAACGGCCTCTGGCTTCGCAGGTCTGCATGATCTTTCTGTTTGTGTAACACAAGTTTTTCTCATTTCACACGTCTTCTTAGGTCTTTTTGGTTTCCTCGGTTTCGGCGGTTTCGGCGGTTTTGGCGGTTTTGGCTTTCTTTCTTTGCATTTTTTCTTTTTATTTGGACAAGTTTCGATGGTACAAGACGGACCAAATAAGGAGGAGCAGAAATTCTTCATCAACCCGAGTGGGTTTTTGCACCTAGATAAATGTTATGTGGTAATATAAATTTGTAATTCAGCGCCATAAAAATACTACACACATGATTAAAGTGCTTACCCTGACTCCGATAAACATCTGTAAAACAAATACAAATTTTGTACGAAAATAAAAAATGATATAAAAAAAAACTGATGAAGATGGTGTGTAATTTTGTAAACCAAAACAAGCAATAGATGGATTTCTTGAAAGACAATATGAATGAAACGTAAAGATAGTAAGACAACAAATAAAGAATGCTAAACGTAAAGCATTAAGGCTGTGTTCAAACCATACTGGTTGTCAGCCGCCGAATATGAGCAAACGTTACACAGGTTATTGTATTTTCATACACATTCACTTTTGCAGTTTGGTTTGAATGCAGCCTTAACGCCAATTTTTTTGCAGGAGTATTTCATATACTTACTGTTTGACATGAGCCCATTTCTTCTGCAGATCATCGTAAGCTCCACATTTGCAGCGTTTGGAAACCTTCTTCTTAGTTTTGGAACATCGAGAAATGACTGTGGAGGAGGTAAAATGCATTGGTTGTTAAACTTCACATAGGCCTGCTTTGGCGTATTCTGGGTTTCAGAATCTTTTGTTCTAAGTATGAGAAGAGGTCTTGTCTCACAAGTTTTAGTACTGATTGTTGACGAGTTTTTGGCTCAGTTTTGCTGTACTAAAACCCAAGAAGCCATAAAGCCTGTTGGTAACATCCATTTTAAAGACGGGATCCGTTGACCTAAGCTAAAAGACATTCTATGGGGGCTCGAAGAGTTTTGTTGCAGAGTTCTAAAAAATATAACCCAGTCTATGGAGGGATAAATTCTACGAATTAAAATTAAAAATATATTTAAACACAATTTCGAAGGTACATCATTAAGGTATACTCACTTAATTCTGATCCCAGTAAGTTGTCGCTAAATGCAAATTTGGAAGTCGCAATGAACTCGGAGGGGTCCTAGAAAAGATATCATCCTATATACTACTAATAACAAATAAATGGTTTTCCGTTAGGCATCAAGGGACTGATTCAGAAGGCAGTAACATACTCCTTGATATATTGTGAGCGCGTATTGTGAGGAGGTTTCTGTCTCTGGGACCCTAACCACCGGTACCTTGGACCCTGTGCTCGATATCAGTGGCCATCTATTTTTTATACATTTTTTTTGTTTTTGAATTTAATATTTAAAAATGAAAAAAATATGTTGTGAAATTAATAAATGAACTTCCAATAATGGTTTTATATACCTATTCTGTTTTTTTTTTTGTGAAAATTCAACTGCAAAAATTTTGTTGATAAATCTGTGTTGAAATAATATGTTCTTGTTCTTACCTCTGCAAAATCATTTGAGAAATTTTCATTTTTGAATAACATGTCAGTGGCCATGACGCTGAAAACCAATATAATCAATTAATTGCCATTGCAAACAATAAATAATTTCCCTAATCGAAAGGTATAAATAAATATCTCGACATTTTCATTAGTAACATGTAGGTATAAATATATTAATAGTTTTAAATACTAAAAAACACGCTAGTCATGTAGTCTCACCAGAATTTAGAGCGTGTGCTTTAATCCTAATTGAAGACCGGGAAGTGGGTCAAATTAGGATTCCAAGATTTTCTCACGTACTTACATAGTCAGTTACAAGTGAAGCTAATATTTAAAGCGTGTTAAAAATAATCAATTTCATTCCACTTACTCAGAGTTTTGAGTCAGTTCTTTAGTGAACTGCCGATAGAAACTAGCTCGTTTTGATAAGCAAATTGAAGTTTCTGTAAAAGAAAAACATCTTTATATAGGTGTCGAATGTAGATGGACGAAGGGGTGGAGACCAAGGAAAAGATAGATTGGTACTTGTAAGAGGACATAAATAAGAAGGAGTGGATGTTAGTATGCCGACTGACGATGATGATGATTAATCGGTCACGGCGGCTGCGGCTGTTCTTAATATAAGGAGATTAGCCAAGCCAACTGTGCAGGACATATTATAGTGCTCAAACATTTGCGTAGACACAGGTGCACTCACTATTCCTTTACTCTCATAGCCCGACGGGACAGCAATCCGATACGACTGTAGAGAGATCAGGCGCAGGACCGACATTAACGTGCTCTCCGATGCACGGGTGTATCAATTACCAACTTCCGAATTCCAGGCTGCTTTCTGAAAGTTTCTAAAGCCCAGAAATCGATATCGGCCCGACCCGGGAATCGCACCCGAGACCTAGTGGATAGCGAGTGAGTAGTCGAGCTTTTGGCCAACTAGACCAACGAGGCTGTTATGACAACTGATAAAGAAAAATGGAAGCGGAAAATATATAGTGAGATGATTTGACAAGGCCTACAATTTATGTATTAGGTATGTTTATTGATTTCTGACACTTACGCCAATATTAGACATTTAAATAAAACTACTTTCACGGATAAGCATGGATGCTAGATGTAAAGGATCCGAAACGTCGGGCTTAAAAATTATTAATATTGCCGCGATAAAATCCGTAAAAGTAGTTACATTTTCAAGTAGTTCTTACCATCTCTAGGAAAACTTTTGTCTCGAGCAAGGTTCAAGGAACTCATCATTTTGTGCAAGAAACTGGAATGTGGTAGAGAAGGTGGCGTTGGCACGATGCTCACTTTGTTGCGAACTTTTTCTACAGTTTTCTTGCTGCAGACCTTTTCTGCAACTACATAATGCAATATTATTATGACAAATTCAGATGAGGATATTTTTTCAAAGCAGATGGCCGATGGGGTCGAAAAGTGCTGGAATGGAGACCACGGACTAGTAAGCGCAGCGTAGGACGTCCACCAACAAGGTGGAGAGACGATCTTATAAAGGTCGCCAGAAGACGCTGGATGCAGGTCGCCTCCAACAGGTCTGGATCTATCTATATAAGGGGGAGGCTTATGGTCAGCAGTGGACGTCCTATGGCTGAGATGATGATGATGATATTTTTTCATAATCATTGTTTGCCATGTTGGGAAAAAGTGCTTTTTACTCACGTTTTGAAAAAGGCGTAAATATCTTCAAATATTTGTCGGACTGGTGTGTGATGGGACATGGAGCTTTTATTATATCTTTTTTTTCCTTTTTGTCTTTTTTTTCTTTTTTATTCTTTTTATCCTTTTTAGGTTTATCCGGTTTATCTAGATGAAAAAAATATTAATTTGTAACTGCTTCGATTCGCCTCTCACCATTGAAAATTTATACGAGATCATAAAAAAATAAATTATATGTTTTGGAGACCTTTATTTTGAGTGCCTGCTTAATTTCGGACGTATTTCGGACATGGACACTTAGCAAGTTATAGCAATAAATAAAGCAAAGGGATTCGAGAATAACGATTTTAAGAGGTCCCAAAGTCAAACGTTACTGAATAGATTTTTACTCACGTTTGGGTAGAGGCGTGAATATCTTTAAATATTTGTCGGACTGGTGTGTGATGGGACATGGGGCCTTTTTGTCCTTTTTATCTAGTTTCTCTGGCTTTTCTTTTTTATCAACAATTTTTATTTTGGGACCGTTCCTTTGCGCGTGCGGTGCCTCCCGCCATTGAAATGGCAAATTTTTTAGTTGAACCATCTGGAAAAACTAAGTATCAATAGTTGAAAATATTGACAGTTCCGACTAATCCGAAATAACGACATATTATTCTGACAACGTACGACGAAGCATGGCATCAAGATTTTAACTTTTTTGTTTGAACCTACTAATCTCATAAACTGGTTCGATTTGAAAAAAATATTTCCGGAATAGATAGCCCACTCGTCGAGGCATATAGACTACTATAGGCTATATTTTACAAAGGCTTCAGGGCACTTGGAGTAGTTCTCACGGGACGCGGGTGAAACCTCTGTCAGCAGCTAGTTTTATTTATATTTGGATTGAGCCAAACTTACACCGATGATCTTATTGGTCGTTATTGGAGGGCCATCGGTAAAGAAAAAAGAATCGTCATTTCCTTCACATTCCTTATCTTTCCTATAATCCCTTTTGGTCCATTCCCATTCAGCTAAAAATGCTGATATTCTAAGGTTTCTCGTATGTTTAATATCCTTTCTCGCAAAACATTCTTCTACGTCCGTTTCATTCAAGTCAATGCTATCTTTCCGTTTTTTTCTTCGTTTATGATTTTTTTTCTCTTTCGATATGGGACTGTCTGATCTGTTCTGGGCAGTGCAAGGCATTATAGCGCATTTAAAATTATTCCAATGGTTCGAGAAGAACGTGTGAAATGCAGCTATTCTATAGCGCGAGTTCTTTGTTTTAGATTTATTCAAATCTTTCGATTTTTTTGGTTTTTTCAAGCTATCTTTCTTGGAGTCTTTCTTTTTATTATTCTTTTCGTCAATGCCAGTGTTGTCTATAGGTTTAGTAGCATCGAGATTTTCTTCAATAGGATTATTATTTGGAGTAACTTCGTTGTTTTGATTGGATTCATCATTACCGTCATTACATTTAAGAAATTGTCTGATTGCTTTTATGACACCTTTTAGTTCTTCGTACACTTTCTGTTTATCTTTTCTTGTGGTATCTTTCTTGCCTCTTACAATGCTTTTAAATTTTCTTTGCCGTATTGCCAAATTGTGACCATTTAACGATTTAGATGTTAACAACGATTTGACATGAACATTCAAGATATTGTATTCTAATACCTGGTGGGTATGGGTCTTTACATTAGGTCTCTTTACATTTTCAGTGTGAGATAACTTTGTGTATTGTTTCTGATTTGGTTTATCTTTTTTCTTTTTATTCCTACTCGTCTTTAGTTTTCGTGTACGAAAGTTATTGAGTAACATGTTTAATATGACACCGCGATTTCTATCAGTATTAACACCGACAGATTTTGTTCTATTGGCTACTTTATCAAATTCAGCAATTTGTTCAATTGAATAAGAGTGATAATTTTCTTCAGCTTCTAATTCTTCATACAAAATTTCAGAAGTGTGTTTCGTGACCCAATCCAGAGTATACTTTTTATCCCAACAACGTATTTTCATATTACTTTTCATGGTTCTGTACTGTTTAAGGAAATAGTTTGTGATAATGTCTCTTTCATACTTATTGGCATGTATTAAGGCAATTGCGTCAAAAGGCCCTGTTTTATTTCCACTTCTAGTAAAATAATGCCATCTACTGTTGTGTTCGCTGCTAGAAGATTTTGTGGAGTGACTGCTATCACTCATATACATGGCCTGTAATTTGCAAAAGAGCTTTGTTTATTCTCACTGTTAATATTTTATCATTAAGTTTGTCGTTAAATTGACTTACATTTAAAGAGTGTCTATCGTCATAAATTCCAGCATCGCTGTCACTATCATCGTCTGTAGAACCTCTAAGAATAAACATTTGTAAATTAAACTCAATATTCTCAAAATTGTTATCATGTCATTTTCCCTGTCCCATCATTTTGAACTGAGATAAAAATATGATTCTCAATTTTATGAGTATGAATGTAAATTCGTCTCGCGTTTGGCAGAGCTGATTTTTATGCGGTTTCAGCCTGCTATTTGTCAGACATAGGAGAAGGTTTTTGGTACTTTATTATTGAAGTCGGTTTTATGTATGTGTTTTAACTTACTTTTCGAAACTGACATCACTGAGGTCACCATAATCAGCGGGTGATAGGCAGATGGTACATAGTTCACCGATGTCTGTGAAACAACTTATGCAGAATGTACCTGGGCAGCCCGGGGTTTCGCATCTATAAAAAACAAGATACATTCTAGAAAACAGCACCTCAGTAAAATTATAATAAAGAGAATACTTTGTTTGACGTAGGTACCACTACAAGTAAGTTTAGTTTCACTACAAACACGGTAGATCCCAGCTGTCATTTGAATATCTTTGGCAGTCTTTATCAAGGGACATCGTTTTGCCTGAGCTGGATTGAGAGAAGGTCAGATAGGCAGACGCTCCATGTAAAACATTCGTACTTAACAGCACCCTTTTAGACTGGATTCCGATCCAATGTAGTTAGAGAAAAGCTTTCGAGGAAAATGATGAATCCTCACTTCGTTAATCGAGAGTCAGGATCACTGGAAGAAGCTGTAGTTCCGCACAGCAAGCAATGGTCTTCACTTGGACCCAATCCGAGCAAACATCTGAGGCACTGAAAACTAAATCCTAATTGTTATCAATTCTTTGAAGAAACGTTTTGATTAGAAGTAGGTTAGATATTGTGACCTAGGTAAGGTTAAACCTAGGTGTAGCCGCACACCCGTGGCTAAAGTTACGTGTAACATATAAAAGCCAGATTTTCGAATCTGTTAACAGTAAAGGATTTTGGCATTGTTTTGGGATTCTTATATCTCCCCCTATTGATTATTTCTGATCTGATATTCAAATATATAAGATAAGGATGTCAGGGAGTACGTAAGGCTAGCACGCACATAGAAGAAGTACATAAGGAAGTACATTAGAAAGCACATGACGGAGTCCATTGGCGTAGTACTCAACGAAGTACATAGGGGTAAGGGATCTGTCTTGTACTTTTCAGGTCCTTAATACCTCTTCTTTAACCTACCCTTGCCAGTCCATCCATCCATTCTTATGCTCAACACACTGTCACCGCAAACTGTCAAATTGTGTAAAAGTAAAAACTTACGGTACACGGCGAGTGACCCACTGACGAAACGTAAGTGAAGCCTCCGACGTATACTTGTACTCACGATGCAGTTTCCTTCTGGCAAACTTCATGAAGCTGGCTGAAAGCCACTCGACGTATGTTATAAGAATCAATGATGTCCTCCAAGCCGATTATCGGCCATAGCGGCTGTTCTAATATAAGGAGATTAGCCAACTGCGCAGGACATATAGTGCACAAGCATTTGCGCAGACACAAGTGCACTTACTATTCCTTCACTCTCATAGCGCGATGGGGCGGCAATCCGAAACCACCGGAGAGAGATCACAACCAGGACCGACATTTACGTGCTCTACGATGCACGGGTGAATCAATCACCAACTTTCAGGCTCCAGGCTACTTTGTGAATGTTTTTAAAACCCACAAAGCGATTTCACCCCGACCCGGGAATCAAACTCGAAATCTGGAGCTCAACGTGGGAATCAATAAAAATATAGGTACAAGAGTTTGAAACAAAAGTTGTGTAAGTACTTCTGTCTTTGAATTATTCACCTTCGTGAGCCCTGGACCGATTTCACACTTCACAGGTTTCAAAGGATTTTCGTCGGGTCTCCAATTATTAGAAACTGGCTGTTTCCCGCGGTTTCATCCACTATTTTCAGGTATTATCCATCATTTTATAGTAAAACGAAAATATTAAATGCAAAAGCAAAATTAAACTTAAGAACTGCTGAACTGACTTAAACGAAATTTCCTACACAGACACAGACAGTCTAGAGCTTAAAATTGTTAACGCTTCTTTACCAGGCACTACTATCAGGCTACTTTTTATCCGGGTGTGCAAAAAAGAGTTCCCTCAGGACGCAAATAGAACCATGGGAACGTAGAATATATTATACCATACCTCGTGTCCTCAAGATATGGTTATACAGCCATGTAGCTCTAGCTTTGGCACGCTCGGGTCTATAGTGTCCCATGATCAGGTGACGTAGTCGCAGCCCATATGGTTCGAATAGAGCGAAGAACCATAGAAGAAAGATTAAGACTCCTAGTGGAAGAAGAGAAAGAATATTCTAAAACTAAACAGACAAAACTGGTAGAAATAGAACATTTTGTTCAGTTTTATATAGCACATTTATCGAGGAAGCTACTATTTAAAGAAGTGAACGGAGCAGTTCTGAGATGGCAGAAACCGCTGGCGGAACATAATTATAACATGTAAAACAACATGTAACAACTTTTTACCGAGCCTTATGAAATCTGTAGAAACAAAGCTCCTCACATAAAGTCATCTTCCTCTATATATTATACAAAAATTTACATTCGCATGGCTCAAACTTTTGGCCTCTCAATATTTGGGAATACAAAAAAATCTTTAGCTTTTGGCAATTGAAACTCGTACACCTAACCCTCATACTTATTTCAAGTTAAATAAAGAAGACAGACTTACCAATTTGAGTATACCTCCTCAAATCAGGCGGATAAGGATCCGGCAAGCACGATATAGGGGAAGGTGGTGTGAACTTGAGTGGTATATCCAGGACACCTATTATAGACTTGAACAGTCTAGCCACGAAGCCACTGCCAGTCACATGAGCACCCGTGTGGGGCATTCCAGCTGTAAATAGTTTAACTGAAGTTGATGAGAAGTGGTGATTAACGCTTGATCCTTCTCTTATTGTATAACTTTCTCAGAAATAGCTAGAAAACTATTGTGGTATTTTTTTTTAAAGACTGTTGTATGGAGTTTTTTGCCGGTTCTTCTTTATAAGACCAACTCTTAGGAACCATGTAACTAGTTTGACCTTTCGAAAGAATTTTCATAAGCCTATTTGAAATAAAAAAGATATAACACTGTATGAGAGGTTCCCAGCAGTGGGACTCTAAAAAGGCTGATGAAGATGATGAGTAGAAGGGATTATCAATGGATGTCGTTGTGACCACTGAATTGATTCCAATTATTGGGTGGTCTTTGAATTTGAGAATAATCATTTTTTTTATGGAAATGGTGTACATACTAACCTTGCTTGCTTGCAAGATAAATGATTTGATTGATTGATACCTTGAAGTGAATTTTAGCAAGATGATTTTCTTTAAAAGAAAACACAAACTCACGCATCATATCAGTGTGGTACCTCCCATGGTAACGTATGGTCATCAACACCCAATACAAACTATAGTCAGCCACCATGTGTATCAGCAGCTTGAAGGTAGTTATAGCCATGAACACTGCTGAGCGATTCAGATAGACCTTCTCAGAAGCAACGAGACGGAAAGACGTTGTCTGCAAAATTGGAAGTGATATATGGTCGTCTATCTGATCTATGAAAATTTATGAAACTACCCGATACTTCCGAAATTAACTAGGAATAAATATTTTTATCGAGTTACTTTTTTATGTTCATAGGTAGGTAGGTAATGTACTTTCTAAGTATATATCTTTGACACCAATGACTGAGTAAATGGTGATGGGACACATCCTGCTCCACCTGGATTTGAACGACTGTAATCGCCAATCCGCATTAAGTAAGCGTGGTGATTAATATTCATTCCTTTTTTGTATATGAATAGGCCTGTGATCTGCAGTGTTTAAATAAAAAGAGTGATGATGAAGATAAAGTAATCTTACTGTAATATATTTGGCACGTTCTCGTCTGTTCAAAGGCAGGACTGTTTCTCTGCCTTGACGCTGCCTTTTCAGATCTAATTCTTGTAACTCTTTGGTTACATAACGATTGTCAAATCTCGAGCGGGTCTCATACATGTGTTGGTAGTATTTTGCTCTGAAAATACGACTTTATTTATAAGCTTGAATAAAAAATTGTTCACACTTTATTATAATGAAAAATTGATTTCCATTTTAGCTTTATTCTTTGGCTATTATATATAGAATTTCAGTTTTTAGTATTGTATTTGATTGTCTATCTCAAACTTACTGAAAGAGGATCATACATATGTACTTAAATTGGTTCGAGACTCATCAAAACGTATCTAAAACGTATGCTTGAAAAGATTTACTACGTAGAACAAATACTACATAACAAACCTGAATATAATAAGCAGCAGGAACAAGCTCGTCACACAAGAACTCCAAGACAACCAGGTAAGCAGAGGATCAGCTCTGTTCCTGATCTCCGTGACGATACCAGCGGCGACCTGACTGGCAGACCTACTGGTGTTACTACTGAAGGAATACGCGTGACTCATGTGGACTTCCACGTGGAACATTGCTCGCATGTGCTCCGAGAAGTTCTTTAGTTCTAGAAGATAGGAACTAGGTTATCGTTGAAAGTCAAGTTTGATGGTGTGGGTAAGAAATGTGTTGAAATTAAGGTATCTAAAATAGCATTTGAAACTGAAAGTTTGTTTGTTTGCTGGAATGCGCTAATTTTAGGACCTGCTACCGATATGAAAGTTTATTTCAGCGTTAGATAACAAATTCATTGAGGAAAGGTATAGTTTATTTTTGCGGCTGCGCGGAATTGTGTGTACGGAAAGACGGTGAAACAACTGAGAGATATAAATACAAAGAGCACATAACAATGCCTCTCAAGCTAGAGCTAGAATTTTAAATGACATTGAATACCAGCTAATCTGGCTAATTATCATAGAACACAATAACGTAGGTATGTATATTGCTGAGGATAGATATTGAATGCTAAATTGATCGCAGTACATTTCTGATTGCGGTTGAATGGAAATTCCAAACTGTGTTACGGTTTGTACGGCTGGAATGGAATGCTATGAATTTGCGAAGAGCTGACTCAACATCTGTCTATCTACTGCTTTCATTGTGTGAATGAATACTTTGCAGTAACTTTGGAGTAGGTCTATGGGCTGGCTTCAGCTTTGCGATTAAACTGAACTATTGTAAGTAATGGGCATTCTTAACTTTTTTTGGTATAAGCAGCAGCTGAGATGTAATTTAAATAAAACTACTTTTACGGATATTATCGCGGTTACAAAATTATTTAAGAAATATTATGTAAAGGATTCGAAACGTTGAGATTAAAAAATATTTAATTTAACCGCGACAAAATCCGTAAAAGTAGTTTTAATTAAAGGTCTAGGTAATATTCGCGTGTCAAAAATCTAAGCTAAGCCTGATGAATCCAAAACTTCAACCAAACAAACAATTTTAGTAAACTGTATTCTACAAAATCACAAATCAACTTACTCTTCCTAACACCGACCAAAACGGCTTCATCCAATACAAAATCGGTTGCATAACAGAAAGCCGCGAAAGGTTTCACTGAATAACAAGCAGCTTGAGCCACATACGCCACGTGGCACATCTGCGAAATATCAGGTCCTAAAGTCTTCTCGCAGTCTGCTATCCCTTCAGCCATAGCATTGTGGCATCTCTCGTAAGGAGTTCCGAGATTCTCGTTGCAAATATCGGTGACAGATTGCAACCAAGCGAAGGAAGAATGTATGACGCTTACTGAAACAAAGGAGTGGTTTTTTGAGGAGTTTTTTTGCCAGTTTTTCTGTATGGGACCAACTTTTTGGAATCGTCTAACTACTTAGTGAGTGTCATGAGTGAATATCTATTGAAGTTTTTATGTCACCATAATTACCTACCTACACATAGTTGGGATCAAGGCTCGGAGGATGATGCCATATCGTAGCGTATAAGCGTAGGAAAGAGTATTATAAAGCACCATGAGAAAATAAATTATTTCCCTGATTGATTCTAATAAAAATGGCGTATTTACATAATCTGAATAGCCATCATTTCATGTATGAGAATGCACACATGACCTGCAGATCGATCGCATAATTCTTTCACTAGAATTGCGAGCTATTGTTGACTTGGCAACTTAGATGCACAACAACATTCCACGTGTAGGCATCAACTAGTGACATTGCCAAGAAGCTTAATGTACTTCATATTACTTCACTATCACCACATAATATAAAACAAAGTCGCTTTTTCTGTCCCTATGTCCCTTTGTACGCTTAAATCTTTAAAACGACGCAACCGATTTTCATGCGGTTTTTTTTATCAGATAGAGTGTTTAAAGAGGAAGGTTGATATGTATAATAACATCCAGTAAATAGTAGGGAAATACTGTTATCCCGTGTAAAGCCGGGGTGGATCGCTAGTATGTTATAAATCTGAAGAGTCTTGCTTGTTTGAACTGCTGATCCGATTAGGAGATCTTAAATGCATCTTTCATTGGTCACTGCTGCGATAAATATTTATTTAAGCAGGCTCAAGGTTTTTTTATTTGTTTTATTGTCATTATATGAAGAGTTCCCACAGGATCCAGATGCAACGAAGGTGGAAGCTACCAATGATATAAAACTTACCAACACTCAACACCAGTCTATCTATCCTGATGATCGTCTCCTTAACCCTCGCCGTGATCATCTTCAGGCGGTCTACCATCAGCTTCAAGGAGTCCTTCAGGGCGTTGAACGGCCTCTTCATGAAATCGTTTATTTGGTGGACGCTGTTTTTTATCTGCTCCTAAAGTCGGACAGAGGTGGTTAATGTTTAAAATGAAACCAAACTGTATAAAAATCTCTCTTATTAAACGTCGTGATGTTAATCCTATGTTTTTTCCTATTAGGTTGGGGTTGGTTTACTCTATAGTCTTACGGGATGCACCTATAAATCCAAGGGTTTTACATAGACTACCTATCTAACCTCCTATGCAAAATAAGCGTTTTCCATTTCTACTCCCTCAACTCAGTTACCTGGAGAACCCTTGGTAAGATTGTATGTCGACTTCTGATTACCTGTAACGACTGCAATTGAAAAAATCACAGCCGAGACTCAATCATGGTTCATGGTATAGGTACCCACTAGTTTAACTAAAAAGTTTTGCTACATCACAAACAGTTTAACTTTCTCCATATTTACCTGCAAATAACTCCGATTTCCTAGCTATTCCGCCAAGCAGACGATATAAATCAAACTTAAATCTAAACGATTTATTCTAACAGACTAGATTTTGACTTATGAGGCTTAAACACCCGACATGTTTACTAGTTTTCAAGCAATTCCTAGAATTTATTGGTATTTTGTCTGTCGACCTCGACACCCTAGGTATAATAGAGTTATCTGTCGTTTCGGACGAAAAACTAAATGGCTTAGGGTTATTTTTAGATGAGAAAATGTTGTCACATTGATTTTTGCTTTAGATTTATTTTTGGAGAAGTTAGTGACTAGATTTTCAACAATAATAGATGTAGGTTTTTGTTGCATGGTAAGAATATCAATGTTAAGAGGACGAATCGGAAACTTTGGCGCCAAGGATCTCAATTTTTCTCAGTAAATACAAAACGGATCAAAATACAACTTGGTTACCTGAAAGTTCATGATATAAACCTTATTTTGTTAGACTTCAAAACATGATTACCTAGGTAACTTTTATAACAGAGAAAAATATATCAAACATACCTCTTTTAAAAAGAGATTTACATATTATGGGCAAACGGGACCGATTTAAGCCTCTTAACTTTTTAGTAGTTGAGTATATACATACTCTTTAAAACTGTGGAAGGAATTTTTATCAAATTATCATTTCAAAATAATAAAATTACAAAACCATTTTGTGGCTTACGACTTTTAGTTATAAGCTAGCGCGCGTATTGTAATCCTCGCCCCGTTCAGACGCTCCGTCCCCTCTTGGCGCCTTAGATGCGCGTGCCGGTTATGGAATAGGGTTGTTTCCAATTTTCGAAAATCTATTTAAATAGCTTCTAAATAATTTAAAGATCACCCCTCCTATAATTTTGCGTCTTAAATCTCTTTACTTTTTATGTATTCGATTTTTTTCTATTTTTCTCAAAACATTGCCTAGAAAACGCTCGATCACGTGACTGTGACGTCAGAATATACTATGTGTTCCTTTACACTTTAACGCACATCTAAAGAGAAGAATTAATTAGAAAGAACTCACTGATTCTTAAATTTTTATAATGTATTCTTATAACATAGAGGTAGATACAAAAACAAATATTTTAAGAAAATACCTGTAATGTTTTGAGTTGTGTACGCGGTAAAATAAAACTGTGCAAAGGAACGTAGTTTGTGTTTGATATTGAGGTTATATTTGTGTCATTTTGGTTATAAGCAAAGAATTGAGCGACAATAAAACTATCAGCTTTCATAAATCCTTTCTCCATAATTCTTTTCTAACTTTCTTTCGCTCAAATACAAATAAAAACTGCAGAAAACAACACATCAATTCTCAGGTTATAACTGTCATAGACTGTCACTGTCAAATACTTGTCATTGTCAATGTATAGTGACGACATCGGACTCGATTCGTCGTTTTCAAGGGCGTGACGTAATAGACGATAAATTTAAATTTCATAAATTATTTAAAAATGATGTGATCAGTAATAAATAATGTAATATAGCTTATCGTGTTTCTAGTTTTGTGAACTTTCGGTGTATATACCTATTTTTAATTGACTGAATACTAGGAAACAACCCTATTATTGTTTACCAATTCGTCGCCTTAAGTAAAGTAGTTGCTTGACCGATTTGAAATTTCAGTGTATCGGGCTAGCTCAAATATCGGGGTACTTTTATCCTAGTGTTCGGTATTGTTCGCATAAAAAGCTTAGAAAGCAGAAATTAGTAAAATCTATAGAATTCTCCAAGTATATTTGAACCAACAACAGGTAGACAACTCGTTTGCAATTTATTCATGATTAAATCTGTCGTGTCATCCTACAGAAAAGCTCTCTCTTAAATTGATCTCTCCAAAACAACTCCATACGAAAAAGAGCAAATCAAACTGGGAACAAGATAACATAGGTACCCTATGTCGCCATCATTCACAGCATGTGTAGCCTAAATTACGAATAACAACCCCCTTACTTATAACAACCACAATTTGCCAGAAAGTCACATCAATTTCTTCTATATTTGACCTATTTTTATACATTTTCTTTATGCTCCAGTTGAAAGCCGTAATTAGTCGGCAACTGAAGTAAGAACGAATCTTAAGCTCCCTGCTCCACGAGCCAAGAGGTTTTGAAGAGTTCCTTTGATATTTTATAAGAACTCGGGTAGTGGAAAATTTTGATATTCGTCTTGTATTGATTGGATACAAATCCTGAGTAATATTGTAAATTCGAAAGTAACTCTGTCTGTATGTTACTACTTGCCAATAGTATCTGAATGAACCGATTAATACTTATTTGGTACAAAAGCTAGCTATACAGCACTATGAGATGTGTGGCGAGCAGGCTCGATTGTATATATGTGAATCGCTGCTGCAAGCTGTCGACTTCGGTGATAGATATGTGGTGGTGATACACATATCATATGTATTTATGTTAGTATGTAGAATAGGAATACTAGCATAGGATAAGGATTATTATACCTTCCTATAGAGTCTGAGAAAAGATGTAGGTATTATGGCCACTTTTTTCGGATGAGGGATGGTACCTAGTGTCATTAAGAGACGTTTCGAACCATGAACAGAGCAGCTATATCTATATCTATACTTCTATACCTACCTACTAACATATAAAGAGGAAAGATTTGATTGTTGATTGTTTGAATTGAATATACTCGACCAACGTTCTAGGATAAAAATTGCAAGAGAATTAAATTACCAATAAGTCGCGCGGTTTACGGGAATAAGAACTTAGGTCTTATCAAAATCTTATTTCAAAGTTTTAGTTTTACTTTACTGCCAATCTCTTATGAAGAAGGCTGATATTTTAGTTTTTATTACTATCTTGAACGTGACATGTCTCGTAAATGCACTCTCAAGTTTAACAGAAAATTCAATAAAAAGTAGTGAAGGACAATAGCAAAAAAACATCGACATCGATAAAAAATCTTCTTCAAATTCTGTTGACTGCAATATATTGGAAGAGGACGACCAAAAAAAAACGATGGTTGGATTGTATATCTAGAAAGAATGTTACTTGTTGGCCGACAAAAGAGTATGCAAGGAAATACCATGCTACACCGACCCCAAATACAATTTTGATAAGGGCGAAACCTCTTGTTAATAACATTTTGATGTAGATAATTTATTGTGTAAAAAATATAATGTTCAACTCACTTGACTACAAGCCATAGATTCCGACAGCACTTCGGAATTCTTCAGTGTATTGGTAGCTGGGCCTGTCAGGATGAGCACCAGAGCGTAACAGGTCAGGGTGTACCTCCCCACCCGGGAGAAAAACTGAGGAATCAGCAGGAATACTAGGCATCTGGAAGAAGAAGAATGATTGAGGACATAAGAAAATCATTGAGAAACAATAGGAAAATAGAGGCCCTTGTTAATAAATTAATAATAATTTATCGTGTTTTTGTATCAGGCTATGGTGGCATTTAAGCTACACGGTGGTCTGAAATACTGGTTATCAACGTACTTACAACCCGTGCCGATAAAGAATGGGATTAGAAATGGCGGCTCATTGAGCTGGGAGCGTCAGCATAACAATGCAATAACAATAAAAACTAATAACTGAATAACGTTAAAAAATATCGTTACCGTTGAAAGTGTTTCGTTATTTCATGAATAAAAATAAAGCTTATGTTAGTTAAATTTGTGATCGTTTTGAGACTACATTACGTAGGTACACAAATTGTCAACAAAACCATTACCTGAATCGCGGAGAGGGTAAGGTTGGATATAAACTATTTTCGCTTCATAACTTTAAATAATCTTAAATATCCATACTAATATTATAAATGTGTAAGTAACTCTGTCTCTCTGTCTGTCTGTTATGCTTTCACGGCTAAACCACTGAACCGATTTTGATGAAATTTGGTATGGAGATAGCTTGAATCCCAAGGCCTTCCTTGGGCTTAGGCTAATTTACTACTACATATTCTTCTTCGACTTTCTACGCATGCGCAACATTCACGTGGGCAAAGGCTAGTTTTTAAATAAAAGGATGTAATAAATATTATAATTTAGTTTCTTTCCAGTAAAATTTCACATCTTGCTGGTGCCGGCAATTACCGTATCAATATCACTAAAGGGGGGGAACGCATAATCAAAGTCGTTATTTTTTTGTCAGTCGGTACCAAAGAGTGTGAGTATAGACGGAAATAATGTGCGAGCGAGAAGTGAATAGATGCGCCGCCATTTCTAATCCCATTCTTTATTGGCACGGGTAGTATATAAAGAGAATGGGTTTACTGCTTACTTACAGCAACCCGTGAAGTTTTATCTAGGTAGGTACTCATTGATAGTTTACCTCGAAGGTCGTAAAAAGTTCTACTGTATTTCTCTATGTACCTACGTTAATTTAACGAGTTTACGATACGTACCTAATCCGATAGCTAAAAGCCAAGCCCAAAGTCAAGAGCACTCCAATAATGGAACTCATAATAGTCGCGTGTATCAACGATATCGACAGTTGGAACACAAAGAACATGAAGCAAAGATACGTCAGTATTATGCCCCCAAGAAATCCCAACACACTTTTCAACAGGAAATTGGGAAATGTCTGATCTGTTCTCAAGTATAAGAAGAACTTTGCGACTCCACTTCCCTCAGGATACCATTTTTGGAAGGTCCTTGATATTCGCTTTTTTGTGTCGTGTCGATAGTGTCGCCATCTCTGGGACAACGTTTGTTCCATCTGTGTGGGCCCCACCATTATCGAATTGATCTTCTCTTTTTCATAGTTGAGTCTATATTTTTCTATAGTTCGCGCCTTCCATAGAAGGGCGAAGAATGCCATGTTTTATGGCTTTTTATTTAGCTTTTATTGCTAAAATTCTCGTCTTTGTGTAGACGAAACACATTTTTGTGAATATTTAAAACCACATCCATACAATAAACGGTGACAGACAGAAGACAGTTATTTTTTCTTCCGTTTGTTATAGGCCAGTAGAAAAAAGAAAACTGTAGTACAAAGCACGTAAAAAGAGGTTTCATGTTTTTCTAGGTATTTTTACCTAACTGGACACATATGTGGTTTCCTTTTTATTGAGACTTGACTGGGGTTGTACAAATCATCAGTCTATGTGCGAATATTTAGGTGGAATCTCACCTTAACAACAACCCGTTTGAATCAAGCGCCTTCAAAATAAGTGATATTTGTGAACGGGAGTTCTTGCTATGTGTTAACCACTAGGCGCTACACGTCCCTTAAAGTAGTGGCTACTGTTGTTATTTGTATAAATATTTAACCAAGAGTTTTATATTTGTTAGAGTATGCATCGTTTCAAATCTTCGGGAAAAGTGCTGTTTCACCTACACTTGACAAGGCGAAATACCTAACTTTTGTGTATGAACGCATCCATAAATAGCAAAAAGGAAGTATTTATTTACAATTGGTACGTGTTTCATTGTACACTGTAATTGTGAGTATTGAGCTGCAGCATTCAACATAAGTATTCAAAAGTTCAACAATACAGACGAAGTTCGTTGACTTAAAATTGTCAATAACAAAATTAAAATGAACTTGCCCCGTACGCGTTCTTACAGTTCTGCGCAAGACGTTCAACATGCGCAGATCACTGCAATGCTACAAAATCAACTTCACTCCATTGCCTCAAATATCGTGAAAAGATAATCTTTTTTGCAATTATACCTATCTAAACGACATAATGCAGGTTTTAGTTCTGTCCTAGTGAATTATAGCCAGTGTTAGTGAGTGGTGATGTCCAAATGATTTGAGTGCTCACAAAGGTTTTCAAGTGTATGAATCAATTAAGAATTAATTGAAGAAAATGTAAGTGAAGTTAAGGCTTTTTAAATCGTTCAATTTATCTAATGAATTTGATTTGCTTTTTATTATCTGGTTTTGCTTAGGTTTTATCGAATTTTATCATTACCGCCAGATATTTCGGGATCATTTTTAAGAGTTTTCTTATGTTATACAATCTCTAAGCTGTAAAATGAATCTGCATAGTCATAAAACCCGGTTACTGGTCTACATAAAAATTTTCATATCGTCTTGACATGAAATATTTACGATTTTACTTGTGAATTTATGGAAAGAGAGCAGTTGTGATTTAATTAAGTAGACATTTAATTTGAACGTGATATTTTTGGGCAAAAATATATCATCTGTCAAAATAATGACACTTAAAATTTTGAAATGACAGATCGATTTCAAATTCGAATTTATTTGTTTTGATTTTGTTTTCACTTTATTTAATGTTTTGTTTTATTAATTGTGGTTAATTGAAATAGCGTGACATAAAGCTTTTTATTAATTAAATGAGCTCGTGTATCTGTATAATCTAAATAAAAAATATTGTTGTGTAAAAATGGAAATAGAGAAAATGTGTACCGGTACGTTTGTTTATTTTATTATTTCGCAATTTTGATGTCTTTGAGCTGATGAAAATGCTTATAAGCTCTTATACAAGTTTCTATCAGCTAACTCCAGAATTCGGAGGCAAAGTATAATGGTTAGACATCTGTAATGTTTTTATTCCGAGTCTCGAATTAATATTACAATTAACTTAAGCAAAAAGTTAGAATCATAAATTCCGTGAAAATCAGTTTTTTAAATATGCGTTGTTCCATCTATTGGTAAGCATATTTCCGTCCACCTGATAAAATATTTGCTTTAGTTTGAGTTACATTTCATTTGTATTTTTTTTTCTGTTCTTTTATAATTACTTATGAATGGCTCTCAGGTACCTACCTGACTTTTTGAATGTTCTAAACATTGTTTGATCACTCTGTAATCAACTACAAAACATATAAGAATGTTGTTTTAAAAAAACATGCACTAATATGGTCAGGGATGTTACATTTAAAACATATCGTAGGTATCTCTGATTATTTTAAACTTATCAAATACTCCAAGGTTATTAAATTATTTATTTTATGAGAGGTAACGTCACAGCTTACAGAACTTATATTTAAAATTAACATTACACCAATAGGAAGTATATTTGGTTTGAACTTAACTTTTTGACTTGGGTCCCAATTAAAAACTTGTAGTCGTTATATTTTTTACATACCACTTCATTTATGTCATCCTCCAAGTCTTTTTCCCAAATATGTTGGGGTCAGCTTCCAGTCTAACCGGATTCAGCTGAGTACCAGTGCTTTACAAGAAGCGACTGCCTATCTGACCTCCTCAACCCAGTTACCCGGGCAACCCAATACCCCTTGGTTAGACTGGTGTCAGACTTACTGGCTTCTGACTACCCATAACGACTGCCAAGGATGTTCAATGACAGTCGGGACCTACAGTTTAACATGCCATTTGAAAAACAGTCATTGGTGTCTAAGATATACTTAGAAAGTTATTCATAAATATTCTTTTCAGATAATGGACAACGAGCAGCCCCACCAGGAGCTGGTAAAATGTGTTGTAGTCGGAGACACAGCAGTCGGCAAGACCCGCCTGATATGTGCTCGGGCGTGCAACAAACACGTGTCTCTCTCGCAGTTGATGACTACCCATGTGCCAACTGTGTGGGCTATTGATCAGTATCGGATTTATAAGGATGTGAGTTTACATTAAGTACAGATTTAGGACCTATTTTAACAATAGTATAAAGTCTAGTTTCAATTCTTAAAAGATGTAAACAAATAGATGCCTCCACAATCATAATCCTACAATTCCAAAATTAATTCATATTATTATACCAATTTACTTAAAGGTAATGTAAAGCTTTTCTTTTTTCTGGAAGTCTCAGAATATTTAAATAAAATTCAATTAAGTGACGCTGGAACATTTAGTAGATAATAATTATATCTTCAAAAAACTATTAGCAATGATTGTATAATCAATTGGCATTAGATATTCATAGCATAGTATAAAAAATATTGAACAATTATTTTCTTTATCTAGGTGCTAGAAAGATCTTGGGAAGTAGTAGACGGTGTGAATGTATCCCTTCGTCTTTGGGACACATTTGGTGATCATGAAAAGGACAGAAGGTTTGCCTATGGAAGGTAAGAATATAGACTCCCTCCTGAAAGACCTGATAAAATATATTTTCTGGAAAAATTACAGTTCTGTAAAAAAGTTAAACTGTGTAAAGTTATTCGTTTCTGATTGGATTTTTAGTCTAATGAAAAATATATGTATGGATATTTTCTGAACAATTCACATTTTTCAGGTCCGACGTGGTTCTTTTATGTTTTTCCATCACAAACCCTATATCTTTGAGGAATTGTGGAGCTATGTGGTATCCTGAAATTAGGTGAGATTTCATCACAGAATTTTGTAATTTATGTAGTAATTATATAAAGGCATAGTATCATAATATTTCTCCATATTTCAGACGGTTTTGTCCGAACACACCAATATTACTAGTGGGATGTAAGAATGATCTGCGCTACATGTATAGAGATGAAACCTATCTAAATTACTGTAAGGACCGCAGTCCTTTCATCAGGTAAGGTGTTCTTGCCATTAACTTGATATTCATAAAGGCAAGTATTCAATGTATGTTTTAAGTGCTTCAAGCATTCTTTCAAAGTAGTAGTTAGAAGGTACTTTATTCCATTTGACTATAAATAATCTAATCTTTACAGGACATTTTATACAAAATCTACATAATAATACTATTAATCAAATACATGAAACAAACTCTTTAAAACGATGATGTAATTGATTAAGTTATTGTTATAATTGAATGTATGTATTTAAATTGATTTTTAGACGCATTTAATTTATAGACTGATTTTAACTTGAATTACGAGTTTTGAATTAGAATAATCTATTTTTTACTTAGATTACTGAAAAGCTCTCTCCTCAGACAAAAAAAATCCAACAGCTGGTATAAAAAATCTATTTTTAACCATTCTAGGGCCCCAAGAAAAAGTGACCTAGTAATGCCGGACCAAGGCCGGGCCCTTGCCCACGAGTTCGGCATATACTACTATGAAACATCAGTGTTCACCTACTATGGAGTTAACGAGGTGTTCGAGAATGCCATCAGGGCTGCTCTCATAGCTAGGAGACAACAGCGGTTCTGGATGACAAACCTTAAGAGGGTTCAACGACCTTTGTTGCAGGTAAGAAAAAGTATCTACAGGTTTTACATATCTACAGGTTATTTGAAATTAAACAAATACTAAAACGGATGTTACCAGTGAAGGAAGTGCAAGTTCAAGGTCTGAAATTAATTAGATGGGTTTAGCTTTTGCATGATAATGGAAAAAATAGTTTTTGAGGAGAATTAATGAATGTTCTATGATGTCATATTAATTAAAATCGACATGAAAACTGTCAATTTTCATCCAGGGGCCCGATTCTCCTAATTTTACTTAAGCGACATACGATTCACGTTCGACTCGGTTCGACTGAGATCCAATCCCGACTCGATTACGATTGAAGCGTATGTGGCATTCCGCTATTTTTTCTTTGAAATAAACCTTTTGTATCCTTTTCTGTCATTCAATAATGAATCATTTTGTCTGCAAATAATTTACGATTGCAATATGATTGTAGAACAAACTACCGTATATACCAAAATCACCAAAATAGCAGACCAATCGAAAACCAATCGAATGTCGTTGGAATACGATTGGTCTTTTATTAGTAGCAGAATGCTCGATATGGTTAAAACTGCTATTGCGATCATATTGCAATTCGATTTCTATTCGATTTTGTCATTATTAACTTAGGAGAATCGGGACCCAGATACAGTTCAGAATTGTTTTTGTTTGATTCAGCTACATAATTTCTTTTTTGTTTTTCCCAGGCACCATTTAGACCCCCGAGACCAATGGAGCCTGAAGTAGTGGTCGTCAACAGCACCTATCTGGAAAACATGACTACCTTATTGCGACAACAGGTAAACTGCTTGTTCTGCAATTTCATGTTTTTCATACTTTCTAAAAAATAATGGTCAAGGCTAGGCATATCTTTAATGTAAAGAATATTTTCCCGAAGTGAAATATTTCAGCTTTTTAGCCATTTAAAGAAGATCTTACAGGTCAGTATTTCAAGAGAAAAAAAATCAAACAAGAAGATAACGATCTTCTGGTTTTTTCTAGCCATAGACACAAAAAATTGCATCACATCTCCCAAGAACTAACATCAACCTTTTTTTCCCAACAGTATTTCTCAGACATGGTAATAATCTGCGGCGCCAAAGGTTTCCCGGTTCACCGGTTCATGATGGCCGCCGCCTGCGAAGCCTTCCACCGCCTGCTGACCAGCGACTGCGTCAGCCTGTCTGCTGAACTGGCCAGGAGTTCCAGCGAGAGCAGCATGGTAAGAGTTAGCTAAAAGAAGTGAAGAAGGGGTCGGTTGAGTCAGCTTTGATCTATAGTTAGAAGGGGGTTGGTTGAATCAGCTTTTGAATGGGGTCGGTTTAATTAGCCTTGCTTTATAGTGAGAATAGAGTCAGTTGAATCAGATTAGATTTAAAGTGAAAATGGGATCGGTTGAATCAGATAACATTTAGAATTCTTCTTTTCGAAGCAAAAAGGGTAAGTTCATCTGAGACTAACATTATTTGTTCCTAACTCTAAAATTGTGAGACTCAGCTAGTTAGTTGACTCAGCTCTAAACATCAATATAAGACCAATAACAAAAAAAAAACGATTTCTGTTGCTTTTATTGATAAATATTTATTGTATAGAGATTAGTTTTGATGTTTGTATGAGATTTTTATAAAAGGGTGTTATTTTGGTGTAGGTAAGCAGCATGGGAGAAGCGACAACGGGCGAGTTCAATGAGGACACCGAGTATTTAATACGACAGGACCAGGCGAAGCAGATGAGGTAGAGATATATTATCCATGTATAAATATATAACTATAGACAAATCAGAGTAATAACATATAGGCTACTTTTGATCATCCCCGCGCGGGGATGCGAGTGCATAACATTTTCTAGTTTTCGAGAGTTACTTTCAATTTTTTAAGGGTTTCCTCATCAGATCCTGGACCTGATGACAGTTGCATTATTTGGGAAGTATTCCCATTCAAATAAAAAATACTTGTCCAAATTGGTGGGTAAATGACGGAGTTATAGCGAACAAATATATTAAAAGATGCGAACCTCCTCCTTTTGGGATGTGATTTAAAAAAATCGCGTGTCTTCTTCGCTCCAATTTGCTTTCCCAAACAGTTATCACAATTCACTAAGCGGTCAATCATATACTTAAAATCATTATTTTTGGGTCAGACTTCAAAAAGTTAAATAAATCAAGTATCACAGTAATTTACTCAACTTCGCAGAGTATGGGATCAGATAAAACGGAGGTCATCATGTCAGATCCTGCCTCTGAGTGACAGCTGTAAAAAGCCCCCAGACTTATACCGGGAAGTCAACCATCCTGCTATCAACTCTATCAGAGTTGTTAAGGTGTGTAGACTATTATAATAATATACTAATTCAGTCAAAAGTCATATCTGACTTTTCCCCATGGTTTAAGCTTAATTATGTTTACCAATTTTGCGACCATATTTTTATGCCAATCTTCATTTGTATTAAGTTTCATTAAGCTATGTTATATGCAGCTTTGAGCTCAGTAAATAATGTTCCCTTTATCCTCTTCGTCAAGGGACATGAAATAATAATAATTTCCTAACAAATTGCAGTGCGACAAGATCCAACATGCCACCTCCCAAACTCAAACCATAGTGACAATGAGCAAACTCATTTCTCAAAATGTTATGCAAGAAATTATCAACTTTATCTACACGGGGGCTTTAGATAGCAGTGCTTTCAAACAGCAGGTTAGTAAGACTTGAAAACTGAAGGATTTCTTTGTGGTATGGTAACAAAGTCTATGGTGTGTTCGAATTTTAAATGTAACTGACAGTTGACCACCATTTTGTATTTTTAAGTATGACAAATTATTTTTTGTTGCGGAATTTATTAAAAAATTACGTACTTGTAGTTGGTTTAAAAAACGGGATAATCCATGACTTCTTCGCTATACCACTTGTTTTTCAATTTTAAATTAAATCAATAAGCTTTAGCTTTGTATAAGTATTTAAATATATTTATATTTTATTATGTGTATTCGAGTAATTTATAAATTATTCTTAATTGACTCCGGCTATTTTCTGGCTGTCCTTTTATTAAAAACTATTTTTTAATAAAAAATATCAGAAGAAGAGTACTTATTAATATTTTAATAAAGAGACAGCTTTTTTATTTCATTAATTTATTTAAATTTAATATTTTTCTACTCTACTGTGCTTTTTCTATTCTGTATTACCCACTACAAATAAATTATATTGCAAAATAAAAATATATAAAATTAATAATTTTATAATAACAAAAATGTTTTGCAGTCAGCTGCTATCGGATTATTACTGGTAAATGTTATTGCAATAAATTATACCATTAAAACAAATTCATAATTATTAATTTCGACCATTATTATTATTATAAAAAAAATCAGCACCCTTTTTGTATTTTTGTGGATGTATTTCTTTGTAGTTTATCATACATATTATGTTTTGGCTACATTTTCTCAAGTTATAATAGGTCAAGTTTATTCACATATTTTTATAAAAAAGTAAAAAAAAAATAATTGAAAAATAAAAGAAAAATCTTAAGAAAGTGTAGTGCTTTTTTATTATTATTTTAATAATATTCATTAGATATTATCACCATAAATTATTGCTAGCTACATTATTTACATACACTTTTACAAATTACAGTTTTATCGAATCTTAGGCTCAAGTTCTCCGATAACATAAACGTCAGTTTTCTTAAAACAACTGTTTACTATGAATTTTCACGCTGAATTTTCAAAGTAAACAATTTTTAAAGAAAAAACGAATGCTTAAGTTGTCGGTAAATTTGGGTCTTAATGGATTTCAGCTGGAAAGCTTTTGCTTAAATTGTCTAGAATATTTGAAGCCTGTTGCTGTTTACGTAAAGAAGTCATTCAATTACTATTCGTTTAAAAAGAGTTTAAAAAGATACACTAGCAGTCAAACATATCTTTAAAAATTCCGAAGTTTCCCGAATAGTTCCGAAGCGCTCCGAACATCAGTGCAATACAAAAGCAACCTTATGTGACGGTAATACGGTGTTGTTCAGGAGATCAGACAGGCGGCCGAGTTGCTGGGCTTCCACGAGCTCACGAAGCTCAGCCAGTTTATACTGGATCAACATCTGTTGTTCGACAAGGGGTTTATGCTGCAGTTTCATACGGTAAGTTTTGAAAACAGAATATATTTCTAAGTTACATAATTTGACCATTATTAAAATAAAAGGATATTAAAGTATAGGACAAGGCAAAATTTGAATATTAAATGAAGCTTAGATTTAAATCTATTCAAGATACATTTGTTAAAATCCGTTTAAATTATCAGCTTATAATTCAATACCACGAGGACTTTTTATCCAGTCGTTTTAATGTATAACAAAAATCTTCTATATGATTCTTGGTAATATAATAGATATTTCCTTTTAGTTAAGGAAACTTTTCAACATGGTTCGATTATAAGAAGTATAATTTGGACTTCAGTCGAGGCTATCATTCTATACTAAAGATAGCAATGTCTAGAGCTTTGTTAATTTCTAAAATACCTCGGCTCTTAAGTAGAAACTGAGAAAGCACTTTTCTTTTTTCCCATCGTCTAGGGCAGTGTTTCCCAAAGTGGGCGATAACGCCCCCTTGTGGGCACTGCAGGTCTCAAGGGGGGCGGTAAGAGACCCAGAAAGAAAATGGGGGCGTTGTGTAGAGGCCTGGGGGGTGATTTGTAATTTTATTTAGCTAGGAGGCCTCTTAAACAACGACTTGTGAACATCATCTGATATGAATTACAAGATTGCGCTCGCTGCACTCGCGCCTTTCACTTAACAGTGACTATTTTCTAATTTCTTTAGGTATCATTGCGTCCCAAAAATCAAAAATTTTGCGCTCGCTACGCTCGCGGCTTCTTCTCTTTGCAATGTTTTTTTTTTCCACAAAAGTTAAGATACTTTTGTGCCCCAAAACTAAACAATTTGCGCGGTTTTTTATAACTCTTTTTGGTACTTTACTGTTCCAAAACTCAAAAATTTCGCGCTCGCTGCGCTCGCGGCTTTTTCACTTGTCGCTGGTTTTTATAAAACATGTTTGGGTTCTATTATGTCCCAAAACTCAAAAATTACGGGCTCGCTTCGCTAGCGCTCTACAAGTTTGCAGTAATCTGTCTCCGGTTTCTTTATGTTAAAAACCAGGCAAAAAGCACCATGAATGATTTCTACACGATTTTTAAGTGCCTACTTTAATTAACAATTTTAGTCCGTGATTATATTTTGTAATTTTTTTGGGGGGTGCTCAATAGGTAGTCCGCCCCGGGTGCCATCCGATGCTTGCCGCCACTGTAAGAGTTAACTTGAGACCTAAGCGCCCCGGTATGTTACCTACCTGCGCTCAGGTTTCAAGTTGCGGGTTATAGTAAAAGTTTCGTTTAGAATTCAACGTTAATAAACATATATAGGTCACAATAATTAATTAATTTAATTTGAAGTTATAGTGGTTTTTAAATAGGTGAAAAATGGGGGCGCTAAAAAAATATTTATTCTCAAAGTGGGCAGTAGACAAAATAAGTTTGGGAACCACTGGTCTAGGGGCCCCGTCTGCGACCTCCAAATTAAACAGCAACTTTTAATAAAAACGCTCATATTTTAAATCATCCTCATCATCCTCCGAGCCTTTTCCCAACTATGTTGGGGTCGGCTTCCAGTCTGACCGGATTCAGCTGAGTACCAGTGCTTTACGAGAAGCGACTGCCTATCTGACCTCCTCAACCCAGTTACCCGGGCAACCCAATACCCCTTGGTTAGACTGATGTCAGACTTACTGGCTTCTGACTACCCATCACGACTTCAAGGCTCATATTTTAAATCTGAGTCTGAGTAAGTTTTCCACTCCCCCCAGCCTCTGGGCGGGCGTCTCCGCGACATGTGCGTGGAGCGGGCGCAGTTCGCGGACGTGACGTTCGACCTGGACGACGGCATCCACCTCGCGCACCGCGCCGCGCTCATGGCTCGCTGCGACCCCATGAAGGCCATGTTTCAAGGACACTTTAGGGAAAGCACTTCTAGAGTGGTGAGTGCTACCTATTTATTATAAAATAGCTTTTGCCCGTAACTTCGTTTGCGTGGAATAGTGACTTCTGGCAGATTTTTGGTTTTCCCGATCTCGCGTCTGTACCTGTAAATTTCACACAAATCTGTTCTATAGTTTAGGTGTGAAGAAAAGGTAGAGAGATCGAGTTATTTTCGCATTTATAAATTAGTTTGGAATTTGGATGTGATCTTGTGTCTAGCTTTTTGTCAATTTTCACTCAATAATTAAATGTGACTGCACTTTTAATGTACCGATATTAGAAATACTGTATTGATGTTCTCTTCCAAAAATAACGATATAGACTGGCTACTACACCGTACCAAATAGGTACTGTAACATTTTTCCAATTGGCTAATTAAGAATTCCCTAGTTAAAACTAAGGATAGTTTTGAAGGCTTTGACTCATAGCCTCAAATATTTTCATAGTGCCATAAAATATTGCAAGTACTTGTAGATAAACCAAATAAGAAATAGGTAGAAATGGCACAAAATTGTGTTGAATTTGTGAAAGACTACAAATCAAATAATAAATTCATACATAAACGGAGAGGACAAAAATGTTTTTTACTGACCCAATGCGCTGTATACTGCCAAAAAAACAAAGACAACGAAACGGCAAGCAACACATAATCTATTAAACTTCCAGATATCATTTCCCGGCGTGAAAATGTACGCTTTCCACATCCTTCTATGCTACATATACAGCGATAAGATTCCCGCAGTAGACCCTACAAGATGCCTCGAGCTATTGGAGCTGGCCAACAGGCTCTGCATGAACCGCCTCGTCAATCTGGTGGAAGCCAGGGTTATAGACCAGCTGCAGCAGAGAGACAGGTTGGTAAAAACTTCATCATCTACCGAGCCTTTTCCCAACTATGTTGGGGTCAGCTTCCAATCTAACCGGATGCAGCTGAGCATTAGTGTTTTACAAGAAGCGACTGCCCTATCTGACCTCCTCAACCCAGTTACCCGGGCAACCCAATACCCGTTTGTAAGACTGGTGTCAGACTTACTGGCTTCTGACTACCCGTAACGACTGCCAATTATGTTTAACGATAGCCGGGACCTACAGTTTATAGCTAATATATCCAAAGTCGTGCAGAAAGAAAACTTGTTTCCAACCCAAGATTAAGTAATTATTTTGTGACACGGACGATAAAAATCTCCTTCCAAATCTTTAAATTAGAGTGATAGTTATTTTGTTTTCAGAGTCTGTGGTGATGATGACCAAGTTGTTGAAATAGCGCTGTCGCTACTAGAACCTGTTAAGGTAAGCATTAACTTAACTTTTGTTTGAACTTTAATTGGTTATTCAATTTATTGAAGCGAGATTTTTTTTCTTGCGTATTGTTGTGAATGGGTTCTTTATATATAGAGTTATGGGCAAAGATTTTATATGAAAAGCATGTGCACAAATACGTGGTCAATTTTATTTCAGATATAACTTTGCGCAACAACGCGCTTCAGAATTTTTGCGCAAAGATGCGCAATAACTTTTTATTTGCGCAAAACCTTTAATGGTCAAGAATTTGAGCGCAATTGTTGTTGTTGTCCAGCTGCACAACGCGCAGCAGTTAGCGGAGTGGTGCACGTGGCGCCTGTGCGGCGCCTACGACCGCGTGTGTCGCGCCAGGCATCTGTCGCAGCCCAGCCGCGACTACCTCGCCGACAACCGCTGGCCGCCCGTCTGGTAATACTCTTACAGCCCGATTTAGAGGATCTTGATACATAACTATCTAACAGATAGTGCTGTAGAAATGTTTTTAATTTTGAGTAATTTTATATGGCATTACTGTAGTTTATAGTATACTTATGGATGGAGAGGAAGACCTAAGAAAAGATGGATGGATTGCCTGAAAGATGAAATAAATAGGAAGGGAGTGAGTGTCAGTGTGACGAGTGACAGGGAAAAATGGAAGAGGGAGAATGACATATTGCGCCAACCCCAAATAAAATTGGGAACAGGGCAGGAGGAAGAAGATATTATACTATTGTAAATAAGTCATCTACCGCAGTTGGATATGGTGAAAAAATACGTTAACAAGACACTTATTCTGTTTTATGTCCGAGCACAATAGGGGGACCCTATCCACCTAAACGAAGCCCTCGGTCAGTGAAATCATTAGTTTCAAGTCTAGGCTCTCAGACACATGAAAGAAAAAAAATGGTCTATCAGAGTGTGATTCTTTCTATCTAATATAATTATAAACGGTTTTATCTTTACCTATATTTTACAAATGATAAATACGTTGACTTTCTTACTTTTTTCATGTTGATTACTAAGGTTCTCCGCAGTTTTATACACTGGTACATTTTAAGTGAACTCTATTTTCAGGTATGTGAAAGAGTTCGACTACTACCAGAAGTGCGTGAACGAGCAGAGTAAAGAGCAGAAAGAATTGAGACCCAATACCTCGTTACAAGCTAATCAACAGACTGGATGTTTGTGCTTTACTAGTAAGTACAATTGAATATTTAATATAATATGCCATAAAATTCAGGGTCTTTTTAAAAGTGGGCATATAATAAATTGCCTTATCTTTGGATAATACTTTAATTGGTTTCAACTTGTATAGTGTGTCCCAGTATTTAACCCTGAGGAACTCCCTATGTAACTATTGTTCTAGATGATGTGAACTGGTTTTTTAAAACAAAATTAATGTCATTGTTAAACAAGGGAAAATTAAAGAAAGATCAGTGTAAAATAAATGCTGTAATACTAAGTTTTTTGAAAATACAAGTCATAGTCCACTTAATCAAATGCTGTAGGAAGGTCCTTTACTTACTAGAATTCTTTCTATTCCCTATGTCTTTGCATTGAATCTCCTCTTCTGGATGAGATACAAGACAAATACCATTTTTCATCCCTTGTATTGAACGCAGATTTTCTATTGTCTTATAATTACCGTCATACGCGCGGTAAAATGGCCAGAAGGCCTTTATAACGTTAGTGAACACAAGACATACGATAATTTATGTCTTTTCAGGCAAGGTCCGTCGCGACAGTTCAGCAGGAGCGGATGTAACAACAGCACTGTGCCGGTCTGCCACCGCCCCGCATAGTGCCCCGCATACCGCCCCGCACGTGGCCCCGCACCCGCACCCACAGCCGCCCCTCTGACATCTGCCTTACTGGAGGTATGTGATGTAACAACAGCACTGTGCCGGTCTGCCACCGCCCCGCATAGTGCCCCGCATACCGCCCCGCACGTGGCCCCGCACCCGCACCCACAGCCGCCCCTCTGACATCTGCCTTACTGGAGGTATGTGATGTAACAACAGCACTGTGCCGGTCTGCCACCGCCCCGCATAGTGCCCCGCATACCGCCCCGCACGTGGCCCCGCACCCGCACCCACAGCCGCCCCTCTGACATCTGCCTTACTGGAGGTATGTGATGTAACAACAGCACTGTGCCGGTCTGCCACCGCCCCGCATAGTGCCCCGCATACCGCCCCGCACGTGGCCCCGCACCCGCACCCACAGCCGCCCCTCTGACATCTGCCTTACTGGAGGTATGTGATGTAACAACAGCACTGTGCCGGTCTGCCACCGCCCCGCATAGTGCCCCGCATACCGCCCCGCACGTGGCCCCGCACCCGCACCCACAGCCGCCCCTCTGACATCTGCCTTACTGGAGGTATGTGATGTAACAACAGCACTGTGCCGGTCTGCCACCGCCCCGCATAGTGCCCCGCATACCGCCCCGCACGTGGCCCCGCACCCGCACCCACAGCCGCCCCTCTGACATCTGCCTTACTGGAGGTATGTGATGTAACAACAGCACTGTGCCGGTCTGCCACCGCCCCGCATAGTGCCCCGCATACCGCCCCGCACGTGGCCCCGCACCCGCACCCACAGCCGCCCCTCTGACATCTGCCTAACTGGAGGTATGTGATGTAATAGAAGAGTAAATTTTAAGGCTGTTTTATTGACAGGTGTTCTTTGAACAAACAAAGGCAAAAGCACGACTTTCATGATTAACTAACTGAAATGTTTCCCAAAAATTATGTTCTGTGTGGAAAAAAAATGGGGAACAAATATAATGACCACCATAAAATGCTTTGATACCCTAAGTTTTGCAACCAGAAATATCTACTGAACACCAGAAAAATAAAGTCTAAAAATGTAATAGTACCAGCTATTTTAGTCACGACTTCACTTTAAATTGTATTCGACCACCAAATTTAGTAAATGATCACCAACTCTTGACGACCAAATTAATGTATTATTTTTGCCTAAATAAGTCACTGTGATTGCCATAAAATGTAGGCTTATTACCAAATAAAGTATTATGATGCCATATTAAGTTATGTGTCCGGCTTGCAATGCATGCGTGAGTTTCAGTATGACGAGTGACAGGGGAAAATGGAAGAAAATGACATATTGCGCCGACGCCAAGTAAAATTGGGAACAGGGCAGGAGAAAGAAGAAGAAGAATGTGTTTCTCAATACACTCTTATCGCACTGTTTAGAGGCATGCAATAGACAATTTTCCACGCTAGTGCAGGAAAAGGGTATCCATAATGTTATTACATTTATTTTATCAGGCCGAACTTATTTTTTTGGAGTCAGTTTACTTAAACAGGATAGCAAGATGTAAAAACTTTTTTGATTATCATTTACTACTTTTGGTGATCATTTACTACTTTTGGGATAACAATGATTTTTTTGGACTCATTTTGCTTAAATAGGATAGCAGAATTTAAAAACTTTGGTTATAATCTTACTTTAAAATGGTGGTTTAATTTTGGTGATCATTTACTATTTTTGGCTTACGCATGATTTATTTTGGAGTAATTTCACTTAAATAGGATAGCAAAGTGTTAAAACTTTGGTGATAGTTTTACATTAAAATGCGAGTTTCATTTTGGTGATCATTTACTATTTTTGTCTGCTGTTTGTTACTATATCTGGTGATCAGTTAAACATAAGCCAAAAAATGTGAGCAGAATTCAAAGTCTGACGTTTTTACACCTGTCATTACAAATACGGTACTACGGTTCCTGGAGAAAAGCCGGAAAGAAACGCTATCTCACCCTAAAAGACCTACATAATGCACATAAAATTTTATATACTTTAAGGAAAATATTGGCACAAAATTGTTTTAACACTCTTTATAGCTCCAAAAAGAGCTATTTGAAAGGTTTAAAGTGTTGTATTGTATTCCAGGTCCCTCCGTTTTGCGGTGCTCCTGCCAGTATCGATGTGCTTCATGAGCACAATACTGACTATATTGATACTTTTCCACGTTTACACTTAAACACTGCTCACTAGAATAGTTGTCGTTGCACTAATTAAATAAATACTATGTAATACACGGTTCGGGTAGGAGGCTGGTGTCGAAAATGGCGTATTTACATCTGAAAATCTTGAGTAAAGATGGATTTTGGTTGCGCAAGTTAGCGCAGTTTTTGCGCAAAATTTATTTTCATCTTAATTTTTGAGTATTAACTCGTGAATTAGCTGGAATCTCGAGTAAATGATTTTTTAGATTGCGCAAGTTTTCTGCAAAAGATTACATAAAAAATCTTCTGTGTTCCGAACAATTAGTATGTCTTAGTAAAAAACACGTTAACTTTTGGTATTTATTCAGCCTTTCGATTATGGGTAGCTTATGTACTTGTGTTTTGCTAATTTTCATGTCTGTATCTTTTAATTCTAAGCACATAATATAATTTCATTAATCTGTGTAATCAATTATTTAAGTTTAATCTGTATATTAAAATGTAAAAGACTTCTTTTTAGATGTAAGTTGACAGTTTGTAAGCAAATTATGTATGTGTATATTAGTTTAATAAGTAAGCATTTATTTTTTTACTTGCATATAATAACGCCAGCCTCACAGTATGGTCACTAAGCGCGGAGCGATATTCGACCTTATTAAACATAGTTTTTAGTATATTTTTCATTGAATATATAAATAAATTGAGTTGCGCGGATAAGGCAAGCGAATTTGAGCTCAATCTATTAACGCTAAGGTCTCGTTTTGAACGCTTTTGAATACACTAAAGTGTCGGTTTGTTGAGGATTTACTTTACGTTGACATTTTACTTTTCATCGATAAGTTAGAAATTTTAAAAATTTCAACGTCTTAACTTTCTTATATCTTCAGCTAATATATCATATAATAATTTTCAAGCTATCTTAATACCCTGTTGCTCTTGTTATTCTAATTTTAATCTTACTTTTTTCTTCATAAAGATATATTACTTTAGTCCTTAACACAAAGGCGTAAAGTTTAAAATAGCGAGTTAAAGTGAATGCAGTTTGGAGGTAGTGTAGCTTGGTGCTTGTAGAGGTTCATGTTAGGGTCTTTAGGAACGAATTTTAAAGAATGGTATCACCATTTTCTGCCGGGGTTGCCAGTTGAGAGTATTTTTCTACGTTGGGGTTGCTGTATTAAAAAAAGCACGATTGAGTGTGTGTTTTTGTCTTCTGCTATGTGGCTTCTAAAAGGTATTTTAAGTAATATTTGAGAGAGATTTACTATAGTGCCATCATGCGTTTTTGCTGATAATCTGAGCCCTGAGCTAAAAATTATTCAGAAAATGTCTTAGCTCTGGTTTTATCTTGCAAAATTAATTTAATTACATAACAGCACTAGAATAGACTAATCAAAATAAAAATAAAGTAAGATTTTGTTTCATATCTTTCTGTTTCAAAAACAATGCAAAGGTTTTCTTAATTATTAATCTAATTAAAATCTGGCAATCCTTCTAACTGGGCAACATTTTAAAATCAAAACTATTAAATTTTGTTAATGTCATCGATATATTTTTGTACACTTTACTAGTTACATCACTATTCCTACTTTAGTAAGTAATTTAGGGATTAAGGCGCCATTTTAAAAAGCTTTATTTTAAGAGTTTTTTTTTAAGATGATGGTTGGATTTGATTTTGCTGTAGAAACTTTACAAAAAATGTTATAAAGAGTTAAATAATATTGAGCTTGTCCAAAAAATACATTATTAAAGCTGATTTCTATTAATTTTAAGACATGCAAATAAAATAGTTACAATACTTAGTTGGGAAAAGGCTAGGCAGATGAAGATTTTTGAAAGTAGATAATTATGTGTTTGCAGACATCCTGGAGTTTCTTATCTAGTGTCTACTTCTTTGGATTACAAAAGTGAGTATTGTTATATTTAAAACTGTATTCAGATTCCCCAATCCCTTTAAGAACAAAGAAATATTTGAGACTTTCAGAGAGCACTCTTTGACATTAACGACAGGTAACCCAACCATTTTCAATTGTCAAATCGCCGATTTGAGCAATGGGTGGCAATTTTCCGGCTGGTCAAGGTTTGGTTATAGGTAGTTATAATCAAATGGTACACTCACCCCTAAGTTTCGAGTATATTTTACACAGAGATGGTAATTCTGAATGTACTTATTAAATCCAACAAGAATTACTTGGAATCCATAAAAGTTCTATAGCAAAATCATATCCAAAGGTTGAAGTAATTAGTTGTGCGGGCATTGCTTCGAAGAGTTCGGTAGGCGTAGTCTGTGATAGGAACATAATCAGAACTGTGATCAGTACGGTCAAACCACGCGAAACCAAAGATTTTTCTGTGCGGTCGGCAAAATGAACTTAAATGAATATGATATTTTTTAATTTTATTTCAAAGGTTTTCTGTGGTCACACTCAATTTCAAAGTGCGAAAGCTTCATCGACAACATAAAGGTCAGTTTTCTGAAAACAACTGTTAACTATGTATTTTCAGAGAAAGCAGAGTTGTTTTAAGAAAAACGAACGTTTATGTTGTCGGTGAAAATGAGCCTAAGGGATCGATAAAACTGTATTTTGCGACATAGTTGGAAGATCTTGTCATATCCTGTGCACCAAGTACAAATATATTGCCTTGCTTCTTTAAATTACCTATTTCAATATATTTTTTTAATTCTACAAGTTTTTTTTTGCCGACCGAACACTAATAAGTGATGTGTGTTGAGAGATTTATTCGATTGTTGAGTGTAGTGGGTACGTAATATAGTTTGCGTGAGTGATATGCCTAAGCGCAGCCCTGAAGGATAATGTATTGACTTATTCAGCCAATGGCGTGACGCCTAAGGCTTATGTGACCTCTTTATATCCTTTAAAGGTTAAAGTCACATTATTAATGGCTGTATTGCCATTTAAAATTCAGTAATGCTATTGAAGAAAATTAAATAATCGCTTAAAATGTGATGTTATCAATTCTAATGTTCGCTGGAGATAAATTAACAGCAAAAGTGTGAATTGACCTGCTCTTTATGTAAAATAGACAACTGTTCTTCAGATTTCAAGAAACCTTGTCATTTCTTAAATACATACCTTAAAATGTGGCTAGACTAGCAAAATGTTTGCCTATAAGTAACAATAGTCAATTATACATATTTGTGAACATCGTAATAAATATGATATTTATCTTTAAGGTACCTGCTCCTTAACAGCATTCATTTTGCTAGTTGAGCATATTTCCCTTAGAGCATACATAAGCATATGTATGCTCGTATTTCCTAAAACATACAAATTCACGCACAATGTTCCCAAATACCAATTTCTTTAAGCCTTAACTAAGCGTATTGTGCGAACGATTTTAAACCTTAAGTGGATGTTTGAAGAACTAAATTGGATTACGGCTTTGGTGGTAGTTCGGACTTTATTTGACACGTCTTGTAGATTTAAAATTTTGTAATATTAAGGCCCTGTTTTACTGGTTACCGATAAAGTATCAGTTAGTTTCGATAGATAAAGTTATCTGCCAGATAAAGGCTGATTATAATTTCTGTCAGTACCTAACCGAGGCGAAAGCAAAAGTTATAGGTTATCTGTCAGATAACCTGGTTCCTGATACGCTATCAGAGACTTTATCAGTAATCTGTGAAACTGGCCATAAAAGTGTTGGATTTGTTTTAGGGAGCTTGAAATTAACAATTTGCTCATTATGTGTGACCTTTTAAATCTAGCTTTCCAAGTGATCTCATATTCGACCATCATTACACTTCAGGCCACAAAAACATACCCAGTATTCTTAAATTGCTACATCAATACTGTACTTAAAACAAATCCAACATACGTACTTGTAGTTTAAATAATCTCCTAAGAATTTGAAGTACAAAATGTCATCGTCACTTTCCACTACATACAGGTTATTCTTATCTATAACTTTCACTATATTTAATAGTCATAATGATATCATTTTACCGAGCACGCCGTAACTCCATGACATGTAAAGCTACCCGTATTGTGTTATATTGTGCACTTTCTTGCAAAGAAAAGGATTTGATTATGTATTATCATGACCAAGTTTACCGATAAAATACACGTTAGTTTTCTTAAAACAACTGTTTAAAACGAATTTTCACGTTTAATTTTCAAAGTAAATATTTTTTTTTATGAGAAATGGACGTTCGTGTTGGCAGGAAATATGGGCCTTAGAACGACTGACTCTACAGTTATTCATGTATAATTTACGAGGTAATCCGAGGTTTTTCATGAAGATAATAGTAAAAATTACACTACCAGCAAGTTCAGTCATTATCTAATTATCGTTAGACCAAGTTATATAATTTGTAACTGAATATCAATTTTTTGCAAGCAAGTGTATAAGAGCAACAATCTTAATGAATATTTAATTATTTACTATGATCTCATACATTACTGGGCACTAATTCAAAAGCAGGGTTAATCTATGAAATTAAATACTGCTTCAATTACTAATTATATTTGAGAGCAGGTTTCAGTAGATTTGATATAACTGAGTATAACAGAGACCTTTTTAAGTTTTTTGTAATAATTTTTGTGTTTTAGTGTTTTCAGCAATTAAAATTAATTCTCTAATCAGCGATTGTTCCAAATCAATAATTCTTGATATTCTATTATAATTGTTCATACATTCATTGACATCAAAATTGTAAGAAAACAACTTACGTTTTGTCTTAAATCTACTGAAATGTGTTCCATAAAGCGAATCTAGACTTCTAGCTTAGATATTCTAGTGATCCTAGTGCATAATTAAAGTAATTGTATTTTGCCAATCTTCACTGTCAGTAAAATGACAATCTGCCATTTTTTACGTACCCATAGATTTTAATAAGTGTATTAAATGTATGTGTAATTCATATTTGATGTTTTATTTCCCCATTTTATTAATTTCCCCAAGAATTTATGATGAATAATTAAGAAAAAATAATTTCTCAAAGATTTTGTGAGTATGGTCATAATTTTTGGCCTGAAGTGTACCTACGCAGGTTTCTTTAGGGAGAGTTACATATTCAGATCAATAAAACAATCAATAAGTAATAATGTCTATATTTAAAAATCTTGGTTCACAAGAACACCATTTCACAATATTAATCCTTGAAAACCAATATTTTGTACTTAACCTAAACTTAAAAAATATACCTAATCCATACTCTTTAAATGTGTCAAATAAATTGTATTTATCAGGCTTTATAAGGAGCCTAGCAAGAACTATAAGACAAGATGTCAACCAGTTACTTCCAGCTTATCAAATAGTAATTGGAAGGCTCATGATAATTACAATATTTTGTAGTTCATGTTGACTATGAAACATGGGATTTTTAAATTACATAACACCAGTTACGAAGACATGCTTAGTGGTCGCTGGCCATCTTTTGGCATAGTCTACTATAATGGGGCTTTTTGAAACAAATACCAACATATTTTTTTAGCTGTACATTGAGATAAGTATTTACATTCAAAAAGATGTTGTCTGAAAAAAAATAAGGTTGTATACCAAAAACAACACTCACTATAATTTTTTGTGCATTCAACAAATGCATTTAACAATTTACATACTCATCACATTGATTCTACCAATGTATTCAACTAAAAATTGTATTACATTTCATTAAAATTGTCTTAAAAAGGCCTCAGCATGCATGTATGGTAGAGACATATGTACACAATGAAAATCCCATTTTAGAATACATCTTTTTGTACAACAAAGTTACTATAGAAAACTAAGGCACACATACAATTTACAAATTGCCAATATTTCATAGCACAACATTTTTAACTACAAAATATCTTAGCTAGCTGTGTTCTGAAATCTATCTCAGTAAACTGACCAGCGCTAGTAACATCATAAATTAACAATTCTTTGAGAATCATGTTTCTGTTAGCCATATGTATGCCAAAACATGAATATCACAATTCTCTTAGGCCCTAATTCACCGACTTCATAAACATAAAAAAGCAAAGTATTTACTATGCATTTTTATGTATACTAATATTATAAAGGGGAAAACTTTGTTTGTTTGGTTGTAATGGATAAACTCAAAAACTACTGGACAGCTTTTAAATATTCTTTCACCATTAGAAAGCTATATTATCTGCGAGTAACATAGGCTATATTTTATCCCGGTGCGGGCAGTAGTTCCCACGGGACGCGGGTGAAACTGCGGGAAAACGGCTAGTGTTCAATAAAGTAAACCCTTGTTATAAGAAAACTGATGTTAATGTTGTTGATGAACATTGGCCTAAATAGTACAATATGATGGCTTTAATTCATGACATCACAATCACTAGCCAGTATACCAAGATACATATCAGAACAAACCCCTATATGTATAGTCTTTAAAAACCTAAATAGGATGTCCTAACAGCTTAATTTCCCCTCTAACTTCATCAAACAAATCTTTATAATCTTCGTGTTCCTTTACTAAGACCATGACACAGCCCCTCATGGTACCCATAGCTGCACCAATGTCTTTGCGGCTTGGCGTGTAGCAGTACGGGATGTCCTTCTCCTCGCAGACGGCAGGTAAGTGACACATGATCTCAATCGGGGATATGTCTCCGGCGAAGAAGACGAGGCTGGAAAGAAAGAGGTTGGTGTCGAATACTTTTTTGGAGAATTAAATTAGGTGTTTGGTTTGGGTGGTTACAATAAGGGGATGAGTCGAATAGGGATGAGTTAAAATTGGTGTGTTACAATATGAGAGGTCAATCTAATGTTACTTATTCTTTAACTTCGTTGTTCTTAGGTTTGAGTGGGGGTTCAGTATAGCAGAAGATTAAAAGTTTGGACATTTTGATGTCAAGTCCAAAGATATATAAACTAAAAGAGCTCTACTTTTACTAGGTCAAGATGCTTAGGTGTTGATAACGAGATTCAATGCGTATTTACAAGACATAACCTCAAAATTAAAAAAATAACATGTTTATTTACCCTTTTTCTCCCAGCCGCAGTTGCTTTTGCACGATTTTAAGTCCGTTTCTAATGTAGTTTTTGTGTGAAGTAGATTTTTTAATTAGTTTGTAGATCTTTTTGCTGAGTTTCTTCGGCGCCATCGGCTTCGCGATCACGCTGCAGTGGTCTACCTTCTCATCGTAACTTTGTGGCTCATTCTTAATGCTGACGTCTCCCTGCTCTTCCTGTTCTACGGGCTCCTGTTTAATCTTGCCCATTTTGCTATATTTTATTTATTTCAATCGTTTATTCTATTGTAAACACGTGCGAACGCCACTACAAGCTATCAACGTGAAATTGACAATGAAGAATACGTCTAGAAATTGTCAGTTGGCCTTTTTCTCTATCACATGCCAGTTTCTGAACGAGAACTTCGTTTCATTTTACACCTTGCTTGAAAATAAGAAGTATATTAATTGTAATATATTATGATTTAAATAAATATTATTTTTTTTGGTTTTTAATGGGAACTTCGTTTTTAATCGTTTATTTTTTTCCTCATTTATTTTTCTCATAAAGTTAACACGGAACGTTCTCATCGTTTCGTTTCCATAGAAACGGCGACATGTCAACAAATTGAAATTTCCTTCAATTCACGCAAGTCGCGAAGAAATAATTTAATTACGATGAAAAACATTGTTTTTTAGTAACAAAAACTTGAATTGCACTTAGTCTATCTTCCAAAGATCTTCTCCATGATGGTAAATTGGGCGAAATAACGATATTCTTGTGATAAAAAATGTCTATCTGTTGTAATGATTTGTGTCACATTTTCTAGGGCCTACTGAATATTTTGAAAAAGCTGCGGTCTAACCCTGACAAAGAGTTGCGTTTGCTACTTCTTGGACTGGACAATGCTGGTAAAACGACACTCCTGAAGCAGTTGGCGTCAGAAGATGTGAATCATGTCACTCCCACAGCGGGTTTTAATATTAAATCAGTTTTATCCAATGGTTTTAAGCTAAATGTGTGGGATATCGGCGGTCAGAGGAAGATAAGACCGTATTGGAGAAACTATTTTGAAAATACCGATATTTTGGTTAGTATTCTACTTATCTTGCATCATCATTTGAAATCTTTAAGTGTGTATCTATGGTTGCCATCCTAAAAAGGCTATTATTAGGTCCTGCTTTAATTTACGTAATGGAAAATTGAGTACATTACATATCACTATAAAAATAACTATGTGTAGGTGTAATAAGACATTAAAAATATTATTTTTATAAATAATCTTTAACTGTGGACAAGCAAAACTCTACTGTAGATAGCTGACTTCACTTAGGACTGCACCACATAAAGATTATTTTATTTTTGTATCTAATGTGTATTTTAAATATGTTACAGATTTACGTAGTGGACTGTTCTGATCACCAAAGACTGGAGGAAACTGGTCAAGAGTTAGCAGAATTACTGGAAGATGACAAGTTACGTGGCGTACCACTGCTGGTGTATGCAAACAAACAAGACTTGGCTACAGGTGAATTACATTTTATTTGTATATCTTTAAGCATTTTATGAAATCTACTATAACTACTTATTTAAGATAATACCTCAATTTATTTGATAAAAATATATGGTTAGAATTAATTTACTTAATAACCACTTCACTGTCCACGATGCAGACACAATAGTTAATCTCAATCGGTGTGTATCAAATATATGACTCGTGGGACAGTGAAGTTATTAAGGCTGATTTCAGCTCTATTTGAAATTTAAACTAAAAAAAAAACCCGGAAATATTCATTCTTTCTCCTTCTATGAGGTTAGCTCAGCATATCTTCTAATTTCATACTCCTTTATTTCACATTAGCGAGGAAATTACATTGTTTTCGGGTTCTGTTACACAATCCATCCATAGATCAATCAAGAACTCTGTAAATCTGTTACAGCATTACCAGCCAGTGAGATAGCCCAGCACCTAGGTCTGCACCTCATAAGGGATCGCACTTGGCAGATACAAGCCTGTGTAGCTACTGATGGCACTGGAGTCAAGGTGAGTAAGACTTCATGCCCACAAATCACTACAAACAAAGAAGTTTTTTCTGTCCCTATGTCCCGTTGTCCCTTTGTATGCTTAAATCTTCAAAACTACGCAACTGATTTCATGTGGTTTTTTAATAGCTAGAGTGATTAAAGAGGAATGTTTATATGTATAATAACATACATTAAATAGTGGAGAAATACTGTTATCCTATGCGAAGCCGGAGCGGTTAGTAATCTTATAAATAAAGTTTAGATTACACTTAGAAACAAATATAATTCCAATCTGCATTGTTCAAGCATGGTGATTAACGCTCACTACTGCTCACCTCTGTGTGAAAGGAGGCCTGTTCCCAGCAGTGGGACTTAAAAAAAAAACTAAACACCTACACCTTGGGTGTAGGTACGAACAAACGTTGCAACATTTTAAGGCAACTCGGATCTCGAAAAAGATAAATACAATTTTTCAATTTTGTATGTATGAGAAGTTCATCTAATAATAATATTTCATTATGTACTATTTTGATATTAGCGACACTACACTCAAACATGTGAATGAATAAAATTAGGATAAATGAATGGAATTTCACCATTTTTCAGGAGGGAATGGAGTGGGTCTGCAAAAACATCCCCGCTAAGAAATAATACATTTCTATACTTATGATAAAAATAATTCCTTACGCTTAACGTTAGTAGAAGTTGTATTATTATCTTTAAATAATAATAATGTTAAAAAATAATGACTACCAAATGAAAATAATGATATTATTTATTTTAAAACTTATTCTAGTCTGAAGGAATCCGTCCAAAGTTATATTATGTGATTATGGAATAGGTACTTTATCAGCTAATTCGATGCTTGACTATGTATTGCTGATATTAAATAACTTTTTATACTTTTAAGTACCTTATAAGTTTATTTAAATATTTATTCTATATAAATCTATGTAGAAAGAAGCAATAACCGCGCGGTTTAAATATATGCTCTTGTAAACAGTTGTGAATGGCACGTTAAACTGTAGGTCCCGGTTGTCATTGAACATCCTTGCCAGTCGTAACGGGTAGTTAGAAACCAGTAAGTCTGACACCACTCTAACCAAGGGGTATCGAGTTGATCGGGTAACTGGGTTAAGGAGGTCAGATAGGCAGTCGCTTCTTGTAAAGCACTGGTACTCAGCTGAATCCGGTTAGACTGGAAGCCGACCCCTACATGATTGGGAAAAGGCTCGGAGGATGATGATGATGAAACAGTTGTAAATCTATGTACCTACTAAAGTTTGTAACAATGTCACTCACACACGCATGTGCTCGATGCACGACACTCAGTACCTACTTACAGCACCGATAGCACCGATAAAAGCTCGTCGATGCATGTGTGCGTGACATTTTCATGAACGTCACAACTGTTCACAGAATATATCTAAACTGTACAATTACTGATCATTCAATTGATACAGTCGGCGTCAAAATGTTGACTCTAGATCAGTGGTATGTAGTTATGTTCCTATCTACGTCAAGTACTAAGTCATGTTCTTAATAATTTTAATTCCCTTGTTTATAATTTTAATTTATATGACTGACATTAATTTAATTTCTGTACCTTAGTGAGTCTTTGTAGTATTTTTTGCGATTGAATGAAATAATAATCAAAAATATTAAATAATAATGATGAAGAATGGAAAATATTGTATCTCTTGACGATGATTCTTATGATATTTCTTATTTATATACAAGCACATAAATAGGTGCTAAGAAAAAAGATTTAAATTAAATAATTTAAATATTAGATGTAGTACAGTCAACAGCAAAAGTTTATTTTTATGTTATATTAATAATTATATTATGATAAAACAATTTAATAAGGGTCCATTAAGCAATGTTCGAAAAATTCGTCCATAGGTATGTATATGTATAGTAAATATACTTTATGTACCTAGTAATATTTGATTTATTTGTTGCTGTTTTATAAAATTATGCATTCTTTGTACCTTAATTAGGCTCGCACCTACGTGCATGATTCTCTAAAATTAAATTCTCACTGTTTGCAATTTAGTTTTTCTACGATTGTAATTTGCATACATAGTATATGCCTTCCATTTAATAAATAAATAATACGAGTTTTCAGTCTAATGTTTTATTTTTATATCTTACATGTGGAATGTATTTACATTTATACTGAAAATCTTCGGAAGACATGAATAATCTTAAAGTCAAAAAACAATATTTAGAAACATATATTTAAAAATACATTTATTTAACGATAATTCATTTATTTTATGAAGTTAACGATACAAAATAATAATTCGAGATTTTTAATAATATTATAAAGCTATTCACAATCTTCTGTTAACCTTTTGTATTGGTTAAACAGAGGATGATAAATGCAATAAAAGTTTTTAGCACCAAAATGTCCAGCAAAAAACTAAAATTATTTTACTTAATTTAAATTTTTAATAGTAACTATCAATATTAGCTTTAGTTTATATAAGTACATTGTTAAAATATTCCATTTTAAATGATTTTAATTAAAATATTGTATACTGGATTTTTTTAGTAATATATTATTTTAAAATTTCATCGTAAAATGGAATACTTATTTGATTTCGCTTCACCGATAGATATTCTAATAAACCACACCATATTCTGTGCATTTTAAATCTAAATTGAAATAAATTATAATCATATTATATTCTGAAAACAAAATTAAAATCATTTCATAAAAATCTTAAATTATAGTGAAAAATTAAAATAGTGTATATTATGAAAGCAGTGTATCACGATATTTATTATTATTCATAAAATAATTAGGTTACGTATATTCTACAATAATAATAAAGGAAAATGTGTGAATGTTTGAGAGTGCGAAAAAGAAATATGCAACATAAAAATGTGGATTTAATGAATGATAAGTTTCTGAGATGCATGAGTGAGTGCAATTAAAATTTATGACAAAAAAGTGGTGCTTATCTCTAAAATAAAGTGAAGGTGAATTAATATCCTAAAATACGATGGAGATGAATAAATTATATTTAGCATATATTAATTTTTCTCGCGACTGTACTGTTCAAGATTAAATTGTAGTAAAAATACTTTAAGTACATTAATTTCTTTTAAGTCTCGCATATAGCAGAAAAGTAGCATTTTAATTACCAAATCAATGCTCTTTTTCTTTTTCAAATATTATGCTAATTATAAATTGTACAGGAGATAATTAATTAGAAATTAAAAGATTTTCTAAGGCTTATAATTCACTGTGGTATACTTCTGTGGTTACTTTCAATTCGTGTTCGTGGAAGGCTGAACAATCTGCTGGGTACGCCGCCTGAAAATAATTAAATTGAATTTAATAATAATAATAAACAGTAGGTGCCAATTTACTAGGAGGTATTTCTAGGACGTCATGACGAAGGTGGACAGACGACCTTATAAAGGTTGCCGGAAGACGCTGGATGCAGGTCGCCTCCAACAGGTATCTGTGGAGATCTAAGGGGGAGGCTTATGTTCAGCAGTGGACGTCCTATGGCTGAGATGATGATGATGATGACCAATTTACTTACTACTAACTTCAAGATATATCGTGAAAGACATATTGGACATTTGATGATCAAAGAAACTATCCTTTGATGTTCAGATCATTACAAAAATGCAAATGTTTTTCTGTAAGTAATCTTAATATCTTGGTGATGATTACACACTTGCTTTCGCCAGCAATACATGGGCTATCTAACACTGAAATAACTTCAAATTGGACTATTCGCTCCTAAGATTAGCGCGTCTAACCAGCAAGCAAGAAGGTCCTAATAAATATTTGTTCAGAGAGTAATTTCTATTCTATAAATTATTAACTTACTTCGCAATTGACATCATTCTGAATAGCGTTGTACAAGTCGAAGAACCCTTTGCCGTTCTGGAAGCTGAGGGCAGCCGATGCTGCTAAACTACTCAGCTTCGTCAGACCAGCCTTGAAGCCTGGGAGACCTGGAATCCAAGAATTTTTCCCTGTTAGGTACTTGGTGACACTGTAAACTTCGTAACACTTTGTCCTACCTCATCGCATGTCCACTGTGCCCTGAGACTTGCTCGCGGCAAGACCTAATGAGCGCACCCGGCCGTGCTCTCGCTGTGGCATATTGGGCTGACAAAAGTGTAGTCCCACTATGAGACATCATGTCATCGATACGTAAGAAGAAGAAGAATGGGAAAGCTTGATAAGATGAACTGACTTCTTAAACTGAAAAGGCATACCTACTTGTGCAAATTGTTATTACGATATTTTACGATTATGTGATGCGAATAAAGTAGTCATGCAATTTCGTGTATTATATAAATAACTGTAAGTGCGTTTTTTTATTTATTGTGCCTATATGATGTCTAATAATTTTGTTTGAAACCTTAGTTTAGTACTTTCAGTTTTTACCAGGATCATAGCATGCCAAAAAATTACCTTGGATGTCGAAGGACTCTAAAATAGTACCTAAGTGTACTCTATTGACTGTGGGACAATGACCCTATAAATAAATATGAGGAGCCTGAATGCTACTACGATTTCTTAAAGGTATTAAAAACTTCACCAACTTACCCTTCTTATCTTGATCATGATGTCTATTGACAAGGCACATGAGATGTTCCTGGCAGTGAGGAGCCTTCACAGAGTGCTGGTAAGCGCGGTAGACCCTCAGCACAGGCTCAATGACCTCCAAGTTCAGGGTGTCAGTCAGGCGGTCAGCCAGCGCGTGGTAGTCACCTCGCGAAGACATCGTTTTCGTTGTGGTTTCTGCCATTTTCAGGGTTTGCTGGAAAGAGTATTAAAGGTATGAATAATGCTATTAATTAATTGGAGACCTTCTAGTTTCTAAATTGCTTATGATAAAACAATAGAAAATTAATTGTGTCTCGCGTATATCTGCATCCGCTCCGCCATACGAGTTAAGTAAAGGGATTATTGACCTGCATCGTCATCCAGGTGTGTTTTCTTCCTATACATAATCACTATTCTATCTACACAAGTATTTCTCTAAATACTTTTGTTTTCTATAAATCACCACATACCTTAACATACTCAACAGCCGGCACAACATATTCAGCAACATCTGTGTCCATATCCAGGTAATGTTTCAGGACGTAGTTCAGGAGTGTGGTGAGAGACTTCTCAGGCTTCTTCACGTCAAAGTGGGTGCTCTTCGGCAGACCCTGGGAGTCCAGGAAGCTGTTCGTGATGTACTGGGCAGAGATCAGGTATCTGGAAGGAGTCAGAGGAGATTGCATGTTATTTTGAGGGTTTATCAGACGTAGGAGTTGTTCTGGGGACATTTAGGACTCCATTTTATAATGAGCTCTTTATTTTTAGATGCGTGTAATCATCATCATCCTCCGAGCCTTTTTCCCAATCATGTTGGGGTCGGTTTCCAGTCTAACCGGATTCAGCTAAGTACCAGTGCTTTACAAGAAGCGACTGCTTATCTGACCTTCTCAACCCAGTTACCCGGGCAACCCGGCTTGTAATATTGGAGTTAAAATATTGCTTTTCAGCTGCATTATTAACTAAAAATAGTTTTATTGTTTTTGCCATCTCATGCATTTAATTGAAGGGGTATCTCCTAATTTGAATGATTACGTTGAGAACTATAATTTTGCAAATGGGCAACAGAAAACTAGTCCTTTGAAAATTTTCGATTACGCTGTCCACAAAACAATTAATTAGTGCTTTGTACAGAAAATAGCAATTTAGGTTTGTCCATTGTATAGTAGTAATAGAACGAATTACTTATAACGACAGAGGGTCAGCCTAGTTTACTACTAAATTGAATTATCGTCCCAAAAGTTAGAGAAAGGGTAAAATGGACCTTTTGCGTAAACCTGACAACATAATCTGCATTTAAAATTGGGATAACTTTTCTACGGACTGCTTAGATTAATATTCAATTCTATTTGGTAGTTTCAAACAGAAAATATAGGCGGATTACCGATGTCAGCAAAACTATGATCAAGTTATTAAGGACATTTCTTATTCCATTATTATCCGTGAAAACCTATAATTGGCTTTGTGTTTCTTTATAAGTTAGTCTTATATATGTATGTCTACAACATTGTTTTGTATAGCCGTTGGTTTTCCAATAAGTAAATAAATAAATTTCGGATCCCTAACTGAATTTCCTCCTAAAACATGTCTGCAAAAGTTTTGAACTACACAATAGGTCCTTTAAACACAGTTTAAGGTATAATAAGTTTGTTTACCTGGAATAAACCTCCGGTTTAGCAATATGGACTACCATATCAGTCAGATACTTCGCCGCTGCCTTAATCCAGTGCCTTCTAAACGAATGATTCTCAAAGTTCTTGAACATCTGTTGGAAACTGATCTTGCCATCGGGCCCAGTGAAGGCTTTGAGACCCCTCTTCAATCCTGACTTCTCCCAAATAGTTTTACCGAGCTCAGAGTTAATAAAGATGTCCCAGTATAAGTGGGCTTTCTCCAAAAATGGGGGGAGGAATGAAGCATGGTCCTTGTGGTCATCTGCCCGTTTCTGTGCTTCGTTATCCGATAATGAACTTAATGCGTTCATGATTAAGGGCATGACTCCTCCGGCGTTTTTGTTTCCTAGGAGTCCTGAGGCCAGGCTCATCATGCTCTCAAGGTTGAGTTCTCCTTCAGTACTTGCTCGCTTTTGTCGAGCTGGTTTCGGAGATTCTGTGGTGCCCATTTGTTGGGCAAACATGGAGATCATAGAACCTACGATTGCGGGATCTATTTTGCCATCCTGACCTCCTAGTAGACTGCCAAGACCTGTAAATGGAATCGGGATATTAGTTTTAGGAAGTTGTAGTTTAGTTTAAAACCTGAAAGGGATTTGGGTCGAGTGAATTTAAACTTATATTTCATTTGTACAAGTTTTCAGTGAGCGGAAACAAAGTACGTAAAATTAAAGAATATTTTGTTGTTATCAAAGAAAAATAACCGGCTTATTACCCATTGTTTGCTCACTTGAAGTTGAAATTTGTTACGTCTGATAAGCAAATTATAATATTAAACTTTAAGTAATTCTCCTTATTTTCTTTGTAAATGTACCTTAGGTACCTATTGTATTTTTTTACACAGAATTTACCTAGGTAGGTACCTATTTAGTTGCTTATTCGAGACGCGCTCTGATACATAAAGGGCTTAAGAAGGAACATGGTGGGTTTTAGCCAGTAAGAGTCTGACACTCCCTCATGCTGCTTACCCACATTGGGAGGGTTCATTTGATGATTTCCCATAAAAAAGCGTACCTGATAAATTAATATATTCTTAAAATCTTACCTGACAGCATATCCCCGGCATTGCCATTGCCAGTTTGCCCAAACATGGCACCCAAATTCTTGGCATTATCTCCCTGCATCAGATTGCCAACTAAATTGCCAATAGCTGCCAAACCGTTGATGTTATTGCCACCGCCATCCCCCATATTTTGTAGGAAGGAAGACGCGAGGTCCAAGAAGGGATTATCATCATCCGTTCGTATGGATGGGATGGTGATTAATTGGCAGGTGATGAGCAAGAGAATGCTTAGTCGCGCCATTTTTCTGGAATGAGAAGATTCATTTAATTAGATAAAGAATTTTAGGGTTGGTTAGATTTGTGGTGGTCTTGTTCAACAGAAGTATGATTAATTTGCTCCTGAATAAGTTTCATTATAGGTATTAGTTGGCTCCCTAAATCAGTTTCACCGGACGTCCCGTTGGAATTAATTGAGATAAAAGTATTAGCTTTCTATAGCCTTCCTCGATAAAAAGACTATCTAAAACCGAAAGATTTTTTCAAATTAGATCAGTCTTCAGACTTGGTATTATGAGTGCCTCTAGATGGGTTTTGAGTAGTTTAATGGTTTTATTATTTTTGTTAATGTATAATAGCAGTAGTCTTACAAATTTTGAAATCTTTTTATTTTTACGATGTCTGTAATTTTCACTGTGAAAATCATTGTTGGTGGTATTAAGACATAGAAAAAGCCTCTAAACTAAATAAGTTACGTAACAGCCCTTAAATTTTCCAAGTCTCATAATTAACTCTAATTAGCACTAATTGTTCCAAAGGAAATTTTCTAACGCCTTGAATAAAGCTATAGGTAATTCGCCTTTTCGGTGTCTCAGAAATGTTAGATTCTATTACTTCATATATTGTTTTTTTTTGTTGTAAATTACAAGAGTATATAATAATAGTTTGAATATCAATAGTTCCAAGGTCTGTCCATTTTCAATGTTTTGATATATTTGATAAGTACAGCTGTGCCAACGTTTAATTTTAATTTTGTCTTCAGTGGTACCTACTTAACTAAAATATGAACCTAATACTAGCTGTTTACTCGATAAAAATACGTGTTATATTATTGTTACAGTATAACCAAGGAGTATTGGGTTGCCCGGGTAACTGGGTTGAGGAGGTCAGATAGGCAGTCGCTCCTTGTAAAGCACTGGTACTCAGCTGCATCCGGTTAGACTGGAAGCCGACCCCAACACAGTTGGGAAAAGGCTCGGGAGATGATGATATTGTTATAGTACTAGTAAAGAAATAGACACAGTTACCGCCTGCATCATAATGCCTATTAAAATTAGGGTCAATTCAGCTGGTTTAAACTAGCAATATTCAAGTACGGAGTAATCTAGGGAAACATTAGCAAACCGCCTACAACCATATTTAAATTCCATTTTAAAAACAATATATCCTGTCACTCATATACATATTTATGTAGTGTAGAAGCTGCGACCCGCAGTTTCGCAGTTACCAAGTCCTTTGCAAGCACGGGTACATAGTAGCCTTATAGTCTCCCTGACATCGACATCTGACTTGCTACTGAAGTTTGAAAGAATAGGAAAATCCTTCTGCATTGTCTTATGCATTGTATAATTTTATCAGCTTACTATTGTTATGTAATAGAATGTTTGTAGAAAGATTACTTTTTAAAAGAGTGTCTATGGAGTTTCTTGCCGGCTCTTCTCCATGAGACCAACTTTTTGGAACCGTGCAACTAGTGTGACGTTTTATAGGAGCATGCAGAGGCCTATTTGAAAAAAAAAATGATTTTGATTTGATTTTGATGAGGGATCATAACAGTTTTTCTCGATAAATGAACTATGAGATAGGCAGAATTCTTTTTGTAGTTGCTTCCTCAAATTAGTACTTTCAAGTAAACAAAATCTGCCGCTTCGTAGAAATAATAGAAGTAGGCATAGACAGAAAATTGTGCATTGTCAGAACTTTATAGTACGAAATAAAGATTCCTATACAATCCACATTAAAATGTCCTTCGTTTCAAAATTTCGGAGCACTTCACGCCATAAATTCCCGTAGTTCGCGAATTCGTTCACTGCTTACTGTTATGGTGACCATAACTTTTGAATTACGACGGACCGCCATAAACGCGACTACTCTTAGCAATAACCGTAAAATTTCCAAGTAAATATACATAGGTATACTTTGTTTGTATATAGGAAATATGGTGCAATTTCAGGTATTGTTTTTTGGACAGTTAATTCAGGAAATCGAATGCCTACCAAATTATATTACGTATAACGAATATAGCCTGTGTTTAATGGGAAGAGCATAGCTTTCCAACAGTGAAAGAATATTCTAAATTGGTTGTCTTGCTTCGGAGTTTAGCGTACAAAAAAATACAAAAAACTTTCCTGTTTATTTTATCAGTAGGTATAGATTGAGAGTAAAAATATCTCAATAGTTCATGAAGTCATCATGATCAAAAAATAAATTTAACTTTTGTATTTTATAGTATGTATCTATCCATATGGTAGAATTTTAGGCTATGAAATTCAGTCTTCAAAATTATTAACTAAAGGTTTTTTCTTTAGCCACGACATAAAGTTTTACAAGAGCTATGGGTACATGGTTTTGCATGTCAATCTACAACAAAACATAGTCAAATACACAATGCCTGTGTATAATTATGTATGTATGTGGTTACATATCTATATAACACGCAGGATGCATCAGATATAAAATTTGCAATAAACATGTCAGGATACTATCTGCGATCATATTTTGTCACACGAGGCTATCATGATTGCACTTAATTCTTATAATGCCTTTTTAAAAAGAAAAATATTGCATTATACACAGTACGAAAAAAGGTTATCTGTTGAGTTTGATATCATTAATGACTCCTCACACGGTAGGTGAAGTCGAAAGGAATGTAATGCCCATTTTCACCAACTAAGAGCATTTAGGGAACACTTAATACGAATTTCGTTTTCACCAACGTTTAAGTGTTCCTTATCACCTTTATTTTTGGGGTAGCTCTTATTCTAAGTGTCACTTAGATAGGGAAACGTTAAGAGATTGTTGGTGAAAACGGGCATAAGACTCAATGATTACCTACGTTGTTACATAGTACTCACTCATGATCTTTTATGGACCTTATGTACCTACTAGGGCGTAACTAGGGCCACAGTAACTCTTTCGAACACTAGAGTAGCTTAGCTCCAGTAAGCTTACGCCCTAAACATAAGTGAACCCTCGAATTAGACTAATTTGCCCATACTGTCTGCAGAAACGTAGGTACCTCAAACCATATAGGAAAAGCTAGTCGGAATAAAATCTCAATGTACATAGGTGCAGACAGACATAGTTTATTCCTCTGCCTGTCTGTCACGCTTTCACGCTGAAACCTCTGAACCAGTTCAGATTAATTTTGGAGATAAAGAATCACCTGGGAAATGACATAGATTGTATTTCAGGATACACAAATGACCTAGTTTTCTTAAGATGCGAGAAAGCCGTGAGAAACAACTTTCATAATATAAAGAAGTATCTAGATTTCATTTTGCACATATTTTTATGCTAATGATCTTTTTTCGCCACAGACTTAGAAACTTCTAGACACGACTGTGGCATCCAAAAAACTGTCCTGCATGTTTCATTATAATTATGAATAAAAGATAGTGAAAATGTTCTCGCTTCAACAGATCTGTGTTTCTCTGGCGTGTCTGCTTATGTTTAAGAGTGAAATCTGTATCGATTGTCGCTTCTAGAAATTGTAAGTTCTACATTTTCTTTGGTTAGATTTTTCACATGGTAATTATGAATTTGTATTTTAGTTATTATTTATATTATTTATTAAGTTTTTCAAGGTTACTAATTTAAATTATTAGTTAAGTACACTTGTTTAAATATTACGTTTAAGGCAAGATTCCACCGGTATGCGGCACTGTGACTCATACAAATGTATCTTGTGGTCTATTCGCTTTAGCAATAAATAACAAATTGCGTGCGAACATTTCTTAAATGTCTCTATGTATTTTTTTGTTTTCATGTCCGAATTTATGCTAGCAGTAAAACCGCTGAAGCGTATCATTTTTTGTTCTCGAACAAATACGTTGGAATCTCACCATAAGAGTTTTATAAATACATAATTTTTGCACGAGCCTTATACCTATGCAGAAAAGTTAATGTGTTTTGTAAAAGTAAAAATAAATATATGTACCAACCCGCATTGAGCAAGCGTGATGATTAACGCTCAATCCTTCTCTATGTGAAAGGAGGCCTTGTACCCAGCAGTGGGACGATAAAAAGCTGATGATGATATGAGTCAAACACACTAATTGCTTCATCATCATTATCTCAGCCATAGGACGTCCACTGCTGACCATAGGCCTCCCCCTTTGATCTCCACAGATACCTGTTGGAGGCGACCTGCATCCAGCGACCTTTATAAGGTCGTCTGTCTATCTTGTTGGTGGACGTCCTACGCTGCGCTAATCGCTTAGCGCAGCATAGCTTAGCTTCTCTTTTAACCACAATTTAACTCTTCGAAATCAGAAAATGTGACCGTAAGGTTTTCACCAAACGTTTACACGCGGCAGGCAAGCAGATCCGAAAGGAAAGCTAGTCTATCATGATGATTGTCTTGGTATTGTTATAAACACAATAGAATATTATAAAGACTTTACAATTATGTACTGGTTTTAGTTATGGTAGCAATTTGAATCGGATAATTTAAGTAGTTAAGTGCGAGTCCAATTCGCATTCGAGGTGACCCGACCATTCTTACGAGTATCTTCTTTTTCGGTTTTCGTTAAATAATGACAAAGTCAAAGTTGCTTATACTGATATCAGAATCCATTAGTTTACTTCACTACATAGTATAAAATAAAGTCGCTTTTTCCGTCCCTATGTCCTTTTGTACGCTTAAATCTTCAAAACAACGCAACCGATTTTCATGCGGTTTTTTTATTTATTTAAAGAGGAAGGTTTATATGTATAATAACATACATTAAATAGTGGGGAAACACTGTTATCCCGTGCGCAGTCGGGGCGGGTCGCTAGTATATTATAAAATTGAAGAGTTGGTTTGTTGCTTGAATGCGTTAATTATAGGAACTACTGGATTGATTTGAAGACTTTCAATTTTATGTAGCTCATTTATCGAGAAATACTGGAGACTGGGACGGTAGCTGTCTCGTTGATTACATTCTGGATAATTTCGAATAGATGAAAAGATTCAACTCATATGCCCCTAGCTACTATCTAATGAATGAACGCTAAAAACTCTTCTACTATACGGGTCTGCTGGAAGAGATTTCTATAGAAATAAGCAGCACCTTTGTACATTTTTTTTTATTACGTTTTCTGTCATTTAGGTTCCTTTACTGTGTTCATGATCGGTCACATTCATAATCACAAGAGTTCATAGAACACACGAAACATAAGACAATCAAGTAAGATGACTGGGAGATCCCAGATATTATAATACAATATTTCATAGTACCTTTGATGATTAAAACGGTACTAACGGTACTTCGGAACTGGTAATAGTTCTGTGGTTAAGTAATTGTAAATTGTGGTTAACTGTATTGCAGGAATTTTATTATAAAACTATGTAGCTTCCAGGAGAAATAAACGAAAAAGATGCACACAAAAAGAGCTTCCAACAGTGGTTTCATCTGCTTCCTGAGAGAACTACATGAACTACATCATAATATTACTACCTGCGTATTATTTCATTTTTAATATATGATATTAGCAAAGACGAACAATGAATGTATAACACATTTAAACAGAAGATCAGTGACGCATACTATAGAGATTCTATTCAAGACATTTTTGAGAATTGCCGTAAAAAAGGAGAAAGTTTTGCATTGTTTCTTGGAAAATACGGCGGAACTGATTAGAATGAAAGACATTAAATATGATTCACTGTAAGCTGATCCTAGAAACAGAATAGACTTTTTGCATACAATGAGTTCTTTATCTAAGGGTGCATTGAGAATAGATAAACCTTCCGATGGTATGTCTGAGAAAGGACATTATTGGCGAAACCACGGGGAACATCTAATGTTAGTGTAGATTATTTTCTTCTGCTATATTACACAACCGAAATTAAAGACACAAATTTTAATAGATTATGGAAAATGAACATTCTTTATTGGGGTCGGCTTCCAGTCTAACCGAATGCAGCTGAGTAGGTACCGCTGTTTTATTTAGGTACATTGAGCGACTGCCTGTTTGACCTCCTCAACCCAGTTACCCGGGCAACCCAATACCCCTTAGTTGGACTGGTTACTAGAACCTACCAAAACCTGGAAGTACGGAACCCTCAAACCCTATTTCAGCTCTTACAATTACCAGTTGTAATATTCATGATTATCTTATCGAACTATTTTACAATAATGCGTCTTGTTCATAGTAAATTGATGACGCATACAACGGTATGTGCTGTCTCCACATTTCTGCACGATTGCCCAGGTTTTTGCTTTGCTAGCTTCATTTGTTTCTTTGTCGAGACATTGCTTATCGATTTTAAAGATCTTTTTGTAAAAATTGTAATGAATGACATTCTTGGAGCATACATTATTATCTTTTTCGGTTATATTTGGGGAAAAAATGTACTTAAGTATCATCAGCCCTTGTATTGTTCCATTGCAGGACACATTTCTCTTCTTATACGGAGAAGGAATGAGCGCTAATCACCACGCTTGCTTGCGGCGGGTTGGTTTTCAGACCTATCAAAGTTTTGGTTTCCTCAAAATGTTTTTCTTCATTTATACTCAGTCATTGGTCTGTCCAGTCATTGTCCTAGATGAGAAGTTAATTACTTTTCATTTGAAGGTTATATAAATATCCTGTAGTCAGAGATTATGCGACATACTTTATGCCTATGGCCTAAATTGTACTTTGCATATGAAACCTTACCAAAAATTACATCACAAACTGACACACCATCACGGCATAACTACAAACATACAAAGTAAGCTATAGAGCAGTAAGATAGCGGTACTTATGACGTCACAACCTGTTGCGAGTCACTGACCACTTGTAGGTACTTGTGTAAACGGCAGTTTCGTGGCAAGCAGTGTAATACGTCATAATATGAAAATTAGATACATCGTTATAGAAATACTTTTTTTAATATTAACAAAAAATTGTACTGAAAGGCTCTAAAACTTTCTTCTACTGTTGAAATTTTCCTAGGTTTGAAAATTTCTTTCACTTTTGGGAAGCTACAGTATCCCCGGAAAGCTTAATTTTATGGCATAGGTAATTAATATGTGTGTAGGAAGAAACTATAAGTCTTTTAAAAGAGTATTTGTAATAAATTCCCATCGCGTCGAAATTGATTATTCTCAACAATTTAACTTACAATAACGATTTATTAAGTTATTTAATTGGTGTCCGAAGTCCGAAGAAACTGCAGTATTTAACATTCTTGCTTCTTTTGCTAGAGTACATTTTACCGTTGTCAGACAAAAATATCACAACAGTAGATTTTAATCATAAAAGATTAACAAAAATTTGGGGCATATCTATAACAATTTATCAATAAATCTGGGCTATTCTAGTCAGTATCAGACTGATTTAATGATAGTTTATTTAAAAATAAGCAATAATCGATTTATATGTTAATCAACTCAAAAATATTCTTTGATGTATAATTTCTACCTATTGGGTAAAAACCAGTATTTATGCTATGTTTATATGTATAAATATGTTTGTAATATAAAATAAAATCGATCTTAATCCCTACTAACATCATAAATGCGATAGTAACTCTGTCTGTCTGTTTGTAAGGTACGCTTTCACGTCTAAACCACCGAACAGGGGCCCGATTCTCCTAATTTTACTTAAGCAACATACGATTCATGTTCGACTCGATTCGACTGAGATCCAATCCCGACGCGATTACGATTGAAGCGTATGTGGCATTCCGCTATTTTTTCTTTGAAATAAACGTTTTTCTCCTTTTCTGTCTGAATGATTTACGATTGCAAAATGATTGTACAGCAAACTACCGTACAGACCAAAATCACCAAAATAGCAGACCAATCGCACACCAATCAAATGTGAATCGAATACGATTGGTCTTTTATTAGTAGCAGAATGCCCGATATGGTTAAAACTGCTATTGCGATCATATTGCGATTCGATTTCTATTCGATTTTGACATTATTAACTTAGGAGAATCGGGCCCCTGATTTAAATGTTTGGTACAGAGATAGAGTTGACCTTAAGAAAGAACATAGTTTTTATAACGGACTTTGGAGGAGTTCCCTCGGAAACGCGATATAACCGAATTCTACGCGGACGAAGCCGTGGACGGAAGCTAGTAGGTACTTTATAGAGGTATAGTGAGACCAAAAAATTTTGATCGTATCAGCGATTACCAAAAATAACTTGTTATATGTTCTGACATACAATTTACTGCTTATAAAGTATAATAATAAAAGTAGGTAAATATGTCAAAATAATATTGTACGTTTGCAAAATGTTAACAATTTATTTATTTGCCTGCGATTTCTGTGATTTCTTCCTTCCGTGTTTAATTTTGTGAAGTCGTGGCCTAGTGGGCAAAGAACCAACCTCTCGAGTATGAGGGCGCGGGTTCGATTCCAGGTCAGGCAAGTACCAATGCAACTTTTCTAAGTTTGTATGTACTTTCTAAGTATATCTTAGACGCTAATGACTGTGTTTCGGATGGCACGTTAAACTGTAGGTCCCGGCTGTCATTGAACATCCTTGGCAGTCGTTAAGGGTAGTCAGAAGCCAGTAAGTCTGACACCAGTCTAACCAAGGGGTATTGGGTTGCCCGGGTAACTGGGTTGAGGGGGTCAGATAGGGCAGTCGCTCCTTGTAAAGCACTGGTACTCAGCTACATCCGGTTAGACTGGAAGCCGACCCTAACGTAGTTTGGGAAAAAGGCTCGGAGGATGATGATTTAATTTTGGAATCGAGCTAATTTCATAATTTGTGGATGTTTAGAGTGCTCTAGTACCTATTACGCTTAAACGGCTGAAAGGTTATTGATGATACTTGACAGTAATATGGTTAATAATCAGAATAGCTTACGATACCTTTTGTCATAGAATGGGGAGTAATACCCATAGGACACTTGAGAAGAGAAGCTTGTATGTACCTACGGCTATAACTTATTACAGTTAAAAAAATAAAACTTAATCCTTTGATACCTCTGCTAACTAATTATTTTAGCAAAATTATCGTAATTTCAGGGGTCATATTAGACCAATGTAAATGCAATAAACATGGAATGTTTAATATTTGTAGGCACACAGTTTACCTAACTCTAATTAATCCAGGGTTCATATCTGCATTATTAAGCCAGTATCAATATAGGCTTGCATTTCCTGCCCAAACGGGCGATGCGATGATGTTAGGGTTGGCTTTCAGTAAATCCGGATGAAGTTGGGTACCAGTATTAACATGGAACGGCAGCCTATGCAAAATGACACCTTTAGTAGACTGTTTGTCAGACTTTCTGGCGTCTCATTGTCCGTAACGACTGTCAAAGATGTTCAAATGACAGGCGGGAGCCACCAATTTTACATGCCATCCGAAACGGTGAACTTTTCATGACAGTATGGTCACCCATCTACGGACCGACTGACCTTCCTATACATCGTATTTCAGGTTTGTTTAAATAACTATAGTTCCTAAGTTCAAAAACTTATTTGAATATAACCACTAGCCATAAATAATAAAGCAAGAAGCAATAACATTTGCATTCAAGTTTTTGCGAGCACATAAACTATTTTGTGGTCTGCGGTATTAAAAGTACCGATAGTTGACCCATTTTATGAAAGTAACATAATTTTGCATAATATAACTTAGCACGACGAATAATCATCACATGCCTAGCCTTTTTCCAAATATGTTGGGGTCGGCTTCTAGTCTATTTAGATGCGCTGAGTACCAGTGTTTTACAAGGAGCGACTGCCTATCTGATCTCCTCAACCCAGTTACCCGGGTAACCCAATACCGCTTGGTAAGACTGGTGTCGAACTTACTAGGTAGCTTCTGACGAACCGAAACGACTGGCAAAGATGTCCAAACGATAAAAAGTAAAGTACCTATGAATGATCATTAATTTTAACAAAACTAAGCGTAAGTAACTGTAGGTATTTTCTTTTTCTTTAAAGTTATTATGTAAAAAGTGTGACGTGTATAAAATCGATTAAAGAAATGAATAACTAATTACATACTAGTGGAAGAAATATGTTGATTATAAGCATATACCTATGTTCATTTATACCTAGGTAACGTTATGTGATGACGTTGAATTTAGTAAAAAGGTTTTTATTTAATTAATTTTATTTTCATAAATAACTGTTGCTTTAGGACGCTAGCATTTAATGATTATTTATTATTATTTAGACACAATTTTCATTTTCATAAAAAATAAGGATAAAGGATCAAAAGTTTTTATTGATTTTTGTAATATATTTGAATAATTATCTGACTTTTTAAGTTCTTAAATAAATACCGTACCGGCGAAATTGGAACACGGTAGCTGTTCTATTTAAATAAATATTTTGTTGTCAACCTACCTTGTTTGTAATATCCCAGTATTATCAAACAGCCAACTCACACAATCACAGAAAAAAAAGTTATTTTATTTTTTTATTTAACTTTATCGTAAATCACAATTTTTCACTGGCATGCGACAATCCATGACTCAATTCACCGTTGACTGAAAACACGTATACATTATCTAAAATTCCAATGTTGCCACACGCGAAAAATAGCAAAAAATATTTATTACGCTATAACACTTGACATTTAAATTCGAAAAAAGAACGTGGAACTCTAAATTCAAATGCCGCGTTGTGCGCACGAGCATCGACTTCGACAATCTTTTTTGGTCCAAGTTGAGACCATATCTTTATCCTTATCTTTTGTATATGTCTGTCTCGTTCTCTCCGAGTGCAATCGTCCTTGACTCTGAACTCAGCTACCATAAGAAAGATGTACCGTTTCTATTTGTTTTCTCTTTCCCACGTATAGTAAGTTGTACTTGTGTAAAAGAGATGGGGATATAATTACCAGTTAGGCGTGAAACCTGGCTGTCAATGACCGGGAAGGATCAAAATAAGAAAACATCGTAGGACTGTTATATTTTTACAGTTATTTCACAGTCCTTTGACCTTTTTGATGACGTTATTTATTTTATTTTTTTAACAGTTTATCTACACAGTTAATGAGATTTTTTTAACTGTTTAGGTATGTACTATTTATGAGACAAGAAACAAAATAGAGCAATCAAGTACGAAGGTAGTGCTTATTTCTTATTCTTTAAGAAATCTTTTCCAGTACGCCCGTTATGGAAGAGTTATATCTAATAAAAAAGATATATTATTTGTACGTGTCACTATAGAAAAAACATAGCGCACTGTAGGTACATATTTTTAAGATCTACATTTTTATATACCAACTAGCTGACCCCGCGAACTTCGTATCGTTTAAACCTTCCCTGGACCTCTACAAACATTTTAAAACCAAAATAGGTAAGCCAAATCGGTCCAGCCATTCCGGAGTTTTAGTGAGACTAACGAACAGCAATTCATTTTTATATATAAGACTAGATGATCCCGCGAACTTCGTATCGTTTAAACCTTCCCTGGACCTCTACAAACATTTTAAAACTAAAATAAGCCAAATCGGTTCCGGGATAAAATGTAGCCTATATTACTCGGGAAGAGTGAAGTTTTCTTACAGTGAAAGATTTTTTAAAATCGGTCTAATAGTTTTTCAGTTTATCCATTACAAACAAACGAAACTATTTTTTCCTCTTTTTATAATATTATCTAGTATAGATGTTTCAAAAATAATAAATAGCATTGACTTTGTATTTTTCCGTGATATGTTTTGTAGGTGGCGCTGTGTATGTGACAATATGTGCAAATTCTTGCTGATTCAAACCTAAAAGTTCAATGGGCTGATGAACCTATTGTGTATTCGAATGGTGCCTCCAACAGCATTGCTGAATATTTGTAGGCAGCTAGTGTATTTTGTGTCATAGAATGGAATATGGGATTAAATATTTCTTTATTTTGAACATAGATTAATGTTCACATATTTATAGAACACTTAAAATAAACCTATACATATGCAAATTAAAACTACTAAATAGCTATTATTTATTGTATACCTACCAATAGGAATTTGTGTAGAATGATACAAACATTATTTTGCAATTTCTTTCAGATGATCTTTGTAAGGAGTTGACTTGTACTTATAGAAAATTAAAAATATTTAAAAAAACTGGTAAAAATATTAAGTAGGTATAAGTAAGTGAAGTAATTGAAAGAAAAAAATATTTGTTTGGTATTGTTAAATTCTTTCTTCAAGCAGAATAAAATAGTCTTGTAGGTGTAATATTTTTTTAGGTAGGTATATACAATATATATACATATTATGAAATGCAGTCGACTTATGAAAGATATTTTTATCCTCTTTATAAGGCGGCATACAAAGGGGGGATTCCCTTTTATGCTTAAGTTTTTTTTATAACATCCAATATGTGTGTAGTGATATGATTTATCAATACCCCCAATTTACCTACAGGTCATTGAATTCAGAATCAGATGAAATAAATATAAATTAGTACTGGTCTGCTAATTGGGTCACGTGATGTGTTAAAATGACCAACATTTACTTGGCTTACTTATATTCGTTACATCTATTGCAAAATGAACCTTATAAGAAAGGTAATACGGTGTATTCTTGTTTGGAAAATACGGATTGTTCTGAGTTAGCTTGTTGAATATTTTTTGGTTATATCCGTCTAGGCTAGACTCGTACAAGCTAGGCTGGACAGTGCATCTACATAACGGTATTTTTCTTCAGGTGGCTGAACTGAAAATTCAGCAAAAACGCATTCTTATCTACTAATAGGCAAGGTTACAGTCATGGTGACCGAGTGGTTAAGGCACCAGCTTCTCAAGATCGAGTCACACACTCGATTCGATTCCAAACCACCAAATACCAAAATACATTTTCAAACTGAAATATATTTTCTAAGTATATTGACCCTAATGATTTTAATTATATATAACTTACTTAAATTAAATAATAGGTAACCGCTGACTTAAATTAGGTACTTGATTTCGAGACGAAGGAAAGCATCTTGAAGAAACCTAGGCTTTTAAAGCCTGAAACCGCCAATCCGCCTTGAGCAAGCGCCATTAATGGTCATTCCAACTCTGTTTGATATTTTCATTCACCTGCTCAAAATGTTTTGAGTCGTGGCACGTGAACAACCGTAATTATTTTGCTTTAAAAGGATTGTATGTCGCTAATTATAAAACTATAGAAAATCAATTGTGTCTCGCGTATACCTATCTGCGCTCCGACATACAACGGGTAAAGAGGACTGATTGCTATTATTATTTTTTTAGGCGCCGTTGCCAATGTTTTGGCACCAAAGTTTGCTATATTCAAAGTAAAAGTTATATAATATATGTTAATGAAATGAAATGAAATGAAATCGTTTATTTTGCAAGTTGGACATTACATCACTTTTACACGTCATTTTAAGAATGCTGAGGTCGGCATTTCCTAACTGACTGATCCCTGAGAAGAAACGCCGAAACAAACTCAAGGGTCATAGTCTCTTTTAAAGTCCAAACATGTTATAAATCAAGTAATATCATGTGTGAGTGTCACCATGTACGCGGTCTGGAATGGCCTTTTGAGGAAAGAGCCACATCAGGCTGGAGCTGACCAGTCCCAACAGACGGCACGCATGCATCAGTCGTCGTGTAGCTCAAACCATATCTTAGGGAGCTCAACGACCTGTCACACGACGATACCAGATCTGCAGAACATTTGCGTAGGCCATTCAAAAATACTCAAACCCGCCAGACAGTATTTATGTTATAAGAATATATAATGTTGCTCGCATACACGATACTCACATTCACAATAATAATAAAAAAAATAATAATATAAAAAAATACAATTATAATATATAAATGTCAATAAACAATGTCATTAATAAAATGTTATCTGATGTGATAATATATATTTAAATGTCAAAAGTAACAATACACAGGCATTTGAAAAGATATCACTCACTAAGCGAGCAGCTCATTCCCAAGCTTTTTTATCATTTAAATAATCAGATATTTTGTAATATCCTTTTTTCAAAAGTTTGGATTTTATATGATTTTTAAATTTCTTGATAGGCAAATCACGAACCGCTTTGGGAAGTTTATTGTAAAAGCGTATACATTGACCCATGAACGAGTTGCTTACTCTGTGGAGGCGAGTAGCATGTACAGCAAGATTATGTTTATTCCTAGTATTTATGCTATGAACATCAGACATTTGAACAAAGTCTGATATGTTTTTATGAACGTACATTAAATTTTCAAAAATGTATTGAGAGGCAACAGTCAGAATATTTATTTCTTTGAATTTCTCTCTGAGAGAAACTTTTGGACCCAGATTATAAATGGCTCGAACAGCTCTTTTCTGTAAAATAAATATAGTTTCAACATCCGCACAGTTTCCCCAAAGGAGGATCCCATACGTCATTGAACTATGAAAGTAGCTAAAATAAACTATTCTGGCTGTGTCCACATCGGTGATTAGACGGATCTTTTTAATAGCATAGGCGGCGGAACTAAGTTTTCCTGACAGTTTAACAATATGTGGGCCCCATTGGAGTTTGGAATCAACGGTCAAACCAAGAAATACCGTTGACTCAGCAGGCTTCAACTCTACTCCCTTTAGTTGTACATTAGTTTGTAACTGCCTTACGTTGGGCGTTGAGAATTTAATTAACTTCGTTTTAGACTCATTTAAAAGAAGATTATTGACATTAAACCAATGAACAACCTTAGAGAGTGCATTGTTAACTTCGTCAAAATTGTCGAGTTGGCGCTTGATTTTAAAAACGAGTGAAGTATCATCAGCAAACAACACAATCTTGTGACTATCCCTTATGTGATAAGGAAGGTCATTAATATAAATAAGGAACAAAAAAGGGCCTAGAATTGAACCCTGCGGAACCCCCATGGTGACCGTAGATCCAGAAGACCTCTTACCGTTGACATCTACCTTCTGAATTCTATTATGCAAATAAGAAGTCAGAAGGTCAAGAGCCTTATTTTTGATACCATAGTGGTGAAGTTTCCTGATGAGTATATCATGGTGCACGCAATCAAAAGCCTTGGACAAGTCGCAGAAAATACCGAGCGCATCCTGCGAATCCTCCCAGGCCTCGAATATATTTTTAAGCAATTCCACGCCCTGATGTTTGAATGAGGGTTTTCTCTAATTTTTCTGCCACAGGGTGGCGCCACGTATGCGTCTGGTCCAAACAGCTGTCAAATAGTATGGAATTGTAGGGTCCGAACTAATTGTTTATTGAAATTCTGTTATATTGGAAGTGTTATTGATTTTATTATGGACTACGGTTGGAATAAGTTTTCCGAACTAAAAATTGAGCTTAGAAAGAGGGGTGCAAAAGTCACTGGTACTAAGGAAAAGCTCGTTGAACGGCAGATAACGCAACGTACTAGAATTTGTTTACACAATATGATTTAGTTTTTTTATCTACTCAACTGTAATTGTAAAACACTAATGCAGTGCTTTAATTATACAATAAAAATCACTAAAATCGTTCACGGTTCATAGTAAAGATAAGCACTTTGACGGGTACTTGGACCTGACGCCTCGGTGCTGCCACCTCGTGGACGCCATTTTAGAAAACCCTCATTGAAATTAGGCTAATTAAATAAGCACTTTTTTACGTCAAATAGGTACTACATTGGAGAAGGTCCAAAACGCCCTGTTTCACCGCTTCCTAGATTTGTGACTGAGAAGGAGAAACGGTGATGAACACACTTCCCAGCTTAATTAAAGCTATGGCCCATATTTAAGGAAAAAAAAATCGGTCTACTATACTACTATTTTTAATGGGAAATCATCACCATATTTAAGAAAAAAGTAATTTTCGGTCTACTGTCTACAACTTTTCATGGAAATCATCAAACGACTCTTACTGACTAAAACCCATCACATTCCTTCTGAAACCCAGGGCCGCGGTAACTCTTTCGAACAATTCCGCAGCCCCGGCAGGCTTTGGCCCTGGTGAGCCCCACTGGGCTCGATGGACTATAATGTACTAACTAAGCATGCAGGCAGTGATGAAGGGATCAGGTTTAAAAGGCTGCCAAAATGGAGAAAAAATACACCTTCACCTTCCGTAATATTCTACAACATTTCCGACCAAAAAGGCTTTATCCAAGTTTAAACTAAACATCGATTGTTCACCAAAGTAATGAGTGAGTAAATCAAAACAAGCAAGCCAGTATAGTTTTGTATATTACACAGAACACACGGACCGATAACATGCATCTGTGCTTAGTTTCATTTCAAGCAATTTTAGTAGCTGTATTAGTGACAAATCACTACTATATCGATGAAGTGAGTTTTTTTTTTACCTATACTATCTATATTAATATAATAAAGAGAAAACATTTTTTGTTTGTTTGTAACCCTTAAGGTTCCGAACGAAGGTTCAAAAGTTCTACTAAACCGATTTGTAAAAGTTTGTTGGGAAGCAACACTATTCATGAGCAATTTAAACTATTTATATTTTATCCGGCTACAGCAAAAAGTTCCTTGGGATGCCGGTGAAATAGCGGAAAAAGAGCTGGTTTAATTTAAAATATTGTCAGTATTTAATATTGCAAAAAAATATACAAAAATCTTAAGGAAAACATCTTCAATTCTTTCAAAGTTAAGTTGAAAGTTAAATTAAATGCAATGTATTATTTTATAGGTGGATGCAGAAAAACATTTTGCGGCAGTCGGGGACTGGTTTAACAGTATGGAAAGAAAACCAGATATTCAGGTAACAATTAATTTAATTTTTAAGTTCCCCCAATATATTAATAACACACAAAATAACTATAATGAAGAATGTTAATTCTTAGACAAACGAAAGGGCATTGTAATAGAAACAACTATTTGCTAAGGAAAATGATTAAAATTAAAAACTGTTCGATTCATAGTTTACAGCCACAAATTAGTATCAGAATACAGCCAAACAAAACTCTTTACGTATTAGAATATGCTATCAATTTTGTAATTAATCTACAGTTAGCATACTATAATTTAAAATATGATGATAGCGAAATCAGTGTTAGTTCATAAAATTTAGCTTTTATGGGGGGCTTGAGTGTATTAGCTGTAAATATTTAAACCACAGCGGAATTCATGAAAACACAAAAATATGAATATAATTTTGCCAATCAGTTTGTATTCTCGACTTTTCTGAGTTTAGACGAGTAACTGTAATATGTAATCTAAATTTAAAATATATTGAAAAATCTCAAGATTGAATTAAAATCAGTCATGATCTCAGAGGCTGACAATCTTCTTGAAAATTAAAAATACGATACAAAAGACACAACAGAATATCCGAATACATTTTGTAGGGAGCGATGAACCAGTTACTCGAACAAATTAGAACAACTGCCGACCAAGTTATAAATATCCATAGAAGAATGTATAACGAGACAGAGAAAAAGAAAGAAATAAAAGAAGAACCCGATTTATCTGCCCATGTTAACCAGCCCGAACTAGCTCACCGTAATCCTGTGGCTGCGCTCGATGCCAGTGGTATCACAACAGAAGTAAGTTTAACAACGGCTAAAGAACTATTATCGGGTAATAAAGAACTAAGAAATGGTGAAAATAAAGGCATTTTACACACATCCTTGGATTTTACTGGTCAAATTTCTTTAACAGAAGTTATGGACTTTGTTTTATGAGACGTAGAAATCACAAGAAGAATTTCAAATGCACATATTAACCAATTTGTTGGGTCTTCCGTAGGTATGTAGGTTGGATTGAAAAAACTATTCGGCCAATCAATAACAAGGGTGCTTACTAGGCGTTGGATTTGAATGGTAGTTTAGATTAACATACAGAACGGTCATAAAGTTTATTTGGTTTGTAAAAGGTGGGGAGGACTATAATTGACGTGTTTCTGAAGATTTGGTACACAAATACTGCGTTTCTATGTTCTAAGTGTTCTAATATTATTACGAGTATGATTCAGGTTAAACAAAATCTATTAATAAGTTAAATCAAAATAACATAAACAAATATGCAATCTTTTTCAGAATGAAACCGAGCCAGAAACAACGGTGAATGAAGTAACAGAGAAACAAGAGGCTCCTAAAAAGAAGAGAAGAGCAAAAAAGCACAAGAGAAAGCACAAACCTAAGCCTAGACCTAAGCCCAAAACCGAACAAATGGAGGAACAACCAGATCAGGAGTACAAAGATCAAAAAGTAGAATCTACTACAGAAAAAGAAATACCGGAATTCCCAAAAAGAGCTCAAAAGAAGGAACATAGAAGAAAGTTAAAGAAGAAGTTCGTGAAAATGACTCCCAAAGAAGAAATAAAAAACGCATCAGTCAATAACTCGGATTCAGATGAAGTTAAAGTTAGGAAGCCTGTTGATATTATTGTACATATTAAAATGAATGAATAGTTTTATGGTCGTTTGTCTTTTGTTAATAATGTTCGCTACTATCCTTATCACGCCTAAAAAGATCAAAAAGAATTCTTCTCCAACTGTAAATAAATGTTATATCCATCTGCCTAGTCGTTTCCCAACTATGCTGGGGTCGGCTTCCCAACCCTATCATGCAAAACTTTTTAAATTACGTACATAGGCTAAATTATGAACGTCAGAGAACGTATCTATTATAAGTTTGATCGCTATAATGTGTCTGTGCATGGCACCGTAGCTCTTAAACAAATGAAACGATTTCGACGTGGGTTTTTTTGGATGACAGCTGGTGTTCTAGCAATGGTTCTTAGATTTGTTTCATCAAAATCGGCTCAACCGTTTCGAAGTCACAAATTCTGTTGATTTTCTGGCCCCTAGTATAACACGCTTCTTATTATGGTCACCGACCTAGCGTTCATGTTCATCATTAGTCTTCTTATCGTTTCACTACTGGCCTCCTCACATACAGAGAAGAATTGAGCGTTAAGCACCAGGCTTACTCAATGCGGGTTGAGAATTTCGGGCTATGTAGTCCAGATTTCCTCATAATGTTTTTTTACCTTTAGACAACCATTGAAAGACATATACATAAAATACACGAAAACCTAAAAAAAACAGTTGCATCGGTAAATCGGTACTTGCCTAAACTGGAATCGAACTCACACTCATACTTAAGAGGTTGGTTCTTTATCCACTAGGGCATCAGGACTTATGCGTTATACATTATCAAATCAGAGCGATTAGTTTCGAGTCTTACTCTTTTTAAAGTACACGCGAGCAGAGCCATGCCTATAGTCACTAAAATTAATGTTCTTAACTCCACTTCCAATATTGCAAGTACATTTTCTAGATCATCGTGTCTGTAAAACTTCCTATCATCTGAAGTTTCTGCAATGTTGTCTTCCAGTCTAATCAAAACCAGCTGAATGCAGATCAGAGCATAATTTGAAACATATGTTTATGTAACTACTCTGTTTATTTTCAAAGCACAAATCATACAGGCTCTCTCATAAGATTAGGATTATTCAAACTACAGTTTCTTTAAATTTAATCTTGTAATCAATAAATTATAGTAACCATAAACACCCATTACATTACAATTAATATCTTAATCTACAGCGGTTTCATCGTCGCTAATTTCAACTTCTTTCTCGCCAGTTTATTCCTCTTCTTGTTGACTTTCTTTCTTTTGTCCTTTTCCTTCATCAATTTGTTTCTTTCATTCCTTTTCATTTCTTTGTTTAAGTTTCTTATCAAACGAGGTATTGGACTGTTAGGGTTATAATTCTCGCTGAAGTACTCTTGCTTTATTTCGTTTAGAAGATGTTCTAGTATACTTTCTGTTACTGTTTGGACGTGGCGAGCGAACTGAAAATAGAGATGATGATGAAAATATGAGGATGGATGTGTATGTTGCATGGTTTTGGTTTGAAAACGTGTTTGTTATGGTAGGAGAAGATTTTGTGTTTGAAATTGAAAGTAAATCATATAGTTCAAAATAAGTATGAGTATATAAACTTTATATCAATGACACATTGATGTGAAGGTGCGATTTGGAGGTTAGCTGCCGGTAGCACGTGCAACTACTGCATGTAATCGCTTGCTATCTGAGAGCGACTGCACGTGCAGGCTGCCGTTTGAAACGAAAACAATTTCATGTAAATAAAAAGAGACTGGTAGTGCAGCTGCGACACGTGCATTATATAAGATGATGTCGGTCCTGCGCCTGCTCCCTCTCCGGTCGTGTCGGATTGTCGTCCCATCGGACTATGAGAGTGAAGGAATAGAGAGCGCAGTTGGATGATCTTCCTATATGAGAACAGCCGCCGTGGATAAAATCGGCCTCAAAAATAAAATTTTACTATACCCTTTCATTTTTGGTCGGAGCGTCCTGATTATGGAAAAGGTTCATAAAACCTTTGCCGTCTTTATCCTTTGTTTCCAATGTCTGCAAAATCAAGAATTGAACATGAAATAAGTCTATTAATGGTCAGCCGAAGTATTTATGATGATAAAATTATTCTAATGACAGAATACTGAACGCTAGTCAATTTTAAAGACTGCATGGACTGCCCAAATCCTACTAGTCACGTAAAACGCTGCGAACGACTTTTTTGGGTAGGGTATGAGTATTTTGAAGGAGTATATCACTTGTGAGATGACGTCAGAGATAGTGTGCCTTATTGCCTATGTATAGTAGCACTCGAAGAAATACTGCTCTTACCCCAAAAAGGTGTAAGTGTTAATGTAATATACACACACTGAACACTTTATCATGATTAAAATAAATAATTTTGATGGTCGCTTTCAAAAAACACCTAGAAAACCTCTGAAAACCTGGTCATTGAATATGTTTGCTGAGTGCTTGGGCGTTTTGTTATTTTAATTGCTAGAAAGAGTTTCTAATTTAATTCTTCACTGTAACAATGTACAGATTTGATCTCAAATCGAGAAGAAGAAACTAATGAATAATAAATCTCTATAAAAGTTGTCCAAAGGAAGGAAGGAGGTTTGGAAGATTTGAAAAATTCTAATACCGAAAATAATCCTTGTTAACAAAATAAATCTGTTAAAGAAGAATAAAAAATAAAACAGGCGTTTATCACAAAACACAAAAAAATCTCACTTACTCCTTTCAAATGCAACTCTTTGGTTGACACAAAAACGCAGAAACATGAAAAAATTAAAATTTTTAGTGGACACGTCATTTTTTTTAATTCATGAAGAACGAGAAACGATCACTTGTTTTTCGGTCCTGGTACATACTGAGATTTTCGAAACTGAATCGGAGGAAGTGATGTTGACAAAAAAATCACAACTGTTTTGTTTTTTAGCGATAAGCCTGAAGCTGAAACTTTGGAAGGAATTTTCTATTTTCACGTTTTGCGTTTTAGGAATATTTTGCGTTGATTTCTGTGTATTGTGTTATAAGATCCAATTGTTAGCGCTGATGGTAGTTTGTTTTTTGTCGGTCACGTGTTCGTCACCTGTACTGACAAATCTTAATCTTGGTTTATGATTTTATAGTAGTTCAAGTACTTTAGCTTTGAATGAATAAACTTGAATCCTATTTATATAGCTTTTTCAACATTATGTACTTTAGACAGTACTTTAGTAGGTATAAAATATAATAGCATCGGTACGATGGCTTTTCCTATTACGGAGATCAGGTAGTTGCGCGGAACATAAGTGCATAAGCATTTGCGCAGACACAGGTGCACTCTCTGTTCCTGCAACCTTAGAACACGAAGGGCTTCAGTAAGAACATGGGTCGACTTCTGTTAGTCTGTCACTCCCTTCTGCTGCTTAACAATGAAGGGGAATTGAAGATTTCAAATCATCATCATCTCCCGAGCCTTTTCCCGACTATGTTGGTCTTCCAGTTGCAGTCTTCAAACTTTACAGAAAATAAGAAAGCCAGTCCTTACCGTCATTGAAACAAGTCCATTATCTGTAACCCATTGGAGCTTTTTCCTGCTACTTCTCATATATTATATAAATCGGCTACTCTTGTTGTGAATAAATGTGAATATAATTTATGAATACTGTTATTATAAATCTGAAGATTTTGTTTGGATCTTCTACACCAATTTGACCGATTAGATTATATGTACGTAGTCCAAAATGACATGGATGCGTTTGGAAAGGATACCGCTAGTTCAAATTCTGTTTTACAAAGCATATTTCAATTTTATCTATAGCTATCATAGCAGGTTTTGATGAAAGGAATTCAGCTGATTATAATCATACCAAATCAGGTAAACATCCATCCTCCGAGCCTTTTTCTCAAACTACGTTGGGGTCGGCTTCCAGTCTAACCGGATGTAGCTGAGTACCAGTGCTTTACAAGGAGCGACTGCCCTATCTGACCCCCTCAACCCAGTTACCCGGGCAACCCAATACCCGTTGGTTAGACTGGTGTCAGACTCACTGGCTTCTGACTACCCGTAACGACTGCCAAGGATGTTCAATAACAGCCGGGACCTACAGTTTAACGTGCCATCCGAAACACAGTCATTGGCGTCTAAGATATACTCAGAAAGTACATACAAACTTAGAAAAGTTGCATTGGTACTTGCCCGACCTGGAATCGAACCCGCACCCTCATACTCGAGAGGTGGGTTCTTTGCCCACTAGGCCACCATGACTTAAAAAATCAGGTAAACATAAAGGAGGAAATAAAAACCAAACTATTTTACATAGTTTAGGCTAAAAAAATATTTTTAATTAACTTAATTTATATATTGTTATAAACTAATACATAATAAAATAATACGTACATAGAAATTATGTAAAAAACCCTTTACTTCCTAGCATACACAGTATTAACAAATAAAGGCAAAAGGATGACAAATAAAGGATAAGGCTAAAATCTTAATATCCTCACCCACTGGTCACGAAGTCTCAGAAACTACAAAAGTAAAGAAAGAAATAGATAAGAAACAAACAGTCACAGGCGAAATCTGTCCAAATAAATGTGGTCCTACTACGGTTTCAATAACCTACCTATCTTTTGTCATGATTACTAGAGACAGGATTTTGATGTTAGCCCCATACAAACAATTCTTATACTTCTATCTCAAATCAACAGATGCATTATAGGATATTGAAAGCCGCCGTTAAAACTATTCTCCGCTTGTAATATCAGTTCTGTTCCTATCAGATATCTCTATCAGATAAGTACGACAGTTGTCTCTGGAAAGGATATTTTGACGATATATCCTCAAATTTTGGTCGCAGCAGCTTCATTTGACGGAAGTCTCCATTCTGAAATGAAATTAAGACAATGTAAATGTATGATTTTCTTCTAACTCTAAGACATTGTACTCTAGGACCTTGGGTGCGAGTGCGGGGCTGCTGTGCAGACCATGTCCCACCTAATCGCATGTCCATTGTGCCCTGAAACTTGCTCGCGGCAGGACTTAATGAGCGCATCCGGCCGTGCTCTCGCTGTGGCGGTATATTGGGCTGATAAAGTGTAGTCTCACTATAAGACATGTCATCGATACGAAAGAAGAAGAACTCTAAGAGCCCCCAAAGACAATCTGTAAGCCCGATAGTTGGAATAGTTTAAAGATAATCGTGGATCTAGTTAACATTTTTAGTCAAGCCAGATTAAGAGCTACCGACAAAGGATGAAGGAAGAAAGGAACAGATCTGTTTAATTAGACCTTATTGTATTAATTTATGTGAAAAGTAATAATTTGTTGCATGATCATTTGGGTAGAGGTTGCGATAAAAACCTCTCTGGTGTATAAAAAAGTAAACTAACCGTATTTCTCTGTTGAAATGTTGGATTGAATTGCGCTCTTCTTTCTGGTACCAAAAACAGTTTTCTTGCAGGAGTCTTGGTGAGCTTAATTTTGTTTGCGTTCATAATTTTTTTCCTATTTTCTATCGTGTTTATGGGAAGTATGTTTTTTCCTTCGTAATTGTAATTATCAGTAGTATCCGTATCTTCTAAGGCTTTTGATAAAATGCTTTTTCTAACCAACATGTCGTCGTCTGGTGTTCTTTGTTCCCTATTTAAATGTCTGTGTGATTTGTCATCGATGATTGAGTAAAACCGTCGATCTAAATTGACTTTGCCGTCTAAAATATCATTGTATTTAAATTCTGGATGTCGGTTATATGTAGATTGATTGTTTCGGTTTAAATCAAAACTATTTTTCTTGGTAAGCAACTTATCGTACGGATTATCCACACTGTTGGCGTATTTTGGTTCTGTGTCATCAAAATAATCGTAACTTCGTTCTCTAATGATTTCGTCATCATCGTGAGTGCGTTTGACATCGTTTATTTGCGGACGATTTGGTTGTTTCCTCAGCGTGACTATTTCGTCCTCAATATTTTTGTAACTGTCCAAAGTATTTTTGTTGTCCGGATATGTTTTATCCAAGTCATCAACTTGCGTTGTAATGTCGCGTTCTGACTCTGCACTTTCTGAAGGTGTTGCAATTTCATATATTTCTTGCATTTTTGTATCAAATTCTTGATGCAGTTTTGTGTCAAATTGAGTGTTTTTAACTTCTTGCTGTAGTATCTTTAAGATACGCAGTAATTTGCTTGAATTGCGTTCTTTATTTCTTTTATTGTCACGAACACTTTCAGGTTTTGAAAGTTGTTCATTTTCAACCATAAACTTTTCTGCAAAGTTCAGTGAACTCTCAGTAGGTTCTTCATCAACTTTCATTACATCATCCACAATGTTCCCTGATTTAACCCGAAGACGTATTAAAGATTTCTCCCTATTAGATTCAGCGGGTGAACTCTTGTTATACCTTTTTGTTTGTGCATATTTTGCATTTTGCGGAATCCCTTTTTTTAGCTGAAATACATATTAAAATATTTTTCAATAATGATTCTACTGAAACTTCTTCATTTAATCACAACAGATGCTTCTAACTTCAAAAAAATGCTTTCATATAAAGATATTTCTTTTTAAAAGTGAGCAATTACCTCTTTATATTGATTCGAAGTTTTCATATTATTTTTAACAAATTTAGGACTATCATTTTCAACAGATGTTGTATTGCGATTCCTGTAAAAAATAAAATATCGAAGGTTACGAAAGTTCTCAAATGTCATTTTCTATTCTACAATATGAAAGTTCACAAACCTAATATGAACCTGCGGTATTTCTACTTCTATATCCTCCCTGTCTAGGTGTAATTCTGAAGGACGTTTGTTACGTAATATAGGCTGAATCATTTTAATAACGTCTGTTTCGTCATCACTTTGCGTCATCTGTTCTGTACTCTTGCTAGAATATACATTTTCATCTTCTTCAGAATCAGATTTTACTTGGAGTCTTCCACGCTCCACTAATGGTCTGAATGAATTTAATTTTATTATAGGGTCTGTAAAAGGTTCAAAATTGTCGTTAGTTACTTTCCAGTTGATGCTGGTAAAAACATAACTTAAATATCAAATGAAAATGACGCACCTTTAAGTTTTTTGTGTTTATACTTTGTTTGTAGATTGAGATATCCTTCTAATGATGGAGATACTGAACCTGAACGAAACAAAACATTTTGTAATCAAGACTTTACACTTACACACTTACTTAGGTTTTCAGAACATGGGTGGGTTTTAGTAAGTTGCCGACTAACAATCTTTTTTGCTAGAATTGTTAACTGGTATATTAGTAAGTCAAATCAAAAAGAACAGAAGAAGAAGAAATGAACGAACTCTTGAAGGAGTACTCTGGATCTTCTTCGCAGAGGCAGTTGTGAGTTTCTCTGTACCCTCTGGGACATCCACAATGCTTGGAGAAGCTGCCTCCAATGAACGGGGGGTTTGTGTTGTATACAGGCTGACCACGTTGCGGACCATCAGATACGTTGCATACTACTTGGACACTCTGCAAAAAATCACAAGGAAACTATGGACGATGGTACTAAACAAAATGCACTAATTGGGAAAATTAAAAGCTAAAATTACAGGAAACCATCCGTCAGAATCCATTGGGTTAAAAAACTCACAATGCTACTACACTTTGAAGGGAAGTGTACTTTTAAGGGATTTGGTAATTTTCAGTGATTCAGGTAAAACAGTAGGAAATATTTTGTGTGTTAAGCAGGCCATGAAATAATAAAAAAAAAGACAATTATCAGGTGCATCGCTAGATAAAAAAGAGGTAACAGAAATGAAAGATACAACCATACTTTTTGTTGAAAGATGTAAAGAATCCACATTAAAACAAGAAGAAATTCAAAGAACTTACATTCTGAATAGATTCGTTGTCGTCTCCAATTCTGTACTTGGAGTAAGCTGATAAGCCACACCCAATGTGTGTCGCAGAACCGCGTATTAGATTGAGGTAATATTTGGTGTTTACATCTGGCAGACTAGCGAAAAAATATGACTTATAATTAAAATATAATAATAGCTGTTTCCTTTATTAAAACAAAAACAAAATTAAGACAATCGGAGACTAATCGTATGTATTTGTTGAACGTTAACAGGCCAGTCTTCGCTTACTAGTGATCAGATATCTATAGGGATACAACCTTTCCTCCATTGCATTAAATTATTGCTGTTCAGGAAGGCTATAGGCTAATTTTACTTTACTGATAGGCTAATTTTTGGATAGGGTTGCCCCGCTTGCGGAAGCTAACGCATCATAATACTTACTCATATAAAGCTGGACAATCGGTGATAATATCCTTATTCACAGTTCTTTTCAAAGCATGCGCAGATTTTATAAATCTTTTTAATGCAAATGTGAGCTTTTCTTCATTCAATCCTTTACTAGTGTCATTGTGGTTTTTGATTTTCAAATATTCCCAGTCAGGATATGAGAAGTGGATGATGGCGATGCTTTGACTTGGATTTGGGAATCGCTCTGAAAAGAGAACCAAGTTCAAAAAAACATTATTGTCCGATTTTTTAATTTATATTTTTAAATTAGAGTAAAAATCTGGAACAGGATTCGCATGAGGATCATTTATATTTTACGTCATACATTTAATACTTATGGGGAAAGCTTGGAATCGGCCATATTCTCAGTCTTCTTCGAGAACCAAAGTTATTTGACGTAAGGAAGGGAGTGAACGCTGAACGCTATATGACCGCTGGCAGTAAACAGTATAAGTTTGATGCTTCAAATCAAAAGGCAACCCCAAACAGGACATGAAGAAGAAGATATCATACCAGTAGCTCTGCACAGATCTTCTCTCCCACCAAGGCATTGGTTAGCCAACACTTGAGCTAGCGTCGCTAATTCTCTATCCCATTGTATTTTCATCATACCATACGCTCTTGGTAGTGGTTCATTGTCCATTCCCTTTTCTGCACCGCTTGATAATCTGCCTCGTACACTGGATTCATAGAAACCAAATTTTAGTCATCATCATCAACCTTTCAATTTTTTTTTCACTGCTGCAAGGACTTTTTTTACACAGAGAAGGAATGACCACTGGAACACGCTTGCTCAAGTTGGATGGGTGGTTTCAGACTTGAAGTCCTGGTTTCCCCTTCTACCTTTACTCAGTCCTCGATGACCAAGATGCACTTAGAAATAAAAATCCAAAAGTATATTTTCAATATAAGTATAAAAGTGAAAGTTTTTAAGAACTCGAGTGGAGATCATGGACTGGTAAACGCAGTGTAGGCTGGCCGCCAAGGTTTCCAAGCGATATGACATAGGTAGTGGTTAGGTGCTGGCCTAGGCCGCTACCGACCAGGCTTTTTGGATGATAACTGGTGGGGAGGCCTTTGTTCAGTGTGAACATTTCATGGCTGCCATGATAATAAACTATGATGTATGGTATGGTTTGATAAAAAACTTACTCATTAATATATTCTAGTACTTTGTCAACCATTCTCTCAGTTATCTCGATCTGGACTGGGTGCCCGCAGCGTGGTCCAAATTCTTGTTTCTAAGGATTGAAATAGTTAATCTTCGAAATGTTTTGGTTCATGCCACAAATGCAGAATTAAATAAAAGTAGGCATCTAATATTTATGGTGGAACTTTAAGTACAAACAAAAGACAACATCTACTTACATGATCATAATACATGCACATAACATGGGTGCCTTCTTTGCAGTACTTTTGTTTGGGGCAATACTCCGACACATAGACCGTGTTCTGAGACAAAGCATCGAGTACGATAGAACATCTTATGTCTTTGATGATGATGACGATCAAGATGATAATCTGAAATATGATGAGAAATGCAAAAAAAGTGTCACAAAGCCATCTATTTAGGGTATAAGGAAGAAAGATGTTAAAGAATATTCAGTAGTAGTGTTCTTGAAAGAGATCAGCCAGCTGCATAGGCAGTTGCTAAAAGACTAGAAGCCGCAGAAAACAGCTAGCTTCTTGAACACAAAAATTACTTACATTTAAAATCATTGTTTTGTTCCTGGATTGAACGCAGTCATAATAATAAAATAACTCGGCTCAACGCGATTATTTATTTCAATTCAAGGAAGTTACATCATTTCATGTCCCCAGAAGCAAGATTCAGATCTAATCTGATCTGGTACAGCCTTTTTATCGTCCCACTGCTGGGCACAGGCCTCTTCTCACACGCAGAAGGATTGAGCGTTAATCATCTATTCTTTATTTATTATTTCATTATACTTAAAAAAATCTTCATTATTGCAAACTTTAATTTCTTACAATTCAAGTTCTGTATTTATTTCTAAATATTTGTATTTATTTTGTTTTCTGTAGCTGTTTCAATTGTTTGTTTATCTTATGTAAAATTTGAAGTTTTAAAACAATTTCTCAAAACACTTCTAGCTGCGATGAGCTTCTAACCATTTGTGTTTTCTTGTTTTCTTACATTGTTTGATCTATGATAAGTTTGTTTAACTCGCTTTCTTAGACATCCCATTGTTGCTTTGGCTATGGCCATTTAGATGACTTTGCTGTGGTTGTTTTTCATCACATTTTGCTTCTTTGTATAGTCTGGGATATCCAAGGAGAAACTTTGTTAATTTAGACATTTCTTCAACACTTGCCTCTATAGTGCTATGTTATACTATACCTAGAACTTTGCTTTCCTTCATTCTCCCTTGTACTGTATCCATCGGTTCAGTAGTAGTCCTAACTTTTTTACGAAGTTGCTATTTCAGTTCGACTGTTTTATTTTCTCAATCATCTCTAAGATTAAGTCAATACTAGCTGACGGAAAAAATGAAAGAAACCAATTTAAATTATTATTTATTTTAAAAAGTTTCAGATGCAATCGTAAATGCTATGTTATGGATACAGCTAAAGGCAATGAATACTAAAATATAAATATATTTTTAACATAAACAAAAAAAAATGTTTATTTAACACAAGTTTTTTGTTAATTTCTGCCTCTGGTCTAAATAAAACTGGATTCTTTGTTCAAAAGTCATGTAGTAGCTCTTCCGTATAAGTGGTCAAGGTTTGTCATCGGTTTTTCCTGGTCGTTCTGAAATTGCTAAATATTTGTTTAGTTAGAAATAACTCAATTTCATTACTTAATGTATAAAAAATGCCATCACAAACTTAGATCCCTATGACAGACAAACTCATTTCAAAGTTCCATTTTCATTTTATACTTACAGTATTATTAACCTAAATTCATACTTCTATCAAAGAGTTACGTTTCATACGGATCTAAGTTTTCAGAGGTAGCTTCCTCTATACTTACTTCATGAACTGGTCTGTATCCAAATGCGGGTGCTTTCCATACGAAAACGTTACTGGGTGAATAAGATTTCCTAACATTCTTCATTGCCTGTTTTACTTCAAACGCCGGCTTTTTTATTCCTGCTCCCAAAGTTTTTGTATGCTCTTCGTCGTCTTTTTTACTACGTCCATACGAACGCTCATTATGGGTTCGGAAATTATAGTGATTATTATAATCCTGCACAATTTTCTCTTTAGTTTGGTAATAATTGTCTATATCTTCTTGTTTTCTAGCTAACTTCTTATGACTATGTAGTTTATCGTAAAGCCGATCAACATTAAAGTGACTTAAATCCCCGCGCTTGTTTGAAAAATAATTAAAGCTTCCGCGATTGGCTCTGTTATTAAAAAGATTAGTTACCTTTTTATTTTTAATTTTGAAAAACTCATCGCTTTCTTTGTCAGGTAAATAGTTAACGGTAACTGTAGTACTTTGTTGGTAGTCTTGTTCATTATCTTCTGCGATACGTCTCTCAAATGACCTTCTAATATCTTCAAACGGAACACCTGATGTTAATTTAAAATTTTCGGATTCGTCATGAAGGTCACTCACAATATCGGCTGGTGCAAATGTCATTGGTTTAATAGAAGTCCTATGAGTTGATGTTTTTTTAAGTCTCATTCTTTGTATAGCTCCCACTGTCGTTGTTGGTATCCTTATTTTAGTTTTGAGCACAGCTTCGTATATTTTTCTCATTTTGACATCAAAGAGTTCTCTCTCAGTTCCTTCTAGTTCAACATCTTGTATTTTTCGTTCTAGACTATTGAGTAGTTTTAGGAATGAGGTATCGTTATCTTTATTGACAACGTCTTCAATATGATTATTTTCAAAATTGGACCCAGGTTTTGTACGGTTAGGTTTTGTAACATGAGGGCTATGGTCAAAAACATCATTATCTTCTAAGCTATTGGCAGACGCATCATACTTGTCTGTCCTTGCCACCAAATTTACAGGTTTCTTTGTTGGCACTACACCCTTACGTTTGAGCTTAAAGAATTTCTTTTTATTTTTTTTTCGTGGCATATTGCGGCGTATAATGTGACTGGTGTTATTCGTACGGATTTTTAAGGGTTCTGGTTTCTGAAATGAAAATTGAAACTTATAGAAACAAATCGAATAGTGGCCCTTTTCGTTCCATAAAGTTTTAGAGGGTTTTAATTTTGTACTATGTTTTAAACTTTACCTTTTCATATTTATCTTCAGATACTTGTATTTCATTGGTTTCTACAGATGAGTCAGATGGCATGAATGTCATATTCCCATACCTATTAAAATAACAAAATTACAAATCATTTTATCTCATTACTTAAAGCATTTCATCGAATCTGTGGGCGCCCTTATATTATATCTACCTAGTACCTTCTTATTCAAATCATCTTTCAAAATGATCCATTCGATCTTTTCTTAGTTCCTTTTCTTTAGTCTTCCTCTCTCTTTTCGTTCATTTATCCACACTCAGTCTACGCGTTCGACAAAATCTTACCTTTGATGAAATCGAGCTTCAACCTCAGTATCAGGTTTGTATGTCCCCTTAGGATAATCTTGTACGTGGAATATAGGCAGGACCAAGACTTTTGGAGTTTGGTCGCCGGTTGGTTCCGTGCATGCTGGTACCTCTGACTGTGGACCTAGTTAAGTCACAAATTATGGTTATGAGGAGAAGACATTACTTAATATGGATGGATTTTTTCACGCTGAAATGGATAGACTTCTTCTAAGAATAAATGTTTGTTATATGGTTATGTAGTATAGGTTTTATTTAAATTTAAACCTGTACATTATATTTTATAATAAGCTATATCTACATATTTACATTATGTCGACTACAGGCGTTGTAATAGGCACATCTAGATTCGGGATATTCCATGTGCAGGTCAAAATAATATTAAAAAAAAATAAAGTACCTAAATTTAATTTGTGCAGGAATAAAACTTTTTGACAATTTCATTTTCAATACCAATCTACCAATATTAATCTTACCAATTTGGTTTTCATTGTCGTCATTAGGCTCCCATTTAACTCGATTAACTGTAACAAAAAAAATATATTAAGATATAATATATTAAGATATAAGAGAGTATAAATCCTGAAACAATAGTAGTAATTTAAGTAAAACTATTTTTACTATTATTTTATATATTAATATTCAAAATCAATAGTAGTAAGTAATATACAGTTGAGCACATTAATCTCAGGAACACCAGAACTGGATAGGCTGCTCATCATCCTCTTGGACCTTAACTTATTTTATGAAGATCGGCGTAGCAACTTTTCTTAATCCACTCTCTTCTACATATAATATGTCGTCATCTCTTGAGGAACATTGTAACTAGCCATGTATCCCTACTAATATTATAAATGCGAAAGTAACTCTGTCTCTCTCTGTCACGCTTTCACGTCTAAACCACTGAACTGATTTTAATAAAAATTGGTACAAAAATAGAGTTGACCTTGAGAAAGAACATAGGATAGTTTTTGACCCGGACTTTTGAAGAGTTCTCTTGGAAACGCGATATAACCGAACTCGACGCGGGCGATGCCGCGGACGGAATATATTTTATATTTATATAGAATAATATATTTTATATTTAATATATTTTATATATTGATAACCCAATCACTTACCTTCAGCTATCCTAGAAGTATCTTTAGGCTTTGGTTCACACAAGCAACCTTCAGTCTCTTGGTACCCTGGTGGACATCCACAGTGCTCAGTAAACCCGGTCCCAGGTATCGGAGGGTCGGTAGTATAGAGGGATTGTGACCGCTGCGGGCCGTCCGATATGTTGCATACTATTTGCACGCTCTGAAAGTATTTTGTTAGATATTATGAGTACTAATTGTTTCGAGGGTTGAGTTAAGTTGACAGCCATAACTCTAAAAAGTTGTGAAAGATGGGCATGAAAAACTGCTACTCTCATTAACCTAGTTAAAATTAACGATTTTGACTTTAACTATAACGGTTTGTGTTACTTATATTTGTAATTTCAATGATTTTTTCTGTGTATCAATCGTCTCTTGACTTTTATTTAAATAAGAATATTTACATTATATGTTGCACCATGTTTGACACCACTTTCAGACTAGCTGTCTGCCTGCGTCTGGGTGCTTCGTGCAGCACTCCTCACCGCTGCCACTGCGGGGAAGCTGTCAACAGCCTCGGTCACCACGGCCTGTCGTGCAGTCGGAGTGCGGGCCGCATACCACGACATGCGAATATCAACGACGTGATCCGTTGCGCTCTTGTTGCCCGTACCAGCCGTACTTGAACCAAATGGTTTGGCACGCGACGATGGCAAGAGACCAGACGGTATGTCGCTATTTCCGTGGAAGATGAGTCGACACTCTTGCGCCATCCCATCTTCCTAGAACTGAGTGTTGTGTTGGCTCTGCCGCTTCACAAGCAGAGGACCTCAAACGGCGCAAATATAGTAGCCTTATCGGGAATTACATGTTTGAGCCGTTTGGGGTTGAAACACTCGGGCCGTGGGTGGGGTCCGAGTGATCTAAGCGCCTTGTTGACACTTCGCGTGACCCAAGGGCTGGCTTTTATTTCGCCCAACGATTACCTAAGGATTGCCATTCAACGTGGCAATGCAGCCAGCTTTTTGGGTATACTGCCGGGTGACAGCGATGAGGATCAATTTTTCGAAGCGCTTTATTAGTTTTTTTTTTTTTTAATGTAAATATAGATTAAGTTTATTTTAAAATATTTCAATGATTGGGTTAACAGATGTTACATTGGCAATTTTTAAATTAGTTAGGGTCAACAGAAAACACCAAGATTAGAATTATATACAGCGTTTTCTAACCAGCAAATTTTCCGAAACATTCCGAGTGACAAAAACCTGTCGTGCCGTTTCAAGTATCTACGTTTGGTTCGTGGTTATCAATTGTTTATTTTCGACCATAGACGAGCTACACCACGCTTCGCGCCTACGTTCTACTCGGAAAAACTATGTACAGACTAAAAATAACATTGGAAATTGCTGTCTGTTTTTTTTTTCTAGTTATTACTTGATTCGGGATGGTTGAAGGCGTGGTGGTCTATTGTGAAATAGGCCAACCTCTTAAGTATGAGCGTGTGGGTTCCATTCCAGGTAAGTGCACCTTTTCTAAGTTTATGTAAATATTTTCATGTCATTTAACATTACTAGCGACTGCTAAGGATGTCCTCATGGGATGGTGTCAGACTTGACCAGGCTTACCAAGAAGTATTGGGTTTTCCGAGTAAATGGGTTTAGGAGGTCAGAGAGGCAGTCGCTCCTTGTAAAACATTGGAACTTAGCTGCATCCAGTGAGACTGGAAGTCAAGCCCAACATAGTTGTTAAAAAGCTCGGGAGATTCGGAAGAAGTTGATTCGGGACATAAAGTAAAATTGTTCTCACATTATACATATTCTCTGCTCCGTTGTGTAAAATCTGGTATCTTGTATAAGCTGACATACCGCAGCCGATGTGTGTCGCTTTACCTCGGATCAGCTTCAAGTAACTTCTTGAGCTCAAATCTGGAAGTCTAAATGTCGCAGGGATATGAGAAAAACGTTTTTATTATGCGACATAAACATTAATATTGTACAGGCCAATCCTGCAATTTTGAGCAGTACGCAAAAAAACTGGTGGTTCGGAATCAATAACTGAACATGTCTGCATCATCAGTAAAATATTTTTTTTTGTTTAAAATCAGCAAAATATGGAAACTAACTATTCTTGCACTCGTTGGTCTAGCTATCGCAAGCGTGGCTGCTGAGCAAGAGGTCCCGGATTCAATTCCCGGGTCGGGCCTAAATCGCTTTGTGGGTTTTAGAAACTTTTATAAAGCAACCTGGAGTCTTTAAGTTGGTGATTGATACACCCATGCATCGGAGAGACATTAGACAGACATATTAGACAGATCCCTGCGCCTGATCTCTGATTGATATAAAGATTAAACTACTTACTTTTCCATAGCTGGACAATCGTAAATTACACTTGGATCGACCATCTTTTTGACAGCATGCATGGATTTCAATGCTCTTTCTATTGCAAATGAGATCTTTTCTTTGGTCAACCCTTGTGTGGTTGTGTTGCGGGTCAAATAGTCCCAGTTGGGCGCTTTGAAGTTTGTTAATGTTATCACTTGACTAGGATTTGGGAAATTTTCTGAAAGCATTAATAAGTTACCCTGATATAGACTGTGCACGACTATAATATGCAATGATGCTGCAAATATATAATACTTAATGCTATATCAATCCAATGCCTATTTATTTCAGTGCATTTTACTTTGAAGGGTTATTCTACAAACACGCCTTTTTTCTTTTCTAATGACACGCGTTGTATTTTTAAGTTTTCAGTGATTACCTAACATGGCAACGGTGATTGAACTAATGCAGATTTGAATCTAAACTCTCGTGCTGAGATAGACGTCAAATCATTAATCATTATCATTATTGTCTTAATATTATACAGCTGAAGAGTTTGTTTGTTTGTTTCATCGCGCTAATCTTAGGAAGTACTGGTCCGATTTGAAGAAAATGTTCAGTGTTAGATAGCCCATTTATCGAGGGAGGCTATAGGCTTTTTATCCGGGCTCATGCAGAGATTCCCAAAGGGTGCGATTGAAACCGCTGGCAGAAGCTAATCTTACATAGAGATGGAATGAGCATTAATGATTTCAGGGAAATAAGCGTGTTAAAAAGAAATCATGGGTAATTTCTGTTTAATAAATAAGTCCAACTCACCAGTAGCCCTGCATTGATCCTCTTTCAAACCAAAGCACTGATCGGCAAGTACCTGAGCAAAAGTTGCCAGCTCACCGTCCCAATGCTGAAATAATACCACAAAATTTTACTGTATTGTTATTAATAGCTACGTTTATATTAGCTTTACCTGTAACTATGTGTGTAATAAAATCTTGGAATCTTAATTTAAACCACTGCCCGGTCTTCGATTAGGATGAAATTTTGCACACGGTCTGAGTTCTGATGACAATACATGACTAGCTAAGAATCGTCATTACAAATCGAATCCTTGCTAAAAGCGTGTTTTTTTTTAAATATTTATATTTGAAGATCCACACCACCAGTTAATTGGTCAAATAAGAACTTCATCAGTATCAAGTTTTTGCTAACCCATACAAACACCCGTTACTTTTGTATGTAGGCAGTTATAAAACAATAGATAATGAATGGCGTCTCATGCATATCAGAATCTGTACGGCATTCAAGGAGTTCAAGTCAATTTTAAAAGGCGTGTTTAAGGATAATGCTTATTATGAGTAATTTTGGCCAAAAAATTGCGAAGAACCATACCATTTTCATCATTCCATATGCTCTAGGTAAAGGCAGGTCATTTTTTCCAACTTCTTTCCCCGTAGCTACTTTGAGTCTTATACTGAAACAAGAATATGTATTTGTACGTCAAAATTTATTTACATAGTTATTTACAACACAAAAAAAAACTATCCTAGTAAAATAATAATAAAAAAACACTATATCTAAAACGCGTCAAAAAATTCATCCCCATCGCTGGCAACTGGGAGCGTATCCAAGAGGCTGGCAGCATTACCTCGTTGGATGGCAATGCTGATCCTTTGTCCGAGGTAATAGCTAACTTGTTGGTCACGAAAAGCGTAATGAAACAAGGTACCTACTTAATTCAACTCTATAGCTTTAATGTTAAGGTTGATTTTAGCGTGGCAATGATAAATTCGCTGAGCAATATAATAGATTTTATATCAGCACAGATGTTACAATCGCTAACGACCTTTGGAGTTTAAGATTTGATTCGAAATTTGAATTTTGAGGTATCTTTGACGGCATAGATTTTAACATAAATCTGAATATGGAATTTGTAAGCTACCCTCCTGTGGGGTATGCTGATTTCCCATACCAAAACCCTCTTTTATGCTGATTTTTATCATGTTGACACTTAAATGGTTTCAGGAATGCCAATGGATCTTAAAGATGCGAGATTATCTTCCTATCGCCGGCTCCACACGTTGGTCCCAACGCTCGTTCCAACGCTATGCGTCCAACGTGTGGATCTAGAAAATGGCATTGTTCCCGACGTTGGGGCGAGCATTGGCAGTTGGGCGTCTCGACCGACCAATGCCATTTTCTAGATCCATACGTTGGACGAATAGCGTTAGGGCCAACGTGTGGAGCCGGCGTAATACAGGAATGAATTTTAAGCAGTGATAACCTATATTCGTAACAAGAAATAAAATTCTTTTTATTTTATTTATTTATTTCATAGTGTTGGACTGGCAAATACGTTGGCCAAGGAAATTGCACTGCGAATAAGGCCTTAATGGCAAAATCTTCACTGATCGCCATGAAAAAGTGTTTTTACTTAATTTTATAGTTGTAGATTACTGTAAAGAAACACAAGTTTCTTAGAATACTCACTAGTTGACTTCTTCAAGTATCTGATAAACCATTTGCGGTGTTATTGTGAATCTAACATACTCGTGACAATGATCGCCCACCGGGTGTTCCTAAAACCAATGAAAATTATGAAAAAACATTTAACGAAAGTAAAAAGACTGATGATGAATGTTTAATTAGAAAGAATGGAAAATACATTATAGAAAGAGTTTTGATTTAAACGAAAAGAACCAAGAAAACTGAAAAAGGTATTAATATAGAACAAAAATAAATCACAGTCAATACTCAGTCAAGTTTCAATAACAATTATAAAGATTTGGTCAGTAGATCATAAAGTAAACAGAAATCACCTGGTAATCGAAAGTAAACCTTGTTCCAAACAATGTAAAGTCTATAATGATTCAGAAGAAACTTACATGATCATAATACGTGCACATAACATGGGTTCCCTCTCTGCAGCCTTTCATAGCTGGACAGTAGTTGGACACGACGACAGTGCTCTGAATATCAGCGTCGATGACCTTGGAGCATCTTGAGAGATTCAGTATATTGAGTAACAAAATTACCTGAAAAAGTTTTTTTGAGGTTTAAATAGAGGTTTTTTAGGTGTCAATCATAATAAAGTGTTCATTGTGTGTATATTTCTTTCTCTTCATCGACATCATTTTTTATTTTCCTGAACTAAAACCAATTTCTTTTTTTGGGATTGGAGCAGAATTTCTTCGAGTGCCATACCGTCTTCGACGTAGTCTCACGAATAACATACATTATCATCATCATCTCTCTAGTCTTTTCCCAACTATGTTGGGGTCGGCTTCCAGTCTCACCGGATGCAGCTGAGTATCAGTGCTTTACAAGAAGTGACCGCCTATCTGACCTCCTCAACCCAGTTATTCGGGCAACCCGATACCCCTTGATAAGACCGGTGTCAGTATTACTGGCTTCTGACTACTCGTAACGACTGTCAAGGATGTTCAATGATAGCTGGGACCTACAGTTTAACGTGCCATCCGAAACACAGTCATTGATATCCAAGATATACTTAGAAAGTACATACAAACTTAGAAAAGTTGCATTGGTACTTGGATAGGATTGAAACCACACACTGATCCTTGAGAGGTTGGTTCTTTACCCACTTGGTCACCAAGACTTTTATAGTTCTAGAAGTAGAAGAACTACAAGTACTAAAATTAGAAGTAGAAGTACTATTGCTAGAAGCAGAGAGAACTTAATAACAGTTGGATATGAAATTGGTCATAAATAAGGTTACGCAACGCTTAGGGTAGTCAGTTCATGGATGGGTGTCCAATACCCTAATAGAGTATGTCGTGAGTTCCTGTATGTTCCTACGTCATATTTAAAAAAATGAATATGCTGATGATGATGAGCCGAAGTTAAAAATTACTTAGATTTTAATTCATAGGCCTATAAAACAGATTCACATTAATTGCTGTGTGCTTCATAAGTGTTTTCAGTTCATCATCAACCTCATCATCCTCCTGCCCTTATCCCAATCTTATATAGGGTCGGCGCAGCATATTTTCTCCTTTTATACTCTTCTATCTGCCGTCATCTCACAAGTGACATTCTTACCATATCTACTTTCACACAATCCATCCATCGTTTCTTTAGTCTTCCTTTTCCACTATATCCGTCCACGTTCATACTCATCACCTTCCTCACAACATGACGTTCATTCCTCCGCATCACATGCTCATACCATGACAGCCGGTTCCCACACAGTTTTTTCTGTTTTCTGTTCAGATTTCAAAAAATACTTACATTCAAAATCATTTTCTATAATCCTTTTGTAGACTGTTTTAAATAAATCAATTAAATTCACGACGTCACCTTTTTTCTAATTTCAAGATAAACAATGATTGATACATTTTGATTTTAAAAGTTAGTTCAATTATTTAATTATAATAATAGCACATTCTTTTTAAATATCATGGGGTTTTACAGCAGTATCTATTTTTGTTACACTAGTTGTTTTATTAAGCAGTAATGTAGTAATTGTTTCTATATTTGCTCTTTTATTAATTTCTTCTTTATTTTTATCTACACCTTTTTTCACATCAACTTTTTTCGCCAAAACTTTCTCACTTAACACTACTGATATGCGTATGAAACAGTTGATTTCAGTTTTCTAATCTATTTTCCCGTTCATTTCCGCAAGTGTTGCTTATCGCTCTAAACTTGCTTCCTAAACACGCTGATTGAACAATCCTTGTTTTGTTAGCGGAAACCGAATTCATTTCTAATCTTTGCGTCTGTAAGTAGGGTTTTTATAATAGATTCCGCTGTATTGCCCGACTGTCCAGGAAGAATGACGTGAACAGGGTCCAGGGTTCAATTCTTGAGTTGGGCCTAAATCTCTTTGTGGTTTTTAGAAGCTTTTTCAGAAGAAAATAGCCCGTGGCAGGCACGTAAAGCGTCCTAGAGAGCCACGTCGGACGAGAAGCTTACTCGATACTTCCAGTGTATTATAGGTATTACACAGAAATGAGACATAATGATATGGGTACCGCAAATAAAACAGAACAGTATTTATTGATGATTTCAATATCTTTAATTTAATTTGTGATAACGACGTACCTACGTTGTTACAACATTAACGAAATTGTTTTTTACATAAGGATAACTTTGGATGCTAGGCATTATATTTTTTTATTTACTAAATTAAAACTATTTCATATAATTAACATCATATAGCCTATAGTAAATAACATTATAAGTAAATATGTGTTTAAGTAATAAATGTATATGAAAAGCTGTAAAGTTGAGCTATTACATGCCTAACTATAATTCGCGCCAAATAAATTTGCAGGGGTTTGATTCTGCTGATTTTACTTAAGCGACATACGATTGATATCCAACAGAGATCTAATCACGACTCAATTGCGATTAAAGCATATGCGGCATTTCGCAAGTACTTAAGTTGAGTCCTAACCGAATAGTAATCGAATTGCAATGGACTAAATATAAATGAGTTAATTAACTATTATTATGTTTTAAAAACGTTTTTTATGCTTTTCTGCAATTAAATAATGAATCATATTGTGTGCAATCGATTTACGATTTACTGACTACCCTATAGACCAATGCCAGACCAATGGCAAGCCAATGGAATGTCTTTGGAATACGATTGGTCTTATATTAGTAGCAGAGTGCCCACTAAGGTTAAAACTGCTATTGAGATTCCATTGATATCCAATTGACACATATTAAATTAGCAGACGGCCGATGGGGTCGAAAAGTGCTGGAGTGGAGACCATGGACTAACAAGCACAGCGTAGGACGTCCACCAACAAGGTGGACAGATTATCTTATAAATGTCGCCGGAAGACGCTGGATGCAGGTCGCCTCCAACAGGTATCTCTGGATATCTAAGGGGGAGGCCTATGTTCATGTTCAGTTTTAAATTAGCAGAATCAAGCCCCAGTTCTGAAGTTACAAAATATGGACAAAATAAGTCTGATATAAAGAATTTGAATTGAATTGAAGTTAGCCATTCGACTGCTTGCAAAAACAAGCAGCTGGATCTTGTCAGGAAACTTAGTTTTTTCGAAGTTGACCATTATTGAACAAAACAACTGGCTAACTTCAGAACTACAGCAAAGTTATTTGGCACGAACTGTATTATCATTATTACTAAATCACTAATGCTTTATACAGTGAGCAACCTAAATAAAATATTAAAGTGCATGGAATCAAATGGTAAGAAATTTGTGACTATGAGTAAGTTACAACTTAAAAAGTAAGTAAAGACTAATCAATTATTCTACCTACATATAATATCATAATAACACGAATGGCTAAAGAACCTATTTATAAAATGTTACTCGGGTGGTATGATACAATCATTTTGACAAAAGTTGTTGAGTTCCTATTTGGTTGGTAGAAGGAACAAGATATTTGAAAAGTGTATTACCGCCACAAAAGTTGTTTTAAACCTGATATTAATTTATTAGCATTTTTTCCCACATTTAAATATACTTGGATGTTTTATCTTACCAATGTGATTGAGCTTTGTTTGTGTGTGTGAATGGATATGTCTTATTGTCTTAGTCATCATCCTCCGAGTCTTTTCCCAACTATGTTGGGGTCGGCTTCTAGTCCAACCGGATTCAGCTGAGTACAGTGCTTTACAAGGAGCGACTGCCCTATCTGACCCCTTTAACCCAGTAACCCGGGCAACCCAATACCTCTTGGTTAAACTGGTCTCATTGTCTTAGTATGAGTAGGTAACCACGGCAGTGCTCAGTAGTGGCCGAATTGCCAGTTTTATAAAAACAATGTGCTTATACATTTATTACACACAAGTGTAGCTCAACCTCTTTAAAAAGCTGACAATAGCCTGAAAGATAACATGAATAGGAAGGGAGTGAGTGTCAGTATGACGAGTAACAGGGAAAAATGGAAGAGGATGACATATTGCGCCGACCCCAAATAAAATTGGGAACAGGGCAGGAGGAAGAAGAACAGCCAAAACAAAATAGGTAAGATGGATACGATATTGTTATACATTTTATCACCGAATCTTGATAAGTTATACAGATATTTTTGTTTTCAAGATCATTTCAAGAGGTTAGTTTATTCTTTTTTTGTATCTAGAAAACTTTTCAAGAACATGTTTTAAAATTTACCGGGTTTTCAGAAATATGTTCAAGATTAATATATTTTGTTTTCGCTATTAAAAACTGTATAGATTCGAAAAAAAATAATTGAGTAACCCCTTTTGGCTGTTGTCAGCCTCTTAAGATAAACGTTTGTAAAGGCTTAATTAGAATCCGTGTAAGAATCTAGCTCTTTCAGGCATGTAGAAATTGTCAGCTTGCGATTTCGATCTTGTTCGTTGTATACCATCGCGGCTCGGTCGCATTCGTCTCATTGGTCGGTCGCTCCTGAGTTGCTGAAAGTTTAAACATGCTTGTAAATACTTGGACAACAGCTTCCGCACATAGCAAACTCTCCTTCTACAATGTCCTACACATCGTTCTGATATAATACACTATTCCTTCTTTGTAATATCTATTCTTCTCTAGAATTAGCTACCTTTTGGAGATCAGGATGGTAAACAGCCGTCACACATTCAAAGTTAAACTTTGTGACCACTATCTTGGGAAATTGGCAAAAACATAAACAGCAATTCCTTTTCGAATTATTTTTCTTGATATGCAGGTAAGTATTATAAGTGTGTATGTAGTATGTGTGTGTAGTACATTTATATAATCATTTATTTATTTATGGCACACCAACGACTTATATACTTTATTATTAATTTATATGTGTATTATAATATATGTAGGTATATGTTTCATACTATTTTTTTCCAATTTGTTTGCTCCTACCAACGCTTTCTCTCCGCCACCCAAAGGTGGACTGATAGAGAACGCCTAAGGCGTTATGTCTCCAATTGTACTGTATGTGCAAGAAGTATTTAAACAAATAAATATACAAATTACTTAGTCGGCTATGAACACCACGTTTATCTACTTTATAATGGCAATTTGATATTCATTATTTAGGATCTGGCTTTACTTTATTGTTCTCAGTAGTCATAAATATGATTCTCTTTGGTTAATGGACAAATAGTGCAGTTTTCGGAATTTCGGATTTGTGTTTTAGGTGGCCAAGCCAAAACCGTGCGAATTAATCAGAAAAAAAACTAGTTCCTAAAGGAATATTAAAGTGTTATGATGTGCCTGTACTATTCGGTATATTAATTATATGCTCATTGCTCACTTAGGTGACGAAAGCCAATGATCTTATTAAACTTACATCATTCCTTTGTCTATTATTCCGGGTTCCTCGCAGCTTTCTTTCTATATTATCAAGTTTTTCTTGATAATACTTTCTCCTTTCAAAACTAAGTGGGTCTTCTAGATCCATGTGTGTGTGAACACTTTTACCTCTCTTCTCATCACCGATAACCCTGTATTTCCTCTCATCTTTGTTTCTGTATAAGTTCCTATCAATAATACCATGGGGTTTTATATCCTTCTCATTAAATTTATCAAAATTCCTATATTTTATGTTGTTCTCCTCAGCTGAGTTTAACGCGTTATGTTTGAACTCTCTGAACTCCACAACATCTTTCGTGTCATACTTTATTTGTTTTCTTACACCGGGTGCGTTCTCATCATATTTTGGATCGACGTTATAATGATATTTCTGATTGAAATTATCGACGTATTTGCGTTGAATATCGTATTTGCCATGATCTAAATTGCTTTCACTGTATTTTCGGTCTAAGTTTTCGCTGTACTTGCGATCGATATCATCCATGTATTTGTGATCAATATCTCTGTACCTTTGTTCATAACGTTCATTATATTTCCGATCATATAATTCAACACGTTTTTTATCAACATCACTAAAAACATTGACGTCTGTATTCCCGATATATTTGTTCTGGTTGTAATTGTCAGTTAATTTATCCTTCCTTTGGACCAAATATTCATAATTCTTCATTTGGTCGTTTTTCGTTTCTGCTTCTTGATGTCTAATTTGCCTTATTTGTGCTTGTGAGTTGTCTTCCGGGATTTTTATATCATTCATTATGTTGGGTTCGTAGTTAGCTTTCTTTAATTCACCAACATTAGTTTCAGTTTCCACCTTATTAGCAATGATTGGTTTGGGAGTTGTCAAGTCTACAGCATCACCTACGACTGTTCCATAGATTTTTCTAATTTTGGCATCAAATATTTCTTTTTCACTACCAGCAAGGGCAACGTGCTTTACTTCTTTTTCCAATGTATCGAGAAGAGACATTAGTTTGTTATCGATATCATCTTTGACATCAATATCTTTGTTATTACTAATTTTGGTATTATTATCTTTTTCTTTCAAATACTGATTGAAATTTATGACCTTTTCTTCTGCTTTTTTTAAACGAGTCTCTGTTACTGGTTCGTCTGTGTGTGGCTTTTCTACTTCTTTAGGTTTTTCGTCTTGAACTGGTTTATTCTGTTGTTGTTGTTGTTTGATTTCTTCATCTTGCTTGGGTTCATCACGTTGTTTGATTTCGTCATTTTGTTTTGCTTTCTTGTCTTCTAACTGTTGTTTAAACTCAGGGTGTTGTATTTCTTCATACGGTTCATTTATATCATCCTGATGTTTGTCTCCATAATGCTTTTTGAACATAACTTTTTGTTTGCTTTCATCACGGTGTGTAGATTTGTCACGTTGTTTGAATTCGTCAAGCTTATTGTTTGAATGTGGCGGTTTTTTGGCTTCAACATCATGGTTTTCTTCAGCGCTTGTTCTTCTTTGACCTGATCTGCGGTTTAAATAGTCATTGACCACTTTTTGCAGGTTAGAGAAATCTTTTCGTGGTGGTACGTCTTTTTTAACTGGTTCAAAAGGCGATGTCATACTTTTTCTTCCAGGTAGTTTGAATTGGGCTACTCTTGTAAATATGCTTGCTTTCTGAAATTAATATTAGACAAAGTCATTTGTAAAATGTTACGATTATTAGAATTTCAAACAATGGTTAACGATTAGGGATTACTTAGTCTTCAAGGTCGTGTTCTGCGATTTTATAGTAATAACTTTTGTTACAATGTTTTTTTACCTTAGGCGAAGGGCGTTTTGGTGGTGGCCTTGGCGCAGGTCGTCTTTTTACTGACTGTAGTACTTCTTGCTGATTATGGTTATTAACTATCTCATCGATCTGTTCTTCTAGTGTTGGTACCACGGGTGCTGGAGGGGGCGGCATTCTGGGTGGCGGTGGCGGTGGGATTGGGGGGTCTGGTGGTGACCGAAGAGGTGGTGGGGGTGGGGGTGCTGGCCGTGTGGGTACTAATGGAGACCTGGCCATTTGAGGGGAGTGCCGCGGACGAGGTGGGATCCGGGGCGGCGGTAAAGGTAGTTCATCAGCTATACTCTTCGGAAAAATAGGCGCTGGTATCGGTGCTCTGTAAATGCTGTAAATAAAAAATATGATTTTCAACTGTTTGGCGCGAACAATTAATAAAGGAAGATAACATTCTGCAAAAAAGGCTCTTGATCCAGTGTAGTTTGTTTGTTTGTTTGGAATAACCGTTATGTTAAAACAATCAAATCTGTAGTTATGAGTGCCTGAGTTATCTTTCATCTTTTGAAAATAATATTGTTTAGCACGTTGCATGTTTTCTTCAAATGACTTGTGGATTCCTTAATCTTGAACTAAATACTATATAATAAATAAATAATAAATAATGTCGGGACACCTTTTCACACACGGTCGGTTAGACCCATGCTAAGTTATTAATTAACTTGTGTTATGGGTGCTAACACAACTGATAAACTACATATAGCTACACATATACATATTCATAAATACATATTGTAACACCCAGACCACGGCCAACAAGCATGCTCATCACACAACTTTCGACCGAACCGGGAATCGAACCCGGGACCTCAGATTCGGCAGTCCCATTGCGTGACCATTGCGCCATCGAGGTCGTCGCAACTTTTAATCAAAATATATCCTTACTAATCCTTACTAATATTATAAATCGGAAAGTGAGTTTGTTTGTTTGTTTGTTTGTTTGTTCCGCTTTCACGCCGTAACTACTGAACCGATTGCTTTGAAATTTTGCAGACGTAAAGTTAGAAGTCCGGATTAAATAATAGGGTACTTTTTATCCCGAAAAAAATAGATATTCCCGAGGGAAAACAAAAATATTGTTTGCTTGATGGATGGATTGTAGATGGCGCTGTGTGTCGTTTAAAACAAGGTAATATATTGCAAACGAATATAAACATGTAAATTTAGAAGCTAAATGATACGATAATGAATCCCTATGCTCTATGTAGCGTGTTCCCGGGTTTCCAGTGCCCAAAATCTGCATGTTTTTGCTCCACAAGGGAAAACGTATAATATAGTGTACCATTCAGTTTTGGTTTAACAACTAATCGTATCCAGCGTTACATCGCGCTTCTTAGATTTTTCCGTGGGAATGAGAAGTTTTCTTATAGTTGTGATTTATACTGCAATATAACTGAATTCCACGCGGGCGAAGCCGCGGGCGGAAAGCTAGTAAAGTAATAATGTAAAAAAAATAGTATGAAATATCTTACACATTATGAGAACGAGATGATTGGGGCATCATCACGGATTTCGGTTGTGAAGGTAACATCGGAGAATGATGAGCAGCGTTCTAAAAATATCATAAAATATGATTAAAAACCGATTTTCAATCATCAGTTACATAAGGAATAATTGTGGCGGTTTGACTTTTCTAATAAAGTCATAAACGTTTATTGAAAGTAGGCTAGTTTTTGGCACTTTTTCACAACAATTGTGTTGTGAAAAAGTTGTGAAAAATTTTGTAAGCTTTTGTATTGACAAAAGCTTACAAAATTTCAAATAGGTAAAAGTTATGTGGTGATTGAAAAATCATCCTTTCATTTAAGTCTATCTATGCTATCTGTCATTGAACATCCTTGGTAGTCGTTACGGGTAGTCAGAAGCCAGTTAGCCTGACGCCAGTCTAACTATGGGGTATCGGGTTGCCCGGATAACTGGGTTGAGAAGGACAGACAGGCAGTCGCTTCTTGTAGAGCACTGGTACTCAGCTGAATTCGGTTAGACAGGAAACCGACCCCAACATAGTTGGGAAAAGGCTTTTGAGATGATGATATTAATGAGTATATAATATAGTGGTCCAAACAGCCTTTTTTTTTAACGACGTCAAAAATCATCAAATGACTCCTCACGCTGTGGGATAGCAGCGGTGAGGGAGTGTCAGACTCTTACTGACTAAAAACTGTCGTGTTCCGTCATAGGCCTTTTATGTACCAGGGCAGCGGTATTTCTTTCGAACAACCCGCAGCCTTCAAACAGCCTTCAGGATTTAATTAAAAATAAATATCAGAAGTATTTACCATTCCATCAAAGTCATTAATCAGGTCGGTAAGTTCTAACGCTCTCGATCTTGGGTAGCTAGTCGAGCTATCAATTCTGTAACAACATGATAAGTATAATGTAAAGGATAATAAATCGAATTCAAAGGAGATGGCAAAAAAAAAACACCCAGAGTTGACAGAAACTTCGTTTGTATTGGATTCAGTATAATGTGTGTACGGAGAAGGATTGAGCATTAATCACCGCGCTTGCTCAGTGCGGGTTGGTGATTTCAGTCTTTTTAAAGGTTCAGGTTTCCTCAAGATGTTTTTTCTTCACCTTTTTATCAGCCATTGGTGTCTAAGATATACTTAGAAACTACATACAATCTTAGAAAAGTTGCATTGGTACTTGCCTGACCTGGAATAGGACCCACGCACTCATACTTGAGAGGTTGGTTCTTTACCCACTAGGCCACCACGACTTTACACTAGTATACTGGGTACTTAAGGGTTAATCTTACCTTTGCAAAATGTAGTTTTTCAAAGGCTCTTTAATGGACTCAGCTTGTTCAATCAGTTTCTCTGGAGGAGCGTCTTCCATGGTGAATATAGGCAGAAGTACTAGCGTTGGTTCACAATTAGTTTTCGACTCCCCATCTTGGCAAGTTGGCTCACGAGCACCTAATGGCAATGTCGAATTATCGTTAAGGTCATGTTCCATGCTAATATCGGTATCGGTATTGGCATTTTCATCAAAAAATACCTAAATTTAGGGATCCCGTAAGAGCATTTAGGGAACACTTAATACGAACGTTTCCATCAAAGTTTAAGTCTCTCTTATAACTTTTAAGTATAGGGGGAGACCTTATTCTAAGTGACAATTTCAAATATCTACTCACGTTGAGGACTAGGCTCGATGTGTTCGTTACACAAACAGTCGGCATCTTCATAAGTTCCCGGGGGACAACCGCAGGGGCTGTGCCCAGTCCCGGCTAATGGTGGCTCCGTGTTGTAGATACTAGCCCCCTTTTTGGGGGCGGACGAGTAGTTGCATACTAATTCTACTTGCTGGTGAAGTAAGTGTAATATTAGAAGGAGTTATTGAAGATCAATCAATGAGGGAAACACACTTATTTGGAACGTTGCTACACTCACAGCAGGACGGTTTATCTGACACTGATATTCCTTACCTAGAAAGAAGATATAAGAACGAAAACTAAACAGGTTTGAATAGGCCTAAGTAGAAATTGTACAGGTTAAGCACATAGAAATACGGCCTTTATTTCTTTATGCGTTGACATAAGACAGATGACGTCAGGTAGGAAGGAATGGAAGGCATATCAAAGTATGGAAGAAGCGCTAACCAAAATAAGAAGGCAAGGGAATGATGAAGATCACTTACACATTTTTTTAAACTAATCACTTTTACACCTTCGCAGATTTCAAGAGCAAGTCAACGTATGTCATCGAAAACGAATCAAGCACTAATGAATCATGATTATTTTATTAAGCAAAATCGTCATTCATTGTTCAAAAATGCTGTTTTGGTTTCCATATTCATATTGTTCTAGTATTGAATAGTGGATTAGGTCACCGAATACAGTTCAAAACTGCTGATCGACTTAAAATATCTGTAGGTGCTTCTGGTTGTCACCAGTTTTCATCATTGCATGTTGCCCACGTAACTGGGTTGAGGAGATCAGATAGGCAGTCGCTCAATGAAAACCACTGGGACTCAGCTGCATCTGATTGAAAAAAAAAAACGCCCTCATATGCTTGGAAAAGGCTGGACAGTTAGTGATCTTTATCTGATCGTAAAAATCGTCATATTTCTAGCTATTGCTTAATTGCATAATTAATTAATTTATTTGTTTTTTTATATAATCCTTTTTTTTATTTTGTTAAGACCTATGTAGGTAGGTATATAAGTTCATGTATACTTATCTTGGTGTCTTTTAAACGTTGTTCTTATATTGTTTAATTTTAAATTAACTTAATATTGAATGTTAACCATTTTTCTGTGCATGTTGTGTTAGCCAGTAAGTAGTTATTACACTTACAAGTGTATTTTTTTTTGTAATTTTTGTATCTCAAAAATGTTATAGTGTACATAACTGTTGGCTAACCTAATAATAAAAAAATAAAAAAAATTGCCTTGGATAAAACATAGCCTTGATCAATTTGATCAAACTAACTTCAGCTTTATGATATCAGTGTTAATGAAAGTAAATTGAACTTTTTCTTAGAAACCAGATTTTGTTTAAAAAGAAGGTTCAACTCACATTATACGTATTTCTAGTATCTGCGAAGTAGTTGGAGAAAGCTGACAGACCACAGCCTATATGCGTGGTTGCTCCAAATACTAAGGTCGAGTACAGCTGGATCGATGATGGATTCGATGTAGGCCTGTGGATCAGGAAACCATACAAAATACACTAGCTTCAGCTAAAAACTACCCTCCTCGATAAATGGGCAATCTAACACTGAAAGAATTTTTCAAATCCGACAAATAATTCCTGAAATTAGCGCGTTCAAACAAACAGACTCTTCAGCTTTACAATTATATTATTAATTTATTAAGTATAGATTTATCTCGTCTAAAAACAGGAGTTTTCTCGATACGCCGTTATAGCTTAAGTAAGCGTAAATTGTAGTTTTACGACTAGAAATTAAATAAAATCTTCAGTTACTAAAACATGAAAAAAAAACCGGCCAAGTACGAGTCGGACTCGCGCACGAAGGGTTATTTACCATTTTTTATAAAACGGACAAAAAATCACGTTTGTTGTACGGGAGCCCCCCAAAATATTTATTCAATTCTAGTTTTCAGTATTTGTTGTTATAGCGGCAACAAAAATATATCATTTGTGAAAATTTCAGCTTTCTAACTATCACGGTTCATGAGATGCCTGGTGACAGACGGACGGACGGACGGATGGACAGAGGAGCGAAAACAATAGGGTTCCGTTTTACCCTCTGGGTACGGAACTCTAAAAAAGATCAAATATTGATCTATCATTTCCGTCGAATATACGGGATTTACATCGTTGACTGTTGTGTGGAGTGAGGTGTTAAAACGAAGGTACGAACAAGAGATGCCTGTCATTAATTCATGAATTTGTCGAAAACCTATCACCCATTCAAAATTCAAGGTCTATTTATCTTCTAGGGACCACTAAAAACCAGTGCTGCCCAACCACGGGCTGGAAGCTGTCCAATAACAACTAAAGTCCTTTTTGTTAAGAAAGTTAATTTAGTAAAAAAGTTCCGTCTGATTTATGTTCGCAACCCCTGTCAATTGCGAATGGGTGTATAAACTAGTTTGTGGTTCTTTGACTCGGAGTAAGAAAAGATGAGCGGAGATGAAATAGCACAGGTAGGTTAGGCGCCTTCTCCTAGGTCAAATTCGTACGGTGGGCATGACCAAAACGATCATTTACTAGTGACCTTTGGAGTACGAGGCGTTGGGATTTTTTGAGATATCTGTCACCGATTTTTTGTTATTACAAAAGGTGATCGGATTCTAAGGCAAGCGAAGACAGTAACGTTCCTCGTCCCCCGCACTCCCGCATTTTGTCGTGCTACTCTCTTAGGAGATTTTCCGTCACGGCACCTCTGCTAGTCATTTTGTTCTCCATGTACCTTCCAGTCAAAGTTTGCTGGCATATTTCCTTGTGGTAAAAGTTGGACCAACTTTCCTTAAAGGTAAACAAGGAAATGCTGCATTTTGGTTGGTTTTTGAAACTTTGGCATACTTTGAGCTCGTATTGAAATGGTTAAATGCATTGCTATTATGGTTTTGTGTTGTTTTGAAGTTTAATGCTCTTTTTACCGTAATGGATGCCCCATGATATATATCTCATGTTTCCGTGCCTCCACAACGAAAAACACGTTTTAGGATTTTTTTACCAATCCACATTATTTTGTGATTCCGTTTCAGAAATGAAACAGAAAACATTTTTCCCAAAAATAATGTAGTTTCCCAACGGTGAAAGTTTACAAATCGTTCAATTAGTTTTGGAGCTTATTCATGAAAACATTATAACAATATAATTTTTCCTCTTTAAAATATAAGTGCTGACTATCCTCAGAAAAGCAGATTAAACTTACATATGAATTTCAGGAGCCATCTTCACCATGTCTGCTGTTAGCCTGGACTTCTCCATATACCAGGCCTTCACAGCTTGATTCATTGCATCCATTATCTTTGCGTCCGTCAACCCAGCAGCACCCTTTTTGTTCTTGGGAGGAGGTAGCATGTACCACTCCGGGAATTTGAAGAATCTGACACCTAGAGTCTGAGCGGGGCTCGGGAATCTTCCTGGAAACAGTTCAAAGACGGTTGTTAAGTTTTGAAAAAGTAATTTATAATATTCGTCATCATCAGCCTTTTAATAAAATTGGCACTGCAGGACACAGGTCTCTTCTCACACAGAGAAGAAATGAGCGTCAATCATTGCATTAGATTGGCGATTTCAGACTTCTTCAAGATTTTTTCCTTTACCTTAACTCTGTCATCGAACTTCTTAATATGTTTAGACAGTACCTACTTATAAATAAGAAAATGTATTTGCATCCCCGAATGCTACTCAATAGCAATCGTTACAATTTGAACTTCAGGCCCGCCGTCAAGCGGTTTAAAGAAACCCTGACACCGGGGCTTGCTAGGTGATAAAACCTGTAGCACACTTAAAAGAAGAAAAAGAAAGTTACAAAACTTTGACACTTACTTGTAGCTCTGCACAGGTCATGTTTCAATACACAATTATTTGCAAAAACTTGCGCAAACGTTGCCAATTCGCTGTCCCATCTCTGAAATCGAAATGTTAATCTCTTTAGTAAACAGTCACTTTGTAGTAGTCATCATATGCCTAGCCTTTCCCTTTTTTGAATAGCCTTCCAGTTTTTTTTATATCTTTTTTTTGTTTTTGTTGTTTTTTTTTTGTAATTTTCTCTTGTTTTTTTCCTTGTGAATAAAATGTTTTTCTTTCCTTCTTTCTTCTTTCTTTCAGTCTTTTATCAAATTGAATTAAACTCATCCTTTTGGCCACACTTCCTACTGACAGTGAAGCGGATGATTTTTTACTTAATTTTAATTTCTGTGTTTTTAACACGCTTATATTAGCTTCACTTGTAACTATGTACTTCATCCTCCGAGCCTTTTCCCAATCATGTTGAAATCGGCTTCCAGTCTAGTCGGATTCAGCTGAGTACCAGTGCTTTACAAGAAGCGACTGCCTATCTGACCTCCTCAACCCAGTTACCTGGGCAACCCGATACCCCTTGGTTAGACTGGTGTCAGACTTACTGGCTTCTGACTACCCGTAACGACTGCCAAGGATGTTCAATGACAGCCGGGACCTACAGTTTAACGTGCCATCCGAAACACAGTCAATGGTGTCTAAGATATACTCAGAAAGTACATACAAACTTAGAAAAGTTGCATTTGTACTTGCCTGACCTGGGATCGAACCCGCGCCCTCATACTTGGGGTTGGTCCTTTACCCACTAGGCCACCACGACTTACCTATGTACTTGTATGTAAGAAAATCTTGGAATCTTAATTTGACTCACTTCCTGGTCTCCGATTAGGATGAAATTTTGCCCACGCTCGGAGTTCTGATGACAATACATGACTAGTTAAAAATTACCCACAGAATGGCGGATTGGCCAGTTGAAATCCACCCTCATTTTGTATATTATGTAACCAAATAAATAAATAAAAATGAATAAAAATATTAGCTCTTTGTTATAAGAAACCTACCAGTCGGTATATCCCGTAGCCTCTGGGTAGCAACTTGTCATCCTTCCCCGTTTCTTTGCCGTTGGCTACTTTGCTTCTAATTCTGAAAATAAAATATTACATATTCTTTCTTAATACAAAAGCTGAAATATCAGTATGTTTGTTGACTGAAACTCATTTTAGGTGATGCTCGAACATCATATTATTTATATTCACATATTTACAATACATATAAAAATATCCTAGTAAATATCCTAGTAGAAAACTAAAATTAAAAGGCGTCAAAAAATTCATCCCCATCGCTGTCGATGGGAGCGTACCCAAGAGGCTGACAGCCATTACCTTGTTGGATCGCCATGCTGATCCTTTGTCCGAGGTAATAGCCAGCCTTTTGGTCACAAGAAGCGTTCTTAACTATTTATTTCTGAAACTTTTATGTTGGCAAGACTTAGACTAGATAGGCAGCTCTTTATTTATAGGGGTATAGGGGTAGACCAGGATAGACATTATAGATCCACCTCACTTTAGATTTTTGTTGCTTGAATCTCAGAAGGATTTCTTTCTCAAATGAATAAACAGGTATCTAACCTTTTAATGAATTAATTTTTGGAATAAATTCGTGAAATGTATGAAGATACTAGGTATGTGTAAAAAAAACCGGCCAAGTGCGAGTCGGACTCGTGCACGAAAGGTTCCGTACCAGAGCAAAAATGGGCAAAAAAATCACGTTTGCTGTATCGGAGCCCCCCAAAATATTTTTCTTTAACTATCACGGTTCATGAGATACAGTCTGGTGACAGATGGACGGACGGACAAAGGATCGAGAACAATAGGGTCCCGTTTTACCCTTTGGGTACGGAACCCTAACAAGTGTGTTTTTACAACAAAGTTACGTTTTCTCAGCGATGGAATACAGAAATAATTTAATAGCTCGATACCTTATGAGGTTACCGTAATATCGTATGAGATCAAATTGTGTTACCTATAAATTGACTACGTTGCTTGTTGCTTATTATGTGTTATATTGAGAACTAGCTTCCGCCCGCGACTTTGCCTGCGAAGAGTTCGGCGTTTCCAACAGAATTCTTCCAAAGTCCGCGATAAAAACTATCCTATGTTCTTTCTCAAGGTCAACTCTATCTCTGTACCAAATTTTATTAAAATCCGTTCAGTGGCTTCGACGTGAAAGCGTAACAGACAGACAGACAGACAGACAGACAGACAGACAGACAGACAGACAGACAGACAGACAGACAGACAGACAGACAGAAAGACAGACAGACAGACAGACAGACAGACGGACAGACAGACAGACGGACAGACGGACAGACAGACAGAGTTACTTTCGCAATTATAATATTAAGTAGGGATAAGGGTCTCTCACACTGGAGACTAAACTGTATTGCTATAGTTGTGCCCAATAGTTGCCCGACAGTTTATTTTTGACGGTAATCTTAAACCCATTCAAAAAAACTTTTAAAAATTAATAATATTCATTTTAAAAAAAGGTACTGATTTATCAGTATAAAATTATAATTTTTAGGGTTCCGTTCTCTAGGGGAAAAACTGCACCCTAATATTGAGAATTCGCTCTCCGTCCGTCCGTCCGTCTGTCACCAGGATACAACAATACTGTTATTTAATTATATTAATTAATACGGAACTCGGATCACTTTATTATAAAACGTGGTTTTAAGAACTACTCGCTTTAGTAATAGGTTTAGTCCACTAACTTTGTCCAAGACTGTGGTTTAAACCTGGCACAAAAGCTGGTACTTTTTTTAATAAACGTGGATTGGGTATATTAAGGTGTGGGTTAAATTCCAGGTCAGGCAAGTACCAATGCAACTTTTCTTAGATTGTGTGCACTTTCTAAGTATATCTTGGACACCAATGGCTGATAAAAAAAAGGTGAAGGAAAACATCTTGAGGAAACCTGGACTGTAAAGTCTGAAATCCGCATTGAGCAAGCGTGGTGATCAATCCTTCTCCGTGTGAGAGGAGGCCGCAGCCCAGCAGTGGGACGATGTAAAGGCTGTTGCAGTTCAGTACAGATTATGATATAGATTTACTTACGCATTCATAACTTCAAGCAGCTGATTTGCATAGTAAGCCGTCATCGTGATATTCACAGCATTTTCGCAAAGCGGTCCCATTAAACGATTCTGAAAAAAAAAAATGTATATTTGCTGAATAGATAGACAGTTAACTTCAAGTCAGTTGTAACAGTTTTATAAGAAAATCGTACTTATTACTATTGGATTAAGGTGCATGATAGTTACCACTGATGTGCAGTCTACCGTACTTTTTAGTACAAGGATACTTTATGATATAGAGGGAAAGGTTCATAAACCATTTATTTACTAACTAGCTTCCACCCGCATGGAGTGTTGGTAAATATTCTCCTATGTTCATTCTAGTACCACCAAGAATATGTGTACAAAGTTTCATGATGATCGGTTAAGTTGTTTTTGAGTGAAACCGTAGCAAACAAACGGACTTTCGCATTTATAATATGAGTAGAATGTTTTCCCGCGGTTTTTGCCTCTTTGCTTTTGCTCTTGATAGCAAAAAGCCTTAATTACTCGGGGGTAATGAAACTAAAAAAAAAATAAAATGATATGGTTTTTATAGTGCAAGTGTTAGGGTCACGGCGTCGCCTCGAATTTAGAATACGGCTAGCTGCCAGCGCGCTAACTACGCGTTGTCCGCAAGGTGCAAGCTCGCAGTCCGCGCGCCGGCCGCGAGGTGTACCTAAACTTGCTGTCACCGCAAACTCAATATTTAAGACAGTTATGATTGAACACGCCTAGGACTTGCACGTTTGATGTTGTTTCGCTGCCGACTCGCAGTCAGCGCGTAATGAGCATGCCGTCGGCGCGCTGTACGCATAAGGTCCGCTCGCTTGCAGCACGCGGGCTGCGAGTCGAGTTGTGTGGTAGCGGCAAGCGCGATGACTGCTCGCCGTTGGTTTTTTCATATTGACATTATGAAATATATTATACATGTATATATATATATATTCATAGTTAAATGCTGGTGTGGAGCGGTGCTGTTGCGGTGCCGGTATAATGTGCCATGACCCCTAAAATATTTTGTTCGTACATTTTTATCGCACGTTATATTAACTGTAGTTCTTTTCTCGTTTAGTCTAAACTGGCTTTTAGAGGTATATGAACCAAGATAAAGGGAAACGCCATTGAATATTCTAAGGGGTTTGTTTACCCAAAGCTATTGGCATTTTGTCAGTCTTTGTCTACCAAGTAAATAGGTTACGAAAAATGGGACTTAAGATCAAGGGTCACTATTTCAGGTCGGTAATTTTGACCCTATTATAGATATAAGAAATGTCAAAAGAGTTATTCAGGAACTACCTTCCGCCCGCGGCTTCGCCCGCGCAGAGTTCGGTTATATCGCGTTTCCAAGAGAATTCTTCAAAGTCCTGGATACAAACTATCCTATGTTCTTTCTCAAGGTCAACTCTATCTCTGTACCTTATTAAAATCAGTTCAGTGGTTTAGACGTGAAAGCGTTACAGACACACAGACATACAGAGTTACTTTCGCATTTATAATATTAGTAGGGATGTCGATGTAGATAACTACCAAGTTTCGTTTCGTTTCGTTAATTACAGTTAAATAACTATATAGATTTTGCCTAGTATTAGGTACCTACTAAGTATATCTGTACGCTCTACGAGCAGGGCATAGTGAAACATTATAATTATACTAACACCTTGTAACCCACCTATGTTCACAGAATAAAGAGCTTTGACTTTGACTTTCGTCAAAATCAGTTCAGCCACTTCTTCTTGCAGCTTTAAAATTCTTTTAAATTCAATATTATTGCAAAATTTTATGGGAAAGTTGAGTTCCTGAGGTAGGCACTTGGGGTGATGAATGAAAGAATAAATTAAACAATTTTATTATAAAGACAAGAATGTGTTGAATTAACGAGAACAAATTATAATAATACCTTTATTTTTATAAAAGTAAATTAAATATTATACTAGTATTACGTAAACTGTGTGAAAAAATGTATTTTCATTTTTCATTTAAATAATGTTTAGAACAATCGTTTAAAAATATTATTAAATTCAAGTAGGTATTTTCCATGTCTTCGGTGAGATAATTAATTTTAATTATTTACCATAATGACATAAAATAACTGTATAGTGTACCTAGGTAACGGTTATTTCAAACTCGTTTAACCCTATTTCCACATTTTTTACCTAGGTACTAGGTTTTTTTTGTAATACAAGAAAATAAAGGGATAACAAATAAATTCAAATACTTAAAGTTGATTAAACACTTTGCCATTTAAAATAAATTAAAAAATACGTTTCTAAAAACCCACAATATTTGCATCTAGGTATTCCTTCTTTTTGTTACCATCCATACTCTCAGGTACAAAACGCGTATTCAATTTAAAAAATATAAATACAAAAAATTTAGTTATCGGGAATTACATGTTTGAGCCGTTTGGGGTTGAAACTCTCGGGCCGTGGGGTCCGAGTGCTCACGCGCTTGCGAAGGAAATTTCTAAACGCCTTGTTGACACTCCTCGTGACCCAAGGGCTGGCTTTTATTTCGCACAGAGGTTGAGCATTGCCATCCAACGTGGCAATGCTGCCAGCCTTCTGGGTACATTACCCGGTGACAGCGATGAGGAGCAATTTTTTGATGCAATGTATTAGTTTTAAGTTGTACATATAAGTTTATTTTTAATTTTTAAAATTAATGTAAATATTATGTAAATAAAATAACTCATTATAAAAGAAAATATATAAAAATTTAGTACCTACAAATATTAAATTAACAAGACCTATCTACCTATTAAAAAGTTCCATCAGTAAATTAAATGAACAGAGAGGAAATTACTTATCATTAGGACGTTCATCTGGGGCCCGATTCTGCTAAGTTAAATGACAAAATTGAATAGAAATTGAATCGCAATAGCAGTTTTAACCTTAGCCGACATTCTGCTACTAATAAGACCAATCGTATTCCAATGATATTCGATTGGTTTGCGATTTGATTGGTCTGCCATTTGGTCTATACGCTAGTTTGCTCTACAATCATATTGCAATCGTAAATAATTTACAGACAATATGATTCATTATTGAATCACAGAAATGGATAAAAACGTTCTTTCAAAAGACAAAATAGCGGAATGCCACATACGCTTCAATCGTAATTGAGTCGTGATTGGATCTCAGTCGGATGTGAATCGAATATCGCTTAAGTAATATTAGTAGAATCGCGCCCCTTTGCGGCCGCCATCTTGGGTCATGTCAGCCCTGTCAGATTTTTGTATTTTTTCCTTATCTGGGATAAAGTAGGTCGCAATTTGGTGAGGTTCTTTTTTGGAAGCTGACTTTTTATTATTTGATTTTCAGAATGGCTAATTGGCTTTTTACGATTTTGGCTATGGTTTGTATATTTTTACTATCTGTATATAGGTATACCTATAAAAGAAAGTCTAAGAAAAGAATGCTGAAAACTAGAGGGGAGTTAGCTTAGACCCGGGAGAAGGCCATAGGATAGTTTTTGTCATCATCCTTGACGCGGGTGAAACCACGTGCAGGAGCAAGTTTCTAATAAAGAGGAAACATTTTTTTGTTTGTCTGTTTGTACCAGAAAAGCTCCAAACCAAGCAGCCGAATTGAAAAATTCTTTCACTGTTGGAAAGCTACACTCTTCCCGAGTATATTTTATCAAGGTACGTTCAGCAGTTCCCATGCGATGCGGGTGAAACCGCGGGTAAACGGCTAGTTATGTATAGAGAATAATCTAGGAATGTTGGTTATGGCCAGAAGGAAATAAAAGAGAGTGTGAATATTAGGTTTATTGCCTCATAAGATTATGCAAATTATAAAATTAAAATAATATATCACTATATTTTTTCTAAACAGAATAAAGACGGGGTTTCCATGGGATTTTCATTCAGTGAAATGTGAATGAAACATAACATTATATACGTACGTAACTGAACCATTCATTTTGGTCTATCAATTATTCATAGCTACTTGCCTGCTTGATGTTTTATTTTAAACAGCCGTAACGATTTGATTACGTGATTATTTCACTACTGAGTTATCGATTAACCTAAACTTAAATTCGAAAACCCACTCCCCATAAATCGATACATCGATTCTAACATTACAGAGTCATGCATTCAATTCGGAATTGCAACCGAATTCATTCGATTAACTACTAGGCTTCTGATTGCTCTAATTGCAGCTGGGCTATTGCGAACATCGATAACGACAGTTGAAATCGCGGAGGAAGGAAAGATAGCGGAGATGCTATAAGACAGGTAGGTCAGGCGCCTTCTTGTAGGTCAAGTAACGTACGGTAGACGTGATCAGGTACTAGAACTAACGAGGCGTTTACTAAGTCAAGGCGTATCTGTCAAGGATTGTCATTAATATTGGTGATTTAGTTTTTAAAAAAATGTCAGGTTCTAAAGGATGGAGCTAGTAACGTTCCTCGTCCTCCGAAAACCCGCATTTCAGCACGCTTCTATTGTATCACCTGTACAATCAACTTTATTTTTAGGCATAGTTATTGACAACACATTAAATTGGAAATATCATGTTGACAGAGTCTGCACTAAACTCGACAAATTTGTATTTGCTCTCAGAAAGCTAAAATATGTATCTGACAAAAAAAACAGCAAAAAGTGCCTACCATGGATATATTTCATCTGTATTACGCTATGGATTGATAATTTGGGGGAATTCTGTCGACATAAATAGAGCATTTGTTGCGCAAAAAAAATGTATTAGAGCCATAAGTGGAGCACAGTATTTAGACTCTTGTACGCCGTTATTCAAAGAATTAAAAATTCTGCAACTTCCATGTTTATATATTTTTGAAATTTGCATATTTGTGAAAAAATACTCTTCCTTGTTCCCATTGAAAGAGCACAACTCAGTACGGCTACATAAGAACAATCATGGGAAGTTGCAGGTACCTTCTCAGAGATTACATTTATATAGCAGTGCATGGCAATTAAAATTTTTAATAAACTTCCTACAGAATTGAGAATGCTTGCATTTAATAAATTTAAAAGACGAATGTTTTCATGGCTCTTGGACAAATGTTTTTATTCAGTAAATGATTTTCTTTGCAGCCGAAAATCGATCTCAGTGGCGTGCACTTGGAGAGCTATGTCCAGCAGTGGACTGCGATAGGCTGATGATGTGTGATGATGATGAAATGATTTACTAAATTATAAAGATTGACCTTCAATTTAAATTTATATAATTTGTATTTTTTTAATATTATGTAATTTTGTATAATTTTGTTTTATTTTACTTTTTTTTTAATCATTTGTATAATCCGTAGTTTATAAGTATTTGTACAACGAAAACGGTAGAATAATTGGGACATGTAATCAAAATCAATATTATTAGGCAAAAGACAGGGGAAGAGACCACGGGGCCGCAGACCAACCCGATGGACGGATTTGCTCAGTAAGACCCTGCAGAAACCATTCCAGGAGGCATACAGGCTGGCACAGGACAGAGAACGCTGGCGACAGCTAATAGTCGGCGTAGGAGATGGGGTCACGATCCTCAACGAGTGAGGGACCGACTAAAGAAGAAGAATCAATTAAGGATCTTTTGTAACATTATTCTGACAAATAAATACTATAGTGCATTTATTTATCTTTCAACATATTATTTATATTTTTAAATATTAGATTATATAAAAAAAGTAAAAAAAAACATTTAAAAATATAAAAATAAATACTATTACTATTAGTATTCTTTCTTAGGAGATTTTGCGTTTTGACATCTCCGCTAGTCGTTTCATTCTCTGTGGTTGCAATCGAGAACTAAATGCATTTGAAATTATCGTGACCGCTCGCTGCAAATTGAGCGTACCAACCGTATGGCTTGGTAAAGCATTAATATTGTTACTCTGGCTTGTTAGATGGAAATTGCCGGTCAATCCATTTGTGGAATGACTTAAAGTCATGATGCGATTTGTCTTTATTGTAACACAATTACCTAACTGTTATCGGTAAACTATGATTTTTTTATTTTACTTCATTTAAATTCAAAATGTTTGCATTTAAATTGTTTTCACCTAATTCAATGGATTCAATGGTATTATTAAGTAAGCTTATATTGTTTTATGTTATTTAGAAGTTATTTCATTGCTTAATTTACATAGTTATATACACGGATATTTACAACACAAAAAAAACTATCCTAGTAAAACAACAAAAAAAATACACTATATCTAAAAGGCGTCAAAAAATTCATCCCCATCGCTGTCAACTGGGAGCGTACCCAAGAGGCTGGCAGCATTACCTCGTTGGATGGCCATGCTGATCCTTTGTCCGAGGTAATAGCCAGCCTTTTGGTCACGAGAAGCGTCAACCAGCCGCCTAGACAGGTCTTTAAATAAGGCGTGCGCATTCGGACCCCACGACCCGAGGGTTTCAACCCCAAACGGTTCGAAAATATAGTTGCCGACAAGGCCACCATATTTCCGCCGCTTGAGGTTCTCCGCAGCCGCAGCAGCAGCAGCACAGCACGCAGAACTTGGAAGATGGGATGGTGCAAGAGTATCGACACAAGTTGCGTCACCTACTAAAGGCCTACCCATCTTCCAAGGGAATAAAGACATGCCGTCTGGTCTCTTACCGTCGTCGCGCGCCAAGCCGTTTGGTTCCAGTACACCTGGCACCCCGACGCCGACGGTAACAAGAGCTCGACGTATAATGTCGTTGATATTTGCGTGCCGCGCAATACGGCCCGCAGTACGGCTGCACGACAGGCCGTGGTGTCCGAGGCTGGTGACAGCCTCACCACAGTGGCAGCGATGAGAGGAGCAGCACGGTGCTCCTAAACGTAAACAGGTAGCGAGGCGGAAAGTTGTGTCGTCAAACATGGTGCCAATGTTTGACGACGGTAGTGCCTGCAGCCAAAGTCCCGACTCCCATCTACCCACAGCCAGTAGGCGCGCTCGCTCAGCAGGAGTAATTGCCGTTTCTATTAAATTATTCCGGGTTACTCTGCAGAGCGGCTCATCCCACTGTCTCTGGGAAGACGGGTTGCTGGGTAGATTTTCATTCGGGCAAGTAATTTTCCATGCATCCATAGCCTCAGCTATATGTGGCACCTCAAAATCAACCAGTGTTGAAGCAAGAATATTCCTGGCTAATTTCTCGGTGCCGTGAACCGAGGATATGAATGCCGGTAAACTAATACTGGTAATTTTGCGGACGCCGAGACCTCCCATCCGGATGGGTAATGTGGCTTGCTGCCAGGCTCGGTCGTCCAGGGCCACATTGAGAATGGAGCTGAGGGTATGGCGGATAATATTATCAATTGGGTCTAAAAGGTGGCTATGTTTAAAGAGATGTTATCTATGAATAAATAATAAAATGCTTGGATTTGCACACGACATTCTTAAATATCCTTCTTGACACGCAAGGAAATTCCCTCGCAGGTTAATCACCGGGAAACCGCGCGTTTTTCCGGAAGGTTTGGGTGTATAAATCATAGGTTGTAAATTTCATAGAAGCTAGAAAAGCATGAACTTTTCTTCGCCTACCGTGGTGGAACGCGGGGCCGTGTGTATATAACCTTATTAACTATCAATTAAAATATATCATGCACAAGTGACAAGTGACAAGAGCACGCGGGTGGTTATTTTGCTTTGGCACATGCGAGAGTCGCTGGATCCGCACGTTTTTCAAAATGCATGTAACCTGCGCATGTGCCTCAACATGCGCAAGCTACTTGCACCGTGTAGATGCACCCTAATATTACGTGTGTGACGTATTTGTATGTAGAGGTAGATAGCTCGAATCTCATAATTCTTCGGTTATTTTCTCCGAAGACAAAATATCATGTTTACTTTAACCAAATTAGCCTCGGTCATATTTGTGTGATCTTCCCACACTGTTTTATTATTAATAAACAATAAAGGAATTGGGTGATTGTCATTGATATTGTTTAAGTATTCAGGGAAAAATACACTGAAATCCCAAATAATTATATAGGTATAAAAAGAAAGGAAGTAAGGTGTATTAAGTAATTTAGTTAGGTAATATCAAAATTTCGTGGTGTAGTGGGTAAAGAAGCAACCTCAAGTACGAATGGGTCGGTTCGATACCAGGTCAGGCTAGGCCCAATACATCTAGTGTGCCCAGCAGTGGGACGATAAAAGGGCTGATAATGATTAAGCAGAAAGATCTTCGTTTCTTTTAGCGATAATTGAATAAATAAGGGACAATGAATGTATTGATTGTCATCGATAAAAATAAGTTGTATGTATCATGGGGGCGAAAAAACGTCGCACGCTGCTTTGATCCTAAATAAAATTATATGGGAAAAGGAGGGGGAATAATTTTAGATGTTATAAATACGTGATCAGTCAGATTATATCTCGCCCACGTCAGGCTTTTCCTAGAACTCAGATAATCGGGCCGATTTTTTGTACGATTTTTGACTAGAATTTTCAGACCGACATTTTGTGTTTTTATCCTACAAAAAGGCGTGAACGCAGGCGGGATGAAAAAACACATTTGAATACGTAAGTTTTATTTATAAATTGGTTTAATAGTATTTTAATTTTGAAAATGTATGTATGTGTAATGTTGTTGTAATCTTAGTTAAATATTTATATATTACTTCATATTGCATTATATTTAGTAATAAGTAGGTATTAGGTATATCGGAAAAATATTATGTCAACCGTCCCGACAGAAAATCATATCCTAAATAAACATGAGTTTCTGAGATAAACCTCCGGATCTACTGAATCGATTTTGAAAATTCTTCTACCAATAGATAGCCAAGTTATTGCTTACTTTAAACACTACAAACTTTAGATCGGCCGACTGTCGATCCGTTGGTAGGATCATTTTTTTGGAAATCGTGAATTCAATCAAAGTTTTTTATTTAGTCGCCTTGCCCTTGGTAGGAAAACATTTGTTTTTTTTAGAAAATCGTGAATTCAATGAAAGATTTTAGTACGTCTGATACTGAAGTAATACCAAATCGTTGGAACGTGTGTACTTCCATTCATCTTCATACTGATTTATGAGCACAAACCAACTATCGGCCGACTCAATCTTTGTAGTGTGTTTTTTTTTTGTGCAGTCGAACAGTGGCTTCCAAGCGGTCCTTTTGAAATCAATGGGGGATCAATAAAAGAATACTTCGAAAAAGACAAATAAAAAAAATCTAAAATCACTACTTCATAAAATAACATCAGCAACTGCCAACTACCAACGTGAATATGTAACATAATCACCTAATACTACCTACCACATCTAATCGAAAACTTACTGTTTTGATAAAAAGTTTATGTCTAGAATATAGGCACACATATTTATAGACAGTAATTTAGCAATAAGTAGAATATAAGCCCTCACATTTTTGCAACGCCTGCAAAAGGCCGTTAAGCTGAACGTAAACCTGTATCTAAGAACTCTACAACCTTAACATGCAAATAAATATTTTGAGTTTGAGTTTGAGATGTCTATCAGTGCAGCAGTGGTTCTGTGGCCGACATTGTAAAGGCTCATAGCTGAATTCATTTATATCAATTTATACACAAAGGAACTGGCATGGAGATAGATGCTATCTTAGAGACCACATTTTCTTTCTTAGCTAAAACGTTAACCATGAATTAGATACAAAAAAAAATGTATGTACCTAGGTACTGAAATGTCGTAGTTGAACCACATCTAGCTGTTACGCGATATTACGTCAACTATACCATTGTTCTAGTATTTCTGACTCAAACAATAGCTGAATACTAAAGAACCACTGTTTAAGGTGCACTTTGAATGCATTACAAAGCATACGTTCAATGCAATTAATTTCATTATTTCTAATATTTTGTATACGGTTCTTCAAACCATACAGACAGAATTATGCTGCCGGAGAGTTTGTTCCACCACTTCTTTTTCCCAGCAAACACATAAGAAGCGGTGAAGGGCGGGCGTTTTGGGGGCTGTCTGTTTGTAAATTGGACCTTAAAAAAGTCCTGATTTCCTGCCTACTTTGAATAAATGACTTTTTTATCTTTTAGGGCCCTGTTTCACCCTTAAGGTACGGAATCATAAAATGATAAGTCTACTCACAGGGTCATAATACATGCACATAACATGGGTCCCCTCTCTGCAGTGCGGCGATGAGGGGCAGTAGTCCGACACGTAGATGCCTCTCTGCGACGTGCTGTCGATGACCAGCGAACATCGTGCTGTCTTCAATGTGACCACCAGGAGAAGAGAGAACACCTGGAAAACAATCATTATATATTTACTAGCTGAACCCGCGAACTTCGTATCGTTGAAACCTCCCCTGGACTACAAACATTTTGAAGCCATAATAAGCTACATCGGTCCAGCCATTCTTGAGTTTTAGTGAGACTAACGAACAGGATTTTATTTTAGTCGTTAGTTTGTGTTGTAATAGCGGTTGACAAAGGGATAAACGGACAGCAAAGTTTTAGTAATAGGGTCCCCTTTTAGCTGTACCGAAAAAGGCAATCTACAGAAAGGATCAGGCTGGTACTTATTATGTAAGATTTTTTTTTATCTCAAATTCAAGTTAACATCTAGTAAGGGGTATAAATCTAAAACTTATTACAAGCTATTCAATTACGAGGAATACGTTTAATTTAACTCTTTACCTAAATATTTAGAAATCTTTTATTGATACCCAGAATTCCATACACATAGATTTGTTATGATTTGTGATAAGGTAGGTAACTCTTTGATTTTCTTTGCCGATTAGCCGGTAATTAGGTTAGGTTTTTCTTTTCATTTCACAAAATATTCGCAATCTTGCGATGTTTGCTCAAAAACGAAGAAAACTCTTCGAAAATATTGATTATTGTTGAAACTGTTTTGATTTGGTTGCTATCGCGTTGCTGATTGTTGTTAACATTTCTCATCACCTCATTTTCATCATCTCCCTAGCCGTTTTTAATCACATTAATATCTGCCTTTCCTTTTGAATGTACTTTTTGACATCTAATTGTGCGTTTAAACCAAAAAAACTAATACCTCTTCTGTCTTATTCCGAGAAGCATGCTATAAATTGCTCTTTCATTATTTTGCATCATCATCCTCCTGCCCTTATCCTAATTTTATTTGGGGTCGGCGCAGCATGTTTTCTCCTTCCATTCATAATACATACGGTCTTCATGCTGCAGAAGTTTCGGCTTAAGTTTTATGGTCTTTCATTATTTTGCAGCCTTTTAATATTCACCAATCCCAATTATGTTGTTGAGCCTTTTGATATTCTTTCTCAAAAGAAATTGGTCTAAACATATCGCACACATATTATGAGGCATAGCCTTTACCAACTTCTTCCAGTGGCTTCTACTACTTTATAAACCCAGATGAAAAGTGCCTACCCTATGTAACAGCTCCCTGAAACTTGCACTGAACTATTTAAAAAAATCTGATGACCAGTTTGAGTAACATTGGCAAGCAAAGCTTAACCCTTATCTACCGACCCGAGCGTCTGTTATTAAACCAGAATCATTTATATAAAGACCAGTTCGTGCGAATTTCAATACTACACAAACTTCAAACTCTTGTAATTCTAGAAATTTGAAAGTTTCTCTTTCAAAGAAACTTTTACTCATTAGAGAAATTAATATTTCTATTATACCTCTATATGTTAATGCTGTTAATGCTTATATATTTATATACAGTGTCGTTACATTAGATGGGACTCGTCAGGTTGGTATTAGAAGTTGATTTTATGGTTCTCACCGGATAGCCTGGAAGCCGACCTAAACATAGTTGGGAAAAGGCTAGGCAGATAATGACTTGATGAAGAATGTCAGATTCAAGATCACCATTATTATCAACCTTTTTTATCGTTCCACTGTTGGGCACAGGCCTCCTCTCACATAGATAGGGACTGAGCGATAATCACCACGCTTGCTCAATGAGGGTTGGTGATTTCAGACTATATAGTCCAGGTTTTCTCAAGATGTTTATCCTTCACATTTTCATCAGCCATTGGTGTCTAAGATATACTTAGCAAGTACATGATTTCAGACTATAATCCTAGGTTTCCTCTATAAGTATACTTAAAAAGCACATTAAAACTTAGGAATGTTGTTACCGTCGCAACAGCGATGGTACTTATATGTATATTAAAACTTGAGATTTGCGATAAAATCCTTCAAACTTACCTTAAAAAACATTTTGTTGATTGTAGATTCAGGGTACAGACATTATTTGTAAGACTGCTTAACTTGTCATAACAATTTCTTAACTAAACGACATTATAACACAAAAGTTTTTAAATCTAAAGTAGTCCCACTATGAAAAAATATACCTATTACGTTATAGGACTTTTCAGTTTTTCTTCACCATCACACTATTAATTTTCAGTTACAAAATAAACAAACTTGCAAAGTAATTTCAGTAAATTACATCAAAACAGTTTTCACGAGAACGCTTATTTTTCACGAAAAATATTTTCAATGTTTTGTTATTTAGTTTTTCACAAACACTTTTTATTTTCTTAGAAGTGTTACACTCAGCGTTTAGCTATTAAAAATCTCTTTTACAGTAAACTATTTTTTCACCGAATTACGAAAGATTTTTTTCTGCAAGCTCACTTAAATATTAATTGAAATTATTTTTCGTTATAAAACTCGACACAAATCACTGAAAATCACTTAACAAAATAAACACTTTTCTAAAACAATCCATCAAAATTTTTTGAACACACTCAACTAAAAATATTATTTATTTAATTTAAAATCGATTTGAATCGATCACTCGTTTCCCAACTCGATTAAATTCTCGATTAATGAAATATTTTTTAAATACTTCCGTTGGCAACGTAAACAATATATGGACATTCCTGACTATGTTTCTGTGTCAAGTTAATAACCTATGTTTAGTCTGTGAATGTATAATAAAACCATGGGCCCCAGAAAACTGACTACAAGGATCGTATCCGCTAGTTTAATGCCTATTTTTTCCATTTTTACAACATACCTTCAAACAATGGTGTTGACAGTTAGCTCGTGTTAACGACTACCATAGTTTATAAAAGTTCATCGTTAGTAGTCCACCATTCATTTGAAAGTTTAGATGTCCCTATGATGTATCGACAATTAATCATTTTGTCTGTTTTAATTAATTTTTTACATGCTGGTGAACAGGTAAGATAGTGTTTTTTTTTTTTATAATTTCAATGAATATTTTTTATAAAATCGTTGTCAATTAAGGCATTCCATCTTTTGACAAAAAGATCCTTTTTACCGGATTGCATAGAAGGGTTACAATGTTTAAGATTGCTGTGCATCAAAAAAGGATTTCATGCATCCAAAATGTGAAAGTATAAACACAAAAAAAAATCATACTAATTCTGTTCAAAGCTAAACCCAAATTATTATTAATCCTGCTTTTCTGTTTACGTTTATTTATTAATACTATTTATCTATCGGACTGATTCCGTCAATTTTCTGAGTGGTTCTTGAAAATGTTTATATTACTAAATTCCACGCTGGTAAAACTGCGGGAAATATCTATATTTTACTGCTTTTTACTAATTATTTATCTATGCTATAATATTGTAAAAGCTTTGTTTGTTTAAACGTACTATTCCCAGAACAGGTTGACCGTGTGAAAAAAAATGTATGTGTTCGATAGCCTATTTATCGAGAAAGGGTAACTTTTTTGTATGTGTGTACGGAATAATTCCTAGTAGACAAGGATGAAAATCATTCTGAGAAACAATTTCGTACATCTCAAGCTTCAATACTAATATATTGATTCAGCCTGGTGACAGACGGACGGACGGACGGATAGAGGAGCGAAAACAATAGGGTCCCGTTTTACCCTTTGGGTACGGAACCCTAAAAATCGCTTTTAATTATAACTACAAAACTTTTAGAAAAAGTCCAAACACAGCCATAATACGATGTTCTATCATGAAGTTCCATTTCATATCACGCGGCTCCATCGTCAGATCAGTTGGACAGTACCATATTATTGTATTGTCATCAGATCTACATGCAGCTACCAGTTTCCATGACTCTACGATTCTTTGAAGATGGATAAATGAATTACCTTTTTTTTAACGATGTCAAAAATCATTAAATGGTAAATGATCCCCTCCCGCTGTGGGTTAGCAGCGGTAAGGGAGTGTCAGACTCTTACTGACTAAAAACCGTCGTGTTTTGTCGTAGGCCTTTTATGTATCAGGGCCGCGGTAACTCTTTCGAACAATTCCGCAGCCTCGGCAGGCCTTGGCCCTGCTGGGGATAAATTAATAACCTTAGATTCTATTACATAGTTAAGTACATTATAGGTCGACCTAATAAAAGCGTGTTAATTAAAAACTTGAATATTTTCTTATATTTCAGAACTTATCAAAACATGCGAATGAAAACGCGCTGACAGCTGAAGATGATAAATACGTAAACACGGTAAATATTAATTTTATACCAATAACCAGGTTGCACCATTTAACTATAACCATAACCGTAACCAGCTCATTGGTCAAAAACGCCGATTTCAAAGTCAAATCATTTATTTGATTTAGGCCTTTAAAAGCACTTATGAACGTCAAAAATATTAATAAGTTTGATTCTAGTGGCCCATGCCAAAGTAGCTTCCTATGGAGAAGAACGGGCAAGAAACTCCATGGTTACTGTTTTAAAAATAGTATGGTATTACAGTTTGTATGTATTGATATACACAATAATAGAAGTAGCATGCATAATGTAGAATTGTGAACAAAAAAATATGAGAACAATATGACTGATTTGAGGCAAATTGACGGCTGGTTATGGTTTGGTTATCGTTATATTTAGATGGTACAACTCAGCCTTTGCTGCATGGCTGTTATTAACCTTATCTTTCGCACTCTTTTTCTCATAGGGGGTGTTCAAATCAACATCGGGTTCCAAGCTTTGGAAACAGCACTTCTGGAAACCTCGTAAACGCGTAATAATATTTGAATTGTACATATTGTTTGCACCCCTTCTGAGTTTAAGATACTTATGCTTTGGTTAGCACGTGCTCTATTCTTGTTTTCATTTAATGTTGCTCATCTGAAGTTACCACTTCGATTGTCTCTCTTATAAGTATCATCTTTCAATAAAAACTAAGTTGTACTGAACTTGGTTGTGTGTGTACTATGTCTCTATTCATAACGGGCTTCTGCTGGTAATTTTACTTGCATCCCGTGGAAGCAAGTACTTCATTTATCTTGGTTTAAACGTTCAATTTTTTGTTTTCTCGCATATTTTTTATGCAGCACACTTTTCTGAAAAGTATTTTTTACTGCACTTGAGGTGGTTATTTCTTCAACGTTTGGTTTTGTTGCTTGCATCATCCTCCGAGCCTTTTCCCAACTATATTGGGGTCGGCTTCCAGTCTAACCGGATTCAGCTGGAAACCGGTGCTTTACAAGAAGCGACTGCCTATCTGACCTCCTCAACCCAGTTACCCGGGCAACCCGATACCCCTTGGTTAGACTGGTGTCAGACTTACTGGCTTCTGACTACCCGTAACGACTGCCAAGGATGTTCAATGACAGCCGGGACCTACAGTTTAACGTGCCATCCGAAACACAGTCATTGATGTCTAAGATATACTTAGAAAGTACATACAAACTTAGAAAAGTTGCATTGGTACTTGCCTGACCTGGAATCGACCCCACGCCCTCAGACTCGAGAGGTTGGTTCTTTGCCCACTAGGCCACCACGACTTTTTTTTCTTGTTGCGACGGTTTTGTTGCTTGCCTGTCAACTATTTTGTGATTTTGAACTTCGATTCTGATTTTTCGACACTTGCACCCACCAGTTGCACCATTTAACTATTAACGATTACCAATTATTGTCTTAAACGTATTCTTTTGGCGATTTGACAACTGGAAATGGTTGGCTATCGTTGTAGTTAATTGGTTCAACTCACCGTTAGTATTAATTCTTTACTATGTTAAACGTGTTAGCATTCTTGTAAGTAAGGACTACTTATGTCAAAGGTGTTCCAAAAAGTGTCAGTCAGTCGCAAAACCTAGATTCTAGTTCTTTGACGAGAACATATTTGGAATATCTTCGTGGACCCCAAAGCATGAGGAATCTGGCCTGAGCATGTATAAAACAATTTAGTTTAGGTTATATACTTACATAAAATATGTCTTCGTTTCCCAGCTTAGTTAAGGGGTCCTAATTAGCAAGCATTACATCGGTCCCAAAATTTTCCAAAATTAATCCTTCCTTAATAATCGTCTAATTAGTAGTCTCCAAGGGAACAAGATTTATCGAAATTAATTAGAGGAGGCCTTTGCATAACAAAGTTTTGTTTTTAATTGATTTCTTGGAGTTTTTAACTGGTTCGAAGAAACTTCAAAGTTTGGAATTTTTCAGGTGTATTTTTTATACGCTTCTAATTTACAAAATTTAAAAATAAATCTCGTACTAATTTGAGATATTTGTTTTCCAGTCAACCCACAACATGACATACATTGACAAAGCAGAAAACATGATCCGTCTACCAGCCTTGAACAAATACTACGAGGACAGAAAGTTGAGAAGAAAAACTTTGAAGAAATCACCAAGAAGGACAATACAGAAGATTATAAAGAAGAACAAGAACAAGCTAAAGAAGTTGTACATTATAAAGATGACAAGCTTTCCTACGGTGATGCCGAAGGTTGAATACGATAATTTGCCACAAGAAGACTTATCTATGCGCAAAGATGAGACGACCACTCCACCACAGAAGAAGAGATTGAGGAAATACAACCCGAAACTTCCTCGGAATCCTATGCCTTTCCACCAGATGCAAGGACGGAAGGTGAAAAGAGATAAAAGACAAACAAGAGATGTCTTCATACTGAAGGATTTGGATGAAATGAAGTTTTTGCACCAAAAGAAAGATTATAACGTTGTGAATGCTCACTTTAAAAAGTATTGGTAGTTATTTATATTGAAATTTGATCGTTTTTTGTTTTATTGTCAGGATTGTGGAAATACATATGATTTGCTTAATGCCATAAATCATTCATTACCACTCAACCCATCGGGTGATGATGATATTAACCTGAAGTGATAATTTTCGACTTTCCTTATAATAAATTAAAAGACAAGTGATAGTTTAGTTTTAGAAGATGATATTTATTCATAGTCTGTTTTAGTGTAATAACAACTGCGCACACACTGTCGGATTTTTTTCTCGGTTTTATATGTATAGTGCAGTAGCGTTTTCATGCGAAAACCGATCGGAAATTCAACTGGTGTGGAAGTGACACTAATAATAGAAAAGAATATTGAATACTGAAGTAGGTATATAATTTTTTTCACAAACTTAGATATCTCTTATAATAAGAGTATAATTTTATAGAAAAACAACAAAATAGTTTTTTATATTTAATTTAAGGATTTTCGACAAAAACTAACTACTCTAGATGGTTGTTCAGAATTTTGTTATAGCCATTTTTGTACTTTTAATATTATTTTTATAATAGGTACATAGTTTATTCCCTGGCTCTGCCCGTTAATTGTTTAAGATTGTTGGTAAGCGTAATTTTTGGTTGACCAAACGTTAAGTTATTAATACATTTTGATGTATTGTTTTTATAATAAACATCATAGTTGAAAAGTGGTTTTTATTTAATGTGCCATACAATCCATACTTTTTTATTTTATCAACAGCTTGAAATTCTAATTACAGGATAACCGGGTAATCGGGTTGCCCGGGTTGAGGAGGTCAGATAGGCAGTCGCTTCTTGTAAAGCACTGGTACTCAGCTGAATCCGGTTAGACAGGAAGCCGACCCCAACCTGATTGGGAAAAAGGCTTGGAGGATGATGAGCTTGAAATTCTAATTGGCACGTAAATCACAAATTTTCTTGTTTTTTTTTGTGTCTTTTGCGGGAAATCTCTAAACGGCGGTACTGATTTTGTCCCACAGTATTAATAAATACAGTGGCAAGCAAAATTAATAAGAAAGTTATTATTTATTTTTTTATTATATCTAGTATCTAGATTGTTTCCTTCAAGTAATAGAAGCGAGAGAGAATAGCTAGAGACAATAATTTAGTCTAAAATTGCTCACGATTGTTCTACAAGAACAGCCCAGCTTTTCATGTTTAATTAATTGTACAAAATGACACGTTTCACTTTAATAAGCAATGTCCTTAGACCATTTAAACAACCGGACCCGTCATCACAAATCTTTGTGCGACAAAAGTTTGCTAATTTACGCGTGAAAGGCGAGGCAACGCAACAAGCAGTGACAGGTCACTCATGCATTATTTATCAAGTTGTCAAATGCAAAAATACTAAACTTGACGCACACATGCACAGTTGCCAGCTATCCATATCCATGTACTCTAATCTGTATAATGTCTCCAATCTGTTTTCCCAATCAACAATGAATCATGAACCTTAGAGATAGAGTTGAAAATCGCTTCAAGAAGTTAGCCAGATTATCGTAGCTTTTTTTTAACGACGTCAAAAATCATCAAATGACCCCTCCCGCTGTTTATTAGCAGTGGTGAGGGAGTGTCAGACTCTAACTGACTAAAAACCGTCGTGTTCCGTCGTAGGCCTTTTATGTACCAGGGCCGCGGTAACACTTTCGAACAATCCCGCAGCCCCGGTAGGCCTTGGCCCTGCTGGGCCCCGCTGGAGCTTAAAGCCGACGTTTGTACATGCAGAAGGAAAGGTTTATCCAGTTGGGTAATATTCTAAGCAATCTCAAACAGAACGAGGAAATGTTTGACGTTTCATTCATTATGCATATTTATTCAAATTAATTGGAATAATATCTGCGGTAGATTTTACAAGGAGGAACGGAAATTGTGCTTATTTAATTAATCGGGGAAATTATTATAGGTGCCTATGTAGCGTCAGGGTATACAATTAATATTATATTTCCTTTGATTGCATACGTAAGTAAATAATACCTACTCGTTATTGTCTCGTAACTGGGATAGGCAGTAAAAAAATCATGATGACGATTTTAAAGGGGCGTTTTGGAAGCGAGCTGTCGACCGCAAGTACAATGTCTGCATGAACTCCGACGATATTTGAGACAGCTGAGGACGAATGTGACGAATGACGAATTTCATAAATATATCGGGTGTGTCGTTCATAATCACATTAAATGAAATGCGTTAATATACTGGTTAATAAAAAATAAAAAAATGAATTTTTCAAACAAAGTAAATATGTAGAATAAAAATGTGCGTAAATTAGGACACCATATAAAAGTCAGTCATTATAAAAACAACTGAAATTCTCCCTTGAAAACTGACAGCTGTCAACTGAGCAAAACATTCGATACTCCTAACTTTATCTCTGCTTTACACATCATGTTGTAAATTATAAAAACGAAAAATGACTCTTGTGGTTAACCACTGAATGGATTAGGTTATTTTTTTTACAATTCGCCATAGAATATCATAAAGTATATGTGATAGGATTTATTGTGATTATGAACGACACACTCTGTAAACACATACACAGTTTTAAATACTTTTAAATTTTGCATGCCTGCTGGCAGAATGTACAAGGATTCTTTATTTTGTTTATGTAACACCTTACTTATGTACCTACCTACATTCTTGGCAAATAAACGATTTCTATTTATACGAACAATAGTGCAATTGCGGCACGTGCGGTCGACAGCTGCAGTCGGCAGCTCGCTTCGAAGGGCCTATGCACACCACATTTTTTAAACGCATATGCACACCACGTTTTTATCCTGCAGGGCAGTTTGTTGTCGTTTGTATCGATACAAACGCGCGGCACCGGCGCGGCGGCGTGTCGGTATCGATACGAACGCGCGTTTGCATCGCGTCTACATCGCTACAAACGCGCGTCGACCGCGGGTTTTTTATCCTGCAGAGCAGTTTGTTGTCCTTTGTACCGATGCAAACGCGCGTCACCGGCACGTCTGTATCGATACAAACGTGCGTTTGCATCGCTACACACGCGCATTTGCATCGCGTCTGTATCGCTACTCACGCGCGTCTGTATGTACCTGTACAGGTGCTACAGGCTGCGTCGTTATTGCGTGCGTATCGCGTCTGTATCGCTACAAAAGCGCGTCGACGGCGCGTTTAGAAAACGTGGTGTGCATAGACCCTGAAACGTACCCTAATTGCTAAGTATACAGCCAGACATAGTTATTTATATGCAATTAGTACTACAATATTTTTTTATAAATTACCTGCAAAGTGACCTTTAACTTTCTTAATGTCTCTTTTAGTATGTCTATTAATTAACTTAATTTATAATTAAAGGAGGTATTTAATTAAAATGGAGGACGAAAAAAATATTTTATTTTATTAGTCTGGTTACCTACTTGATCTATGAATCGCGTGTTCTCCTTGCTTTATTTACTAATTGAAAATTAATTGTTTCTTACCATGTGAGAAGTTTTGCTTTGTTCCCATTTTAGAAAATATTGTATTATGATTTTAGACAATATCTAATTATCCAAGGTATCCGTGGTTAGGGCTTCAGAAACAGTAAACTCCGCACAATTCAAGCGGTATCAAGGAGTACTGCTTTCTGAATCAGACCCTGGATCCAACCACCGAAGAGCCTCATGAGATGTTGAACAAGGCTCTTGGCCCTTACATCTTTGGCTGTTATCTATACTAGTATAATAAAGAGGAAATTATGAAAAATTCTTAAATTCTTCCCGAGTAACATAAATATTTTATCCCCGTACGGTCAGTATTTCCTACGGGACGAGGGTGAAACCCCGTAAAAGCGACTAGTTGTGAAATATATTTTTCTCGCAATGCATTGGATAAAAAGTTTAATAAAAGAAACAAGCTTTGTATAAAAATAAAAACTTTATTCACATATAAACAAAACAATAATTTACATTGCTTAATAACTAACAATGTATGCAATTAAAATATCAAATTAAAAATAATTATTATTGCTAAAATGTCAAACTTGACACACACAAAGATAGATACTATCTTTTTTAAAAACCACAGCTAACTTGCGTGGAAAATAAAAATTGTTATAAAAACTAAAACACCTAAAAGTAATAATTTTAATTACATTTGAAATTAAAAATCTAAAAAATATCCTAAGAATTTTCTCAATGTACAAATGAAATCGAAACAAAGTAGGTATTCTAGTCAACATTGAATATCAAACGAAACAGTACCATTAACAGTTATTACTTAAAATAAAAATATTTTACATAAACAATTTGATAAGATTCAAAAGCATAAAACTTTGATTGTTTTAAACTGATTTATAAATAAAAGAAACTAAAATCGGCGTTACTTAAATCGAGTGAAACACGGGTCATAAGTGTACACGTTATATAAACACAATCTTACCAAAATAATGAATGTGAAAATAAATGGCAAAAAAATAAAGCAATGGCACGATGTATTTAGAAAAAAATATAACATGGGTGTAAGAATTTCCATGAAATCTTTTAGTAAATGTAGCAAATGGATATGTCAAAATATGTAACAAATGAAGCATGTATAATGATACCTACGTAAATTTTTACATGACGTGTAAAAGTTAAAAATACCAATATTTCAAATGCAGCTACGCACAAACCATTTTGTCAGACATCTATAAATTACAGAGAATAAATGTGTATTCTAACCCTAACATGTATGTTACACGAAGCCAGAATTCTCGAAGCAATTTATTGCTTGTTGGAATTCTAAACTGCATAAGCAACAGTCATTAGTGGGTGCTGAATTTCAAATGTAATGGTGTATTTCCGAGCCACGCGTATGACGCTGCGTTCAGCCGCAAGCATCTTAGCAATATGAGTACACCCGCGTCCCGAGGGAACTGCTTTCCTCATCAAGATAGAAAGTAGTCTTAATGATAATATTATGTATCATTATGATAGAATGAGTTATGATTACTGCGAACTTTCATCAAAATTTATTGAGTCCATAAGTACGTAATATATACAAACTGTCACATTTATGGTACCTAATTTTACGGTACGGTTTTGTTATAATGCGCCATCAGACGCATTTTTGAGATTTAGTCTGGCGCTATAAAATTTATCAGCCAAATACTCGTAGACGACCGATCACAGCTGCGTCAGTTGCATGCCTCGGAGAAGCATCTTTAAAATGAAATCAATACTTAAACCCACAAACTGTCGGTTTTATTGTTGAAGAACCTCAAAACCAGCCCAAGATATTTCACGAAAATGTTTTCAGTTAATTTAAGATAACTTTAATTAAATTTAATGGCCTGTTAGTGTGCTGATTTCTGAAATTGTATTCCATTTTGAATTTCTATGCTAAGGTATATTATAATGGTTCTAATATCGTGATAATTGCCATTGTTAGTAGGCTTAGCATTCATTTATTTGGTTTCTGTAGGATCAGACACGATCAATTTCTCTTTGACTGATTTTGAGAATGCTGTAGCAATTCCATTTTCATTATTGTTACCTAGCCGTTTTATGTCTTAAACATTACTTTTATTTTGTCTTATTTAAGTCGCTTCACCAGTTTAAATACTTTAGACTTCCTAGCAAATTACGGGTCCTTAATTGGACTATGTTTTTTTGTTCGTGTGTTACCCAATTTCTCAAAGACACCTGGACTTTTTGTGATGTATTTCCTTAGTTATCTGATGTTGAAAATAGTAAAGCTATTGCTGATAAAATATAAATGTTCTATACAACATTATCTACTATAGTGCTTACACTAAATGTTCAGTCTTAAGCTGATTCAGCTTTGATATCTTCGGCGCCCTTCTTGCTTCTGTACTCCCAACCCTGGTATGCCAGGTCTTGAGGACTGACGTCATGCTCTCTGAAGGAAATACCTCCTGAACCGTACTTGTGACCACCCTGGAAGATATGGATTGAAGAATTAGTAGGTGCAAGGTAGAAAAAAATAAGTAATACTAATCTAAGTATTATGTCAATAGGTTAACTATAATTAATGGTTGTGTATATTAGCAGAACATGGGTATTGAAAGATTTTGTATTATCTCTAACAGACTACGGGATTATAAAGTCCCAGAATTTCGATAGAAAAATATGGGCCGCAGCTAATACGCTGATGCCCTTTTCAGACAACCTCAAATGATTGTTATTATGAAGAAAAAACTTTCAGGCTTTGATTTTACAGTTAAAATGGTTAAAACGAAATTAGATTTTTTGATTTAGTGGTATGAGACTACTAATGTCAAAATTGTACCCAATTTTTATTTTTATATGTAGTGAGCAAAACAATAGACCTATATTTAGGTTATTGAAATCCGCAGTCAGAGGTTAAAATCCAAAATAGTGTTTTTACTTACAGGATAGCTATCATAATGTGAAGGAGCGTAGTGTGACTGTGGTGGGGACTCCCTGTAGGGTCCCAGGCCGATGCCGGCTGGACTGTACTGAGGTCCCGAGAAGTGGCTGGACGAGAACGGTGACGAGTTGGGCTTGCAGAACTTGAAGTAGCCAATTACACCTGGAGAAAAAATGGTTGTTAGGAAAATTATAAATACAAATAAATGAAGTAGGTATATCTTTAAGGTATACGTTCAACTGTACACTGTAAGTTTATGTTGAGATTCACAGTTGAACGTTAAAGAGGTTATGAATTTTACTGTATTTTTATCATCTAGGACAACTCGTCGTCTGCCTTGCCTTTTCCTAAACCCGTGCTACACATGGAGCTCTACAATAACTTCGTGGTGGATATTATATCAGATACTCGCTCCACTAAAAATACTGGCATTGGGTCCCTCGTATGAGACTGGAACCTCAACATAGTTATAACAAGAAGAAGACAGGAAAATATAAAGACGAAGACCATACCAGGAATGATAAGAGCCATGAATCCGAGGAACTTCTTGAAGCTGGCGAGACCGAGGATGAGAGGCAGGAACAGCAGCAGTTTCAGCTTGAACAGCTTGAGGATCAGCAACATGGGGATGATCAGCTTCTTCAGTTTATGCTGGCCTGTGAACATGAGGAACATATTTGTTATTAGTTTCCATCAGAAACCTGTGTTTCGTTCGAAATACTTCGTGTACTCGGTTAAAAGGTCAGCCTTAGCCTTCCACGATGAGTTAGCTCTTTAATCGCCATTCCCAATTCCCTAAAGATGAAAGATTATTTGATACAATATTGGGAACGGCTGTAAGTCTGAAAGAATTTTTCAAATCGGACCCAACTTTACTCTTAACTTTTGATAGCTAGATCGTATCGAGCTTGTTCAAAAGGTAGAAGTTAACTTATTTCAACTTGGTTTTGTAAATTATGGTACAGGTTGAACATAACAAACAAAATTCAAAACACAGATAATTTGGGAAATAATGACAAAATGGTCAAAAGAATGAATACGTTCTGGTCTACTGAACAGGTAAAGATTCGGAATGATCTAAATTTTCATCTATATTCGGCACTGACATGGAAGAATAACTAGATAAACATGACCTTTCAAATATTGTTTCATAATTTCATTTCATAATATTTGTTACAGAAATGGTAACAGATAATTTGTTACAAAGATTTAATGAGAAATTATTGATCCAAAGTCTGACAAGAGAGACGGCTAAAGATTTGTTTAATTATAACAGAAAAAGCATTTTAAGTGCTTCGCTTTAATTAATTTGCCTTCGAAACTGGGCTTGAGGTTTTTAATTACTATAAATTCAAGTCATTTACGTGAAGACTGTTTGCTAAATTAAATGGTTTTACGTGGCAGTTCTTATTGGAGGTATATTGAATGTGACCGCACCTTTTGAAGGCGCAAGATAGCGATGTAGAAATTGAATAAATAACTTCAATATTGATTGGTAAATAGCAATTACTACTAAACATTTTACTATACATATTTTGTATGTCTCGGGACTACACAGTCCTGGAGGCAAACGTGGGGCCGAATCCAACACGCTGAAGCCCTTTTAAAACCTACGATTATCCCTATAAACTATTATGATATATTTTACTTACGGAAAGGTGCCTTCTTATCCTCGATGATGTCAACTTCATCAGCGATCTGTTCAATGAAGCGAGGTGCAATGATGCCTCGTGACGTCACTTCGTCGTCCAATTGCATCTCCAAGGCGGTTGATCTTAGGAACCTGATGATGAAGTAGTAGGAGTTAGGCTTGTGAAGAGAAATGGTGATGAGCTTACCATGCTTAGTGGCTTTATGTAAAGGGAGAATGGACTGTGGGATTTAAATAAGAGTGTTAAATAGTTTGTAAGTAATTTTATATTAAAATTGTACCTATTGCTGTGCGCTAACAGGGTATCGTGTATGTACCTCTACATTCTTGAACAATCTTGTTCGCAATAATTTTTGAACTTTGAAGTATATAATGAAGGTTCGGGAAGTAGCATCATGATTTTTTTTAAGACAATAGGAGGCGCCACGATACATATTCTTAGTATTATTTTTTTCTCCAGGCGCGCATTAAAAAAAAAATAAGAAATTGTTTTCATCTGATTAATTTGTAAAATTACAATACTACCACAATTTCGCAACTATCTTACTAATAACTGGTACACCACAGACAATTTCCAGTCTTACTCCTTAATTTTCAACGAAATTTCAAAATTACCAAAATTTTCGCCGCAGACTCAAAATTTGGGAACGTTCATTTAGCTGTATTGTTTATATTACTTGTACAACTTGTAATATGCAAACGAAGTTATAGTTGTTACCACGTTGTTACACAGTTGTTACACAGTTTTGGCAATGACACAAACAGTCTTGCCAAGACACTATTTGGAATATTATTCTGGAACCTAAATAGTGAATATTGTCGTCTGGTATTTGTGCCTGTTCTCGTCTTAGATTTTGGTTCAGAAGTTTAAGGAATTTAAGTTTCTGTTTTATATAATTATCGTTGAAATCTTTTCAGATTTTGTAAAACCAACTTGTCAGAAAATTCTCATGAATCTGACCTAAAATGAAAGCCTTGTTTTTGCTTGCTGTATACAGTGTATACTCAACTTATTCGTATTGAGTAAGTACCTTCTATCAGCGGTTTCACTCGTGTCCCCTGGGAACTACTTCAGGCACCGGATAAAATGACCCCTACAGTCTTTGTAGATACATACATAAGCTATCTAATACCGAAGGAATTTTGAAAGAAAGATCCAGAATTTTCGGAGGTTAGCGTTATCCGTATTGAAACGTCCCAACCAAACAAACACTTAAGTGGTCTTTAGCTTCATATTATTGATGATTATTTACCTCTCAATTTTCCTCATGCCATATTTAACAAGGGCCTCCCAGTCTGAATCCTCGCTGCGGGGCTGTGACTCCAACTGAGGAGGTTCCCGGGACAAAGCGCGCGCTTGAGAGTCCACCTTCACGAGAACGGCATTTTCTGATAACCTGCAATGATAAGTAATGGTGGATAAAAAGGTGAAGTCATAAGATGATAGACGTAAAATAAAAAGGGATGATTATAGATTTAGATTGTAGGTAGGTTATAATTATACATAGTTCCATGACAACAGGTCTAGTGGTGTTTGATGATTTATGTAGTTGGCTATTATTGTAATCCGTACTGTAATTCAAAATGATCTTTGTTTGAGCATGTCTAGATATAAGAGACAGGCATTTTGGCATTTGTATGTAAACTTAGTGTTAATCGCCTTAATTGAGTATGACTTTGTAATCTGCGAAGTTGCCCAAAACTCCTCAAACTCGATCCAAGTCAAAACTTTAAAAAGACATAAAAACTCACTGGTAAGCCTGTTTATCGAAGAAATCGTCAAAAGAGCGCAGTGCTTGTGCCTTGAAGCAGTCAGCTAAGTCTCCATTGAGACACTGCTGAGTAGACTGCTGGATGTAAGGGTCCTGGTCTTCTCCGAAACCCAGCCAGTCTAATAGACCACGACCTTGCGCTTGAGGCTGAAATTATAAGATAGGAAAGTTGGAAAAATTATCTTATACCTACTTGAGTATGCGAAAATAGTTATTTCTTCTAAAATCGGGACTCAAAACTGGATGTACTCAAAAGAGGAAAATAAGTAAATGTACATATAATGTTATTTAAAAGATAGATCCAAAGACAAAAGGTTTCAGGTTTTAACTAATTTAACTCCTAAATGCTCTCTAAACACGGTAGGAGCAGGTCATCATCATCAACAAAACAATTTTACCGACAAAACTAATGAACTTTAGTAAATAATAAATCCACTAGTAGCAATCAACTCACGGAACGTCCATGGTCTCCTCCAAAGTTCAGTGACCTTCCTTCATCTTCCTGCTTAGGAGGCTGGTCAGGAAGCCTGATGCCACCTTCCCCTCTCGACTGCAGCGTCAGCACGGCTGCTATGGCCAGCATCAGCCATCGAGCTTGACTCAGCATCTTGAACTATGATCTGAGGAAGAAGATTGGATTTTGGTCATGCTTGAGGTACCCTTTTTGGTGTTTGCAGAAGGAGCTTTGGGGGATTAATGGGTAAGCCTCACACTGCAGACCGGTGGAAGGAAAATTAAGATTTTTTTTTGAAAATCGTGAATTCAACCAAAGTTTTTAGTTATTCTGATACCGGATGAACACCTGATGTTTGTAATGTGTATACCTACTTCCATTCCTCTTCATTATGATTTATGAGCCCAAATCAAATATCGGTCGATTAATAGTTTTTAGTGTGCACGTTCTCTAAAAGTGACTTAGTCCAAAACTATGGGAAGCATTTATCCAGTGGTTATAAGTATTTTTTTGTTCTTTCTTAATGAGATTTAGTAACCGAAGCCCAAATATTTGTTTTAAAAGATACGGAAGATTAGCATGTCATCAATATACCTAAGTTTGACTCCTTCGTTTGACGTCTGGTGAGTATCCTCCAAAATATAAAATTTAGGCAAACCTCAAGAGTATTTATTTTGATCGGGGTTGTCAAATAACCAGCCTTGTTCCGTATCGAGAAGGACCAACTTGTTTTATTTGTTCGGGTTTAGATAAACTCTAGGGATACCCAACGTGTTTTTTGAAATTGTGTTAAAAATTGATACTCTCCGTTTATTGGAAGTTTGGGTTATATCAGTGTTTTTCCGCTTATTTCCTTAGGGGTTAAAAGGGTCGTTACGTGGCTTTTGATCTCAAGGGTTAATGTAATTTGTATGTAAAAATAAGGTTGGTGTAAATATTTTCAAAAATGAGACCAAATTGCCTTTGTGTTATAACTTGATCAAACGACAAGTTTTTACCTTGAGGCTCTGATTTGTCTCAAACAGCAGTTTTCAATTCTTCTGTGTATTGTGATTTTAGTTTCCCTCATCACCGGGTGATGAAGATGTTTGAAATACATAGGTACTGATATGTTTAACCAGCTTACCAGGAAGCCGATCCCAATTAGTTAAAGGTCAGACATAATCAGAAGTATTTATTTGTAAACACGGAAGGTCAAGTTACTGCAGTGGTAGATCCTTCATATTTTGGCTTTATGCGAAACAATATTAAGATGATGACTCGACTAAACTTTCAAAGAAAACAGCTGTAATATCAATTGTGAATTTCCTTCTTTTTTACTGGTAACTAATGGCCATTGTCAATTATTTCCTACTTTTCTACAGTTACCATATTTCTACGTACTTTCTAGTCTGTTATAGCACGTTACTCCACTTAAGGTCTTGTTTAGAACTTGTACAAACTTGTGGACAACTTTGTGTGAACGCCTTAACAGAGTTCATTAATTTGTTACGTACTTTCCTATTAGTAAGTTGGCTATAGTTTTATATATTGTTGCAAAAGAAATAATAGTATTATGATTCCATATGGAACGATTCATTCGTCGGTGACATTGAGAAATACTTTTTGTTCGAACGCGGTTATATCAGAAACTAGTAAACCAATTTGGAAAATTCTTTCAGTGTTGGATGATCCATATCCAGGAAAGCTATATGCCAAGCTATTGTTATGCGCAGTCTTTATATACAGTTTTCGATATGACGAGTTTCGAAAGCCACCATAGTAAATTGACAACTATTGTATTAGACTTTTATCTTGTTGCTGGGGAGTTTGTTGCGCCACTTCTTCTTCCCAGCAAAAACACATAGAAAGTGGTGAAGGGTGGGCGTTTTGGGGGCTGTCTTTCGAAAAGTGCTGTTTTGCAGCCTAATTTGAATAAATGACTTTCGATTTTGATTTTATCCCATGACAAATGAAATGATTAGAATGATAATATTAATAGCTATACCCTGTATTCTACCTACATAAGTACTGTAGAGGTCACATACCATGTCATCCATGTGAATGAACCAGACCAGTTATAAAGAATTGAAGTCAATGACAATTGCGTACGTGACCCAGCAGACCCACTTCGAAGAAAGTGGCCTATTTTCACCAAGTCATGCAAGAAACTGTCATGCTATGGAATTTTTGGATAGGTGTTAGATGGGTGAAATATGGGTGAGATAAGGAGAAATTTTGCTGTTCTCGATTTCAACCGTGGTTAGAGCTGACTTCTTCCTGTATTGCGATAAAACCCTGCATATTATTTTAGTTTATAAGCTATGTTACTGTTAAGTTTATCAGAAGCATACATTACAAAAACCTAAAAAGTAGCCATTTTACATTAGAAACGCCTATAAAAGTAGCAAACATCCAGTATTTTATGTTTATGATATAACAGGATGCATGAGTCTGAGATGAAATGACAGAAAAGCTGGATGAACTTGAAAATTAAAGATTCAATACATGTCAAAGTGATCCAAGATAAACTGCAAGATAAAGATACTCTTATGAAGTACTGCGTTTTTTTATATATTTTGAGGTATGGTAACGGTACTGGTGTACCGATGAAACCTATTAGATTATGATATGATGTTATCAAAATCAAATATCGCAGACACAAAAAAAATACATAGATAAAGCAAATATGGATGCAAATGCATGCAAGAGGGAACTGAATAAAAATAATAGAAAAGCAATAGCTCATGAATATTATGAATAGGATGTCAATGACTTAGTAAAAGACAATACAACAGCCGAAGCAAGAAAGTTAGTAATTTTGATCAAGTCATGCAAGAAATTCGTTTTGCATTACTTTGTATTGATGAATTTGTAATTGACAATGATAATGATGATTTTTTACTCTTGATCCATACATAGAAGTAGTTTGTAGTCCCTGTAGAATCAATTTATGGGACAGTGAACTCTTTAAACACAGAATTGGATGAAGAAAAGGCAATTTCAAACGTAGATTTTCTTACAAGATGCCACTTAATAGTTAATAAAGAAAAATGAACCTTACGCAAATTCCAATAAAGATCCAAAAAACATTTCACACTCCAAAATTCACGATAAAAACAAACTCAAGAACAAAACACAGTGCTTACTTTTGAACACGCAAAATAGTTTTCACATGGCGAAACTCAACACAACACACAAAACAGTTTGTAAATGGAAAACATGACGTGTCTCACAATTCGTAGTAGGAGCGAGCGAGAAGCATGACGCGCGACGGTAAACTGCGCGTACGACGCACGCCGAGAAGTAACGGTCGCCTTATTTAAGTTAAAACATAACGATGTAATTATGTACTGGTATATTTCTTTGGAAAATAAGACAATTTCATGGTTGTAGTTATTTGGTAGATGGTATCAAAGTCGTAATTAAAATTGTTGCTGTCAACTGTATGTCTCTTTTGATAGATCAACATGTTACGTTTTTGATAAGACTTATGGACTAATGACAGAAAACGTTGTGCCGACACACATGAAATTGGAACCAGGACCAGAAGAAAAATATATCTAACAGTGTTATTGTAAAACACATTAGGATACATAGTTTTGATGTAACACCCTGAATAACATGTCGCAGAAAATAAAAACTATCGTTATATATGCAAAATGAACTCTGCCTATGTATCACATAATTACGCTAAAACGGCTGAACCAATTGATATTAAATCAGGCACAGAGATAAGTGGTAGCCTTGAGACAGAAATAAACTGCTTTTTATCCAAGTGGGGAGAATAGTTTCTGCAAGACCTAAGTAAAACTGTGGGTAGAAACTAGTTTAGATTAATTTATCAAACAATAAAATACGGATGACCTAACATACTTACTAACGGTCTACTTAGCATTATTGGTTTGTTTTATTAACACAAGGCATTACTTAATCTAAGTTACGAGGGGAGGTCAATAAGTTCGCGGAATGAGAACGAAGGAGGTTGAAATTAAACACCAAATTATTTTTCCCTTTCAATATATTCTTCTTTAACCCTAATACATTTTTCGGATCTCTCAAATAGCTTGTTTATACCATCGAAAAAAAATGATTTGTCTTTGGCGTCAAAATAGGCCGAAATTGCCGACTTGACTTCTTCATCGTCGTCAAATTTATTCCACGCAGCTCTTTCTTCATTTTTGGAAATAAATTATAGTCACTGGGGGCCAAGTCTGGACTGTATGGTGGGTGGTTTAATTGTTCAAGGCCGCATAAGCGAATGGCAGCCGTCGCAACATGGCACGTGTGGACGGGTGCATTTTCGTGCAAAAGGAGCACACCTTTTGACAGCTTTCCTCTTCTTTTTTCCTTAATGGCTTCTTTCAATCTTTCCAGTAAAGAAGCGTAGTACTGTCCCGTTATAATCCCAATACAAGTTTTTCTACTATTTTGACGATTTCCGGTGTTATGGCCTCAATTGGCCGTCCGGAGCGGGGGTCGTCTTCAATGGACTCCCTTCCTTGTTTGAAAAGACCATGCCACTTTTAAACCATGGTTTTACCAGGGGCAGAGTCCGCGTAAACCGCTAACAGCTCTTGAAAAATCGTCTGAGTGGATTTTCCTTGCTTGGTAAGGAACTGAATAACGGCAAACGGTGTTCAATTTTCTCCATACTGGCTGACTTCTTCCCGATTTAGTTGTTTGCAGGTCGATAGCTCAAAAGTTAATGACCCGATTAGGTTCAAACTTGGTATATATACTCTTAATGAGGTGCTTAACTAGTGCCTACCTGAACGGGTAAATTTATCCCCGCCAACCCCTCCATTCCGCGAACTTATTGACCTCCCCTCGTATAACATTATGTAACTTAGCCTTCGAACATTAGTACATTGTATTCGGTCTAGAATTTTAAACATAGTATTGTGACATAAGATATTGAATAAAACATATGTCGATTTTAAATGACAAGCATCAAACAATGCTAAGGTTATAAACTACAAAGTTATTTTGATATATTATCAAGCAAGGAAAAGGAAAGATTAAGTAAACAAAAGCTGTAAAACACAGAATAACTAATCTATACATATAATAAAATGATAGGAAAGTCAAAACTGTACATTGAATATTTTTTTTAAAGAATACTTGGGGGGTGATCCATAATCGATTCTGAACCCAAATATGTAGTTTTTAGAATTTTTGTCTGTATGTCTGTATGTTTGTCCCGGATAAACTCAAAAAGTACTACATGGATTTAAATCAAATTTTGCATAACTATTACCTGGGGGCCGGTTCAACACATAGGATATATATTATCACACTATTACCTACGGGGGATGAACAATGAACGATTAAATGCACGAGAATGCAGACGAAGTCGCGGGCAACACCTAGTTGAGATATATAGATAGTAATCTAAAAATCAACATTGATTTAAAGTAGGTTTAACGCCAATTGTTTAGGATGAATCATAGCATAACTGTAACTGTAAGTGACCGCAACGCCTGTGGTACAGATTCATTTCTATACAAGCCTATTTCTATACCTAGAATAATTTAAGATATTGTGTACAAACATAAATAAATAAATTTTGAATTTGAATTTGAACGCCGACGTGAATCCGGTCAAAAAAACCATTTGAGGGCCTTTTTCAGCAGTAGGTATTCTACCTATATCCTTTCATATCACAAAAACTTGACTACTTACAATCCTAGTAAAAAGGCAGAAAAAGTCACATTAATACTGGCTAAATTATGAGCCCATTAAGATTCTACTTTTTCCCTGGTTGACCCTAATTTAGGGGTCGTAACAAATTATATGAAAAACTACTACATCATTTGAACGCGAAGTGAAACAAAAACGTACTCTTTCGTTATGTGACATGCATATCAAAATTGGCGGGTCTAAGATGTTATAATTATACGTTAGTTAGTGGATATGGTATTAACTAGGCTTTTTTTTCTGTAATTTGAATGAATGGAGTTTCTTTTTTAAATCGAAACGAAGCAACTCCTTATTATATTCTATAATTTTATAGCCCCCGGTTATATAATGTAAAATTAGTTAATTCATAAGTTCTGAAGAATAATGCTTGATCGCGCCTTGCAAGAAATATCAACAAATATTTTTCAGATAGTTTCGTAACTGTTCAAGTTAAGTCTAAAATAATTTTATGCTTCACTAATGAAATGAAAGTTTCAGAAAAAAATATGTTAAGTTAAGAATAATCTTAAAAGATTTTAGTAAAACTAGATTAAATTCTTCGAACAATATTGTTGTTGATAGGCATTTACACATCATTGGCTAATTTTAAATAAGTATACGGCCCGCTAACGATTGGTTTTAATTTAAATACTTTTTTAGATTAATGTAATAATTTAGAAAAAAAATGGAAAAAGGCATGAGTGACATGATTATTATGATTAAACTAAAGTCTGCTTAACTTTATTATTATCAATGAATTACATAGAAAGATGTCAGTGAAGAGATTTTGAGTTTTCCTACAATTTTTTATACTAACTTTTACTTTGTCTAAATGACGACTATATTGCAACCAACACAAATTACTATACTTTGAGATTGTGACAGGTTTATTATACAAAAATATACATGCTATTTACTTTTTTCTACATTTTCTATATTACGTTTTCAATGACATAAGAACATCTTTACACATCAACATAGTCTTTGCGCATCAACGTACTTGACCCACTGCGTGCAAGGATAACTTTCTACTGACATCATAATGACGTCCGCAGTGAATCATTCGGGGTAAGCAGAGAAGTAGGTTGATTGCAGTCTCTTTGAATTCCGTTAATTGGTTTACTGTTTTGGGGTTTTATGATTTTTTGTTAAAGATGTAAAACCTACTTAATATAATGTGATAATGCTGAAGAGAGATCTTGGGAAGTGCTGGACCGATTTCAATAATAATTTCAAGGTTAACTAGCCTATTTATTGAGGAAGGTTATGTATAAGTCTTCTTTTTATCCAGATGCACATAATAGTTGTCATGAGACGTGAGCAAAATCACGGGAAACACGTGCGATTAGTTTGAAATAAATAGTTACATAGTTAGAAACAATCGCAGAAGTAAAAAGATTAAGCATGAAATTGCACTAAGTTAGCGTGGTTTACAATTTGTCGGTAGTTCATGAGAAAAGGCCTTTGACCTCCTGAATAACTGGTATTGTTAGAACTATCCTTTCCTGTACAGATAGACGTGAAAGTGATAATGTCTGTCTGAAACACTTTCACGGTAAAGTTACAAAATTAAGTGAGAATTGAATCTAACTCGATTTTGAATTATCGTCAGATTGCTATTGAGAGATTTATATTAAAATTAAGCCTCTTTTTTATATAAAACTAACTTCCACTAGCCTTTACACTCGTGCCTGTTGCAAACGTCTCCATTTAATTCGTACATCTCCGCATACCAGGATTAAAAGGGTATAATTTGTTTATATATACGGGCTGCCTAATATTGAAAGAATTTTGAGATCGTTCCAGTACTTCCCGAGATAATCGCTTTAAACAAACGAAGTTTTCAGCTTTAAAGTATTAGTAATTAGGCAAGATTAAAGGAATGAAAACAAAATGAACTAGTAAATTCAAAATATAAACATGATGAGTAAAGTTCAGCAGTAGACTTATAGGTACGGGCTGATGATGATGATTATCAAAGAAGGGAATACGTACCTTATGATGTCGTAACAAAAGATAATTTAGCTTAAATGGTAGGATGGCTACTAAAGGAAGCTTGTATTCTACAACAATAGTGTCTTGAACTACTTTCACTCTCCTTAAGACAGAGTGACACGAGCATGAAAAAGGTTCATCTTATGTAAGTAATTTATTTTAGGTTAAAACCTTTTTTAAATATTAAAAAAAAAACTTTTTACTGTTGAGAACGTATGTAACCGTTTTCATTTTTTGACTAACTCATTATGTCTTAATTTCATTACAATAGTGCGTATTTGTTGTAAGAAATATAAAACGTTTATTTGTAAATATTTTTAAAACATACTCTTAATAATATGATAATTTAATAAAGCATCTCTGAAGCTGCTGAAATTACTGAAACGCTCTTTAAGTTATCCTTTACCTAACTTTATTTCTTACTAGCTGGTGCCCGCGACTTCGTCTGCGCAGGTTTAGTATTTCGAACAATATGTTTACAAATTGTAGCCTATGTGTTATTCTGATGTATAAGCTATATTATTGTAAAGTTTCATTAAAATCCATTCAGTAGTTTTTGCGTGAAAGAGTAACAAACATCCATACATCCATACATCCATACATCCATACATACAAACTTTCGCGTTTATAATATTAGTAGGATTTCGCGTTTATAATATTAGTAGGATTCCCGATAGTTCAAAAACCACCCTTAACAAATTCATAAGGAAACAAACATTTATTACTTTATAAATTATCAAAAACAAAAAATTTTTACAAAACCAATTTTTTTTTTATCACAAAAGTCACTTATTTTAACTAAAATTACATAACTAAAAACGAATCTTACCTTAAAAGTTAAAACACAGAATTTAGTCCAAATACCTAGATGACGTTCAATGCACTGAGTATTGCAGACAAGAGTGGCTTCAGTTAAAACCAAACAACCTTATATAATAACTAAAACATAAGAATTGCATAAACCTCTTTAAGGTTTTGTTCAGACGGCGCAACATTGGAGCAATATTGGAGCAACTTGAGATCCGTGTAACTGTGATTACTGCTTTTGAAAAGAGACACAAGCATTTGTTGTCAAAATTATTGAAAAAGTGTAACTAACACAGTGTGCTACATGAATTGGGGCCATAAAGTAAATAACCACTAGAGAGCGCACTCGCCAATTTCTTCTAAGAACACGACTCACCACTGCGGGCAGGGGGGGGGCGACATAATCCGCGGCTACTATTGGTCAGTTCACGGTCGCTACTAAAGGATCGTACTGATCGTAGCCTTATAGTACGCGCAAAATCACTAACTTTTGGCGAGCGTCGGGGCACTGTATGCGCAGTCAAGTGGTTTTATAGTCTTTGATTGGGGCTATAAATTTTTTTGAATATTTCAATTTTTAAATCATATTTATATTTTGATTAAAAACTATTCTTCTAAACAAACCTAAAGCTAAAAAGCAACGAGAAGCGTTACTAACTTTTTGTTATTTCTATATATGAGTTCACACAAGTTTTGCCATTTTCCCTAGCATTTTCGCTAGCGTAAGAGATATAGGCTAGCTTCAGTAGTAGTTCATAGTTTTGGAGCTTTTAGCGTACAAACAAACAGTTATGATATAATTTCAGATTATAGATTCAGTTTATCAAAAGATTTATTTATTTTTTTGACACTTGGTGTAAGATATCAATCTAGCAATTTAGAATGTTAGTATCTCTCCGTCTGAACACAGCTTAATCTGTCGTTCCATTATGTTCACTTACATAACACACTTTCAACTTTAAATCAGTAGCTATAAAGTCGACTTTCCAATACCTTTAATGGGTTTTAGCAAACTTAACTTTATCACTGAGCAAAATTGTACGGTTATGCGAAATTGATCTTTAAGTGTGCAGTTTAAGGTTGAATTTTGTAAGATTGTGGTGGTGACGAACTTGTAAACCGGAGTTTGAATGAAGTTAGCGTAACGTGGGGTATCCCAGCGAATATTGGTGAGAGTTCAGAGGTATGGAGTAGGCTTTTTATATAGAAATAGGCAAAGTGTTACTGTATGTAAGATAATTACATTGGAAAATAAGTAGAGATAATATTTTGAATTTGTTTTCAATAACCCTAGTCTAAGAATGTAACATACAATTTATGGGGGTAAGCAGTTTGAGCTAGAAAGACCACATAATATTATATTCGACCGAAGCGATGTGAAACTATTTTTAATTTTTAGAAAAATTCTATCCACTTTCTTCAGTTTATCCGGGCGCGGACAGAAAGTCCCTCAGAACTCAAATGAAACCCACAAACAGCTACATTGAAAAGAATTGACGAAAAAAAAACTCGAACAACTAACTGTTCACCTGTCAATCGTTCTTTAAAAGAAGCCGTCTCCACACTACATAGACCTCACACTCCAGTTGTCGTATCCTGGTGGTCTTTCATAATCCAGTTCATGGATAGCATCAGGAATTCCCTCAAGTCTATTGCCTTATTGCTTTAATGTCTTGCCTATCATTTTGTAAGAACTATTGACCTTGGTACTCAAGCTATGGTGGTAAGAATGAGTCACATACATAAAACACAAACATATTTTGCACACAAACGACCCTGAGAAAAGACATAAGTAGGCTACTTGTAACCCAGTTGTAGAAAGTGAATCTTACAGCTCGTGGTGACTAAAATCGGGAGTGTAGCCAGCTGTTTTTCAAGTTGCAGCTCTCAAAAAGCCACAAAATATTTACATTATTGATAAGAACTGTCGAAAAAAGACTCAATGACTAACTGTTTACCTCCAGTTCTCCAGTCCTGGTGGTCTTTCTAATAGCATTATGTCCAGTTCAAAGACAGCATCAGGAATTCCCTCAAGCCTAATGCCCTAATGTCTTGTTCAAATTATTTTGTAAGAAGTATTGACCTTGGTAGTCAAGCTATGGTGGTAAGAATGAGTGTGGTTTTTCCTTCCGATGTTTTTGATTGCCAAAGTGTGATAATGGTATTTTGCTTTCGAGCTTTTCGAGGAACTTGATTTAATTTATTATGATTTATTTAATACTGAAAGTCTATGATTAGACTTATTTAAGTAGGTACTTACAGGTTAAGGTTGTTTGGTTTTAAGTCTTCCGCAACTGTAGGTGTTCCGGCTTCAGTTATTAATTATTAAAGTAACTTGAATAACAGTGCGAAAAATAGTAGTCTCCACTCATTAATCGGATCTACTAAAAAGTTTGATTGGATTCACTATTACCTTTAAAATAAACTGTCGACTTACCATCGTCCGATAATTTAGCACTAAAATAAAATTAAAAAGCACATTATTCCTAACTTTTGCTATCAAAAGCCTTTGATTTTCCAATCAAACAGAACTATTGAAATACTCTCAGTAATATCTATCAAAGCAACTCACGAACCAAAATGTGTATTATCCGCTAGTAATGCTGCTAGCATTACTAGCGGACATATTGGTTTGTCAATCTGAAATGATGCATTTTGGACTATTTTGGCAAATTGGTTGATGTGAGCATCATTTTGGAACAGGTTATAGGCCAGTCTAACCAGGGTATCGGGTTGCCCGGGTAACTGGGTTGAGGAGGTCAGATAGGCAGTCGCTTCTTGTACTCAGCTGATTCCGGTTAGACTGGAAACCGCAAATCGAAGTCAAAGCGCGCAAATCGATCGATCATAAGGTTCAGCAAAGCTTGGTGCTTTCGGTAAGTCTTGGATGCCATTTGAACAACTTTGGCAGTCGTTTATCCGGTAATCAGAAGCCAGAAAGTCTGACCAACCAGTAAGGGTAAGGTATATGCATAATATAGGTAGAAGAAAATTAGGACATAAGTATCTTCAAAAAGTACTTTAAATATTCTCTTTCGCAGACAATTACCAAGTTCCCAAGACGAAATAAAAGGAATAAAACATATGCCTAGTAAACGGTAACTGTGTCACGTTACATAACAGAACTTTAGGAAGTGAAGTTACCGAGCTCGTTCAATGCAGTTTAAAGGTAAACGCATATTTATACAAGCTGAAAGTGGCGAAGTATTCGAACGACATGAAGCTTATATTAAACTTTGAAAGCTTGTTGAATCTTTGGAATAGAAAGAACTTCAGATATGCTGTGGGTATGTTCCAAAGAGTTACCGCGGCCCTGGTACATAAGAGGCCTACGACGGAACACGACGGTTTTTAGTCAGTAAGAGTCTGACACTCCCTTACGCATTGCATGTTGATAAACGCAGTGTGATAAATGTGTGTCAACTTTAAAGTGTAGTACTTTCCGTTTGTCGAAGATATCCTACTAATATTATAAACGCGAAAGTTTCTATGTATGGATGCATGGATGTATGGATGTTTGTTACTCTTTCACGCAAAAACTACTGAATGGATTTTAATGAAACTTTACAATAATATAGCTTATACATCAGAATAACACATAGGCTACAATTTGTAAACATATTGTTCGAAATACTAAACCTGCGCCGACGAAGTCGCGGGCACCAGCTAGTAAGACATACGTGTATAGTTCACTACAGAGTCTAACAAGATGTCAGTTGTCACTCAGATACACTCGCGTGCATTATATTGATTCGATCTTATTCGCAAATGTGTCTTGTTATTTTCTTGACTACGTGTTGCTATGTATTTCCCTTTCTGTCTAATGCCTATACCCACGTTGTTATCCTAACTAATATTATAAACGTGAAAGTAACCCTGTCTGTCTGTCTTTTCTTCACGCCTAAACTACAGAACCGATTTGTGTGAAATTTGGTACAGACATAGTTTGGAACTTGAGAAAGGACATAGGATAGTTTTTATTAAAAAAATATATATATAAAAATAAAAAATAAAATTTATTCCGGACATATAGCGCCATCTATTGGTCAAACCAAAAATATGCCGGAAGTCACTATTCCATGCGAACGAAGTCGCGGGCAAAAGCTAGTAATTTATAAGCACTGCCATTTATAAGCAAGTACCATGAAAATGGGTTCAGCCATTGCCCGTTTCAGACTCGCGAATCAAACATGGGTGTTTCGATTAATTAGAACGGTACTAAAGGCATTTTTTTCATAATGTAGGTCATTCACTATTATTTGACCAAAACATAGATGTCAATGAACTTTAATAAGCCTAATCACTTGATCCGTCACTCCTGACCGAAAAACACACATTCACATATTACAAAATATAGATGATTAATACCAATCCTCTATAACTACAAACAAAATCACACTTTATATTCTTAATAATAAAGTTTAAAATCAAAATTGCAACACTAATGAAGATAAATACGTCAACTTTAAAAACTGTTTAAGAGAATTTCGACTGAGTTGCTTTGAAAATAGAGTTGAAAATTCTATAGCAGCTGTACAGGTCAACTTTCTACCAAGAAAGTGGTGGGGACAGTTTTAAAACCGGATCCGTTTTCGTCCGCAAATGAGTCATTGATCTTGATATTTTGTCAACAATGACTTTTTGCGAAAAATTCGTGAGTGAGTCATTGACTCTTGGACATGGTTGTTGAACATAGAGGATTCTGAAATTGTAGTTCCGTTATTGTGGTTAAATGTTACCTTCTTTTGGTGGTAGGGTAATTAAGTAGGTAACTTAAACATTAGGTTATACGCTTGTGTTTTCTAGCAAATGCAATATCTGAATTGATGTATAGTCTATACACAGCAAGCATAGTACCTCATACAGTAAAGAGGTACTACGCTTGCTGTGGTCTTTCCTAAGAAGGGTTACCGATCATTGTATAATCAAATAAAACCCTGACAGCCTTACCTACTTATAAACGTGAATTAAATAATAAGTAATTTTTAAGGGCTGTTTAAGAAAATTCTTACTTATAAACGTTGCTTAAGCATGTCTTAACTAACATTCAATCTTTATTTTTGACTTTAAGTAGTGATTAGTTAAAACGTTGCTTAGAAGGTGATTAGAATTTTTTTATAAGTCAGGGGGTGAATCTTTAAATCTTTATTGCAAAGAAAAAATGAAATAATCTGTCTTATGGAACTGTAATTAGTTAAAAAATAAACAAAAGGAATTGAAATGTTTATTATTAGATAAATTAGTAAAAGTATGGCATAAAATAACCAGATTTTTGTTCTTCGTGAAACATTACTTAAACATGTTGATACCAAGATACATAGAAATAAAGAGTCATCGGTAAAGACTTAACAACATGTTACTCTATAAGAAAACACATAAATAGACCACAAGTTTGTACTAATAAAATACAAGTTAACACAAATAGAACAAGGGTTACTCCACTTCTTACTACTCGCCTACGCTTTGTAAACGATATAGGCAGAGCCGGATTTATCTCGAGGGTAGGGGTCCGGGGCCCCGATTCTCCTAATTTTACTTAAGCGTCATTCGATACACGTTCGACTCGATTCGACTGCTATCCAATCCCGACTCGATTACGATTGAAGCGTATGTGGCATTCCGCTATTTTTTCTTTGAAATAAACGTTTTTATCCTTTTCTGTCATTCAATAATGAATCATTTTGTCTGCAAATGATTTACGATTGCAAAATGATTGTACAGCAAACTACCGTATAGACCAAAATCACCAAAATAGCAGACCAATCGCACACCAATCAAATTTAAAACTGCTATTGCGATCATATTGCGATTCGATTTCTATTCGATTTTGACATTATTAACTTAGGAGAATCGGGCCCCAGGTGCCTGCTGTGAACGGAGCCCAAAAATATAAGATATCAATTTGGTAATGCCATGATTTGGTATTATCTAGACTATTGAATTAATCATCTAAGCCAAACGATGAAGTTTTAGCTTAAGTCACGCATGAAGTTGTCAGCCCATTAACCTGAAAAGGACGTCTAGCTGCACCCTATGAAATAAAGAGCAGATAATGTTTGGTTTCTTAGCTAATCTTACAGTAAAAACTTTTTGAAAACCCTAAAGTAAGTTATAGGTAGTCCATCAGTAAGTCAATAACCCGTTTTCATAGCATAACTTTTTGAAAGTTCATTGACCTAAAGTTCGTGTTAATCAGTAAGTTAATGTAATATAAATGAAAGTCCTGGATCTTGGTTTACTTGAGTTTTATTATTTACAGTTCACATGCAATGTCCCGAGGATACATTAGATGATAACCGATTACAACGGAAGCTATAGTAACGTACTAATTAGTGATGTTATAAAAGTTAATAATGGTTTTCACAGTACAGGGCCCCGGCACCCCAAATACGGCCCTGGACTGTTGACTAAAAACAAAAGAAAGGCGGCGTTGTATTGACAAAATGTAACACAGAAGGTGGACAAAAGGTCTGTAGCCTTTGCATAAAAGAATTGGGGTCACATCTAGTTTGTGGACAGGTGACCCCAAGGGATATGCGTGATTGAAATAGAAAGACGGGTATATTTTTGGTTACAGGCGAACTTTTTGTGGGTCACAATGTATCTATATTTTTCCTAATATTTTAATAATTTATTCGAGGAGCGAAGAGTTTGTTTGTTTGATGGTCAATTTGTTTGAGTCTTAGATAGCATTATTGAAGAAGCCTTCTACCACATGTTTTCAGGTTTTTCTCCGGGTGCAAATAAGTACTTTTTAGCCGGAATCGAAAGGGAAGGGGCTGAACCCGCTGGCAGAAGCTAGTAATTATATATGGACTTTCTTATTAAGAGTACTCATTACTTTTAAAAAAGTGCTCTATTTGTTAAAGAAACGACAGCAAAGAAGACAAAGAATTTATACTTATGAAGAATGCCGTTTTTGGACAAAAGTTATAAATGGCTTCTTTAGTGAACAAGACATATACTTAGCAAATTGTTATACAAATCGAGTACCACGACTAGGAATGATTTTTCACTTCAAAATACTTATTGATATTAATGATTACACAGCATGGAGGAAAAAAAGATGAGCGCAGATTCAGGCGCCTTATTGTAGGTCCAGTAACTTATGGTAGGTGTGATTAAAACGATTAGTTACTAGTACTAACGAGACGTTCGGGTTCCTTGAAGAATCAAGAACAATTTGTCAAAGATAGACGGACTCTCAACAAATGCTACTGAGTCCCTACCTATACCACTGTTTCATATTTAGCAATTTGACTTGATCTGACATAAAAACATATTTTTATCACCTGTTTTCCTACTTATTCTTTTACGAAAAACAATAGCAATAATATTAACAATAGCACAAAGCCTTTCAGCTTCAGGATTGACATCTACTTACTGTGAACGTTTCTGTTAGTTACCCGAAGGCGGTAATATCGTTTCAGGAAAAAAGAAATAAATAATAAATGTGGAATATTTATAGGTGAAACTAGTTGTTTTTCGTGGCTTCACTGGCATTTGTTTCCTGTAAAAAAGTCGTGGTAGCCTAGTGGGTAAAGAGCCAACCTCTCGAGGATGAGGGCGTGGGTTCGATTCCAGGTCAGGCAAGTACCAAATCAACTTTTTCTTTCTTTCTTCTAGTCAGAAGCCAGTAAGTCTGACGCCAGTCTAACCAAGGGGTCTCGGGTTGCCCGAGTAACTGTTGTAAAGCACTGGGACTCAGCTCAATCCGCAAACTGGAAGCCTCGGGCTCCAAAGCAAAGGCTCTTGAGATGATGATGACTGGCGTTTGTTTCGTTTTATTTATTAGTGGTCGCAAGTGTCACTTATATGCATGGGGATCCCTTGTTGATTCCTTGGTTGAACAAAGTCACTTTGTGGCTTGTGTGGTAAGAAACACTAACAACGCTGCCGGGAATCTAATAGTTGCTGGAGTTATACATAGATACTGGTTTTTCAAAAAATATCTTTTTTCCCTCTATCTGGTGAATTGTCACTGCAGTCGATAATTGGTGGTTATACAATCCCCGTTAATGGTGGTTATACAATCGATATATTTACTGTGTAGGTACGTAGCTACCTAGTATAATAGGTATACACTTGAAAATGTAGATTAGGCCAGACCCTTCTTAAAAATTACCTGAAGTAGTTCCCTCAACTCTCAATAGAAGTCACGGTCAAAATTATATACCTACATAGCGCAATGGAGTACATAACTAATCTCCCCAATAAAATAACAAGACAATCCCAAGAGCAAGGATGTTACACAAACAAACGATTTCCCTAAGCTTTGTAATTTACTCGTAATAATCTTAATTAATATCGTTCATGAGCTGAATTTCAATCAAGGATTAGTTTATCGCGAGCCGTGTTGGTTTCGAAGCCTTTATCTACATGACAATGTTAAGTAGCGTAATAATTAATTTTGTCATGATTAAGATACTGTTAATCTATTTGTATTGATGTTCTATCAATTGCCCGTTGTTTTATGAGCGTCCTGTATAAACTGCCTAAATATGTTGGGGTCGGTTTCCAGTCTAACCGGCTGCAGCTGATCAGTGCTTTACAAGGAGCGACTACCTATCTGACCTCCTCAACCCAGTTACTCGGGCAACCCAATACCCCTAGGTAACTGGGTGTCAGATTTGCTGCCATCTGACTTCCTGTAACCACTGCCAAAGATGTTTAAATGAGAGACAGGACTTACAGTTTCTCGTGGCCTCCGAATCACGGCCAATACACGGTGTTCAAGAAATACTAAGAAAAGTTGCATTTAGGTTATATTTAGAGTTGAAGTTAGGACTTGCAACTTTAACAACAGTGTTTTAGACCACTAAGCCATTTCTCTTAATACAATAATTACTCATATCTTACCCTATTGTTTTATATAGTAATTTATTATCCTCAAATTCTAAGAAGGGATCAGTTCAACAATTTAATACATTACAAGGGACGCTAATTTGATTATTCATATTTTATTGAATTATACAAGCGAGTGAATGTGGATCTAACAAAATTAAATTTGACACGTTTGAGCTATCGACATGTGCAAAACGTTTTAAGTACAGTCAGTAAAAAAGTCAATTAACTTAGATAGATGATTAATGCAAAAAAATAAATAAAATTAATCTGCTTGGCCTTTTTCCAAAATATATAAAAATAATTATCTTGTCATGCCTGTCTCTTTCATAACATGTTGGGGTCAGCTCCCAGTTTTAACCACACGCATGGTTTACAAGAAGCGACTGCCTATCTGAACTTGTCAACCCAGTTATTTGAACCACTCGATACCTCTCGGTATCAATATCTGACCAAACTAAAATAACCAGAACACCAAAGAGTTAAACATTTTATTTAAGAGTTAAACGATAACAGTCCCTGGACATAGCTTTTGAGTTTAGATTTTTATGGTATTACTATAAAAAAGTTAAACAGACAATAGTCACCTAAAGAAAATTGATCATACAACGTTTTCGACAGCACGTAACGCGCCTATCTTTTTTGTGGTAAGACCATATTAAGTGTCCAGGAATTTTCCTAAACTTTTGTAACTGACATTACCTCTGTCATCAATACGACATACGTCCCCTTTGTCCGTGGATATTGTTTGATCTAAAACTAATAATAACTCGATTAAATATTCAAATAGTACCTTATACGTCTGTTTACAATACCCTTTGTTTAGACGCGTTTGTTTACTAAACGCAGTGGTTAGTTTACAAATCCATTTTATTAAATAAACTGGGCTTGTAGTGTAAAATTCGGGGCTGTTTATGACCCTCTTCTTGACTTTGCAGTTCCATCAACCAATCCATTAATTAATGAAACCCAGCCTCTATATGATAATATGTTAATTATATTATTATATAACTATTTTAATACTGACTAAGACCCATTACATTTTTATTATTTTAGATTTATTGACAAAGATGCAGGTTGCAGTGTAAGAATAATTGAATGAAAACATCATCGTATTTTGACTCTAAAATCACAATAGTTTTAATGTTTTCAATAATGATAAAAAAGCTATGCTAATCCAGGAATTTTATCCAGGTAAAAGTGCAAGAAACAAGTAACTAGTTCCTTTATTCTCGTGAGCAAAAAGTATATTGATGAAAGCATTTTTACAGCCGATGAAAACTTTTTAATTACTTTTTAATGCTTTTGTTTGGCAATTTGGCTGGCGGATATATCCGGATAAGCCATATCTTTACCCGGGGGTATCATAAAAAGCCGGGTATGATATTGGTGAACCTTTTATTATCACCTACATTATATATCCCTGTTAATGAAGGATTATGACAATTTAAATGATGATATATTTCCAAATGAATATAATTCCTGATCGCGGATTTGTGAAAAAGTATGAAAATAAAATGGGAGGAAACTGGAAAAACAAAAAGTTTGTATGGATGGATGTTTGTTCCTCTTGCACGCCAAAAATACTGGATGGATTTTGATGAAACTTGGCACTAATATAGCTTATAATGATCGAAATTATATATAGAGTACTGTTTGTGTCTCTCTGGGAAGTAGTACCGTTCCGGGTGTAACGGTCCGGGTGTAAGCTATATCAGATGTAGAACAAAGAAACAATAGTATTGATCAACAAATTTTATTTCAATCTACATAATTTTACTGGATTATGACTACAACAGTATATTTCATTATTATACACACAACACCACGACTTTAGTCTTTCTTATTGACATTATTAATTCAATATACACACACTCAAACAATAATTAAAAAAAAATGTTTATTGTTAAAAAGCAACTTTACATCGTAGTAGTTACTGTTGAGCCATAAACTGCTTAGTTTATGGCTCAATTTATAACAATATTTTAGTAGACTATAAAAATTGAGGGAAAAGACTCACTATTAAAAAAAAAAAAACAGTTTTTAAGATGAACAAGATCTTGCATCTCCTCAAATTCATAAAGTTATGCATTACAACTACCTATGTATAAAAATATTTTGAGCATTACACTACTATACAAAACAAAATCGGTTCTTGCTGTCTGCTTAGATTTTTAAAACTACACAAGGGATTTTATTTAGATTTTTTATAATAGATAGAGTTATTTAAAAGGAAACTTCTTGTATGTAATTTACAACCTTACGAAGTCGGACGGGAGTTGCTAACAAAACTTACCAAACTCTTGTCGGCTGTCGGTAAAACTTAAAAAAATCCTCATAAAAAGTAAAAAATGATATTTTACACGAGTGTGTGTATATTTAAATTAACAAATAAATTAAACAATCACACAGTGATAGATTACAATATTAAATAAATCTGTAATATGTGCATCATCGGTTGCCTCGCGGCCATTTTGGAAAATCTAGCTTCGTGATTGGCTAGATTCAAAATGTTCGATGTGTATGCGCATATTAGAGTACCAAAGTTTATTTGTTAATTATTACAAATTTTATTTTAATCTGAAAATTAGTTACAAAATAAATAAATTACTTAAGATTAGGTTTCGTTTTATACACAAGACGTTATAGTACAAATATAATTTTTATTATAATAATTTTGAAAAAGGAAAAAAATCCGATTACATGGAATAAATGATTATCCGATTTTTTATACATCTTAGTTATTTGAACAGACTACGGTGGTACAGCTCATTTACATTTGTAAAATCTAGATCGAAAATAAAATAGTACAAAAGAAACCATAATTTTAAAGATTTAATTAATTATTTAATTAATTTTACCAAAATAAATAAATAAACAATTCAAATAATAAGTAAAAAAATAATTTAAACATTTTCACACAATCACACAATAAATTACATTCACACTTCAAATAAATAAATTAAATAAGAATTTATAACTATTTTAGAACAATAAATAAATTAAAAGTTTCTCATCAATAAATTAGGTGAATAAAAATGCACGAAAATCATTTGTGATGTAACATAGGTGACTAATTGACTGCAAAACTGTTAAAAAAACTAGTTTGTTACTAAATAGTAAATGAATAGAATAACTATCAATTTTATTCACAATTTGAACCACTTACAAAAATGGCCAAAATATACCCCAACTTTTGAAACTTACAAAATAGTCTGTTTAATGTATTTTCCATAGTATATCTTCGGTTTCACAACTCCTATATTTTTACAGAAATTTTAAATAATTAAATTTATAACTGCAATTTCAAACCCTTTATAAAAATGGCCAAAGCACCTGAACTTTAATAAAAATTCATACCAGTCCATATCAGTTTAAACAAGCTTGTTTAGTGTATTTTCCTAGCAGTGACCAATTTATTGATATCATGGTAGGCTGCGACCATGGTATGTGTTTTAGGCGCATTGGCAGTACAAGTAGGGTAGGCGTACATGCAATCTGAAGCCTCTTGGCCTCTCCGAGCCGCCTTCATGTATTTGAAGAACCGAAGGATTTCAGGGTTGTCCGACACTGGTCGACGGAGTTCGTTTAATTCTCTGTGAACATGGAAAAATAGTTTTTATTGTTTTGGGAATACGACTTAAAATTATATGCTCTTTTTGGTGATTTTTTGTAGTTTGTTGTAATTGTTTTTAGTTGTACATATATATATAAGTTTATTTTTACTTCATGTAAATATGTTCTAATTAAATATAGTATAGATAGATATACTAATATTATCAGCTTCGTTTATTTGTTTGCTCAAAAGCTAATCTCAGGAATGGCTGGTTCGATTTGAAAAAAAAAATCAGTGTTAGATAGATTTATCGAGGAAGACCATTCCCACGGGATGCGGGTAAAATTACTGGCAGAAGCTAGTGTTTTATAATTATTTGGAAAATTGAATTTTTATAAGCAAACGTTCATTCAATTGAAATTCACTAGTCAATATCCAATATTTGCTATTATTAAATAAGTAGCTTCTGTCAGTGGTTTTACCTGTTTCCTGAGGGAAGTGAACCGCGCTAAAAGTATAAAAATAACAAAGATGGAATTCTTTAAGTGTTTTCTAAAGCTGAATTAGATATAATCGAATCGGATAAATTCTATAAATGTTTTCAGGTAATATAGGAGGTAAGGTTTTTCTTATCCTCTCGAGTACTAAACTAAAGTAGACCAAATTATTTAAATGTCTCTCATTTTGGCCGTTAAGCGACCCCTGGGTATTCAGATTTTTTGGACCCATTTCAGGAGAAATCTTGTTTTTCGTGACTAATGTGCCATTTAGCGAATAAATGGAGGTGTACCGTTGAGACTTAGGTATTTTGGTTTCAGGTATTTTTTGAAAAAGAGAATATTTTTAGCATAGGCGATAAATTTGAAAGAATTGAGAGTGGATGCTATTTTTAAAATTCATACATCAACACACTAATATTATATAGACGTGAAAGTTTGTATTCGTGTACGTTTGTAAGAATGCATATAGCATTCTTAAAATAATTCGGCAAATAAAGAACATTTATTTCTTTTTATTTCAATTATTTGTTTGTTCCTGTATTTCTTTTTGAATTTGCTAATTTCCATGTGTGTTAATTAATTAAAGTGCAGTTGAAGGAAACTTTTCAGAATTCCGTTCAACGCATAAGTTCTAGTTAGGAAGCATCTCATTATACTGCATAAGTTGGAAAACTTAATTTGCATAATCCTTTAATGAGGTTTTGCGGCTGTTAGAGGAATGAGTCCGTCTTAGTTTTAGTTCGGAACTTAGACTGAGATTTCTAAGGAGTTAGTTTTCTAAGGAAATCTGTGAGCTAGAAGTTGGGGATGCTTCTTCACTTATTGTAAAGATAAATATGGTTAGGGGGGATGGAAGAATCTAGTAGATAAAAGTTTATTTAAAAATATGTTCATGTTAAAATAACTTGACTAATTGATTTCTAATAAACGATGCTACCTTTTCAGAAACACCTTTCCAAGCGTGAACTTAAAATTTGTTTACTAAGTTAGCACTTTTATATATGACAGGAATTTAGATACGGAATAGTTTTGACCAAAATATGGAGCTGGCTACTAGTGACAGCGCAATAGTCAAACGTTAACTTAACTTGAAGTTCTACTTAAAAAATATTTCTTTTGCAGAAAATAACGTGGTTAAGAGTGACAGAGGTATAAACCCTTATATTTAACAACTATAGAAAATATAAGATATCCCCACAATAATTACATGTGTAGTTTTTACATGATAATATAATACATACCTGCTCAACTGTGCCGATACTAAGTTGCTGTAGGGCGCGAATTTAGCGGGACTGGCGTACATCAGGCAGATCAGCTGTTCTCTGCAAGCCTCGATGTTCTCGTCCACTGAGTTCTCTGCTGGAGCAAGACCTGGAACATTTTAATATGAATAGTTTAGCTTTTTAAATTATCAGATACAAGTTTAGAGCACACTACACAGACCTGTCTATAGTTGATTTTGCTCATAAATCAGTATGAAAGTGAATGGAAGTACACACGTTACAACGATGAGGTATTTGTTCGGTATCAAACCGACTCAAAACTTCGATTGAATTCAGGATTTAAAAAAAAACCTACCAAGGGCCGACTAAATAGTCTGCAGTGAGTTTGAGGCTATGAGACTTAAACTTTTCTATACATCTTGGTTTTTGCTAAAATAGCTTTTTAAAATTCAATACCCAATTGTTTATTTAGCAGTCCAAACTTTTTAATTGTAGAATGAACCATTATATGGACGTTGGTTTTACACATGTAACGATTATGAACAGTAATATGTAGTATTTTTTCACAAGTATAAATAACACAGGTCAACAAAAGAAAAAAAAAATTTTGGTGCCGAGATCTCATTTACGGTTTTGTATTAGGTCTGCATTGACAACACTAAAAATATATATTTTTTTTTTTCCTACGTGTAGTTTTTTGTCTACCCTCTATTTTTTAACTTTGCAGTAAATAGTACTTTCGTGAGCACGGTTTCAAGTCTTATTTGTCTCTTTCAATAAATAAATCGATTTTGATACAATGTCTTCATCGCGTAGAAGTTGTGTCAATGATCCAAATATGTTTTGTTACATTTGTGGGGAATATACAGTCAAAAAGTTTAGGAAACCTATTACAGATTTTATAAAAAGTGCCTATTTTTCGTACTTTAACTCGCAAATTGAAGATAAAAACAAGCCATGGATACCGCAAATTGTTTGTAAAATGTGCTATGAACACTTGAGACAATGGGTCAGTGGTAAAAGAAGCCGTATGAGGTTCGGGGTGCCTATGCAATGGAGAGAACCAAAAAATCACTTCGATGACTGTTACTTCTGCTGTGTCAATTTGCATGGTGTTAACGTTAAAAAAATGATTTATCCAGACTTACAATCGGCTAGAAGACCTTTACCACATTCAGAGGAAGTACCTGTTCCAACGTTTTGTTTTACCTATGAATCATCATGTGAAGAAACCGATAGTAACGCGTCAAGCGATAGTGACATTGAAGAAACAGCGTCTTCAGAGCCAAAACCTTTTACCCAAGTCGAATTAAACGATTTAATAAGGGATCTCGAACTACCTAAAGAATCTGCAGAGTTGTTGGCTTCTAGATTAAAAGAAAAAAACATGTTGGCGTCAGGTACGAAAGTGACATTCTATCGTACAAGAGAGCAAGATTTGCTACCATTTTTTAATTCGGAAAATGATCTTGTTTTTTGTTCGGATGTGCAAGGCCTACTTCTCAAAATGGGTCTTTCAAAATACCAACCAAGTGAATGGCGTCTCTTCATAGACAGTTCTAAACGAAGCCTTAAGTGTGTTCTTTTACACAATGGCAACCAATTTGGTTCAGTTCCCATTGCTCATTCAACCAAATTAAAGGAAGAATGTCAAAATATTGCACTTGTTCTAGGAAAAATCAAATATAATGAACACAAATGGAGCATTTGTGTAGATCTAAAAATGGTTAACTTCTTATTAGGACAGCAAAGTGGATACACCAAATACCCATGTTTTTATTGTCTGTGGGATAGTCGTGCTAAACAGCAACACTGGAGAAATAGAGATTGGCCTGTACGTGAGATGTTGGAAGTGGGAAAGCAGAATGTAATAAACCCATCTTTGGTTCCAAGAGATAAAATTATATTGCCCCCCTTGCACATTAAACTAGGACTAATGAAACAATTTGTGAAGGCGTTAGATAAAAATGGGCAATGTTTTTCTTATATAACGAGAAAATTTCGTAGTCTAAGCATAGAAAAGATAAAAGCGGGTATTTTTGATGGACCACAGATAAGAATATTAATAAATGATACTAATTTCTCAAGTTCAATGACCAGTTTGGAGCTACTTGCGTGGAATTCGTTTGTTGAAGTTACAAAAAATTTTCTGGGAAATCACAAGTCTAGTAACTACTCTGAAATTGTTAACAACATGCTGGAGAATTTCAAAAACTTAGGATGTAACATGTCCATCAAAGTGCATTATCTCCACAGTCACCTTGACCAGTTTCCAGAGAATCTTGGTTCCTATAGCGAAGAACAAGGGGAGCGGTTTCATCAGGACCTAAAAACTATGGAAGAGAGGTACCAAGGCCGATGGGATCAGCATATGATGGCTGACTACTGCTGGGGGATGCAGCGTGATTGTCCTGCTACTCCTCATTCACGAAAATCGCGTAAAAAGAAGTTTTTGTGTACATAAGAATTTAATATATGTTGTTTTTGGTGTAATTATGGTTTTTTCTGTTTAATAAAAAAATCTAGAAAACTACACGTAGAAAATCAATATTTTTGCTATTTATGTAATTACTATAGGGTCCTAAATTAAAAAAATAATACAGCTTTTCGGCACCAAAACCACTGTTGACCAGTGTAATATACATTTACTTACTTATAAAAAATATGCAATTGATATTGTAAACGATCATATTACTTGTTTTTCTTAAGTGAATGGCTGTATCTCGCATGATATGATTTTTCAGTGATCGGTGAGTCGTTATTTAGATTCGTCCAACCAAACAAAAAATTCTAAGCTTACTTTATTCTATTGTATAGGGTATTATTTTTAAGCTTTATAAGCTTACTCTTATTGTATACGTTATTCTTGTCTAAAACTTACCGAGCCGTGCAAAGATACCATCGAGTCGCGACAGCAGCGGTGAGTAAAATGGATCGTAGTTGCTCAGTATCATAGAGGACGCTGGGATCTTTTGGAAAACCTGGAATTTTAGAAATAAGGATTAAGATATTTTAATAGATATTATGGAACTTAAAACAGGTAAATAACAGCTACATGTGTCAATCGATCTTAATGTTAAGCTATGCTTAGCTTGGTTGGTCTATGGGTAGTCGTTACGGCTAGTCAGAAGCCAAAAGTCTGACATCCAGTCTTACCAAGGGGAATTGGGTTGCTCAGGTAACTGGGTTGAGGAGATCAGATGAGCAATGGCTCCATGTAAAATACTGATAATCAGCTGCATTTAGCCTTACTGGAAGCCGACCATACCATACTTGGTAAACGATAGGCAGATGACGATAGTATGATGTAACTTCCAAGATGTCCATTAATACTACTTCCAATAAACCACAGCAATTAAGATCGAGATAATGTTCCACTAATCCTACATCAAAGTGGTCTAAGCAGGCTGTTCATACTTACTCAAGATGATCAAACATGTCTGTCTGTCTTGTCCCCTTTGCTGTGGTATTAACACGCCATGTGCAAATGTTTGTCGTGACCAATGTTGGTGCTGATATTTGTTATTATAGGGTAAGACTGTAATAGCTTATTGACCTGGATTTGATGTACGTCTTGAGAAATTATATTATTTACCCAGAACCCGTGAACCTATTTTTAATTATTTTTTTGACTTCATCATGTATTCTAATGAATACATAAATAAATAATGTCTGGACACATTTTCACACACGGTCGGTTAGCCCCATGGTAAGTTATTAATTAACTTGTGTTATGGGTGCTAACACAACTGATAAACCACATATAGTTACATATATACATATTGATAAATACATATTGTAACACCCAGACCACGGCCAACAAACATGCCCTTCACACACATGTCAACCGAACCGAGAATCGAACCCGGAACCTCAGGTTCGGCAGTCCAGCATGGTGACCATTGCGCCATCGAGGTCGTCAAATGATTAAGTAGTTTCAGTTTCAGTCATATTTAAGTAGTTTGTTGTGCAGAAAATAGGTTTATTATTATTAGGTTATTGGGTTTTAGCAAACAATGTCGCCTAAGTGATATTATAATTTGTACATAACTCCGAGTTTCATTAAAATCCCTTGAGTATTTTTTTCGTGAAATGGGAAAAAAACATCCCTACATACTTACTAACTATCGCCTTATTAATATTAGTGTAATAGTGATTAATGGTATTAAAAATTACCTTATAATTATTAGCCGTAGTCATCTGATTCTTATAGTAGCTGTTCTTTGAAGGCAGGAATCCAGTTTTCTGACCATCCACACCAAATCTGAAACATTAATCAATCATTTGTTTCATCATCATCATCTCAGCCATAGGACGTCCACTGCTGAACATAGGCCTCCCCCTTAGATCTCCACAGATACCCGTTGGAAGCGACCTGCATCCAGAGTTTATTTACTAACTTTGAAAAAAGGAGGACGTCCTAAGTACATTTTTTATTGTTTCAAAATATTACAATAGCAATTTAATAGAATTTAAATGTCGGCTGTCGGACTTAAGTAGTGTTTTGTCCTTTGACTTTCTATTTTTTACCTAAATAGGGTGGCAGTCACTATTGTTTGAGGTTATTATTGGCTAGAACATAGTTTTACGATCTAACAAAATTACATCTGGATTTCCGATGTAAAATATTTTATAAACTCCACGGCGAGCTGGACAGCTCCAAGCTTTACTGGCCGGCGAGGCCTGTGCCGAGATGCCGCTGCCGGTACGCGGTGCGGCGGCGCGGCCCCTGACAGCGCCAAAGCGACGCCGTCAATTTGACTTTTTTCTGTGATTTTGTATTTATTTTTCTTGTAATATTAGTGTTTTTAGTGTTTTTAGCCTATAAGTGTAAATAAAACGAGCCGCAGCACACAGATGCGCATCGGGAATGATATGGATTATAGTGCATGTCAATCTTCTGGATCACTGGATGCCCTAGAGAGATGCCCCCTGTGCCCCCAAGCTCGTTTCTTCAGAGGTAAGCGAGGCTTGAGCGTGCACATTGGGAAGATCCACAAATCCCAATGTGCAGGCTCTGCTAATGCGACCGCTACAAACCCGACACCAACCACCGATCCTTTCTGGCAAAAATTATCTAAATTAAAAAACTCAACTCCGGTATTAAAGCGAGTTCCCCGTGGAGCCAGGCCCCTGGTTGCTCAACACTTGGCAGGTTGTGTTCGCCTGGCTGCACGGGAGAACTCGCAACGTGCTTGGGAGCAATTGCTCACCTTCCCATACAGAGTTTTACACGTTCAGAAAAATTTGGCAAACAAAAAGTCCTTGACAAAACAAATTAAAGACAACTGCGTAAGTTTAGGCCATGAAGATTTCGATACCAAATTACCGACCCAAAGAATTTCTAATATACCCCGCCTAGTGGAATCAAAGCTAGGCGAGGGTGACATTCGGGGGGCTGCTAGAATTCTCTTTAGCAGCGATGTGGTGGCTCCGTGTTCTCCAGACACGCTCTCCGCTCTGGAGAGTAAACACCCAGCCCCAGCAGATGGCCTCTCTTTTCCCGACCCTCCTGATTCAGACGCACATACCCTCACAATTTCAGGTCGACACCTGGTCACAGCCATAGGCTCCTTCAGGAGCGGCTCCGCAGGCGGCCTCGATGGCTTGAGTCCGCAACACCTGAAGGATCTCACCTGCCCAAGCGCCGGGGAAGCAGGTGAGTCGCTCTTGAAAGAGCTTACGGCCCTGACCAACCTTATGCTCTCCGGCAAGGTGGACGAAACCGTCATAGACGTTTTGTATGGAGCAAACCTCTGTGCTTTGCGCAAGAAGGATGGCGGTATTCGTCCAATTGCCGTGGGGACCACTTATCGTCGTATGGCAGCCAAAATCTGCTGTAAATTTTATAGTGAGGACGTTTCGGAAAAATTTCAGCCCCTGCAGCTAGGTTATGGCTCGAAAGGGGGCTGCGAGGCTGCCGTACACGCCCTGTCGACCTACCTAAATTATGGGAACGGAGATGTCATCTTGAAGGTTGACATTAAGAACGCATTCAACTCGGTGAACAGGGACACCTTGCTGGCAGAAGCCAAAAAAGAAATACCCCAAATTTTTAGTTTCCTCTGGCAGTGCTATAGACATCCAACCAAATTACTTTATCGGGACAACCTATTAGAATCCGCTGTTGGCTGTCAACAAGGTGATCCCCTCGGGCCTGTGATCTTTAGTTTGGCAATTAACCCAATAATTCGGCAACTAAATTCTGAATTTAACGTCTGGTATCTCGACGATGGGACCCTGGGAGGCAACAGAGATACCGTACTTAATGATTTCATTTTTCTAAGAGACAAACTCCATAACATTGGCCTTGACCTAAACATTTCCAAATGCGAACTATTTATATCTGACACAACCGACAGACAGACGACACTCCAAAATTTTAACGCAGTAGCCGATGGCATAAAAATAATAGACAAAAGTTCTCTTTGCCTCCTGGGGTCACCAGTACTAGAAGAGTCATTTTCGGATTTTATTGAGAACAAAATTCAAAATTTCAATGATATTTCGGAAAGGTTATTCAAAATTAATATACATTCAGCCATCACCATCCTACGATACTGCTGCTTTGGCCCCAAATTAACCTACATATTGCGTGCTTCTCATTTATGGAAGCACATCAACCTTTTGGATCAAATTGATAAAATAATTCGACACACACTTTCATCAATTTTAAATGTGGCCTTGGATGACAAAGCTTGGTCTCAAGCTACACTTCCCATCCGTATGGGAGGGCTTGGCGTCCGCAAAATTTCCAGTATTAGTTTACCGGCATTTATTTCCTCCGTCCATGGCACTGACAAATTGATCAGGAAAATCCTACCTATTACACTGATCAATTTTGAGGTGCCATGCCTGGCGGAGGCTATTAATGCCTGGAAAGTCACATGCCCGAATACCGATCTACCCGCCAACCCATCCTCCCAGAGACAGTGGGATGAGCCGCTCTGCAGAGTAATACGGAAAAATCTCATTGATACGTCAATTACTTCTGCGGAGCGAGCACGCCTACTGGCTGTGGGTGAATGGGAGTCAGGTCTTTGGCTTCACGCATTTCCGTCGGCAAACATAGGCACCATGTTTGACGACACCACTTTCAGACTCGCTGCCTGCCTGCGTCTGGGTGCTTCGTGCTGCACTCCTCACCGCTGCCACTGCGGGGAAGCTGTCAACAGCCTCGGTCACCACGGCCTGTCGTGCAGTCGGAGTGCGGGCCGCATACCACGACATGCGAATATCAACGACGTGATCCGTCGGGCTCTTGTTGCCGTCGGCGTGCCAGCCGTACTTGAACCAAATGGTTTGGCACGCGACGATGGCAAGAGACCAGACGGCATGTCGCTATTTCCGTGGAAGATGGGTAGGACTTTAGTGTGGGACGCGACCTGCGTCGACACTCTTGCGCCATCCCATCTTCCTAGAACTGCGTGTTGTGTCGGCTCCGCCGCTTCACAAGCAGAGGACCTCAAACGGCGCAAATATAGTAGCCTTATCGGGAATTACATGTTTGAGCCGTTTGGGGTTGAAACTCTCGGGCCGTGGGGTCCGAGTGCTCACGCGCTTGCGAAGGAAATTTCTAAGCGCCTTGTTGACACTTCTCGTGACCCAAGGGCTGGCTTTTATTTCGCACAGAGGTTGAGCATTGCCATCCAACGTGGCAATGCTGCCAGCCTTCTGGGTACATTACCCGGTGACAGCGATGAGGAGCAATTTTTTGATGCTATGTATTAGTTTTAAGTTGTATATATAAGTTTATTTTTAATTTTTAAAATTAATGTAAATATTATGTAAATAAATTACAATAGCTGGTTTTATGAATATTTTATAAGAAACATCTGTTCTAAGAATATTATTATTGGGAACAAAGAGAATGTAAATAATTCAATCCTGTCAATTTTCCCGTATTTTCCTTGACTGACATTAAACCAATAATGTAATGAAAAGAGCAACAACAATATATTTTTTACAAAATTCTCTCTACATCTGACGATAAAAATTCTGTTATAGGTTTTCTTTGGGGAAAGAAAATTAATACTCGTAAATATGGAATTTAATTTCATGTAAGATTCAATAACAATTTTCTATGTATTTCTTCCTGTGTCGAATTTTCTTATTAATATTAGTACAGTGGAAAAATTCTAAGAAAAGGAAAAAGAACACGGTGGATCTATCTATTATCGATTGATCGACTTTAAAAAGTTGAGCCATGATTAGCGCGAACCACACTGGCGGATTTTCCACTGGGTTTTTTCGAGCGATATTGTCAGTATACACTTGACTTTGTTCCTTCAAAAATCAGCTAATTTAAAAGTGTTGTGACAACAGTTCCTCATTCCTAATAGAAATCCACATCATCTTATTTATTAAACTTTATTTACTTATTTAATAATTTTTGTACAAAAAGTACAATGGCGGACTCAACGCCTTAGGCGCTCTCTACCAATTTACCTTTGGGTGGTGGGGAAAACGCATTGTCATCTTCTTTAAATAAAACGAATCTATCTAACTTCGAATATTAACTTCAACAAGTATTGTTGATCGAAGCTATCTAATTAAGCATTGCCATCCAACGTGGCAATGCTGCCAGCCTCTTGGGTACCCCCTGGTGGGAAGCGATGAGGAGCTTTTTGATGCAATTTTATAATTATTATTATTGTTTTAAGTTTTTTATATGTTTATTTTAAGTTTTGTTTAAATATGTGTATAAAATATTATTGCCATAAAAAAAAAGAAAATCTATCCTTACCGTGACATATCCACATTGCCCAACTCGTTCACATCATTGCTATCCCCGTACATGCTATCCTGAGGATAGGCGAAAGTTCCAGTCTGACTCGTCTCATAGCCCATGATGTCTTTATTGTCAGCATTATAGCCAACCTGGTCATCTACGTTCGCAGGGGGATAGCTGGCTTGGGATGATGATGCTGATATTGTGGATAGACCTGGAAGATGGAAAATTGGGGATGGAAGACTGAATTTTCACGGTCAATTTTGAAAGAAAATAGTTGAGTGAATGAGTTTAAAATGATTTGCTTTGTTTTTGATTAAGTCAATGCCAAAAAACAATTATGGTCTTACTACAAAAACTTTAACCCCTGTTTTACACTTGTCTAATAAAATTTTGGCTGCAAAATGAACCATATGTCAACGTCATAATTTGTCATTTTTTTTGACAAGGCATAAACTGACGTTTAAAAGTTTTTGTGGTAAGACGGTTAAAATCGAAACAAAGTCTGGAAAACTTAGACACCTTTAGAAAATCTCCTAGTTATAGCGATAATTAGATCTCAAGAAACCTTTAATATATTCGGATATAAAGTATGTAATTTATTTTCAAACCCTCTACATAAAACAATGAGCTACAAAATTCCGCAACATTTTGACTCGTCGTCAAACACAAACAAGACACCATGACAGATATTGATGGCACCTTAAAACCGATTTTACAACTTCTATGGCTTAACAGCCTGTTTGAAGATCAACGGGCACTTTTGTTTCATAGCCAAACGGTAAAAAGTCAACATTTTATATGGTACTAACTTCCGACCGCGGTTTTTTCTATGTCAAAAGCGTCAGGATCGCTGTCACACATCACCGATCCTCTCGAAATACATATAGAGAGTCATCGTCATCATCATCATCAGCCTATCGCAGTCCACTGCTGGACATAGGCCTCTCCAAGTGCACGCCACTGAGATCGATTTTCGGCATACGTATAGAGAGTATTGCTACCTAATTGCTACCAGCTATGATTAGTTGCTACCAATTGCTACCGTCGTGGTTTTGAAGATATTCAGCATCTAATATCAGGATGCCAATAGCCATTCTGATATCAGAATGGCCGTCACTTTTCAAAGTGTGAAGAAACGGCGCAAAATTATTAAGTTTTTTTTCACCCAGAGTTGCTACCTAATTCACACACACACACATCGATTTCGTGGATAAGAAGGTATTAAAAAACCTTTTTATCTGAGTGTGTTAAATAGTTCCTAAGGGACGCGGGTAAAACCGCTAGCAAAAGTTGGTTGTGGCATAAAATTAAGTTCCAGAAGAAAAGGTAATCCTACAATTACAATTTTGACTGCAGGTACAATATTTTTGTACTCCCCTGGACACAGGTGTCTTATAAAACGGGGGAGTTTTAATTTGTTTAGAAAAGCTTCCTCCAACGCTTCTGACGTCATTGCTTGATATAATTACGTTAAACTAGTTGTAGCCCGCGGTTGTTCTTTGCTAGCCTGATCACAGCTTTGTTCGTATTATTTCTTAGTAACTGCTCCGTATTTTGTTGTTTGGTTTTAAAGAAAGCTTGAATTGTATATCTTATTTAGTAACTTTTCTGACGAATTGAATAAAATACTGATAGAAATAACCTCAATAGATGAATATAAATATTGAATTTGGGATTTACGACACCAAAATCAAAGGTTTCAATGCAAGGTTGGAAATGAAGTAGGTTTCACAAAAGTTTTCGCTTCGCAAAAGTTGTCGTTTAACCAATCCATTACATAAACGACTGTGTGTGTTAAATTAGCCCTGAATGCCTTATTTTTAAACAAGAAATCGGAAATTCATAAAACAGTAACAACGCTATAAAATGGGACTCATAATTACTCTGTCACCCTGTGGTAAAAAGTTATCTAGACAAGAGCATAATGAAAACCCTTAGATAGAAGGAAGGTACAAAGCCTACACTGGCTTTGACAAAAACCGGGTCACATTATTTAAACATACCCAATACATTTAACCTTTCAGTACCCGAATGACAATAGACTATACCCACAGAGGAAGGAACGATAGCGGAGATGCCATAAGCAAGGTAGGTCAAGCGCCTTCTTCTAGGTCAAATTCATACGGTGGGCAGGACCATGACGATCAGTTATAATCATAGGCTCGAATCTTGAGCTCTGACCTATATCTGCGGAACCAATCCCGGCTATGACGCGATGCACTGCGGGCCAATCACCGCTTTAGCCCGCCTCCGCGCCTCACTTCATACCACAAAAGAGACCCAATAAATGACTTCTGCGCAGGTGAAGGTCAGAGCTCAAGATTCGTGCCGATGATTATACGAGTGAACTAACGAGGTTTTCGGGTTCTTTGAGACATCTGTCAACGAGTTTTAGTATTACAAAAAATGGGCGGGTCCAAAGAAGGTGTGTAAGGGCGAAGACAGTAACGTTCCTCGTCCCAACACACTCGCATTTTGTCGCGCTACTTTCTTAAGAGATTTTGCGTTATGGCATCTCCGCTAGTTATTTTGTTCTCCATGACTATACTACATACTGAGGTCGTTTTAACAGAATTGCTTTTCATTTTACAGGTTTTGTTCAATGGTATAAAAGCGTCCTAGTTTGAGACAGTCTGTATTGACTTTTGAACTTTCTTTATTACTTTTCTTTGAGTCCACAAAAAGAGCTTTATTGAGTCGTGACCCTATTTTGTTGGATTATAGTTGACACTTTTATTCTGTTTTTCAAAAATATTTGTACTCGTAAATAATTTATTGTATTATTTTTGATTTGATTACTACATCGTAGCGTAAATTATAGTATTTTCTTACGTGATGTAGTTTAGACTTTCATTAATTACAGGTCCGAGATCTCATAGACATTTTTGAAGTGGGTATTCAAATACGCAAGTTTGCCTCAAGGCAAACTTGCGTATCTTTCTAGCAACATTCGCTAGATCTACGAAATAAAATACGAATCCCGTATTGAAGTTAAAGTTTTGAGTTTTTCACAAAACGCTAAAATGATGACTTAAGAATATATAAGATTTTATCAACCACCCGTTTGTTTAATGTATTGACTTTTGTCATCAATATTTTATCACTAAAAGAATTCCCCAATCTTTTTACTTAAGTTGACTCCGATATTCCCAGTCGTCGATTAAACACTTGCTTAAGCTATCTGTCTCTAGTTATTATCTAAGTTACATAAGTTTCGATTTTAATACATTTGCTTACCTTTGCTGAGCATCTTCCCGAAGCTCCCCAGTATGCTTGGCAGAAACATTGCAAATAGTATCGTTTTTATTAACACTTGTCCTCCTATTAGTATCGGAATGAAGAATTTGTTTAAGCCAAACGCTGTAAAGAAAAAAATCAAAAAAAATCATCATTGGTTATAATTTTAAAATAAACAAGTTGATTCAGGGGTGGATTGACCACAGTGGACATTGTGACACTTATCTACTCTCTTTATATGCTCCTTATTATCTCCTATATACTTTCCTTATGTACTGTACCTGAGTTCTCCCTTATATTCGCTTTTACGCTACGATTTCAACAAGATTTCTTCAATTGTCATTTAATCTGAGTCTACAATCTTCATCCGTGTTCTTAATTTTTGAGAACATACAAGATTTAATACTAAAACTGATCATGAATAAGCTTTTGACATTTATGTTATTTAAGATTTGAATACAAGTCATAAAAATGTGAAAATAATTGTCATTAAGGGCGGAGTTAAAATATAAATGAGGGAGAAATGGGACATTTAGTGTAACTTACGGTACATAAGATTGCGTACTGAGCTAAATTAAAACACGTTTATGGCGTAAAAAAATCTATTTATGTTGAAGTATTTTCGATTTATGTAATGATTAGTGTAAATGCTCAAAGAATAAAAATTAAATTCTTCTCAAAATTTGTTCACGTTAAGAAGCTAGGCTAGCTAGTTTCTGAATGAATGTTTAGCCTGCTTTAGTACTATCTAAAGGGACAATTATATGCTTTATAATAAAAAATGTTCTCGTAGGTAATTCGTCTTTTACAGCCTCCGTAGAGTGCTAACTTTTCGCAGCCAACAGGTCGTTAAAATGTGCGCACACTAACGAAGGGTCTGATAAAACTATCGACCGACTAAAAGTTTGCAGTCTACTAAAGTCTTCATACAACATAATTAAACTATACTTACATTTTGCGGCCATCGGTAGATTAATCGACAGTATATGTGTATTGATGAAATTCTTTACTTTCTGATACATTCTGTATTCATAAGTGTATTTGCTAAACAACGCTCTGCCTTCCTCATCGCTCCTCTTTGTAACATTTTCCGCAGCTTTAACTTCGACTCCATCAAAAATCTTAAACTTATCTTTACTTAAGGCTTTATCTAGTATATCTTCAACAGCCTTTTCTAAATAAACAACTGTTTTATTTAAATTAAAGTGTTCATCAGTGAATGTGTTAAGTTGACCAACTATGTCGTCTACGAAGTTAACATAATTGTCTACATTTGATTCATGGTTACTACTACTATAACAACTATGGCAGTGAATAGAATCTACATTATTTTCTAAATTATCTGTTTTGGTTTTATCAGTATGACTTGGTTCTCCTTGACAGTGGGAAGTAAGGAGGAGTATGTATAATGCTAGGAGGTGGGGAAACCTCCATTTTGTTCTGCTATATCTTTGTTTTTCTAAAGTGTCCATTTTTGTGTGTTCGCTCAAACTTCATCACTTTCGTCCACGCTGGGAGGTTCTTGCGGTCATTTATCGGGATATCTGAAACAATCATAATTGTGTTATTCTTCATCAAACCTTATGCTTCTAAATTGTTTACTATATTCTATAAGATCTCTTCTAATTCTTCTGCTATTCTGATACTATAAATTCGAATTTTACATAGAGTATGGGTTCATTGGTTCTTTAAATTCATCGTCTATTTTCTATGTTGAATATGTGTGTTGATAAAAAAACCTAGTTACTAACAACATTTACCAGTTTTACAAGTAACCAAAGGATGTAGAAAAAACTGTGGGAAAGAGCTATTATATTCGTATTCCTATAATTTCTTTTGTACCGATTAATCATTTCTTTGATACAGCAAGTGAAAGTCTGTCATGTTATTTTTATATTAATAATGGTTTGGAAAATTCCCTTTAACAGTTTCTCACGTATTAATAAGAATAAGTGTTTTCTAATTTCAACATCACCACGGAAACAATATGAGGAGAAATTTTCAACTATGCTTATTTAATTCTATACTAATAATGTTATAAAGCTTAAGAGTTTGTGTATTTACTTGAATGTGATCACCTCAGAAGCTATTGATCTGTTTTGAAAAATTCTTTCAGCGTTATATGTATTGACAGCTCAGTTATCGAAGAAGGCTTTGACTTTTTTTCCGAGTGCGTTAAGTACAAATATGTCTATATGTTCTTACTATGTATGACCCTTGATGTACTGAGATGAAAAGGTAGAATATTTTATAAAATACTGTTTTTACTCAACACATATTTACCTGTATGATATTATATGAAATCGGAAAACCTAAGGTTATATTTTTGTATTTTTTGAAGACTGATTGATTTTAGTGATTTAAATGCTATATCTTTATGAAGTATAAAATCTTAATATTTATAAGCAACGACAAATGCAGGAGATAGTATAAAATTATGATGTTACCTGAAGCTTGTATAGAATTCACACTATTGTTCGCTGCGGTATTTTAATTAAGTCTGTATGATTAATTACGAGAGTTCGTCATAGTTATACAGGTGCTAATGTTATCTAAGTCTTCATCATATTGTTATTATCAGGTAATAAGGTAATTTGAGAGTTTATTTTTAACTAGCTTCTGCCAGCGGTTTCACCCGCATCCCGTGGGAACCTCTGCACGAACCCGGATAAAGTAGCCTATAGCCTTCCTCGATAAATGGGCTATCTAACACCGAAAGAATTGTTCAAATCGGACCAGTTGTTCCTGAGATTAGCGCGTTCAAACAAACAAACAAACAAACTCTTCAGCTTTATAATATTAGTATAGATAAACTGCTTGTTTGTCGATAATTATAAAACAACAGAAAATCAATGTGTCCCGCGTATATCTGCGCTCCGACATACAACGGGTTAAGAGTAGGTTAGACATAACTTATAGTTTTTTTTTGACTGAAATTGAATAAACTTACTAAACTACTTAGGAAAAAAATTTAGGCTTGACTATAGGGATAGAAACTTGATAGACTAGGCTGCATATATTCTAACTACTTAACAATAAAAACGAAGCTTTTAATAAAAGCTGATTAATGTACTTAAATATTAAATTAAATCAACAAAACACAAAGAGAACAAAATTGCTTTGTAGTACAAAACAATATTAATTGTGCAAAACTTCTACATGATAACACAGCTAGTTTTGATTTAGACTCAAAGTTTACACGTATTTTCAGATAAATATATTAATTTAAGCTAAAACAAGCAAACAGTTTGAAGCATGGTGTATCGTGCACAAAAAGTTTGATTCAGCACGAAGCAGATTTGCTAAATTAATTGTTAACAAAAAAAGCTTTGAAAGCTTAAACAAGTGAAATGTAAATAAAGAAATATTTTCGTAAATAAAATTAAATCAGGTGCCTCTTAATAAGGCACAGAATCCACCAAAGTCGAGGGGTATCAGGTGAAAGAAACCCACAGACCGGTTGCCCAGGTTGAGCACCCAGCTTTGGTTGAGAAGGCTGGCCTATCTGAATAGGCAGTCACTCTATGTAAAACACTAGTACCTATTGGACAAACTGATCATTACATTGTTGGAATTTTCCACCAATGTTGGGATCGGCTTTTCCGGCTACGTAATACTTCATGAATTCATGTAGACAATGCAATATTGATTATTTTATTCTGTTTTATCACGGACTCGTAGAAAAGTAATCAGTCAAAAAGTCTGACATTTCAAGGTAATTCCAACATAATTGTAATATCATGTTCCTTTCAGTTAGATGGATGAAGAAAATTTCATGCCCGAAGTTATGCATTCTGCTCTGAATTATTTAAATGTAATGTATGCATTGCTTTCAAAGATATTGTATTTCTGTTCCATTTGTTTGCTTTTCGTTTATTTCGAAATCTACATAATACATAGTTCATCGTTTGGTGAGATAATCTTTATGTACTAAGCTTTCGCTTTTACAGCAAAACACTTAAACCAATTTGGATGAGATGTGGATACTAATGGAATCCTGGATACTCGAGGTTTTTTATCATTTGAATAACTATTGGGTATTGGGCTCGATTCCAGGTCAGGCTAATGTATATGTATTTAGATAGAACTAATGTTATTTATTTTGTTAATTATTATGTATCTACTTTCTAAATGTATCTTAGATAACAATGACTCAGTGAAGGTGAAGAAAAACAACTTGAAGAAACTTGAACTTTAAAATCTGAAATCACCAATCCATCTTGAGCAAGCGTGGTGTTAAACGTTCATTCCTTCTCTGTTTAAGAAGAGGCCTGTGCCATACAGTGGGATAGCAATAAAATAACGTTGGTGAAATTGCAGAAAATTAGCAATGTCAAACATATTAAGGTACTAGCTTACGCCCGCGGCTTCGCCCGCGAGTTCGGTTATATCGCGTTTCCAAAAGAATTCTTCAAAAGTCCGGATAAAAACTATCCTATGTTCTTTCTAAAGCTCAACTCTATCTCTGTACCAAATTTTATAAAAATCAGTCCAGTGGTTTTGACGTGAAAGCGTAACAGACAAACAGAGTTACTTTTGCATTTATAATATTAGTAGGGATAAAAGCTTGAAATATATTATTTCTCAGATTTTTTTTGTGAAATAAAGAGTACTCTATTTAAATGGGATGTCTGTCAATATTTGTTTGTTTATTTATTTGCATTGAGAAAGTCATGAAACTTGTCCAAATGTATCTACATATTATATTTTATTTATTCAACTGAAAAAAGTATCTCAAAAAGTTGTTCAAGTGAATATATTATGTACTTCATAATTTATGAAAGCTCATATTCGTATAAGTTTTATATTATTTTTTGTTGTAATGTTTTTGTACTAAATTCAATTTACAATATTCATAATTTGAAATAAGCAATAAAGATATGAGTATTTTTCAAGTGCAGTTACAATAATATGGAATACTAACTGTATATTACGGTTTCTCCCAGACTCCGGGAAAACAACTTTTAGTATCCGAGTTAAAAATAGCTATTACAAAAATATGTCCTTTCGGGATTTAGCTAGACTAGTTATCTGAGTACCGAATAAAAATTAGATCGGTTCAGTAGTTTTGTGAAAGCGAGACAGTCAAACAGATATAGTGACATTAGCATTTACAATAAAAATAAAGATTTTTACCATATTTTTACTCTCTCTCAACTCGAATTTGTATCAAAGCTTAGCATTCATGCTCACGATCATAGAAAAAAACAAAAGAAAAAAAAATATCTCACCCAAAACATATGAATGCCATTACACGAATTATTTACAATTCGAATGATCGATCATATTATTGGAAACATTCGTCGGATTCCAATATTTTCCGAATTTATAAGATCCAACTGAGAGCATTGAAAACAAAGGGAATCAGAGACGACCGCGGTGACATTAATATTGCTCTAACAAAGGAATCCTTTGCTTTTATTTTGAGGATATAAGGACGAAAATTTTGGGCGGGACTGTCTGTTATACTTCTTTGAATATTATCATTATGGTTTATCTATCTAAGCTATGCCCAAAACCCGGTGAAGTTGCGTACCTCCCCAACATACACTCGGGCTAATTATCCCTTTGCAAGACTGGCATTCACATTTCTGGCTTACGTATAAATAAATATAAGAATATAGGATAGTCAGAAGCCAGTAAGTCTGACAACCAGTTTTACCCAGAGGTATTGTGTTCCCCGGGTAACTGGGTTGAGGAGGTCAGATAAGCATTCGCTCCTAAAGCTAAAATAGTGGTACTTAGCTGCATCTCGTTAGCCAGGAAGCTGGCTCCAACATAGTTGAAAAAAGCCTCGGGTGATGATGATTCCTAATATTATAAACCAATATCATCATTTCTGGAATTGCGTTTCAAATAATATTTATAACCCGTACGTTTTCCCCAAAACATATTTTCTATTTTCTTTAGAAGCTCGCAGCTTTATTGTGAAAAATGTTTTTGCCATGACATGGCTATGGCAGGGAAGCTTAGAGCATCGAAACAACTGGAGACGCTGTTGCCATGGCTTTTTTTCTTCAAAATATATTTACAGAACTGCCACCAATGATTATGTTTGACCCAATTTGAACCCCAATTTGACCCAATTAGAAAAAATTTATGTACGGAGATGCCATAAGGCATGTGGCTCAAGTAAGAGTGACCAAAACGATCAGTTACTATTAAACTAACCAGGCGTTTGGGTTCCTTGAGATATCTGTCAAAGATTGTTCTTGATCATTGTTTGACCATCATTGTTACGTATCCATCACATATCTTGGCTCGTCCGTTAATAGGCAGACTTCTCTCATTGTTGTGCGTTTATAGCGGTTCCTGTTACTTAAATGATCTGAGCAATAAACGTATCGTTTCCTATGGATTGAAAGGAATGGCGTTTGAGCCATAAAACGAATAGTTGACAGGAAATTGGCGTTTTATTGATTTGAGGATAACTTTGTGATAGTTTTGGAATCTGTCATTGTTACGAGATGATAAAGATTTTGTTATTATTATTCGTTGAGTTAGGTTTTTGCAGAAGTTTCCTTTATTTGAAGTATCATATTATTATATTAATATGATCTGAAACACGGAAGTTTGGATGTTTTTTTAAATTATTTTACTATCCATCATCAGATGCAGACTTGATGATGACCACCAGGGAGGTACCCTATCAAACAAAAAATAATTTTGCAAATCGGTCCCTGACACTTCGAATAATCGGTGAACATAATAAAACAAACAAAAATAAAAGATTGACGAATTGAGAACCTCCTCTTTTTTGGGAAGTCGGTTAAAAACATACACCTTTTTAGCCATCGGTTAAAAGTGAGCAACAAAAATAACAACAAACAACTTCACACTAAATTCTCGATTTACATTCTGAATGTTATGTGTAATAAAAGAGGATTTTATAAAAATAAACATCAAACATGAATGAACAGGCATTTAAAATCAAATGGTACTCTTAAATTTTACGATTATGTGGAAACATAACCACCGCGTTGGTGTAGGAATTGTGAAAATGCTGAAATGTTATTATTTACTAAACGTATTGAGATTTTCAGTCTCTTTGAAAACTTTATTCTTGCGACTATTTGCTACACGGAGTAACAATAATGATTTTTAGGGAAATAAAGCTAACTGAGCTATTTAGTACTGAAAGTTTTTTTTTAATTGGTCTAAGTTCATGAGTTTGACTTCAAAATTATGGAAAATGCAATATTATATAAATATTGCATATTTCCTTATGCAATATTCACTAATATGTGCCATCGGGTGAAACCGCTGACCACTGCCAAGGAAACTAAGTATATTCTGGTCTCGGATTACAAGTAGATCTGTGTGAAGTATTCTGATGAGTATCCAGTAGCATGAAATTGACATGACTTTTTCATAAAAGAGGAACAAATATACATACATAGGTACATATAAACAAACTTTCGGTTTATAATATGTATTAACATTAACCACCTTATGCCCATAGTAATAAAAAACTAAGCAACATCAGAAACTCTAGTATAATAAACCATCTAAATATTCTAAATGATTCACAAGTATTTGCCGAAATCACTGTTGGTAGGTAAAACTTTTATGAGGAACTATTTAGAAGTTTAGCAATATTATAAATCTCGAATGTACGAAAGAGTACATATGTAACTTAATTTGAGAAATATTTGTTACATCAGGGCTTATTTTATGGAGGATTTTCTTTCCGGAAATATACGTATATCTTTGGTCTTAAATTGTGACCCCTGTAAGTAATTTGCATCATCCACCACTTATCATCCATAACTATATGCTCTAATTGGGAAATTATCAAATGACCCGTCCCTCTGAGGTTGCACCGCGAGGGAGTGTCAGACTTCTACTGACTAAAACCCACCATGTTCTTTCTGAAGCCCTTTGTGTACCAGGGCCCGGCCGCGGTAACTCTTTCGAACAATCCCGCGTCAGACAATATTCTACTTAGCTTATTAAAATAACTTACAGAGCAATTTTATTATACACTAGCTGGTGCCCGCGACTTCGTCTGCGCAGGTTTAGTATTTCGAACAATATGTTTACAAATTGTAGCCTATGTGTTATTCTGATGTATAAGCTATATTATTGTAAAGATTCATTAAAATCCATTCAGTAGTTTTTGCGTGAAAGAGTAACAAACATCCATACATCCATACATACAAACTTTCGCGTTTATAATATTAGTAGGATAGTTTCAATAAACAGAAGGTGCATTGGAAGCTACTTGAGCTAACATTTACCGCTTGGCTGTGGCTTCGCTAAACTTTATTACGAACGAACTGGGAAATTGCTTTTTCTAAGGCATTTTATTAAGTTGTGATAACATGATTATGTAACTTTAAAAAGCATTTCAATAAAATGTAAATAAATAAAAATCCCAATTATTCTAAAAACGAGTATGTATGGATGTTTGTTACTTTTTCATGCAAAAAAGAATGTAAAAGGCAGCAGTGTTGCATGTACATATATAGATAGTTATAAGTTATTTTTCATCTCGATGCGGGAAGTATGTATTCAGTAAAAAATAGATTCATGTCCTGACGGTTCTTTATGTAATTCTTAATTATCTTAGCAAGTTCAACTTTCACAGCTCAAGATCAGATAATGACACTAATATTTTACCACCAACAATTATTTGAATAACTAAGCTTAATAACAAGGCTTCAAATAATAACCATATCATCCCAGCACAATAAATTTTCACTCAGCACCTTTGGCTTTATCGGATCAAATTATCTAGCTATTACTAATAACTTCGCTCACATTTTTCTGTAACGACTGCAATTTATTACAATAGAGAATCCACCCCCAGGGAAGGGTTAACACTATATTATTATCTTTCATCCGTGAACCCTGGATTATGTTCATTGTTCATATTAGACAGTCCCCTGCTACCCCTTTGTTAATAAACTAGAAATAGTGGGGATCTCACACCGACACGTAGGTACCAAAGTATGATACTACGTAAGTGAGCATAGTACTTGCAACTAATCTGAATTGAGTAGGTATTATAAAAAGTGTATGATATAGTTGAAAAAGTCCGTCAAATATGGTGTTTTCCTCTTTTCATAATGGTTCTGACAGGACGAGCATTAAATAACTAATGCGGGATAACAGGAACGACCTATTTTTAAACGACTTCCCTAAAAGGAAGAGGTTTTCAATTCGTCGAGATCTTTCTTTTTATGGACAGCTAAAACATAATTCTTAAAAGAAGTCTAAGTAAAGTTTGAGTATTTCTAAGTAATTGAAGAAGAATTTTTGTTCTTCTGTCAGGGTAAAACGACAAAATTCATTTGGATAAAAATACTTTTGGAAAGTATGTAAAAACATATTAGTAAAAGAAAAATCTCAGAAGTGACAGTAAAGTCATAATTTTTTGTTCATAACATATACCTGACGCGTAGTGTGAGGCCCACGAAGCAGAAACTTACCAAAGGTGCTATTTATCCTGTAAAATATTGCTTGATATCAAAATAAAAATATTGTGCAGTATAATATTTTTCATCCTTATAACCTCTACCGATATTGTTAATGCCCAAGTAACGGTAGATTTATTTTATGAAGCTACACGGAAAATTCTTGTTTTTTGCATCAACATATTTTAAGTCAGGAAGTGATATCGGGTTCCCCTTTGATCGGCAAAATGTCATCGTGGTAGTCTAGAATTAATAACTTTAGTTGTGTTTTATGAAAAACAACATTTTGGAAATCAGTGTTGTCGTTTTTGAGTTTATCATGAACAAACGCATTGAAGGACATTGTTTTATAATATACTAGCTTCCGATTGCGGCTTCGCCCGCGTGGTGTGTTGATAAAAAGTAGCCTATGTATTAATCCAGGGTATCACGTATCTACATACCAAAGGACATTGTTCAATTTTGGCCTAAGAACCGATGTGAATATAAATTATACTATAATTTTCATTTAATTTTTTATTGTTTGAAACATATTTTAGTTTTCCACGGACACTTCAAATAAATAAATTCCAAATAAAAAGTTGGGTCACAATTATTGATGCCTTATAAAATGTTTCCGTCAGCCAGTGCTGCCAGTTTCGGAAGTTTTCGCGATTTCGGTAAATACGGACCGAATTGAGAACCTCCTTTCCGAAGTCGGTTATTAAAATTAGTTGCTAACACTTTATTCATTTGTATACCTAAATTGACTAGCTAGAAAAAAACTAGTATTCTATATGTTTTAAGCGAAATCGCGAATTTCTAGCTTGGCATTCGAGTAGGATTATAGTTTTCGTAATTGGCAACACTGGTGTACTTCAGTCAGTTTGCTAGAAGTCAGTTTGATTAGAATAAATGTCAACGGTTTGATTGCTTTGCGACTATCGTTTCTTTTGTGATTTTCTATGCGTTTCATGGTTTTATTCTAACAACTTTGGCTTGATTACGGACTCCGGTTAGATTGCGTACTTGGTAGACTCGGCTGTGTGTAAAGGACTGGATTTTCCTGCATTTTCGGATATTGCTCTGTCTGTGATCGAATTTAGTTGTATTATAATTACAACAATGGATGCAGAATATAGTATATTGTATAAATTGTGGATCTGCTGGAGGTTCTTTGGTATTAGAAAACGAAGATATACTTCGTTGCATACAACAATGAACTGTTCCCCGTATGGTAAGTGGTCTACGAAAGTGTTTTTCTAATTTCGATAAGAATGTTACTACCTACTTATGTTTTCATAAGCACACAATTTCTCGGTTTTCAAATTAATTGCCACAATTGCAAGTTACCTGACATTTACTAATGTTTTATTTTATTGTATTTATTTATTACAGGTTGAAGCTCATGACCTTATATGTACGACGTGTTGGTCTGAAGCAGTCGAGCATAATAAGATGCAATGCACTGTTGGACGCAATTGTGTACTTTGTAAGAAGCTCCTACCATCAGGCATTACTGTTGCAATTGTATCGTTGGGCGTAGAACAGTGGGCTGTTGTGCCCACATAATGACTATAATTTGGTATTTAAGCTGGGCGAGATACCAAAATTCAATTGAACCCCCTGCTCAGTTCTTAGATAATATATTATTGAAAAATATTGATGATTAAAAACCTTTAATTGAATATAAATATTGTTTTTATTGCACATCCTCGAAAACCTCTTTTATTGTTATTGGTAAACCTTACTTTAACTGTTAAATTATTTTGTGTGGTAATGACATTTTTAGTATGATCTGTGTGGTCTGTGCCTTCTTGGTAATAGACCGCGGGTTCGATTCCCGCCTTATGGCATGTAGATAGCTAGGTAACTGTCTAATATAAAAGTAGTAACAATCATTTAAATAAATAATTCTCCATCGTAATAACATCGATATTTTATGAATTGTGGTGAATGGAACTCTTCCAAAATCCAAAGTGGATTCACTATATATTAAGAAACGTAACGTTGAAAGCAAAAGCGTTTAGGTAGTTGTTTTTCATACAAATTCTAAGCATTTATGAAAACTAGTCACACGCCCCGTCTTCGCACGGTGGCAATGTAAAACCTTGGTGTAAACCTTCCTCTTGACGTACTCTATCTATTAAAAAAAATCGCACCCAAATCCATTGCGTAGTTTTAAAGATCTAAAGCATTCATAGGGACAGACAGAAAATGCAACTTTATAAAATGATCATTGTCAAAGAATTATCTTAAACTTGACTAGGTACTATCTCTTTTCCTAGTATCTAGTAGAGTAGTCTTTCCCTAGATCTAGAAGAGAACATATAGAGCTGTACATAGTGTTGTTGATATTTTGTATAGTGTAGTTTGATTTTTAATTAATACTACTCTGATATTTCACGCAAGCTTGGTTATTTGTTATTTATAACCTCAAAATATTAACTTTTTTCGTAATTATTTTAGTTTCCTGAAGTGTCCGTTCGTGAAAACTTATTTCATAGGATTCCATATAATTTAAAGAGTTTATAGAAGTCACTTTCCATTCGAACGGTTCTTAGGCAGAACATGTATGGAGCCGGAACAATGTCCTTTCAACCATATCGGTCTAGCCGTTTTTGTGTGAAAGAATAACAAACATGCATCCATACATTCTCACAAACTTTCACATTTATAATATTAGTAGGATTATATTACGTGATATCATGAAAAATAACTACTTTTACCAAGTGGTAGCTGGGTTGAGAAGTTGAGTTGTATGTAAAACACTGGTACTAATTGAACCATTTTAAACTGGAACCTCAACATAGTTGGAAATGGTGAAATTTGTGCGTAGCAACTTGATAAAAAAATAACTATATTGTAAGTATCAACTTATTACCTATCTAATCAATAAATATTATCTATTTTATTCTAATCAATAAAATTCTAAAGCAAAGCAATTTCATGAAATCAAAAACTTATCTTACATCCTCTAATTAAGGTTCAAAGTTACAATCATTGTAACATTTTCAGTATAATTTTATACCTTGCTTCACAAAGTTAAATCTGTTTCAGTAATTTCACTGCAACACACGTGTTTTGTAACTATTTCAGAAGTTTCAGTTTCGAGTTTTAGAATTAACAGTGTGGATATGAGAGAAATGAAATAATTGGTTTTATTTATGGCTCTGTGTTAGAAGTTTGAACATGTGGTTTTAAGGATCGTAAATAGAACTACCTATAGGTTTATGGGTATACCCCGCGACAACAATCATGTTATATAATAGTTACGTACGTAGTCGCCTAGAATACTGCAGCACAGTCTGGAACCCCACATACCAGATTCACTCAAATAGGATTGAGAGTATACAAAAAAGAATTATGCGGCATTTAGTATTTAAATCCAAATTAACACACTCTGTTAAGACATACGAAGACAAACTTACTAAGTTCAGATTTAGATCGCTTGAATCACGGCGCACTGTGATTGATCTCATATTTCTATATAAATTACTCAATAATGGTATCGACTGCCCACATCTTGTCAATATGATCTGTATCAATGTACCACGCCGAATACCTAGATATCGCTGTTCAATACTGAAGATCCCCCGACATCGAACTAATTTGGGTAAGTTCAAGAAGTGTTTATGTCAGATGTTTATAGTTCTGAATAATAATTTATATTGTATTTGCGGGACCTGGAAAATACAAAAAAACCAACGAACGTTCCCATTTTATCCAGTGTTATTTATTTTGCAAACCGCAACAACCCATTTCTGCTCTAATCCCGCAAAAATATGTAAATAACGTTTCATACGAAAAACGTCAAAACATTTCTAGTACATACATTTAATGTACAGAACAAGATTGGAGTATTCAATAACTTAGTGGTACCATCATAGACTGGCCGGCTAGGCCTGCCCCGAAATGAAGCCGGCGCGGCGGCGCGCGGCGCGGCGGCGCGGCCCCTGACAGCGCCACCGAGACGCCGCCCGTCACTGCCCGTCACTTTGACTTTTGATTTTGATTTTGTTTACTTGTGTTTTTTATAATTATTTATTGTAGTGTTTAAGTGCAAATTAATAAAACTAACGGATGCACGACGACAATGATGTGGTAGAAAGTGAAGGTCAATCTTCGGTATCACTGGATGCCGTGAAGAGATGCCCCCTGTGCCCCCAGGCACGCTTTTTTAAAGGTAAGCGGGGTTTGAGCGTACACATTGGGAAGGTCCATAAATCCCAGTGCCCAGGGCCTACCAATGTGACCGCGCCAAACCCAACTCTTATCACAACTACACCAACTCTCGATCCTTTTTGGCAAAAACTATCGAAATTCAAAAATTCAGTCCCAGTATTAAAGCGGGTTCCCCGTGGAGCCAGGCCTCTGGTTGCTCAACACTTGGCAGGTTGTGTACGCCTGGCCGCACGAGAGAACTCGCAACGTGCTTGGGAGGAATTGCTCACCTTCCCCTATAGAATTCTGCATGTTCAGAAAAGTTTGGCAAACAAAAAGTCACTAACAAAACAAATTAAAGACAATTGTACAACTTTAGGCCATACAGATTTCGATACTAAATTACCTACTCAAAGATGCTCAAATATTTCACGCCTAGTGGAATCAAAGTTGAGTGAAGGTGACATTCGGGGGGCTGCTAGAATTCTCTTCAGCAGTGATGTGGTGGCGCCGTGTTCTCCAGAGACACTCTCCGCTCTGGAGAGTAAACACCCTGCCCCAGCCGATGACCTCTCTTTTCCCGAACCTCCTGATCCGGACACAGATATCCTCACAGTTACAGGTCGACACCTGGTTACAGCCATAGGCTCCTTCAGATGCGGCTCTGCAGGCGGCCTCGACGGCTTGAGTCCGCAACATTTAAAGGATCTCACCTGCCCAAGCGCCGGGGAAGCAGGTGAGTCGCTTTTGAAGGAGCTTACGGCCCTGACCAACCTTATGCTCTCCGGCAAGGTGGACGAAACCGTCATCGACGTTTTGTACGGAGCCAATCTATATGCTCTGCGCAAAAAGGATGGCGGTATTCGTCCAATTGCCGTGGGGACTACTTACCGTCGTATGGTAGCCAAAATCTGCTCTAAATTTTGTAGTGAGGAAGTTTCGGAAAAATTTCAGCCCCTGCAGCTAGGTTACGGCTCGAAAGGGGGCTGCGAGGCTGCCGTACACGCCCTGTCGACCTACCTAAATCATGGGAAAGGAGATGTCATCCTGAAGGTTGACATCAAGAACGCCTTCAACTCGGTGAATAGGGACACCTTGCTGGCAGAAGTCAAAAAAGAAATACCCAAAATTTACAGTTTTCTTTGGCAATGCTATAGATACCCAACAAAATTATTATATCGGAACAACCTGTTAGAATCCGCTGTTGGCTGTCAACAAGGTGATCCACTCGGGCCTGTGATTTTTAGTTTGGCGATTAACCCAATTATTCGGCAGCTAAATTCTGAATTTAACGTGTGGTATCTCGACGACGGGACCCTGGGAGGCAACAGAGATACTGTTCTTAATGATTTAATTTTCCTAAAAGATAAATTCCACGACATTGGCCTCGACCTCAACCTATCTAAATGTGAACTTTTTATACCCGACTCGACTGACAGACAGACTATTCTTCAAAATTTCCTCGCAATAGCTCCTGAAATTAAACCGATGGACCAAAGTTCTCTTTGCCTCCTTGGATCGCCTATACTGGAAGATTCATTTTCGGATTTTATTGAGAAGAAAATTCAAAATTTTAATGATGTTTCGGAAAGGCTACTCAAAATTAATATGCATGCAGCCATCACCATCATACGGTACTGCTGTTTTGGACCAAAACTTACATATAACTTGCGTGCTTCCCATTTATGGAAGCACACCAACCTTTTGGACAAAATCGACGAAATTATAAGACATACACTATCATCCATTTTAAATGTGGCCTTGGACGACAGAGCTTGGTCTCAAGCGACTCTTCCCATCCGTATGGGAGGACTTGGCGTCCGTAAAATTTCCAGTGTAAGTTTACCAGCCTTTATTTCCTCGGTCCATGGCACTGAGAAATTGATCAGGAAAATATTACCCACCACACTGGTCAATTTTGAGGTGCCAAGCCTGACTGAGGCTTTAAACGCTTGGAAAGTCGCATGCCCGAACACCGACTTACCCGCCAACCTGTCCTCTCAGAGACAGTGGGATGAGCCGCTCTGCAGAGTAATACGGAAAAGTTTAATCGATACGTCAATGACTTCTGCAGAGCGAGCGCGCCTACTGGCTGTGGGTGAATGGGAGTCGGGTCTATGGCTTCTTGCACTTCCGTCTTCAAACACAGGCACCATGTTTGATGACACCACCTTCAGACTCGCCGTTTGCCTCCGACTAGGTGCTCCATGCTGCTCTCCTCATCGCTGCCACTGCGGGGAAGCTGTCAACAGCCTCGGTCACCACGGCCTGTCGTGCAGCCGGAGTGCCGGCCGCATACCACGACATGCCAACATAAACGACGTGATCCGTCGCGCTCTTGTTGCCGTCGGCGTGCCAGCCGTACTCGAACCAAATGGCTTGGCACGCGACGATGGCAAGAGACCAGACGGCATGTCGCTATTTCCGTGGAAGGTGGGTAGGACTTTAGTGTGGGACGCGACATGCGTCGACACTCTTGCGCCATCTCACCTTCCCGGAACTGCATGTCGTGCTGGCTCCGCCGCTGCACAAGCAGAGAACCTCAAGCGGCGCAAATATAGTAACCTTATAGGCAATTACATGTTTGAGCCGTTTGGGGTTGAAACTCTAGGGCCGTGGGGTCCGAGCGCCCACCTTCTTGCCAGGGATATCTCCCAGCGCCTGGTTGACACTTCCCGGGACCCAAAGGCTGGCTTTTATTTCGCACAGAGGTTGAGCATTGCCATCCAACGTGGCAATGCTGCCAGTCTTTTGGGTACATTACCCAGTGACAGCGATGAGGAGCAATTTTTTGATGCCCTATATTAGTTTTAAGTTGTATATATATATAAGTTTATTTTATTTTCAATTAATGTAAATATTTTGTGAATAAAACCTAGTTCTATATTTGGGTAAGCACTCACCTATTGTTAGGATCTCAATAAAATATAATGCTGTATCCAATGCCTCGCAAGACATAGACATTTTTAGCAATAGTTTACCGAAATTTAAAAAGTTAATTCTTAAAAACTTAAAAATTTAATTCTTAAGACGCAAAATAATTAACTTGTTTTTTTTCCTAATTTATGTATATTGTATCTTATTTATTATTATTTTTTTATCTTAATTGTATTTCTAATTAATTTTAATAAATTATAAATTTAATTCATAAGAAACTAAAAATATAAGTTTGTTTGTTCTAATTTATGCATAGGTACTGTGTTTAATTTTTTGTATTGTTTTGACTTCATTGTATGTTCTAACTTGATTTAATTTGTAAATTTGTAAATTTGTTCTTGACCTTGATTAACAATAATTTGTCTAATGGGTTTTAATTATCTCGTATTTTCTTTGTATGTTCTGCTTGTTCGTATATGGTTTGAAAAATTTTTGTTTGGTTTCTATGTGACTTGATTTTTATATTATGTTATATTCAACTTATTTGTCTACGCATGATGTGGATTCCTATAAGTGAGGAAACACATTGCATGGTTGTTTGTATTTTTTTTTTCTTGTATGAAGTTGTGTATTTCTTGTTGGAATTCCTAATAAAATAAATAAATAAATAAAAATGGGTATGTTGGGGAAAATCTAAGAAATGTAGATTATAAAATTAAAGCTGACATGAAAATAAAAATAGCCTATTTCCTCGATGTGCTTGCTACAGTGGAAGAATTTTGCAAATCAGTTCAGCAGTTTCTGAGCGTTTTGAGAGCAAACGAAAAAAAAAGCTTCTTTATAATCTTAGTTTACATTAGATACTTATATCATTTTTAATAGTTCTGTTATACTTCCTTGTATGCAGTAAATATCAATACCAGCATTATAACGTAATTAAATTAAGATAGCTTTTTCCCACAATGTAAAAGACACATAATAGTTAGTACTAAATAACATAACTCTATCCAAAAACTATCCCAAGTCGGTTCAATTAAGGGATGAGATAAAGTAACCCCAAAATCCACTAGGGAATAAGAGGTTGGTGTTAAAAGGATCCAATTAACATCTGAGTATATTTAAATAGCTGTCCTTAGCAGTATTCTAGGCACAGAAATAAAGGCTTCTAATTTAATATTCTGAACCACTAATTAGCTTGAAATTAAAACCTGTGACTCGAAAAATTATAGCCGTCTTCAGTTAGTAATTTACACGATTTATTGTGAGTTTTGGGTCCATTTTATTGGAAAATTTATAAATTTTTTCGATTTATTTCATGTAGGTAATTTCACCATCTAATTAGATTTGGAACATGTTTCTGAACTTTGTAATGTTCAAATTACATAAATGACGAAGATCTTTCAAATGAGTAATCATCATAATGAGTTGAAATCGAGTTAAAATTCATACCCTTTTCAGCTAGTCTCTTAACAGCAATCGCTTTTCACCAAGAACTTTTCAATCCAACTTACCTGTAAAGAAAAAAATAGAATAATTAATTAAAACAACGCATAATTTGAACACAAAAAAAATAATTAAAATGAGCATTTGATTTCAATCTACATAATGATTATTCCTTTATAGACGAAAATAAACTTAACCAAACAACAAAATAGACATTTACTCAATTCTCAATTCTCAATTCTCAATTCTTTATTGCATACCATAATGTATTACAGGTTGTTGGTAGGTTATAGATATTAGTCACAATTATGGACCCTGTCGGGCACAGCAAACAATAGTAGGAGAGAGGAGGAAGAGCACTGTGTGTTTATATTCTATGTATTATCATTATTAGTTAAGTAGTTAGTAGTTTTAAGTTGTTTTTTTTTTTTTTTTTTTATATTTATATATACATAAATATAATTATTATTTTGTTTATTTCGTAATTTTCTTTATTATATATTAGGTTTTCTAATGGGACGGTTTGTATTTTTTTTTTTTTTTTTTTTTTTTTTTTTTAATTTGTTTATATAAGTATGTATGTAGATGTGTAATAGTGTATAGCTTTTATTTCTCATTTAGATATTCGTTTATACTATAGTAGCATTTGCGTATAAGGAAATCTTTTAGTTTATTGGTAAAAATGGTATTTTTATTTAAATTTCTTATTTTTTCCGGTAGTTTATTATATATTTTAATGGACATGACAAAAGTACTATCAGAGTGCATTTTTAGACGCGACGTTGGTAAATTTAGCCTATTTTTATGCCTTAAAGAAATTTTTGTTTGTATGTCCTCTCTTTTTGTGAAGAATTCCGGGTGCATACGCACGAACTTACAAATTTCAAATATATAGAGGCAGGGTAGGGATAAGATTTTGAGTTCCTGAAAGTGAGGTTTGTTTTTTTACTAAACATTTTACCACACTATAAATCCCTATAAACAATACAGATAGCGAAGTAAATTACAAACTCCTAATGTATAGCAATTAAGTTCTAAGAACTAAATGGTGTCTCCCAAGGAACAATTTTCGGCCCAATTTGTTTACACTGCAAGCGTAGCGTTAATTCATGTTGTTAACTGTTTGAAAGTTCGCTAGAATTGAATTTGTCGTGTCATGTATTTGATTTGGATGTTTAATTAAGTTTAGAAGTGTGTGAGATAAAGGATTCGATTAATGTGTTGCTGATTTACTCCGTTAAGGTAGATATTTGAGGAGATACTTAATCTATAATATAAAAATGAATCGCAAAATGTGTTGGTAAGCGCATAACTCAACAACGCCTGGACCAATTTGGCTAATTCTTTTTTTGTTGTGTTTGTTATTGTCAGGAGAAGGTTCTTATGAAAAAATAGGGTAAAGTAGAGAAGTCAATTGACGGGAGCGAAGCCGCGGGCAAAAGCTAGTTTATTATAAGGATATTATGTAAAAATGTACCTAATATCAGGCCAAGAAAATAATGTTAATAAAATTAAATCAGATTCCGTTGATTTTTATGTCTTAATTGTTCGTCTTTTTGTCATTCTTTTACTTATAGAGGTAGAGGTAGGTATGTTGAAAATGTATGTGTCTTAGTTTGTCAAGTTACAGCTGAATAAGCAACAAAATCTAAGAAATGGACAAGCCCCTTAATAACAAAATTGCTAACATTATACGGTTGGTATAACTTACGCAAGAAGCTTCGAGAAATATCAGGTTTCTCCATGTTAAATGTGACAGGTCTCCAACCACAGTGTTATTAAATTATCCCGTATAATAAGATTTTCCGGAGAGAATGGATGTGACACAATGTACCTACTATTTCAAGGTTGAAGTTCACCTATAGTTATAATATTGTTGCTATGTTTAGATAAATTAAACAATTTGCACATACTATAAAGTCAAAGTAATCTATCGAAATAAATACAAAGGCTACGTCAAGATCTGTCTCCTAAATATGTTAGAGTCAGCTACCATTCTGATATACAGATTTTACCAGTGTATTTGATGCCTATCCCAATATAACTCCCAGTTGACACTGAACAGAGTGTGTCAAATGAGCGTCTGCTGAATCATTGAAAAATATATTTTCAAACCGCAAATTCTTGTTAAGCACGTACAAATGTCATATTTCATACGAGTCTGCTATATAAAGATACATGATTAATATTCGTATGCTTATCTTATCAGCGGTTTTGAACACGTCAATTTATCTATGCATAAATATATATATTCTTCTTGTTATTTCGTGTCGATGTCATGTCATATATTAAGACTACACTATGTCAGCTTAATATGCCGCCACAGCGAGAGCACGACCGGATGCGCTCATTAAGTCCTGTCGCGAGCAAGTTTCAGGGCACAGTGGACATGCGATTAGGTGGGACATGGTCTGCACGGCAGCCCCGCACTCGCACCCAAGGTCCGCCCCACCCGCGAAACCCCACCCTCCAAAATATAATGTATAAGTAAGAAATATGTGATTGTTATAAAACAAAGGTAAAAGGTAAACCGTGGTAATTTGTATTGCCAGAATAAATATTAATTGTATTTGATTAACAACCAACCTATGCAAATATTAAGGGGTGTTTAATCCCATATGAGTTGCCATGAGAATGAAATACGTGGAAACAAAATGGAAACCTCATAAAATAATTATGAAGGATAGAACTAATGCCCACGCTGTGTTTAGCGAATTTTCTGAGCGGCTGGTCGACGCTTCTCGTGACCAAAATGCTGGCTATTTATTACATTGGACAAAGGATAAGCATTGCCATTTAACATAGTATAGCGTACCAACTTTTTGGCTCGATCTCAGTTGACAGCGATAGTAATCAAATTAGGTATGATTTTCACATGAAAAAGTTGAATATGAGTTCAAAGGTGAGGCACCATTTAACTATAAAGATAACCAAACCATAACCAGCCGTGTACTTCAAAATGGTCCGGTTATCTGGGCAAAGAAAGTCCAAAATTATGGGTCCCAAAACCGGGCTCAATTCTCCCATATATTAAAATGACCCAGATGATGGTATGTACAAAAGCCAACGTGAACGAAGTCGCATACAAAAACTAGTATAAGTAAAAAGAAAGTTTGTTGGCAAACATGTTTTTACTGCACGTTGTCGTATATTCTTGTCGCTGAAGATCGATTGAATATCGAGGAAGACAAAGTTTTTGCTAACTCAGTTATTTTTTGTTTTTGTTTTTAAGGGGCTTACATATTTCTGTAGTTTTTGGGTCAAAGTGTGTAAAAGTATAATTTTATCGAATTGTATTTGAGTTTTTCTTTATGATATGGTAACTCTTTTTGTCACAATTTGCTCGAGGGTAGCAATTGGTAGCAACTAATGGTAGCTGGTAGCAATTAGGTAGCAACTCTCTATACGTATTTCGAGAGGATCGGTGAGTTGTGACAGGGGTCCTGACGCAGACCCTAAGTTACACTTCCAAAATTGGTTATTAGTGACTTCACGAAAGTCAAAATGTACAACGAAACATTAATGCCTGTCGAAGGCGTCAATTCACTGATTTCGGTGTGACAAGTATTTAACGAAAACTGTAAGATAATTTGTACTATCCGTCTCTGCTTAAACTGCATATGATAAAAGTGGAAGCGGACTCCAACATACTTGGGAAAAGGTAAGGCAGATGATGTTTTTTAAACTATGAATATGGCACTAAGAAAAGTCTCTTAATTAAAATATATCTAAAACAGTCCATTGTCACCTCCCACCCGATTTTACATACCTCACCACTATTTACGTCATCTCTTACATACCACTCGAATTTCCAGCAGGCCCGCCGTAAGCGGGCGTGCAGCGCGTGCGCAGCACGCGGGCGGCACGTCCTAGGGGGCGGCAAATCGAGCGAGTTATCACTTAATATTTAAAAAAATACAATATCTTTTTACTTATGATTTGATTTCAATATTTCCGAACACAGCAATAGCGGTAAGAATATTACTTACACTGTCAGTTTCAGTTAGGTATATCTGTTGAAAGGACATTTTCAAAATTAAAGATTCTTAAGCAGTGGCGTAGCGTGCGGCAAATACTATTTAGGGGGCGGCAAAATTAAACCAATAAAATTTCAGAAAAAGCCGCCCTAGCTTTGGCCGTCTCCTATCAATTTTGACTGTTTCACCCTTTGCATCCCCAAAAAAATTCGCGCTCGCTGCGCTCGCGGCTCCATGTCAGATATCGCATTTTATCTTTGTTTAATTGTTGAGGCATTCAATTCCGAAAAAACATTTTTCGCGCACGTCCGTTATGGCTTTTTATGATATGTTTACTTCAAGAAAACTCTAAGAAAAAAAAATCGCGCTCGCTTCGCTCGCGGCTTTTGCACTTCACTTCTGTGCATATCTTACTTTTTGAGTTTGCTTTGTTAATTTACAGTGGTTTTTATTTGTTTTGTGTTCTTAGACCAAAAAATTTTCGCGCTCGCTCCGCTCGCGCTTCCTTACATATGGCATATCTATACTAATATTATAAAGCTGAAGAGTTTGTTTGTTTGTTTGAACGCGCTAATCTCAGGAACTACTGGTCCGATTTGAAAAATTCTTTCAGTATTAGATAGCCCATTTATCGAGGAAGGCTATAGGCTACTTTTTATCCGGGTTCGTGCCGAGGTTCCCACGGGATGCGGGTGAAACCGCTGGCACGAGCTAGTGTCTTATAAGTTGACTTTTCAACGGGAAACCCACCAAATAACATATTTTACTGACTTTAAACATGTGTGATGCTACTTAAATTGACAGCTCATTTAAGACATTGCTAAGAAAATGATTCAGGTAAGCCACGTTTATACGTAAGATTTTTTCTTAAACACCCCTTAAGTATAACTTATTATTTAATTCACGTTTATAAGTAAGACTGATAGATATTTAAGTGCGTTAGTTTAAGTTTATCACAATCTTTCAATACATAGGGGCCACTTGGGTAATGATTGCACTGCAAGCAATTGCTTAGTTTGCTTATGGGCTAACCCAGGACTGCTTAGGTTACTCTGAACATTTCAAGTAAATAAAAAGTTATGTGTAATGTATGTTATGTATTGCAATAGTTATTTATCCAAAAGTAGGTGGGTTTCCTGCAATCAGAGCGGTGCATGTACATATTTTTTTCTGTTGGACTGTAAGATGGATATGAATGGGCGGAGGGGGGGGAGCGGTCCGGACCCCCTGGATCCGCCATATTTTTTGACAAAACGTATGTAGTCGTAGGGCGGCATAATCAGTTTTGCACGCGGGCGAACAAACAGCTAGCGGCGGGCCTGATTTCCAGTCCATCTAAAATTAGACCTAGCTTTAATCAAATCACGCGTACATTCATACATACCATTCCACAACGTACGTGAAATGGAGCGAAATATCTACCACAGTCTACCACAAAGGAATTCCCATTCTGAGGGTTGACATACGGCAGACAATAAAGTGCACAGGCATGAAACTACCCGCATACAGAGGTAAAATAATTTAATTTTCATATGTTGCAGAGCTAAGAGTAGTTAAAAAACTGGAGACGCCATTGCCGTACTTTTTCCTATCTACGTTATAATTATCTCGGATGTAAGTATAATGTGGTACCAGATTCTACAAGCTTTTAATAAAGAAATAAATAATGTCGGGACACCTTTTCACACAAGGTTGGTTAGCCCCATGGTAAGTTATTAATTAACTTGTGTTATGGGTGCTAACACAACTGATAAACTACACATAGCTACATAAATACATATTGTAACACCCAGACCACGGCCAACCGATATGAGCATGCTTGCTCATCACACAAATGTCGACCGAACCGAGAATCGAACCCGGGACCTCAGGTTCGGCAGTCTGGCATGGTGACCATTGCGCCATCGAGGTCGTCAAAGGTCGAGGTTTTGATGGTACATTTTTAACTGATTTTAAAAAAGGTATGTGTGTTTGTGTGCGATTATTGTGTTTGGCTGCACCAATTTTGATGCAGTTATCAGCATAATATTTTTCAGACTTAGGAGAAGGTTTAGGTACATTACCTATTAAAGTTGGTTGAATTTTTGTAAGTTTATTTGTCAAATGTGTGTTACGACGTAATTGAAAATGCATTAATGCGGGCTTAAACTTTTATATTCTAGGGTAATTTGTCAGACTTTTTCGCATACACATTAAATTCATAACGTTTCTTGTTGGTTAAATACTCTAAATAGCAGAGGCAGTATTGTGAAGGACTTTGAAGCCAAATTAATATGGAAGAGTGGTGTACCAGCTGTTTTCAGAACTTACTTCTAAGTTTTACAAAGTAATTAAGAACTAAGCAATAGAGTGGTATGTGGGCGTACTGTTAAAGGAGATCTGTTGGTAGATGTTAAAATACTTGGTATTTGACGGACATTTTTGGTGTGGTTTAGACTGTATCTATACTAATATTATAAAGCTGAAGAGTTTGTTTGTTAGTGAGGTGGAACAAAATTAGGAACTATTGGATTGATTTGAAAAAGTCGTGGTGGCCTAGTGGGTAAAGAACCAACCTCTCAAGTGTGAGGGCGCGGGTTCGATTCCAGGTCAGGCAAGTACCAATGCAACTTTTCTAAGTTTGTATGTACTTTCTATGTAAGTATATCTTAGACACCAATGACTGTGTTTCGGATGGCACGTTAAACTATAGGACCCGGCTGTCATTGAACATTCTTGACAGTCGCTACGGATAGTCAGAAGCCAGTAAGTCTGACACCAGTTTAACCAAGGGTACTGGATTGCCCGGGTAACTGGGTTGAGGAGGTCAGATAGGCAGTCGCTTCTTGTAAAGCACTGGTATCAGCTGAATCCGGTTAGACTGGAAGCCGACCCCAACATAGTTGGGAAAAAGCTCGGAGGATGATGATGGATTGATTTGAAAACTCTCTCAGTGTTGGATAGCCCATTTGTCGAAAGATATTATAGGTTTTTTATCCGGGTGTGTGAAGTATATATCACGGCTGAAACCGCCGGTTGAAGCGGTTTGGAAGTACTTTTCAATTGCAATCTTGTTAAGCTAAGCAATGGTTTGTTAAAGCCAATTTTTTACTCTCGTTATGATTTCCGATAGTTCATCAGACCATAACCAAATTCATTTCGAAGTAAATACGACTGCGGTTACAAATGCTTCTCTCAGTAAAAAAAACTATGGTTATTTTCTTTATTCATATTTTATGATTTCTTATAATTTTACTTTCGCATTTATGATAATGTTGGTTAGGGATTAAAAATATTTTCGTCTGTCTACACTTTATACAAACCGGGCTACGAGAGTGAAGGAATAGTGAGTGCACTTGTGACTGCGCAAATGTGCGTGTACTATAATATGTCCTGCGCAGCTGGCTGATCTCCTGATATGAGAACAGCCGCCGTGGCAGAAATCGGCCGTGGACGCCATTATTACGTCATTACAAATACTAGCTCCTCTTCTCCCCTGGAAACTGACAGCTGTCAACTGGTCGAAACATTCGATACTCCATATTATTATCTCTTTATCTCTGCTTTACACATGATTATGTAAACAACTCTTAAGTACAATTAGTACAATTGATAGCCAGTTATGTAATTAAATAAGTACCATACAATCATATTATACAATATTTTATCCGTTTCGCAAATTCTTTTGCAAATCAGAGTAACATTGCGCGAGCAAAATCCTTCATTTACAGCGGTATACCATGAAAAGGCACATAACTAATTTCTCCTAAAGTATTAAAATATTAAATCTTTTTATTGCAACCGTAAATGATTCTTAAGTATTACTAAATCTCAGTGAATGAGGCTGTTGAAGCCATTTCGGAACTGAAAGGGGTCAAAAACCGTTTTTTTTCGACGGTCATTTATTTTGGGGTCTAACAGCCCTTTCACACGGCAGTCCAGTTTTGCGGGACCAGCATTTTACTGTATCCTGCAAAACTGAACTACGTGTGAACACAGCGTCCGTTTTTGCAGGATTCCCGCGTTTTACTGGACGAACGATCCAGTTTCAAGTGACAAAACCGAATCGCAAAAATCGACGGGAACAGTATTTTGCAGGATCCTGCATGCGGTTTGCTCGTGTGAACACTAGCATATAATATCTTTTGCGATCAAACGGGATCCTGCAAAAAACGGTATCCTGCAAAAAAACTGGACTGCCGTGTGAAAGGGCCGTAAGTTTTGCCTTTTTATGTCTCAGATAAAATATAATTTAGGCCGAATAGAGGATAATTTTGAAAGTTTTATCGCAATAATTCAACTGTGTGAAAACGGGGGAGTTTCAATCTGTCTAGCTTTTTCCCAAATATATTGGGGTTGGCTTCCAGTCTAACCGGGTTGCAGTTGAGTACCAGTGTTTTACTAGGAGCGACTGCCTATCTGACCTCCTCAACCTAGTTACCTGGGCTACCTTTCTGGCTTGCCTACCCGTAACGACAGCTAAAAATGTAGTTGAAAAATTGTAGATATTAATTTTTGGTTTGGTTCAGGAAATAAAATGAAAGATTAAGAAGGGATTTAAAGATAGTCTTTAAAGATACATATATCATAAAGCATCGATAAAATAATCGCCACATTTCTGAAGTTTCATTGACCAAGCATGCGATATTATTACGACAATAACTGGTGTTTTGTGAATTCATCATCATCATCCTCCGAGCCTTTTCCCAATCATGTTGGGGTCGGCTTCTAGTCTAACCGGATTCAGCTGAGTACCAGTGCTTTACAAGAAGCGACTGCCTATCTGACCTCCTCAACCCAGTAACCCGGGCAACCCGATACCCCTTGGTTAGACTGGTGTCAGACTTACTGGCTTCTGACTACCCGTAACGACTGCCAAGGATGTTCAATGACAGCCGGGACCTACAGTTTAACGTGCCATCCGAAACACAGCCAATGGTGTCTAAGATATACTTAGAAAGTACATACAAACTTAGAAAAGTTGCATTGGTACTTGCCTGACCTGGGATCGAACCCGCGCCCTCGTACTTGAGGTTGGTCCTTTACCCACTAGGCCACCACGACCCCGACTTAATGATAAATATTATTTCAAGGATGTTATACTGAGCCAACGACCGGACTTTCGCTCAGTCATGTTTTAAGATCGGTGCAAGACATAAGATGAAGCGGTAGCGTTTTTATTGTAGGAAGGTACTGGTCAAATAAGTGTAAATTATGTTTTGATATAACAACTTAAACATACACCAATTGATGTATAAACTCCTAAACGATTGAATAGAAAAATAACAATATTTTTTACCGACTTAAAAAAACAAGATTCTCAGTTTGACCTGTATGTTTGTATACAATGTATGTTTGTGAACTATTATCTCACTTTGGGCTGAACAGAGTTTAATGCGGTTTAAAGCGTATGTGTCTCACTTAGGAGTAAATGTTAGGTAAAATTGAAACTGAAGTCAGTTTTATTTTTTGTATTTTTTCGTTTAGTTTTCAAGTGTAGTCCCAATCCCAAATTACAGCATGTATGTGACAGAGAGGTAGAACCAACCTCATACCATCTTTTGCCCACAAAAATATAGGTCACCTTAACTCATCATAATCGAGTTACACAGATACAAAAACAAAAGTAAATCTCACCCAGCAAGCAGGAACAACAAAACAACTTCATGTCAGAACAAATTAGTCCATGAACCCTCTCTCGACATTTCAAGGGAGAATTTAGAGCATTGAACCCACTGGAGATGCCATAAACACAAATCTATAGTCTGCCAATTCATGCGCTAAAGATGAGGCAACTGAGTACGAAATGTTAGCTTATTCCAGTATTTTCGAACACTCAAATTTTCAAAAACAATCATAAACTTGCCGCCGATATCTATTATTTATAGGCACATGCCTTGTGTGTTTATAGACACACACATGCATTGTAAATGTTAGTCAATTTCCCGCGGTTTCCCCCGCATTTCATGGAAAATACAGCCCATACCATACTGGGATAAAATATAGACGACGTGATTACGAAAAATGTAGCCCAACAGTAAAAGAATTTTACAAATCTTTAAATCTTTCAGAGCCAAAAAAATATATTTTTCCTCTTTTTCATGTTATATTAACCTTTTAGCAGAGGAGGCTCAAAAGTTTCGCCTCCGGTACGTCAAATACTCTAAACTGAAAGGCAGACCAATAAAAAGTTTGGCATACCAAAGTGGAGTTTTAGCAAAAGCTTTCGGAACTCGTCAAAGGCAGTTAGTAGTTTGTTAGGTAAACTAATAAAGTTAAAACTGTTTGTTACCTGAATTATGGGGTGTTGAATAGTTTCAGTTTTGTATGAGTTTGATGAATTGGAATTTTGGTTTGGAGATATTTATTTGATTCTATATGTTTTTATTGATGATGTTTTATTGTTTAATTATGAGAGATGGCACTCGTTTAGTTAATTGTGTTTTACCTATGTAAAGAATAAGTTAGGGATGTGTAATTGTTTAATTAAAATAACTAAACGATAAGTTCTAAGTACGTAGTTACAATGTAGTTATACGTTTATTACTTTTTATATTATTTATGTGAATAAAGAGGTCAGCATTATTGTATTTTATTGGTTTTCTTGACCCGTAATTTCCCACTTATTTTTAACTTGTTTTTGCCTGGTGGCTAAGTTGTAGGTAATAATATTTTTTTCGGTTCCGGTCTTTTTTTTAATTTCCCACTGCAGACGTAAATCTTCTTCAGGAGTAAAAAACAAAACATATTAATTAAACAATCTCTCACATCTTGTCACTTACACCGTAACAGTGAAATAGCCCGTGCGCAGGCGTCGCTAATGAATGCAAATCAGTCTGCGCGTGCGACGGTCACTGCTTTCTACATGTTTGTGTTACTCTTAGTTTTATTTCTGGTGCATCTCCTTTTAAGGAGTTAATTAAGTTTCATATCTTTATGCTAGAAAGTGCATATTTTGTGAATTTTATCCCGGTTCTTTTAACATTTGCTCTCACTCTGATTTCAGCCATTCGACGAAGATGTGAGTACTAGGATTGACTCCCGTTCTCCTCAGTTATCCGGGCACCCCAATCAGGACTGGTTTTCAGACTTGCGATTGTCTGTCTGACCTCCACAATAGTCGCCCAGGTAACCCGATGCTCGTTGGTAGGATTGTTTATCAGAATTCTTGGCTGTAATACTTAAACGACTGCCTTTTAAAAGCCGGGACAAACCAAATAAATATGCTTTCCGAAACAAACGGTATATAGGTACTATGTATTTCCTCTAAAAGCTAGTCCTTTTCACACCTAAACAAGACAAATATATTTGTCTACCTTTCCCTTCACTCATCCACTTTCATCACAATACCTTCAATTATCATTTATTTAACAAAATTGTTGACTAAAACCTTCACAGTTTCACCCTACAGTCCTAGTGTAATGTTAATAGCCATACATTTGCGTACAAACTTTCTGTTAGCTTAGCATAGTGACCTTGGTAGCTATCTCGCAGAACAAAATGACAAGCGGAGATGTCATAACGCAAAATCTCTTAAGAAAGTAGCACGCCAAAATGCGGGTGTTCGGGGGACGACGAACATTACTAGCTCCGCTCTTACATGCCTTCTATGGAACCTGCCCTATTTTCGAAATAAAATTACCAATCAATCAAGACCAAAGATTTTGATTTGAATTTTTAATTTAATAGTTCAGTAACTGCCCACGCCTACCGTACGTTACTTGGCCTACATGAAGTCGCCAGACCTACCTTGCTTATGGCATCTCCGCTATCTTTCCTGCCTCCGTGGAAGTTATGAACTCCTGGTACTTTTGAGTTAATTTTGTTTGTCTTAGGTGCAATGTTAAGTTGAAAAGTCAATATTTCTTTGTAAAGGAACATTGCTTTATGTGTTTTGTATATTTTACAGATAATTCTTAACAACTTTAGAGTTTGCTTATTCGTTAAGTTTATGGTTGTCATGGGAAAGTCTACAGCAAAGAGGTACAAGGAAACAGGCAGAGGAAACGACGAATAAAAATTTAGTTTACTTATCACAAATACCTACTGTGTACTTTTAACAGCATACTTCCAATCTAGATTAACATTAATTTATTTTTTTCCACATACTTCCTTACAAACATAGAATACGGTTTTGCCACACCCAAGTCTCGTAATAACCAGTGAAAATTATACCCACACCCAATCTACATACAAACAACTAATTAACGTAAGACAATAAACACGTAAATAACATAATCAGACGACCCGACTGTCCTTACTTCAGTATATTCAAACGGCCCATATTGTCTAAAATGTCTCCCTGTACGGTCATAATACGACATCGTGCCGAGTGAACCGAAATAGGTACAGGGACGGATTCGTCTTGATCAGGTTGGGCCCCACATCTTGGAGCCCGGGTCCCGGATTCAAATCGAAACACATGGAAGCTCTAGTGGTCTGACTGAATAATTCAAGACTGAAGAAAACGTCAAAATGTATATCTGGTTCTTATAAATAAGAAGAGACTCCTTTTGCTAACAGATAGAAGTTTTTTTGACGGTTATTCTATAAGGTACCAAAAGTAATACTGTATAGACCCTTGCCATTTAGATCATCGCTTCTGAGACTCGAAAATCAGTTTTCCACATCATCCCGTGGCACCTATTCTGCACATCTTGATAAAAATAGCCTTCTTTCAAAATTGGGCAATCTAACACTAAATTTTTGGGTTTTATTTTTCTTAAAACGTACGAATGTAATCTCTAAGATCAGCGTATTCAAAAAACAAACTCTTCCGCTTTATAATATTAGTATAGTTTTTCTAGGGGCCCATTCTTAACAATCCGGCCCTGGATTGCCACTATAGTATTTAACGACATAACTGGGTTAGGCCGAGGTAACTTCTGAGATTTGGTCGTTGTTACGTAATTTCGGGACTTGAGGCTTTGCTCGCCTAAGAATATGGCCTGTGTAGTTTGGTGCTGATAGTTATAAATGCAAAATGTTTGTTTGTGTTGCAAACGGATTGTATTTATAATCTAATTTATGTCAGACACAAAGATATAAATCCAAAAATTACCGGTATGTTTGATTTGTTAAAAGTATGTACTATTCTAAAAAAAAGGGAGAGTGATTCTAGGTATAGTGAGTTACAGCATTTACTTTAAATAGTATTATTTTTTATTCCTAAGAAAAGATGGATGGATTGCCTGAAAGATGATATGAATAGGAAGGGAGTGAGGGTCAGTATGACGAGTGACAGGGGAAAATGGAAGAAAATGACATATTGCGCCGACCCCAAGTAAAATTTGGGAACAGGGCAGGAGAAAGAAGATTTTTTATTCCTCCAACTTGTCAACTTGAGCCTTTCGGTATCATTTGCATAGAATTCTTCGAATTTTGCACAACATAGGTATATTTTAACATTTTTTTTACGTACGTATATACCTATTATGTTTCGCACGTTGTAGGTATCAATATTTTGTCTTTCTAGCTTTTCTTCCCTTCCTCCTCTTTCTTTACCTTTATTTCATACAATATGGTTACGACCTCACATCTACAAATTCCTTCCTAGCTGAAGATAACGTTCCTTTTCTTATAACCATCTTGGCACAAACCCTCTTCGTAATATTCTTGTATATTACGCATTATGAGCTCACGACGTGTGATATAGCGTTAATTGTACGGCCGCCATATTGTGCGACAATGCCAAGTTTGGCTTTACTCGTTATATTAGGTACAACGCTTTTGTTCAGTGTGCTGTTCTATAATGCGTGTTGGTTAATGCAGTGTGTTTAGGGCTTTTTCTTGACAGAAGGTTATGTTTATTTATGTCAGTTAACGTGTTTCAATTGTCTTTGTTTAAATTAAGCATCTTCTTCAGATCTTTTTATACCTTCTACGTAGTTTATTCTGTTTCATACCTATTCATCGTTGCATATTCAAGTATGTGTACATATTGAGAAATGAGCCTCTTTAACGCAAAAACCAATGAATGGATTTTGATGCAACTTGACAGAAATATAGCTTACACACCAGAATGACATACCTATAGACTACTTAGGTATTTGAAATTATATACATGTTAAATTATTGTTAAGATTCGAATACTAACAAATCCGTTACCTAACTTCATAATAACTCAGTTTTTTAAAGTTTAGAGCTAAACTCAAACATTTCCTATACACAAAGATAAGTACCAACTTAAGTTACCTATAAAGCCAAGGTTACAATACCTGAACATTAAGTTATTCTCGACACACCGCCGAACTAACTTAAGTGCGTCTTCGTAAATACTTATTGATACGCAAAAGTTTTGTCTTTTCATTATAGCGGTGTGTTACCGGCTTATTGGTTTAGAAGTTTTCAACGTTCGTTGATTACCGATATTTTTGGGAGTTTTTTGATCGAATGTTTTGTTATATTGGTAATAGAAGTTTTGGGTAGTAACTGGAGTGAAATAATTTAGTATTTTATGTAATAATTTTAGAAGAAGCCAGGCTTCGTTCGGGTGTATCGCTTTACCTAAACTATAATTGACATCACTCTTGGTGAGAAAGTTATGAAAATCCCTGCAATAGTTTTTGAGTTTATTTTGGATAGACAGGTTTTAATATTTTATTTCATTTTATGGTAAGTGGTTAGGTAGTTTTAAACCTTTAATGTGTTATTATGAAACAGAAGTAAAAGCGCTTCATCTGTTGTAAAATAGAGGATTTTTCCCTCGGTTTTTCGGGGAAATTGTACGGACGGTTGAAAAAAGAGGATGAGTTTTGAAACCACGCTATAGATTTTGTAACATGCGTAGAAAAATATACCAAAATCCTTTAGTATGAAAGTGCTGTAAGGATATGTATATGGAAAATTGTTTTTAATATACGGTGTGAAACGTAGCTTTATAGGTGCTAGGAATTATTATTTTCAATCATACAAGGTAGGTATAACCTAACTACTTTTTTCTGGGTATGTCTATGCGTCTTATGTAGGTAGTACACCCCTTTCTTTCTTCTTACTAAGTTGATCTCAAGGAAAAAGATTGAAATATCTAGGTAGACTGAAAGCCCGACCTGGATATAGGCTAATAATAGTTCAGAATCATCAATGTAACAAGAACATCATTGTTGAATGATTACGTTCCGGCTAAAGAAAACTAACAATAACCGTGAGAGATAACTATGTTAGCTAAGTTTCTAATGAAACTGCACTGTGTGACGTAAGTTTTTTTTAACTTTCGTTATTACTTAGTAAGGGAAGAAAGGTGAGAACAATTCGTTGGGACTGTTGATTTTTTGTTATCATCATCATCGTCTCAGCCAAAGGACGCCTACTGCTGAACATAGTCCTCCCCCTTTAATTTCCATAGATACCTGTTGGACGCGATCTGCATCTAGCGTCTTCCGGCGACCTTTATAAGGTCGTCTGTCCATCTTGTTGGTGGACGTCAAGTTCTAACTATATAGAAATATATAACTATATAGACAGTTCTAATTATACGTGGACACAACGTTTTACTTTGAAAATTGAACGTAAGTAATTCATAGTAAACAGTTGTTTTAAAAAAATGGACGTTTATGTTGGCGTGCACTTGGGTCTGAGAAATTGGTGATCAATAATGTGTCAATTTTGGTCTCAATATGTCAATGTCCCCCTTTTTAAGGGATTCCGCTTTGCACAAGGAAAAACCGGAACTCTCACAAGATGGCTTTGTGTCAATCTGTCATAAACCTTTGTTATGTGAATACCTCGAGGTATCGAGATGACTGGTGACTTAGTTTACGTATGTCTCAAGAATTTGTGAAAAAAAATCAACCTTCAATTTAATCATCTTCTTATTGGCATTGGCATAAAATCATCGAAACAATTTTTATACCTTTCAAAGAGTGATATTGGCTCGCTCAATGTACAGTCAACTTCAGGTCAGTGGTAACAGTTTTATAGGAAAATCGTACTTATTACTATTGAGTTAAGGAGCATGACAGTTACCACTGAAGTGAGGTCTACTGTACCCACCGTATGCTTGCACTTCACGAGACCAAATACCACTATTTACAACTCAAGCCAGAATGAAAATCAAGCTATTTGTGCCCAGCTTTTTTCACTGAAATACGAGTACAAATCCAAGTTTACAATATTTGTATGTAAATACGAAAAACCGAAAGTATGTGACCGTGATGTGAACCCATTTGAATTTTATGGTCGGGAAAACAACACACAAATTTCCCATGGATTAAAGGATGGTTCGGAAAAGGAAATAAACGGGATATTCATTTGGTGAAATGCTTCGGTAAATAATGGAAGATTAATCCTCTGTGGACGAGGATTTGGAAAAAGGGAATTGTGTGAATGTTTCTCTATAGTGTACTAGCTGTTTACTGCTGCATCACCCACTTCCAATGGTTTTTTTTGACGCACCCGGGTAATAAGTAGTAAGACTTGTTAAGCTTAGGCTTCCTTATTAAATGGGCTGTCCAACCATGTAAGTATTTTTCAAATCGGACCAGTAGTTCCTGAGATAAGAGCTATCAAACAAATAAACTGTTCAGCTTTATAATCTGAAGTACCCCTATGGATGAATATACAGTTCTAAGTATGTATGTGGTTAATGAACCTAAGGTGACTAGTATTTTAGGAGAACACCCTAAATAAATACCTGTTTTGCAAAAGTATTTACCTACATTACCGAAGTATTGCTAAGAGGCATACTGCAGACAAAACAGTCGGCCAATAAGTAGGCCTAATGGTCGACTTACAATTTATTTTGAAGAGAGGTTTATCAATCGTATACTTAGTACAAAATTAGGTTCTTTTGGTTTTAAAATAAATATATTTTTGAGGACAGTCATAGTTTTTAATTCTTCTGATACCTGCCAAATACCTGATCATTATAATGCATAATGTGCGTACTACCATTCATCTCCATACTGATTTATGAGCCCAAACAAACTATCGGCCGACTAAAAGTATGCGGTGTACAAAAGCTCTAAGCGTAGAACTTTTTGCTTAAAGCAATTCATATGTTTTTATGCTTAGTCATAGAACTTTCACTTAGAAGGTTACTAGCTAAGTTATTAAGTGTTTGAGGTCACTGGCAAGTATTAAACAGACGTTTTTTGTTAGTTTACCGATGAAATGGAAAGGTGAATGTTTGCGGCTTTTTATTTGAAGTTGGTAAATATTGTTGGAGTATTTTGTGATGTTTTTTATATGGTGGGTTGCATGTTTCAGGTATTCTAATGCCCCGTACCTATAAATATAAAATTCGTTTTGCTCACGGATGGGTTTTGAAGTTGTTCCAACGCGACGAGCGGAAGATAATATAACTAAATATTGTAAAAATTGTCCTCACGTAAAAAAATTAAGGTAAAGGGATAAATAAATATAATAAACTGTGCAATGCATTCTTCCCTAAATTAACTACGTCATCCACATTTCCATTATATTTTTCCAAAACATCCAAATAATTTACAAAAATAAGATAAAAAAAGGATTTCTTACACAAAAATGTATTTCCTTGTTTACCAAACAAAAGTAGGGATATAACGTTTATATAAATATTAAAGCAAGTTACAGTGTTGGTTACCGCAACAAGTTTCAGTAAATACGTTTTTCTTTGCACACGGAATTCTGTAGTGTTTTGTGAGCGTGTTTAGGGGAACCATCTATTCCTTTTGTTGTAGGATAGGTATTTTCCAAACTTAATTTTGAATTATTGTGATATTAATGACAAACATTGTCAAATAATACGTGTTTTTTTTTGGCATCTTTTATAATAAGATTTTATGTGCTAGTAAAAATGTAGGTAATACGATTTTTTAGGGATAGTTCTCAGGTTAGTTTATTATTTAATTCATAAAAAATACGATCAACATGAAACGTCATCATAAAATTTTAAATTATCATCAAAGTAAAATAAGAGATTCCAATTTTTACACATTGAAAATTATAATAACATGATATAATATATATCCTTAAGGCTCAAAATCTAACAAAGAAACAAACAAAAATATATTTCCTCTTTATTATATTAGTAGGTAAGCATAGAAGTAATATAACATACCTACTAAGGATGCTCTGTCGTTATGGTCACCCTACCAAAGGGAATAATGTGATGTAAGCCATTTGCACTTAGATTTAGCGGTCAAAACACTCAGATGTGTTTTCATTCGCATTTGTAAGAGAAAAGCGGATGAATGAAAGTTGTTCATTTAATGGTTCCTTTATATATGATAGGAAAAACAACAGCTATTGAATGGATTTGGCACAACAATCCTTTTATAACTAGTAATGATAAATCTAAAGCAGATTCTGTCTTTTTATAGTATTTTCACAGTAAAATGCATAGTTTTTTTTTTGCATTTCGGTTTGCAGTCTAATTAGAATCAGCTGAGTACCAGTGTTTTACAAGGAGCGGCTCTTCATCTGATCTCCTCAATCCAGTTATCCGGGCAACCTGATACCCCGTACTAAGACTGGGTGTTAGACTTTCTGGCTACGAGCTCCTTCCCAAATGATTAATACATTATTTTTTTATCTTGATGATCCAATTCCATGCATACACATCTGTAGACGCCGTGGGACGCCGGCTTAGAATTGCGCTCCCCCCAAATCATCCCGTGGGTGTCGTAAGAGGCGACTAAGGGACAAACCGGAGGTCGGGCAGCAGCGTCCTCCGTGTACTGCATACCCTCACTGCGATCGCCAACCCGCCTGCCAAGCGTGGCGATTAAAGGCAATTACCCCCCAATGAGAAGCACAGAAACCAGGCCCCCAGTCCCCGGCAGCTCCGCTATCCCTGGCGCGGGTAGCGGTCAAGGTAACGGCGGAGCAGGGGGTGCTAAGAATCTCCGGAAGAGATCCGGCTACCCACCCCCACGACGACTGGCCCTGGTAACACACAACATACGCACATTGAGGACTGACGAAAAGATCTGCGAGCTGGAAGAGGAGTTGAGCAAGTTACATTGGGACATTATAGGGTTATGTGAAGTCCGTAGAGAGGGAGAGGACACCGTAACCCTGAAGTCTGGTAACTTGCTCTACTACCGGGAGGGCGACCAAAAGTCCCAAGGTGGTGTCGGGTTTCTCGTTCACAAGTCCCTCGTAAACAACATAACAACCATCGACAGTGTGTCGAACAGGGTGATATACCTAATACTCAGAATATCCGAAAGATATTCGCTGAAGGTCATTCAGGTATACGCACCGACCTCGTCACACTCCGATGATGAGGTGGAGACTATGTATGAGGACGTAAGTAGGGCCATACATAGTTCCAAAACCCACTTCACTGTTGTTATGGGGGATTTTAACGCTAGGTTGGGCAAGAAAAGCGGTGATGAGTTGAGAGTGGGGCAATTTGGATATGGGCAACGGAACCCTAGGGGACAGAGGCTGGCTGACTTTCTGGAGAAAGAGGAACTCTTCATGATGAACTCTTTCTTCCAGAAGCCGCCTCACAGGAAATGGACCTGGTTGAGTCCCGATGGTTTCACGAGAAACGAGATAGACTTCTTCATGACCGACAAGAGACGGATATTCAGTGATGTCTCTGTGATCAACAGGGTAAAAACCGGAAGCGATCACCGAATCGTAAGAGCCTCACTGAATATCAATGTTAAACTTGAAAGGTCCAGTCTGATGAAGTCTACGCTCCGACCTACTCGGTCCCATATTCAAAACCCGGAAAGCTTTCAACTCGAGCTCTCTAATCGCTTTGCTTGCCTCGAGAACTTAGTGTCAGTGGACGAGATCAACGACGGGCTAGTGGAAACTGTCCGCACGGTAGGGGCTAAGTTTTTTAGACCTTGCCGTAAAGATAGGCCTCATAAACTGACCGACCAAACCTTAAACCTCATGGCTGAACGACGCTTGCTACAGTTGCAGTCTTCCCACGACGCGAAGTCATATAGGCAGCTCAATAGACGAATATCCAAGTCCTTGCGACACGATCTGCGTCTCTTTAATACGAATCGTGTTAAAGAGACCATACAGCGAAACCAAGGCTCCAAAGTGTTCGCAAAGGACAAGTCTATTGGGCAAAGCCAGATGACTAAGCTGAAACGGGAGGATGGCAGCATAGCGTCGACCAAGGCAGAGGTTTTAGGCGAGATTGAGAGGTTCTATGGACAGTTATACACTTCGGTCGCAAAGCCCGTCAACAGCTTGGCAGGAGATCCAAGAGCCAAGCTGTCCCGACATTATACCGAAGATATCCCGGACATCAGTCTGTACGAGATTAGGATGGCCCTGAAGCAGCTTAAGAACAACAAGGCGCCGGGTGAGGACGGAATCACTTCAGAGCTTCTGAGAGCGGGTGGAACACCGGTACTTAAAGTCCTCCAGAAGCTCTTTAACTCCGTCCTGTCCGAGGGCAAAACGCCTGAAGCATGGAGCAGGGGTGGGGTGGTGTTGTTCTTCAAAAAAGGTGACAACTGCCTGTTGAAGAACTACAGACCCATCACACTTCTAAGCCATGTTTATAAGCTGTTTTCAAGGGTTATCACGAACCGTCTCGAACACAGGCTTGATGACTTCCAGCCTCCCGAACAAGCCGGTTTCCGAAGAGGCTTTAGTACCATAGACCACATCCATACGCTGCGGCAAGTTAAATACAGAAGACCGAGGAGTATAACTTGCCATTATGCTTAGCGTTTGTGGACTATGAGAAAGCCTTCGATTCGGTGGAAACATGGGCGGTACTTGAGTCACTCCAGCGATGCCATATTGACTATCGGTACATCGAGGTGTTGAAGTGTTTGTATAATAACGCCACCATGTCGGTCCGAGTACAGGAGCATAGCACGAAGCCGATTCCATTGAGAAGAGGCGTAAGACAGGGGGACGTTATCTCCCCGAAACTGTTTACCGCCGCAATGGAAGACGCCTTCAAGCTCCTGGAATGGCAAGGACTTGGCATCAACATCAACGGCGAATACATCACTCACCTTCGGTTTGCCGACGACATCGTAGTCATGGCAAAGTCGATGGAGGAACTCAGTATGATGCTCGAGGGCCTCGACCGAGTTTCACAACGGGTGGGCCTGAAAATGAACATGGACAAGACGAAAATTATGTCAAATGTCCATGTTCAGCCCACCCCAGTCTCTGTTGGAAGCTCGGTACTCGAAGTTGTTGACTCATATATCTACCTAGGACAAGTAGTCCAATTAGGTAGGTCCAACTTCGAGAAAGAGGTCAACCGCCGAATCCAACTCGGCTGGGCAGCGTTCGGGAAACTACGCAATGTCTTTTCGTCCGACATACCTCAGTGCCTCAAGACGAAAGTCTTCAACCAATGTGTGTTACCAGTGATGACTTACGGCACCGAAACGTGGTCTCTCACTATCGGCCTCATCTCAAAGCTCAAAGTCGCTCAACGAGCTATGGAGAGGGCTATGCTCGGTGTTTCTCTACGTGATCGAATCCGAAACGAGGAGATCCGTAGACGAACCAAAGTGACCGATATAGCCCACCGGATTAGCAAGTTGAAGTGGCAATGGGCAGGCCATATTGCTCGCAGAGCAGATGGCAGATGGGGCCGAAAAGTGCTGGAGTGGAGACCACGGACTAGCAAGCGCAGCGTAGGACGTCCACCAACGAGGTGGACAGACGACCTTATAAAGGTCGCCGGAAGACGCTGGATGCAGGTCGCTTCCAACAGGTATCTGTGGAGATCAAAGGGGGAGGCCTATGTTCAGCAGTGGACGTCCTATGGCTGAGATGATGATGATGACATCTGTAGACGAAATCGAGAGCAGATCCAAATCTTGTTTTACCTACAAATGAGATATCTAATAATAACTTCTTATCTAACTGTCAGACTAAGAATACCTGCTGCAGACTAAACTGTCAGCAGACAGTTGACGCAATGGCAGATTAATTATTCATCTTCATACTGATTTATGAGCCCAAACGCACTATCGGCCTACTAAAAGTTTGTAGTGTGTGTTCTCTACCTATTTTTAGTAAAATCAAAACAATTTTGTATCGCTTCAAAAGTTTCTCAACGCGCCTAAGCTTTTAGCACTTTCATTTTAGGTAAGTACAATATTTTGAATAGCTGCCTCTCACGTTTAATGGATTGCAAACCATTAGTTTATCTTTAGCAAAACGATTTATATTATATATCCTTGAAATTTATTTGAAGGTTAGTAGGTCTTCAGACCAAAATCTGGTCTCTTCACTTACCTATTGATGTGAAAAGTACTCTCGGGTACTCTCTAAAATATTTAGGGTATCTATTTATCTTTTCAGAAAAAAAGAGCAGCTTAAATGTTTTTTTTTGTCTGGCCGTAGCTTCTGGCTATGATTTCAAAAAAATATGACAGTGAATGAAATTTCAATAAAAAAAGACCTTTTCTGTTGCTGCGGGATTCTACGAAAGAGTTAGCGCGGCCCTGTTAACTAAAAGGCTTAAGAAGGAATATGGTGGGTTTTAGTTAGTAAAAGTCCTCACGCTGCTAACCCACAGCGGGAGTGGTCATTTGAAAATCTCCAAAAAAAAAAGACTTTTTCTGTTTGTAAAATAATTCTGTTTAAGTTACGGAATTAAGCTCAACATTATAAAATTAACACCTAGGTACTTTTCAGGCACTCGCAGGTAACACAGGGTTCATGAATTATTCAGTAGCAGGCCCCGGCTAGTTTATCACAATTTAGCGAAACTAATTATCTAATCATTGTATATCTTTGTAGGGTGCTAGAATATTTAACGCTTGGTGTTTAGTGGCACGGCTTTGTGAAGTAAAATGGACCTGCTTTTTTCGTTGGTCAAGATATCTTCCTTCTATGTATCTTAATCTCAGCAGCCATTGTTTGATTTTAAAAATTTGTAGGTATTCAATATGCTACTTTTTATTGGGATGCACGAAGTAGTGTCCACTGACCATGGGCAAAACCACTACTAGCAGGAGTTAGTATATTATAATATTATGTATGTAAAGTTTTAAGCCTTATATGCATTATTGCCTCTTATTGGGGTCTAGATTGTTTTTCATACTATAACCAGTAGGTTGGTCTTAAAACACCTTTATATATTCGTAACTCCATGACGTTTCAGTCTAGACAATTTTCTTTAAACAAAGTTAAATAAATTAGCCTCAGACGGCTGCTTATCTAATGGTTGTAAGCACTGCAAAATTAGGACTTAAGTTTACTTCAAAGGTCAGACAAAATTTCACTTTATCTACAGAACTGTCTATTGTCTAACTGGGGACCTCTTGCAGACTAATCTTCAGACGGCAGATGGTTTGACCTGGACTTCGTCAACCAATTTTTCAAGCGATGTGCTTACTAGAGATCGAAATAAGACATTGCTTGTATAGAGCTAATGAAATAAAAGACTTAGAGTACACTGCAGACTAAAAAGTCGGCAAATACATAGTTGGCCAAAACATAAATATTCACTTATAATACCACAAGAGCTTCAAAATTATCGGGTATTTCCCGATAGGTTCGTTGCAAACAAATGAAGGAGTCAAGTTTTTCAGGTTAAAAAATCACGAGCGCGAAGCGCGAGTGATTTTTCCTGAAAAACTTGACGACTTTATTTGTTTGCAGGGAACCTTGAGGGAAATGCCAGATAATTATGAAGCTCGTGTGGTATTCGGGAGATTATTTTTCCGTCCCAAATGTCGGCCACAACCTGTCAGTTTGACGTAGCAACGACCAGAGAAAATATTCAAAAAAATTTCAGTATAATACCATGTAGGTTGTACCACGTGACGTCGAATGGTGCAATTCTATTGGTCGATATTTGGGTCGGAAAAATAATCAAAGAAACTCTTGATTCCAATCAAAGTTTTCAGTCCGTTTGATACCGAGTAATTACCTACTTAATCCTTGTAATGCGCCATTTTTCTTCATACTAATAAGCCCAAACAAACTATCGGTCGTAAGTCAGACCTACAGTCAGACCGTTGTCAGTCCTCCAAGCTACGTTTTACAACAGAACTCTTGTTTCCAATTTCAATAAAACCATGACATGCAATTCCATGGAAATGTTACCTGAATTCCATCTGATAAGCATTTCTCCTAAAACGTTTATACTACCTTCAGAGCTCGGGCCTTATTTACATGATTATTGTACCTTTTGTTGGCGTTTTCTTAGATTGTATCGGAAAACCTACCTGTTTTGTATAGATCTAAGTATGTTTTGTGGCTGTTTTTGAACCTATGTAACTTCAATTTTAATATTTAAGACAGTTAATATGCATGATAAAAATTAAGTCCAACTTTTTAACATAGCAATGTAAGTTAGATAACTACAAACAATGTTATAGACTTTTCCTATGCACGGAGTCCTATATGTTCGATACCTGGGTTGTGCAAAAATTTCTATATGGGCTTTGAGACACACTAAAGTCAGGATTTTACAAGTTGGTGGCGTGACACCCCTAGGTATTTGGGGGTACCTAAAGAGTCCCAACTGTTATCTATTAGCTTTTGTTTTTACAATTTAACATTAGAAATTGTCAGGTGTATTAGAGATAATTTTGACACTAGAGAGCTTGTAAGACGTAACTTACACAGCGATACAAAGTTCAAAATCTTATGTGTTTACTACATTCGGGTACCTGGAAGTTCTCTCAGACTTATGTTAGTTAAACCCTTAATGGTAAATGCTTGAACTTATACCTTTAGCCGGTCTTACACAACTATTGAATTAAAGTCTCAAGTTATTCCATACACGCTGGTATTGTACCACTTAGAAACATATGAGAAATTATTGCCAGAGTTATTAGTACCGTTCTTGGGGTTCAGGGTTCGAAACCTGGTTCGTTTTGTGGGTTATACTTTTCAAAATTCTCTGATTCGTATTTTCTATGGTCATGAAACTTCTGTTACAGCCTTTTTAACGTCCCACTGCTGGGCACAGGCCTCCTCTCACACGGAGAAGGATTGAGCATTAATCACCACGCTTGCTAAATGCGGGTTGGTGATTTCAGACTTTATAGTCCAGGTTTCCTCAAGATGTTTTCCTTCACCTTTTTATCAGCCGTTGGTGTCCAAGTCGTGGTGGCCCAGTGGGTAAAGAACCAACCTTTGGAGTACAAGGGTGTGGGTCCGATTCCAGGTCAGGCAAGTACCAATGCAACTTTTCTAAGTTTTGTAAGTTTGTATGTACTTTCTAAGCATCAAACTTCATAACTTTAAAAATCATCTTCATTCATAACTAATTATCTGTGAGATCAAAAATACTACCCATTTAAAACCAATAAGTAAACGTAGGTCAAAATCAGTTCGAGTTCAAGTTATCGAAAATATGGAAAAAACAAGAAAAATAAACAAGGATCAAGAATATCGATTCCCGAATCAATTTATTCACAGTTCCATTAAAGATACGGAGAAAAAAGTAAATATTTTACTAAACCAAATCCCATTACTATTTGCCTTAACCGTGGAGCAAGGTAACGTAATGAGGGGAGGTTAACATCGCTGAGATTAGAAATAAGGTATAGAGCGCACAAGATGGGTATTTGATACCGTCTAAAACGGAAACGAAGATATGTATGAAATGTTCAGGAAACTGTTCTAAGAAATACTTAGTATTTTATGTACAAAAAAGAATAATAATTAATTATAAAAAATACATTGTATACGTTAAAAGTATTAAAATTTAATGACTAAGTGAAATGTGTTCCACGCTTCTTGACTTCCTTATAATACTCTATACATTATCAAATACATTTAATTTAAATGACTTAAATATGGTTCCTCTATCAAACTCTATCGCTTTAGGGTTGGCTGTAAGAGAACTCAATTCTGGGGTAAGCCCGTTGTACACAAACTGTTTTTGTTCCTTGTGTATTAATTGTTAAGTGTGCAATAAATAATAATAATAAGACACCGACACTTTAAACATAGTTTCTAATGCTTTTTCCATCGTCATCATCATCTGCATAGCCTTTTCCCAACTTCCTTTTACCACTATCTTAATCTGAATTCGGGCTCTATTTCTCTATTCATACTAAACTGTCAATACCCCAGGGCTATTTGATCAACCCTTTTCTATAACAATGCAAACTCACAGCCCATTATTTATACAAGTTGATGGAATTATTTGTGTTGCCTTGTATTGTTATTAAAACTACATTGAAAGTTAATAAGACCTATGCGGTAAAAATATTCGTCAATAGCTATATCATCTGCCTAGCTTTTTCCCAAATATATTGGGATCAGCTTCCAACTTCGGCTTCCGACTACCAAAGTTGAGTGACTAAAGTTGCCCATCAGAGGTCATCATTAGCAAGGCAACTCGACAATTCTTGATGAGAAAAAGACTGGCTGTCAGGCTTTCAAATAGAGATTCTTATTCTTCTTTTTGATTTCTGACAACCAGAAACGACTGCCGCAGATGTAGCCAAATGCGTTCTAAAGTTCAATTTACGAAACTCAATTACCGACTGTTTAAGTCAACTGAATTCCTGACACAGTCTCGACGTAAAGACATGAAGCTACTGCAGTCAGTCTCTTCAATCCATTTTCAACTTTATCTCTAAGACTATAAGGTTCAATGTTGATTGGGACTTTAAAGATTAGAATAGCTTGGTACGGCATCTGTACATACAAATACATTTTGCATCAACAATTTTGAAGCTGAATGTCGTAACATCTGTGACTGAAGTCAAAGGTAGACTGACGAAGGAACTAGGAGGTTTCTAGTGTTCAGAGGTATTATTCTGAAATAGCCATTTACGTGAGAACCATACGTATGTATGTGGCTATTTTGGTTTCGACAGTAACATTGTTTGATTGTGTGGAAATGGAATAGTATGCTTTGTTCAATTTTTTTATGTGATACAAAGTTGAAAAGTTATTTTGTTTGCTTGAATTTGACTATAAGCAACTTCTTTCTCACGAGAGGTGGGTAAAACCGCTCACTGGCGGGAGCTAGTCCATAATAAATCTACTTCTACTAATATGGTGTCAAATATATCCACACCTTACAATCTCCGAACGAAAAATAACTCATTTAACAAAGCGCCAATGAAATACTCTCACTTACTAGCTGTTTTCAACAATACTTTTACTTTCGAAATCATTATCAGATTCACCAATGTCAGGGTCACCATTCATACCGGCAATGACTTTGATTTTAACCACGTAGTTAATGTTATTTTAGTGACCACAAATTATGGGTATTTTTTATTATACTTCATCTTCTGATTTTTACTTTCTGATTTATTAGTATCATTAATCATTATAATACGAGTAAGTACCTACTCTTAAATTCTATTCATTACATATGTATGGTTACCTTAATTTATGAGTGAAAAGGAATAAGTTAGACTGTATTGACGTGATGTCTGTGAAAACCTGTTGAGGTCAAAACCTATGTGCTCCTTAGACTTTTTGTTCTTCTAACTAGGTCACACATTATCGGTAAACTTCCTATAACTACACACACACACACAGGGTGGTGCTTTTATTAAATATCCTTTTATTTACATGTATATATAGTTGAGGTTTTGCCCTCCTTTACAATATCCATTAGCTTCCTCCCACGGTTTTCTGCTTGTGGTAGAAATTATTTTGCAGTCGCAGATAAAAAAAATGCTCAATAAAAAGGCTATGTAATACTGATTGTTTTTTTCAGATCCGACTCGTTGGAATTAGCATGTTTTATTCATAGTTCAAGTTCATCCTCAAACTCTCACATTTTACAATAAATCAATAAATTAACATTTTATTACAGCCTCAGTTATTTGACTGTCCTACCCAAAATTTGCAATCCAATGGCTCGTAGAGACGAACCAGGCATTTGATTAATATCCGACTGGGAATTTCAATGAAAACATTGATTTATTTCCTTTGAAATACCGATGAAATTATTTGTCGTTCCGCGACTATTTTGGGATTTCAAATTGCAAGGTTTAAAAGCCATTGATATCCCCATTATTTGTGAATTGCTGAATACATAGTTGTGGGATGCCGCAGGGCAGCGTTTTAGGCCCTTTGTTTTCTGATTGATGATGTTTGGTTTTGTATAGAGTTGAACTTAAATACGAAAATATTGGTATGAGGAAGATAGATGTGTTTAAAGTCTTTCATCAAACAACTACTGTTGAATATGGCAGCCTTTTGAGTTATTGAACAAAAAACGCAATATATTGATCATCAGTCACAGTACAGTCACAGTAGTTTGCAGGTTCGATTCCCATATTCTTATTTCATTTATTTATTTCTTTATTTCAGGCATCTAGAGCGTTTCACATAGAACATACTTGGATGTACAACAGTGGTTTCTATGCATAGTTAGAATAAAATTAGAAAAAAAAAAAACAGTTTTCGAGTAACCTGTAACTGCAATAATTTCACACGATTATCTAATAACCCACTACATCAAGATAAGCCATCCATTAAAACATTCTTCCTTCCGTTGCTCATAATTAGTTTAGGTAAGACACGGAATCCGAGCATTGATCGTGAAGCAATAGTGAAAGTGAATGCCGGCCGTATGAAAGTCGAGCGATGTTAAATACTCACAGTATTTGGTTTGTCTTGTTTTTATTGTGGAGTGTTGATCAGTTTAGTTAGAATGGCAACTTTGTATTGTATCGTATTTAGTAGTGGGTTCGTTTATTTTGAAAATTATGATGTTGATATTTTTGAAGAAATTACGTTTTTTTAATAATATATGGATTTTAATGTACTTACCTACAGTATTTTGAGCTGATTTCCCAAAAAGGAGGCACTTGTCAATTCTGATGTGTGTAGGTTTTTCTATAAGTTGTCATTCTGATGCCTAGGTGATTATATAAATCCCAATTGGTCATCTATTTTTCAACGTATCAAAAAAAAAACAAAATACCTTTATTTTTACGCTGCTTTGGCCCATAGATCATGCCGTAAAGACTAACATACATTGCATTAAAAATGCAGTCAAATAAATCAAACCTTTCAAAATTGCCCTCACGGAAGAAGTGGCTCGATAGAATCACAGTCGTACGTATCCAAGGTCAACAGTGTCAAAACCGCCCACAATTTTAACATACCGAGCACATCAAGGTCATATTATTCACCCTTGTTGTGAATAAACTTTTGATAAAGTGTAGTAGAAACTCAGAATTTTCAACTAAAAGGGTTTCTCATTTCCTGTCCTTTCTGATGGAGTTTTGTAATTAGGTTTCTACTTTGTTGTTTGGTAGTTTGCTGAACTTATCTTGTGACCTATATCTCAAATTGTATGGATGATAAATTAGTGTGCGTATTAACATCCAAAGAAATAATGCGGATAGTTTTTTGGTCACGTTGTCACGTCCAAAAACTTTGTCATTGCTGCCCTTCTGGTACTCCATGTATGTACCGAATAATTCTGCCCTATCCCAATTATATATTTGCGATCGGCGCAGCATAATCTTTTGCTTTCATACATCTTATCTGAAGTCTTCTCCCCACACATAATATTTTTCGGTCAGCCAGCGTTTTTTCGGTCGTCCACTTCCTATATCCTACCACGTTAAAGTTAGTTTTGTTACCATTTTTTATGCTATCAAAAATGAAAACCAAAACTGCCAAAGTTTTATAATACAGAATCCTACATATGTCAGTTAGGCCAGGTTTTTTCTCTTTTTCAAAACTGTCCCTGTATCCATGTGTCGACGATATGTCAAATACAGAGGCGGATAGTTCCTACGTGTTAGGTTTGTATTTTATTCTGTAAAAATATAAGCTTTTGTATTTTTTGTGGAAACAGCAGGGTCGGGATAGCTGTTACGGAATATGAAAAGGTAGACACATTTTGCGTTGCTTCGGAAAATGACAAAAGGTGTGTATTGTTGTCATAACCAACTAATCAGCACAACTAAACTTTGGTGTCAATTGTTGTACTTGCATCTCTAGGAAATTAGACCATCACACCCACACACACACACACACATATACATAGGTACGATATAGCACACTTATTTATTGACATTGTTATGAGTAAAATGAATCTACTAATTAATTGGTGCTAGCATTCAATAAAATTAATCCTAAAATTTCATAACCTCAAAATTCAATAAAATTTAACCCAAAATTTCAAAGCCTACAAATTCAATAGAATATACACTAACTAGCTGTGGTTTGCAATTTCACCGGCATCCTTAGGAAAATCCAAAATTAAACCAAATGCATAGGCAAGCGTGCTCCACTATTAATCAAAACATCGCCTAAAATCTGGTGAGGTCGTAGTCTAAATACATTCAATCATACATAGAAAACCTTCTAACCCATCTGTTTAAATTCTTCATCACACAAATAAACATACATGCTCTCCTAGTATCTTCATAATTAGGCCAGAAATATAATTAAGCTAACATACGTCACCAACCATCCTTTAGAAATACCGTATTTCTATTGAAGCCATATTTCCGACGGTATCAGTGGTGTAGGCAATATTTTGATTTCTATACTCGTATGGTTGATATTTACTAACGATGTCCCCGTTGCTAGTTACCTTTTGAATCAAGAGCTTTGGTTTCGAGGATAGTATGAAAATCGTATGTTTCTGTCATAATTCGGATATTGGGTGCGAATTTTGGGATGTTTTCTATGTCTGCTTTACTTGAATTACATGGTATGTCAAGGGATTTTAGCAAAAAACTAAATTTTGGTGTTATCCAGTGGGATTTCAGGTAGACCAAGATCCTAGGTTCAAAATTTTTCTCACTAATGATATCTGTACCGATAAGCAGATTAACTTCGAACTACTAAAAATAAAAGAATAATAATGTCGTCAACATATGCTATGTAATAAGTTAATTATGACGAATATCTTCTCAATTTACTGCTTCAAATCACATAGTGAAGCAAACTAGGTATATGTGTGATGTGTGATCATCTTCATAATATTTTATCTTTAATTTATTTAAAATAGCTTATACCACTGCTTTACTCTCTTCGTGAATAAAAATCCCGATCTCATATTCTTACAAAACCTTATACCTACTATATTGTGTTCGTAGTCTGTGGTTCCTCGATTCTATACCTCAGACTACACTTTAGTGGGAAGCTGATCGAATGACAAAGAACGGACAAAGTTTCCCGTGTAATCCTTTGTCTATTTCAGTGGTTTTCAACCTTGTGAATTATGTAGAAAAGATTTTATATTACTGAAATATTTGAACAGCATTGCAGGACTGCTTTGAGCAGTAGCAGTATTGGGTGACGATAGTATACTCCCAGGGATGCCTGTGGGTTTGGCATGTGAAAAGCTCGTGGTTTTTAAACGGGCTATTAGCATACATTGCTAAAACATGATCTTACTTATAGATAGCACTAACAAACATTTCATGGAATATAGATGTGCCCAACATTATGTTTTTATCTAATACCGGGCGATCTTAACTTAATTCGGAAATGGTAGGCTGAATACGAACAAATAGTAGTAAGTCGAATTAATCATATATTTAGCTCATATTATTTAACTACTTCACTGTCCACGAATGACTCATTAGACAGGGAAGTTATTTATTAACGCAGCCAACTCCAGAAACTAGACATATATCATGACATAACCATGTAAGTAGTAACAAAATGAATGTACGTTGTTATCACAGAGGAAGAAAAGATAGCAGAGATGCCATGAGGAAGGTAGGTTAGGCACCTTCGTGTAGGTCAAGGCATGATCACTAACTAGAACTAACAAAGCGATTAGGTTCCTTGTCAAATCAAAACCAATCTGTCAAAGATAGGTCTTGATTGATTGGTGATTATTATTTGAAAAAAAAATGGGTGGGTTCTATAGAAGACATGTAAGGGCGGAGCTAGTAAAGGTCCTCGTGCCCCTAACATCCACGTTTTGGCGCGCTATTTTGCGTTATGACATGTTCGCTAGTCATTTTGTTCTCCATGGTCCAGACCGAAATCATTTGCTCTGGTCATTTAGTTCATATTAACCCTCGCTTACTTCGGTCAACAAATGACCCTTGACAAACCTACCGTTTAACGTGGTTCATTACTTGGCACGGATTTGATTGTGGCCAATAAATTGTGAATGGTAGTGACTAGTGATAAACTAGATACCTAGTCATATTATGTAACTTTAATGTTTTGAGGGAAAAGATAGTTTTTATCTCATGTGTCTTAAGCTTAAAACTCGAAGAAGAAGTAAGCATCCCTTCGCTTTGTTATTTTATTAATTACTCAAATTAATATAATTTCTAAGATCCAATTTGAATAGTCGTCTCGGCGCAGTAGTTAAAACATCTATCTCTCAAGAAGTGTGTAGGAAGAAAACATCTTAAAGAAAACTGATCTTAAAAAGTCTAAAATTGACAATCAACATTGAGCAAGCCTGAATCCCGAGTAGGACAGTAAAAAAATATGATGATGATGAGCTATATCCAAACCAATATAAACACGAAACTAAGATACTAAGTTCATAATTACAGAATTCCATTCACACACTCGAAGAATCGCCATCCATTCAATACAAACCAAACGTCACTACTCCAATTTCACTCCCACCAAACCAACCAAATCACAAGTCATATAAAATACTCTAAGTATCTAGTATTTCCCAGCTTTCTAACAATCAGACTGTCTTTGGCGAACTAGACCCTGGCAAGGCGGTTCCTAGGCGCCATATTTTGCCGTTACGGTTGACAATCCATGTCAGACTTGAGGATATTTCGACCGTAACATGTTGTATGAAGTAACTATCAGGTAGAGGTAATAGTATATTTGTAAAGTACTGTTTTCTGCAGTTATATTTGCATTAGGTTTAAGTATAGGTTGAGCTGGTAGTAGTATTCGATGAAAATATTGGAGTTTGGAATATGTTTACAAACTCTTTGTACAAAGGGAGATCCGTCAGCACAAAACATTTTGTAAACGAATACAATAAAGCTGGAAAGTTTATTTAAACGCACTTATTTGAAGAATTCGTACTGGTCCGTTTTAGAAAATCATTTTAAAGTTAGATAGTAAATTTTTGAGTAAAGCTTTAAGCCACTTTTTCTGTGGGTCCGAAAAGTAACTAGTTTGAATCGCGGGGTGTGGCTAAAAATAATCCAATTTTAGGTCACTTTAAAGTAATTACACTCTTTCAATGATCAGGTCATCATCTGCATATCTTTCAATCAGTGACCAACTAATAATTATAACTAGGTGAAGACTTTCCATTATTTAGGTCATCGCCGTTTCTGCCGAAAGACATCCACTGGGCAAAGGCCCCCTAGATTCGGGTTTCGGGTCTTTTCGCAGTTATTTAGATACATATGTATACAAATAGGTACATATACAATATCAATGAGTCATCTGTCACCAGCCTACTTATCGCCACATCAGAAACACCATGAGCGTTTATCTCAAGCCATGGCGAAAGCTGTTGGTGGCTTAATGTTGCGGAAAATAGTGGCAATCCCGTACGTGGGCAATTATGAACAATCGCGAGATGGAAACATAGTTTTCTTTTAGTATTGTTGTTTGATATTGTAAGTCTAGTGGCATCTTTAGTGTACAGGTTCGATTTAGTTCTAGGTCTTACAGTTGCTAATGTTATTTATTTTAAGAATTATATCGTTTTTGGAACATCAAAATCTATCTGTTATTGTGGGTTGGCATTGCCGACAGTGACCAATTGCTGGCAGTATGTGGAAATATTAATTTATATCTAACAACATTCAAAAGCATTTTCATAATTTAAAGGAATATAAGAAAATAAATATATCAAGAAATGAAAATTAAAGAATGTTTGGCCTACGTTCAGAAGTGGACGACAATTTCGTCAGGCCAAACATTCCAGTCATGTCATTGTTCGGTAGACAAATGTAGAATTTAATGCAGAAACAACTTCAAGAGACTCATACTAAGAATCTTTTAATTTTAGCATATAAAAAACAGGATGGATGCTATACGCGGGCTATGATTTTGACCAAACAAAAGCAGACAACTGTCAACATAACCTTACGAACATAGATTAACATGGTATATAGTGCCAAGGGTAGATAGTAGTGATGATTCTCAGGAAGGGATGGCAATAGACTTATCTTTATGATCAGTTTCCGTAAAGCAGTGCTTATGTCACTATATTTATATGTTTATCTAGAGACGTATATCAATATTGGGTGAAGAGTTTGTTTGAACGCGTTTATCTGAAGAACTATAGGTTTTATTTTAATTTAATCGAGTTATTTCAGTGTTAGAGAGACCATTAATTAAGCTAGGCTATGGTTATATCTAGATGAGTGATATAGTTCTACGAGACGCGGGTAAAACTCCGAGCCTTTTTTTTCCAACTATGTTGGGGTCGGCTTCCAGTCTAACCGGATGTAGCTGAGTACCAGTGCTTTACAAGAAGCGACTGCCCTGCCTGACCTCCTCAACCCAGTTACCCGGGCAACCCAATACCCCTTGGTAAGACTGGTGTCAGACTTCCGGGCTTCTGACTACCCGTAACGGCTGCCAAGGATGTTCAATGACAGCCGGGACCTACAGTTTCACGTGCCATCCGAACATTTAAACAAAGCGTATCATTACGCAATCCACACTAAAAATAACCACGTCCAATGCCGACAAAAACAGTTGAACCACACAGTTACGTGATCGCGAAAGTGCAATGTACTGTAAATAAAACAAAAAATGCACTCGTTCGTCAGTTGTTCACCGTTCGATGCTAATATCATGTGAAACTAGAACTTTCACTAGATACACAAATGTTGATAGTCGTTTGAAGGTTAATAGAGTTTTATATAGTTTTTTATTGGGCCCACCGTTTTACAGGTGAACTGTTTTAAGGAATTGGGTAAAAAGTATGATATATGTGTGTGCTTATGTCTTTTCCTGGGATCTAAACTATCTGCTGTTTAAAGTAGTAGGTGAATCAGTTCAGTAGTTTTTGTATGAGGGACCAACAGATAGACAAAGTTACTTTCGCATTTGTAAAGAGTATAACAACGTAGGTTGGTAAGATACAGACTGTTATCAGAAATAATTATGTACTACTAGAACTACTACATCATGAATGAGAAAGAAAGCTAATACATTTCGACCAATGAAAAATATTTTAAACCTAACATACTTTGTAATGTAAACTTCAGTCCAAAAGATCCTCGTGGGAAAAAACAAAAGATGACAAAGTAATTGGGTTTCAAATACAAAACTAACAATCTTTCCCTTCTTAAGACATCCATGTTGACCGAGAAAACGCCGAATTTCGAATAAAATAAGGAAATTGGGACACGTATTTCCCAAAGTGTCAATTTCAGGGGATCCGTTTGATTTCAAGGTGTGTTATTCACCTGCTTCTGTTATCTTGAGAAACTCGAGAATTTACACAAAATTGCTCGAGAATGAAAGATACAAGGGTATGTTTTGTTTTTGTGATGTTTCTTTGATCGAACTAAGAAAAGAGATTTCACAAAAATATTTATAAACGAGCTTGTTCCCCACGGGTCTTTTCGCGTAGCCATAGAACCACTTCTTGCACCTGGGCAAAATGTAGTCTATGTCCTTTCTCAGGCTTTTAACTCCCTAGGTCATTTAAATGTGAATCAAATGTGCTTTAGAAACGTCTACAGCTAAGTGCACAGTTTAATAGTTTTGGATTGAAAGCGCGACGAACAGACAAAGTTACTTTTCCATCTATATTATTAATAGAGTTAGGATTGGAATTTAAAATGTGCTAGACAGTAGACTAAAGTTTATATATGTATATAAGTTAAGTCTAAGTAGCATAAAGGGCTGATCAAATAAATAGCCAAAACGTGGTCTAGTCTCTTTTATTGCCCATCAAAATCGTTCCCTTAACCTTTGATTAAATTGAGATGGATTGGAAAAACGCTTTGCCATTATTTTCTTCGCATATATTTTAGAAAAGCTCTATATACTGGTTTATTCTGTTATTTAGTATTTGTTTATTCATCATAATTCTTGACAGAATAGTTTGACAGCAAAGTCTTCTAAGAAAACTAGACTTTTAAATAAATTTTCTTCACCTCTTTTTCTAGAAAAATATTCAATATTTTTTTGCAAGCTAGACCTTGTCACTTCAATGTCAGTCAAGCTGATAAATGATAGACATTTGCTCGACACGAGTCCGTCGTGTTCCCACGTCGGTCCGATAAATCATATTTGAAGTAAGCATAACTGATGACAAGTCTTATGAGCCTTTTTATGAAATTACAGACCTTATCTAGTTAACTATGATTTAGATATAGAATGTTTCTTGAAAGTTGAAGATTTTCAAAACTCAAAGTTAAATTATGTTTATGAAAGAAAAGACGACAAATAAGAACTATTAAACAATAACTATAATGTCGTGATTGTTTATCTGTATACTAATAATAGTAAAGAGGAATCATTTGTTTTATTAAAGGCTCTGAAACTACTGGAACGATTAAAACAATATTAGGCAGTAGTTCGGCCAGTATTAAAGAAAAGCAACCTTCAAATAAAACAATTATATGACTGTTTTCAACAAAAGATTTGTACGTAGACGTACCTAATTAATTTAAGTATTAAATTCTCATTCCATCGATAGCCTTACTATGTATTCACAAGACAAAACATTTGAAAACCATATTTTACTTTACACAGAAATTGTATTTTTTCTTGTATAATAAAAATATCCAAAAATACCTTCCAATACCTTAGATGACGAATAACTCCAACGGTCCGGGCACGTAGCGTGCCTACAGTCAGTACCAAGTCGTGCGCGAAACAGGCCCATTGATGGAAACCTAGCATCGAATGAGATTCCTGTCAGATCGACTGGAATACGTACGTGCTAGACTGAAGGGCTTTTAACGATATATTTATTGGTATATCTTTGTACTTTTTGAGGATAAAAATATTACGTTTTAAAAGAGTGTATATGGAGTTTCTTGCCGGCTCTTCTCCATGAGACCAACGTTTTGGAATCGTGCAAATGGTGTGACGTTTCATAGGAGCCTGCAAAGGCCTATTTGAAATGAAAAAATATGATTAGGTTTGATAAAAATACTTGGTGAATGCTAAAGTTAGATGTGGTGTATAAAAAGTCTATATTTTTCCGTTTGTCTGAAAATTCAATTATCATTTTTATTGTTTAATCTATTTTCTACAATTTCTCATTCAACGATGCACTTGATTTGTAAGTTTTTAACTATGTTCTTACTACAAGGAGACGTCACCAATTTTTTAATTCTGAAGTTAGTATGTGCTCCTTTTAATTCTGAAGGTAGTATGTGCTCAAAAATTTATCCGTTTTCGCTATAGGCTTATGTCCATCCTACTAATTATTATAGCCACAAAAGTTAAAGAAAGCAAAAAATACTGAATGGATTTTGGCAGCGACATAGCTTAAAGAAAAACTTGTAGGCTACTTTTTATTCCGGTGTTTGAATAGGTATATATCCCTCAGGAAGTTTGTGAAACTGAAAACATAAACTAGAATATCGACATTGGTGAGAATTTCCAAACTAGTTCGTGTGTGAAACACGCCATAGATGTCTAACAAACGATCGGACAGACATGATTCATAACTCCTGAAATGGCACGTGCTTTCATGATAAAGACTAGAGATTTATTAACAAGATGGACTAGCGTTAGTGAATACATTAAAAGAACTTTGAGATACTGGGAACTTATTTTTTATTTGCATCGGGCATACCATGGTCATTCAATAACACTTATGACGTATAAAAAATTGTAAAGGTGATTTTATACAAGATTCTTCTAACAAAAAAATATTTTCTTGATGTCTTCCTATTATATTTCTATGCAAATAAATAACATTATGAAATGCTTAAGTTTGTTAATTTATAATTACCAATTTTGAAAATCCTATCCTTCCACCAATAGAAAGCAAAGTATTATTAATCTAATTAGTTCTCTGGGGACGCGAGTAAAATGGAAACAGCTGAGTACTTACTTGATTATGAAATTGATTAAGTAAGCACAAATTCTTAAAACAATTGAATAACACAAAATTAATCTAAATATTTATTTCATAACATTGTTATCAATGACCCAAATAGGCATACATACATATATTAAGCAAAGCTATAATTAGTTTAAATGATGTAATTAATAAGATATCCCTTATCAGTTTTACATGACATCCAAACTTGTTCAAGTTATCTAGCCTCAGGTCATATAACTTGTGTTAATTGATATCAATTAGCTGTAGGTCAAGTGCCAAGGGTTTAGTGATAAGTTCAATCATTAACGAGAGTTCAGTGATAAATATCTGGGTGTTAGGTTAAAGGTCTTTGATTAATGCCGCCATTTTATCATACTGTTTTTTTTTGTGGTATTATTTGTAAATAAAGATGTAATGTACCTATACCTATTTTACATGACAACAAATATACATCATTTGTGAAAATGTTAACAATTTAGCTATAACTGTTACTTTTACAACCTTTTTTATCGTCCCACTGCTGGGCACAGGCCTCCTCTCACACCGAGAAGGATTAGCTATAACGTTTCCTGAGAAAAAGCCTGGTGACAACCGGACAGCTTATTCATAGATATGGAACTCAAGAAACTGTCCAATTAAAGTAATTAAAATGATTTATAAAGATAACATTTTACAGCTATGTTATTATTATTTCTGAAGATGTTATTTTCTAATAAACGCAATAGCTACTTAAGAAAATCAAAACACTCATGCATTCGGCTCTAACAAAAATAACAAGTTAATGATCCAAAAAGATAGCTACCAAGACAATACAATTTTAATCTCTTCTCAACCACAAACAAAAAATATTAAAATAAAAAGTTGTCTATCAGGAAATGATATACATTTGTATGGCATTATATACTTTCTACTTGCAAAGCTATTGAAGAATAATTGAGGTGCTTCAAACTAGATCGCATATAATAACCAGACAGCACACTGCAAAGTTTTAGTCGCCCGATAGTTTGATCCAGCTCTTAATATAGAGGCAGTATGATGAGTCTTAAGACGCACATTACAACGATCAGGAATATGGCTGGTATCAGACCGACTTATTTGATTGGATTAACCTTAAAACTAAACTGTCTGAAATAGGGCCAACTGTCGGCCGACAATTTAGCATGCAGTGTGGATGAATCTTATTGTAAGGTCGTTGGCTTTAAAGCTGTGTTTTTTTTTTCTGATTCGTGTTAGAATGTACAAAATGTATGTATATTATTTACGGTTTTTTTCGAGATATAACATAATTGTAAAATTTATTGAAGAATTTTGATAACAAATGTAAGAAGGCTTGTGATATTATAGGAATGTAAACTTTTCCAAATGTAACATCACTGTTGCTTTAATAAATGGTAGATTCTCCAAATCTCTATTTTAAGTAAAAAAATATATTTTAATATACTAACTCTACAGGTACATACAAAAACCAAAACTAATGAATAACATCATAAGCAAAACAATAACGAACCCTAACTACATAAAACAGAACCTAAATCCCTATGAAAACACAGACTAGAACGATTTAAGCACTATCTCATCTACATACTAAAACTACATCAATGTATTGTCACATATTCGTTCAAAGCTCCAACTAATCTGTTGGACTAATATTTACGTTCAACCATTGGATTGAATTTGATTACTGAGCTATACCTAATACATAATAGTGCCCGGGCTGAATTTTGGCAACGGCGGCTGTTCTCGGACAAAAGGAGATCAGCCAGCTGCGTCAGACATATCAGTGCACAGGCATTTGCGCAGATACAAGTGCACCCACTATTTCCTCACTCTCATAGCCCGATGGGACGGCAATCCGACACGACCGGAGAGACATCATGCGTACGACCGACATTTACGTGCTCTCCGATGCACGGGTGTACCAATCACTAACTTCCAGGCTCCGGGCTGCTTTGATAATGGTTTTTCACACCCACAAGGCGATTTGACAAAAATATTGACTTGTGAATCGAACACTTTACCACGTGCACGTGTGTCACAAATGTTTAAACGGTATCCCATTATCTTTTGAAGCCTGTGGAATTGTCATCTCGTAACTAATATTTTCAATTAACAATTATTTGTGATCATATTAAAATTACTGAACTGTTATGGACAAAAAGTATGGAGATAAGTGGGTTTCCAGAAACTATTATATGCTTTTATCCAGGCATACAAGAGAAACCATGATAATCAGCTAATCTATAACACTGCTAAGGATTACATAGTGTCTACATAGATAGTTCCAACCATTTGAGTAAATACATTATGCATAGATAAGGCTTTAAGCCTCAAACTTGTAAGGATTTGGCTAGGCTTAACGTTATAGTTCATGTTATTGTATCGCCTATATTGTGATGTAAGCTTGCCAAGCTACGTCGTTACTGAAAATAGTTTGTATATCTGTAGCGTCATCTATCTATGCCACAAGTTTGAAAACTAGACTGAAAACCCACAGAAAATAGTACAAAAACTTTGTCAGGACATAATTGGGTATAAACCTAAAACTTACATGGGGATTGTCACACAATTCTTAACAAAAGTTACCAAGTTTCTGAGATTAGTGCGTTCAACCAAAGACACACGAGCTGAACTAATGCCATTTTCAACAAGCGAACGGAAACTAAATCCAATATATTAAAATCACACACTAATCCTTATGATAAATTAAATCAACAAACGAACACTGTTCTCATTAATTGGATTATTATCACTGAAACTAGGGACACAGACCTGAGGATCAGTTTGCTAAAACAATCTGCTAATCAATTCAATTCATAGGTAGCTAAAATCCTATATTCATTGCATGTTGGGTTCGGCTTCCAGTCTAACTGGATTCAGCTGAGTACCAGTGCTTTAAAAGCGACTGCCTATCTTACCTCCTCAACCCAGTTACCCGGGCAACCCGATAGATACTCCTTGGTTAGACTGGCGTCAGAGTTACTGGCTTCTGGCTACCCGTACCACGGATATCCATGGTAAACATTAGTCTATAGACAAAAATTGCATAACAACGTTGCTGAGTAGCTGGACCAAAGGAACTATTTCTTGCACAGGAATAAAAAGAAGTCTATATCTGTATTTTCGACAGCTATATTACAGCCCAGTTTCACCAAAATCCATCCCGTAGATTCTGCGAGAAAGAGGAATAAACATCCATATATATATAAACGCGTTCACAATATAAGGAAGTAACTAAGATATTGTATAATAAACCAAAACACATGAACCTGACCTTGACTCCCAACAACATAGAAGAGTTATACCAAATGACCTTGAATCACCAACTCACAAGAAAGAAAGGTTATTATTCGTACAAATGAATGTTGATAAAAGAAAGTTACCGTTTAAGGACGAGGCGGTAGTAACGTAAGAAACCGGTGCCAAGTGGGCCACGATAAATAAATGCTTTAGTGCCTAAGAGCATGTAACCAACCGGAACCGCCAAGAGTAGAAGTCTTTATTATGTATAAAGTCTGTCAATATAGTATGGCAAGGAAACTAATTTTTGGTGGCTTCTGCAGTTCGTTCAGCATGAGTGAGTGTTAGCTCTTACTGACTAAAACCCACCATATTTCTTCTGGAGCAAAGTCAAAGTCAAATCATTTATTTCATTTAGGCCTTTACAAGCACTTATAAACGTCAAAATTATAACTAAGTTTGATTCTAGTTGCCCATTCCAAAAGTAGCTTCCTATGAAGAGCCCTTTGTGAACTAAGGCTGCGGTAACTTGCGTGAAAAATCCCGCAACATCAACCGATTGTGATAGCTCACTCATAGACTTTTTATCACATCGTTACGCACAAGCCTGACAAACTTGACGTACACGAGTATTAGCGGGCAGTGCTCTCGTGCCTTTTGCAGAGGGATTGGCCTCTCCAGTTAGTTTGATTATCTAAGCACCGACACTAGGAAATATGTGAAGCGAAGGCAGTAGGGCAAGACTCGTTTAGATTCAGTAGTATTATTTTACGGTGTTGCTTTATAAGAATTATTTATATTTGTTGATATATTTCTATAATATCTACATAGGTATGTTCTATAAAAAAATATCCCTTGTAATTAGTCTATAAATCTGTATCCATTATTTTCTTTATGGAAAAAAAACATAGAAAATGTGCAATAAAAACAAAAACAATCATAAAACATACGACAATTTTTATTTTACGAAAAATTTAGTATGAATTTACAGTGTCAGATGGAACACAGTCTAGTACAATGCATGTTATGTGAATTTTAAGCTTCCTGCTACAATTTAGTTATCATTATTTCTAAGAACCAATAGTTATTTTCCCGTGGTTTCACCCGCGTCCCGTAGGAACTACTACCTGTACCAGTATAAAATGTAGCCTATGTTACTTGGAAAGAGTGTAGGTTTCCAATAAGGAAATATTTTTTCAAATCGATTCAGTGGTTTCGGTGCCGTTAGGATATAAACAAACAAGCAAAAAAAAATGTTTTCTCTTTATTATATCAGAATAGATTAAAACAAGATCAATAAACATCCTCATTCATGAATATTCAGCATTTCCACTTTTCCCAAACCTCACTAAATCAACCAAAACACCGATTTCCATGCTGTTCAAAGTTCATCCGGTTTCTCATTAAAAAACTATGCTAATGAACTAAATAACGGCCTACTTAGTCATCTATATACGGAATCGGTTTCATCTGATATTTGAGATAGAGAAAACTTGGAGAAATTTCTTTTGACAACAACTTGAGGAAAGTGATGTGATGATGACTAAAGTAAGCTTCTTAACATGCGTCATTTCAAATTCTGCTAGTTTAAGACTAGTCATCGTTTTTAGTGCTTAAACTAGATTTTACTAACATAGAATTAAATGCTTTGGTATTCTGCCTTTTTAGTTCGCAAATAATTGAGTTCACAGGAAGCATGTGTTCGCGCACAAATTCTGCAAATTCGCGGACATTTTAGACGTAATTGTATGCAAATGGTAAGATTCTGTTTGCTTGAGCAAGTAAAATAGAAGAAACATTTTTATGCATCGCAGTGCCGCATACCGGTGGGATATTGCATTTTGGATCTTAATAAAGTTGGTTCCATACGCCGTATTGCAAGCCATTATTTAAAATACATAATTTAGCAATAAGTATTTTTTGTCATTGTCGGGTCGAGTTACGAAACCGACCTAATTCCTATATGTATTAGTTATGTTATGACAGTGCATTAAAGGCATTTAGCTCGTACTGACGTATATTATTGACAAGCACACTTCCCGTAGCTATTCTCCCTGACATTCTGACATCTTCTTGTGTGGGTTACGTGAGGCTCGCACAATCCTTTTGAACTTGATTGATTTATCCGATCTTGGTCAATATTATAATGGAAAAATTAAATTAATATTCTTCTCTGTTTCAGTATGTCCCAAAACTTATTACAATTGGAAGCAAAATCTTACTTGTATCGCAACGGGTTGGCACACTTTAGATCAAGAACTTTGTTGTTTATTCCTTATAGCGCTTTTTGGCATTCGTTCTGATCTTGCGAATAGGTTGTGCCAAATTACACTCTTTTGCATTTTTGGTAGTTTCACCTTTTATCGTTGTTTTCTTATTTGGGTTAGTGGCATCCTTATCCATATTTGTACATCTTAAGTAAGATAAACATGTCAGATAATTTTTGTAACTGCCTCTATATATTTTACTGTTGAAGTAAAATTACCGCTGATTACTATCAAGCTTAGATATGCATGTTGACGATAGTATACCATGATTCCCACTTACTATCATAAATGTTATGTTTACGTTTGTACACTCAGTAATAAGATATTTACAAACACCATCATTAGAACACTATTATATTACAGTGATGGATATGATGACAGCTGTATACAGTCTAAACTTACAGTAACATAGTTTTCTAATTCCCATCACATGCCATCGATGTATAATTTATTTGCAGCTACGAAATTCATTCGGATGTGACCAAAATGTGAAATGGTTCCGGGGAAAGTGAGAGGCGTGGTCGGAAATATATGTTTTGGAGAAAAGGTTACAAATGGATGATGATTTCGACGCAGAACCATATTGGTTTCAATGTTTGTTTGTTTGTGTGTAAACTATTGAAGTCATCTCACATAATTTAAAAGCTTATTCAAACATGTTATAAGACAAGAGAACGAAGAAAAACAGTTGTGAATGAATACGATAATTTATGAAATACATATTATATAATCATCTAAATACAGTGCAGAATATGGGTACTGTAGAAACTATTTTAAAACCACATCTTTCTACAACTATTTACTCTTTAAATAGGTCAACACATTCTATATTTTCTTACTTAAAAGTAATTATCCACTTTCCAACACTACGAAGTTCAAAATAAAAATCCTTCACGTGTTTTCACTTTGACAATATCCTTTTGACGTATCCATAAAAAATCAATTTGTATCGCGTGGAACAAGAAATATGACCAGTTCGTTATAATCCGTCTCGCAGCGAGTATCTCGTATTAATTATAGGTGTCCGACAGTTCCTAGATAGGGATGCATGGTAGGTCACTGTGTATGTGGGTGAGCACGTTTACATTGTATGCAGGGAAAATTACTGGACTTGGAATAAATGTTGAATGGTAAGTAGATTCAGGAACTGAATGTTATTTAGATGTCTTTTTGTCTTTTAAAAATTAATGTATTAGTGACTTAATTACAGCTGATTCCAAGCTGATGAATAATTATATAGTAGTTTTAGTTCTGTTTTAAGGGAGATGACCGTTTCATTTATTAACACTTTGCGATACACTATTTCTCCTAAAGAAAATGTCTCAATTTAATAAATATCTTATTTCTAACTAAAGAATCATATTAAACCATAAAACACAGAATTCTATCAGGGATTAGCTACAGCTATTTAAATCGTAATAACCTCAGTGACTCTTCATTTATACGGTTGACTCTTTTGATTGGTGCCACAATAACTAGCCATGGCAACATTGACCTACACTTTTATAACAATTATATCATTCTTGGTAGTTCTCAGACGATATAAACGTTCAGTAACCTGCTGACCTGTTGTTAATGAGTTAATTTAATTATTTTTTTCTCACGTAATTAAAAATGCTGTTTTGGGTTAGTAAAGTAATATTTGCATAAAGTACAGTTTTAATTTGAACTTACAGTTGGTTACTCTAGACAAAATTTTGGTTTATCTATGTAAGTGTGTTGTGGTTATAGTAATGTATTGTGTTTGCCTATATGTTTCTTTTGTATGACCCCCATCCAAGACAGTTGCAAGATATTTCTTTATTAATAACCATGTCTTAGTATATTTTTGATTCTTATGACTTCAGAAAAAAGTAAATGAATAAAATAAGATCACAACTGTATTTATTTTTGTTATGGATCCGAACTGAGCCTTTCACAGAGTCAAATCATTTCTGGTTTTGCAATGTCTCAAAACACAAACGATATGATGGATTTCAAATAAAAATATAGTTCTAATATAAGTTATCTTCATCTTCCTAACACGACCAATAACTCAATGGACACAAACTGTCTCCCAGGCCATGTATCGTTCATAGACTACCGGCATAGATTGATCGCGCGCTCGTGGTCAAACGTGGCCGACACATGATATGTGCTCAAGCGTTAAAAGGAACGTATTTCTTTGAGAACTAAAAATACAAGATTACCTAAAGTATCCACTACCTTAAATCGGGGGCTCCCATTCTATCTAACACTTTCCCCGGTTGCCATTTAGGTATATTGTCCTTCAAATTGGCGCAGCTAGACCTCATCCCTATCTCGTATTTTCAGTTACAACGAATATAAACAGTGATGATGTTATTTAACTGGTTTCTAAAGAAATACGCTCCTTATAGAGTTCTACTCCCTTTTTCAGAGAATTCGTCCAAACAGTTCGTACTGCAACAAAACAGGAAAGATACGATGGATTTCAGATAAAAACCATAGTTGTCGGGACATAATGGCTCAATGGAAACCAACAATTTCGCAGGCCATGTATCGTTGATCAATATCGTTCATAGACTACCGGCATAGATTGATCGCGCGCTCGTGGTCAAACGTGGCCGACACATGATATGTGTTCAAGCGTTAAAAGGAACGTGTGCGGTTGACGTTCGGTTAGGCAGCGCGTTTTAGAAGTTTGATATATTGGTGACACGATTTTTGGGAGTGAAGATTTCAGTTTTTTTTTGCGTTGATATCTCTGATTATATACTCAAACGTTACTTAAAGTTCTACTTTAAATTATTTACATTAACCTAATAGACAGCCATGTGTTGCTGGGGAGTTTGTTGCGGTTCTTCTTCTTCCCAGCAAAACACATGGGTAGGAAGTGGTGAAGGGCGGGCGTTTTGGGGGCTGTCTTTTGTTTTTGACGTTCTAAAAGTGATGATTTATCAGCCTAATATGAATAAACGTTTTTGAGTTTGAGTTCGAGTTCTCCGAACGTCCGCATTTTAGATCCGTTCAGACATATATCCGCTAGTCATTTCGTTCTCCATGTATTTATCTAATTACCATAATTATGAGTTTGTAATTGGAGAAAAGCTATATCAAAGCAGAAACATAAATTACGTACGTGTATAATACTTAAATGGTTATTAAATATTAATAACCTTTGAGCTCATTCAATTTATTTGAAAGGACTTCCCGTTTGAATGGCTGATACACATGTGCTTTTCACACAAAATACGGTAATTTGTATATTTTGTAGAAAATTGTAACATATTGTTGATTTGATATTATATTGCACCTTTTTATTTTCTACTCCGTCATCTGTTCACGTTATGTTTGGGAAAATGTTGCAACAAATGTGTTAGTATTGCTTAATGTTTTTTATCTTATTCCTTTTTAAATTAGACGACCTCGATGGCGCAATGGTCACCATGCCGGACTGCCGAACCTGAGGTCCCGGGTTCGATTCCCGGTTCGGTCGACATGTGTGTGATGAGCATGTTTGTTGGCCGTGGTCTGGGTGTTACAATATGTAGTTATCAGTTGTGTTAGCACCCATAACACAAGTTAATTAATAACTTACCATGGGGCTAACCGACCGTGTGTGAAAATGTGTCCAGACATTATTTATTTATTTATTTTATTTTATTTTAATTAAATTCAAGAATTGCTTCTACCAGCGGTTTCACACACGTCCCGTGGGAATTACTTCTCGCAACCGAATAAAAAGTAACCCAACGAGGGAAGCTACTCGCTAAATTGGGTATCGAATAAATACATAATTTTTGAAATCGGATCCCGAGATTAGCACTTTAAATCTATAATATACAGCTACATAACTATACAAACGAACTCATCCAACATAAAATATTAGTATAGATTAAAAAAATAAATAGTTTAAAAAACTAAACACGCTTTTTGTTACGTTTCTTAGCATTGTATTGTCATCAGCACTCGGAGCGTGTGCAAAAATTCTTCCTCATCGAAGGCCGGGAAGTAGGATTAAGATTCCAAGATTTTCTTACATACATTTTTTTTTGATTGTATCTTCTAATTTTATTGTTATTTTTAATGACGTATAATAATTTTAAAAATTAAAAATAAACTTATATATACAACTTAAAACTAATACATAGCATCAAAAAATTGCTCCTCATCGCTGTCACCGGGTAATGTACCCAGAAGGCTGGCAGCATTGCCACGTTGGATGGCAATGCTCAACCTCTGTGCGAAATAAAAGCCAGCCCTTGGGTCACGAGAAGTGTCAACAAGGCGCTTAGAAATTTCCTTTGCAAGCGCGTGAGCACTCGGACCCCACGGCCCGAGAGTTTCAACCCCAAACGGCTCAAACATGTAATTCCCGATAAGGCTACTATATTTGCGCCGTTTGAGGTCCTCTGCTTGTGAAGCGGCGGAGCCGACACAACACGCAGTTCTAGGAAGATGGGATGGCGCAAGAGTGTCGACGCAGGTCGCGTCCCACACTAAAGTCCTACCCATCTTCCACGGAAATAACGACATGCCGTCTGGTCTCTTGCCATCGTCGCGTGCCAAACCATTTGGTTCAAGTACGGCTGGCACGCCGACGGCAACAAGAGCCCGACGGATCACGTCGTTGATATTCGCATGTCGTGGTATGCGGCCCGCACTCCGACTGCACGACAGGCCGTGGTGACCGAGGCTGTTGACAGCTTCCCCGCAGTGGCAGCGGTGAGGAGTGCAGCACGAAGCACCCAGACGCAGGCAGACAGCGAGTCTGAAAGTGGTGTCGTCAAACATGGTGCCTATGTTTGCCGACGGAAATGCGTGAAGCCAAAGACCTGACTCCCATTCACCCACAGCCAGTAGGCGTGCTCGCTCCGCAGAAGTAATTGACGTATCAATGAGATTTTTCCGTATTACTCTGCAGAGCGGCTCATCCCACTGTCTTTGGGAGGATGGGTTGGCGGGTAGATCGGTATTCGGGCATGTGACTTTCCAGGCATTAATAGCCTCCGCCAGGCATGGCACCTCAAAATTGATCAGTGTAATAGGTAGGATTTTCCTGATCAATTTGTCAGTGCCATGGACGGAGGAAATAAATGCCGGTAAACTAATACTGGAAATTTTGCGGACGCCAAGCCCTCCCATACGGATGGGAAGTGTAGCTTGAGACCAAGCTTTGTCGTCCAAGGCCACATTTAAAATTGATGAAAGTGTGTGTCGAATTATTTTATCAATTTGATCCAAAAGGTTGATGTGCTTCCATAAATGAGAAGCACGCAAGATGTAGGTTAATTTGGGGCCAAAGCAGCAGTATCGTAGGATGGTGATGGCTGAATGTATATTAATTTTGAATAACCTTTCCGAAATATCATTGAAATTTTGAATTTTGTTCTCAATAAAATCCGAAAATGACTCTTCTAGTACTGGTGACCCCAGGAGGCAAAGAGAACTTTTGTCTATTATTTTTATGCCATCGGCTACTGCGTTAAAATTTTGGAGTGTCGTCTGTCTGTCGGTTGTGTCAGATATAAATAGTTCGCATTTGGAAATGTTTAGGTCAAGGCCAATGTTATGGAGTTTGTCTCTTAGGAAAATGAAATCATTAAGTACGGTATCTCTGTTGCCTCCCAGGGTCCCATCGTCGAGATACCAGACGTTAAATTCAGAATTTAGTTGCCGAATTATTGGGTTAATTGCCAAACTAAAGATCACAGGCCCGAGGGGATCACCTTGTTGACAGCCAACAGCGGATTCTAATAGGTTGTCCCGATAAAGTAATTTGGTTGGATGTCTATAGCACTGCCAGAGGAAACTAAAAATTTGGGGTATTTCTTTTTTGGCTTCTGCCAGCAAGGTGTCCCTGTTCACCGAGTTGAATGCGTTCTTAATGTCAACCTTCAAGATGACATCTCCGTTCCCATAATTTAGGTAGGTCGACAGGGCGTGTACGGCAGCCTCGCAGCCCCCTTTCGAGCCATAACCTAGCTGCAGGGGCTGAAATTTTTCCGAAACGTCCTCACTATAAAATTTACAGCAGATTTTGGCTGCCATACGACGATAAGTGGTCCCCACGGCAATTGGACGAATACCGCCATCCTTCTTGCGCAAAGCACAGAGGTTTGCTCCATACAAAACGTCTATGACGGTTTCGTCCACCTTGCCGGAGAGCATAAGGTTGGTCAGGGCCGTAAGCTCCTTCAAGAGCGACTCACCTGCTTCCCCGGCGCTTGGGCAGGTGAGATCCTTCAGGTGTTGCGGACTCAAGCCATCGAGGCCGCCTGCGGAGCCGCTCCTGAAGGAGCCTATGGCTGTGACCAGGTGTCGACCTGAAATTGTGAGGGTATGTGCGTCTGAATCAGGAGGGTCGGGAAAAGAGAGGCCATCTGCTGGGGCTGGGTGTTTACTCTCCAGAGCGGAGAGCGTGTCTGGAGAACACGGAGCCACCACATCACTGCTAAAGAGAATTCTAGCAGCCCCCCGAATGTCACCCTCGCCTAGCTTTGATTCCACTAGGCGGGGTATATTAGAAATTCTTTGGGTCGGTAATTTGGTATCGAAATCTTCATGGCCTAAACTTACGCAGTTGTCTTTAATTTGTTTTGTCAAGGACTTTTTGTTTGCCAAATTTTTCTGAACGTGTAAAACTCTATATGGGAAGGTGAGCAATTGCTCCCAAGCACGTTGCGAGTTCTCCCGTGCAGCCAGGCGAACACAGCCTGCCAAGTGTTGAGCAACCAGGGGCCTGGCTCCACGGGGAACCCGCTTTAATACCGGAGTTGAGTTTTTTAATTTAGCTAATTTTTGCCAGAAAGGATCGGTGGTTGGTGTCGGGTTTGTAGCGGTCGCATTAGCCGAGCCTGCACATTGGGATTTGTGGATCTTCCCAATATGCACGCTCAAGCCTCGCTTACCTCTGAAGAAACGAGCTTGGGGGCACAGGGGGCATCTCTCTAGGGCATCCAGTGATCCAGAAGATTGACATGCACTATAATCCATATCATTCCCGCTGCGCATCTGTGTGCTACGGCTCGTTTTATTTCAAGTGAAGCTAATATAAGCGTATTAATAAGGAAGTTATTTTAAAGGAGTATGAACTTGTCTTTCAGAAAAAGTTTATGTATGTATGTAAGAATTTCTCTAGTTCCAGTTAATATGACCTATATAAAAACCTGCTTACCCATTGCTATATGAGAATCTTCTCCCAAAGTTTGTCATTAATAACTGTGTTAATTGCAAAACATATTTACACATAGCTTATGTTTATTTAGGCACCTTCTGTTTACATATCATAGTTTGGGAAGGAAAACTTAATTAGTTGAGGTAACATAGGCGACACGTGTCGAAGGATGTTTGGTTATTTAATTAATTATTATGTTGTGATTAAGTTAATTAAGATATTGAACCAGGAAAACTGATATAATAATATAGAAGTTACTTCTGGTTTTAAGTAGGAACATTTGAAACTAGATATCAGCGAATTCGCTGTTGGAACAACGTTCAAACTTAATGTTTCTTAAGGCATAGGTTTTATAAGTAAGAAAAGTCTGGCAACCCTGGCATCTTACTCTAGAATCTAGAGTAATTTCCTGCAATTTTTTACTTTTGTTTTCTTAAGTGTAAGCGATATCCTAGAAATCCACTCAACTCAAATATTTATTGATTAAAGAGAAAAGAAACGCAGTAGTAAAGTGTACGAATCATTGTCCGAATGCAAATCGACTGATTAAACTTAATCATTCACGGTTCTAGTAAAACAAACGAGGTTTATGAGTTTAATTCTGTTGAACATTTTTTCTACTAAAGAATTACCACTGTCTAACAATCTCCAAAAAGTATGTTTTTGTTGTTAGTCAATTCATCAAATGACTCCTACTGTGGGTGCAGCGAGAGGGAGTGTCAGACTCTTACTGACTAAGACCCACCATGTTCCTTCTTTAGCCCTCTGTATGTCAAACATTTTTATGAATATTCAAAAAACAAAAGACGAAACGCATACACGAGGAAAACCCGCCTCAAAGAAGATGTTCTTAATGAACACAAACACACATAAAAAATCTTGAAATATTGACTTGTTCCTAATACTTGTCCTCAATGCAACCAGTCGGACATCTGACCCCTTTTATACTAATAGTAATACAGCTGATAGTTTCTCTTTCATTACCATATTACCATGAAGATTATTGCATGTCAGTAAATACGATCATAAAGAAGCTAGATCTAATTAAACACGACCATTTGAAATTGAAAGAAATACATTGCCGGTTCTGGTAAGTGATATTGAAGACGCTACAAACAAAAACAGCAATGGTAGTTAAACGTAGCGGAATACTCATGTAAAAGAGCTTAAAATAACAGTCGATTGACTAAGGAATGTCGTTGATGAAAATTATTAGTTTTCATTTAATTTCTCTACGTGAATGGTCGGTATTTTAAAATAGAACTTACCTATAATTATGAAGATAGTAAATGTCAATATTGTGCTTGTTGATTATAATTTTAATAGCTAGAAAATTGATCTTGACATTGACAATAAAAAATAATTAGTTGATATAAAACGATTTCATGCTAAAGTAAATGGTACCACAGAAAAGTGAGGACGATAAAATAATATTAAGTAGTGATTAGATGATGTTAAATAATTTAGAGTCTAAGTAATCTTTGGAAGAGAAAGGACTCAGAAAAATAAGGAAAAGGAAATAACAAATGAATTACAAGAACTATTAAAACGTCTCGTGAAGCATATTAAACATGAAACAGATTAAGCACCAGTGAGCGCAAAAAATACGTAGAAAGTATTAATTGCTTATCACACCGTGCAATTCTGAGCTGACTAAGAGAAAGAGTTATTGCATATTGATGAGATTTTAATTTCATCATCACAGATGTTATCATCTTGTTTATTTAAAAGCACATCATCTTCCTCCAATTTAGTGAATGTGTTTTCAATTACGGATAAGTGTGAATAATAATGTATTTCTTGTATAAAAATTACGTCATCATCACTTTCTTCCATCTTTACTTTTACATTTTATTGCTCATTAGGATCGAATTACATTTCAATAACGGCATTCATTATCGTCTTTGATACATTCAATTTATTGTATGTTGACAAGTCGTCTGTATTGAATTCCATAAATTTATACATGACACCAATAACTTTATCAGTAACACATCCATCTCTTTTATTACATTCTTTATTAACTTTATTTACATCATAAACATCTTCTCAAATTGATTTAACAACGTGGCATTGACACGCTTTATATTTGCTTAACATATCGAGCTAGGGAAAGTTTCTATACGCGGACTTTCTTAACCGATCGGCGATAGGTTTACTTATGAAGCGAAATAAATACAACAAAAAGTGGAATCTTGTTGAAAGCCACCTGTCGTAGGTCATTAACCTTTTAAACAGTCTATGTTGGCACGAGTGGATTTTTGGTGTTTATGGGCTAGAAAACTGGTTGCAAGACCGGTGGTTAAGTATCATAGAGTCATAAACTGGCGGTAATGAAGTTGACCCAGTTCTGGATAAAAATTTTGACCTGCTTATGATAGATAAGGAGGATAATGAAAGTGTTGTTATAAAACAAAGATTGTAAGTTAAGATTGAAACTAAACCTAGAAGCAGTTCCAATAAAATAAAAGTTAAAAGTAGGACCAAAATAAATAACAATACAGTCTAAGATAGAAAGAAAAAAAGGCTACTCACAATAAAGAAACTCCGCAGAAACATGTCGAAACTATCACTTGAAAAATTCCAATCTGGTAAAAGTGAAATTTCGCGAACTGTACTTGACACGTTTGTTTTCACAAAAACCTGTTAATTTGCACTCATGTAGGTTCCACTATAACACAAGCACTAGGTAGTTTTCGGTGCGTGAAGTGTAATCCGTACGAATCGTCACTAGACACTGGGAACACAAAACCTCCCACTCCAGCACCTGGTTAAAACCGTAGATCAATGTTCATATCAGCTTTCGATATCATAAGTCGGTATTTTATTATTATTTTTTATTAATTCGATGCAGAAACGAGTTTCCTGGTCGGGTTTGCGATGGCGAATGGATCTTTCTCGGATGTTGTGTCCCTTTCTTGCGCGTGAGCAGGTGCGCTACCATTGTCTAAGTGAGAGTCGTTCGAGATTTGAAAGTTCTTGATGACATTTGTGAGTTCCGCTCAATTTGATTTGATGATTTTAGTGTATGATATGTTATTTTGTTATTATATTAAGTTATTTGTCATTTTGGCAATTTGTCTTGTTTATAACGAGTGCCGTTCCGCTTTTTGATTTGTTTCTATTTTAATGTTAACTTAGTTTATGAAACGCTGTATGTCTTTCTAATAAGATTTGACAAATAACTCTATGTGAATTTAATGACAGCGCCCTTACCTATATTCAAAATTAGATTATCCTAACTTTTCAATATTCGAATTTTACTATCAAGCATATACAGCATTTTCACTTTTGGAAAAATATAGATAACATTATGGTGCAATATTCAAGTACATATTTGAAATTAAAGACTTCTCTGCGGGTTTGAAGATTTTCATCATCTGTTTTTCCCAACTATTTCGATCAAATTTTTTATACAATTAAAAAAATATTTTTTAGCGAGAGATATTGAGATACAGACTTACTTTTTTGGGCTTTTCGAAGTAGTTACTGCAACCCACAGCGGGAGGAGTCATTTCATGATATAGTTACAAAACGTGGATGAAACCGCGATCGATACTAACTCATTCCTTTGTTTTCGAGTCGAGTTACAATAGTACCACCACTAGGTCGAATCAGGTGAACGCTCTTGACCGATTGACGAACAACTGGTCACCGTGACGACACTAAGAGAAAGCAACAGAAGTCCAAGTCCATTTCATTTGCATAGAATTTATTTACATAGAAATACCAATGTGATTTTTCTCAGAATGTGGATTAAATTAGAGGATTTTTGAAATTGATTTGTTTTTCTACTAGGTACCTACTACCGGACAGACAGGTTGTCTAGAATCTACATTTTATCCTGGTGCAGGAAGTAGGATCCCGGAAATGTAATTAGAACAGTCGGTAGTCTATTTTAAAGCTGAAGGGTAAAGTTGGCTTTCTTTAAATCAGCTGATTTGAAATATTCTTTCGGTTTTACATAGCCCATGTATGAAGGAATTGTAAAGCCTTTTACCTCGTTTTCCAATGACAAATACACGGAAAAAATAGCTATTCGTAATCATAAATTAATACAGATCACTAAACATAGAAGCAATAGAACCTCATCTTTAGGAAGTCAGCTAAATATCATAACATAATTTTGTTTGATTCTTTAGATTTCGTTTAATTCAGTATAAGCAAAGTGTTCGTTAAATGTAAGTCCTGAAACACGATTGTTTGTTAAAAATCTAAACCAAATGTGTGTAAAGTGGAAACTTGACATTAGCAAATTTTCTTATATACTTTGTTAAATAATTAATTGGTCTATAAGCTTTCTTTAAAACAAAATAAATAAATACTCAACTATTTAGCTATGTAAGATGCAAACTAATCGTAGCCTTCTGAATCTCCTCTTACAATAACAATTTCTTTAAACAATAGTTAAATTCACACAATATTACACAAGTTTCGTTAGCTTTCTTGATTTCCTTTCGATTGTGTAAGTAACGCGAAAATTCATCTTCAAGCTAAGTTTCTTTGGAAAGATAAACTTATAAAAATATTTGACAATGACCATTGTTAGAAGTCAAGGAAAGTCAGTAACTTATACAATGTATGTGCATTTGTGGTATTTTAATGATAGCAGAATTTTTTTATTTCATCCTTACTAACATGTGTTTAGTGCGAAAGTAACTCTTTCTGTTTGTTTGTTGTCCTTACACGCCTTAACAACTGAACAGATTTTTATTAAAAGTTGGTACACCGATAGTCAAGAGTCTGAGAAAAGAGTAGTAGCAGTTCCTACGAGACGTGAGTACAACCACGGAGAACAGCTATTTACTACATATGATATGTAGCTATTTACTATGCTTGAAACAAAAACTAAACGTCAACTCCTTACAAGAGATGGATATCTTACTATGTTATTATAATTAAGAAAACTATTTTACTAAAATACATGCTTTACACAACTTTACACTCATTAAAGCCACCATTAATATAATAAGCAATGTATCCATGTCCCTTTAAAATTCCGTGAAGTGAAAATACCGCTCGTAGGCACAATTTCATACAAAACGCTAACCAGTTGCGTGGGTGACAATTTTTCATTCACACCTTATTACATTTTGTTTCTTACTTTCTTTCCTTCATTCACTTTCATTTGTTTGTGTCAATATTATGAAGAAGTGATAATTTTGTTAGATTATACTTTCTTTCAAAGTCAAGAGTATCTAGCAAATATGACAGGTACAAACGTAGAAATTACATTGCGGTCTATGCTTCGACCTTGCAGTCTACCAGTGACCATGGATGCTGTAAAGGATCCGAAACGTCGGGATTAAATAATATTAATATAACCGTGATAAAATCCATAAAAGTAGTTTTATTTAAAAATCTTGTCAGGGCAAATTCCTCCGTGGATCTTAGATATCATTTTGAACATCTTTCAGCAGTCGTTACGGGTAGTCAAAAGCCAGTAAGTCTGATAACTAGACCCCTAGTTGGGTTGCTCAAGTAACTCGGACTTGAGGAGGTCAGATAGGCAGGCGTTCAGAGGCTCATATCTATACCTTTGCCATTCTCTGTAGACATGTTCATTTCTTTCAAAATAACAGTGTAACATAGACACAAATAGCAACCACATATTATAATTAGGTCTTCGACACCACCGTATATGACCGCAAACCGCAAACAAAGATAGCTGTAATACTATATCGGTAGAAACCACAATTGTCAAGGGATTTGGAAGTGGGCTAGGTGACAGGTGACCTAAAGACCGCAGTGGCTATAAATATAAAGAAACTATTCGTTTTGTACGATGGTAACTTTGTAGGTTTACTTCTGGGTACACACATAATAATATTAACCAGTAAGTCTGTCACCAGTCTTACAAAGGGGTATTGGGTTGCCCGGGTATATGGGTTGAGGAGGTCAGATAGGCAGTCGCTCCTTGTAATACACTGGTACTCATGCATCCGGTTAGATTGAAGCGGATTGAAATGCTCGGGAGATGATTATGTATGAAAACTGACACACTTGTGTGTTATGAGGAATTGGTCGAATTGTCCAAATCCGAAAGAATCACAAAAATGATAAAGATATTCGGATAAGATCATCACATTCGACACACCTACAATGAGTATTATTAATGATTTCTTCAACGAGTTTGACGCGTTCGGCTCGCAAAAGTAACTGAACTCCTCAACCCAGTTACTCGAGCATCATCCCATATACGACTAAAGACAGTCAAATGTTAAACCTAATTTTACGCACCATCCAAAATACGGAAAAGCTAGTTATGTCACGGTCACCCATCCACTGATCAACCGCGCCAAGGGTTGCTTAACCTTTGATCAAACGACTCGTGTGACTATATTTTTTAGTTATAAGCTTCTTTGACACAGTTTTCATCACCAAATTGAAGACAAAAATATACAAGAAATAAGAACCGGTTTCACAAGAATTTGGTGAGTAAGAAAGTAAATCTTATTAGTGTCCGAGAAAGCTATTGTTGTACAATGACGGTGCGTGTGCGAATGTCGGACTTGCCACACAGATGGTAATAAACTTGCGTTTAATTTTATTGATGATTTATTGGAAGTCAGCTAAAAATATTGCTTAAGTATTTATTTTTGTTTCAAAAAGTACGTTTATTATATATTTTTAAATAGAAAGAAAGACAGCTTTCCGCAACAACATTAAAATCACAAATGACTTTACTTTCTTTTTTTGAAAAAGACATTCAAAACTTCAAATCATTTAAATCTTGCTCCCTAAACATGGCAAACTTTACATTAATTATGTACCGTTATAATTTTACAAACCTTATGGTAAGATATGGTCAATGCTCCTTTCGTTAAATGTTGTAAGATCCACATGTATGTACCCATATTCGCAAAAATAAATAAGTTTTAAGTTTAGAGTTTCGAGTACTAAGTAAATAGTTGTTCTCCGAGGTTGTACCAGTCTCTAGAGAAAACTACTTCCTGTACCCGGATAAAAATACTAAGGTACTTACCTGTTTCAATAGTCTTGGCGTGTTACCATATGCCCACCTAAAGATAAATTCGAAGCAATACCTGATTTCATACGTCTACTAAATAAAGATTGCTCAAATATCTGTCTAGCAACACCGAGAAATCAAACAAAACGAAAGTACCCTTTAATATTTATACCCCAACAAATGATTGTTCTCACTAAAACAAAATTATCGCGACCTTTCGCCCTTAAACGGGTTTTGTTTTTAATCTCCAGCCTTTAATTAATTAATAGTTTTGAATTCAATTAAGGCGTTTGTTGACAAAACTCGGAATTGGTTTTCGAAAACAATACTAGGGGTCGAGGTACAATGCGTCTTTTGAAAAATGTTGAAGTTCTGTTAAAAATATCGGCAAGCTATTTTCTGATGGAAGAATGGAGAAAAATATTGCTTTTTTCAGTGAATGGGTGAGAAATGAGGTTGAGGAATGGTAACTTGAATTAATATCTTGGGTTTTTAGATTTTTTAATAGGTTCTTGGTTAGCCGCTGCGTAGATTGCTTCTTATAAATAAAATAACAAAAAAATATCAATATATTTTAATGTTATGGAGTTCATTAAATAATTCTACGCTATTTCTTCAGTTATAATTATAAAACAATCTTGATTGACTGTCTTTTTAGTCATGTTACGAATGTTTTTATAGCAAAAGCATAAATGGCTAAATAATAATATTATGAAGCGTAAGAAGTTTATTTGTACATGCTAATTCCATGAACATCTTAATTTCCTTTTATACGGTTCTGTGATGTTTGTCCCAAATGATGCACGAATACCGCTGGTGGAAGCTAGTAGATTATATCATCGTCATCATCATCATCAGCCTATCGCAGTCCACTGCTGGACATAGGCCCCTCCAAGTGCACGCCACTGAGATCGATTTGTAGATTATATGTTTTTCTTTATTCCGCAAACACTTTCTGGCTCGCTAGATATCTGTGCCAGTGGACTTCGAATTAACATTTATATTAAATGACATCGGTCAAGGAACGATATCAACTCGTATTATATTAGATAGATATTGTAATAATATCTGGCTTTTATTAACACAAAGGAAAAGCAATAATTTTTCGACATTATTGTATTGTCATCGGGTTATGAGAGTGAAGGAATGGTGAGTGCACCTGTGTCTGCGCAAATGCTTGTGCACTATAATATGTCGTGCGCAGCTGGCTGATCTCCTCATATGAGAACAGCGGCCGTGGCCGACAATCGACTAGGACACTATTATTCTATTCTATTTAAATCAACAAAACAAAACAGCATCGACGGTAATTTATTTCTCGACGGCTAGCTTTAGGAAAGCAAAATTATTTAGCGCGAATTGTTCTACTTCTAGTATTTTTTGCTAAATAACTATAATTTTGGACGTTAAGGATTCCACTTTAAGTTCCAAATAAAACTTTCTCGGGAATCCCAAACACTAGGTACCAGACTGACTGGTTTGTAACTTTCTCTTCTCGAAACGAATGCAGTTATTATCTGTATCCTACTTATTTTTGGTACGTTATTTAAGATCCTTATTGAACAAGGTTCTTTAGTTTTGTTCTTGGATAAGAGTTTTTAAAGATAAAAAATAAATAATACCAATTATTCAGGTACGTTATCCCATAGGAAGTATTGAAGCGAGGGTGTAAAAGTGCTTGAATAAAAATAATTTTTCATATTTTAATTCTGGCACATACATAGTTTAAAGTATATAGGAGAAAGGATTTAAAAGGAACAGTTAGTTAGGTTAAGTTAAAAGATAACAAAACAATTATTATAAGCAAGAAGAATTGCAAAGCAAAAGTGGCAGTGGGCAGGACACATAGCTTGTAGAACGGATGGCCGGTGGAGCAGAAAACTTCTCGAGTCACGACCTGGAAGACGCAGCGTGGGTAGGCCCCTCCACTATATGGACGGACAATCTGGCCAAGGTCGCCGGGAAACAGTGGATGCGGGTTGCTGAAGATCGAGCAACGTGGCGAACCTAGATACCTTTGCCCAGCAGTGGACGTCTTTCAGCTATATTGGCAAGAGCCCCTTTGTTACAGCCTTTTTATCGACCCACTGCTGGGCAGCGGCCTCCTCTCTCACGGAGAAGGATTGAGCATTAATCACCACGCTTGTTCAATGCGGGTTGGTGATTTCAGACTAAATAGTCCAGGTTTCCTAAAGATGTTTTAGTCTAGGCCACCAGAACTTTTTTTTAATAAATAAAAAAATAATATTGGAGAAATTTTGGCATCCGATGCCAATAATTTTCAAACAGAAAAGAATTTTCATGAAAATTAAATTCCACCTCGGTTTGAAATATTTATGCTCCACTTAAACTGAAGAGTTTTCACGGAATTTTCCAATATTGCATCACTATCGTTCAATTACTCATTCATTCTTTAGTGAATGAACAGAGAATGGAATAAGGAAAGATGAGCGGAGATGCTGTAATGCAGGTAGGTCAGGCGCCTTCTTCTAGGTCAATACAAACGGTGAGAATGACCAAATAGATCAGTTACGAGTTACGAGGCGTTCGAGGCGTTTTGAGATGTTCGTCAAGGATTTTTGCTTTTTTTGAATATGGTTGTGTTCAAATTATAAGAGAGTAACGTTCCTTGTCCTCTGAACACCCGCGTATTGGCGCGCTACTTTCTTAGGAGAGTTTTCATTATGGCACCTCCGCTAGTCATTTTGTTCTCCTTGTAAATGAACGATTTGTATCCATCAGAAGAACGATAAGATTTCCGAGCGATTTGCGTGAATTCCGTAATAGACTTTGATTAATATATTATTTGTATTGAATTAATTTGTTTGTACAATCGTTTCACTTAGGTATGGTTATTTATTAATGCTATTTATTTCTAAGGGGCGAGATTAATTGTTTTTTATGACTATAATAAATGCAGAAGGGTGGTTCTTTGTTATTGTCTTTTTAATTTATAAATGAGCTATCTTCCACCCCTCGCTTATCTCGCAGTTGTGCATACCAAACTACGAAATAATTATCAGGAATTACTGGGCCAAAATATACATCTGTGTTAGATGGGCCATTTATCTAAAAAGGCTATGAGTTATATTTTATCCGGGTGCACGAAGTGGTTTCCTAGACACACGGGTGAAACCGCCAGGAAGCTGTGTTTTGTTTTGCTGACTTATTCAACACACCAGAACAGTCGGTAATAATTATAATACTGACATGATGTACATAAAAATACCTGGCCATACCAGGATAAAAGGGAAATTGTATGTAAATATATTATTTTCACTTTCATTTCATAATCTATACTGTTATGGGATCGTAAAACGGTCGTGACCTGTTTCTTAATGTCTTTGAAATCGGTTTCACTTTCACACACTGATACTAAACTATTGCTGATTACAATACTACAACTTTATTTTTACAGTCACTACCCCCACTGTTCAATCGAATTTCAATCTTAACACTTTGCAATAAGAGCTAAACGATCACTTTCTTAGTTCCAATTTTAAACTTGTCGTAGTGGACGCTACACAAATTAATTGATGACTTGCGAAAGTTGTGACTCAAATTGTTTACTCTTTATTGTAATGACATAAGGTTAATTTTGGCTTGACGTACTAAAAATTAATTGTAGATAAAACTTTGTGACTACTAGTTGTATGAGGTGATGTCAGTCTATAAGCCTCCTGTGCAAAAAAAGAAAATAAACAATAGCTTTCTCCAGACATGGCTTTGGTTGACGTATGTGACAGATGTCACGTCTGTCAAAATGGCGGATAGGCAAATGGACTTTGTTCATACAGCCAAAGAAAACAATAGAAAAAAAATAAAGGATACTTGGTGATAATTTTTATACGCATTTGCGTAGACCGTATTAAAATAAAAATTATAGTAATTAAAAAAATTGCACTATCTAGCACTATACATTATTATATCACTGGTATTTACCAGTGACTTAAGTTTCCGTTAATCTTAAGAAGACTCACATTTGCTAATATTTTTGAGGTATACTCATCTCTATATGCTAGCCCTTACTTCAAAAGGTCAGACACGAGTCCGAAATGTTTCAATTTTTAGGCTCTAAAATAGACTTTGACCCTTGACAGAAATGACTGACATTTACATAGGGGTAATCTGATTGCAAACCTTCCCTGTAATGTGGGAGTACTTTTATGAATACTGTCGTTGGATAACCCATATACTACCCGTGCCAATAAAGAATGGGATTAGAAATGGCGGCGCATCTATTCACTTCTCGCTCGCACATTATTTCCGTCTATACTCACACTCTTTGGTACCGACTGACAAAAAAATAACGACTTTGATTATGCGTTCCCCCCCTTTAGTGATATTGATACGGTAATTGCCGGCACCAGCAAGATGTGAAATTTTACTGGAAATAAACTAAATTATAATATTTATTACATCCTTTTATTTCAAAACTAGCCTTTGCCCACGTGAATGTTGCGCATGCGTAGAAAGTCGAAGAAGAATAAAAAGTAGCATATATGTAGTAGTAAATTAGCCTAAGCCCAAGGAAGGCCTTGGGATTCAAGCTATCTCCATACCAAATTTCATCAAAATCGGTTCAGTGGTTTAGCCGTGAAAGCATAACAGACAGACAGAGAGACAGAGTTACTTACACATTTATAATATTAGTATGGATATTTAAGATTATTTAAAGTTATGAAGCGAAAATAGTTTATATCCAACCTTACCCTCTCCGCGATTCAGGTAATGGTTTTGTTGACAATTTGTGTACCTACGTAATGTAGTCTCAAAACGATCACAAATTTAACTAACATAAGCTTTATTTTAATTCATGAAATAACGAAACACTTTCAACGGTAACGATATTTTTTAACGTTATTCAGTTATTAGTTTTTATTGTTATTGCATTGTTATGCTGACGCTCCCAGCTCAATGAGCCGCCATTTCTAATCCCATTCTTTATCGGCACGGGTTGTAGGTACTTATAATAAGTTTCCAATTTTTCCACCCGCGTTGTAAGGGACCTATTTTAAAGTAGCCTTAAAACTATCTTCAGGGTCTCATTACTATACTCAAATGGCTTCAAAATGAATCAAACTTCATTGTAATCGGTATTAAAAATCGGTATCAGAAACAAAACAGTGGTATAAAACAACATGGACTTATAGAGAGACTATAAGCTACTTTTTATCCGAGTGCATAAAGTTCTAAGTTTACTTATACCAATGGCTGATAAAAAGGTGAAGGAAAACATCTTGAGGAAACCTGGACTATAAAGTCTGAAATCACCAACCCGCATTGAGCAAGCGTGGTGATTAATGCTCAATCCTTCTCCATGTGAGAGGAGGCCTGTGCCCAGCAGTGGGACGATAAAAAGGCTGTACTGTACTGTAACTGCATAAAGTTCTAAGGGTTGAAAAGGAAATTAGAAGTAAGTAGGTAAACTTTAGCAATTTTTGGTCATATCATTGTACGACTATTTATCTATCTATCTCGATCCGAACTCGACTGGATTCTATCTATCTTTGTAACTGACCTATTTGAAGAATTCGAGTCAGACTGCGATTGAGACAAATGTATCGATTTCATTATTTATAGTTTATCTCTTTTCTAGAAATCTATTCTAGTGGACATTGTCTTTTCTGTAGAATTGGACGGATAAATAAATAATGTTTGGAGTATTTTAGTAGTCTATACACAGTAATGTTTTATCCCTAATAGTAGTAACAGTTGCACAAGTCGATCGATTTATATTTATATAGCGGTCTTGTCATGAATGTAACAAAGTACTGATTAATATAGGATAGGTTAGAATATTTTTTACTATTTTAGGGAAAATCTATTAAACAGATTTTCTTGAAACTGTACAGCAAGTTAAGATTCAGAATAATCTACCTATTGGCACAGATTACTAAATAGTTACTGCGTAGGTAATTGTTGGCTTCTTTATCCAAATGCGGGAAGTGGTTTCGTAGGACGAGGATAAGATTATGCCAAAAGTTCATAAGTTCTGTGTGGCTTAAAAAAAGAGATAAAAGCATTAACATTTCCAGTATTCATAAAATCTTATGCAAAATAAAATCATCTGAAAAACTTTTTAGGGATTTTTTTAATTGTAACAATTAATACGCAATTTTCTTAAGTATAGCCATTTGAAAGTTATTACGATATAACTTTTAATAACAAAATCCATTAGGCCAATAAAATAAGGACATTTTGATTTAAGTTTCAAAATCTTGACCAAAGTTTACTAGAATGAAAGTTTGTGAGTGAGCAAAAAAAATGGAGACTAGGGTGTGGCTTTTTATTTTTTTTATTGTTTAGATGAAAATATTACTATTAGATTGGTACAAGAGGTAAACATTCGAAAATATTTATGTATGGTTGTTTGTTCCTTTTTCAATGAAAACAGGAAGAATTTTGATAAAACTTTTCAGCAATATAGCTTATAGCTTATAGCAGCAAAATAAAATCATCTGAAAAACTTTTTAGGGATATTTTTAATTGTAACAATTAATACGCAGTTTTCTTAAGTATAGCCATTTGAAAGTTATTACGATATAACTTTTAATAACAAAATCCATTAGGCCAATAAAACAAGAACATTTTGATTTAACTTTCAAAATCTCGACCAAAGTTTACTAGAATGAAAGTTTGTGAGTGAGCAAAAAAAATGGGGACTAAGGTATGGCTTTTTATTTTATTTATTGTTTAGATGAAAATATTACTATTAGATTGGTACAAGAGGTAAACATGCGAAAATATTTATGTACGGATGTTTGTTCCTTTTTCAATGAAAACAGGAAGAATTTTGATAAAACTTTTCAGCAATATCCTAACTAATATTATAAATGTGAAAGTAACTCTGTCTGTCTGTCTGTCTTTTCTTCACGCCTAAACTACTGAACCGATTTGTGTGAAATTTGGTACAGACATAGTTTGGGACTTGAGAAAGGACATAGGGTAGTTTTTATTACAAAAAAAATAAAAATAAAATTTATTCCGGATATATAGCGCCATCTATTGGTCAAACCAAAAATCTGCCGGGTGCCACTATTCCACGCGAACGAAGTCGCGGGCAAAAGCTAGTAGCTTATATATCAGAATAATATAAAGGCTACTTTATATCTATGTAGATATGTGTTCCCAAAGTAGTTCCTTTATATCGCGGGTGAAACTACGGGCAGGAGCTAGTGTATATATCAGTGGTTCCCAAACTTATTTTGTCTAATGCCCACTTTGAGAATAAATATTTTTTTAACGCCCCCATTTTTTAGGGTTCCGTACCCTGGTACCCAACGGGTAAACCGGGATCCTATTGTTTTCGCTCCTCTGTCCGTCGGTCTGTCACCAGGCGATATCTCATGAACCGTGATAGTTAGAGAGTTGAAATTTCACAGATGATGTATTCAGTGCCGGTTTTAACTCTACCAGCGAATTTTTTTTTAATAGTTAACAAGTCAAAGCAAAAATTTCGTAAAATGTAGCCCAATCGTACATAAGTTATTGCTGGTTGGTGAATGCAAAAACATGAGAACATAGGTTCTGATTGCGCGAGCGAAGCGAGCGTGAAATTTTTCGTTATATTTTAGAACTCAAAACAAAAATTAATTAAAATGTAGCCCAAACGTACACAACTCTTTGTTGGTGTTGGCGCCTATGTATTAAAATTTTGGGACTTAAAGTAGTACCGTAAATAAGAAAGTTCATATGGGAACTAGAAGTTACTTTTTTATTAATAAGGACTAGGACTTAAAAACGACGCTACCTTTTTGCTAGGGTAGACATTTTTTTTTTTTAATAAAAACAATTGTAAAGTGAAGCAAACCCGAAAATGTTTGAGTTTTGGATCACTAAAAGTCCTTAATATATATAATAAAAGGCAACTGTGAAATGAGGAAGCCGCGAGCGAAGGGAGCGCGATTTTTTTTGAGTAATAAGACATTAAAAGTAGCTATGTGATAAAAAAATCAAGTGTAAAGTAAAGTAAGTAAAGAAACCGCGAGCAAAGCGAGCGAGAAAATTTTTAAGTTTTGGGACATAAAAGTAGTGTTTGTTCGAGAATTTCTCAAATTTAACGCGGAATTAAACACAAATTAAAAGAAACCCTGACTGGATTGATAGTCAGCTGTATGTGTTTGTTTCTTCGGCGCTCCAACTTTCCGAGTTTGAGCAATATTTTAACTCATATGAGTTGATGTTAACAAGTTGTTGTTGAAAGTAAATAAAATTAAAAATGACCCACCAGGCCTCTACACAGCGCCCCCATTTTCTTTCTGGGTCTCTTACCGCCCCCCTTGAGACCTGGAGCGCCCACAAGGGGGCGTTATCGCCCACTTTGGGAAACACTGGTATATATTATAGTGTTTCTTTGAACGATAAGTCAAGATTATTCGATTATTGTACGTAATTAATTTAATTAATTAGTACCATAAATAAGAAAAAAAAAACTTAAAAAGACACAGACGGTCTTCAAGTCCAGTTTCAAGAGCAAAACTTCGAAACATTTAAATTAAAATGTATCGTCTAGCAAAAGTTTTAAAGACTACATTTCTTCTGAAAGTTGACCACTCCACTCAGAAGTTTGCAGACTACTTTATTCAGAAGTTAGACGGCAAAGCATTGGGAGTCTAATGATGATGTGGTTCTTGAAGTTTGGTGATTTTGGAATAATGTGAGATGTCCATTTGAAATAGAAGAAAAAAACTTCTAAAATAATTGAAAAAGAGATTTATTTTAGCTAAATTGGATATGACAATGGAGTTTCTTGCAAGTTCTTCTCCATAGGAAGCTACTTTTGAAATGGGCAACAAGAATCAAACGTATTCTATATTTTTGTCGTTCATAAGTGCCTGCACCTAAATGCCTAAATGAAATAAAAATTATTTGACTTTCACTTTTGGACTTTGTCATTATTATGAAAATTTTACTTAAAATGTCAGAAACTCATTTTGAGCAATCATGACGACTAACCCTCAATCCTTCCCTGCATATGGAGACATACCATACTTTTCTTTTAAGTGTTAATTTACTATTCAAATAATCACCAGAACATTTGAATTGACTCAACTAAAACCACATTTTCAAAAAAACTCAAAAGAAAATTCTCACGAACCACATTTTGACCAATTTCAAAAGAACTAGCTTCATTAGTTTCATTGAAAGCAGTGACGCAATCAAGCCATTTCTGAGGTCTACAGTTTGAATAAAAACGTACATACAATCCGGCTAGCGCAATTTTCTGGAACATTTTCCCTGAAATAACCGCGTTCTCTCGCAAACCGTCAGTTTATTTAAACTGAAAGAGCATCCGTTTTCACGTGGAGCTACGAAAGAGGTTTGTTGTTGGATTTCTTTTGGATGACGTTTTTAAGTGTATTTTTAGGAAATGAGGAAGTTCTGTGTTCTGTGTGAAGTGACACTCACACATAATATTATTTGATTTATAACATGTTTGGACTTTAAAAGAGACTATGACCCTTGAGTTTGTTTCAGCGTTTCTCCTCAGGGATCAGTCAGTTAGGAAATGCCGACCTCAGCGTTCTTAAAATGACTTGTAAAAGTGATGTAATGTCCAACTTGCAAAATAAACGATTTCATTTCATTTCTAATTTATATTTTTGGAAAGAAAATGATGTTAGTAAACCTCCACGTCGCTTTCTACTTATTTTTTTATTTTTATTTATTTACATACATTTACCATTACAGGCTACTTACTCCGATTAGGTAGGTATATAATATAGCTTAACAAATCGTTTGTTTGTGCGCACTGATCTAAGTATCTAAATCTTAATAGAAAAGATCATTTCAGTTTTAGGTTTCCCTCATAAAGTAGAAAAATATCCACTCGGTAGGAAGGTAAACCTACAGCCAGCTGCTAGTTTCAAAATGAAGAGAAAAAATTAAGGATTAAGTTATTGTGAATTATGTTCACAATGTTATAAAATCAAAACATTTGTGTATTTTATAAGCAATGCTGTGAGGTAACTAAAATCAAATAATAGGATGCTAGATCTAGAATACTACTCATCAGAAAATAATCAAAAAGTACCCACTCCATAAGTTTTTCAGCTCACTGTAAAACCGCTGAAATACCTCGGCTGGTTAGAAAAAGCCAATCCGTTATCTGTCCGCTTTTTGCTCTTATCGTTCAATGTTGGTACACCATTATTTTTATTGCAGTCTAGAGCTTTCCAAATGTTCGACAGTGATATGTCGAACAAACGTACCTACTGAGAAGTTTATTTCTGATTTAGAAGAAGATGTAATACACATATTTGTAGCAATTCTTTTGATTGTATATTGTGCAACATTTTAAAATAACAGGTTAATAATTTGGAGCTAAAATTGATAACTGAGTGATGAGACTATTTCTAACTAGCGGATTTACCCGTTTGGTTTTTCAAATGGGTACGTTCAGCGTGTAGGTACCTATACCTATGTACGAGTGACAAACAATTGACATTCTGGTGGGCGGTGACGAGGAGGCTTTTGTTGCTACATATTTTTTTAATTAATTTAATGTTAGATAATAAGTGTATATAATATGTACTATACATATACTGTCTATACTGTATGATAGTTTTCTATCAATTCTTTTACTGTCAACTTTCTGTTCAAAAATAATGGAATAATGGTCGTGGTGGCCTAGTGGGTAAAGGACCAACCTCAAGTATGAGGGCGCGGGTTCGATCCCACGTCAGGCAAGTACCAATGCAACTTTTCTAAGTTTGTATGTACTTTCTAAGTATATCTTAGACACCAATGACTGTGTTTCGGATGGCACGTTAAACTGTAGGTCCCGGCTGTCATTGAACATCCTTGGCAGTCGTTACGGGTAGTCAGAAGCCAGTAAGTCTGACACCAGCCTAACCAAGGGGTATCGGGTTGCCCGGGTAACCGGGTTGAGGAGGTCAGATAGGCAGTAGCTTCTTGTAAAGCACTGGTACTCAGCTGAATCCGGTTAGACTGGAAGCCGACCCCAACATAGTTGGAAAAAAGGCTCGGAGAATGATTTCTGTTCAAAAATAAACTACGTCACATATTTTATGCTGCATGGAATGTGTACAAACTTAATTAACGTATAAAAATCCTCAAATTCCTCTAGTGTGAAAGGGGTTTAAAGCATTTAAGACTTTTATTTAACAATTAATTGATTCTTCACAACATCGCGATTTTTATACTTTAAAAAGCAATCCTTTTTGACTTCACCTTCATTACCTGAAAATATTTAAAAAATACTAGTTCTTGAGTTGACTGATGCACAGACAACCAACTTTATTTTATAATGCTGTAGTGCTATACCTACCTACATACATACAAAAATCTAATAATACACAACAAAGTCACGGCCGCTTAGCGTCAGTATGTTTGTCCGTGTATTATCTGGTCCACTGGTCCGAGCTATATGAATATACAGGTTAACAAAATAAGTTAAAACGACTTCGAAGAATGTTTGGTACAAGTGTATCGAATACTCGTGGAAAACAATTTTACTATAACTTTGATTTTAAGTAGGTACTGAAACATCATTTAAAAATAGGTATAAATATCCGAAATAAACACCTGTGTGGAAAGTCGGTTTATGTGTATTTTTTGTGAAGCACAAAAACACGTCCAAAAGAAATAATATCTTTACCAGAATTAACTATAGCTTAAGAAAATGTAAATAAACGTGGCTTTCTGTTGGTAAGCGAATTGGTCTGTCCTTGCAGCTTCTCAAACACACAAACTTTACCTGCTTACTATTAGAGTAGTTATCAATAGTCACAATAGCACAAGACATGTATCGATAAATCGTGCGTTTATCTAAACCAAGGCGCATCACTCGCTATCATCCTAACCTTTTTCCGAACTATGTTGGAACCCGCAAAATACCCATTGATTTTATGCACGTCATTAGGTATAATTTTATCCGATCTAATATAATGCATGTAAAAATATAAATTGGATACGTGTAATGATGGGCTTCAATATATCGATAAAAATAATTAAAAGTCAGGGACCAATTTCAATTTAAACTGATGTTCAAACCGTTTTTACAAGATTTCAAATAAAACTCAATTTTTAAAATTACTCTGTCACTTCAGACTTTAATAAGAGCAGCTGTAACTCTTAATAAAAAGACGAAATCCCTTTTTACCTAAAAATTGGAAAATCAAAGGTTTTATTTGCCTCAATTCATTTAGTTTTCGATTATACATTTTCATTATTTGAATCGATATTAAGTCTTTAAGAGAAAGCGCTAGAAATAAACACCTAGGTATATACCTTAAAATATACCTTTTCGAGTGATTGAATTTATTTCAAATTGAGTGTCTTGAAGTCGCTTTAATATTAAAATTGACATTTAAATAAAGAAAAGACTACGAATAAGTGTGATGAGAACTAAAATGACGGAAGTAAAAAGTAGGGATAATGTTAGGCAGATAATAATGCTTTTGACTTTATGGAATACACTTATCAGCACTTTCTGGCTTTCTACCATGAAAATATTTCACTCCAATTATTATATTATCTATAACATTATAAACAATCGCCATATCAAATAATGCATTTTACGCATTAAACAAGGCCTGTGTGTTATATAAATAATTTAATGATCAACTAAAATGTTATTTGTACTGGGTTCTCTACAAAAAAGATAAATATTAATTTGTAAAGTTGTACATAGATAATATTAAAATCGGATACAGAGATTATTAGGGATAGCTTCAGTAAGGTAAATGATATGATATTGATCAATCTTTCTCATGAAAGACAGGTATGTCACTTTAATTAGACTTTATATAGTTTAAAGAGTATATAAATACTTTGTGAGGGTTTTTCACAATAATAACGGAACCCTAAACTAAATAACATTTGACAAGCTTCCTTAACCAATACCATCAAGTAATTGATTTACTATAAAATAGGTGGAAGGGTAAAGATTTATGTTTAATTTAGAATATTATTGTTTGCTCCATTTGAAATGGAGACTGCTTTAGCCATATCTTTTATTTCCAAGTGCTTAGTATTAATATCATTTACTTTTATTGATTCCACAGGTAAGATTTTAAGCCTTTAAGTCTTACCTAATGCAGCTGATCTCTTTCCGGTCGTGTCGGATTGCCGTCCCATCGGGCTATGAGAGTGAAGGAACAGTGAGTGCACCTGTGGCTGCGCAAATGCTCGTGCACTATAATATGTCCTGGCTCATCTCCTTAAATGAGAACAGCCGTCGTGACTGCTTATCTGAATTCCTCAAATCAGTCACCCGGACTATCCGAAACTCCTTGGTAAGATTGGCTGTCAGCCTTTCTAGATTCTCACTCACACCGATAACCACTTCCAAAGACGTCCAAATATTATTCAGGACCCAAAAAACGCGCCTTCCAAAAGATGATGCTGATGAGGTGATTCATAGTTTTATTAATATTCTCAAATACAGTTTTTTTATGTTTTATTAAAGGCAGTGAGAAGTTCGGATGTGACTACACATACAGTAGTATCGCAGGAGGCTGGTTCAAGTATCAAAAAATACCAGCCACCTGGTACGATGCTCGCCTTAGATGTTCTCTTGAAGGTAAGTCTATGTTTTCAACTGTACCTCATCATCAGCCTTTTTATCGTCCCACTCTTGGCACAGGCCTCCTCTCACACAGCGAAGGTCAATCCTTCTCTAATTAATCGTTAATCACCACGCTTAGCGCTGGCTCAAACGCGTGCTAATAATGTATCGAAAGATAAATTTTATTCAGGTTTTCGTTATTTTATTGTTTTATTGAAAATCTAGAATTCACCCCAAAACTAGGTAGAGAGATGTAGTTTGAAAAGACAAGAAGGAGTGCTAGAGTCGAAGACAGAGAAAAGTGCAGAGCAAATCCGGAAAATTGGCCCCACCACCATTTAATAAACTTAGCAGGAAAGAAAGACAGGTATTTTATTGTTCTTAATTAACAATATTTGTGCTGCAGGTGCCATATTAGCCTCTCCATCTACACGTTACAAGTTAGTTGTAATGTCTAAACTGATAAACAATATTCTGGATGAAGCTGATGACTTTGAATTGGAAGTCTTCATTGGGATTAGTGCCACGTTCGCCAAAGGAGATTTTGCGTCAATTGAAGGTAAGTAAGTTTATTTATTCATTTATTTTTTCTCATTTCAGTGGAGTAAAAGAGAGAGAGAACCAGTGGTTTTCTGCGGTTTTATCTGCATCAGATGAAATATTATATTTACCCAGACAACCTATGTCACATGAAGATAGCGTAAATTCCCAATAGGAACTTTTCAAATCGATTCAGTAGCTTCGGGAGCTCTTTAAAAACAAACAAAAAAATATTCCTTTTTATTAAATCACTAGCTTTTGCCCGCAACTTCGTTCGCGTGGAATAGTGACTACCAGCAGATTTTTGATTTGACCAATAGATGGCGCTATATGTCCGGAATAATTTTTTTTTTTTTTTTTTTGTAATAAAAACTATCCTATGTCCTTTCTCAAGTTTCAAACTATGTCTGTACCAAATTTCACACAAATCGGTTCAGTAGTTTAGGCGTGAAGAAAAGACAGACAGACAGACAGACAGAGTTACTTTCGCATTTATAATATTAGTTTGGACTATAACTTGGAGATCTGGACGCTAGTAGCTCTTGCTCTACAACCAAAGTCAGATCTGCGAATATTTTATTCATAGTCTATACATGTAAATTTATAAAAATGTTATGCCACTTTTTAGAACCACGCAACTAGCTTGACGTTTCTTAAGCACCTGTAATAGGTCTATATAAAATAAAAACCTTTGACTTTATTATACCTTTATTTCTTCAGGGATCCCTCTATCAGAAATAACTCACAGATGGGCAGAATCTGAACCCGACAACAAAAACAATAACGAACAATGTCTAACAATGAATTCAGATACATTATTGTCTGATGTCAACTGCAATAAGACGCTCCCATACTTTTGCTTCAAGCCACAGAATTTAACAGGAGAAATTGATAATTGTGGACCTAAACCAGGTAAAGATTCCTATTTTAATTTATGTGGTTGATTGCATTGATTTCTAAAAGTGTAGTAGTGGCAGAGTTATTTCGATGTTGGTCACTTTAGCGTCAAATTTTGGATACACCATGTTCTTTATTTCATATAAGCCTTTAACGAAGACAAAAATTTCTGATAGATCAAAGGAACAAAAATAACTGTACACAATATGCATAAAATTAAGAATTAAGTGGTACAAAAGGTGACATCAAGACGCCAAATCAATATTTCTCGTACATCGGAGGTACTCCATCTATTTTCCAAATTTTTTATACATAATTTTCGAGTTTTACAATTCATTTCAGAATACGACTACGACAAACGAACAAACAGTTGCTACAAGTTCCATACTGAAGCTCGTACCTTCTCCAATGCGTACCTCGCCTGCTCCGCCGAAGGTGGCTACCTTACCATCATCAACAATGATGAAGAAGCCCAAGTCATTAGGGAGTTGTTCTCCAATTATCCAGCTACCAGTATGATCGGAAACTTCGATAAGTATGTAGCTTTTGTTGGAGTGAATAAATGGGGTGATGATGGTGAATGGAGGAGTATTCATGGTAAGCAACTTTATACATAGACTCGTGTAATACATTCCGGAAACTTTAAGTCAGTCGATAGTTTGATCGGCCTTTCAAACTGATGATTCAAAAGTGGTCAAATGTTATCTGTTTTTCTGTCTCAAACCAATTGTATTAGCTTACTGATGAGGTGAGATAGCTAGTCGCACCAACTGAAACACTGGTATAGTTTTGCCAAACCTGAAGACTGCTCGAAATATAGTAGAAATCGCAGCGAAAAAACTAATTTTTGGTATTTTCAAAGCAAGTATAGACTATACGCTCGTGCTTGTACTTTTACGACAAGATTGCCAATATCTTATCTGAAAAAACTAGACTTAAAACTGAAGATTGAAACATGCCTAAACAAATGATGAAGAAACATTGCACTCGTATTTAATTTTCAGGTGAAACTCTTGAAGCAGAAGGCTACGCAACATTCGCTGAAGGTGAACCAAATAACAATCCCATAGGCGGAGACAATTGCGGTTCCGTGTACAGAAACGCTGAACTAAACGATGTTAACTGTGAAGAACCCCATGCTTTTATATGTGAAAAGAATCCTAAATATCCTGCTGTTTGTGATGATCAAATAAATGATCAAACATAGGTCTTATTTGCTCTACCTTTTTATGTATTTTATGATATTTTTATGTAAGTGCTGCTAGCTGCGGTCTACTGGCTTCGAAGGGAAGTAAAAGTGTAAGTATAGCATCCTTAGGACCTTTAATTTTTCGCAATGCTGGTGGATGGAATACTGCTTTAACCTTGTAGAGGCTTTCAAACCTAAGCTATGGAAATTTTCTTCTACAATCCCTAAGAAATATCATTCGTACAAGAAAGTTCTGCCAGATTCCAAAAGGTAAACAAAAACAAATCTTTCAAAATAAAATGGTTTGTTAATTGAACCCAATAAAATAATCATCTGTCTAGCCTTATCTCAACTATTTTGGGATTGGCTCCCAATCTAAATAGATGCAGCTGAGTCCACCAGTCTTTAACAAAGAGCGACTGAACATAAAAAAACTAGCATGTACCCTTACTTCTCTCTCTTTAATAGTTAATTAAACTTTCTTAGTTGGCTTAGTTTTCTCATCAGTCAAAGGATGGCAGACTGCTGGATAGTCAGGGTTCTTCTCGCAAATGAAAGGAGCTGGTTTGTCACACCATAGGTCATTGAGCATAGCTGTTCGGTAGATGGAGCCACAGAATTCGCCAGTAGTTGCATTGAGTGGTTCACCGAGAGAAAACTTGTCATAACCAGCCTCTGCTAGCGTTTCTCCTGTAAAAAAATAGACAAACCGTTGATAGCAGGATATATTTAAAAAAAATCTTAAATTAGAATGGGCAATTGGAGCTGGTTAAAAACTTATAATTATTTTGATCTTCAACAGTTTTTGTCATTTTTAGTCAGTAGTCTCTAAGTATAATATTAAATTCTTTCGACTAAATTGAAAAATGTATAGAAACCTAAACAAAGTCTTCACGAAATGACCAACTAGCTGCAGTTGCAATAAATTGGTTGTAGTCATTTAGTGCAGACTTATTCCGCCATTACCATGAATAGTCCTCCATTCTCCCCGTTCACCCCAATCCTGGAAACCAACAAAGGCCACATCTTTCCAAAACAACCCCGGCATTGTAATAGCAAGGTTCTTTGCAAAGAGTTCTTTCAAGACCTTGGCTTCTGTCTCGCTGTTTATTATAACAAGATGGCCGCCTTCGGCTGAACAAGCGAAGTGGGCTCGAGCAAATGTTCTAGGTACTCTGTGAAACTTGTAGCAACTTTTTGTTCGTTTGTCGAGGCGGTATTCTGAAATATAAGGTAAACAGAGAGTAAAATCATTAAAAACTAGCTGATCCCGCGTAGGTACCTCTTAACGTTTAAACCTTCCCTGGCCCTATAAAATAATTTAAAAATCAAAATAAGCCAAATCGGTCCAGTCACTCTCAGTTTTAGTCAGAATAACGAACAGCAATCCATTTGTATATAATGTGTTTGATTTATTTAACTTAATCCTTAATCCTAATGGAAATCTACAAATAAGCTTGATGCTAGGCCAAGCCTTCCTGTAAAGGTAGGGGAATGTGTTTCGCCGATAGATATAGCCAATTTGTTTAAAAACCAGTTTCAGGTAACATCTCCTCTAGGCGCTAGCAGCGGGGTGTTTGGTGCTGAGTTTTGTCAGGGCAGTGAGCTTATACGTTTTAGTGCCAAAGAAGTAACAAAAGTTATTTCCAAAATGGCTGGCGGTAAATCTCCTGGTCATGACGGTCTCAGCATTGAGCATTTGCGTTATGCTGGTGTACATCTACCTAGGGTACTGGCTCTATTTTTTTCACTATGTATGAAACACTCATACTTGCCTTCCGACATGCTAAGGACTATAGTAGTGCCAATCCTTAAAAACAAAACTGGTGATATATCAGACCCGGCAAACTACAGACCCATTTCACTAGCCACTATCATTGCGAAGATATTGGATAGTTTGCTTGACACTAGACTAGACAATTGGTTGAGTATTCATGACGCACAATTCGGTTTTAAACCAAGACTCTCTACAGAAAGTGCAATTTATGGTCTCAAGCAAACTGTTCAATACTACGTAGATAGAGGTACTCTAGTGTATGCCTGCTTCCTTGATCTCTCAAGGGCTTTTGACTTGGTCTCCTACGATGTCCTTTGGGAAAAGCTCAGGGAAGTGGGCGTACCCTCGGAAGTCTTGTGTCTATTTAAGTATTGGTATAGTAACCAGACTAATCAGATACGATGGCAAAACAGTTTGTCAGAGGAGTACAGGTTGGAGTGCGGTGTGAGGCAGGGGGGTATAAGCTCACCCAAGCTTTTCAACCTGTACTTGAATGAGCTGATTGTTAAACTTAGCAGTAAGCCTGTAGGATGTAAAGTTGGCAATGTTTCAGTAAATAATCTGAGCTATGCAGACGATATGGTGCTGCTGGGTCCAACGGCAGGGTCGATTAGGGAAATGTTGAGAACATGTGAGGAACACGCAGTGAAGCATGGACTTATGTACAACGTAAGGAAGAGTGAATACTTGATCTTTGGGGCCCCTGGTAAACCAATTTGCTACAAACCAACCATTTCATTGAATGGTGTGCCTCTGAAAAGGGTTACCCAATTTAAATATCTTGGCCATTATGTTACAGATGACCTTAAAGATCAGGTAGACATGGATCGCGACCTCAGGACTCTGGCAGCTAGATGCAATATGTTGGCCCATAGGTTCGCTCGCTGTAGCGTAGAGGCTAAGATTACCCTTTTTAAAGCTTATTGCCAGAATTTCTACACTGGCGCCCTGTGGGTCAACTATACGCGGAAGGCCCTAGATGTTCTGCGAGTGCAATATAATAACGGTTTCAGAGTGCTGTTGGGGCTGCCAAGATTTTGTAGTGCGTCTACTATGTTTGCTGAAGCTCATACAAACGACTTCTATGCGATTATGAGAAATAAGACCGCCTCTCTGTTGAGTAGATTACGAAGCAGCTCCAATAGCATTTTGAAGACGTTATCTGACCTGAACGACTCCCGTATATTGAGCCATTTTATAAAGGTCATATTTCGTCAGGACATACCCTAAATAATTTTAATTTACTAACCCTTAGGTATAAGCATTACTAACAAGTGAGCCTATGTAGCTTCAATAAAATAAAAAATTATTAAAATTATTATTAATTATTATTAATGCGTATCGATGGGACCATCTTGTCATGACGAGTTCCTAAGTGTCTCTAAAGGCACGTTAAACTAGTAGATCCCCGTTTTCATTTGGTAGTCATTATGAGAAGTCCGGAAGGTCGTGGTGGCCTAGTGGGTAAAGGACCAACCTCTCAAGTATGAGGGCGCGGGTTCGATCCCAGGTCAAGCAAGTACCAATGCAACTTTTCTAAGTTTGTATGTACTTTCTAAGTATATCTTAGACACCATTGACTGTGTTTCGGATGGCACGTTAAACTGTAGGTCCCGGCTGTCATTGAACATCCTTGGCAGTCGTTACGGGTAGTCAGAAGCCAGTAAGTCTGACACCAGTCTAACCAAGGGGTATCGGGTTGTCCGGGTAACTGGGTTGAGGAGGTCAGATAGGCAGTCGCTTCTTGTAAAGCACTGGTACTCAGCTGAATCCGGTTAGACTGGAAGCCGACCCCAACATGATTGGGAAAAGGCTCGGAGGAGGGTATGAGAAGTCCGGAATCCCAATATCTGACAGCTAATCTTGCAAAGGGGTATCAGGTTTGCCCGAGTAACTAGGTTGAAGGTATCAGATAGATAATTTAATCGTTCCATGTGAAACACTGGTACTTAAATACATCTAGTTAAAACTGGAAGCAAACCAATAACTGCTGCGGGATTGTGCGAAAGAGTTCCCTGGTACATAAAAGGCCTCCGAAGGAACATGATGGGTTTTAGTCAGTAAGAGTCTGTCACTCCCTCATGCTGCTGCCACAGCGGGAGGAGTCATTTGATGATTTCCCATAATAAAAACCTTAATACTATTACTATAAATGTATACCGCTATCAACAGTCCCACACTCATTGGTCTTCGCCTCTTTACTGCCAGCTCGATAGCAGATATAAGGTCTAGTGTCTTCACACATTCTATCAGCTAGATCCCCATTGCCATTAAAAGTTATACATCTTTCTTTATTATCTTTGTTATCTGGTTCATTGTCTGCCCAGGGTAATTGAATGTCGATAATTGGAATTCCTGTATAATATGAATTAGGGTGAACCTTTTGATGTAGTCGGATCAGACTTTGATACTGTGAAAAATGTTTCAGTTTTCGATGAAGCAACTTTTAATCAAAGAAGAAGTTCACCGATAATATTATTATTTCGTTCTTGAATCATTTGACAGTTTGAATAAGTAGTTTTTTTTCTTTTTTTTTGCTGTCTCCTAACTCAGACTCAGTAGATACGGATCTAAGGCCCGAATCACACCGGAATGGCAGCCACTGCCAGCGTCCACCGTGGTGGCCGCGCGACCTTTTCAAACTTTTGGAGTTAAAGTTGAAAAAAATTTGTCACTGAAAATGCTTGCCGCGTCGCTGCCGGCCGCTGTCATTCTGATGTGACTGGAGCCCAAGACTGCTAAGAGTGAGAAAGAAGACTTGTTGTTTTACGAATTAGCCGTTTGAACAACTGTTCCATAATAGTTAAAAACGTATTTATACCTTCTTGTCATATTACATACCTTCCATTGAATAATAATTGCCATTCGATATAGTGGCATGGATTCCAGTGAAAACCTCAGACTCAGATGTGAAGAAATTCTTCAAAATTTGTGTCATTTCAGCTTCCAATTCAGGTGAGATTGGAGATAATAGTACTGCACCTGGTGATAGAAATAAATTATTTAGTACAGTGCATATAACATGAAGAATTATTATAGAAAGACCTTACCAGAGATCTGAGCATAAGGGATTGATCGAAATATTTACTATGGCCTTGGTACACAAATGGCTTCAGAAGTAATAGAGATGAGTTTCAGTCAGTAAAAGCCTTACACTCTGATTTGGTAATAATATCTTATTTGGTAATATGCTCGTGATAGTGTAGTTTGTTTGAATGCATTCACGATATTTTAAAAACATTTTTTTTCTTTCCAATGGGCCGCCAATCGAAAGAAAAAAATAGAAATGTTTATTGACAAGCTCCTCTCCAGAGAAGAATTGAGCATTGGCCACCACGCTTGCTTAATGCGGGTTAGTGATTTCAGACTATGTAATCCAGGTTTCCTCGAGATATTTTTCTTCATCTTAAATCGGTGTAATAATTGCCCAAAATAATACTTAGAAAGTAGGTAGTGAAACATATTTGTTTGTATCGTCCTATATTATTTCTACTTTCTCCTTTCCCATATTGTTTGGTGTAAAATAAAGAATAGTCTATTACCTTCAAGAGCACAGCGTAATCGAGCATCGAACCAGGTAGCTGGCACTACAAAGTGTTTGAACCATCCCTTCGCAACTACACTATATTTGTAGTCACATCTGAACGAACATTCTGTTGAATAGTGAAGATTTAGGTACATTATATTTAAACGAAAAACATTTTTAAGAATTAAATCGCTGAAAACCAGCGCTGGGACTCTGTGTCGTTACGGGTTGCAGCATTATGCTGAGGGAGGGCCATATTGCGCGCTTAAAGACGCATATTTTCCCCTTCAATTCTTTATTTCAGTTATGTTCATACTTTAAGTGTGTATATGCATCTTATATTGCGCAATAAAACTTCATATGTATTTTCTTTCAAAAAATCTAGAAAATGATTTAAGTATTTAAAGGTAAAGGCTTGATAGTAATAATAATAATGGCTTTCCAGCTAATTGTCGGGCATTGTGACTGTTCTCATTAGGAGATCAGTCAGCTGCGCAGGGCATATCATAGTGCACAAGCATTTGCGCAGACACAGGTGCACTCACTATTCCATCACTCTCATAGCCCAATAGGACGGTAATCCGACACCACTGGAGGTATGTTTGTTACTCTTTCACGCAAATACTTCTGAATTTTAATAAAATACGGTAATGATGCCACTTATTTAAAAAAAGTATGAACTAGGCCTAATTTAGTCAAATCGAATCAAATAACAATTATAATTGGCTTGCTCACCTATAAAGTTTAGACTGAATAATAGTAAAAAACACTTTATTATAGTTTTCATGTTAAGAAACGAATAAATACGAGTTTCCACAGTTATGACGTTAATGAAAATAATATTAATAGGGTTGTATGTATGACCTGTGGAGTCAGTTGTTCTCAATCTTTCGAAATAGAAGTCTAAATAATAGTGTAGGTATTAGTTTGAATAATGGGTAGTAAAAAGGAGTGAAACCGCAGTAAAGATATAGAAATAATATATAGAAATGAAATATTATATAGATCTCAGTGGCGTGCACTTGGAGAGGCCTATGTCCAGCAGTGGACTGCGATAGGCTGATGATGACGATGATGATAGAATTACAATTGACTATTGACATTATTCCAATAGTTTAACAATCACTGATCAACAGAAATGAGATTTATTAAACGTCACAATTCCATAATTAATACCGTGACTTCATAAAATTAATGATAAAGTAAACACGTCGTTTTAATGATTATTACATACCTAATACTTGTAAGAATGAGTTAATTAATTGACTAATTGATTGTTATTTAAACGGCCTTGTATTAGGAGCTTGTGGCTAACAGTCTAAATTATAATATTTTTATTACCTGGATGGGCCTTTTTTCTAAGTTTGTATGTACTTTCTAAGTATATCTTAGACACCGATGACTGTGTTTCGGATGGCACGTTAAACTGTAGGTCCCGGCTGTCATTGAACATCTTTGACAGTCGATACGGGTAGTCAGAAGCCAGTAAGTCTGACACCAGTCTAACCAAAGGGTATCGGGTTGCCCGGGTAACTGGGTTAAGAAAGTCAGAAAGGCAGTCGTTCCTTGTTAAACTCTGGTACTCAGCTGAATCCGGTTAGATTGGAAGCTGACCTCAACATAGTTGGGGAAAAGGCTCGGAGGTTGATGATGGGCCATTTTTTCTGGGAAATCATGAGTCTTACTGACAACCCACCATGTTCCTTCTTAAGCTCTTTATGTACCAAGGCCACGGTAAGTCTTTGGAACAATCCCGCAACCCTGACAGGCTTTGACTCTGGTGGGCTGCACTGGGGTTTGTCGTGTAGGCCCCACTTTGGTGGTAGGTTCCACTTTGATACATGAATGGGCATTGAAAAGACAACTGAGTGATCCACTGATATTAACTTGAAAAATAAATTACTATTATGTTATTGATACCTACTGTATTTCCGCTATCTGCAGCTGACTAAACCGCAGTGCTTATTCAGGCAATTTGTCACGGCTATTAATAATAACAAAAAAAAGTGATAAAAAAAACCCGCTACCGCACACTTCCTGTAATCACCGCCATACCTCCCATTATTATCAACCAGAATTTCAAAACTTCGTTCCTGAAGCAAACACAAGTATACTATCCAACATAACCTGAACCAGTCATATGTATATTAAAACTCCATACTACCATAGCTCAACTTATGTCGGTATACCTGTGAGCCAGAAAACCTATAAGTATCGGGTGTGTCGTTCACAATCACATTAAATGAAAGGCGTTTATATACATAAATATATCGATTAACACAAAGAAAAAAGAAAAATACGTAAAAATTATAAAAAAAAAAACAAAGTAAATATAATAAAAATATGCGCAAATTAGAACACCATATAAATGTCAGTCGTTACTAACAATAAACATTCTCCCTTGAAAACTGACAGCTTTCAACTGATCAAAACATACGATACTCTTAACTTTATCTCTGCTTTACATGATGTTGTAAATTATAAAAACGAGAAATGACTCCTGTGGTTAAACCACTGAATGGATTAGGTTATTTTTTTACAATTCGCCACAGAATATCATAAAGTATATGCGATAGGATTTAATGTGAATGCTACACGTACATAGTTCTTTGCATCATGAAGACCCTTATTCAGTGTTTCTGTTAATATTTTGTCTTTATTGTATAGGTTAGTAAAATCTCTTTTTGTTTTCCATTAAACTTGACTGCTAGTCAGATTGTTAATATAAATTCTCTCCTAGTGATCCTACTAATGCAACTACGGGTGAACACTGCGGGGCCATCTATCGTTCAGCACTTCTGGATGACCTCTGGTGCGATAAACCAGCTGCATTCATTTGTGAGAAGGACCCAGCGTATCCACCTATCTGCCAGCCTATGGCTGATGAAGAAATAGATATTAATGGGCGTTTACGATTTTTAAAGATGTCTTCTTCTTCTTCTTTCTCCTGCCCTGTTCCCAAATTTTACTTGGGGTCGGCACAATATGTCATTTTCTTCCATTTTCCCCTGTCACTCGTCATACTGACACTCACTCCCTTCCTATTCATATCATCTTTCAGGCAATCCATCCATCTAATCTTAGGTCTTCCTCTTCCTCTCCATCCATCTACATTGATACTTAGCACACACTTTGTTGCATGCGTATCATCCCTAGTCATTACATGCCCATACCGCGACAATCTTCTACTTCTCATCTTTTCTGTAACTGGCGCTACTTTCAGACTTCCTCTAATGTAATCATTCCTCACTTTACCCATTCGTGCAACACCACACATCCATCTCAGCATTCTCATTTCTGCTACATGCACTCTCTTCTCATCCCTCTTTTTCAATGCACAACACTCCGATCCATACAGGCCGACAGGTCTAATGACGGCTAGACCATACTCGAGTAACATGGTTATAGTTTATCTCCAGGAAAACAGCTAGTGTAAGACTAAATGTATGAAACTATTATCATTAAAAAGGTTCCACTTATTCAAGTTATTAAAATCTAAAGTCGTGGTGGCCTAGTAGGTTTTATTTATTCATGTAAATCAGGCATCAAGGCCCTTGGAAAACACTATACATAAATATTATAACATTAAAAATCATATAGTAATACATATTTTATAAAGAAACCAACCTCTCAAGTATGAGTGCATGGGTACGATTCCAGATCAGGCAAGTGCCAATGTATGCCGAATCCTAGGTACTTTATCGTAGACTTGGCACATCACTTCTACATAATGACCTTCATCTTGGTCGACACATCCCCCTCCTCCCATTCTACCTTCCCCCTCAACCCACGCATCATTATCAGGACACTCATTCCTGATAACACAACCAACTTACATGACCCCCTGTATCCTATCATGGATACATCAGCGAAGTTCAACTTACGTTGGGAATATCATTCCTAAAGCGAACACAAGCAAAATATTTAACATAACCTGGACCAGCTGAATATCACAACTCCATACTACCATAGATCAACGTATGTTGGATATCCTGTTAGCCAGAAAACCTATATAAGCCAATGACAGACGATTAAATGCTACATGTACACAGTTTTTTGCATCATGAAGACTCTTATTCAGTGTTTTGTGTTGATATTCGGCCTACATTCTATGGGTAAGTCCTATCCTGTATCTTTCTTTTGTTCTATCAAAACAAATAATAACTATCTGACTGGGAGTTAACAAACTTCAAGTATATCGAAAGTGAAGGATGGTTATGAGATCCTAGACCCCAAAAATGAAAACGTCTTTTTAAGAAATATTTTATCAAAGAAGATGCTTTTGATGACACTAGTTTTAAGTTTATAGGAATTCAGCAGAAGGTCCATAAAAGATCCGGCCTTGTCCTTAATTTTTGTTTTCTTAGCGTTTGGCGAATTTTGAAATCTGCAATAATTAAAATAAACATCAGGGTATATCTAAGATAGGACCTTATGCGTAAAAGGCTGACTGTATTGGCGTGGTTACTGGGGCAGTGTCATATCTTTGAAAATGAGTCTACCCAAATCTTAAAATGTAATAATAAAACCTGGAATGTCTCGTAAAACTCCTCCAACTTTTCCTTAATTGGAACAAAAATCTATGATTGTTCGATAAATTATAATTAATTATCTTCTTACAAAGTAGGTACAGGACTTTGGTTTCGTTGGTTTGGATTTTTTAATGTATGCCTTGTGCATCTCCATCGGTAGACCTAAAACCTGGTCTTTACTAGTTAGCACAAAGAAAGGAGATAAAATAAACCCTATGCCCGTTTCAGAATGTGCGTTTACATGCGACTACAAATACAGTCTGCTGGCGAAAGGATGGTTCAAACTAAACGTAGTACCTGAGACTTGGCAAGATGCTCGACTTCGCTGCAGTCTTCAAGGTAAGATCATGTAGTGCTTAGTAAAAAAAAGTTGCCTTCTATTCATCATGGTCCTCCTGCAGTTATCTAAATTTTACTTATGATCGGTGCAGTTTGCTTCCTCCATGTTTTTATATCTGCCCACTCTTACATTTGTCTTCACCTCATAAGTAACGTTACTTTTAGTCATATCGACTTTAACACAGTCCATTCATTGTTAGCTAGTATTAAGTTTATTGTTTATTCACCAAAATTTCTTACAACATAATCACACGTTATTACAACATTATTACAACTATTATCTTCAAAAAAACTTTTTTACAAAAAAATTAAACCGACTTCCAAAAACACTAAAAAGTAAAAAAAAACTAATTTTAGGTGCATCGGCCTAGAAGTCGGTGTCTTATGGATGTTACTAAGTTAATTTTGCCACCGCCTTCTAGGCCGATGCACCTAAAATTAGTTTTTTTTTACTTTTTAGTGTTTTTGGAAGTCGGTTTAATTTTTTTGTAAAAAAGGTTTTTATTTACAGCATTTCAGTGATACGAATAGTTGTCCCTATCCATATAAGTGGAAAGTTCTCATCAATACAAATAATATAAGCCCAAACACGAGGTAGTTTACATATTCAGTTGTCAAGTTCCCTCGACCCTCTCTGGTCTCCATCATCAGTTCAGCTCCAAACCTTCACTGTTGTATAGTGTTTTTAGGCATACACCTGTGTGTCAAGTTTTTACCCTATACCTCTATATGCCTACAACTTTCGAAGGTTGCCTTCGATTTCTCAGGGTTTCCATCATCAGATCCTGACCTGACGACTATGGGACCAACTGGCAGCTATTCCGCGTCGAACAAAAAAAGAATCACGTAAATCGGTCTATAAACCTCGGAGTAATCGAAGTACATACATAGAAAAAAAAAAACATACCGGCCGAATTGATAACCTCCTCCTTTTTGGGAAGTCGGTTAATTATCTTCTATCCAGCCATCATGTTAACCATAACTGGCAGTTTAGTTTGCCATGTATCTAACGACTGCAAAATTCTTGAACAGCAGTTATAATAAAACAAGCAGAAGAATTGTAATCTGAATATAACACTGACGTAGGGTTGTTTGTTACCATAAAATAGGATTAATCTGGATCTCAAAATTCTCCATCTATTACTTTATCGAATTGTTCACTTCTATCATCAGGTGCTGTGTTAGCTTCTCCAACTTCATCAGCAATGGCAGCTGAAATGAGACACACCATGAAGAATTTCTTCTTACAAGATACTGAAATCTTCACTGGAATACATGCTACCTTCTCGTCTGGGAGCTATTATACGGTTGATGGTATGTTACGCAGTGATTGAAATAGTGTTTATAGATAAGATAATCCTTTACTTCTCAAAAATGGTAAGATAAATTAGAAGAAATATGTACACAATTTAGTTGGAGAGTTAGTTTGTTTGAAGGAACAAATTAACCCCAAGAACTACTGGTGCGATTTCCAATCGATTACCAGACATCTAATTTGGATTCATTTTTCACAGGTATACCTCTCAGCAAGATCCCTCTAGTTTGGGCCAATAACGAGCCGGATAACTTTGGAAATAAAGAGAGATGTATAACCTTTAACAGTAATGGATCTGCAGCTGACAGAATGTGTGAGGAACCCAGACCTTACATCTGCTTTCGCTCTGGAAAAAAGGAGGTGCTGACCAATAAGTGTGGTACTCCTGATGATGGTAAATATCTAAAGTTTTTGCGAAGATAGGTATAAAGTAAACTTCACGTGAATTGTTAAAGGACCATTCTTTAGCATTTCTCAAAAGATTTACAGCAGCTCAAGAACACAAAGGGACTCTCCAGAAGAGTTATGGGTGAGTTTAAGTAAGTAGACTGACACTCCACTCTAGGTTAGGTCAGTATGTAAACATTCAATTCGTAGATATTTGTCAGTCGGTAAAATTTCACAGTTAAATAAATAGTATAGAGTTACTGGCACTTGGCAAGAGAGCCAGAGGCCGTCCCAATGAACGCTGGGTAGACGAGATTAAAAAGCATGCTGGAAAAGACTGGATCACTAAAGCGAGAGAAAGAAAATACTGGAATTTGTTGGAGGAGGCCTATACCCATCAGGGGCCTTAACTAAATACTTAGGTATATAACCAAATACTTTACTTTATTACATTATACTTTTACATACAATTATATACATTAGATAAAATAAGTTTAAAACTGTGAAATTAAGTTAAGGAAATAAAGAGGCTTTATTATTATTTTATTATTATTATAGAGTTACTGATAACAAGTAGTAAGTCCGTCGAATCTGGAGGGTCCACTTTTACTTACATCCATATAAGCAGAAAGCTGAAATGATAATTGCCTATTTCAGGATACCACTATTACGAAAAGACCAAAAAATGCTACAAGTTCCACAGAGCACCTGGAACATTTGATCATGCTCACTTCGTTTGTTCGGCTGAAAACGGCCATCTTGCCATTATAAATAGTGAAGATGAAGCGGAAGTTTTAAGAAAAGTCTTTGCTGATAATCCTGCTGGATGGATACCTGGAAACTTTTGGAAAGACATAGCTTTCATCGGTTTCCACGATTGGGGCTCATGGGGCGATTGGAGGACAATACATGGTAATGACATAAAACACAGTTAACTGATGCCGTAGATCTTAGTCATTTGTATAACTTCTCGAAATGCTTTCTAAAATGGTGACTAAATCTTTATACTAAACAGTTGTTTAAATTTACAGGAGAAACGCTTAAAGAGGCTGGTTACGATAAATTCTCTGGTGGTGAACCTAACAATGCAACTACGGGTGAACACTGCGGGGCCATCTATCGTTCAGCGCTTCTGGATGACCTCTGGTGCGATAAACCAGTTCCATTCATTTGTGAGAAGGACCCAGCGTATCCACCTATCTGCCAGCCAACGGCTGATGAAGAAATAGATATTGATGAGCGGTTTAATAACAAAGTTGAATAATATCAGCAAACTAGGGTAGAGTTCTCGTCAAACTTTAGTCGTCACGAAATCGAGTTTTACTAGCGTGTTCCACATGTGGCATTCATGGTGTGACCAACAGTTGATCCAGGACCATATAAAAATACCACCACTTGATTGTTCGGGCATGGCGGGAATATGCTGTATTCAATTTTCAAAAATGTATCGATTGTATAAAACTATGTAGTCAGAAAATGTAATCTATACTAGTAAAATAATTCGTTATTTTAAAACTATCGTTTATATTGTGGTTAACTTGGGCTTATCCTGAATGACCACCATCTCCCAAGCCTTATCCCAACTATATCGGGGTGGGCTTCCACTCTAACCGGAAGCAGCTGAGTACCAGTGTTTTACAAGGAGTGACTACCTATCTGACCTACTTAACCCAGTTACCCGGCCAGCCTAGTAAGTACGTAACTTGTGAACCCTGTGAATGGGTACGCACAGTTTATGCTTGTTTCTAGTGTTGATACTGTGGACATCACTTTTCTCGGTGTCGAGATGAATATTCTGGCTAATGAGTAATATGTTAGTGAAGATGAATTGTGGTGCCACAGTTAGGATACCTTATACCTTAAAAAGCTCTCTTAAGGCATGCTTGCTCTCAACTAGCATATTGCACAAATAGCTCTTTTTTGTAGTAAGCAATTTTTTTATATGTCTGCAACTTTGCCCCACAGTAGCATACCAAAGGACATAACGCTATAAAAGATACTAAAATAGACTAGTCGAGCTGTGGCTACGTCAGTGAATTGTCATACTTTTCTGACGGCGTAGGCAGCAGAACTAAGCCTACCCGCGAGGCTAGATATATGTGAGCCCCAGTGTAGCTTTGCTGGCTCGTAGGTTCGCACGCTGTACAAAAGAAACTGTTAGGTATTCCCAGAAACACTGTTGACTTCACAGTTTCAAGAACCTCATTATTTAAGTTAATAATATACTTAAAAATAAACTTAAAAAATATTAGTTCTTTTAGTATTAAGAACCAAATTATTTGTTGTAAACCAGTGAGTGATTAAAGAAAATGAACTGTTCACACCATTAAATGGCTCTCTATTCCTTTCAACTTTGAAAATGAGAGATGTATCGTCTGCAAATAAAACAACATCACATATGTTTTTCAAATGGAACGGTAAATCATTTTGTATACATTAAGAATAAGAAAACACCTAGCAAAGAACCCTGCGGCACACCTAATTGAACTGGTTGGCCCGAAGATTTGTAATGATATTTGCGCATTGCAAACTATGATTTCAATATGATTCTATTGCGTTTTAAGCTCCGTTATGAACGCTGTAACAGCGTAATTTGTGCAAAAGCGTGGCAGGGTACACGCAATCAAAGCTTTGGAAAGGTTGCAATAGACTCCAATTGCATTTTGAGTCTACCCGGTCCGGCCGGGATGAGAGGTGCGAACTCTCTGACGTTCCGCCGCCTCCTTCTCGAGCATGACTGCTTCGCAGAAGGAGTCACGACGGCATCCCATTTGCTCTCGCCTCTGCCCATGGCCTGAACCAGGGCTGGACGTGAGAGGTCACCGCCGCCTAAAGCCTCAACGAGGACCCGGCGGTGCCCCTCCCAAGCAGGGTACACCTAGACTCTGTGGTCCACCGTGTCCTTAGGGCTGTCCGCACAGTGGTGACAACCGGGCGCCTCCTCACGACCGATTCGATGCTGGTACCTTCCGAAACAACCGTGTCCGGTGAGGACCTGCGTCATGCGGTACGTGAGGGCGATTCTGACTAAGTACTGATATTTGGCTTGTTCATTAATTGCGAATATCGATAGTGTTATTAGCATGCTTAATAAGTTTATATGTTGTGTTTGAGATGCCAGTAGTTGAATCGTGTTTGTTTGCCATATTTTTAACACTGATGGAGTTTTTCTAGTTACACAAAAATAATGTCAACATTTAGTTAAATTAAGTTTTATGATTGTATAAAATTACTATTTAATGTGCCTGTATAATTTTTGCACCTAACTAGGTCCTATTATAAAGAATGTTATTAGACTGTGTTTAGTTGTTTTTAGTTATCTCAAAATTGGGTTTTCCCAGTATATCATGCCCGCTGCAAACATTCGTGGTAACGAGATAAGAGTGTTTTATCAAACGAATTTAATTGTGTGCTTGGGACTGTCCTACACGCAGAAACACACAGCATCAGACTCACTAGACTACGATCTCAGCCCCGTATTCCTAGTAAACTTTTGTTTAACAATATTGTTGATGAGCACTAAGGTTGTCGCTGAAAACAAGTTCTTTGCCTTTTATCTCAACAACATGTTGATGCAACTTTGTTTATAAGCAAAAGTTTATCATGAATCTTTGGCTTTCGAGTACCTGCCCTAGCGGCACTATCAGTGCTTAGTGACGCCCTTAATTTTTCAGCTACAGCTTCAACTCTTTTCCCATGAGATATCCAATAGTCGAGCACCGGTAGCTGTTGTTTTGCACCGAATGCCCGAGATGCAGAGGTCACTGAGTGATATTTTCCTTTGCTTTTGTGAGGATCCCGGCATAGACCCCGTTCCGATGCGGCGACGCTTCAGACTGGAGAGTAATTGCTAGGGGACACGGAGCCTCGCAACCTGATTACATACACCTAATAGACCACGAGGAATGTATCTAAAAAAAATGAACAGGAAAAAATTTACAAAAAATAATTGATATTGTTTGATAACCTTTAATCCAGATATCTTATATCTGGATTAAAGGTTATCGAAGTTATCTCAAAAACTGTCGTTAAGAATTTACGTAAAAGGAGATATATATAAAGTGATGTTGGCGTGTTTTTTTAAATAGTTCACCAAGCTTCATGATACACATACCTATCTTATATTTTATTTTTATATTTTCATCATGAAGACTTTTATTAAGAGTTTTGTGTTTCTTTTATTTTTTGTGTATACAGGTAAGTCGAGTTTTTTTTCTATTTAGCCTATGTTATCCCACTGCTAGGCAAAGGCCGCCCCCATAGCTTTCCATCTTTCTCTATCGGTACCTATTTGTGGCCAGTTCGTGAGGAAGATGATTAAGTCTTCTCTCCCCCGTTTCCTTGGTCTTCCACTCGGTCTCCTTCCATCATCAGGGATTCATTTTGTAATTCTGTTTAATTTAAGTTCTACTTTAATTACACGGGACCCTAATTGGTGGAAACTCTCGAAAGATCGAGACACGTGGAGACGAAATGGAAAGAGTTTTACCCAGTAGTAGGTAAATTTAGGCAAAAAAATACACCTTGCCTCCAATATTTGGCGTAAGTCGCCAGAATAAGAAATATTTTATCTACGTTTTGCGTCTGATGTGTAGATGTGAGTTTTGAGTCTATTCGAATTCAGTAGAGGGTCTATAAAAATCCGGCATTGTCCTTTATTCTTGTTTCATTGGCGTTTGGCAAATTTTGAAGGATGGAATTATTAAAATAAACAGTAAGGTATATAAGATGGGCCTTATGCCCAAAGAGGCTGACAGTTTTGGCGTGGTTACTGGGACTGTTCTCTAAGTGGGCTAAAATGAAATGATGACCTGGAATGTTCCGCAAAACTCCTCTAACTCAGCCAAAATCTAAAAAAAACAGCGATTGTTTGATAAATGAAAACTATCTTTCATCTTACAAAGTACAGGACTCTGGTTTTGGTGCTTTGAATGTGCATTTGCCTTACATATCATCATACAAAAATTAATTCTGTGCCCGTTTCAGAATGTGCTTTTAGATGCGACTACCAATATCGTCAACTGACGAAAGGCTGGTTCAAACTATACGAAGTACCTGAGACTTGGCAGGATGCTCGACTTCGCTGTACTCTTCAAGGTAAGCTTATGTATCTAGTATTAAAAAGTAGTTCGTCATCATCCGCCTGCCAATATCCAAATTTTGATAGGAGAAGGTGCTTTCTCATAATATCTTCCGTTTTCTCACAAGTAACCTTCTTTCTAGCAATATCGACTTGCATTACGATTTCCTTCGAAATAAATTATCAACCGAAAATTGGGTCTGCTATCACTTAATTTATCGCTTACATTTTTATGGGAATAATATCAAAATGGAAGAATCTGATCAGCAACGAAGTGGCCCAACGATCTGACAAAGGTCAAGTCTAGGCGCTGGATGTATGGATGAGATGTACGCTATGTCCAAAAATATAGTCTGGTATAGTAAGTTCAACTCAGTCGTGCGCGCGGCCTTATGTGTGGGTAACCCTTGTACATATACAGTAACTTTGTGTGCGTGACAAGAGGTACAGTCGGGTACAATACAGTTATTTTAGGGGTTGTATACGGGGGTTTAAAGAAAAACAGTTATTACGTAATTTAATGTTTATTTATTTGTAATATAATGTTTATGAATCGCTATTTGAAAAATCAAATGATGAATTTTCGGATTCGCTACTCTCCAAGGAGAATTATAAATTCTGACTCCAATGTCAAAATGTCTATAGTATTCTTCTTTTTTCTTTTCTACATGTCGACAAGTATTACGCCACATCCCTTCATCAATTTGACTTAAACGTTCATTTATGAGTTTCATTATTTTGTTATTTTGGTCGACATTATGCGAAGCAATATAACTTTTTAAAATTCCCCACACATTTTGTTTACATTATTATACTAGATTATACCTCTTTTTACATTCTTAGTCCACACTTTTATTTATTGTCCACGTACCCCGAGCTAGAAAATATGTACTTAAGGAGTATTCAATTCTTAGATACTGTCAATGTCAATTTAAAAAGACGTATGAAAAAATAATGAAAAACTATATTTAATAATAAAAAGCTTTGAATGTCGTTTTATTTTTTGAAACGCTTTATCTGACTCCTTAATAATTTCTCCGCGAATAACTAGTATTTTCGTAAACGACTGTACCCATAAGAAAAAGTGATAAGAACACGTCATGCTCGGACGACGTCACTGTCACACGAATGAAAGTTGTATATTTACAAGCCGACGCACACATAGGGCCGCGCGCAAATCTGAGTTGAACTATCTATATAATGTTTGGTTTAAAAACGTGGTCTCATCATTTTCTAAAATTGTAGAACAAACTGCCTCATTAGCAAAAGGGGTTCAGAATGATAATCTTACCCTAACTGTATCACAGGGCTTGTTAAATCTTTCATTGCTTTATCGAATTGTTCACTTCCATCATCAGGTGCTGTGTTAGCTTCTCCAACTTCATCAGCAATGGCAGCTGAAATGAGAAACACCATGAAGAATTTCTTCTTACAAGATACGGAAATCTTCACCGGAATACATTCTACCTTCTCGTCTGGGAGCTATCAGACGGTTGATGGTATGTTACGTAGTAATTGAAATTGTATTTATAGATAGGAAATTCCTTTGGTTCTCAAAAATAGTGAGATAGAATAGAAGAAATATGTATACAATAAATTTAAAGACTTAGTTTGTTTGATGGAACGAACTAGCTTTAGGAACTACTGGACCGATTAATAAAAATAATAATGTTGGATTTCTAATCTATTACCAGACATCTTAATTTGATTAATTTTTACAGGTATACCTCTTAGCAAGATTCCTCTAGTTTGGGCCAATAATGAGCCAGATAACTTTGGAAATAAAGAGAGATGTATAACCTTTAACAGTAATGGATCCGCAGTTGACAGAATGTGTGAGGAACCCAGACCTTATATCTGCTTTCGCTCTGGAGAAAAGGAGGTGCCGACCAATAGATGTGGCACTGTTGATGATGGTAAATATCCTAAGTTTTTGCATTCTTATTTTTACTAACATCCATCTAAGCAAAAAGTGGTAATGATGTTATTTTGCAGAATACAACTACGATGAAAATACCAAAAAATGCTACAAGTTCCACACAGTACCAGGAACTTTTGATCGTGCTCACTTCGTTTGTTTGGCTGAAGGCGGCCATCTTGCCATTATAAATAGTAAAGAAGAAGCGGAAGTATTAAGAAAACTTTTTGCTAAATATCCTGCTTCATCAATGCCGGGAACTTTTCACAAAGATGTAGCTATAATCGGCTTCCACGATTGGGGTTCATGGGGAGATTGGAGGACAGTTCATGGTAATGGTTTTAAACAGTCTTTGATGGAGAAGATTTCAATAATGATTTATATGTATACTAACTAGATGTTTAAATTTTCAGGAGAAACGCTAAAGGAGGCTGGTTTCGATAAGTTCTCTCGTGGTGACCCTAACAATTTAACTCCAGGTGAACACTGCGGGTCCATCTATCGTTCAGCGCTTTTGAATGACTTCTGGTGCGATCAACCAGCTGCATTCATTTGTGAGAAGGACCCAGCGTATCCACCAGTCTGCCAGCCTAAGACTGATGAAGAAATAGAGATTGATAAGCGGTTTAAAAACGAAGTTAAATAATATCAGCATAGTAGGGTATAATTCTCGCCAAACTTTTTTATCGTTACGATCATTAAGTTGTTTTACAGGTACCAATTCTAGGTGGCAGGTAGAGGGGAGGGAAGGGGTATGTATGGTACACATGCGCGGATTTGTGTGACAGATCGAGTTTTGCGAGCCGGCGTGTGTTCCACATGTGGCGTTCATAGTGTGACCAACACACTTGAATTGTTTGGCGGGAATATGCTGTATTCAATTTTCAAAAATGTACCGATTGTGTAATACTTTTAGTCAGAAATTGTAATCTATACTAGTAAAATAATAAATTGCCAAAAACAATAAGAGATTTAGAGTTTCATAATCATAAAAAGAAATTATTTAAATTGTTAATAGACATATGTTACAATACTCTATAAGATTATTTTGATGATGTTATTTAATATTGATTGAGTTTATAATTTATGTTTATAGTTTATAACTTATGTTTATAATCTTAATTGCAGCCTTGAAATTATGTAAATTAATCTTTACCTTAAAATTATTGTATGCCATTATGGCGGGTCATACCTGTGTTCAATTTAAAAGCCATGTAACTACTCACTGTTTACCTATGTACCACAATAAAGAATATTTGTATTTGTATTATTTGTTTGTGTCCCAATGGTTAGAAAACTTCTGAACTGATGATTAAAATTCTTTAACTGATGGGAACTACGTGACTAGGTTTGAATATTTAAAGAAGGCAACAGGAAAAATATTTATGATTCTTGTGGAGGAAAAAAAAACACAAAAGTTAAGATAGAGTATATTGTCCACAGAGGAAGGCAAGATAGCGGAGATGCCATAAGCAAGGTAGGTCAAGCGCCTTCTTGTAGGTCAAGCAAAATACGGAGCCTTGATCAGTTACTAGCGCTAACGATACGGTCGGGTTCTATGTCAAAGCAAAACCAATCTGTCAAAGATTTTGCTTGACAAATTGCAGATTCCAAAGAAGGCTTGTAAGGGCGGAGCTTGTAATGTTCCTCGTCCTTCAAACACCCGCTTTTTGCGCGCTATTTTCATAGGAGATTTTGCTTTATGACATCTCTGGTAGTCGTTTTTCTCTCCGTGATATTATTTGATAACCTTTAATCCAGAGATTAAAATATGACACTATCTCAAAAACTGCAGAACCATTTACGTAACAGGAGATATAAATAGTGATGTTTGTAACTTTTTTATAAATACTGTAACCGAACTTCATGGTACACGTACCTACATAATATAAGTTTTTCATCATGAAGAATGTTATTAAGTGTTTTGTGTTTACATTCTGTTTTATCTCTATAGGTAAGTCAATTCCTATCAAATTTTTGTTCTACCTAAAGTACACTCTAACTCAACCCTAAGATCGAGAGAAGTGGAGACAAAATGGAAAGACCTCTAGGAGTGCGACAGTTCAAAAATATTTTTGGAGAACTTCGAGTTCCTTTACCCAGCTGAACCAGTTTCTTAAGTTTGATACCTATTCGAAAATTCTATAATCCTCTATTGGTCGAAAAATATAATTATGCAGTGGACTCGTTTCTTCTTCTTCCTCTTGCCCTGTTCCCAATTTTATTTGGGGTCGGCGCAATATGTCTTCCGCTTCCATTGTTTTCCTGTCACTCGTCATACTGACACTCACTCCCTTCCTATTCATGTCATCTTTCAGTCATCCTTCCATTTTTTCTTAGGTCTTCCTCTTCCTCTCACTCCATCTACATCTATACTTAGCACACACTTTGTTGCATGCGTATCATCTCTCCTCATTACATGCACATACCATGACATTCTTCTACTTCTCATCTTTTCTATGGACTCTTTGAACCAGCTTTTTCCCAATCCCTCTGCTAAACACCGACGTCTGCTTCTTCTCCTACAGAATTAACAGTAACTACCGAGTCTACTCTCTACGTCGATTTTAGACTTTTAAGTTTTTAGCTTTATCACTATATTTTTCTTCATCATTCATGTCCACTTGCATTTTTGTATTATCTATACGCAAGTAGATTAAAAAATATCTTAAATTCATACTTGACAAGGCCACCACAATACAAATTCAAAACAAAAGATTAAAATGGTCAAGGTAGATAACCTCACTCAATAGAGGTCAATATGTAGTTGGTGCAATAAGTTTTTGGTACTTATGTTTCAGAATGTGCATTCAGATGTGACTACAAATACAATATAATGGCGAAGGGATGGTTTAAACTCTATGAAGTCCCAGAGACTTGGTATGATGCCCGACAACGATGCAGTATTCAAGGTTAGCTCCTGATAACTAAACCGGAGTTTGATTTTAAGTAGAACAGAGGAATATCAATAACAAAACGCAAATATTAAGTAATGATGTAATAAAAATTAAGTAGCAGCAGCGTATCGATCAATCATAAGGCTAAGTTTAGTGCGGTCGATCCACGTATGGGTGGGTAACCATCTTGTCCAACAACAATGGTACTCAGCTGCATCTGGTGAGACTGCAAGCTGATTCCAAAATATATGGGAAAAGACTAGGCAGATATGTAATTCAATATACAACACAATGGGACACTCCGCTACGTTTTCATCGTTTGCCTTATCAAGTTGTTTGTTTCTATCATCAGGTGCAATACTAGCTTCTCCAACTACACCAGATATTGAATTTGCAATGAAGCAAACTATGAGAAATTTCTTTTTACAAGATACGGAAATCTTTACTGGGATCCACGCAACTCTCTCACCTGGAAACTATCGCACAGTTGATGGTATGTTACGTAATAGTTAAAGTTTCTATACCTTCTGTCTCAAGATGTGACAAAAATGGGATCATTATTTTTTCAATTTTTTCTGCCATAAACCTTGAAATGATGCCTTCACCGTCCTAATATACCACCATTTAAAAAAAACTCATTACCGCTTTTAAGTATCTATCTCAAAATCTTAAATCTGATTCATGTTTTTCAGGCATACGTCTCAGTGAAATCCCGATTGTTTGGGCAAATAACGAACCAGATAACTTTTTAGATAAAGAAAGATGTATAACTTTAAATATGAATGGAGCTGCATACGACCGATCGTGTCGGGAAACTAGACCGTACATATGTTATCGCTCTGGGAAAAAGGAGGTGCTGACCAATAAGTGTGGTACCGTTGATGATGGTAAATATTACAAGCTATATTATAATCATTATCCTACTAATGTTATTAAGCTGAAGAATTGGCTTGAACAAGCTTATCTCAGGAACTACAGGCCTTGTTTGAAAATTCGTTTCTGTGTTAGATATTTATTTTTATCCCGTTGCGCGAAGGAGTTCCCACGGGGAAAGGGTAATACCGCTGGTGGAAGCTGGTCATAAATACATTTTATTATTTAAGTAGGTATCATTACTACTATAAGATCATTTGAAAGAGTTACTGCAGTCATGGAACACAAAAGGGACTGTACAATAATGTTGGTAATGCCAGATATTGTAATTTAGAAAATCGAAACCAAAACTTTAATAAAATATATATGCTTTACTCTCATGAACGAGCAATGTGTATACATTAGGCAAACACAGGAGTATGTTGCTAAAAAGTTATAATAATATGTGTTGCCACCTAAAAAGTTATTTTAAAACACACTATTTGTATTAATTTATGTTTTCAGAATACGTCTACGAAAACAAGACAAACAGCTGCTACAAATTTCACAAGATTCCAAAAACATACTCTCGTGCCGACTTCACTTGTATGGCTGAAGGCGGCCATCTTGTCATTATAAACAGTGAAACAGAAGCTCAGGTCATCAGAGAACTCTATGCTAAATATCCTAAAAGTGTAATTCCGGGAAATTTTGATAAAGACACAGCCTTCATTGGCTTTCGCGCTGTGGATGAATGGGGGGATTGGAGAACAGTTCATGGTAATTCTTGAATCCTAATGCTGCAGTTGGTATATTAAGCATACTTATGGCCGTTTCTGAGCTCTTGTATCGGGTCTTTAGTTATGAATTTTCCTTTTAAAATGCATGATGCAAGTTCGGTTTTTGCTGAACATCAATACTGGGGCTTTGCTCTCGCTGAACCAGTCAAAGATCAGCGTTGGGACTCATTTACTCACACGTAATTTCATTTTCTCGTGTGAGTGCTTAGAAACCGGCCATTGAGTTCTGTAATATTATTTGTGAGATGACGGCAAGCAGAAGAGTGTGGAAGACGAAAACCTGCTGCGAAGACCCCTATTAATTTGGGATAAGGGTTGGAGGATGATGATGACGACAAGAAATACTTGTACCGACTAGACACAATCTTCTTCTTTCGTGTCAATGCCATGTCTTATAGTGAGACTACACTTTGTCAGCCCAATATGCCGCCACAGCAAGAGCACGGCCGGATGCACTCATGAGGTCCTGCCACGAGCAAGTTTCAGGGCGCAGTGGACATGCGATGAGGTGGGACATGGTCTGCACGGCAGCCCCGTACTCGCACCCAAGGTCCGCCCCGCCCGTGAAACTCCACCTGGACCGATTGTCTTTGCTTCTGCCGACCTGCGTTCGGAGTCTGTTTAAGGACTGCCAAACTCTTCTCGGGAGATCGTGTCCAGGAGGGAGTTTTTCCAAGAGCGGGACAAAAGGAGTGGGCAGTAAACTCTTCGACCGCCAAAGTTCCCGTCTGGCTAGAGAGGCCTCACCATCGACAGGACTTGACAGGAGCAACGATCTTATAAAATTACTAGACACAATTATTGATGACACATATCTATATTTTGTAATTGTATGTTTTCAGGAGAAACGCTGCATGAAGCTGGTTATGACTTATTCAGTTCTGGCGAACCTAACAATAAGACTGCAGGCCAGTACTGCGGGGGTATTTATCGCAATGCGCTTTTGGATGACATGTGGTGTGAGACCCAATGCGTATTCATCTGTGAAAAGGATCCTGAGTATCCACCTGTCTGCCAACCTTCGAAAGACGAAGAAGTACGAATTGATAAGAGGTTTAAGACCGAAGATTAATATTATTAATGAACTAAGAGTTAGACTTTCTTTTATTAAATAAAAACATTTTTTTAAAGATTTGCATTTTTTTTCAGGGACAGTAAAGCGCAGGATTATACGAATAAGTAAAATAATCAAATAAAAGCATCTATTCAGAAGATATTTATTTATTTTTACGCTAACAATAACATTTTTAATTAATATTACAAACTAAAATGGACTTATAACAGCAAGCCATACTAAGGCTATTGCACACGCAGTAGTAATTTCTAGACACATTTTTGGAGTAATCAAAGCTCAGTCAGTCCAGGTACAGCTCTACGAAAATAAAATAATTTGAATTCTGATACTTTTTGTGGAATCAAATTGCTCAGGTCATTAGCATAAAGTAAACCCGTCCATGTCATCATCATCAATCTTTTCACTGTCTCTCTGCAGGGCACATGCCTTTTCTCAAACAAAATAAAGTATTTCAGTCTAGACCAGGATTTTTGAACGGTGTTTTCCTTTGCCGTCAGTCTTTATACCTGAGATACTCTAAGAAAGTACACCTACGAAACTTTGGCAACCTGTCAATCAATGACAGCCGAGACCTAAAAATTATAGTTCCCTCCCATCCGAAGCACAGTCATTGGTGTCCAAGATATATTTAAAAAGTACCTACATACAAACTTAAAAACCAGTTACATGCATTGATTGGCTGCCTGATCTGGATTCGAACCCACAGTCATACTTCAGAGGTGGGCTATTTCCCGAGGACACGGTGGACCACAAACACCATTTGTGCCCTGCATGGGAAGGGCACCGCTGGGTCCTCGGCGAGCTCTCGCGTCCCACCCTGGTTCAGGCCATGGTCCGGGGCGAGAGGGAATGGGATGCCTTCCTTCTGCGAAGCAGTCATGTTCGAGAAGGTGGCGGCGGAATGTCAGAGAGTTCGCACCTCTCATCCCGGCCGCCGCGCTGAGCCAGGCAGACACAACCGGCGCCGGGTGTCGCGAGACGACAGGGTCTGTGGGCGGTGAGTTGCGAGTGGACCGCTGCAATAGAGGTCATTCAGAAGTGCTGAACGGTAGATAGCCCCGCAATGTTCAATTTTATTATAATTGTTAGGTTCACCACTTAAGAATTTATCGTAACCAGCCTCTTTTAGCGTTTCTCCTGAAAATTGAAACGCCTGGTTAGTATAAAGATTTAGTTAGGTACCATTTTGAAATGAATAAAACATTTCAAGAAGTTATGAAAAAGATTATCTACTGCATCAAAAAGAGTGCCCGCACACTTTAGACTTAACAATCGGCCGACAGTTGATATCGGATTCATGTGGTTGTTTTTTTTTTTAAGAAATACTAGGACGGAGAAAAACTTCAATCAAAGTTTTACTCCGTCTGATACCTGCCTAATACCTGATCGTTGTCATGTGCGTACTACTATTCATTTCCATTGGATACTGATCTTTGAGCCCAAACCAACTATCGGCCGACAAAAAGTTTCTAGTGTGCACATACGCTTGGTTACAATTTTAAAATGAATGGAAAATATATCGAAAAATTATTAAAAATGATCAAGATCTACTGTATCAGTTATTTGTTTTATGGAATTACCGTGCACTGTCCTAAAATCGCCCCATGTGCCCCAATCGTGGAAACCGATGTAAGCTAGCTCTTTCCTAAAACTTCCAGGTATCGATGAATCAGGATTATCAGCAAAGACTTTTTTCAAAACTTCCGCTTCATCTTCACTATTTATAATGGCAAGATGGCCGTTTTCAGCCGAACAAACGAAGTGAGCACGTTCAAATGATCCTGGTACTCTGTGGAACTTGTAGCATTTTTTGGTCTTTTCGTAATAGTGGTATTCTGAAATACATAATATCATTACAGCTTTATGCTTATATGGATGTAAGTAAAAGTGGACCCTCCAGAATCAACGGATTTGTTTGTCAATAACCTTTATTCAACTGTAAAATACCGACTGACAAAGATCTACGAATTGAATCTTTATATACTGACCTAACCTGGAGTAGAAAGGAGTGTCAGTCTACTTAAACTCACCATGACCCTGCTGGAGCCTTTTGTATTATTGAGCTGCTGTAAATCTTTTGAGAAATGTTAAAGAATGCTCCTTTAACAATATACGTGAAGTGAACTTTACTTTATAGGTGCCGATCTTTGCATAAACTTAAATATTTACCATCATCAACAGTGCCACATCTATTGGTCGGCACCTCTTTTTTTCCAGAGCGAAAGCAGATGTAAGGTCTGGGTTCCTCGCACATTCTGTCAGCTGCAGATCCATTACTGTTAAAGGTTATACATCTCTCTTTATTTCCAAAGTTATCTGGCTCGTTATTGGCCCAAACTAGAGGGATCTTACTGAGAGGTATACCTGTGAAAATTGAATCAATGTAAGATGTCTGGAAATAGATTGGAAATCGGACCAGTAGTTCCTGAATTTGTTTCGTTTCATCAAACAGACTAACTAACTCTTCAACTTTTATGTGTACATATTTCTTCTAATTTAAACAAAAGATTGTCTTATCCTATAAATACCATTTTAATCACTGCGTAACATACCATCAACCGTATAATAGCTCTCAGATGAGAAGGTAGCATGTATTCCAGTGAAGATTTCAGTATCTTGTAAGAAGAAATTCTTCATGGTGTGTCTCATTTCAGCTGCCATTGCTGATGAAGTTGGAGAAGCTAACTCAGCACCTGATGATAGAAGTGAACAATTCGATAAAGCAATGGAAGATTTAACAAACCCTGTGACAGAGTTATGGTTAGATTATAATTCTTCTACCTACTTAATCATGCCTGTTATTAAGGCCGTTTGTTCTACAACTTTAGAAAGAGATGGAACCGTGTATTTAATATACATTATTTAAAACTTTATTTTTGGACGTGGCTTACATCCAGTTTACATCTAGACTCCCCCACCTCGTCGCTGATCAGATTATTCAATTTTGATTTTATTTCCATAAAAATTTCAGCGTAAAAGTTAGCGATGACTGACCCAATGTTTGGTTGACAATTTATACTGAAGGAAATATAGTAATGATAACTCACTATGGATGGATTGTATCTAAGTCTATATTGCTAGAAAGAATGTAACTTATGAGATGACGGCAGATTCATAAGTATTATAAGTAGAAAACCTGCTGCGCCTCCTCCCATCAAAATTGGGGTAACGACAGCCGGATGATGATGAATCAATTTTTAAGAATAGATACTCTAATTTACTGAACATGAGCTTACCTTGAAGACTGCAGCGAAGTCGAGCATCTTGCCAAGTCTCAGGTACTACGTTTAGTTTGAACCATCCTTTCGTCAGTAGACTGTATTTGTAGTCGCATGTAAACGCACATTCTGAAACGATCATAGAATTTACTTGATCTCCTTATTTTGAGTTCACTAGAGTAAGGTTGGTGAGTAAGTCTGACACCAGTCTAACCAAGGGGTATTGGGTTGCCTGGGTAACTGGGTTGAGGAGGTCAGGCAGGGCAGTCGCTCCTTGTAAAGCACTGGTACTCAGCTACATCCGGTTAGACTGGAAGCCGACCCCAACATAGATTGGGAAAAAGGCTTGGAGGATTTTAGAGTAAGGTCGGTGTCCACCAATGGTACAGGCAATTGTACATTCGATAATTCAAACCACCAAAACAGAGTCCTGTACTTTGTAAGGTGAAAGATGTTTTTCATTTATCGATCAATCACTGATTTCTTTTAGAGTTTGGCTGAGTTAGAGGGGCTTTACAGAACTGATACTCCCAGCGACCACGCCAATACAGTCAGCACTTTTGAGGATTTCTATCAGGAATACGAAAAAAATGTCACGTGACTTAAATCCAATATTGCCGACGTCCAATGGTGGATAGGCTATTTGATATGCATCCCCATGATATGGGTATCAAATGAAAGGGTTTGCAGTCAGGAATACAAAAATGAACATTTATGCGATCTTTACACTTTTTGGACTAAACGCTCCACGCTTTCTTTCATCAAACTATATGCCTGAATTATTTAATATTACGTTTATGCTTTTATTTTTACTATAATTTTTTTGATAAAATATTTCTTATCATGGCGACTTATCCCAAATATTGGGATTTTAGGATGTAGGTTCTCTAAAACATTTAATATCCTTCATATTCGATTTACTTTGAGTTTGTTAACTTCCAGTACGATGGTTATTATTTGTTTTAAAACAAAAAAATTCTTTGCCATTAATAGATGCAAAAAAATAAATGGAAAAAGTAAGGTGTATTTTTTTTGCCTAAACTGTCCCACTACTGGGCAAATCTCCCCCATTTCGTCTCCACATGTCTCGATCTTTCAAGTGTTTCCTCCAATTAGGGTTATAGTGTTATTCAAATAGAACTAAAATTAAATAGAATTACAAAATGGATCCCTGATGATGGAAGGAGACCGAGAGGAAGACCAAGGAAACTGTGACTAATCTTCCTCACAAACTGGCCACAAATAGGTACCAATAGAGAAAGATTGAAAGCTATGGGCCTTTGCCAAGCAGTGGGACAGCATAGACTAAATTTAAAAAAACTCGACTTACCTGTGTAGATAAAAAGTAATAGAAACACAAAACTCTTAATAAAAGTCTTCATGATGAAAGTATAAGATATGTATGTGCAACAATAAGCTTGGTTGCAGTACTAAAGAAAAACACACCAACATCACTATATATACCTCCTGCTATGTACCTATACAGTTCTGCAGTTATTGAGATAACTACGTTTAATATCTGGATTAAAGGTTATCAAACAATACTAATTGTTGTTTTTTATTGCCGAAACAATTTTGTCAAAAAATTCCTGTTGTTTCTTTGAATGTACTTTCCTGTATGTAAAAAGCGGATTGCGAGTGCCGCCCAGCAATTACTCTCCAGCCTGAAGCAGTGAAGCGGGGTCCTCACGAAACCAAAGGAAAATATCACACTCAGTGACCTCTGCATCTCGGGCATTCGGTGCAAAACAACAGTTACCTACCGGTGCTCGACTATTGGATATCTTGTGGGACAAGAGTTGAAGCCATAGCTGAAAAATTAAGGGCCTCACTAAGCTTTGACAGTGCTGCTAGGGCAGGTACTCAAAAGCCAAATTCATGATAAACTTTTGCTTATAAACAAAGTTACATCAACATGTTGTTGAGATAAAAGGCAAAGAACTTGTTTTCAGCGACAACCTTAGTGCTCATCAACAATATTGTTAAACAAAAGTTTACTAGGAATACGGGGCTAAAATCTTAGTCTAGTGAGTCTGATGCTGTGTGTTTCTGCGTGTGGGACAATCCCAAAAGCCCAAATAAATTCGTTTGATAAAACACCCTTATCTCGTTAGCACGCCTGTTTGCAGCTGGCATGATATAGTAGGAAAACCCAATTTTGAGATAACATTAAAAAGTGCAGGGTTCAAAAGGCGTCTTATAACATTCTTTATAATAGGACCTAGGTAGGTGCAAAAATTTATAGGCACATTATCATCATCATCATCATCATCAGCCTATCGCAGTCCACTGCTGGACATAGGCCTCTCCAAGTGCACGCCACTGAAATCTATTTTCGGCTTCTCGCATCCAGCTCCTGCCAGCCGTCTTGCGCAAGTCATCACTCCACCGTGCCTGAGGACGTCCTATACTACGTTTGCCGAGGCGTGGTCTCCACTCTAGAACTCGTTTACCCCAACGGTTATCAGTTCTTCGGCTAATATGCCCAGCCCACTGCCACTTCAGCTTGCTGATTCGGTAGGCTATGTCGATGACCTTGGTTCTCTGACGGATTACCTCATTTCTGATGCGATCTCTCAGAGAAACGCCGAGCATAGCACTTTCCATAGCCCGCTGAGCGACTTTAAACTTGTGGACCAGCCGTACCGTCAGTGTCCACGTTTCGGCTCCGTAAATCATTACAGGTAGGACGCATTGATTGAAAACTTTTGTCTTTAGGCACTGTGGGATCGACGATGTTAGGACTCGACGTAGCTTCCCAAATGCAGCCCAACCCAACTGAATTCTCCTATTCACCTCTTCCTCAAAGTTGTTTCTACCTTACTGCAATGTCTGCCCGAGGTATACATATTTCCGAACAACTTCGAGAACGGCGCCGTGTATCGCAATCGGTTCCGGTCCGGTGTTGTCCAAGTTCATCCGTAGGCCGATGCGTAGAGAAGATTCAGCCACGCGTTCAGGGCGTTGTTGGGGCTGCCGCGCTGGTGCAGTGCGTCGGGCATGTTCGGACGCGCACGTGGACGGCTGTCACGCCGTGCTCCGCAAGCGGTATGCCGCGGCGCTCTGCAGGCTGCGCACCAGCACCAACACCGTCCTAGCCGTTATAGCGGACAGGCTGGACTCGTGTTACGTCCTACACTGGGTCAGAGCCCATGCCATAAAATAATAGACAAGTTGTTGTTTGAAAGTATGTTTTTATTGTATTTACTACACTAGTTTTAAGTTTTTTAATGTTACTAACATTCTATGGGTCTGCAATAAAAAGTTTTTATTTATTTTATTTTATATTCCCGCCATGTCCCTCCACTCCCGCTACCTGTCATGACAAAAAGTTTGGCGAGAACTCGGCTGTGCAATTTCAAAACCTAGTATCTGACAAATTTTTAAAAAAGCGTGTTTTTGCATTTTTCGACCTTATAGACCACTCTCCACATACTAGGATAGCAAAAACTCCCAAAAATTTGACAAAAACGAAGTTACATAAAGTCGGAAACCTAGTATCTACAGTAAACGTTTTTAAAATGCAAAAATTACAAGATCAAAACATAGTATCTAACATCAACCATTTTAAAAACCTAGTAAGTGCTTGTAGTAACTTGGATATAAAATGGTTCATGTAGATACTAAGCCAATGAAATGGTTGTAATAAACGTCAAAACTCCCGCGTAACTTTAGTAAGTGAGAAGAAGTCGTTGCAAGTGCGTGTTTTTGTCTCTAAAAATGAGCAAAAATCAGTTTTATAGGTCGAAATTGATCTCGAGTGCTTTAAAAGAACAACATGGTAAAATGTAAGTACGCTTCAGTGTATAATATTGTCAAGATTGTTTGTTTTCCAAGGTTTTTTATGAATAAAAGGCATAACCTCAAAATAGTAACACAAACATGTAAAATTTATTGAAAACTGTCGAGATTTAGTTTTGTGTCTTGTTTGACTTTAATGAATATTTAATTGCTTGGTTTTTGCAAGTTTCATCATCAGCCTATCGCAGTCCACTGCTGGACATAGGCCTCTCCAAGTGCACGCCACTGAGATCGATTTTCGGCTTCTCGCATCCAGCTCCTGCCAACCGTCCTGCGCAACTCATCAATACACCGTGCCTGAGGACGTCCTACACTACTTTTGCCGAGGCGTGGTCTCCACTCTAGAACTCGTTTTCCCCAACGGTTATCGGTTCTTCGGCTAATATGGCCAGCCCACTGCCACTTCAGCTTGCATGTCGATGACCTTGGTTCTCTGACGGATTACCTCATTTCTGATGCAATCCCTCAGAGAAATGCCGAGCATAGCTCTTTCCATAGTCCGCTGAGCGACCAGCCGTACCGTCAGTGTCCACGTTTCGACTCCGTAAGTCATGACTGGTAGGACGTACTGATTGAAGACTTTTGTCTTTATGCACAGTGGTATCGACGATGTTAGGACTCGACGTAGCTTCCCAAATGCAGCCCAACCCAGCTGAATTCTCCTCAAAGTCCAAGTCAAGTCCTCAAAGTTGTTACTACCTAACCGCAATGTCTGCCCGAGGTATACATATTTCCGAACAACTTCGAGAACGGCACCGTGTATCGCAATCGGTTCCGGTAGAACATGTTCATTGAACATGACCTTGGTTTTGTCCAAGTAATCGTCAGCAAATCGCAAGTGAGAGTTATGTGTTCGCCATTGATGTTGATGCCGCGTCCTTTCCAGTTCAGCGTCTTGAACATATCCTCCATTGCATTAGTGAACAGTTTCGGGGAAATAACATCCCCTTGTCTCACTCCTCGATGCAACGGTATGGGCCTTGTTTGCTGATTCTGTACTTGGATGGATATTGTAGCGGCTTCGTAGAGACATCTCATCACTTGGATGTATCGCCAATCTACTTGACAACGCTGCAGGGACTCCAGAACAGACCAGATTTCAACCGAGTCAAAGGCCTTTTCATAGTCTACAAATGCTACACACGGGCTGATTATACTCTTCGGTCTTCTGTATAATCTGCCGCACTGTGTGGATGTAGTCTATGGTGCCGTATCCGCTCCGAAACCCAGCCTGCTCCGGTGGTTGGAATTCGTCGAGTCTTCGCGCAAGTCGGTGTCGGGTGTGGAATCTTGCTCATGCACCAATATAATTTATTGCATTGTATTGCTATATTATGTACCTTCTGCTATCTACAAGCTAGTTTCATGCATTTTTTGCAGCACGAGAGTAATGATTAAATCACAGTTTCCACTGCAATCTACTACGACACATAATAACATATTATTAAAATGCGACGCTTATCCCGGGGTTAGTTACTCAGTAAATTCCTAATAGAAGTAAACCTAAATGAAAACAAAGAAAGTGATCTTACAAGGTCTATTAATTTGCATTTTGTCCCCATTCAATATATTTTAGAACTAGATGAAAACAAAGCAAGTGATCTTACTAGGTTTTGAAATTGTCACACTCAAAAAGTTAGAACTAAGAAAACAATTTTTTTATTAGTAACTGCTCCTCTACGCACATACTTGGTGATAGACGCATTAAAACACTTTTTTATAAAACCCTGTTATCTCCCTCAAATTTTGCAGTCACTCCCAGGACGGTACGACTAATATTATTGAAACGGCAAGCTGTCAAAGATATGAAATCGTTTTTCGGCTCTCCTATAAAATTTGGTTTTGTGCAGATACTGGGTTTTGTTATTTCACAGCCGAACTATACCCCACTACGCTCATATTATTTAACTTCGTTATTAAACCGCTCATTAATCTCTATTTCTTCATCAGTCTTAGGCTGGCAGACTGGTGGATACGCTGGGTCCTTCTCACAAATGAATGCAGCTGGTTGATTGCACGCGATGTCATTCAGAAGTCCTGTACGCGAGATGGACCCACAGTGTTCACCTGTAGTTCCGTTGTTAGGTTCACCATCAGAGAACCTGTCGTAACCAGCGTCTTTAAGCTTTTCTCCTGAAAAGTGAAACATCTGGTTAGTATAAATATATTTCAATGTCTATTAAGAAATTAACTTTTTTTAACTTCCTATCCATTAATTTTTATTATTAACATCGAAATTGTTATCATAATTTTGTAAACCTCACGGGCAATTGCATTTATGAGCCGTTTGGGGTTAAAACATTGGGACCATTGGGCCCAAGTGCCCACAGACTCTTTCGGAAAATCAGTAAGCGATTAGTGGAGTCCACGCGTGACCAAAGGGCTGGCCTATACTTCGGCCAAAGTATATGCATTGCCATCCATGGCCATGGCCATGGCCTTTTGGGCACAATCCCCGCTGACAGCGGATAAATATTTTGATACTTAGTTTTAATATTTCCCTATCATAAATTGTATTTTTTTGTATACACCTACTATTTAAAATGAAATTAATTGAAATAATAATAGTGGAAAAAGGTTATCAAAAACTTCTCATCGCTGCCTACCGGGAGCGTGCCCAAGAGGCTGGCAGCATTGACATAGACATAGTTTGGAACTTGAGGAAGGACATAAGATAATTTTTATTTCAATAAATATAAAAATCATTTTTTTCCGGACATATAGCGCCATCAATCATCGGTCAAACCAAAAATCTGCCGGAAGTCACTATTCCACGCGAACGAAAGTCGCGCGCAAAAGCTAGTTTTATATAAATTTATTAAATCATTATTGAGATCTTCTCCATCAGTGATCGTTTTAAACCCTTACCATGTATTGTCGTCCAATCGCCCCAAGAACCCCAATCGTGGAAACCGATTATAGCTACATCTTTGTCAAAACTTCCCTGCATCGATGAAGCAGGATTTTTAGCAAAGATTTTTTTCATAACTTCTGCTTCATGTGCACTATTTATAATAGCAAGATGGCCACCTTCAGCCGAACAAACGAAGTGAGCACGTTCAAATGTTCCTGGTACTCTGTGGAACTTGTAGCATGTTTTTGTCCTCCAGTAGTATTGGTATCCTGAAATACATAATATTATAACAACTGCTATATACATAGGTACATTGAATAAAATTAATTCCTGTATTCAACCATGAAATTTTACAGATTGCCAAAGATCTACCAACTGAATCTTTACATATAGACCTATTCTGGAGTAGAACGTTCTACTTACTCACACTCACGCATCATCATCATCATATTCAATAACAATTTCCATTGTGTAGAATTAATTACATAATATGCACATAAAAATTCCAATAAAACAATAAACTAAAATTAAATATGAAATTATGTCAAAATTAATGATACCAAAAAAAAAAAATAACAGAGAAATACATTTATGATTTTGTAACATTACTTAGTTCCGACAAAATTCCCAATTTTTTAAAGTAATACCTACATGAGACCCGTTGTGAAATTCTAACAATTGTTATTGTAGCTCGTTTCTGTAAAATGAATGCTCTCTGCTAATTATAATTGTAACTATTTCCCCAGAGCACATTGCTATACCTTATCCTGGACACATGTCGCTTACGGGCCTTTTGTGTTATTGAGCTGCTGTAAATCTTTTGAGAAATGTTAAAGCATGCTCCTTTTACGATATACCTGAAGTTTACTTAAGAGGTACTAATCTAGATACTAATCTTTGCAAAATTTTTATATATTTACCTTTATCAACAGTACCACACAGATGGGTCGGCACTTCTTTTTCTCCAGAGCGAAAGCAGATGTAAGGTCTGGGTTGATCACACATTCTGTCAGCTGCAGATCCATTACTTTTAAAGGTGATACATTTCTCTTTATTTCCAAAGTTATCTGGCTCGTTATTCGCCCAAACTAGATTGATCTTACGCAGAGGTATACCTGTGGAAAAGAAATCTTCGAAATGTATTTGATTAAGACGATGTGTTACAAACATTGTGACAGGACCTCTTAAACAATGGTAATTTTCAATTCGAACAAACTCATCAGCTTTATTGCATATTTCTTCTAATTAAGCTCAATAGTTGGAGCATTTAAACGAACCAAAGGATTGTCTCATCTATAAATACCATTTCAACTACTCCGTAACATACCATCAACCGTATAAAAGTTCCCAGACGAGAAGGTAGCATGTATTCCAGTGAAGATTTCAGTATCTTGTTTGAAAAAATCCTTCATGATGCTTCTCATTTCAGCTGCCATTGCTGATGAAGTTGGAGAAGCTAACACAGCACCTGTTGATAGAAGTGAACAATTCGATAAAGTAATGAAAGATTTAACAAACCCTGTGACAGAGTTATGGTGATATTATAATTCTTATACCTACTTAATCATGGCTGCTATTAAGGCAGTTTGTTCTACAACTTTAGGAAGAGATGAGTACATGTATTTAAATATAACATTATTTCATACTATATTTTTGTCACCTTTGTCAGATCATCTGACCACCTCGCTGCTGTTCGGATTCTTCAATTTTGATTTTATTCCCAAAAAAATGTTAGCGATGGCTGACCCAATGTTCGGTTGACAATTTATTTTGAAGGAAATAGTAGAGAATGGATTGTATTAAGTCGATGTTGCTAGAAATAATGTTACTTGTGAGATAACGGCACATATTATGAGAGAAAGAAGAAAACTTGCTGCACCTTTTCCTATCAAAATTGGGATATTGGCAGGCGGATGATGATGAGTTACTTTTGAACACTAGATACTCTACGCTGCATAAGCTTACCTTGAAGACTACAGCGAAGTCGAGCATCCTGCCAAGTCTCAGGTACTTCGTATAGTTGGAACCAGCCTTTCGTCAGTTGACGATATTGGTAGTCGCATCTAAACTTACACTCTGAAACGGGCATAGAGTTTATTTTTAACTCGTTTTTTGTGTTAACTACAGCAACGTACCAGGTTTCACTATTTTATTTTAGTATACTGAGAGGACAGTCCCAGCGATCACGCCAATACAGTCAGCCTCTTTGGGCATATGTTAATTTTAATTATTCCATCTTTCAAAATTCCACAAATGCCGGATTTGTATAGGCCCTCTGCTCAATTCTCGACTGTGACTCGAAACTCACATCTACACGCCAGAACCGACTTCTAAAAATATTTCTTAGTCTGGCGACTTACTCCAAATATTGGGTTTTTAGGATATAGGATCTCTAAAACATTTTAATATCCGCCATATTCGACTGTTTTTGAGTTTGTTACTCTCGGTCAGATAGTTATTATTTGTTTTAAAACAACAAAAATTCGAAATGACTAAGTAGTCATCTTCCTCAAAGACTGGCCACAAATAGAGAAAGATGGAAAGCTATGGGGGAGGCCTTTGCCCAGCAGTGGGACAGCGTAGGCTAAATAAAAAAAAACTCGACTTACCTGTATAGATAAAAAATAATAGAAACACAAAACTCTGACTAAAAGTTCTCATTATGAAAATATATGACTGGCATGTGTATCATGAAGCTTGGTGGACTATTTAAAAAAAATACGCCAATATCACTGTATATATATTTCCTTTTACGTAAATTCTGTACTGCAGTTTTTAAGATAACTTCGTTTAATATCTGTATTAAAGGTTATCAAACAATATTAATTATCGTTTTTTTCCAAATCAATTTTAACGAAATTTTCCCGGTGTTTTATTATTATATAGTTTATTTGTGATCTATAGTATATGTAAAAAGCAGGTTGCGCGGTTTCGTGCCCCCTTGTAATTATGCTTTAGCCTGGAGCGTTTTTTTTTGGTATGGCATCTCGCACAGTTCAGCCTAGGAGGCTGTGTACTGCTTAGATCGGGGTCTAATTTATTCCGGGGTCCACACGAAGGCAAAGGTAAAAAAACTCGCTTATGACCTGGCATCTCGAGTATTCGGTGCAAAACAACAGTTAGCTCTATTGCTATTGGATATCTCGTGGGCCCAAGAGTTGAAGTCTATCTGAAAAGCTAAGGCACAGATTACATTAAAGTGTCCAGGCCCACCGAGTGTGTAGATTTGACAAAATGACTAGTGGACTTGCCTTAACAGTAAATCTCCTAAGAAAGAAGCGCGCCGAAATGTGGAGGACGAAGAACGTCATTTTTTTAGCCGATCATTTGCAATGCCGAAAATCGTTGACTTAAACAACGTTTTGGTCACGCCCACCGTTCGTATTTGATCTAGAGAAAAGCGCCTGACCTTACTCCATTATGGCGTCTCCGCTCCGCTCTCTACTCCGTGCCCCGGACCAAGTCACCGCAGCAAAAGCAAGGCTTCAGAGGCTCACCTGGCCTCGGGACAAATAGTCATTAAAAATTTTGCAGTAAGCGGGTACTTTGAAGGATCTATCAGACAGAGAGCGGTCAGGTGGTCTAGCGTTCTGCGTTCGCGTTCTGCGTTCGAGCTCTACTACTACTACTTCTACTTGACCGAAGCGGTCAGAATGCCTCCTGTATGATTATATCTATGTAACCTGGTATCACACAAAGAACGCAAGACTGACCGCTTGAACACTTGACCGCCCCCTGTCTGATAGATCTCTGAGAGCTTAAAGGACGTACTAAAAACTTTGATTTTTAATCGTGAATTCAATCAATCGGTCTGATACCGAACAAATACCTGATCGTTGTTACGTGTGTACTTCCATTCATCTTCATACTGATTTAAGAGCCCATACAACTATCGGTCGACTAAAAGTTTGCAGTGTGCGGGTACCTGAAATCGTAGGCTAGTGAGTCTGATGCTGTGTTTCTGCATGTGGGACAATCCCAAAAGCATAATTAAATTCGCTTGATAAAACACCCTTATCTCGTTAGCATGACAGTTTGCAGCGGGCCTGATATACTAGGAAAACCCAATTTTTTGATAACCAAAAATATAAAAACCGGCCAAGTGCGAGTCGGAATAGCACACGAAGGGTTCCGTGCCATTATTTTTACTACTGGTACCCATTCACAAGCTTCACAAGGTACATGGATCATTACTGGGGCTTGGTATTTTTTTCTTAAATAAACTTCCTCAGTCGTTTTAGAATTGCCATTTGATAAATATAAATGTTCAGATCAAATCTATTATATCCAAGAAAGCTTACTATACCGTTCATGATTGTATAGACGATAAGAGGTATCATACATATTAATATTTCATACTAGCTGATCCCGCGTACTTCGTATCGTTCAAACCTCCCCTGGACCTCTACAAACATTTTAAAACCAAAATCAGCTCAATCGGCCCAGCCGTTCTCGAGTTTTAATCAGAATAACGAACAACAATTAATTTTTATTTATATAGATAGATAGTATTTCGTACATATTAAAAACAAACAAGTACATTTAATAATGTATGTATTTTAATACATTTAATCTTATTCTAGCTGTTTTGCGGGGGGTAAAATATAACTTTTGTTGCTTTAGGATTGTCTAGCTTTCCAATTCTGCAGGAATTCGCAAATTGATTGACTAGATTCGGAGGTTTTAGGAACAATTCTAAAATTGCATACAAAGTTAGTTGAATTTTTAAAAACTAAGGTAACAGCATACTCCCGCCATGTACCTCCCCTCCCGCTACTTGTCACGACAAAAAGTTTGACGAGAACTATACCCCAGTTAACTGATATTATTCAAAGTCGAATGCTAATGATTAGCAATTCGTAATAGTTAATTAATGCCTTATAGGTTTAATATGTCTGGGTAGTGGAATGACTATTAGCATACTTACTACCAATTAAGTTAGAAGTAAATCAACCATTGTCATTCGATTAACTATTCTATCAATAGTTACAGATTAAATCTACATTTCAGCACCAGAATAATCTAGGTTATTCAGGGTCAGCTGTCATTTAAGGTCCTTGACAGTCGTTACGGGAAGTCTGAAGTCAGCAAGTCTGACACCAGTTTAACTAAGGGATACTTACTTACACGAGTAACTGGGTTTAGGAGGTCAGATAGGTAGTCACTCCTTGTAAAACACTGGTAACATAGTTGGGAAAAGGCTCGGGAGATGATGGTTATTCAGGAGAAACCCAAGTTCATCGAAACAAACGAGTTTTAGAACAACAAAATAATTTTATTAGTACAGAAAAAATTTTTTGGCTACATTATGTTATAGAATCGGTACATTTTTGAAAATTTCCACTACAATTGGTATCTACACGGCAACTCAATGTTCGTGACGACAAAAAGTTTGACGAGAACTATACCCTTCTACACTGATATTATTCAACTTCGTTATTTAACCACTAATATTAATCTCTAATACTTCTTCAGTCGTAGGCTGGCAGACAGGTGGATACTCTGGGTCCTTCTCACAAATGAATGTGGCTGGACCGTCGCACCAGAGGTCATTAATAAGTCCTGCACGGTAGATAGATCCGCAGTGTTCAGCTGGATTATCATTGTTAGGTTCACCATCAAGGAATTTATCGTAACCAGCCTCTTGTAGCGTTTCTCCTGAAAATTGAAACACCTGGTTAGGATAATTACCATTTTATCTATACTAATATTATAAAGAGCAAAACTTTGTTTGGTTGTAATGGAAAAACTCAAAAACCGATTTTAAATATTCTTTCACCATTAGAAAGCTATATTATCTGCGAGCAACATAGGCTATATTTTATCCCGGTGCGGGCAGTAGCTCCCACGGGACGCGGGTGAAACCACGGGAAAACAGCTAGTAATTAATAAAACATTTCGAGAAGTTATAAAAATGACTAAGATCTACAGCATCAGAAGAAGTACCCGCACACTTTAGACTAATCAATCAACAATAACTTTGTTCTTTTTTTAATCCGTCTGATACCTGCCTAATATAATATCTGATTGTTGTTATGAGTGTACCACCATTCATTTTCACACTGATCTGTGATCCCAAACCAACCATCGGCCTACTAAAAGTTTGTAGTGGTCTTGCTGTCTTACTCTTGGTTATCATTTTAAAATGAATGGAAAATATTTAGAGAAATTATTAAATATGTCCAAGATCTACGGCATTAGTTAACTGTGTTTTATGTTATTACCATGTATTGTCCTCCAATCGCCCCATGAGCCCCAATCGTCGAAACCGATGTAAGCTATGTCTTTATAAACACTTCCAGCTATCGATGAAGCAGGATAATCAGCAAAGACTTTTTTTAAAACTTTCGCTTCATCTTCACTATTTACAATGGCAAGATGGCCGTTTTCAGCCGAACAAACGAAGTGAGCATGATCAAATGTTCCTGGTGCTTTGTGGAACTTGTAGCATTTTTTGGTCTCGTTGTAGTAGTGGTATCCTGAAATACATAATATTAGTACAGCTTTATGCTTATGTGGATGTAACCTAAAAGTAGACTTTTTGTCAGTAACCCTATGTTATGTTTGTATTTAACTGTGAAATTTTATTGACTGACGAAGATCTACGAATTGAGTCTTTACATACTGACCATATTTGGAGTTCGAACGGAATGTCAGTCTACTTGCTTAAACTCACGTATGTCCCTTCTGGAGCCGTTTGTGTTACTGAGCTGATGTTAATCTTTTGAGAAATGTTAAAGAATGTTCTTTTAACAATATACGAGAAGTTTTCTTTATACTTATCTTTGCAAAAACTTTAGATATTTACCATCATCAACAGTGCCACACATATTGGTTGGAACCTCTTTTTCTCCAGAGCGAAAGCAGATGTAAGGTCTGGGTTCCTCACACATTCTGTCAGCTGCAGATCCATTACTGTTAAAGGTTATACATCTCTCTTTATTTCTAAAGTTATCTGGCTCGTTATTGGCCCAAACTAGAGGGATCTTACTGAGAGGTATACCTGTGAAAATGGATCAATGTAAGATTTTTGGTAAAAGATTATAAATCGGACCAGTAGTCTCTGAGGTCCTTCCATCTAATAAACTAACCCTTCAACTTTACTGTATACATATTTCTTCAAATTTCAGTCTCCAGTTTTTATTGTAAATAATGTTTTTATGTAACTTCCCATTAGAGACCAGAATGATTGTCTTATCATACATACCATTTCAATTACTACGTAACATACCATCAACCGTATAATAGCTCCCTGACGAGAAGGTAGCATGTATTCCAGTGAAGATTTCAGTATCTTGTAAGAAGAAATTCGTTATGATGTGTCTCATTTCAGCTGCCATTGCTGATGAAGTTGGAGAAGCTAGCACAGCACCTGATGATAGAAGTGAACAATTCGATAAAGCAATGCAAGATTTAACAAACCCTGTGACAGAATTATGGTTAGATTATCTACTTAATCATTTCTGCTATTAAGGCAGTTTGTTCTACAACTTTAGAAAAAGATGAGAACATGTATAACATTATTTCATACTTTATTTTTGGACGTGGCTTGCAAGCCACCTCACCTTATGCAGATCATCTGACCACCTCGTTGCTGTTCTGATTTGTCAATTTTAATTTTATTCCCATAAAAATAGTAAGGTTAGCTTAGGCTGGATGGATTGTATTTAAGTTGATATTGTTAGAAATAATGTTACTGGTTAGATGACTGCACAATGACATATTATGAGAAAGAAGAAAACTTGCTGCGCTTTTTAATATCAAAATTGGGTTACTGGCAGGCGGAGGATAATGAGCTTACCTTGAAGAGTACAACGAAGTCGAGCATTCTGCCAAGTGTCGGGTACATCGTATAGTTTGAACCAGCCTTTCGTCAGTTGACGATATTGGTAATCGCAAGTAAACTCACATTCTGAAACGGGCATAGAATTTATTTTTATCTCCTTATTTTGTGTTAACTAGAGTAAGGTCGGCGTCCACCAATGGACATGTACAGGCAATTGTACATACAAAAATGAAAATCACCAAAAGCTGAGCCCTGCACTTTGTGAGATGAAAGATAGTTTTCATTTATCGAACAATCACTGTTTTATTTTTATTTGGCTGAGAGTTTTACGGAACATTCGAGGTCATTATTACATTTTTGTCCACTTAGAGGGCAGTCCCAGCGACCACGGCAAAACAGCCAGGTCTCTTTGGGCATAAGGCCCCATCTTAAACATACCCTGACGTTTATTTAGTTATTAAATCCTTCAAAATTTTACAATCGCCAAGGAAACAAGAATAAAGGACTGCTCAATTCTAATAGACCCGAAACTCACATCTACACGCCAGAAGAGTTCTTTAAAAAAATATTTCAAATTCTGGCGACTTACGCCAAATATTGGATTTCTAGGGTCTAGGATCTCTAAAACATTTAAATATTCGTCATATTCGACTTACTTTGAGTTTGTTAACTCCCGGTCAGATATTTATTATTTGTTTTAAAACAACAAAAATCCGTTGCCTTGATATAAACAAAAAAAGATGGAAAAAGTAAAGTGTATTTTTTACCTAGACTGTCCTACTACTGTGGAGATCTAAGGGGGAGGCCTATGTTCTACAGTGGACGTCCTATGGCTGAGATGATGATGATGATGTTCTACTACTGGGCAAAGCTCTCCCCATTTGGTTTTTCGAAGTGTTTCCACTAATTGAGGTCGTAGTGTAATTTAAGAAAAACTCAAATTAATTAGAATAACAAAATGGATCTTTGGATGGAAGAAGACCGAGAGGAAGATCAAGGACGCGGAGGAGAGAAGACATGGTCAGCTTCCTCACGAAATGGCCACAAATGGGTACCGATAGAGGAAGCTGGAAAGCTATGGGGGAGGTCTTTGCCCAGCAGTGGGACAGTGAGGCTAAATACAATAAAACGACTTACCTGTATAGATAAAAAAGAATAGAAACACAAAACCCTTAATAAAAGTCTTCATGATGAAAATATATGATAGGTATGTGTATCATGACGCTTGGATATAGTATTAAAAAAACGTATCAACATCACTGTATATATATATCTCCTTTTACGTAAATTCAGTTCTGCAGTTGTTGAGATAACTTTTTTTAGTATCTGGGTTAAAGGTTATCAAACAATATTAATTATCTTTTTTTTGTTGAATTTTTTCCTGCTTTATTTTAAATATACTTGACAAGTGATCTATTAGGTGTTTATAAAATGCAAGTTGCGAGGCTCCGTGCCCCCTAGCAATTCTCAATTACTCTCCAGCGCGGTGGAGCGGAGTTCAACTTCCACCGAGGTCCTCACGAAAAAGCTGACTTTTATACAGACACATAAAATAGCAAAAAAACAGTTACTGGTGCTCGAATATTGGATATCTCGTGGGACAAGAGTTAAAGCCCTAGCTGAAAAATTAAGGGTGTCACTAAGCACTGATAGTGATGGCTGGGCAGGTACTCAAAAACCAAAGATTCATGGTAAACGTTGCATTTAGCATGCTTTTCAGTTGCTGGCAACATGTTGCTAACAATACTCCGTGTTGCAGAGTTGATAATACAAGGCAAAGAACTTGTTTCCAGCGACAAGCTTATTGCTCAACAAGAATATTGTTCAACGAAAGTTTCAGTCAGTTAAAATCGTAGTCTAGTGAGTCTGATGCTGTGTGTTTCTGCGTGTGGGACAATTCCAAAAGCATATTTAAATTCGTTTGATAGAACGCCCTTATCTCGTTTGCAGCGGCCATGATATACTAGGAATACCCAATTTCGAGATAACTAATAGTATAAAAAATACAGGGTTCAAGATTCGTCTTATAACAATCTTACTAATGGGACCTAGGTAGTCTCAAAAATTATACAGACACATAAAATAGCCAATCACAAAACTTAATTTATTCGGAAGTAGGCCGGATTATTTTTGTATAATTGACTAGAAAAACTCAATCAATGTTAATTTATTGGCAAACACACCACAACTGCTGCCAATTAAAACACAGCATATAAATTTCTTATTTAGCATACTAATTACACTATCGATATTCACAACTGGCAACAATTAGCGCAATTAATGAACAAGCCAAATAATCAGCACATAGACAGAGCTGGATTTAGCAAGCAGGGACTGTTGCAACTTAGCTTATTTTTTTTTAGCTCTGGGCAGCGGTTGGTTTTCTGCCCATAGGAGGAATTTAGCCTACTGCTATCACGCTGGCCAGACGGGTTGATAGAGGGTTTTTTTTCGAGTTTTCCTTCTCTCGCACTGGTGTTCGGTGCATTTTTTGACTCCATTAGTCGACTTCTACGACACCCACTGGAAGAAGGGGTAGCGACATATGTATTCTTAAGCCGTCGCTACACGGCCAAACGGTTGGAGAGGCCTATGTCCAGCAGTGGACTGCGGTAGGCTGATGATGACGGTTGGTGCAGCGGGACGGAGTGTCAGGCTTTTACTGACTTACTGACCCAACTTCAATACTTCTGGAGTTCTTTTTAGCTACAAGGGTGCTGTACCAGGGCTTGAACTCTTTTAAACAAAACCCGCAGCCCAGGATGGCGTCGGTCCTTAAGGTAGAATTCCGTGCATCGCGAGTGTCGCAGCCGCGCGTAGTCGTTGATCGCTCGCGACAATAGTCAAACAATGAAAATGTATGGCACCACTGCCGAGGCCGCGGAATTCTACCTTAAATGGGTACCTAATGCATTTCGGCTACGAAGAAGGCCGAATTTTTGGTTAGTTAATGAGAAATTTTCAAACAGCTTCTCACGCTATGGGTGTTGTGGAGGGTATCAGACTTTTGCCGACTAAAACTCACCTACATTCCTTCTTGAGCTCTTTATACTCTAGAGTTATGGTAACTAGTGCGAACAATCCCGCAGCCACGGCGTTTTTTGTCCCTAAGTGTTCCTCTAAGAAGTCCCCTAGTAGACTCAAGGCCGAAAATAAAATTGCCATTGTTTCTGCTTAAAATACGGCACTGTGTTGCCCACACAATATGGAAGCTATAAATAACAGAAATGCAACACATTGCTATCCTATTTATCGTAGGCGGTTGAACAACAATGTTACTGTATTTTGTAACTAATATCCCACCATGGGAAGTTTTACAAAATTTAACATTATAGGTAATATTTAGGGCTCCCGAACACTGCAAACTTTTAGTCGGCCGATATTTTGTTTTGGCTTGCAGTACGCACATAACTAAGATTTTTTCGGCATTGAGCCGAAATCAGACCCACTGAAAACTTTGATTGGAATAAAAATACAACCATAATGTTCAACGATAAGTCGTATTTTAATATTACAGTATACGGGTACCTAACGATGAGAAAAAAATTGTCTAGCCCCAATTTATTTATTTATTGCAAAAATGTATACAGATGCATCCTTAGCCTACATAGGTATACATTGCCCTGTTAGGGCGCAGCAAATTAACAAAAAACTAAATAATTGTATCACAATATTTACAAAAATAATACTACTTAATTTAATTCTTTACTAGACTTATAAATATAAATGCCATGTAGTATATGATATGGATCTACGATGCATTATCCTTTGCTTAAACAAATGAAAGATAAACCAATACAATGCCTTGTAAAAGCTTTATTTGATTTCATAAACTAAGTTCAAGTTACGTACAGAGTACATACTATTCCCCAGACATCGACAGAGTAAGAAATTAATTTCTCTTACACTTATTTTACAACTTAGTAGCACTTTTACAATCTTGTTCTCGTTAAATAAGATTTTATAGGATCATAAAAGAATAGTGAACTTGTAATAGTAAGGCTCTGGTTTCAAACGTTCTCTTGAGCTATATTTAGCTAACTTGCAGTCCGTTCGAAACCATACAATACCTTCTATATGTTACTACAAGCTTCCGCCCGCGACTTCGTCCGCGTGGAATAGTTACTTTGGGCTGACGCTGACTTTAACTATAAAAAAGGTTATAGTGAGTTAACCTCAAAAGATAGACATATGCTGTCGCGGACTTTTTTTAAAACTTTTAAAGGGGAACAATTCTGTCATACATGATTTTTGCGAAACTTTAACCACGCCACTTTTTTACGCAGCGCACGCAGCGTAAGCTCTCTCAATAGGAATGATGATGACTCAACTGCATTCTACTATGGGAAAAAACCGTTACTTTAAATCCAAAATTTTGCATATTCAAACTAAAAAACTCGATAATAACCACCCAATGAAAACGTCTGGATTCTGTTCAATACACTTGAATTATCTTCAAGCAAGTTCGATAACTTTGCATATTTTTTACATTTCAGTGAGTCATCGCAAAGTTTTGAGCTCTTGAGCGAACGTCACGATCCGATACTTAGATTTAAAATAAAGGTTAGTTTAGGCTAGGCATAATTTTTGGTAAATTTTTCGTTAAAAAAAAAAACAATTGGTCTTGTATATCAAGAGATCTGCCATAAGGCTTTTCCGCTATTTTCCCTTCCTATGGAGGAAAAGTTATACAATGAAGTTATAACGTAAAGTCGTTTCTGGCTATTTTAACTTGAAAGCAGTGAAATATTTTCTTAAAAAGGGTCAGTAGTTTCGATGCAACGACAAGCAAAAAAAAATATTAAAAATAAAAAGATATGGTACGATTTATTTGTAATGAAGTAGCAAAATCCTTGATTATAGTACAGAATAATGGCTCCTATCATCATCTCCCAAGCCTTTTTCCAACTATGTGAGGGTCGGCTTCCAGTCTTACCGGTTGCAGCTGAGTAGGTACCAGCGCTTTTCAAAATAATGACTCCTATAAAGAATCTTAAAATAATCCTACAAAGTATGAGAAGGCTGTAAAACAAACACTTGAACGCCACATTACGCAATTTTAATGAATCATTAATGAGGTCTTGTGCTATTTCTATATATTATTGTACGTTCTACAAATAATATAATACAAATCTTACTATATTATATTTAATACTAGCATCACGTAAAGTAACCTATATATTTTGATATAAACTTTATTACATACCAAGTTTCATCAAATTGAAACACAAAAATCTAATTACCTATCAAACCCAAAAAACTTTCAAATTTGTAATATTTGTAGGATTTTATAATTTTAGGTGTTTTAAGGCTTTATTCGCTTAACGCCTTTTAATTTCTTCATAGCAGTTGTACAGCACCGCGTATTTGTAAAGACTTATTTCTGTTTAGCTGGATGTATCTACTTGCCAGTTTTTATTAGGATTAGGTTATTTTAGGCATATTTACGACTGTATTAAATTACAACGTTGAAATCCTGGAACACAGTCCATACCCAATTTATTAATTTTGTCCGAGCCTTTTTCCCAACTATGCTGGGATCGGCTTCCAGTCTAACCTGATGTAGCTGGGCACCAGTGCTTTGCAAGGAGCGACTGCCCTATCTGACACCCTCAAACCAGTAACCCGGGCAACCCAATACCCCTTGGTTAGGCTGGTGTCAGACTTATTGGCTTCTGACTACCCGTAACGACTGCCAAGGACCATAGTATTACCGCTAAAACAAACAAGAACTGAGATTAATAAAGAACGGGACACACAAAACACAAAAACTTAATCCAATAAAAAACGTAAACAAAGTATCAAGATGATCTGCACACACCTTTACAAAGAAAATTAAGGAGAACAAAAAAATCTCAGGTTCATTGACTTCATAGCAGACATTATTAAGTCGTGTCGGTGTTAAAGATAATAGAATAAAGTATGTTACCAGCGTTCTAAGAAATCTCATTTATTATGGACATGCTGAACTCTGAAATATGTACAGAGAATAGAACATGTTTTGGTTACCAGATGAAAGAGTTATGGGATAGTTAGCATTTTTAATAAACTATAGAAAATTTTTGGTATGTATGTTAATAAAAAAACCGGACAAGTGCGAGTCGGATTCGAGCATAGATTTATTCTTCGGGATATGGGTGATTTTTTTAAAATTTAATTATCATCTAAAATTTTTGCTGATTTTGATTTCCTCCAAATTAAGGCTATTGTTTTAACGCCGTCAAAAATCATCAAATGACCCCCCCACTGTGGGTTAGCAGCAGTGAGGGAGTATCAGACTCTTACTGACTAAAAACCGTCGTGTTCGTACGTCGTCGTAGGCGTATGTACCAGGGCCGCGGTAACTCTTTCGAACAATGGGGATTTGCTTTGGAGTTTGTTCCACCACTTCTTCTTCCCAGCAAAAACACATATAGAAATAGTGAAGGGCGGGCGTTTTGGGGGCTGTCTTTTGTAAGTCATTTTGATTTTTGACAATCCCGCAGCCCTGGCAGATTTGAGGCCCTTCCCTACATAGTTATTAAAAGGTCTTGTGTATTGAATGGGTCTTCAAGAACTTAGCCAGGGATCAAAGACTCCTTTATTATCTTCAGTTAAAAGTACCTAAACTTCAATCCAATCAAGTAAAATGAAAACCAATAAAAAAAGATTGCTTAAGACTATTACTTAGTTTTGAATAGCTCTCGATATTCATTTCATTACAATAAATTGTGAATAGATGGATCAATCATGGATACTATCGACAATCTAATTTTAAAACTTAATATACCTACATAGTTGTATGTGCACTTTATTTAAAAAATAATTGACTGTCTAAGAACATGGGTAACAATGGGTGATAAAAATAAAACATGATTTATATTGTAATTTTTTTAAATATGTGTTGTGGTTAATAATGTAGATGATTTTGTGGATAGATAGATCGAAGGAAAACGAAAATAGCCTGAGATTTAATTACATCAATAAGAATGGATATATGTATGTATAGAGGTTGAATTTTGATATTAGACTCATATAAATTACGTATTCCAAAGTCTAATCGAAAAACAAGGAATGAATCGGTTATTGCAATCCACAGTAACATAGGTATTGTGCTCGGTGGGAGGTGAACTGTATTCAATGGTTGCGGTAAACACCGAGATAGACCGAAAAACTGGGCCTTAAATAAAACAATTAGTTGAAAGAAAGCAAGAAAAAACGAGATCGAGGCTCGCTGCGAGACGGCGCTATGACAACTCAAAACAAAAGACGAACTAAAAAACAAAACAGCTAGTTAGCAGCCAGTGCTGCAAGGAGTACGGTTAAAGCATGCGAACCTCGCCCTCGTTGGTAATTTTATTTGTTAAAAGACTTTAAAATAATATAACAAAAATCATAGTACACATTAAATAAAAGGAAAACAACAATAAACTAATTACATCGTCAACAGGTATGGATATCGAAATTTGATTCGGTTGCAAGGTGACATAGGATAGGACGTTCTAAAAAGCTCTGAAATATGTTATACAATCTCCCTCGATCTTCTGTCATTGTTCAAGATATAATACATTGAAGGTACACGTATAAATATTGCTACTCGTAAATATATCGGGTCCAACGATATAATTTCAGCCGTATCTGCAAAATTGATGGATGTTTTCAAAATTTGCCGCGTCCAGATAAACCCGAGCGTTTTATTTTACTGTGGTATATGGGACCCTAAAACAATTTTGGGACCCCCAAATCCTTGGATATATGCGTTCGATTTTATTTCAGCTATAAACAGAACGAATCTGTCATCCCGAAGTGACAGATAGACAACATATTTGAGGAAATAAATCCGACGTTTTTATAGTTATTTGTTCTTAGGAAAATGAGAAAAAAAGATAAGAAAATACGACACATCTGGCCTTAGGAAATCCGCTAGTTTTTGAATCGTGGCAAATAAGATTGCTTTTTAAAAATTTCATGCCAAATCTAAATTTCTAAGAAAATATTCCGAAAAATTGTATAGCAAAGCCGGTGAAAACAGGACAAAACTCTTGTAAAGATGGAATTTTCTTTCGGTCTCATATTATAACCATGGGGATTTTCCTTAACTACCATTATTATAACTTATATTACATTATACGAAAGCTAAGTGTTCATAGCATCTTCACCTGAATAAAAAGGTTTATCTGCTTCTGTGGAACTTAACATTACAAATATTATTTACTTGCCATTTTTCTGTGGTTTCACCCGCGTCCCGTGGGTGCAAGTACCCGTACCGGGATAAAATATAGCCTATATTACTCAGAAAGAGTGTGAGTGCTTTCCAACAGTGAAATGATTTTTAAAATCGGTTCAGTAGTTTATGAGTCTGTCCACTACAAACAAAATTTAATTAAATAATTTTTCTCTGGATAATATTAGAATAATATAACGATCTTATATGGATGAGCACCATATGTCATATCCATATCTATATTGCTATCTGCCTCCATATGCTAAAATTCCATAAAGGAATAGTTTACAAACATTCTTACAGTCTCATAGAATTCTTAAATAGAAAAGCGTACATTGTAACATTTATACCAGAAAAGACGAAAAACTTTTTACTAACAAAAATTGTTTTAACCAACCGCTTGAATACACAGCAGGTTGTAAACACGCATTATGGTCTAAAAGATCTAACTTTCTAGACAAAATCGATTTGTCGGGATTTTCTAAGAAAAATATTATTCTTCTGGGAATTATTTCGCTTTAGAAGTTCGCAAGTATTCTTAAATTGTTTGCGCTAAATTCCGAAACAAAAAGGTACTTGGATATATTTGAATGGTCTAGTTAAGTCTGTTATTTTAAATAGTGGAATTGGTGAAAAACAATTATCAGACCCTGGTAAATAAAACGAAAAATAATTTGCATGTTCTATCGGGGACACTCCCGCCTGACCACCACCGGGTGCCTTTTTACTTATTCATTAGAAAAAAAAAAATATTTGCTTAAACCTAAATAATAAATATTATACTTTCCTGGAAGTTTTAACCTATAAGGTTTTCACAGTAGGATATAGTAGTATCTTAAACGAAATAATTCACCAGTGATGAGCCAGAAAAGTTCGTCTTTCTACATTTACACACACAAGCATTGCTCAACCGCTTTCGTGATAACCAATGCACATAATATTGATAGCTACAGATATTAGGAAGATACCATGTTTTGTGGCTCGTAAAATACGATGGCAGCCATTGCTGTTGATAAGAATCTTCGAAGAACTGTTTCAGTCCCGTCTGTTGTGGAGTTAGGGAGACAGAAACTTTTGTCAGAAGGCAGAGAGTCTGACAACCAGTCTTTCCAAAGGATATCGGGTTGTCCGAGTAATTGGATTTCAATGAGATAGGTAGTAGCTCAATGTTAAACGGCTGGTACTCAGCTGGATCTGGTTAGACTGGAACCCTGATAAAGCAAGTGATGATGATATGAGAGACGAAGGCATAATTAGAGTTTCTTTCCATTTAGTAATTAAGTATGTCTTAGCAACATCAGGATGGCCCTATCGTCCGACATCAGTTAGGGTAATCGAGCAAAGAGATAGACGTTACAATAATCACAAATTTAATTTCACAAGACACTTTACACTTAACAATAAGTTTAGGTAGTATAACGCTAGGAACACTAGACGTGACGTAGGGCAGTTCCGTGTCGTAGACAACTCAACGAAGCCTCAACGAAGACCGAGCTCCGCGGACGCCACCATGACCACCACGACTCTGCCAAACGCGCTAAACGGTGTTTCACAGGAAACGCCACCAGAGGGCGCGCTTGCGTTTCGTTTAGTGTCCTTACTAATGACCGTCTCCGACAAGTATTTATTTATTTTAATCTTATACGATATTTATCATCCAAACAGATACAACTAAGATTTTAATCCAAAAAGGCTATAAAAATACTTCTTAACCGTAATGCAACAAATCCAGTGTTTGCTTAGATTTTATACCTATGACATAAACAAAGAAATGTATGACAATAACCCAACAGACTGCAATTCTTATGTCTATATTGTTTTGTTTGACATATTCTCGTTTTATATTTCGTTGTTTTTGGATTAAAGATGAAATTCGGCATTTAAAGCTGATGGATCGATTTTATAATTCCATAGTAAATCATATGCATAAGTAGAATGAGAACGAAATCGTTACTTTTCGTAAAAAAAATTGTTTGTATTAATATACTCACATGAAACTCAAAAAGAGTGTTGCAATTTCACACAAAAACTACTGAATAAAAATTCATATAGTATTACATTTTACATGTGTGCAGGGTTTGAACCAAACCACCATGTTTAAGTAAATGACATCTATCTTAATTGGTCCAGCCATTTAATGATCAAGACAGACAAACAATGGATTATGAAAAATTGCATGCACAGAACACTACAATAATCTTTCTAGGTGTAAAAATAAGCAAACTATGTTATCTGTAATTGACACATTCAGCTAAAGTACATAACCGAAATTGTTTTCCTTGTTTAAATTACAAAAAGAAACATCTTTTATTTGTTCACACGAATGACTCATTGGTTTGGTAAAGAACCTCGGAACTCATCGGGATGCGCATTGTTTGAACTCTACTCTTGTCTTTTGTTTTTCACTTTTTTAATATCTTTACTTTTACAATATTGGAAAGAAAGAGGGGAAGAGGTCGCCCAAGGTAAAGCTACATCGGGGCCCAACAGCGCTGCGGGATTGTTCGAAAGAGTTACCGCGCCCTTGGTACATAAAAGGCCTACGACGGAACACGACGGTTTTTAGACACTCCCTCACCGCTGCTAACCCACATTTGATGGTTTTTGACGTCGTTAAAAAAAAGGTGTAGCTACATCAATCAAATTAAAGAAAAGGTGAAGGTTGTGACGTATAAGGAAGTTCAGGAGTTGGCGCTAGATAGGCGTACATGGAAAGAGTTGCACCGACAAGAGCTGGGCTCTTAAATTGATGATGATGATGCCAGTATTATAAAGGGGTAAAGTTTGTGGGTATTCAGGGACTACTCTTTCGATTTTCACGAAACCAATCTTAATTAACATTATACATACAACCATAGCTATGAGTTTATGACTATAAGTAGTAAAGCTATAAGTAGTCTACTTATCATATTACACGAAACAATTCCCAAAATATTGGTAACACGGTACCCCCTGTTTTACAGTCTGTATTTCATTTTGATTTAGGAAGTAGTCATCGGCAGTTATATTACTATCCCAATACCACTATAAATAGTAAAAAATACAGTTAAAACCACGAATAAGCCAATTAGTAATATAAACATTAAAATACTCGCCTCATTGTATTGCATGATTGACCAAGACTCTTACAAGTTCATTATCAGGTCAAGGTCAGAGAATATAGTGATAAATCTTATCGAAACAAAAGCATGCTTTAGTTACGCATTCGTTTTGTAATACGTCATACTATTAACAGAATATCCAGTGTAAGTAGACCCGTTCTTGTATGAATATTTATCAGTAAAATGGTTCAAGATAGAGTGGTTTTATTGGTGGTTCGCACAAAGCATTGTCGGGACTGAACCGTGTTATTCATAGTGTTAAATACACGTAAGAGCAAAAACCAGTTAACTATGAAGTGCTAATTCTTCTTACAAATAAAATTAAATATTACATTTCATAGAAAACAAAACTGCATTTTAGTGTTCAGTTGATGCGACGAATAGGTAATATTATCGTAGTAACTATTAAGTAATTTAATATCAATAATTAATATTATTGTTCTCTTTCCTATAATATTTTACCTGAGAATATGAATTATATATAAATATATTTTTTATGCTAATTTTATCTCAGTACATTCAGCAGTCTCAGCTTAAAAGCGTTTTGTTTTTGTAAAAATGGTAACAAACTATACATTTCGAAACCAAAAAATCTACTTACAGTCGTTTGTAACCCGGCCTACATTTTATTGGCACGCAGTGTACTATAATAATTTACATAACTAGGTATATTGTTATGATCTGTAGTAAATTCTTTGTTCATGAATGAATCAGTGATAATAATTACGTTTTACTAGTAAACATTAACTAGGGGAATGACCTGCTCTGACTCTCATTTCCTAGATCAAAGTTAGAGGAAAAAACATTATCTAAATAGATAAACAATCTGATTGGATTTTTTCTGTCGCGGATCCAACAATTATAAGGTTAAGCAACGATTCCGTAAGTCCGTGGATGGGTGACCAGATGGTCACCCAGTAGATACTCTTGACAAGTTCTTCCATGTTTCAGAAGGCATGATAAATTGGTGGGCACTTGCTCTCGTTTGAACATCATTGGCAGTCGTTACAGGTAATCAGAAGACAGGACGGCTAACAACCAGCCTTACTACGGGGTATTGGGTTGCCCGGGTAAATGCCTTGAGGAGGTCAGATAGGCAGTCGCTCCTTGTAAAACACTGGTACTCAGCTGGATCCGGTTAGACTGGAAGCCGACCCCAACATAGTTGAAAAAAGCTAGGCAGATGATGATGACTATGACTGGTAGTAAATTATTTGTTTGTGAATGAATCAGTGATAATAATTACGTTTTACTAGTTAACGTTAACTGGGGAAATGACCTGCTCTGACTCTTATTTCCTAGATCTAAGTTAGAGGAAAAAACATTATTTTATAAGATAAATGTTCCGTTTAGAATTCTGAAAATGTTGTAATGCTGAAGAATACTAACTTAACTATTATTAGTACCTAGAAATAAAAAGCTATGAGCTTCGAGTTATCGCCTAGTACGTATTACATTGTTGACAATTTTAACCAATTTTCCAAAACGAAGGAGGTTCTCAATTGATGAATTCATCAGGGAAATAAACAGCTAAAAGCTTCGAGTTATCGCCTAGTACCTCGCAAGTACTTAGTTAAAAAATATTAACGGACTTCCCAAAAAGGAGGTGGTTTTCAATTTGTCGAGGTCTCAATTTTTTCTAGTAAGTATAGGGAACTTTTTGCGCGCTCTAATAAAAAGTCACCTTCCTCGATGATTGAGCTATCTAACACTTGAATGACTCTTCAAATAACTCTAATTATTTTAGAGATTAAAGCGATAATTGAAACAAAAAGTTTAGCTTCGTAATATTACTATACACTAGCCGTTCCCAAGGTTTCGCTCGCCTCCCGTGGGAACTGCTGCCTGTACCGGGGTAAAATATAGCCTATGTTACTCGGGAAGAGTGAAGCTTGCCAAGAGTTGTAGATTTTTTCATATTGTTTGAGTAAGTTTGGAGCCTTTGAAGGTATTAATAGACAAACAAAAAATATTGCCTCTGTATTACATTTCTAGGTATAGATAAGTTAGGTTATCTATAAAATATTAAGCCTTTTTAGCTCAAAGACTAAACGTGGAGGCGTAGATTTAGTACTCCCACGCTAACTATTATATTAATGAGTGGAACTAATTAACTAGAGCTTAGCTTAGCTTTCGACTAATAATAGCCTTTAAATCACTTTCAGAATTTTCAATAAACAACTTTTATTTCTAAAAATAATTATACCTACAAAATACTTAACTAAAAAAAAACAAAAGTGTTAACTTTTGAAAATAAAATTACTATTTTTCACCTAAGCATATTGTTTAAATTAACTTTTTTGTTATTTCTATCATGAAATTATTTAAAATGATCCTTGTCATTTAGCTACTAAAGGTCATTTTACAACAACGGTTGACACAATGTCATATTATTATTTTCGCGGTTAAGCTGGGGACTGCAAAATGCTCACAGAATCGGGAGTTCCCTGCAGTCTACAAACCACATACCGTTATCAATACAAACATACATTTACACACGCAATAATATAGCCAATAGTCTTTATGATAACGGCATAAGGTTTATATTCGTATGACATTAAGTTTAGCATTTGCAAACAATAACTTGGACAGTTTACTAGTATATAAAGCGAGCATTTTGAAAACCGAACATCATTCAATTCAAAAGCGTCTTCGAGAATTCTAAAAAAATAATAATTCAAATTTTGAATAAATAATAGTAAAGATGAATTTCTCTCGTGTATTGTTGTTCGTGTTCGCGTGTTTGGTGGCAGCGTGCAGCGTGTCGGCCGCGCCCGAGCCCAGGTGGAAGGTCTTCAAGAAAATCGTAAGTAGTTTTTTTTTTGTTTGTCACTCTAGTTACTACTACTTACTACTACTAGAAGTGTAGATACAACTAACTCTTATAGTTCACTGCCATTTTTACGTTTTTTTTAAACGCTTTGGAAAAAACCCTATTTTTGCCACAAATCTTAAACCCTCATGTTCAACTGATTTTGATGATGTAGAGTAATTTTTCCGGGAAGGATTGTCAAAACTTTATATGCTCATTAGCTGTTTCCCGCAGTTTCACTCAAGTCCCGGGGGAACTATTTCCCTTACCGGGACAAATTACCCGTCTCAAGTCGGGGATAGTCTAACTTTCAAACAGTTTTTATTTTATTTTAGTAGATTCGGAGTTTTCAGGGTACAAATATCAACTAAAGTTTTGTAAAGATTATACAAATTATTTATTTTATTATTTTCAGGAGAAAGTTGGCCGCAACGTCCGTGATGGCGTCATCAAAGCTGGGCCAGCTATCGCCGTCATCGGTCAAGCCAAGGCTTTGGGATAAATAACTATAATATTATAATATATCTGCTAATAGAATATAACCTTGTAAATATTATTTATTATGCTGTGAAAATATACTAATCTGTAAGTTATTTGGTTGTTTGTATTATCCTTTTTCTGCCATAGTGAAAAGGCCCATCTTGTCAGGACGAGTTCCTGGTAGTCCATGGGTCATGGCCTTCATTTGATCATCTTTGGTATTCGTTATGGGTAATCAGAAACCAGAAAGTATGACAACCAGTCTTACCAAGAAATATCGGGTTGCTTAAGTAGCTGGGTAGAAAAGGTCAGATGGGCAATCACTACCTGTAAAACATTGGTAGTTTAACTGCATCCAGTTAAGTAATATAAGTAGTTGGGAAGAGGCTAGGCAAATTAATACTTATTGTGTGTTTTTTCCTCAAACTTTTGATGGTGTTATATCCCATGGAAGGAGGAGCTTGTCACTTGTATTAGCCAGGGTATGATCTCCTAGCCTTCATCAGAAATAAAACGTCAAATCGTATTACAATAACTTCTTGGATATGCAAAGCCAAAGTCAGATGTTTTTATTTCAAATAGGCCTTTGCAGGCTCCTATGAAACGTCACACTAGTTGCACGGTTCCAAAAAGTTGGTCTCATGGAGAAAAGCCGGCACGAAACTCCATAGACATATATTTATTTAACACATTTTATCACAAATTAAAATAACTTTGCATGCACCAAAACATTGTTGTCAGTACAAATATTAATGTTGATCATATTAAAATTAAATCATCTACGCCGATTAATAATACCCTGCACATTTCATATACATTGGTACTCAGCTGCATCTGGTTAGACTGGACCCCAACATGGTTGGCAAAGGTAAGACACATAAGTTATACCTACTGAGAATAAAATAATACATTGACTAACCCGCACACTCTTGCTTGAGAAGCAGAGATTTTTTCACAATTCCTGCCGAGGTAGCACTGTGGTATTCATTGATAGATAGATAGATAGACAACACATTGATTCATTACAAACAAAAAACACAACAAAGATACACAATAAGAAATAACAAAACAAAAAGTGGGTAAAAAGAGAAACATAAAAATACAACCAGAATTTAACGGCGCGGTGCATAATGTCTAAAGTTTGTACCGAATGGGATTCCAGCTCAGCATGTGTCAGGTAGAATACCTGATGCTGGTATTCTGCTGGAACCCTAAAATGACGTACGGACGTCGAGTAATCGATTAGTGTGTGTGTGTGTGTTGTAAACTACATTGCGCTAATTACCGCGGCGCTGGTACATAAAGGGCTTCAAAAAGGAACATGGCAGAGTTTAGTCAGTAAGGATCGGACGCTCTCTCTAACTACACTCACAGCGGGAGCCGAAAAAAAGATGATTTAGCCACTAGGACTCTATAAAAAACAATCGGTAAGACTTTAATAAATTAATCTGTCTGTTGTACAAGTTCGATAGCTGAACCGAATCAATCAATCAACTTGTTTGCGTAGCTTTGGTTTGATTTGATTGAACCGAAACCCAGGATTCTCAGAATTTGAGGAACAATTTTATTTATATTTCTTTATGATGATATAAAAAAGAGGAAAGATTTTTTTGTTTGTTTGGCTCCAAAACTAAAGAACCGATATTAAAAAATATTTTCACTTTTGTGAAGCTAAACTACCTCCGAGTAACATAGGCTATATTGTATCTCGTTATAGGCAGTAAAACTGGGGTAAAATAAGTTTTAATATAAAATAACTTCTTATTGTGCTGTAAAATGGCTTATGTTGCGTTTTAGCTAATAGCCAAAACGGTTGAACCACTTGAAATGTATATTTGATACAGAGATAGACTGGAGATCGACTAATAAGACTCCTTTTTATAAGATGATGATGTAAAAAGTAAATAACACTTAAAACAATTTAATTGTATGGCACTTTGAGTATTACATTAAATAAATACAAATTACATAAGATACGTTTTGATATTCGAGGTAATATACAGTCACAATACTTTGAACATTATTGCTTAATAGTTAAGGACTATTTTCCAATAGCTTTGGCCTGGCCCAGGACTTCGATGGCAGGCCCAGCCTTGATGACACCGTCCCTGATGTTACGACCCATCTTCTCCTGGAAAAACAAACAAAATAACATAATTAGTAATCATTCAATCTACTTGCGAAAAATGTTTACTTTCTGGGGATACATAAAAGCCTTATATTTTGAAAAATCCGTGACGATAATTAAGTGTTCTTCATATATGATAAGTGGACTTATATCATTATGAAAAGAATAAATGTTTTTCATTTGTTGTGCCAGAGTTACCTCAAAGCTGCCTTATGGTCAGTTTTATACGGCTCAGGCAAAAGAAGTAATGACGTACTTGCTACTATCTACCCATTACTATACAACTACGCTGAATAGAACAAAAATCTAATCAGAAGTTCAATTCAGAAAATCATTCTACATGGACTTTTGTCTTTAAAATAGTTCAACACTTTGAAAAACAGCAAACGACAAACATTATCCTATGTATTTATAAAAATAAATGAGAAATAGTTTCAGAAAAAAGGAAAGTAACTTACAATTTTCTTGAAGACCTTCCACCGGGGCTCGGGCGCGGCCGACACGCTGCACGCTGCCACCAAACACGCGAACACGAACAACAATACACGAGAGAAATTCATCTTTACTATTATTTATTCAAAATTAGAATTATTATTTGAATACAGGAACACTGGCTGGTAATGAATGATGCTCTACTTTAGAACATGTCATTTATATACTGGACTAAGTAAACAAACTATTATATGCAGTCAATAAACTGAAGATCATCCAATTATCGGCTTTAAACCCTGAACGTAGAGGCTGTTTTAATATGTAAACAATGATTGTAACTGTAAATATAAGTTTTTACAGATAGTGCGTTTCATTGAGTCGACCTCAGAAAAGTCCCGATAGTGAGATGCAAAAGTTATTCCCCGTGCCAATGTTTTGATTCAAGTTTTTTTGGAACTTCACTAGCCACTAATTAGCATAATTAAAGTTAGCATACTTACCATAAGTATGCTAACTCTAATTGGCTGTATCTGATCTTGCCATTTGGACTGCAAATCTGACCCCCTCAACTTCGGTTAGGTACATTTTAACGCGAAACTCCTTTATAAGGATTGACAAAGAAATCAGGTGCAGCATGTCGATTCTATAAAATATCACAACTCACTTCGACATCACTCTCACTTCGACTTCGATCTAAAGGTAGAATTCCGTGGACGCGACAATAGTCAACCTATGAAAATGTATGGCACCGTTGTCGAGGCCCGTGACAGTCGCGCGCGGCCGACGAATTTCGTAAGCTGCTCGCGGCATTGTCAAAAATTTAATTCTGGTTTTACTAAAATTCTATAGATGTTATTAAGCGCTAGACCATGTTGAGAAGCGTACGGCCGCGAGCGGCTCACGAAATTCGTCGTCCGCGCGCGACTGTCGCAGCCCTCGGCAGCGGTGCCATACATTTTCATAGGTTGACTTTTGTCGCGCGCGGCTGCAACAATCGCGACCCACGGAATTCTACCTTAAAGTTTCGTGATTGACATTGTCAAACTACACTAGCGCTACACTATCGAGCGTGTTGACAAGTTGAACTAAATCAAAGTCGAGATTTTGACAGATCTGTCAAAATCTGTCTATCTATAGGGGAGGTAGGGGAGAGATGGGCAGTTGGGAGACATGATCAAATCAGAATAAAAGGGGGGTCCTTTTATTCTGATTTCTGATCATAGTTTTGTTTTTTTTTATTGGGTAGTTTACGTTACCGACTGGTAACGGTGTTCATCCATAGACTATCTGTCATTTCTGTGAGTTGTCAAGAACAAACACTCGTAAAAGTACTTAAATATTTTGTTGCGGTTTCGGATCGTTATAAAGAGAAAACTAATGAAAGGTATGTGTATTTTCTATTATTAATTATTGATTGTCAAAATCTCCAGTTACAATTATAGTAAGTCGATGCAATCCACACCTATTATACCTTTAGAAGAGAGTACTACAGCAATAGTTAATGGGCCCCACGTTTTTATTTTAGTCTAATATGACCGGGACCACCTACGTAGGTTGACAGGTAAGTAACTATTTTTTATTTTCTAGTTTTCAGTGCACATAAGATAAAACCGTTTAACTTAAAAGTTTTTTTACCGATTTTTTTTTCATAAACTAAGTCAAAAGTGTCCAATGCTCCCTATGGTAGGGAGGCTTGGACATACCATGTAATGTATAATTTGTAAATTTTTGCTCTTCTTCGTCAGTGAAAATTTGTGAGGTTATAAATCTGCGCGAAAAATCCTTTATAGAATCTTGTTTCAGGTACCGTTGCCAACTTGATCTAGAGACTATTATATTTAAAATAGTGTTTAAATAAAGTTCTAAGTGTTTTAAAGTGATTAAGTGCCTACCTTTAACGATGGCTAGAATGTTTTTTGCTTAAATCTTTATTAGAAGAAGCTCATGCTTTAGATAATTTAGAAAAGCGTCAACAATCTGCTAGAATTCGTAGTTTATCTTTATTAACTCGCGATGATGACTATGTGAGCATATATAGATTGTCAAAGGAGCTAATTGACCAACTGGAGTCTGATTTACTGCCCCTGATAAAGCCCACAAAACGTCGAGGCAAAGGACTTACAACTCGTGTAAAAGTAAGTATTGACACAGTTTATAGTTGAAAAATTGTAATCAAGCACACAATAATAAGAAAAACACTTAGTTCTTAATAAGGAGTATTCCCTTTATGTGGTTTCCCCGCCAGCTGATATGTTTTCAAAAGACTCTGTACTTCAGTTATAATATTGGTATTCTCTTAAGCATGAAAATAACCAAATTGGTCTCAATTTTGTTTTCCCTAAATCCAGATAAAGTAGGTATTACATTTTTTATTGTATTTATTGTTTCACAGATACTATGTACTTTATCATTCTTGGCTAGTGGCAGTTACCAGAAGGTTATTAAAGAGGGCATCAGAACTTATTTATCGCAACCGTCTGCATCTCGTTGCATAAATGAAGTAGTGGAAGCTCTGAACAATCCGGCCGTAGTAAAAAAATATATAAGGTTTCCTCAAAATCAGCAAGAAAGGCAAATTGGCGCTGTCAGTATTTTTTTTCGTAGGGTAAGCATAGATTATATTCACAGCACGAATTTAGAGATTTCTGTTTATTTTATACTTAAAAGCTGCCTCAAATTCCTTACAATAACAAATTATAACTAAAACATCATATTTAGCTAAAATTCTGTGTCAAAACTGATAAAATTAAAAACTGATTAATCTCGGTTGACATTTTGTCGAGTGGGGAAGTCACTAGCACAGCATTGGTCGATGTCGAGCTCACTTCACTTCGCAAGTGATTAGGTGATGTTTACAGAATGCAAAATCAAGGTCGTTCTGAATCGAATGCGAAGTGAGAGTGAATAGCGAAGTGAAATGCGAGTTGTTGTTCGAATTTTATAGAATCGACGTGCAGGCAGGCCTTGGCCCTGTTGGGCCCCGCTGGGGTTGCTGACAGTATTCTACTTGTGTAGCCCTTTTATTTGATACCCATATTGAGGGGGCTGTGCCATTTTGTGCCGGCGGCCATATTGGATTTAATTAAAGGTGTATACAAAATTTCAGACCAATCGGTTGACAGGAAGAGGGTGAAATTTGAATTACTAAATTTGATCCAAGAATAAATAATAAAACAAACGGGGTGAGCTAAATAAAACCGTTTAAATATCTCGTAATGTTGAAACTGAGTGTAATTTTTAGGAAAGCTCTTTCATTATATCTAGCCGAATATAAGAAATGGCAATAAAAGTTGATAATGATCTGTAAAATCTGATTTTTTATGCAATAAATTGTGAAAAAGTGCCCATCCCTCCCCTACCTCCCCTAAAGTATGAAATGACATTACGAATCGAAGTGAAATGCGAGTTGTTGATCGAGTTTTATAGAATCGCAGTACAGGATCGACATTAACATGATCTCTTTTGCAACGGGTGAATCATTCACCAACTTCCAGACTCCGGGTTGCCTTGTGAAAGTTTCTAAAACCCACAAAGCAAGTTCAGGCCCGACTTAGGAATCAAACCCGGGACCTAGTGCACAGAAGTCGGGCTAGATCCGTTGATCTAGTGTTCGCACGGATCGATCGATGATAAGGCTGTTTAGAATGATAATCACGAGCTTCAATCGTTAAGTAATGATTATTTAATTGGCACTTATCATTGTTATGAATTTAATAACACGTGTAATATTAGCATTAATAATAAACACGAAGAGATAAGTGGTACTTCCCTGTACTCAAAATATTATGATCATGTTTAGAGCATCATTATTTGAGGCTAATTTAATTTTATTGTTAGAATTCATATTCAATAATAATAAATTAATAACAATGATATCCTCTTTGTCACTCATTTGTTTATATTCATGAGGTTTACTCCGAAAATGCTAATTCAAGTGTCTTTTGTTAACCAGTTTTCACATATTACGTGGCTTTCTAATGGTAAAAATAATCCTCAAAATTAGTGCATTAGATCACCAGGACATTACAAACAGTCGGCCGATAGTTTGTTTGGGTTTATAAATCAGTCATCATCTCCCGAGCCTTTTCCCAACTATGTATATTGGGGTCGGCTTCCAGTCTAACTGGGCTCATAAATCAGTATGCAGATGAATGGTAGTACACATTACAAAGATCAGGTATTTAGCCTGTATCATACCGACTGAAAACTTTGATTGAAATCAAGATTTTCTTTATTTATTTTTTTTGTCCAACCTTCGGCCACCGGCTTAGTCATGTGCTTATTTAGAACTTCTGAGACAACTATAATAAAAGCGAGCACATGAACTGCCTACGCCCTTTCTGCTCCAATAATTCTGGGTCCCGATGAATATAAGTTAATTATATTATGATGTAATTATACCCAATTTTAGTAGGCGGAACCTCATTAAGAGCTTATTATCGAATTATTGAGCATATTTTTTACTCGCATATTCCCGCGACTCCATCTGAATCAAATTACATATGGGAATATTAAAGGAATAATAAAATTAAATGCCTGCCATATGTACTGTGATACATTGAGTTCCTCAGTGTCCCGGAAGGTACATTAAATTGGTGTGTCCCGGCTGTCATTTCAACATCTTTGGTATTTTAGTCAGAAATCAGAAAGTCTGATAGTCAGTCTTACCAAGGGCTATCAGGTTAGCCTAAGCAGCATTCAGGTTCTGCGGAAGAATTTGGATTCCCACGGCCCCGCGCCCACGTGCAAGTAGGATACAGGAGGGTTTTAGCCGGTGGGAGTCCGGCATACCAATCCACCTCTCCCCAGGCGTAGGAAGTCCATGAGGATTTCCCCCTCCCACAAAAAAAAAAGCTGCATTCAGGAGGACTGGATAGTGACTCAACCTCAATAAAATGATGACTTAGAAAAGTTCTAAAATATATGATTCCAGATTTCCTAAAAAAAATATGAATGTAAATAAATATATTGATAAGGGGGATTATATTTACATCCAGACCCGGGACTTTTCTGAGGTCGGCTAAACGAAACGCTTTATCAAAACAAACTTAATTTTGCAGTTACATTTACTGTTTACAAAACAATCACGTCTTTAAGTTTAGTGGCTAAAGCTGATTATTGCATGGTCTTCAGTTTATTGATTGCTAATAATAATTTGTTTACTTAGTCTAGTATGTACATATATAAATGAGATTTTTGAAAATAGAGCATCATTCATTACCAGCCAGTGTTCCTGTATTCAAATAATAATTCTTATTTTGAATAAATAATAGTAAAGATGAATTTCTCTCGTGTATTGTTGTTCGTGTTCGCGTGTTTGGTGGCAGCGTGCAGCGTGTCGGCGGCGCCCGAGCCCAGATGGAAGGTCTTCAAGAAAATTGTAAGTTGATATTTTTCATATAATGGTTTACTTGAATTTAAAAGAAATCGATAGAAGTAGAAGCTGCTGGATCATAGTTACATTCAAACTCAAACTTAATTTTTTTTTATTTCTAATAGGCCTATGAAAGCTCTTTCGAAACGTCAAAGTTAGGCGCACGGTTCCAAAGAGTTGGTCTTATGGAGAAGAACCATAGATCCAATACATTGGACACATAGATCCAATAGTTGTGATGTCTTTGTACCAAATTTTATAGAAATCGGTTCACCAATTCAAATATAAAGATTTTGCTACTTTCAAACGCTGCGGTTTCCTTTTTTGAAGGGTTTTTAGTTGATACCTACAAAATTTTCTATTAACTATAACGTAGGTTTTTGTCAGTTGCTATAGATAGAAAATAGATCATATTATATTGCAAAGACATTATCCCATAGAAACATAGAAGTGTACAAGTTCTATACACAAGGTCGTTAACTTTGATTCAATCATTGCTAACTTTGTCATTATTTTGTTTTTCCAGGAGAAGATGGGTCGTAACATCAGGGACGGTGTCATCAAGGCTGGGCCTGCCATCGAAGTCCTGGGCCAGGCTAAAGCTATTGGAAAATAGACCCTAACTGTTAAGCAATAATGTTCAAAGTATTATAACTGTATATTTCCTCGAATATCAAAGAAAGTTCATTATGTTTAATTTGTAAATATGTATTTATTACTTTTATTTAATGTAATACTCCAAGAGAAATAAAATCTTTAAGTTACCTTTTTGTATTTGTTTCATCAAGTATTGGTGCTTTTTCGTCCTACCCATTAATTAGTCATTGTTGCCCAAGATATACTTAGAAAGAACATAGAAACTTGTAAAGTTACATTGGTTCTTGCATGACCTGGAATCGAACCCACACACCCACACTTGAGAGGTTGATGTTTTACCCACTGAGCCGACAACAATACGACAACTTGTTTTGTTGACCTGGATCAAGCTTGGTTTGAAAATTTCTTTCATAATAATGGAAAAGATGATTCAATTTAAAAACTTTTTTTTAAATGCTGGGTTCCATTGCCGCTTTCCCGCGGTTTCAACCACGTCCCATGGAAACTACTGCCCGATATTTAATGCCAGTAGATGTAATATAGCCTATGTTACTTGGGAAGAGTGTAGCTTTTCAAATTGGTTCAGTAATTTTGGAGCCTTTAGATTACAAACAAACATCCGCCGTCATTAAACACTTTTGGCAGTCGATACGCGTAGTCAGAAGCCAGTAAGTCTCACAACCAGTCTTAAAAAGAGGTTACCTGGGTAACACTTTTACTCAACTAAATCTGGACTCGAAGCCGACCACATAGTTGGGAAAAGGTTCGTTAGATGAGGGTACAAAGAAGTAAACATGTTTCCTCTTTATTACTTCAGTATGGATTGATACAACTTGTGTACCTCAAAGCACATATTATACCAATAAAACATCAGCTTGATGTTTGGCGCGGTCGTCTGATGTGAAAACACCTGATCATGACGAGTTCTTCCGTTTTTCAGAGGTTGCGCTATTGCGGCTGTTATTTGAACACCTTTGACATCTGTTACGGTTAGTCAGGCGCCAGAAAGTCTGACATTTAGTCCAACCAAGGCTATATAGGTTTAACTCAGTAACTGGGTAGATTTTTAAATATTCTGGTACTTAGCTGGACATACTAAGAGCCGACTCCAACAACGCGACGTGACGTTGGGAAAGGATATCAGGTTATGATAAACTAGAGGCTGTGCCGGATTTTTTGCAATAGAGGGCCATCCATTAGAATTCCCTACATAATTTATGTATACCACCAATACATAAAAATATTTTTTTATATTCAGTGGCTACAAATCTACAATTCTGCTTTAGATACATGGGTCCGTATTACAGAAGGCTACTCAAGTCAAGTTTGATCTTGAATCACCTGATCATAGTTTAAATAATATGGAATCTGCACTTGAGGGTTGTTCTTATTTCAGAACAGTACTTAAACTGCACTCAGCTGAATCGAGATTCAAATCGCGCCTCAAGCAGAAAATATGGATTGTCTATGCATCAGCATGTTTTCGTTTACATTTTATTTATTTCGCCAACTCTGTTACATCTTACGCAAAAAAAGAATTTAGTTTAACATCTAATTATTAATGAAATCATGATTTAAACAAAACATAGGCTTTTAAATTGTAGGTTTTATTTTAAAATGCCATTTTTACGCCTTGAAAATGTGTTGAATGATACCTATAGCAGTTGGTTGTAATATCTAAAATTACACTTAAAATTAATAAACTTTCACACCAACTAATACATTAATTAATATACATTGAACTGCCTCATTGGCCTAGTTGTTGCATAGAGTGACTGCTGTTCATGAGATCTCAGGTTCGATTTCAAGGGCCAAAATCGCTTTGTGGGCTTTAGGAACCACCACCACCAACTTCCAGGCTCCTGGTAGTTGGTGATTGATATACCTACCTGATCTCTCTCCGGTCGTGTTGGGTTACCGTCCCATCGGGTTATGAGAGTGAAGGAATAGTGAGTGCACCTGTGTCTGCGCAAATGTTGGTGCACTATAACATGTCCTGTGCAGCTGGCTAATCTCCTCATATGAAAACGCCATTATAAATGTAGGTAACTTTCGGCTTTTGCTGAAAACCAGCGCTGAGACTCTGTCCAACAGAGTGACAGCAACATGCTGAGCAAGGGCCTTTTCGCGTGGATGTGACGCATATTTCCCCCACTATTGTGTATTGCCTTCTGTAGTTCTATTTTATTATTAATTCGTTTTTGTTTGTATTATTGTTTGTATTTCTATGCGTTATGTCCATGTGCATAAATGTATTTTCTTTCTTTCTTACTAACTTATTCAGATACCAGCCCAAGGAATTCGGCTATTAATTGAAATAATCAGGTACAAAAACAAACAAAAGAAATAAGTACTTAAAAAATATTTATTATGGCAGAATGAGTATTGAAATGCGACTTAGATCTTCAACTCTTAATTATTAATACTATTACATGTTATTATAGATATTTATCCTAAAGCTTTGGCTTCACCGAGGACTGCTATCGCTGGTCCAGCTTTGATGATGCCATCTCTGATGTTGCGGCCCACTTTCTCCTGAAAAATTTGAAAAAAAAATGGTTAATATTGCAAATTATGTAAGAAACTGTAGATGATATCTAGAAGTGAATCTAATCCTTTTATGAAAAACCAAAAAAAAAACTATTTTAATAATATTTCATTTTGAAACTGTCTCCAAGTATAACAAATAACCGTAATAACCGCATTAAGATCAGTTTAACCAAACAAGAGATAATCGCTCTAAAATAGGCATACTAATATACAAACAGACTAGAAACCTTTCAGTCATTTGTACCGAATACTAAGGACTGCGTGAGGACACTTGAAAAACGTTAATGTCTATCAATTTTCTATCTTAATACGTTCTATCTAAGGTTGAATATAATATTGTGTGCACATATTGCAGTTGATAGACATTTCAGTGTTTGTAGAAAAGCGGTTCTTTCAGATTAAAAATTGCTCAAAGTGTGTAAAAGGGATACTGTATAAACTTTAGCAATTAAAATGTTTATCCCTAATGTAAAACGAAAAAAACAACTTACAATTTTCTTGAAGACCTTCCACCTGGGCTCGGGCGCGGCCGACACGCTGCACGCTGCCACCAAACACGCGAACACGAACAAAAATATTCTAGAGAAGTTCATTTTAATAGTTATTTATTTAATTATTAAAATAAAATAATTATTTATTCAAATAATTCTTAATTCAAAATCACACTGAAGTGCAATTGGCTACGAATGATGCTCTACCAACGATTATAACATATTTATACCAACTTTATTTAACACAACAAACTTACTTTTGCATCTCAAAAACCATATATCATACAATTTTGGCTTTATTCGTTACAGAATAAGGTTGAAATGAGTCAGTTTGTGACCGCAAAACGGTTGATAAGAGGTTCTCAGTTAATTAGTGGCGAGTGAACTGGGATGCTGTATGTGAATTCCCTTATCCAAGAGCTGCTATCATTTGCAATTTACGAAGCTATGTTTTTGTTATTACTGTTCTTATAATATTGACCAGATAATGATTTTACTGACTCATCTGCGTTTTGACTATAAAGAATCATCGTTTCCAGTGTTTTTTTGTTGCCGTTAAAATAATTAAGTTCAAAAAAGTTTTTACAACGTTTTTTTTTTTCTTGCTGCACTATGGATTCGTTTAGGTACAATACTAGAGTTTCAATACTTTAGCTTCTTGCTCAGAAAGAAGCCTGTTTGATTAGAAGTCCCTAAAAAGTAAACTTTAAATGTATCAAGAGAAATAATACTTACAGCTCAGTCTGACTCGTAAAACAAAACAGGCATGATGAATTAGTATTAACGTCTACATTACAAGTTAAAGCACATCATATTTTATGAAAACTACGTAGTTAAAAGCCTCTTAAAGAAACTTCTCAGGTTGTTATAAAGTTAACAAATGAACCGTCTGAGTAACTGGATACCTCTTTCAATAGTAATTAAATTCACTTATCTTACTTAATCTGTTAAGTGTCATATTAACTTTCTTGTTATTTTAATCTAAAATACCTATTTACGCAAACACTTTAAAAAGTATGCCAAGATTATAGGTTGTTAAGTGATCTTGTGATGATCTAGATTCTGGGATATCAACTTTTATATTGCTACTAGAATTATGTCAAGTGTTTTATTATAGTAAACAATTTATAGATCTTTGATTATATTTTTTACTTGCGACACATCCAGGGTCAAAGCCTGCCGGGGCTGCGGGATTATTCGGAAGAGTTACCGCGGCCCTGGTACATAAAAGGATTAAGAAGGAACAGGAGTAATCAGTAACCCCCGCTCTCAGAGACACTTAATGGTAGCTTAAGCCGTTCCTTAGTGCAGAATTTCTATGAGAATCTGCCACTAAGGAGTGACTATATAATAATTAAATGTCTGTGAGTGCGGGGGTAAGAGTCTGACACTCCTTGAACCAGGAACCGCATTTTAATGATCTCCCGACTAAAAGGCAGTATAATAACAATACAGATGTGTCACCATTTCATTAAAGTTGTCTCAAAAGGGTTTCAGCGTGTTGGCTTCGGCCCCACGTTCCCCTCCCAAATATCCAGGACTCTATAGTCCCGTGGTCTGGAAGAGACATACAAAATACAGACCATGTTACTAATTACATCTTAATTAGCTTAGTAGCGTGTTCAAGTCTACACATGACATAAATAATTATTAATTAATCATTTTGTGGTTTAGTCCTTAACAATGGGTATATTTAATTATGCTTTTGTTATTGAACAATATGAATAATTTTATTGAGTTTGTATTGATGACCAGTTAAATTATTGTTATGTGTTGCAATTATATCGAAATATGTATTATATTATCATGCATTTGTTTACTTCCTTATATACTCCTTTTATGTACTGCCTTATATACTTCCCTTATGTACTTATTATTTACCCCCCTTATGTACTTCCTTATGTACTCCCTTATGTACTCCCCTTATGTACTTCTTATTTACTCCCCTTATATACTTCCTTATGTACTCCCTTATGTACTCCCCTTATGTACTTCTTATTTACTCCCCTTATATACTTCCTTATGTACTCCCTTATGTACTCCCCTTATGAACTTCCTTATATACTCCCCTTATGTACTTCCTTATAAACCTCCTTATGATTATACTTAAGCTGAAAATCAAACTTAAAAACCCTTTCCCAAAAAACATGTGCTATAGAAATCAATCAGCTAATAACTAGCTTTTGAAAAACAAACTATGACATAATCGGTGCAGGGGATAAACATTAAAAAAAATGAGAACATCAATTCTAGTAAGCTTATAGTTATAGTATATAATTACAGGAAAATATCCATTTATTACAATCAATCAATGACTAATCACATTTCCAAAATAAATAATTGAACCTATTCGCGGGTAACATAACTTAGTCGGGACCGAGGGAGTCCCCTTGGCATGCAAACTAAGCATTGGATACGCACTAACGGTTATAAACATCTCCAAGCAAATATGACTCATAACACCATGAGAATAAAACTCAAAATACTAGACTTCGATTGCGGAGATAGCTAAACCACTTTAGAAAGAAGAAAGTATTTAAACCCACCTTTGTTCAGGTAGAGCATCATTCGTGTCGTATCACCTGAGTTTGAAATAGGAATTTAGAATTCCATTTTTAAAATCATAATAAAATTTTTGAATTTCGTTTTTAAAATAATAATTGTTCATTATTTAAAATGAATTTTGCGAAGTTATTTTTCTTTGTGTTCGCCTGTTTTGTGGTTTTGTCGACCGTTTCGGGAGCGCCTGAACCCAGATGGAAGTTCTTTAAGAAAGTTGTAAGTTTTTTTTAACATACCTATTATCTTAATATATTATCTGGATACGAACTCATTATGATGAAAATAAAGATTAGAGTTTGTAATATACGTAAAAATAAACTTTTAAAACCTTTCACAATTTTTGTCGATTTTTACGGTTGTTACTTAACGAAAATGCTAATAATGTACAATTTTCTTCCAATACCAAATAACACAAAAAACCATTATTACAATATTCATTCAAGGTCTCACTTTGTAAATCCGAACTAAAATCAAAATGAAAACTGTCTTTACTTTTTTATGTCATATGATTTCATAAAATAAACAATAAAATATCTGCACTTCATAAAATAATGAAGGACTGCTAGTAGAACATAACTAAAACTTTTAACTACAGAAAGATCAGTCTAACTAACCGTGTTACCTTAACTAACAGGTTTAACAAGCTCACGTAATTGCTCAGTAACTTGAACTTAGGATTACTTACTTAACTTTTTACTTTCTCATGACTTTGGTAGCTTAAGCCTTGTAGGTTAAGAGTGGATGTCTATATAGTTTTGATGAAAATGTTTAATAGTAGGTACTGATATAATAAACTAGCTACGGTATACTTAGTCTATGGTATTACCTATGTCGAGAAGGAACTACTTCTTGATAAAAAGTATAATGTATTTTATCCTGGTGACTAAGTTATACTTACTCGTAGGTCAAATCAAATCACTTTTTTTAGTAAACACCGGTGTGAAATAAAGGTAATTTTTTGAATAACGGATCACTATTTCATGCCTGTATATATGAATCCTGCCTAATTTTAAATTGAACGGAAAAAAATAACTCTACGAAATTATAGCATAGTATTTCCAATTCGCTTAAAGTATATCTAAATAAATACGTTCAGTAGTTTTTACGTGAAATATTAACAGAATGCAGACTTTTACCTTCATAATATTAGAGTACAATTAATCTTCTATAGTAGTAGGATACAATTAATTTTCTTTAAGAAAATGTTAATCACTGATGATCTTTACAAAGTTAGTGACTGCCTACTATTCTCTTCAATACAATACTGAATCAACGAAATATACTCAAATGTCACCACCTATACAAAGTAATATTGTAGGAGGGTATATTATGCCGTAGTATAGTACAGGGTGAAATACCCAGTTCTCGTCCGAAAGAAACTTCATGATTATGACATCCTCTTATCTATAGTCATGTAAACATGAGGCAAATACTTCACGTTTTCCAATTTTCCTTTAAGTTAACATGCACTACTTATATCATCATCTCCTTACGTCGGGGAGTCGGGGTCGGCTTCTAGTCTATCAGGATGCGGCTGAATGCCAGTGTTTTACTAGCAGCGACTGCCTATCTGACGTTCTCAACCCAGTTACCCGGGCAACCCAATAGCCCTTGGTTAGACTGGTGTCAAACTTACTGGCTTCTGCTTACCCGTAACGACTGACAAGGATGTTCAAATGACAGCCGGGACCTACAGTATATCTTTTAGTAACAACTACTGTTATTTTTTTTTCAGGAAAGGGTTGGTCAGCATATTCGAGATGGAATTATCAAGGCTGGTCCCGCAGTAGCTGTGGTCGGCCAAGCTGCTGCCATTGCTGGAAAGTAGGCTCTATTACAAGAGAGATAAAGACTAATATTATTTGAATTAACACTGATGAGAGAAGCTTTTGGGAGAAACTTTGTATTATTTTGATGGAGAATTAAATTATTTATAGTTTTTGTTTTAATTTTATTTTTACCCATCACTGAATCACAAGAAGTTGTGACTGTACCAATTAATATAAAACTTACACTACAAAGAACAGCCGAAGTCTGTAAGAATAACTCTGTCTCTCTAGCTCTCCAGACACTCATAGAAGCAAGTAGGTAGGCAAATGAATAACTTATGAACTTCTCTTTATCCTGGTAAAGAAAAAAGTTTACCTCAGGATGCAAGTGAAACCGCTGCTAGAAGCCAGTAAATAAATAAAGAAAATAAGAATATAAGAAGCGAATTTTAATATAATATAACACAAAGCATAGTAAACTGTAACATATTGTAACCACCATACCTCTTATACAAATATTAATTAACTTAATTAAAACCACACAGGGAATTAATATATTTTGCTACCCTATTCCTTCCTATTATCTGTATTTCTTCCTAATATTATAAAGAAATAATTAAGTTTGTGAGTTTGGCAACATCATCTGCCTAGCTTTTTCCCAAGTATATTGGGGTCGGCTTCCAGTCTAACCGGATTCAGCTGAGTATCAGTGCTTTACAAGAAGCGACTGCCTATCTGACCTCCTCAACCCAGTTACCCGGGCAACCCGATACCTTTAGGTAAGACTGGAAGACTGGATCAACTGAACCGATTTTGAAAAGTATTTTTTCTGTAGAAAGTTACGTTTTTTATGAGTATCATAGGCTCAATTATACAACGGTTTTGAAAGCTAGTTATTTGGGGAGTCGGTTGAAGCCGCAGCAAACATCTAGTTCTTGATAAAATGCTATGTTCTTCCCCTATCCCAAACTTCAATATAGTTTATAAAATAAATGATAACAGAATGTTAATAAACCAGTGCAATATTATTAATATTTTAATTACTCATCGTCATATTAATTAATTGCCTTTTATAATGTCATAGGTCAATTGTTATAAAATGTTAGGAACCGGGGATATACCGTTATCAATGTTTTGAGTTTTATCATTATTTGTTTATATTAAATAATAATTACAACGCAGTTAATATATTGCGCTATTGAATTTAGTGCCTTACTGCATATAGAATAGAGTTCATTTTAGAATTTACAAGCTAATTGGTATTTAAAGTCAGAACGACACGGTTTATACATATTGGATTTTGAATAATGTATGTTATTGCGACTAGAATAGAGTTAATTTTAGAATTAACAAATTGTTATGTACTTCATTGAGAAGATTCGTTAAATGAAATGGTCATTGACTGTAAAAAGTAGCTGAAATGTATTTATAGCACCTTACCTATCACTTTTGCTAAATTAGGTAAAACATCTGAACCGATGTTGGTAGAATTATGATAAGGAAGCAACTTTCGTAAATAACATTTACATACCCTGATAAAAAGCTTTCCTCGATGAATGAGTCATCTGACACTGAAATTCGTGACAATTAGTTTTTGAGATAAAGTCTACTGAAGAAATAATTCCAACTCTATAAGTACGACTATTAGCTAATATCTTTCCAGTCAAGTTTTTACTGGAATTACATTAAGAATACAGACCACAGAGTATCTAGAAATTAGTAGCATCTCCCATAGGAATAAATATTTCATTAACTTTGGCTCGAGTAAGGAAATTACCTTTGATATAAGTATCTACTTAAGTATAAGTAACTTTATACATGATCTAAGTTTTACTAGAACTATTTGAACTGTTATTAATAATTCAACCTATTATTATACTGAAGGGATAATCCAACGCGCTCACTTACGTATCCTTGATCTATTAGATACATAATAAATAGTTTAGTTAGTTGTTTGTACCCAAGAGGCTCCGAAACTACTGAACCGATTAGAAAAATTATTTCAATAATCGTCTAACAAATGCTATATTTTATCTGGGCACGGGGAGTTTTTAATGGGATGCAGGTGAAACCGAGAGTAAACTTCAGTCGCTCGTAAACGCATCTCGAATCATGAAAAAATAGGTAACATTTGAAACAAACATTATCTTTAATGTCTCCTTAATCTCGACAAGTTTTACTTATTATGTACTTCATTACGATATACCAGAAAATGATATCAATATAGAAGAAAATCACATACCTAAAGCTAGCTTCAGAGATTATAATTATTACAACCAACATAGATACAGAATTTATTAAAATATATTATTATCAACGTATAATAATAAGCTTCCTTAGAGTACCGCATACTGCAAACTTTTAGTCGGCCGATAGTTTATTTGGGCTCATAAATCAGTAGGTATGATGATGAATGGTACACACATCATAAAGATTAGGTATTAGACCGATTGAAAACTATGACTGGAATTAAGATAGTTTTTGTCGACCATTTTCTTTCTAATGTGAAATCATCAAAAATTTTGTATGTGAATGCAGCAGTGAGGGAGTGTCAGACTCTTACTGACTAAAACCCATCATGTTCTTTCGTAGGCCTTATAGGGTGCTTACATAAAGAAACAGGTTGCCGGTACAGACAAACCTGTACGGGTAGGTACCGATCAGTGCAGGTATAATATTTCAATACAATCCTATTGACTCACTTATAAAGAAACAGGTTACCTGTTACCTGTTTCTTTAGAATATTATACCTGCACTGATCGGTACCAACCCGTACAGGTTTGTCTGTAGCGGTAACTTGTTTCTTTATGTAAGCACCCTTATGTACCAGGGACGCCGTAACTTTCGAACAATCCGTTGTCGACCATCTGATCAACTGTCGGCCCACTATTTAGTCTTGCGTTTGCGGATATTCCTAATTTATATAATAACAGCATGGCGGCCGCTTCCCTTCGGTTCGTTAAGTTTAATTAGGTATTCCCTTTAGCGAAATATTACGAGCACTGATTTTAATCTGACAGATGATAAAAAATATGAAATCCTGTTTAGTGTTATGAAAATAAATTGTGGTATTGTTTAATCTTCAAAGACGCTCTAGTGCCTGAACAGAATAGTTTTGGCAATATCGTTTCATCACCATCGTTATCATTTTACCTAAATTCATCATCCTTACTTACTTACTAGTCTGACCATTATTTTACATGCAGTGACAGCTTATCGGACCAATCAAACCAGCCGGCCCGTCCCCGAATCGACACAAGACTTTTTGCACAGCAATACGCGACTACTATACCAACGAGGTCTCTTTTTCATTGGAGGAGGTCTTTACCCGGTTCCAAATAGGGTGTAACAATCTTCAGAAATAATGAAACGCCTACATTAAAACTTAAAGCAATGGTTGATCTAAACGCGGCTAGGCGCTACTAAGTACATAGGTCATTTAAGAATGATATACCATGTAGGTTGGAAGTTTACACTAATGAACAGACTGATTTGTGCCTAAAAACACGATTGTAAAAATTTTCCCCAATAACAGATATTTTTGTATGTAAAAATCACACATCTAAAAAAAAAAAGTAAAAGCTGAAGAGTTTGTTGATTTATACACGATAATCTCAAGTACTAATGGACTGATTTGGAAAAATCTTTCAGTGAGAAAAAGCCCATTTATCGAAGGAGGCTTTAGGTTACTCTTTTTTTGTTCCCACGGGACGCAGCTGAATACGCTGGTAAAAGTTAGCTGATAAAATTATGTAAGTACATAGTTATTATAAAATTGTATAACTGACCTATTTGAATATTATTCATTGAACTTACATACACATACCTATCTCAATTTCCTTTAGTAAGGCTAAGGAAAGTCCCTTTTCGCATTAGCATAGGGTTGTTACTGTCATTGAGTTTTTATTTATTTTTTCTTCTTTTTTTTTTTCGCTGGAATATTTAACCAAACATCAATGTTTATAACAATACATGCACATTGAATTTTATGTGTAAAATTCCTCAGAAACCACAAAGCAATATAGTATGTTACGGGTAGTCAGAAGCCAGTTAGTCTGACAACCAATCTTACCAAGGGGTAGAGTAAGGTAACTGAATTAAGGAGGTCAGATAGGGTAGTCGCTCTTTGTGCACTGGTTCCTACTCAGCTGCATCTAGTTAGAATTAGAAAAAAAGGCATAGAAAGATGTGTTATTACGCTGTTTTTGGTTGCAACAAAAAGAGCTATGCATTTGACACCACATATTCAAGCCCCTTAAGGCAATGGCGTAGCGTGGGGGGGGCAGGGGGGGCACATTCCCCGGGCGGCAGCTTTTAGGGAGCGGCAAAATTTACCCAATAAAAAAAATGTGCGCAACTAGTATCTGCGCCGCTACATAAAACTGTCTAACAATAACAAAACATTAAACAAGTTGAAACTTAAAATTAATTATTTATATTAATAATTATTATAAAAATACACTGGAAAGGGCGGCAAAATCGACAACTGCCCCGGGCGGCAGATACCCACGCTACGCCACTGCTTAAGGATCTAGACACACGGCAGTGTGTCCGCCAAGTTCGAGCAAAAAAGGCGACACACCGGCCGTGGGTTATATTACACGAACCATTTCGGGCCAAATTCGACCCCCCTGTAACTCAAAATCTATTTTATTTACGCATATCAAATTTCTAGTATCTGTTGAGACCCCCTCACTTATCTAAAATACAAAATTTCATTAATATACCTATTGTAGGTCTTGAGATATTGACGTCAGAAAATCGCTATTTTTACTATACACTCACTGACTGATTCACTGATTCACTGACTCACTCATCAAAAACCTAGACCACTTCCAATGGTCGTATTGACTTGAAATTTGGCATGGAGGTAGGTCTTTATGTCAAGGTAAAGGGAAAAATCTGAAAATGGTCAAGTGTGAGTCGGTTTCAAAATAATGAAGGTGTTTTATACCCGGTGTAAATTTATACCCCTAAGGAACTAAAACGAACTAAATTTATCTATATTTATACAATATATCTTCGAATGGTACAAAGGTTTGTATTTAGTCAAAGTAAAGTAAAAATCTGAAAACGGCCAAGTGTGAATCACTTTCGAAAATGACGAATGTGTAACTTTGATCCACGAACATAATATATGATAACATGCCATGTCAGTCAGTTGGTAAATCTAGTCATAGTTAATCTAGTTCATTTCTTTGTAAGAAACATAGTGCATATTAAAAAATCTAAAAGATAGTATAAATGAGACATTTCTTTAACTAACTTCATCATAAAAAAATAAAAATAAACAACCTTACAAAAATAAATGAAATCCCACCCAAAACAAAAATGTGAAAGACTGCCAAGTTCGATAATATGGGAATGCTTCGCCTATAAAAGAAGTGAGATCTGAATAAGTACCAAGTTCCATACACATACCTCAGTTAAAAATAGTTACTTTTTAATGATGATTACTTGGCAAGTTTTAATAGAAAATTAAATACTTGATTCATTGCGTTTAGTAGGTTTATAACAAGGTGTATGAAAACTTGCCAAGTAACATCATTAAAAAGTAACTATTTTTAAGTGAGGTATGTGTATGGAACTTGGTACTTATTCAGATCTCACTTCTTTTATAGGCGAAGCATTCCCATATTATCGAACTTGGCAGTCTTTCACATTTTTGTTTTGGGTGGGATATAAATGACAGCCCTAACCCAGCCTATATTCCTATAAATACATTCCCGCCTCATTTGACAAAGCATTCCCTAACAAGTTACAGTGTTGTACACTTTCTATAATAAAGGAATATCGATAGAAATACTCCATCATCATGAATTTTGGTAAAGTTTTGTTTTTCGTGTTCGCTTGTTTCTTGGCCCTGTCCACTGTGAACGCGGCTCCTGGGAACTTCTTTAAGGATTTGGTGAGTTATTTTTTACCCGACTGCCAAGATTTGTTTTTAACTACGTTCTCTGCTTGTATAATTTACTGTCTGTTCCACCGGCATCCTATGGAAACTATATCACGTATCCAGATAAAACATATATGTTTGCCCAGGAATGGTGCAGCTTCCTAACAGTAAAAGAGTTGTTTAAATTGGTTCAGAACATACTTAGTACAGTTTAAAGGCTCAGAGGCCTTAGGAGTACAATTAAAGATACATTGGTGGAAATGTATACTTTTAATATTTAACCTTGTACAATAACCATAACAAGGGCGGACTTAATGCCATAGGCATTCTTTCCAGTCAACCTTAGGATGATTTCTGTTTTTTAATGTTTTGATGTCCTTTCCTAACTATGTTGGGGTCGGCTTTCAGTTTAAGCGGGCCAGTTGAATATCAATATCTTATATGGTATGATTGCCTATCTAACCTCTTCAACCCAGTTACCCATCATCCTCCGAGCCTTTTTCCCAAACTATGTTGGGGTCGGCTTCCAGTCTAACTGGATTCAGCTGAGTACCAGTGCTTTACAAGAAGCGACTGCCTATCTGACCTCCTCAACCCAGTTGCCCGGGCAACCCGATACCCCTTGATTAGACTGGTGTCAGACTTACTGGCTTCTGACTACCCGTAACGACTGCCAAGGATGTTCAATGACAGCCGGGATCTACAGTTTATCAACACGGAAGCACTCATTATGACTAGATTATGTATTCGTTGATCTTAAAATAATTATAATTATTTCTGCTTTCAGGAGGACATGGGCCGTCGAGTTCGTGATGCAGTCATAAGCGCTGCCCCGGCCGTGGACGTGGTTGCCAAGACTGCTGCGATAGCCAAAGGATAATAGCTCTTAAAGCCTTTACAATACGATCTATTTTGTATTGATATAATCATTTTCAAAATTGAAATTGTATCAAAGTTAAAAAATAAATGTATGAAAATTAGATTGTATTTTATTCTTCTGACATTGAAATTGAAAGAACTAAGAACTTTACTCAGAAATAAACTTTTTTCTGCTATTTCTAAACCACCCAAAGGTAGACTGATCTAAAATGCCTAAGGCGCTAAGTCCGCCGTTGTACAATATACATAAGGTATTTAATAAATAAACACACATTTGAAATTCTGCAGTAGACCATTCAGGAGTGTTTTCATGATAAGTTTTTTGACAATATATCTGTACCTACTTAAATAAATGTGTAAGTAAAAAGATGACTTACTTCAAAATTGCATAGTTACGAGGCGTTGTTTTACACGAAAACTTTCAACCGTTAGCAGCATTTTAAAACGTAGTACTGGAAAAACTTGGAAACTCAATGGACCGTTCACAAAATACGAGCTTTCCTTTGAGCACATTTGGTTTTCCCCGTTAACGCTTGTCAGAAAAACGTGTTGAAAAACCTCGTTTTTAGGCGAATTTTCGTTTTTCTTAGTGTTTTAGTTTTTTGGTTCAATGTTTTTTTTTTTGTGAATTCAAAGGATTGTAAGCTAAATAAAGTATTATACCTCGTGTGTTCATAAGTTTTGAGACGAAATAAAAGTTACATATCTTTTTAAATAATAAACTTACATTTATAAAAAAAAAGTAATCACCAAGTAGATAGTAAGTAAAAATTAAATATAATTATTATTCAAAATGACCACCCCTATTTTTATTACATGCTCTTAGACGATTTGGCCAGTCATCAATGGCGGCACGAATTTTTTCCAGCGGAATTCGCTTCGCTTCTCGGACAAGAGCTCGCTTAAGTGACTCCAAGTTTGGGTGGGACTTTCGGCAGGCTCTGAGCTCTAATTCGGTCCATTGAGAATAATCCAGCGGGTTCAGGTCGGTGCTGGAGGAGGGCCGTTCGTTCTCCGCAATGAAGGCCGGCACATTTTCCCTCAACCAAGCTTGGGTGGTTTTAGCCTTTAGCCCGGTCAAAATAGACATATGAAATAACAAAAATTCCCACAGAGCTGATTTTTGGTGGAGAGCTAGATTTGATCATTATAAATAAAATACTAAAAGTCCCCATCGATCCCATGTGTGCGTCAAAAGTTATTCGAGGTCAAATGTCAAAATTTTAGGTTTTTTGATTTTTTTTCGAAAACGGTAAGTTTTATCAAAAAAACACATCAGACCAAAATTGTAGATCTTTAAATTTTCTACAAAAATGACATTAACAGTTTTCTTCTAAATCTTACCATTTCTGAGATATAGCGATTCAAAGAGTCACACTATACATGATATGCACATATAAGCCACGTACATGCGAGGGCTGCCTTTAAGTTGTATCGTTTGAAATAAGTACAGACAATCTAATAAGTTAATACCATTTATTGTTTTTCAAAGAATTCTCTGCGATATTTAATGCACTTTAGCACGCATTAAACCCAGTTCTTGAAACATTTATTCCATTCTAAAGTGGGGGTAGTCAAATTGGCCGATTTGTACCTTCCTTCCAACCCCAGTCTTCTGGATAAAAATGGAAATGTCGAAGGAAAATAAGCGTGCGATAATTTTCTACAACTTTAAAAGCGCATTGTCGCGACTTCAGCGCTTTAAAAAAAATTGTTCTGTGTTTAATGATGCAGAACCATGCCTTAGGACTGCAGTACGCTCATATTTAGGATTTAAAAGTGGGCAATCTAGCCTTAGAGACAAGCCACTTGAAGGTAGTTCAAACCCGATATGACCCAAGATAATATCGAGGCTATGCGGCAGTTAATTGTCGCAGACCAACATGTAACATACCGTGACATAGATCCGTGGGCATAACGATTGTTTTACATTCCACAAAATTAAGTAAAGTCTTCGTGGTAAACTTTTCAGCACACCTGAAAAAGCTGTTGACTCATACAAATCGGCCAATTTGACTACCCCCACTTCAGAATGGAATAAATGTTTCAAGAACTGGGTTTAATGCGTGCTAAAGTGCATTAAATATCGCAGAGAATTCTTTGAAAAACAATAAATGGTATTAACCTATTAGATTGTCTGTACTTATTTCAAACGATACAACTTAAAGGCAGCCCTCGTATGTACGTGGCTTATATGTGCATATAATGTATAGTGTGACTCTTTGAATGGCTATATCTCAGGAATGGTAAGATTTAGGAGAAAACTGTTAATGCCATTTTTGTAGAAAATTTAAAGATCTACAATTTTGGTCCGATGTCTTTTTTTGATAAAACTTACCGTTTTCGAAAAATAATCAAAAAACCTAAAATTTTGACATTTGACCTCGAATAACTTTTGACGCACACATGGGATCGATGGGGACTTTTAGTATTTTATTTATAATGATCAAATCTAGCTCTCCACCAAAAATCGGCTCTGTGGGAATTTTTGTTATTTGACCACTACTTTTATGTCTATTTTGACCGGGCTACTTATGGGATGGCGCCGAGTCTTGCTGGAAAACCCAATTCTTGTGATGGAATAGGGTATTAGACAGGGGTTTCACAACAGTCTCTAGAACAGTGGTTCTTAACCGGTGGTCCGCGGACCACTGGTGGTCCCTGGAGGCATTCCAAGTGGTCCGCGAAGCTTTGTCCATCCATTTTACTTGACCAACAGAAAAAAATTAAGGTTTGAAATGTAGCCGTTTTACGTAATTTTGGTTCTGAGTCTTAAAAAATAATCAAAATTTCCCGCTCGCTTCGCTAGCGTATTCAGAAACTGTATGCCCTCGTTTTTACATTTGTCAACAAACAAGAAGTTAAGTACGTTTGGGATACATTGCGTTTGTCAAAGCTATAAATTCGTCCGTGGGTTTTCAACCCTTCTGATTGTTAAAAACAAGCATAGAAATCTATTGCATGAGCATGCCACTGTCGACATGCGTTTAGCTTTGAGTAGTACTGAACCAAAAATTCAGAAGTTACTAAAGAGAATGCAGTCACAAAAATCACATTAAATTAAAATCTGTAGCTCTTAGTTTTTTGCTAATTAATAAAGAAATGAGTGCTAATTATAAAGTGTGCTTGTATTCTTTATCAAAGAACTATCAATTTAGGCAAACCAATGAGGTGGTCCCCGGCAAGACAAACTTTGGTAAAGTGGTCCCTCATGACAAAAAGGTTAAGAACCACTGCTCTAGAATGTCACTTTGATAATTTTTGACTTCCACCTTGACGCCTTGTTGGCAGAAATGAAGCTGAGTGACACCTTCGTACGAAACTCCCCACCATGCCATGACACTAGCCGGATGATGAGTACGCGAGACATTCCGTTCGATAAGTAATAATAATTAATTATTGTGAAAATGTCAACTCCCTATCTTACTATAATGGTTCATGACAGTGAAATCTTCATAACATGGTCCCGTTTTACAACTTTAAAAAGATGCTTCACTAATTTTAAACAAGAACAGCAAGTGGCCAGTGACATTTCTTTTAAGATTTTAAAAAAATCATAAGTAAACACACTTATCTCTCATACTCTAGAGATACTGACAGTATCGTCTTCCAATCGTCCGCAAACAAATTCAGACAGGCTTGGCATTCGTGGAATGAGAGATTATAGATATGAACACGCAAACGTATGACTTAGAAATAATAAAAAAAGAAAGTATGTTTTATTGCGCAACTAAATTAAATTCAATATTCTTTATTTTCAGGTAACCCATAACATACAGTACCTCCACAAATTACTCTTAATATAATCGAAAAAAATAACATTTTAGATTTCCGAAGATTCCAGAAAAAAATAAAATAAAAAAATTAATATATAACAATATAAGACTTGTGGGTATCTATACACTAGCTAGAGTATGGCCAATTGGGTGTGGAACTCTAAAATACTACCACAAGAAACAACAAAACATGCTAGGTGTTCATTAGACCAACACAGAGTATAGATGATTAATTAATTAGATACCCCTACCACAACACAAACATTGTAAATACACAACATTGATAAATATAAATACATAGTTACTTCTAATTAATAACTTCTAAACCTTACTATTTATTCAATAATTTTCCTGATAAACTAAACAATTATTTAACCACTATATCCTATCTTTGGTATAGGGGAATTTTCTTTAAAAAGAAGAGTTAAAGTCTCAAACAAAGAAATTGTGTTTTTCCTCCCATTTTATGTAGATGATTTAATATAATAATTGTGGTTTCGTTACTCGACTATGAAAGAGTATTTTGAATGATGTCTTTTTTTTAAATAATATTATGATTAACCCTGTACGGGACTTTTCTTAAATTAGTCTCTTGACATACCTATTCCTTAGTTTTTTAGTCTGCCTTCACAAAAAAATACGATCTTCATGTCGATCAGCCGTTTTACTACAAAATAGTTATTTCCCCGCGGTTTCACCTACATGTTGAGAAAACTTCTTCCGGTGCCAGGACAAAACAACCTATGTTATTTGAGCTAGAGTAAAAAATGTCTTTTTCCAATCTATTCAGTAGTTTCGCAGCCTTTACAGTACAAACAAAAAAAAGCATTTCAATTCAATGTTTATTATTATACAGCAAACAAAGGATTTTTAAACAAGTAGTAGCATAAAGTTTCCTTCAAATGAAAGAGAGGATCCAAAATAAAAAAAAACCAATACAATAATTACAGGGAAGTCCCTAAACCGTGGTATAAATTATAACTTATCATCCCGGCTGACTCCCGATAGCCTACTAATAAAATATTATAACAGTTATCACATAGGCATATTTTATACAGAGTAATAACTGTCAGTACATAATTTGAGTATGTCTGGCAGTCAGAAGGAAGTCTGACAATGTCTTTATCTAGATACTAGCCGTTTTCCCGCGGTTTCACCCGCGTCCCTTGGCAGCTACTGCCCGCACCGGGATAAAATATAGCCTATGTTACTCGCAGAAAATATAGCTTTCTAATGGTGGAAGAATATTTAAAATCGATCCAGGAGTTTTTGAGTTTATCCGTTACAACCAAACAAACAAACAAAGTTTTCCTCTTTATAATATTATAGTATAGATATTACATGGTTGCCATGGCAACTGGATTGAGGACGTCAGATAGGCAGTAGCTCCATGTTAGAAATTGGTATGTACTCGGCTGCATCAGGTTAGACTGGAAGCCGACTACAACATAGTTGGGAAAAGGCTAGGCATTATGATGAATATTCAGTTTTTCCTCCTAAAATTACTTATTAAAAATATATTTATTCGTCAAAAAGAATAACTAAAATAATCTTAATAAACTGGGCCACAGCCTGTATCTTGATTATCTTAGTTGCAACAGTCGGATAATTAGGTACTTATTCTTCCTAGGTATATTCCCGATTTTTTGTCTATACTAATAGTAAGAAGAAAAGTTTGTTTGTTTATAATGTATAAACTAAAAAACTTCTTGACCGATTTAAAAAAAATCTTTCACAATTAAAAAGCTACATTATCTGCGACTAACATAGGCTATATTTTATCCCGGTACGGGCAGTAGTTCCCACGGGACATGGGTGAGACCGCAGGAAAACGTCTAGTGAAATATAATTTTATCGCGCCTACACTACAGGGAGTCCCCGTTTGAGCAACAATTCATTGGTTACTCACCTTATCAAACAAACAAACATTGCAAAAGAACACTTACCTACATTAATTTTAATATCATTTTCCATTAACGTGACCGTAACAAGGAAAAATCTAACCTATCTCTCAGGCATAAGGTTCAATCTCCATTGGCTTCAATGTTCTTTCTTCGTTGTTTAATGATGATATACATTATAAGTAAGTTATTCAAGGTAGTATATAAGTCCTCAACTTTCGCAATATCACTACAGTTCTAAGCTTTAAGAGCTACAGAACGTAGGAGCACGGTAGTGTCATCAGCCAAGTCTGAAAATATTTTTTCAAAAATGAACTCCAAAATTGTATTATTCCTGTGTGTTTGTTTGGTGCTCGTGTCGACGGCCACAGCATGGGATTTCTTTAAGGAACTTGTAAGTATTTTTACGTCTTTCTTCAATCATCTTTACACTGTTTTAACCTTTTGTATAAAAGAACTAATTATTATTTTGTCATGTCATCCTAGGGAAACTACTCGTATCACCGGAATAAAACGTAGCTTATGTCAGTCTCCTGGGTATCACCTATCTCTGTGCCAAATTCTATATCATTTAATTTTTAATTAAAAAAAAATGGCTTTTAGCGATAAAACCGCCCTTTTTTAGACAAATCATCAACAGATGTTTAAGTTTTTGTAGAATGGCTGTTAATGTTTTCGTTTAATTTAAATTTCCGAAAAAAATATGTACACAGCAAAGGCATATAATCTATCTATCTCAATCATATCCTTCTTTTTATGTAAATATAGATTTAGTTTATTTTAAAATATAATGAACACTCTATCTGAATGGGTCAATCGTTTTAGCGTAATAGCTTTCACACACCTACAAAGTTACTTTGTACACAGTTTCTTAATAATAATAAATATTTGTATTTACAGGAAGGAGCAGGACAAAGGGTCCGCGACGCCATCATCAGCGCTGGTCCTGCTGTCGACGTTCTCACCAAAGCTAAGGGGCTATACGACAGCTCGGAAGAAAAAGATTAGGATATAAGCCAGTCAAATCATCATCATCACCTTAGTCATAGGAGGTTCATATCTGTTCCGAATGAATGTTGAAACCACATATAACCCTGGTTTCCAAAACGGCCAGTTAGAAGGTAGAAAAGTAATCTTATATTACCTAAGACAGAGGATGTCCAATAGTGAACAAAGGTCTCCAACATTGATTTAAAAAACGACCAGGAAAGTCATCTGACTATTACAGCAACATCATAATATATCAGCCATAGTGGGTCCTCTTTTGACAAAAGACCAAACCAGTTAGAAGTTGAAAAGTCATCTTATAAATATCATCATCATCTCAGTCGTTGGCCATCTACTTTTGAACCCATTTCCCTCTCCATTGATTTTCAAAAGGACTGCGTCTGTGTTATTGGATTATTAATATTTTTTTAAAATAGAAATTCAAATAGGTCAGTTCAACATAAGACATGTTTTCACCAAAATTTTTTTTTTTTAAATATATTGTGTCAAAATATAAATAGTTTTTAATTATAAAATAGGTATGAAATTAAAGTATTCTTACAAGTAACTTTGTTGTCTATTTATTTATTTGTGATGATTTTCTGACAATAGATCACCACCACACGATTTTGTTGTGACTAGAACATAAAATTAAAATACATAAAAGTCTAGATGTGAAATTACATGGTTGATTTATGTTTATAAATCTTGTATGCGATTAACTTTATCGGAAAACAAATTGGTTTACCTTTACGGTTATCGTCGTGTACAAATATGATAAAATAAAAAAATGTAGTCGTGACTTACTACGAAATTACTTAGCAATTATCCTACTATTCCTCACATCAATATCAATAACTGTATATTAAAATAAATTATTTAAGACACAAATACAATATAACACGTAAATGTCGGTCCTGCGCCTGATCTCTCTCCGGTCGTGTCGGATTGTCGTCACATCGGGCTATGAGAGTGAAGGAATAGTGAGTGCACCTGTGTCTGCGCAAATGCTTGAGCACTATAATAAGACCTGCGCAGTTGGCTAATCTCCTTACATGAGAACAGCCGCCGTAGCCGATAGTCGTCTAGGAGGATATAATATTTATATAACACACAAATAAATAAAACCTCAAACAAAATAATAATAGCGTCTAACGCAATCTTGAATAATAATTATAACGGAACGCTGTAAAGATAAGAGTTTCTCTTACATAAGTTTTACGACTGAAGTTTCTTCACTGAAAATGTAGTAATAAAACCAAGAAATAACTGAAAACAGACGTGCCCGAAATAATGTTACATTACACTGTAACATTATTTTTACTATGTGAGTAATGTACATATATATTTTTTTTGTTAGTTTATATGTTTGTACCCTCAAATCTCCGAAACTGCTGAACCGATTAGTTAAAATCATTCACGGTTGGGAAGCTACACTCTTCCCGAGTAACACAGGCTACATTTTATCCCGGTACGGGCAGTAGTTGCTACGCTACGCGAGTGAAACCGCGGGGAAAACGGCTATATACAATAATATTTTATTGAGAGAACACTTTGATATTATAATATAAACCTGAAATTGGTTTACTTTGTTTTGGCAGAGTACAAATTGTTTCAATTCAGTTACCACGTTGTTATTTTCTGTAGTCATAACGTAGTTTCATATTTTTTTATGGTAATTCAGTAAAGCCCTTTTGCGATATTCGTGCGGAATAAATAAATATGTGTCGTGTCAAAATAATATTCAGCCTAGATTTTACCTAATTATGTTCGGATCGAATTTAAGTCCCTGTGTTTTACATGGAGCGACTGCTTGTCTGACATGCTCAACCCTGTTACCCAGGCGATACATACGAATACATATAATCAATTTAAACATTACTTTATTACTTTTACACCACCATACTGTCTTTTATATCATCACTACATAGTATAAAACAAAGTCGCTTTTTCTGTACCTATATCCCTATGTCCCTTTGTACGCTTACATCTTCATAACTACGCAACCGATTTTTTTAATAGATTGAGTGATAGAGGAAGGTACGTATAATATCATCCTCCAAGCCTTTTTCCCAACTATATTGGGGTCGGCTTCCAGTCTAACCGGATGTAGCTGAGTACGAGTGCTTTACAGGAGCGACCGCCCTATCTGACCCCCTCAACCCAGTTACCCGGGTAACCCAATACCCCTTGGTTAGACTGGTTTTAGACTTACTGGCTTCTGACTACCCGTAGCGACTGCCAAGGACTGCCGGGGCGGGTCGCTAGTCAATTATATTTTAATATTTTTGTTCCAGTTCTTATGGCAGTATCTGTTCAAGGGTCTTCTAGCTACGTAAATAAAGAACATAAAAGACCCTGGAAAGTTCTCTATTATCCAAAGAAAACTGTATTCAGGAAAGCAGACTTAATTGATAAAGGATGTGTTATTTTCCTCAAAATGTGTCCCAGGATTTACAAGTGAGAAGAGATTAAATGATTAAATTATACTATTTGTACTAGTTGTAGTAATTTAACTTGACTATGAAAATCTGAGGGGAAAAATGCCATTCTCTCTTTTATAGACTTTAAATTACAATGTAAATAAATAATGTAAAGTTAACCCGTATATGAAAATAATAACTTTAAAATAGAAATTACTCTTTCACTCTAAGGTTGGTTGTAAGAGAACCCAACACTGGGTTAAGGTCGCCGTTATGCATAATCTCTGTGATATCTGTGTGTCAAAATGTATTTATGTTATGGGTGCAACAAAGAATAAACTTGACTAAGTTTCACTGACTTCTGGATACAAAAGGATTGGAAAGGAAGAAACGATGACTAAATGATACTATTTTGAGTTTTACCGACTGGTCACAAGTGTGTCCAATTGACGAATAACCCGATAATTTAATTCTACATATAACTAATTAATTTCAGACAAAATTCGATTTGCGCTCGTCACTACGACGGAGAATATCAAACGTTTGCCAACTATTGTGAAATGGAATATGAAAACTGCAACAGTTGGCGGAGTAAGTATTACTATAAATAAGTATTCAATACTAAATCATAATATTAGGCCCTTCCGTGCCTCTGAAAGAACGTATATTAGTCGGTGGTTCAGTACCTGATTTCTTTCCGGTTATGTCGGATTACCGTTCTCTTTGTATCTGCGCATTCTCATAACCCTATGTGGGTTTGTCATTTTGCGATTAGAAACTGGACATAATTTATGTTAAGCTGAATGTCAAAATCAACTAACGAAATATCCCATTGCAAATCGGTCAAGAAATAGGGCATTGGACATAATTTTATTGAAGTTGAAGCCACAATTGAATCTCTAATTGCAAGATAGGGTATAGAATTCCAATACCATTACCATAGAGTGAAGGAATTTAGAGTGCATTTTGGTACCTAAATCATCTGCTCGAACGCTTGTGTACTATAATGATATTATGTCCCGCGCAGCTGGGTGATCCTGACCGAAAAATCGGTCTGGATAGCATTATTGAAAACTAGATTCCTTAACTTTTTGTTTTTCAATATTTTTTTGTGTTTTTACAGAATGGAGTATGGTGAAGCGCACACGATGTTGACTGAATGAAGTATTGCTATTAATATTTACAAGGCGTTTTAAATTATACTTTAGTATCAAACTGAATTTCGTTGTTTTCTTTGGTATCTCTTAGTAAATACATACTTTTTGAAACTTTTATAATATTCGAAAAATATACCTACATTTTAAAATCTGTGGTAATATAAAATTCAGCACCTGAATTTTCAAAAAGATATCTGGAATCCAAGATAGTTTTGCTAACGTCTATCAACCTAATATGATCGGAAATCGAATTTTCCTTTCGCAAACATCAAAGTAAATACTTTTTCCTATTTATTTGTTTTCAATAGAAGATTTTCGTTTTGGATCTTAGAGAATTGAACCAACTGGATACGCTGAATTCTCCTCTTTCAAAGATCGGAGATTGCTGCTCATATTTATATGTTCCTGCGTATATGTTAAGTTTTGTTATTATCTTGTATATGTCGTGTGTGTATGTAGACGTAATCAAAAATGCATAAGTTAGCTATCACTGTTATTTGGATGCGTTCGTTGCCTCCCGCCCGCGCTCAAATTAGTGGACACTTTTTCCTACAGAGATTATGTACTCTCGGCGGTTCCAGTTAGTTCAATGCTCCAAGTTTCAGACATACATTATTGCTAAGTCTTTTGGGATTAGAAAAGGGTTCATGGAATTTTCGCTTAAATAATTGCTATTTAAAGGATAGCGTGGAGTTATTTTTGGGATTTAAGTAGCCGTTATTAAAAGCCCAGAGAAGCGTAGGTAATTATTTATTTTAAAACATAAATTCTGTGTTTATTAAAAAAGTTGAATATTTTAACTGGTGTTTTTGGTTATATCTTACGGGTAATGGTTGTATTATAAATAGTTAATTTGGTTTGTTAAGCTTTCACGATTAAGCCTTAGTCGTAGGAGATGAAATTCATATAAAAGTAAGAAAAACAAGGTGACGGTTAGTTTATTTAACTAAAGGAGGTAAAACCGCGTGAAACAGCAATTGAATCTTAATTGAATATCCTATTTTTGTATGCTTACTACTTAAAGATAAAAAAAAAACACAAAAAAAATATCTCGCTTAAAAGTAATTTAATACCTAGTAACAATGATTTTCTATGCTGGTCCAAACTCAATCAATTCACAATGGCCATCGTGAAAGTAGCCCCATTTCGCTGAAATAAATGTTATAATAAGTTATGATTACAAAAGACTTATAGCTACTAAGAGTGCGTCTACACGGTGCATGTAGCTGTAGCAAGTTAACATGCGCAAGTGACAAGAGCACGCGGGTGAGTACTTTGCTTTGATACATGCGCGAGTCGCTGGACCCGCATGTTTGTAAAATGCATGTAACCTGTGCATGTGCCTCAATATGCATCAGCTACTGGCATCGTGTAGACGCACCGTTAAAGTAAAGGAAAAAATCTTGAGGAAACCTGAATTTTAAAGTCTGAAATTGCCAATCACCTGCAAGCGTGGTAATTAACGCTCATCTTTACTTGTAATATTAAAAAGAGGAAATTTTTTTATGTTTCATTTGTTCCCTAAATGCTCCAAAACTACCGAACCGTTTTGAAAAATTCTATCACTGTATTAGCTCCCTGGGGACACTAGTAAAACTGCGGGAAACAGTAAGTTCCTAATATCCCTCTTCCTGTTGTTAATAATGTAGTTCTTATCTCTTATGAAACGACGACTGGCCTCTAATCACCAGATAATCTTAATTGGCAATCCTGAGCGTTAATGAAACTTAGTTGCTTATTTATTACGTAAGCAGGTTAATCTTTTGGGGCAGTCCCCAATCCTGTGGTATTATTATACTTCCTGTTTGCTTATTAAGGTAATAATTTCGTGTGTTTGTAATCTTTACTAATATTATAATAGAAAAGCGAAAGTTACTCTGGCTACCACAGAACTAATTTTAATTAGACAGACAGGTATATATACATATATCTATAGAGCCTAAGAAAAGGACATACACCTTTAACCAGATGCGCTAAGTAATATTCTCAGGACGTGGGTGAGACCAATTAAGTGGAAGCTAGTTCTTCATACTCATACTATGAACCATACATACTCTTTCAACGTATTTGAAATTCTTTACCGACAATGCATTCAAAATTGTTCAGCAACTTCATTCAGAATATGCAATTGTTCAAAAAAACTGCACTACAAAATTCGAAGATCGAATGATCGTTAAACATTCAAACAATTTGCACTGGAAATCCTACTCTACAGCTGAACTAATAAAGAACATTTTCCAACTAACTGTATCGAAGTTTCTAACTACAGAACATCTGAACTAGCTTAACATCGATCTGCACTTTAGTAATTATATGCATTGCGACGTCTAACTTCGACATACCGCACTAGAAATGAAGATGGATTGTATAGGAAAGTTAGGGAAGTTTGTGGTTGAATAAGTGTCCAATCTTACAATTTTGGTCATCATTTTGACTATGACGAATTCGCTAGCACCACTGCAGATTAACCTTGTAGCCAAGAGGGATTTCTTCATGGAGAACAAAATGCCTTATCTTTATTTACTTTATGGATTTCGTCTTAGTAACGAGTGAGCTATAGGTTTGGTCACCTAACTATCCCTGCTGATGGTCTCTGATGTGGAATTGTAATAACCACCGCTCCTGAATAGCATTTGGAGACGGCTTTACATGCCCTGACACGAGGATGAAACAACACGAACTTTCAAACTCCAAGCTGCTTTTGTTTCTAAATCCCACAAAGCGACTGAACCTGGGATCCCGTACATGGTAGTTGCGTTTGCGGCCACTGATAACAAGGGGGATACTTTCAGAACGGGAAAGTCATTTCAAGTGATCAATATTCTCATTGACTGATCATTGATCCTTTGGGATAACCATTGTCCACCTATGTTGTCCAATACAATTTACACAAGTCGTTCCTATCCTTCCCACAATTGGTTGAGTCAAAGCGATTGTTAGTACTTCGTTAAGTAGTCCACTAGTTTCCGAAGCTCAGTGTGTGGTTTGCACAAACGTACAAACACTGTCACAGCGGTAGGCAGTGATTGGATACCGGTATCGAGTTAACATTATCAGTGAATATAGATTTATCATAGTTAAGACAAAATGGGCAGTTGTATAGGCCTATGACAGCTTTGTTTGTTTGCAGTTTCACTCTCGTCCTGAGGGAATTACTTCTCGCATTTGGATAAAAGTGTTCAAACCTTATGCTATCCATCCAAAGTTTATCTGTAAGAGATCGATTTTAGCGATAAGACCGCCCATTGTGTCACCGACTTTAAAATCTTAAGGTTAGTTTTTTGTTGTTGTTTTTGAATTGGTGTACATAATAAAGAGTACATCTATCTATCTGATAAAGGTATCACCTATAGAGTTGCCATGGTTCATCAAAATTCTTTCAACAGTTTTAGCGTAAAAAAGTAACATTCATACGCCCTTACTTCAAACTTTAGCATTATAAATAGGAAGATATCGCACTATTCGATATTATATACCTATAACTACGTATTCCAATTACTTTCTCATTGATTGATTTGACTTTCTCATGGATTGACCACGGCCTCATTAGGTACTCTACTGGTACCTATATCCGGATACCTTGGAAGGTTAGTATTTAAAAAAGCAATAAAAAAGTGATTACAATTCATATTCTTGCAGTTTTCATATACCATCTCACAAAATGACTCGAAAGATTTCTTTACGCCTGACGCTCTGTCAAGCGCACATACTCCGTCTTTATCTCTGAAAATAAATGTTTTTGAAGTTACAAAAAATCACATCTGCCTATTTTATGTTCTTCCCAGATGTAGGTCTGCATCCAGGTTTTATCATAATATGTCAAAATCAAAAGAGACCATCCTTTTCGTAACTATATTAGCTTAGGTTTTCTTTTCTAAAAAACTTTTTGATATTCTTTGTAATAGTATGATATTCTGATAACCAGTCTTACAAAGACTGTCGCGTTGCGATGATAGATGCGTTGAAAAGGTCAGATAGACAGTTGTTCCATATAAAGTCTGTAAAAGCTATCATTCCATTGATGAATACTGCATAACTTGAGTATTTTTTGAGTTTATTGTGAAAGACGACCGACGACCTTATAAAGGTCTTATAAAGGAAGACGTTGGATGCAGGTCGCCTCCAACAGGTATTATGTGGAGATCTAAAGGGGAGGCCTATATTCAGCAGTGGAAGTTCTATGGCTGATATGATGATGATGATGATTGTGATAGAACAGACAGATGCTGCAGAGTACTGTGTTTTAAATTACGCACGGAATGGAATAACTTAACGGAATCGTGGTGGTCTAATGTGTAAAAAACAAACCTATGAAGTATGAGAGTTCGATTTCAGGTCAGGCAAGTACCAATGCAACTTTTCTAAGTTTGTAAGTATATTTTAGACACCAATGACTGTGACCTTAAACTGTATTTCCCGGCTGTCGTTGAACATCCGTGGCAGTCGTTACGGGTAGTCAGAAGCCAATAATTATGACACTAGTCTAACTAAGGGGTATTGAATTACCCGGGTAACTGGGTCGAGGAGGTCAGATAGGCAGTCGCTCCTTGTACACACTGGTACTCAGCTGCATCCGGTTAGATTAGTCGACGCCAACATAGTTGGGAAAAGGCTCGGGAGATGATGACTAGAATATCTTACCGTAGTCTAGCGGAACCTCTACATAAACTGTATGAGTTCATACAATCTTCGAACTGCAAGTCATCATCAGTTTTATTTACATATATTTGAATTTGAAGGTCCGGTGGTAGTGTCCTTTCTCCAAGTGCTGTCCTTTCATCGTAATCACTTAGTAGTTCTCCAGATATTATCGTGGAGGCTGGAAAATGGGATTTGGAGCAAGCTGTTGTCTGGGTATTTGTTTTTATCTATACTACAAGGCATATACTTCTATTGTATTGTATTTTAAATATTTCGCATACCTATGCCTATAGTCAAGGGTCCTATCTCTTTACTAATAATTTCCGCCATTAAAGATTAATGATCTGCCATCAAATATGGTAGTCATAATATTTGCAGATATACAACTAAAAAACCTTTTCTACTAAACATTTTAATATAATGTCTAAAATAAAGGACAATGGGCACAAATATATGGGACCTGGTATACCCCACCAATAGCGATGTCATATATATCATTGGATAGGCTTTTTTATGTAGAACAACATTTACTATGACAGCCTTGCTGAAATGTTTGTCCGTTCTGAGATATAGATCAAAAACTGTGCAAAAGTTAAACTAAAGTTAACTTAATAATCTATTGATATCTCAAGTTTTTAGAGGAAAAACTAAGTGAAATAAGTGTAAGTCTCCTGAGTCCTACCTGCTGTACCCGTTAGGGTCCATAATTGTTACTATTATTTTGCATTTCAGTTTTTTTTTTTTTTGAGAAAAAGACCTATCCATCGATATGCATGACTTTGTTATTGGTGGGGTCTGTTGTTATGCCCAATATCCAGTTAGTACAGTATAAGGTTCAAATGCAAAATAATAGTAACAATTATGGACCCTAACGGGTACAGCAGGTAGGACTCAGGAGACTTACACTTATTTCACTTAGTTTTTTCTCTAAAAACTTGAGATATCAATAGATTATTAAGTTAAGTTTAGTTTAACTTTTGCACAGTTTTTGATCTATATCTCAGAACGGACAAACATTTCAGCAAGGCTGTCATAGTAAATGTTGTTCTACATAAAAAGGCCTATCCAATGATATATATGACATCGCTATTGGTGGGGTATACCAATCTGCCCAATGTCCTTTCAAATTTCCCAAACCGAATCAATAGTTTTCGTGTTATTACGTGGCAAATAACTATGTTCAGAATACGTTCTATAAAATTTTATACTCACCAATCAAAATAATTAATTCAGCAAAGATAAACATGTCGTCTTAAAGAAAAAAACAATAAAACCTCATAATACCAATCACTTAAACTACTTGAACAAAAATATCGTTAATCTAAGAGCAATTAGTGAAATTAATTACTCATTAGCTAATGATTTTAATTGAGAAAGATTAGAAGTGCAATTTATTGTTCATTAAGAAATCGGAGTTTAATAGTCTACCATTCTTTAAGCAGTGCCTTTAAATTTTCTTGATATTTCTTCTTATCGAGTGAGCTGCAGGATTAATCACCTAGCAAACCCTGATGTCAGTTTTTTTAAATCCGCGTATTTAAAACTCAAGGATAAATCGAAATGTTTCTTCAAATAAGTGTTTGTGAAATCGTAACTTGAATTAGTTCCAGACATTTTGAAACATAAATTTCTATTACAACAGTCATAACATCAAAAACAGTTGACATCTCAATTTCAAAGATAAGCCAGACAACAAAAATATTGTTACATGACATAGATAAGTACCCAGTTTTCCAGACAACAGCTGTATTATTCATGTAGAAAAAAAACCAATAGATACATTTTTCTCCAACGAGTTTATTTAATAAAAAATGATCCTTACAACTAACCGAAATAAGGCTTCATATCAAATATTAGTACTCTACGTTTTGGGCTCATAAAAACGTATAGTACAATATTATCACTAACAAGTACATAATACAGTATATCTACAGGTATTTACAAGACAAATTATTATCTAACAACTTGAAAATTAAAGGAACTTTTTACACCGTTATTAAAATTGACACTAAAGTTCAAATGCTTTGCATCTCAACACTTATGGGTTCGTGCTATTTACAACAGGCCTTTAGTCAGAAAATCTGAGAGCATTGTGATGTCTTCGTGTTGGCGGTGACTGTGTGTTCCAACTGCGCCAGTGCCGTCAACTCTGTGTCCATCTTCCTGCTCTTTATCCTCGTGTTTTTGTTCAGCGGCCTCTTTTTACAGCAGCACAGTATCTCCTCAAACTCCTTTCTGAAGTTGTCGTTCAACCACCCGTATAGGAGAGGATTTGAGACTGCACTGGACATCCCAAACATATGGCACACCGCGTACGTTATTGTCATCGTCTTCTCCTCCATAAAAGGCTGTGCACTAAAGTCTGCTACCAGATTGAACACGTTCAAAGGCAGCCAACTTATGACGTAAGTAACAGCTATAGCTATGAGAATCGCTGGGGTTTTCCTCGTGGTCCTTCTTCTTCCTCTTAACCTCCTATGTATTTGGACATGCGCAAGTACTACAACTAAAACTGGCAGTAAGTATTGGAAGATTAAACTAAATACGGAGTAGATTGCTCGGCCGTTTTCGATGGGCCAGTCTTCTATGCAGAAGCTTAGAGAGTCCATGCCGATTAGGCCGAGGTAGTGAGTCTTGAGGCTTCTGAAGATGTAGAGAGGTGATGCGAGGGTGAAGGCGGTGACCCAGATGCAGAACATCGTGACGAGGGCACCCATCGTTTGGAGACCAGGACGAGTTGGATACACGATGAGCTGTGAACAAAACATAAAATGAGTATATAGAACAGATATCTATACTAATATTGTAAAACAGAAATTTGTTTGAATGACCTTATTTCAGAAACTGCACCGATTTGAAAAATTATTTCGGTGTTAGATAGTTCATTTACACGGGAAGGCTTTTACTTTTTATCCAGGGAAGTAATAGTGTCCACGGGTAGCGGGTGAAACCGCGGGCAGAAGCTAGTAATAAAATAAATCCAACAAGGTTTCTTGGAAGAGATTTATGCCCAAAACGGTTTGGATATCGAATATTCCAATATATAACTACGAAACCGACTAGGCATAACATTTGTGAAATATGATATTGCTTTGAACGTAACAAATTCTGGGGTTACAGCCTCTGTTGATTTACTAACAATAGATTTAGTAAATATATTCCTATTGCAACAATCTTTAGTAAATAAAGATATGGAAAGATCAATTGATTTGATGAATAATGAGCCTTTCGTATGAGATGAAAAGATTGATAGTAAGATCAAAATGAACACTGACATCTATTCTTATATTAGGAAGAGTTTGTGTGTAATCTTATTAACTACTGGGCCGATTTGATAAAATATTTCAGTGTTAGAGACCCTATTTATCGAGGAAGGCTATTGGTTATTTTTTATCCTTGTCTGTGGTGAATTTCGGGTGCAACCAGTAGAGGCTAGTTATCAAATGTTTCTTTAAAATATCAAGGATTTAACATGATGTATTTCATGCACGAGATAATGAAGTATGTTATATTGTATCGCTATCTTTGGAGTGTAGTGTGAGCTGAGTTCATTACTACTCTCAAGAGATAAAATTGTTGATAGTGTTCACGAGAAATCAATATAACGTATCTAATGTTAGAATATCTAGACAGAGCTATGACAGAGGACTAATAACTGTTGATACGTATTTGGGTGTATTTTCTGTGCAAATATTTTTTTCTTATTCATTGGTGAGTATCTTAAGAACATCGAAGCTAATAAACCGATTTGAAATATTATTCACTGTTGGAAAGATACTCTCATAGGCTATATTTTATGGGGACACATTATATGGGACACGCGACTCAGCATGTACATTCTATGTGACGTGAAAGATATAGAAACTAGATATAATTGACAAAAACTAAGCATGACGAACTAAGACAAAAGTACCTATGACATTAAATAACTGAAAAAAAAAAGTGCCACAGCAATTTTCCCAAACATTTTCCTTATATTTCTGAACCAACCAACAGAAACAGATCTACAGTACGACTACACTACAACGCTAAACATACGAATTCTGGAAACTAGTTCAAATTCCAATTTTAGCATCAAACACAAGATTATTTTTGTTACACCTCCAAAGAGGTATAGAACACCCGGATCTAAAATCGGTTGAAATAATGATATAAACGGTTTACGCAAATCGGATTGGATGGGAATAGCTTTATAGGCTCATTATGACGTTACTTGCGTAGAACTAAAGTATCCAATGATTTGTGGATCAAAGTAATATTGGATTTGTTTGATCAACGTAAGTTTAATGAAGATTTTTTTGCATAGGTAGAAGAGTTTCTTTGAAAAGGTTAGGCAGATGATGATGAGAAGTGTTTCTTAGGATAGGAATTTTTCGGATTGATCACTTTCCGTTAAATTTTTAAGCCTAAATTATTAAGACATATTATGCAATGTAAGGAACTTTTAATGAGTGCCACGGATTGAAAATTCTCAGTAATAAATGTGCCAGCAAGATTTCCTGCTTTAAAAAACCTTAGGCATTTTTGTACCTATAGATGGAGTGAAGTGTATCTAGAAACCTGTATTTTAAAATACTTGAATAGCCTTAACGAACCTGATACTCTGCGCCATGCAAGCACGATTCCATAAATTGTATCAATTTTATGTCTTGGAATATAAAATTCTTATGTACGCGAGAAATTCTTTTGTGAGTTTAGAAATAAAATTGTAGGCTATAAAATACTATGCAGTAAAAATGAACTATAAAATGTTCAAAAACATGGGTTTATACGTAGTAAAGAGATTTCCATAAACACATCAAAAATGAAAATAGTAATATTATCAAATGATCCTAAACATCAAGGTTAACATACTTCAGATTTCAATAATCTATGTATCTATAGTTTCCTCATTTAGGGTAAAATTTTTACATTAGCCTCTAAGATTTTTCTATCTAAGTAAGTTAATTAAAACAGGATCTTCAAATCCAATTGAAGAAGCATTGACAAAGTAAAACAAAGAAAAAAAAAGAAAAAATCCTAGTTTTGAACCTTCTTTGCGTAGTCTAAAAAAACTTAACACTTAAGCTAAAACAAACAAAGAAATTGTAATAACATCACATACCTGATATCTATCCAAAGCAATAGCAGTGATGGATATAGTGGACACGAATATTGATATCGCTTGTATAGCTCCACAGGCCTTACAAAGGCTCGGCCAGTCTGGCAGAGGCCAATGTTTGGTCAGCAGCTCCATCAAGGTCAGGGGGGTACCAACGCAGCAGACTAGAGCATCAGATACAGCCAAGTTGACAATGAACATGTTTCTTGCTGTCCTCATCACTGGTTTGCGAACTACCTGAAAATTTTGAAAGAAATATTAGATTTAAGAATTATTAAACCTTAATTGGAGAAGACAGGGTAGTCGATAGAGGCGCACAATTCTAAATTGGGATTGCGAGTTATATTCATATATGTAGATGACATAATTGTTGGCTCTGGTTATTTATATTCATATTGGTCAAATGGTCAATCTAATCAAGAAAGAACATGATTGAAATCAAACCGAATGCCCAGAATCATGATTGATGATGACATAAATAACTTCAGGTAAATACAATATTTCATCTATTTCCATAATCTAAATATTTACACTTTGATCATTTGTATTTATCTGGAAAATTTTCAACAAAAAATTCGCTATCTCGTATTTCGACAGTACGGATCGAGTCTGGAATTTTTAATAAAATTATCTTGACCACACAGAATCAATACGCGCTGCTATCAGCAACATTTCACTGTTATCAGTATTATATTCGTGTTCTGGCAATAGAAAACCATTGATAATGAAACAGGTTGTTGCGGATACGTTGTTATCAACATCACTTACATATGTTGATGTAGTGTAATCCGTATTAATGTTACAACCAATCTGTTTTTGTCAATCAAGCTTTGTGCTGATATGTCTTTTTCTATCAGCCGCTTTGGAAACTCCATTAGATACATATTGATATGGTAATATATGTATATTTGTACTGTCTTCGTTATCTCTGTCTGCAAAATATATTCGGGTTTCTAATATCTAGATGTCTTATGTTATCAAGATGTGGAAATAAAAGTGTGTTCGTATCTTTTACATGTTCAATGTAATGAAGTTTATTGGTAGGGCTTATTGAATTACTTATTCAGAAAATTGAGACTTGTTTGCTCTTGAAGTGTTAATATTTATTGCCAATGAAATAAAACATTGAAACAGTGAAGACATTGTTCAATGAAATTCGAAGACGTGTGTATTCCACGAACTACGTTTACGTGTTTCTGTCTCAAGTAGACTCTTCTAGGAACTAAGTTATTTCAAACGTGTTATAGTCTGTTTTTTAATCTCGTAGACTAAATTGACACTTGCAAAATGTCAAACTTTCTAATAATTTTGCTAGCTCTGTGGTGCAGTGTTGTACTTACGATACCGGTTCGTTGAATCGTAACTTTTTATCTATAATAGACGAATTTAATATTCATTCAAAGTTTTATATTTAAAATTCACGTACGTACACATGGCTGTACGACGTGCTACAAACTGCCAGGGATATCTGACCACGCAAAGCCATGCGTAATCATCAAGGATAAGCCCATTATTTCAGGATGACTTATTGTAAAAAGTTACGATTCAACGAACCGGTATCGTAAGTACAACACTGCACCACAGAGCTAGCAAAATTATTAGAAAGTTTGACATTTTGCAAGTGTCAATTTAGTCTACGAGATTAAAAAACAGACTATAGTTATCTGCCAATGTTTCTAAGCTGTGTATTATGCAATATTTATTATATTTTCCAATATAAGAACCTACTAAAACAAAATTCATACCTATATGTAATGAGTATTTGTGACCTACAACCGTGATAGGAGGAATCTTTAGGTTAGGTTAAATTAACCAAAAAAGTTTTGAACCTCATTTTGCGCTTCATTTCCTTAAAATTGACATTTTAATTAAGTTTTTCATCATTTATAGGTCTCCTCTTGGAATATTTTCTTAACTAATTTCAAATAATAATTATTTGTTTATTAATTAAAATCCGTGTCAAATACAAGCCCTTCAATTTGATTGCTTATAATTTTCATAATTAATTTTGATTTCTTTAATTTTACTCGTTTCATTTTCTATTCAAACATTGAAATCACTCAAAAATTAATTAAACAAGTCTTCTATTATTTTGGCACTTTTCAATCAACTGAGAAATTATAATGAGAATCTGTTTTGAGTACAATGGCTGTTAATTTCAAATTTTGTATCTGACACTAGCTGTTTCCAGCAGTTTTACCCGCATCCCGTCAGAATTACTTCACCTACGACGGTCAAAAGTAGCCTACTGCCTTTTCAATATAGGAGCTATCTAACACTGAAATATTTTTTTCAATTACCTATTCCTCAGATTAGCACGTTCAAATGAACGACCAAGATATTCAGCTTTATTACAATTTCTATGAATTTTAATATCGTCTCTCATATTAAGAATTACTTCTAATATAGGCCTCATTTCCTCACTTATACATATTAAATGGTATTTCACAAATACCCTTAGGCTTAAACTTGAAGCGACGTACCGTTTTCGGTTTCATTTTAATTTTGAACGCGATATTGTTCCGAGACGTAGGCACAAATATTAAATATTTGATGTAGTACATTGTCTTGTCAAAGGTTATATAAGTTAGAAGGCTTAGACAGGGGTGAACCTATAAATACTCCTATATATCGCAGAATCAATATTTATCGCCACATATAGCCATTTTTTGGTCTATGACAAACCTTTGTACACAAATCAAGCAATACAAAGTGGAATTTACCGAAATCTTTCTACCCGAGAATAAAACTCACACCCTACGCATTGATATTTACAACTAGTTTTTGCCCTCGGTTCCACCTGTGTAATGAAAAAACTTCTTATTATACCTGATCACAAGTTGAGTATATCAGTCTGGGTGTAGGTAGATTCAAAATGACAAAACTCAAAAAACCTGATAGCAACAAGATAAGATACCTATAATACAGATTCCTTCAAGTCAGTACATGATCTTGTCAACTTTCTTCGGAGAAAAGAGGTTTAAACCACGGAGTTGCGTGAACTAGACTAACTGGAACTATTCCGTGCAGCACGCGACAATTTACTCTCAGCACAATATTTATATGTTTTGCTTTCCTCTTTTTTATTATAGATAAAATGAAAGTAAAATTAAGGAGCTCTTTAATAGAAGATTAACTGAATTGCACTTTTCACGGTTCATCGTAATCATCTAACTAAACCAAGGGTTAAAAAATCGTTATGGAAAATTATATAGGCACCTACTACTTTTTACTTGTAGGTTTCATCAGTAAGCAAATCTAGTTTGTTTTCTAAATTAATATTGTTTACTTTGATGGGATATAGGTAAAATGATAACAATGTATTTTTTATTGTCTTAAATAACGCTATAATATTGCAATATGTTTTCCGCTTCCATTCCTTCATGCCACTCGTCAAACTGACATTCAGTCCCTTATTATTCATGCCCTTACTTACATATTTATATGTATGATAAGTCTATCAAACTATTCCTTAACTGAAACTGTTCTTTAGGTACCTCATCATGTTAAGCCTATCACGAGCATCAGTGGTCAGCAAATAAAAGTGAACCATCAGTCTAACGAACGGTTATCGTGTTAGACACTAACTAGATTTTAGACGACAACTAAAATTTCGCTTGCAAAATATGCACTGATTTGGATGGGGTTTTTTTATAACAGTTTTTTTTGTGATGGGGATTTTTTTTCTTACGATATATTTTGGGTTCATTCCTTCTCATTATAAAAAAATCCTGGTTCCTTATTGATTAAAAGCACCTTTGAAATAAAAGGGTATGTGCTCGATTTCAGGTGAGGCAGTTGTCACTACAACTATTCTAAATTACATCAAAGTATATCAAAAGAAAAACAAACATAGTCAAAACGGACTAATTGGTCACAAGGCTATTTTTCTATTTTTATTACGTGGCCAATTCGATAAGGGTATTATTTACTTCTTACATATTCTGTCTATCTCTTGATCGAGTATAAGGATAAATCCGCTTATTTATTGTAACAAGAAAATGGTATTACAGTATTTGTGTTTATGTCCGAGGTCCGTAAATACAGTTGTTTTATTTCCGATAAGAAAATAACAGAAATAATTGGACGAATAGCATGAGGTATAATGTGTTAATGGAAAAACTATCGCTGGGGTAGATAATTATATTTGATTCGCAGATTTTGTATCGGTTATATTTTGTATAAAAATATTAGTTAAAAAGCAATTACATACGCTATTAATGGAACTAAAAGCCCCTACAAACTGTAGACTAAACTGTCAGCCAACAGTTTTCACGATGGTTGGTTGGAATTTTTTGTCTAAAGGGCTTATTACATTTGACTAAATTCAGTCGTCTAAATAGGTTTGTCTAATTAGGTTTCTAAATGATTTAATGAAAACTACCTTCCTAAATGCGATTACATTTGACTGAATTTAGTGACTGAATCATTTAGACGACTGAATTTAGTCAAGTGTAATAAGCCCTTTATACCGGTCGGATACCTGATCATTGTATATGCGTACCAATCGTCTCCTCTCCATACCAATTTATGAGCCCCATAAAACTATCGGCCGACTTAAAGTTGTCAGTGTGAGCCGAAAGGATAAATATGTATGTCTGATGAATTATAGCTTATATGCCTGTCCTACAACTAGTTAGAAATGAATTTGTTATTAACTATCAGCAAATCATTTCACGTCAATGTCAATAGAATATCATCAGTAATTATTTCACATTCGTGTACTTATTTACTGAAATATAACTGACATAACTTCCTCTCTAAAATTAGTTTTGATATTTACTATTAATAAAATTATTTTGCATCTGATAAGCGATTTGGTTATGATTCACAAAATAAAGGAGATGGCATAGTAGTCATTCATACTTTAATTTAGATGACCTATTGTGAGGTACAAAATAAGAGCATACAATGCATTAATAGGCAAGCAAAAATACGACGGTTTTATTTCCGAAATATAACGTTATGCTTTTTAAACTCTCTCAGCCTTACTTATAAACGTGAATTAAATATAAGTAATACTTAAGGGCTGTTTAAGAAAATCCTTACTTATAAACGTTGCTTATGCATGTATTAACTAACATTTAATCACTACTTAAGACTTTAAATAGTGATTAGTTAAAATGTTGCTTAGAAGGTGATTAGAGATTTTATAAGTAAAGGGGTCTTTTTCTATTATGAAGAAAGTAAAATTAATGCAGCATTTTTGTACATAAATACAAAAATAAATCAAAAACAAAATGAACACTACCTAGAAAAACATGTAAGAAGATGTAGGCGATAAGAAACCTACTCCTCTGTATGCAGCTATTAGTAAAAATGATAGATGCAAAACTAAATTGCAAAAATCAAGAATTACTCACAGGACAACATGGAAAACTCACAGATATAACAACAAGGGCATTGCCCACTGCTCCAATGACTACCAGGATACCATAAAACGTGAGAAGTAACGCTCTAGTCGGATCATCCACTTTTTTGTTCTGCGAAAATTTTTCAAGTAAGATGTTCGGGTCTTGGATGCCTCTGGATGCTTCTATCAGCCATCTTGCTGATGCGTTTAAGGTGAGATTTTGGTTGGGCTCCAGCCCCTGTAACAAAAGAAAAATATGTATTATTTTTGGAGGTCTATTTTTGTGTTGAGGAGTGTTTTGGAAAAAATCTATATTTTATGTAGATGATATCGTTTGGGGTCCATATGCAATAAGGTTTTACAGTTTCAAGTCATACATTATTGAAGGACCATCGATACTTATTTATACCATTTTGAATTTATATTTCTGTGAAAAGTATTCCATTTTCTGGAAGTGACTCTTTTTCAAATATTAAAATAATTAGGTAAGTCAAGTAAACAAGTTTCTTTACTTATGATAAATTCATGTTGAACCACTTCAATGAAAAGTTTGAAGTCTTAGTATATTAAGGACATACCAGAAGCAGATGTGTAAACATACTAAAAGCTTACCCCAAAAGTAAACCCATCAAGTTTTTCACAGCTAACACTGACAATACCATACTTTATTTTTACATATCCTCCATAGCTATTCCCACAAGAAGATCGAAGTCACGTCCCACCATAACAATATTATGATATCGCCTATCAATGGCAAACAACTTCCAATAATCCCATAGATGTTTTGAATATCGTTTCATAGCCTATCTTCAAATAGGCCTATAGGGACACAGTCGGAAGGTATGACATTAGATGGTACAACAGCCATTTTGAAAGACGATAATATTTTGAAGATTAGGTGGTAATAGGTGATATCAGGCTATTGAGTTTCGTCAGGAAATGTTTCTGTGGTCAATAAAGTAAGTTAGAGTCCACAAAAAATTATGGAGCTATTAATATTGAACTGCGTCATCACATTACAACGTCGAATAATAGTCGAAGAAATCCGAAATTTCGACGAAACTTTAATCATCTGCCACTTTCAAGAGTTGTCATGTCACCATCTCAAAAATACAATTTTATATATTTTATTAAGATAAATATTATGTAGCCAACAAACAGAGCTACGCATCTTAATTACATGCCCTACATATCCAAGAAAAAATTACAACTTCACTCAGGAAACTCCAAGGCTCACATTCCTTATTAAAGAAAAAGCAATTAATATACTGCACACCATAATTGAGTATTCCATCCAAGTTTCAAAGAGCTGTTTATTACTTTCTGAGAACTTAGTGTCACTTAAGTAGAAGCAATACGTCTTTAGTTTATATTTAACTTTTACACCAACCACTAGCGCCTTCCAATAGTAATACTTTTGAACTCGATCCTTCGGTTAGTGGATTGGATAGGATAGAAGTTTTTATCGCCCCTTTTAGGTTTTATTTATATAGGTCCTGAGCAAGGTCGAAAAACTCATAAAGTGTAATTTTCTGAATTCTTCTCTATATGTATGCCAATATAAAATATTAAAAGGCGAGGAGAGTAATTAGAAGAATAAAAAAATATTTTCAAAGGAAATCAGGAGTCAAATCACTCTTAGCAATTTTTAACAAAATTCAGTAAGAAGTAAAGTCCCAAAGGACTTACCGGCAAACAAATTACTTGGTTCACGACAAAACACTCTTTTTATTTCACTCTTAAAAGCCCTTCAGTCGTTAATTTTCAAAATTATTCATTAGTAAAAACGGCACGGTTGCCTAACAACAAATATTCAGATCTGAACAAAAAATTGGGGGTATTACTTTGAATGGGTCTCGTGATGATTTAAGTTGCTATGAGTTAAAGCAGACAGCAAACTTTTAGTCGGCCAACACTCAGTTTGGGCTCATGGATCAGTATGAAGATGAATGGTAGTACGCATATTGACTTTGATTGGAATCAAGAATTTCTTTAAAAAAATAGTCGACCATCGGGTCGGCCAACTATTTAGTCCGCAGTGTGGCTACTCTTAGGGGACCAGTAAAACGATTTGGGTGACACATGGTAGACTGTGGCTGATCTCAAAAATTATCGTGACGTCAGGTGGAAAAATCTCGTCATTGAGTTTGGTCGGGAAACATAACTTTAGGGATTAAGTCTTTATGTGAATTTCTTGAGGAATTACATAGGCTTTGCTGTTAGAGTTTTGGATTTGATTGTTACCTTATTTGCTGTAGGGATTTTATTCATCCAGATATTTTTGCTGGTTTAGCCATAGGGGGTGACACACTTTTAATCTCTCATTTGCCTTGTACTAATCTGTTATGGTTTCAAAAAAAAACACATAAGTACATGATTATGATCATCTATGTCTTCCTTATATTAAAGTGCAGTGTTTTCAATTTTCTCAAATCTTCTTACCTCTTCTTACTCATGCATTCTCATATAAACATTTCCTCTAAGTAAGCTAACACCAAGTTCCTCAAGGTGCCTTGGACATGTATTTATAGGGATCACTACTCTTCAAGGCAATTCGATGCTATGCAGGAACAGCGATAAAGCCTTCAAGCAAATAAATTGCCCACAATCAATATCCCAGCGATATTCAGGTCATGGTTTCTGTTCTATACCACAATCTTCATCTTTGATGTGGCATTGAAGTATTAATGGACTGATTGCAGTTAACTATCTATTATTTCATATATTTTTCTTCGTTGAAACCCTTGGTAAGGTTGCTAAGAGATTTATCTTCTAATATTTAATTCATGTTCTTGTGTCGAGCTTTTTCACTATCTAAATAACGAAAGTGCAGTTTTAAATTCGTTGGTAGATACATAAATGTGAGAATAAACAGGAAAGAACTAGCATTTATTTCACTTTTTCTCTATTTCTTTTATATCTCTTGTATATTTTGTGAAAGCTTTTCGTTCCAACACCCTTGTTTTTGTTTGCCTCCTGTTTTTGGAGACTGGATATCATCAATGACCCCTCCCACTGTAGGTGCAGTAAACGAGTGTCAGATATTCACCAACTAAGACCCACTTCTTTCCTTCTGGAGACCTTTATATACCAGGACCATAGTCAACCTTTCAAACAATCCCGCAGCCCTGAACTACCTCCTAGCCTTACGTTTTCCGAAATCAATAGACAAAACTAAAAACTACAGCTTCAATAAAATTATGTTGTCTTCAGACTTTTGAAGAAAAGCAAACTATCTATTATTCTGGCTTCAGATTCAAAGATGTTCTACAAGTTACGCAGAATTCTTCAAGTTTTCTGTTTAAGATTGTCCTGCTTTTATTCTGTTGTATGTCTGGAAGTTTATAATACTTAGCTTAGATAACTTTAACTGAGTATGAAAGTTTCTGTTTAATCTTAGGCGTTCTTGAATGAGATGTAGTGGATTGCCTTGTGACCTAAAACACGAGCACAGTACGCAATGTTGTGTGACTTAGAATAGGTTTAAAGTTTGTTTGAAAGACATTAAAGTGTCTTCATATATTTTCGCTTACAGTTTTAAAGCAATAGCCTATTTAAAAGGTGTAGAGTTTGGGTTTAAAATTATTGTTGCCCTGAATCGAAATAGGAAAGGGATTTTTGTCAGACAGCCATATAACGGGAGCATAATAAAAATTGTGTCTGTTAATTAGCCTGGAATAGGTACAGCCCTACCCACCATTAGAGAAAGCTGAACCAGAATATTATTTTAAGATCCACCACCGTAAAAATAACCAAAATCCTCCCATTTCTTAATGAGCGAAACTGAGGATTTTTTTGGTAGATAAGACGAGAAACTTTGATCAAATAAAAGAAAGCCCGAAGTTGCTTCGTGGAATCCGAAATAACCTAATGATTCATTTACGAAGAGTTCGCTTAAATGATAGAATAAAGTTGCGCTCACTAAATCAATCAATTTGAATGAATTGACTGGAGGAATTTGTAAGTAGGTAAGTGAGTTAGGTCTTGAAAATACATGAAGATATAAGTTAGAAATCTTTTGAAATGGTGTACAGTTTAAGATCTATTAAAATATGTACTTTTTGCAAAAACTGTGCATCCCAAAATATACATCTAAATAGCATCATATCCCTCAATAAAATCGACTTACATCAGCCTAGAATTCTAAGCCGACCAACCCCGCTTAGCCCATAGTGCAAACTGAATTATTTAGCCCAAATTAGTTAGACCGAAATCCATTAGATCAATGAATTACGGTTAGGTTAAATTAGTTCCGTCTAAGCCAGTTAGGATTAACTTCGTGTAGGAAGTAAATCTTTAAGTCTGGTTCAAGGTTCCTAGTAAGACTTTTACGACGGCTGGTCTGATTATTTGTAAGCACGAAAATGGAAGGAAAAGTATTTTGATTAATTTGGTGGTACTTATACTTTTGAGCTGTATGGGCCTTAGGGCCATGGGGTCCGAGTGCTCATCTGCTTTTTAAAGATCTGGCAAAGCGACTTAGCGAACCCAAAGGCTGGTTTTTATTTTGGTCAAAAATTAAGCATTGCCATCCAACGTGGCATTGCTGCCAGTCTCTTGGGTACACTCCCGGTGGGCAGCGATGAGGAGTTTTTTGATGCCATTTTATAATTGTTTTTAGTTGTATATATAATTTTTTTTAGGCCATTTAAATATGTACATTTAATTCATGATTAATTATTAAATCAATATTAATACTTAGATGTTAATAAAAAATTGATGGTTAAAAATAGAGTAGCTTTGTTCCATGTATTTTGTTTTTGGTGATATTTTAGTAGCAGTGCATTCATAGATGATACTATCAGTTGCATTATTTAACTAGCGGGTCGCGTTGGCTCGTATAAATACCTAAACCTTCATCATGAATCACTCTTAACTATTCATGAAACCGCATGAATATTTGTGCTTTTAGGTTTATCGCGAATTTGTGCAGTATCCTCATATATCGTTACAAATAAGTAACCTGCTTATTACACTCGTATTTTATAGTCTAATGAAGTGTTTAAATAAAAACCGGCCAACTGCGAGTCGGACTCGCGCACGAAGGGTTCCGTACTAACAAGATATCACGTTTGTTGTATGGGAGCCCCCTAAAATATTCATTTTATTCTAGTTTTCAGTTTGTTGTTATAGCGGCAAAAAAATACATCATCTGTGAAAATTTCAGCTCTTTAACTATCACGGTTCATGAGATACAGCCTTTTGACAGACGGACGGAAAGACGGACGGAGGGACGGACAGAGGAGCGAAAACAATAGGGTCCCATTTTACCCTTTAGGTACGGAACTCTAAAAATTAATACAATTAAAGCAAAAATCCAATAAGTAAACTAATTCGCTAGAAAACCAGAAAAGATATCGAGATCTTTTCCTTTCCTTTTATTAGCGTATCTTTTATCTTCATTACGGGAATCCTCTCTAGTTAAACACTTACATTTGTATGCAAACCGTCTTAATGTTTCTGAGCGGAATTACTTTTTATTGAAAGAGTTTTTTTTTTTCATTTTTCATTTGTTCGAAGAGGATTACGAAGACCGATAAGTTGATTGTGGCACTTAGAGTGTTTGTCTAACTGGAGACGCCATGAAAATATATAAAGGTTACCTATGGCATACATGAACTGCGTAGCTGCAGCTCGACTCTTGGTAGGCAGCTGCAAGTTCGCTGTCCCCCTGCCGTTTTCTTATACATAGGTACTGATATTCATCATCATCATCATCATCTCAGCCATAGGACGGCCACTACTGAACATAGGCCTCCCCCTTAGATCTCCACAGATACCTGTTGGAGGCGACCTGCATCCAGCGTCTTCCGGCGACCTTTATAACGTCGTCTGTCCTCCTTGCTGGTGGTACTGATATTAAAAAATGCTATTTACGAAAGTCGATTTTGTAATAAATAATGACGGCTGCTTATGCATTTCCGATCAAATAGTTACACACACACGGCTCACGACAAAATTGACAAACACATGCATAAACTTCACGCAAACGCTTACATAGAATAGATATACCTAAACGGGAACGTAAATTGCGTCTCCAGTTAGTTGTGGTAAGGATAAAAATAGAAGCTTAATAAAACCTTTTTTGTTTGCTCTAGCTCAGGAATAGTTGCACGGGTTATTGATCAGTTACTGAGCTGTGGAACTTAGTTATATAATCCCTTTAACCGCTTGAAGGTGCATACTACTGACACGTTTACTTTACTATTTATTAAATTTAGGCTTTTACAAGCACTTATGAACGTCAAAAAATGATTTGATTTGTTTACTATTACAGAGAAAAACTTGAAATATATTGGGCTAAAAATCATAGCGCTCATTAAATAAAAATAAATTGCCCGGTTTGACCGTTAACTATAAAAACGACTGCTAAAACTAACGACCCATTTAAAACTTACTATTATGTGTGTTATCATGACTACTGAGCCCGTTCATAAAATACATAATTTCGGATTTTTATTTTTATGTTGAGATTTTCTCTTTTTCTATGTTTACAGTTTTAAAAATATGACTTGAGTTGTTATAACATCTTTTTGGCTGAAAACCGTTTAATTTAGTCTCCTTCATACTAACAATAACGAAAATGAAACCTTTATATGCTATACCTTAACATAATTCTTCTCACTGAAGGCCTATACTACGATAATAAGACCTCAAACGACCAACGTCGATCACTGACAATTATTCATGACCCGCCATTTTGTTCCACCATAGTCCATTACAAACGCCAGCTCAGACCATGGAGAACAAAATGACTAGCGGAGGTGCCATGCAAATCTCCTAAGAAAGTAGCGCGCCAAAATGCGGGTGTTCGGGGGACGAGGAACGTTACTCTCAACACTTTAACACGCCTTCTTTGGATCTGATTTTTTTTTGTTATACCAAAAATCGTTGACTGATGTCTTAAAAAAGAACCTGGGGCCCGATTCTCCTAACTTTACTTAAGCGACATACGATTCACATTCGACCGCGATCCAATCACGACTCAAGTACGATTTGAGCGCATGTGCATTGCGCTATTTTTTCTTTGAAATAAACGTTTTTATCCTTTTCTGTCATTCAATAATGAATCATTTTGTCTGCAAATTACGATTTACGATTGCAATATGATTGTAGAGCAAACTACCGTATAGACCAAAATCACCAAAATAGCAGACCAATCGCAAGCCAATCGAATGTCGTTGGAATACGATTGGTCTTAAATTAGTAGCAGAATGCCCGATTTGGGTTAAACTGCTATTGCAATCATATTGCGATTCGATTTCTATTCAATTTTGACATTGTTAACTTAGGAAAATCGGGCCCCGGAACGCTTCCTTAGTTCACTCGTGATTGATCGTTTTGGTCATGCCCACTATACGTATTTGAGCTAGAAGAAGGCATCTGACCTACCTGCATTATGGCATCTCCGCTGTTTCCTTACTCCGTGCGTTGCGCAGACACATTAATTAATTAAAATGGCGGCCACATAAAGTTTATTGCTTGATATTTGACGTGTATAACGCCATAACTTTTATGATAAAACACTCTACGCATACTGGGCTGTGTTTAATATTGGCGTTTAGCTGATACTGGGTTAGACAGGTTTTGTTTATATCGTGAACTGCGTGAAACGGGTAGTGTTTTGCGAAGTTTTGATAATTATCTCGATGGTTACTACAGCCTGTTTAAAATAGCAATCTTATAAAATAGCAGCCACTGTTAATCACAGATACATTTCAATAAAATCTCGCACACATCTTAATATATATTTTTTAAATACACAAAAGTAGACTCATATAATATTGAGAATCAATTCTATTTCATATTCTATCAATTATAATTCTATCAACACTGAACGCATGCAATAGAATGTAGCTTCAGTTATTGCAAAACCAAATTACTATGTCTAAAATTAGTTCGCTATGAGAATAGGTTAGGTCCTAAGATATGAAGTACCTAATCAAGAAATATCTCCAACGTATGAAAAAGTTGTGCATTAAAAATGTTAAACGAATATGTAAAAATATATTAGTAGGTATGTAGAAAAATATAGCAGCAACCGATTTCCTTTCACAATTACACAATAACAATAAAACTAAAACAAACCAGAACTGTTTCAATAAAGTGCAAACGTTTTCCGTTATCCGAATTCTCTCAAAGATTAAAATAAAAGATAATTCTCTACGGTTATTTGAATGAGAAATTCAAAATGACAGGGGTTGAAAAAGGTACATTTTCGTTACTCTGAAAGGTTGCCATTATGCTTAATAGCTGAAAGGATTTTTCGCGGACGGATTGCAAACTGAACCGTACGTACTTAGGGAGACCATACAAAGACCTTTTTTTGAAAGTCCTCCTTTTTAAAAGGCATTAACAAAAGGTTTAAACAATGTGAAGGGTTGGGCTGAGGTATAAGAGTTCTTGGAACACTGGTATTTTTGCCAATTTTGTTAAGTCCCTTATCAAGGTCCTTTTTAAGCACGTGTTAACCCTGTAGCCGAAAATATACATTTCTAGGTACTAGAGATATAAATTGAAAAAATATGCTGGTAAGCCTGCCATACCTGAGATCTGGTCCTATGATAAAGCCCAACAAAAAAGTATACCAAAGAATGAAATTTTATCAAAAATATATTTTTACAAAAAATGCAAGAAGACGGTTTCTTTCTATCCAACTCAAATAAAATATTTTATACCATTTCAATATTCACATTGAGCAAAAAAAAGGTGACCCATTGACAAACAAGAAAAAATGTGAAACATTGATAATATTTTATTAAAAAACAAAAACAAAACAAACTCGGTTTTCTGACCTCCATCGGAGAGGAATCTCCCGAAATGGCTTAGTAGGGCTTTTATGGTTTTCCGATATATTCCGCACACTTATATTTCAAAAAATAAAAGGAAAATATCTTTCTTGGAATGGAGAAAACCTTCACGTAACACGTATAAAAATCACTTGAAAAATTCTTTTCAAGAATTATTACCGCGATTTTTAGTTCTGACAATTTATGTTCGTATGAAATATGAGGACGATCATCATTTGTCTGGTCTTTTTCCTGGCATTTTTTGGGTCGATTTCCAGTTTATCCGGATGCAGCTGAATACCAGCGATTTACATGGAGTGACCTGATTATGTGACCACCTCAACCCTGACCCGGGTGACTCAATACCTCTTAGTCAAACTGATTGTCAGGCTTTTTGGCTTATGCCCCTTAACCAATGACTGTGTATCGGATGGCACGTTAAACTGTAGGTTACGGGTAGTCAGAAGCCAGTAAATCTGACACCAGTCTAACCAAGGGGTATTGGGTTGCCCGGTAACTGGGTTGAGGGGGTCAGATAGGGCAGTAGCTCCTTGTAAAGCACTGGTACTCGGTTAAATACAGTCAGACTGGAAGCCGACCCCAACATAGTTGGAAAAAGGCTAGGCAGAAAATGATTTAATAAAATGTATCCTCTCGTTATTGTTTTACAACATATAGAAGATCAGAAAACTATATTACCAAAGTACTTTAGTAAGTAGTAGTAGTTTGGTTCAGCATAATAATATTACTTCCTACCCATAAAAGGTTTTATTTTCTATTTTATAGCCGTTTTATATTCTTTCCAATACGATGAGTTTGTACCTTTACAGAATACCTGAATTTTTCGCCTGGAAGCCTAAAGTATTCGGTTTATGGCTTTTTTATTAAGTTTTCCTAAATATATTCGTAACTACAGGAAGTTAACACAGTTTTTATTACATACAGCCTAAATAGACGGTTTTATATAATGGTGCTATAAAAAAAGTTATAAATAAATAATGTTGTACAAAGCTTAACGCTTTATCCTAACAAAATATAAGTTGTATTTTCTGACTCAGAGAATACTAGCTTCTTTTTAGAGAATGGCTTGTATTAGCTATCAATAAATACGAAAACTCGGAAAAAAAAATTTTTACGCAAAATTCTCGGTCTGTCTTTTCGTCTTTAGGTACGCCAAAACTGCAAAACAGAATTTGGAACTCACATAGTCTAAAGCTTGAAAAAGAAAATAATATGTATTTTTTCATCCGGGTGAGGAAAATAAGTCCCTACAGTCGTTGGTGGAACCGCGGAGAACAGTTACTGTGTAAAATAAAAAATCTAAATAATTCTAAAAAGTCACAAAGTCTACCAAATTCAAAGCTTACAGGTAAAAATTTCGTATGCTAAAGGTTTCTACACGTAATCCCCAGTGCATTTTCATTTCTTACGATTTCACATCGTATATATCTCTTTCCTAACTTATTTATATTCCTACTCTTCAAGCTCTAAGGGATTTTAATGTACTGTGACATTCCCCTTTGGTTTCTTTCAGTACTACGAAAATCTCTTTTAAATATACATACATGTGTGTTGATCCTTATAAATGTTGATGTGTTGTGTGTCTTGAGACTTGAACTAGAAGTAGTACTAAAAATACTACTTGGTATGTTTACCTTTATTTTTATTTAACAAATTGCAATTTATGTACGAAATCTTTGTGTGGAAAATGTACACAATTTTCAAAGGATATGATATGAAATAGTAGGAAATAGCATAAGTATTGTATGCCTAGTTATATATAGAATGACTTTTTTTTTTTTTTTTTATCGACGTAAAATCATCAAATGACCCCTCCCGCTGTGGGTTAGCAGCGGTGAGGGAGTGTCAGACTCTTACTGACTAAAATCGTCGTGTTCCGTCATAGGCCTTTTATGTACCAGGGCCGCGGTATCTCTTTCGAACAACCCGCAGCCCCGGCAGGCCTTGGCCCTGCTGGGCCCCGCTGGCTGGTGGAAAATGTACACAATTTTCAAAGGATATGATATGAAATAGTAGGAAATAGCATAAGTATTGTATGCCTAGTTATATATAGCATGACTAAAATAAACTTCAGGACATTATAAATAAGATATACTTATAGCAGTATTATTCCGTCAATACAGTCAGTGCATCGCGTACTAGCGTTGACATCGGACGCGCCTGCACCGTACGCAGAAATTATTATTCATAATTTCGGCCGAGCGCGGCGTCAGCCGTCGCCGCATATTTTTTCACACCATGCGTTCCGAAGAACTCGTGGCGAACGAGGTCCTGGCGTTCCTGCAGTACCAGCTGGACGTCATGGATGAGGTCAGTGTGACCCAGATCTGCACCTCAAACTTCACTGAGGCGGAGATACGCAGCGCCAAGACGCTGCTGTACGAGACTCTGCTTATAGCAGACCGAATGCCGTCCCGCAGGAGGGATGAAAAGGGAGAGAGGAGTCTCCAAGATATAATTAAAGTATTGAAGGAGACCGACCCAGACGACGTACCAACTTTCGTGGCAAAGGAGTTGCGTAAGCTGCCCCCGGTCACGTTTGACCACGTCGACGTCACCAGGCTCCTAAAAGACATCACGAGTATGAGGTCTAGCCTGGTCGAGCTGCAGTTGAAGCTGGAAGCATCGCAATCTACCATCAGTGATCTACGCAGTGAAGTAGCAGCATTACGTAACTGTGAATGTAGGTCACACGCGCCTGTCAACAGCGACAACACACGCCACGGACAGGCCAACGCATCGCAGCTGAGCGCAGCGTCAGCAAATTTGCACTCGTCGCCGGTCGCCACTGCTAGCGATGCTAAACTGTGCCCCGCTCCCTCCGCGTCTCCTGCCGTCGGGACGCCGATAAATGCAAGCACGTCGAAGCCTAGACGTGTTTACTCGGCTGCCGTAAAGAAAGATCCCGTTCAACGGCTAACCAAGGCTATTGTGGGAGCCCAGAGTCTCCCCGAAGTAACCCAAGGCTCGGTTCATCTTGAACCTGGCAAAGGGACGGCTGATGCAGATGGTTTCATCAAGGTGGAGAGGAAAAAGAAGAAGCCATCTAGTCGAAACCGATGCGGAACTGCATTGACGGGTCCGAACATGCTGTTGCGTCCCGCAATACCTACGACGCAGCTGTATGTTTCGCGTCTGCATCACTCCACGAAGGTCGAGGAGATCGTGGAGTATATACGTGTGAAGACCAACTGGACATTGAGAGTCGAGAAGTTAGAGCCGAGACACAACACGAATTTTAAATCGTTTGTGGTGCGTGTGCCGACTCAGCATCTCGACATGTTGCAAGAACAGTTTTGGCCGAAAGGTGTCGTTTTCCGGCGATTCCGCGGGAGACTACGTGACACCGCGCAGTGCAACACGACACCGCCTACTCGTGTCAACACTTAGTTTTAATTGTTTTTTACTTTTGTATGTATTAGTTTTTTTTCATCATTTATTTATTTTCTAACATATAATTTACATTTTTAAATATTAAATATAAAAATAAAAAACATTTAAAAATATAAAAAATAGGTTGCCACCGATATCGGGCACAGGGTCCAAGGTACCGGTGGTTAGGGTCCCAGAGACAGAAACCTCCTCACAATACGTGCCGTATCAAGGAGTACTGCCTTCTGAATCAGTCCCTTGATCCAGCCGCCCAACGAGAGCCTCCTGAGGTGTTCGTCGAGGCTCTTGGCTATTAAACCATTGGCCGTAACGACAATCGGCACAACAACAGCCGTGTCGACACTCCACATGGCGACAACCTCGTGCGCTAAGTCGAGATACTTTATTTGTTTCTCTTTCTCAGCTTTCACAAGGTTCTCGTCATGCGGAACGGCGACATCGACTATCATCGCGCGGCGCGCTAATCGATCTATCACCACAATATCAGGCTTATTGGCTACAATAGTCCTGTCAGTGATGATAGATCGATCCCAGTACAACGTGATATGGTCCTTTTCGAGAACTGGGTCGGGCGCATACCTGTAGTACGGTACCTCAAGGTCTACAAGGTTGTATTGCAGAGCAAGCTGCTGGTGGATAATCTTGGCCACTTGGTTATGTCTGTGCAAATATTCACCATTAGCCAAACGAGAACAACCAGATATAATATGTCTGATATACTCACCCGGATGGTGACATGCCCGACATATGTCAACCGTCCCGTCTTTCACGATATATCTCCGGTAGTTATTCGTAAGGATAACTTCGTCCATAATTGCACATACAAACCCTTCGGTTTCTCCAAACAAGTCACCGAAGCGTAGCCAAGATACGGACGCATTGAAGTCTACATCGGGGCCATGAAGAGCCCCGAAGAAGCGTCCGTGTAGCTGTTTGCTCTGCCATACTTCCTTGCGATCATGGGTAGTTAGTACCACAGCTCTGCGCCAGTTCTCATTTGCCAACGATAGCGGGGTGAGTCCTTTGTCCACTGCTACCATATCACGATGCATACCCACGTCGCTTTTGAGAAGATATTCTCTGAGACTGCACACCTCGCGGTTGTGGAGCGTCTTTGCATTTAATTTATTATTATTAGTTTATTATTATTGTAATGTTAATTATTGTGTATGTATTGTATGTGCTATGGGCCTTAGTTGCCTGAATTAAAGGAATAAATAAAATAAATAAATAAAAATAAAAATACTATGGTCAATCGTGTGGTTTAATCGTCGTTAAAAATATTACAACTGATTTTAAAATGCAAACCTGATATCAGAACAATAAAACACTACCAAAAATGATAATAAAATTTTCCTCAAGAAAAACCACCGGTAACAAGAGAATACAATTACAATAAATTCCCAAAAAACTCTCTTAATGTCAAAAATAACTTCCTTATAGAAATTTCTACGAAGTCAAAAAAATCAGTCCCTATTGTTATTTTAATGATTATTTGAAAAGAAGATTGTTAGCGAGAAGGAAACGTAATTCGTTTAAATATAAAAAGGTTCAAAAAGTAATTCTATTATTATTGCCGTGTCAATTTTATGAAACCGGAAAAATTCCATAAAATAAGTCAAGTCATTATTAAGGATTTTTAACGATTTCAATGTTTTTAATTAATTTTGTAAGAAGTGAAATAAAATTAAGAGGGTGGTGTCCAGCGACTGAGTTTACAAAATAAAAGCTTCTTTTAAAAATAAATAAACAATTGAATTTTTATAATGGGTACTGAAAAACATAAGGTACAAATAGATTTCAAGTTATCTGCATACTAATAAAAAATACAGAAAAGATAAAGCACCGCCATTTTTGTTACAAAGGCAGCAAAATTTTAAATTAAAAATACCGCTGAACACCTCTAAAGTCCTGTGGAAATAAATTAAACTTAACACTTGGGCACTAATACTGACCACCCGACAGTCAAGGAAAGAAGGTAGGTACTAAAGAAATCCCACGACCAATGGAAATTACCCATTTCCTCAGGAAAAACAAAATCCTCCCCGTGGCATATTACGTAGGTTTGACTAATTATACAGACAGGATATTGAATTATAAGAGTACCCCACACTACAGACTAAACCGTTGACCGATAGTTGACCCGATAGTTGGCATTTTTTTTAAAGAAAATCTTGATTCCAATCAAAGTTTTTGGTCGGTCTGATACTGGCTAATTATGAATGAAATACGTTTATACACGCGTGTGACACTGCCTTACAAAAAATAAAGTTTACAAACGTTGGAAAAATAAAAAAGACGAATTACAATTAAAATACTGTAATGGGAAGTATGTGTCACACCCCACGTGAAACAGCCCTCGCTCAGCATAATGCTGAGACCCTATACGGGACAGAAGCCACAGAGCTGATTTTCAGCGAGAGCCGATACCTGATCTTTGTAATGTGCGTACTACCATTCATCTTCATACTATGAGCCAAAACAAACTATCGGCCGACTAAAAGTTTGTAGTACACGGGTACTCTAGATGTGACGAGCAAACAAATACATAGTGACAAATTGAGAAATAGGCTTAATTAAGAACCCACTGTAATGGAGATTAACTATCCTACAGCTTTTGTTTCAGTAATTACAAGGAAAATACATTATTGTTTCCGTGGTCCAGAATAATAAAGTAGTACCCACTTTAGGTATTATAGTGGTTGAGGCGAGAAACGATGGATGGATAGAGGTAAGAAGATCAAGGAAACGATGGATGGATTGTGAGAAACATGATAATGTAGCTGGAGTTACGTGTGAGACAAGTCTTTGGTGTGAGATGACGTCAAACAAAGAATACAAAAAAGAAGATACCAAATACAAAATTGGTATACAAGGTGATGAGTAGACTTCTAAACTTACTAATATATGTTAAAAAATACCTATTTCAAAAAATCCCTAGATCTATGTAGGTATATTCAAAAAAATATACCTCGAGTACCTATGAACTTGAATACTTATGTATTCAAAAGTTGCAAACGCTATGAGAAATTGTCTACTAAGCCAAGTATTCTTTTAGTATATGAGTGCTTTTTCTATAGAATAAAAATTATGTTCTGTTGGCTATTACTATACTTGAAACTCATTCAAATTTGAGCCTCTTCAGTGGTTTATATTTTTGTCAGCTAAGCGTAATACTCAAGTACCAGTCTCAAGTGCTTTTTTTTTTAATATTTGAACAAATCTTTACTCTCTAAGACGTTGTGGAAACCTATACATTATAGAGTCGATATTTCGCCTCGCCATCATTTTCTCTGACGCGGTAAGTAGGTCAAACGGTCTCATCTCAAGTACTTTTGTGTTTAAATTGTGATACTGAATCTTAAGTGAAAAAGATGTGTGAAAGGAAATATTTAAAAATTCATAAAAACAAGTAATTAAAATGCAAGTACATAAAATTATATATGAGGTTATGCAGCAATTATAAAAGTCATTCTAAAGTCCTCAATTTGATTAATCAATTAGAAAACGTTCGAAACACTGTCAAACCAACAGTTACTAACTTAGTTACTAGAAACTTATAAACTAACAACTATTTTTAACTTTAAAAAGTCAGTTTCAAAGTTTTTGAAAAATATTAACAACTTCACGTAGGTAGTATCATAGAAAAACTAACCGTATCATTGCGCCAAAAGCTACTCAAAAACAAAATTAAAACGCCTTAAAAGTGAACAATTTTGTCTAGCTATCCATGTGAAAATATTTACACAGGGGCTTGTAGAAAATATTCTAAAATGAAGGCGAAAATCTTTTGGCAAAACAATTTTGCTTATCTAGCGCGCTAAAAATACCTCGATGGAAGGCTAACTGATTTTAAAATTATTAACTTTTCAAATTTTTCTGTGAGAAAAATTTGACGTTATTTTTTTGGAAAATATAGCCGTTTTTGAGAAATATGTACAGTCGATCTGTTTAACCTTTTCACAAATATATTGCTTTTGAACTTCCAAGATCAATGGTACCAGAAGTGGAAGTTTAATATTCTTCTTAGGGAATATAAATAAAAGCTTGTTTTAAAAAGAGCTAATTACGATGCTATGAACATCTCATTACGTTTATCTTATCTCTTCTTATTAATCATTCTGAACATAATTCCGAATAGATCAGGTTGTGCAAAATAATAATTTTATTTATTTTTTACATTTCGTGACTTATTCTTAAAATAAAAAAGCTTCTATTCGATTCTATTTCAATCCCAATTTCCTATCTAATCATCGCTCTTAACCCTAAATCTATCCAATATTTAATTAAGTATTGTTCTAAAACTTCCATTGTTATCATAATTAACAGTTGACAATGCAACGTGGTATATTTCCACCGCCCTTGGGTTGTCTCTAGGGTTTTATAATGGGTTAATGCTATTATGCACTAAGTTCAAAGTTATTTAGATATACTGTTCTATACCACGAACAATTTAATTATATCTCACTAGCTGTTTCCCACGGTTTCACCCGTGTAGCTTGTAAGCTACTGCCCGTACTGGGATAAACCATATAGCTATGTGACTCATGAAGAGCTTTAGCTGTAGCTTTTCAATCGTGAAAGTTTTTTTCATATTGGTTCACTAATTCCGGAGCCTACATGGCACGAACAAACCAAAAAAACCTTGTTATTATATAAGTATACATTTGCTATTTCCCAAGGGAGTTAATACCCATACCCGGATAAAGTATTATGTCATATGTCAAGTTTCTTTGTCTGTCTAAAATTTCCGATTGAAAGATTAATAATGACAGAAAGGCGACGTGACGGAGGTTGACATAGGGTTACTTTTAATCCGGATGATGGGAGTAGTTTTCCGGGACCCAGGTGAAATTATGGATTGAAACTAATTTTCATATATAAAACTATGATGACTTTGTCAAACACAAAACCTGTCAGACTAAAATCGAACCTATAAAGATGTTTTATTTCACAAAAGCGGGTGAGTCATGCTTGTGTGTGTAAATGCATAGGTAAGCGCCAAGAGATAAACCAACCTCAATTTGTAAATTTTCTTCAATCGATTTTCAACTTTACCCCAATAGTGGAAGGTCATTGTTCGATTCGTATTTGATAGATTGGAACAGAGTGCTTAGTGCGAGTTTTCGTGAATTTTTTTACGGACTCACATGAGAGCGCGTATACTAAGATTTGTATGCAGTGTTGCCAACTTAGTGGATTTTCCACTAATACTGGTGGTTTAAGTCCCCTATTTAGTGGCGAAATGTTGAAAGTACTGCGGGTCAAGTAGCGAAATGTAAGTTTTGTGGTACAACTTTAAGGAGTTACTATGGAGATTTGAAGTCTCACGGAATGTCAAAAAAGCATCTACAAAACAAAAAGGTGAACGACTACTATATAATTATATTAAGTACTCATTCATTGGTCAAATGCGTAACTAAACAATTTGTGAAACTACTACGCCGATTATAATTTGTGAAGGATTCGGATCGGGTCGGATGAATTGCTAAACAGATGTAATGCTTTGTCTGTTTTAATTTTCTATCGTTGCCGAGTTACATCTTTGGATGATTAAATTGTTTTAGGTTACAATAAAATATAAACAATATTTTTTTAGTGGTGAATTTGGTGGTGATTTTAAGTGTGGGATAAATTTTTGTTAGTGGTTTTCTGGTGGTTTTAAAAGTTGACTCTGGTGGTAAGCTTCTACAACTGTTGGCAACACTGTTTGTATGGAACAAAAACATGTTCCAATTTTTGACACTAGGTGGAGCTGTTTTTGTTCCATACAAATCTTAGTATACGCGCTCTCATGTGAGTCCGTAAAAAAATTCACGAAAACTCGCACTAAGCACTCAGGTTTCTCTGCTGGCGTCTGTACATGCACATTGTCTTAGTATGCGTAAATTCAAGATCATTCAATAGTGGTCGAGTTACCATGTCATACAAAGACAAAGTGCATGTTAAAACACACACAAGCCTAACTCACCCGCAATCCTAAAATAAAACATAATACACCAACACTTACTTACACAAACCTTTTTATCTCCTACAAAAAGTCTTATAAAGTGTACGTTTAAAAACAAAATGGCTGTCTCTCGGCGATATGGCGACAGTATATAAAACTTTACCAATATTGCTTCAGTTGTTATGACATCACGGCTATTCATCAAGTGCGGATTATGGGTCGTACTACTGAATATTATATTTTTAAAACTAGCTTGATGCTTGTGGTTTCTTCTGTAATATCGTTGACGCTCATAGATGATTATGTATGTTTGGGGATATTTCATACGTATTCGTTTGGTTGTTTTATTTTTACTAGCTTCCGCCCGCGGCTTCGCCCGTGTCAAGTTCGGTTATATCGCGTTTCCAAGAGATCTCTTCAAAAGTCCGGTATAAAAACTATCCTATGTTCTTTCTCAAGGTCAAGTCTATCTCTGTATCAAATTTTATTAAACTCAGTTCAGGGGTTTAGACGTGAAAGCGTAACAGACAGATAGACAGAGTTACTTTCGCATTTATAATATTAGTAGGGAAGTAGGGATGCGCTAAAATATAAAAATAGGAAGTAGGAAGATAAGTAGGAAGTAGGATTACCTACGAGGAAACGGAGACGCTTCTGGAACACGTTGAGTAGACATAACGTATACATTATACATAATATACCATAACTTAAACCACACACACTATGCTACACCATACATTTCATCACACACAAGACTGACACACACCACATCATATCACATAACTAACATCACATCTTACCACACTACTCCATAACGCACCTCACCATATCACCCTACACTACACTACACCACACCACACCACACCACACTACATTACACCACACCACACTACACTACACCACACCACACTACACTACACCATACCATAATACATCACACACCTTACAATACCGCTCACCACGCCACACATAGCACAAGCATTGACTGGGAATATGTTTGGATTTACTGTTAGGTATTAAATTAAATTATACTGCAACTTGATGAATATATTTAAAATTTCTTAAGATTATCCACATTGTAAATAAAATAAAAATAATAAATGTACTTACATTGCATATTTACCCTAAGGTCTCAGTACACCATAATATTAACTGTGTTGGTATTATGTGTACGACAATGATGTAAAAAGAGCGGAGCCTCCTAATACAGGCATTGTTTGCTTAAATGGGGGCTCCAAACACAACATGTAATGTACTTCCTTATTGACACAATAAACTATTTGTATTTGTATTTGTAGGAAGAAGAAGTACATAAAAATGTCATCTCAATGCTCTGTTAGCAAACAATTGTATATTTTTTAGGTGGTTTGTGGAAGTGCAACCTATTATTAGGGCAGGTAAGTTAAGATCTTTGTAAAGTTGCTAATAAATAGACTCTATAGCAAATAAAAAGTTACGATACATAGTTAAGTATACATAGTTAAGAGATATTTAACACGAGAACCTTTAATCTCCCTTCCGTAAAATCGAAACATTTACAACACCAATTAAAGACATTTTAAGATAATAGTAACTAGCCACTCCATCAGATAGACCGTGTTTGCATAAAATATACGGAAAATACCCCAAGAAAACTTAGTTGAACCAAGTTTAAAGTTTTAACTGCGTAATAGACAGAGTTTTGAGTGCTGTTAGTCCAAGCAGTTAGATAACTGTTAACTGCATAAAGTTAAAAGGATAATGTCTTTGTAACATGTTTTCTTACTTTACTTTAGTTACTGTAGTTTATGTTTGAGGAGTTTCAGTTAAGAGATTAGGCAGGCGTTATGGTTTTAAAGGGAAAGAGATGAGCCTAAGTATATGTTTGGTAGATAAGGGATACTTACAGATTCACCATCGAAGTTTTTCATCGAAGGTTTTAGTCGTCAAAAATAAAATATAAATTGGCTAGTTATAAAAATATAATATTAGTAACTTAATACTTCGAAAACACTGTAATTTCTGACGCTTTTTCGATTTAGTTTTTTTTGTTTCACTAGGATAGTTTTTATATGTATAATAACATAATATAAATTTTTAATTAATGTGAAATGCTTGTGAAAATGCGAATAAAATATCATGACAACCGCAGTCAAACGAATGTGTAGAATACTTGTCAGCTTTATAAACTAATTTTGTGCATAGTTGTGGTTGAAAATTGCATTTTACATTGTGAACAATAGGTGTATAGTTAGTTTATATGGTGAGGCTACTATAGTAATTAGTTTCCAAATATATGGCTCACTCCAAGCATTTAGTTGGCCGATAATAATCATAGCTTGATTGGGCTCATACAACAGTATGGAGTAAAGTTGAAACTACCAAGTACCTACCAGGCCAGCTAAAATGTAATTAAAATTAATTCACGTTTGCCTTTCAATCAACAGTTTTCGGTTGTTGTTAGTGTACTGGAAACTGTTTTTTTGAATTCTCTCAATTCGTTGGGATCATTTTTTTTTATGTATGTTCACGCCTGGACCGATTTTCTAGACACCGAATTCTAGGCCGTCGCACCTAACAGTTTTTTTTTGCTTTTTAGTGTTTTTGCGGGAGTCGGTCTTATTTTTTTGTAAAAAGTTTTTTATCTTCAGAAATTCTCTTAACCTACTTCTTCACGTTACAAAAATTGACTTTCTTCGATTCAAAAATCAAATCAAAACAGCTCAAGAAGGACAAATAGAAACAAAATGGAAAAGTTTTCCTATAGAGCCGCAATACGAATTCCAATATCTAAACAGCTTATTCCAACTACCCACCATCTAGGTACACTTTCTGAGATTGCGTGAAATGGCTAACACTCTATGTAATTTTGTTCTGCAGGTTTTTTTTTATAGAAAGATCGATACAAGTCCATTTTTAACCACTGAAAGAAAAGTGGGGTTTTGTAAGTTTGACCGCTATGTTGTGTCTCTGTCAGAGTCACTAAAGTCAAAGTCAAAGTCAAAAACGTTTATTGAAACTAGGTTAGTTTTTAGCACTTTTTCAAGTCAAATTTACAAAAGGCTTACTTTAACGGTTTTATTGGTAAATCCCGGCTGTTATTTGAACATCTTTAGCAGTGGCTACAAGTAGTCAAAAAGTCTAACAACCAGTCTTACCAACCATAAGGATCGGGTTGCCCGAAATACTGAGTTGCGGAAGTCAGATAGGCAGTTGGTCTTTGTAACACACTGGTACTCAGCTGCATTCAGTTAGACTGGAAGCCGACCCCAACATAGTTGGTCTTTTGCTCGACAAGTGCTGAGTCTAACTTTTTAATTATGACACTTTTAAATTGACCTTTCCTCACTTGTTTTCCAAGATATTTTTAAAAGGGTTTTACGTACATAAATATTATTTTTATAGCCTTATTTTTATCGGTTCAAACCAGGCGTTTTAATACAAAAATAACTTATGTAAATAAAAGATTTTTATTGCTTTTAACCCTCACGCTTGGAATATAAACACTGTGAAATATTTATGAAATGCCAAAATGTTCGGGCAGTAAAATGCTCGGATTTTGTGAAGATAAGCAAATGTTTGCGGAGGACTGTGGATGGGTTACCAATAAACTGGTTTCTATTAGTTTTTGTATCAAAATGTTCTGCTAATATCTGTTACTAGCTGTTTTCCCGCGGTTTCACCCGCATCCCGTGAACTATTGTCCATACCCGCATTATTCGCAAAGAGTGTAGCTTTCCAACTGTGAAATATGAGTGTTTTTTTTCGAATCGGTTTAGTAGTTTCGGTGCCTTTAGGTTACAAACAAACAAAAAAATCCTCTTTAAAATATTAGTGCAGATGGTAAATGTTGATATTTAAAAATATGCCCTTATGTTGGAGAAAAATATAATCATATCAGTCAAGAAAATACAGGTAAACTTTTTTCTTTGATTTATACATAACATTATTTTCCAAGCATTTTACTGACAACAAATAAGTTACGAATAAAATTTCAAACAAAAAATCTTCAAAGCAATTTAGAAGAATTTGTATAAAAAGTTAACGAATTATAAGCGGATGAGTTTACAAAGGTTTCTGAAATATTTTCAAAAGTTAGATACAACTTTTGTACGCAAGATTTTCTTTTGCTTCATTACAGAAAAATATACAAAATGAAAGGTATATTTATATTGTGGTATATATTTGAATGAATAAGGCTTCTTGCACATTCCAGAAAATTATAATTAAACAATTTCTATAGTTGCTATTGTGATGATGAGTTTACCTAAATGCCTCTCAAGTACAATAATTGATGTCTAAGATACAATTGTACCACTAACAATTGATAAGGAAAACATCTTAAGAAAACATTGGGTCTGAAATCTCTAATCCGCCCTGAGCGAGCGTGATGATAACGGTCATTCCTTCTCTATATGAGAAGAGCCCTTTATAAGGACGATAAAAAGGCTGATGATGATTTCAATAGCACAGTATTTTTTGAGGCCCCCCTTTTTTGTTTTGCAGCAAGTTTTAATCTAGGTATAAAAACTATAAAAATCCGGCCAAGTAATTCCCCGTAGTCAGAACCAACAATAGAGATCAGAAAGTGGTCAGACAATGAGACTCAACGACTGAAAGAAAGTAATTCAGCTGTCTTGAAACTTACAAGCTGCAATGAATCAAACATTTGTGAAAAATAAAAGAAGAATTATATAGTATGTCCCTCGAAAATATGAATCATATTTTTGTTTTCTAAATGTCGGGATTTTTTTGGATATCGGGTGTGCTAATAAACATATATTATATAAAATATATGCCTATAAGTTACTCGGAAAGAGCGTGGCTTTCCAACAGTAAAAGAATTTTTCAAATCAGTTCAGTGTTTTTCGGAAGGGTACAAATAAACAAGCAAAATTTTGTTTAAATAATCTTCTTTATCAGTAGTAGTAGTCTACCTAAATCTCATCTAGCCTACCAACGTACCATACTCAAGCTATACCAAAAGCGAACCATTGTCTGTCCTACGTAATAATATCCAGTTTCAAGTGTGGGCTACCATTAGGTAGCTAATAAAGTTTGTATTACCTTCATCAGTGGGTATCACCTGCCTTTTAATGTTGTATCGGGTTGCAAGTTCTTCTGTCAAACAAAAGACTGGCCATTTAGTTTTTGTTTGAAAGTAATTTTTAGTCGACTTGAAAAAAGGAGGTTGAAGTTTGGTCTGTTTGTATGTTTGAGCGAGAATCTCAGGTTTGGCTAAATCAATTTTGCTGCGGTTTTCAGTATGGTATTTGTCAGACTTAGGAGAAGCTTTTAGAGAAATATATTTACTACTGAAGTTGCCTTTATTGGCTATTTTGTGAAAAAGTGTTCTTTAATCATGATCTATTTTTAGTTAACTTACTTATGTGTTCTAAGACCCACATAAGATAGCCTGTTGTCCCATCTGCGAAGACTTTCATAAACTTCTTCTTTCCGCCTTGCAAAAATAAAATAAAATTACTCCCTATATTTTATTACTTTCATACCACTCTAACACGAAACTTCAGCCAACCATTTTCATGTAAGCAACCCAAATTCATCCTTTGTGCTGAATTTCAGCTCGTCACTCTATGAAACTTGTGTCGGCTAAGAGGCATCAGCGCTAAGTGGACTGGGTCCTTTACCGACACGTTCAAAAGTATTACTTTTGTGTACTTCAGTGTTAAAATAGATGCTTATGTGACTTTGGGAATCGAAGTTAGGGACCAATATATACTTACAAAGATTTTATTTATTTTTTTAACAGTATGTAGACAGTTAAACGCAAGAAGCAGACAAGAAGAAAAATAGAACAAATGTATGTGATCGTGAGTTTCGTCGTCAGTATGACGAGTGACAGGGAAGAATGGAAGCGGAAGACATATTGCGCCGACCCCAAATAAAACTGGGAGCAGGAAGGGTAGAAGAATATGGTGAGTTTCTTTCACAACGTTTAAATACCTGAAAACTGATTTTCAGATGGTGGTAATTGAAGGCTTTTTGTAGGAAGCTGAGAGAACTTATATACATTCAATTTTATCATTTACTGTGTAGTTCTGTGATCTCTGAAGCTAAAAATATTCCACAATGCGTTCTCTGACACGATGCCTAGCGTAGAAATAAGCAATGACGACTATATAGGTTTTTTCCATCAATATTGGAGTCAGCTTCCAGTCTAATCAGTTGAAGCTGTGTTTTGAGTACCAGTATTTGACATAGAGAGATTGCTGGCTGAATTTAGTAAGTATGTCTTTGTTTGGATGTCTTGAAATATAATCTTCTTCCTCATATAGAGGTAGATACGAGCTACTATGAAACTGAGAACGCCCTTTTTAACTATATTGCACGCTCAAAGGGTGATATTTGGCATTATTAAAGTTTACATCAGTGCAGAAATTTTAAAGCATTTTCAACCTTATCATTAGGCAAATAAGGTTAACATTTGTGTGCATGGCAACCATGAGAAGAACATAAGTACAAAAATAATACAGATTTTAATGAGAAGTGGTTGAAAAGTATTTTTTAACAGAAAAGGAGTTTTGGAAAAAGGAAAAATCACAAGTGGTTCTTTCAGGAAAAAAAAAATCTTACGGAAGGTAAGTGGTACTTGGAAAAAATTAACCTTTACGATCTGAATGATTGTAATAATATCAAAAGCTATTCTTGAAACACGAGAGGCTGAAGTATGCTTAAAGAACCGACTTCAAAGAAGGGAGGTTTTCAATAAAATTTCGATGTGGTTTATTTGTTTATGATGTTTGCTACAGGCACTTTGTAAACCAATTTCCCAATGAAAAAAAAATAATTTCATAATTTTAATTTTTGTTTTTGAATAGGTTAAAGGTGACGTAATTTTATAAATTGGACTCCGCATACAGTTATTACCTGGATATTTGATGTAGGTGGTTCTCTCTAGCAATATTGCTGTTTTTACTAAAGCTTTATACATTTGTTTTATTTATTTATTGAATGCGTTTTGCACATTGTACAACGGTGGCCTAACGCAATAGTCATTCACTACCTCTGGTTGGAGGGGAAATGAAAGAAAGAAAGAAAGTGCAATTTCTCCCTTACCATTTCTTTTCTTTTATACATGGTCTAAAAATAACTTTCGTAAACCAAGACACCCCAGTTAATTTATAACTCAAGCAAGTCAACAATGACATAAATTTGGGTTGGAACACGGAGAACAAATAGATAAGCGGACATGTCATCACGCAAAACCTCCTAAGAAAGTAGCGCGCCAAAATGCGGGTGTTCGCCTCGTTTATTTACTAGTACCTGCTCGTTTTAGTCGTTACTTGACCTACAAGAAGGCGCTTGACCTACCTTGTGGCATCTCCGTTATCTTTCTTCTCCGTGGGTTGGAACTTGTAAGGCACATATTTAGAATAATTCAGTTGACCCACAAAAGACCTTAATGGGCCCAAGGCCTAAGTACAAAGGGAATGGTAAATTACAAGGCTTTGCTTGTGCTGTGAATATGCTTATATTATGAGGCTGTAGGATTTTAATGTCTGCAGCAAAAAGACTCGTTATTTCTGCATATAATGGAGTGTATGTTATTTGAAATTACTTTTTTGTTGTTTGTTTATTTTGGCTTGACACTTGAGCCTACAATGTGCAGTAGGATAATTTTCTTAGGAGATACACTTTCTTGAAAATCATTTAAGAAAATCGACATAAAGAAATACCCCTTCATTTTTGTGAATAGTGTATGTTGCTGTGTCTGGAAGCCGACCCCAACATAGTTTGGGAAAAAAGGCTCGGAAGATGATGATGATATCAAGTCATTAAATTGTAACTAAAAAAACATATTATTTCATAATAATCATGATGCTTTTATGTACGAAGTATGAGCTCTTCATTTAAATTGAACATGAATTTTAGACATCACTACGATAGAAATTAAATTCTATTAATATTATTCTACTTGAGATATTCGTAAAGTATCAATTCTGTGATATTTGATAGCTAAGTTAAATTCAGAGTTCTATTTTCGACTGATAATGTTACTAAAATAAACTTGTAATAATTACTTAAGTTTACTCATATTTCGAGAAAGCCTTAAACTTTTGAGGTTTCAAACCCGCATATCCAATTTCGAAAACCGACCTTTAAAATTTTTGTACATGTGTATTCAATGTGAGTCAAATATTTTTGGCTTACAGTGTAAAGCAAACCATTTCTCATGTAACAATGATTTATTCTTTAGCTTTGCACATTAGGTAGTTTTAGGGTTCCATGGCCAAAAGGTAAAATCTTTTTCTTTAGACTTAGCTGTCCGTCTGCCTGAAGACGTCTGTATTTCATGAGCCGAGGTAGTTAAACAATTAAAATTGTTAGATATTTATTTTGAACCCATTGGCAGTCGTTGCGGGTAGTTGGAAGTCAGTAAATCTGATTCCAGTCTAACCAAGGGATACTGGGTTGCCCGGGTAACTGGGTTGAGAGGGTCAGAAAGGGCCGTCGCTCATTGTAAAACATTGGTACTCAGCTACATCCGGCTAGACTGGAAGCCGGACCCAACATAGTTGGAAAAAAGGATGATTTGTTTTGCACCCATAACAACAAAAACTAAAAACTAGAAAAATGAAAATTTTGTAATGTACATAGATCAAACACATTTTTTGCTTTTTACATATATTGCTACGGAACCCTTCGTTTGTAAGTCCAACTTGCTCTTGCCATTTTTTTATGAAACACAGTTTACAAATTGAAACAGATTTGTTATGACTGTTTATCTTTCATGTAGAAAGCAGACTAATAATAAATTTTCGTACGATTGTATACAGGTAAAGTCAGACTGTTATGACATCTCATTATTTACCCTTTTCTTTCTTATAAAAGCTTGTTCTAGAACGTTCCAGTTCATTAGCATTCTGACATTTGCAATTAAAATCTGTGGAAGCCATTATGTGGTCAGAGGAAATAATACTGGTCGTCGGCATGGTGAATGAAAAACAGTAATTAGTCCGTCTTTTAGATAACCTTAAAATAATAGAGTTTTGCATGTTAGTGTTACGTCACTTTTGAGTACAATATTTACATAAATGTGACGTCAGAAGCCCCCACTCTCAGCCTTTTATGCCTTATTATTGTTTTTTTTAAATATATATATTGTTAAATGAATATATTTATTTGGTAATCTAAAAGTCGGACTAATTATAATTACAATTTTTTAACTATAGTCTATTGCTTTGAAGAGTTTGCAAAAAAAAGGAAAAAAATATTGTTTGTTTATCAAGTTGATAGATAAAGTAAATAGAGGGCTAGTTATTAATCTGGGTTCGATTCCAGGTCAGTCAAGTACAAATGTAACATACTTGAGGTTATAGAGTGTATCTTAGACATCAGTCACTGACGATATAGAAAAACAGAATTGAGGAAAAACAGGCTTAAATCTGGACTCGCCAATCCGTCTTGAGCAAGAATGGTGATTATCTCATTTCGTCTGTGTTGAGAAGGGATTGTAATAACAGAAAAAAAACTGATGATAATATTTAATTAGTATCCACAAAGTACTTCAATTAGTATTGAAAAAATATTTTCAAATATTTTTCTTACCTTTTATCGAAGTAAATACTTTTAAATAAGACTTTTTTACCTAAGAGACCGCCTCTTAACGGCCATTAGCTAAACCAAGTTTACTTAAAACAGCGCCCGAAGGAACTCACCAAAAAATATTCAACGTAAGCAACCTCTAATAAGTCTCTGAATAATACTTAGAACAGCTAACTAATTGGATATGCCATTTATGGAGTTTCTTTTCAGCTCTTCTCCATAAGACTACTTTGAAATAAAAACATTTGACTTTGATTTGATTACCATGTCTTCCTATTTTAAACCGATTTAAAAAAAGTAGATTCTCAGTTTAACCTGTGTATTTATGTATGTTTATGCGCGATTATCTCACGTTTGGCTAAACAAATTTTGATGTAAGTTTTAGCATAGTATTTATTAGACTTATTCTTTATTTCTTTTTATCACAGTCGGTTCTATTTGTTAGAAAGAGTAAAGTTTCAGAAGTGACCACCATTCACACTTTTCAGTATATAAGTCAAGTTTAGTTATTTGTTTTAGATTTTCTTGTACATATGGATGTGATAAAAAAAAAATTACCTCACTCCAGTGCGTAAATTGGCAAAACCTATTCGTATACAGACTTGAGCTCAATGCGTTTCCAGTCGAAGCAATGCTCTAACAAAAAATCTCCCGAGATTAAAAAAAATGGTCAACATCCTGACAAAGTTACCGACCATTCCCTCACGCTCATTTAAAAAGTTTTACTGAAAAAGTTAAACTGAAAATATGTTCTACAAGGTCCATAATTTCCTCTTGCTTGTCATCAAGGAAAAGTTTTTGGGAACAGCAAACATTTCTGAATTACGCCAAATTTTTTTGAAATTCATTTTGTTTTCTTTTAATGGTAATTTTGCTACAGGTAACATCTGTGAACTTTTGCCGGTGCTGAAAATGCTAGATTTTAAATGTTATTTAGTGCTTAGTGGTTTTTCTGCATTTGTGACTAGTTAAGGAGTTAATAAAGACCACACCGTGTTCTGGCCTATATTTTACCTAAGGGTAATTTTGTTGAAGATAAATAAAAAACTAACAGCCTAGATAAAAATCTACTACTAAAACTTAAACACCTGTTGAACACTTGTCTGAAAAAAGTGTGGCTGCAAAACGGACCTTATTTCAACATCATAATCTGTATTTTTTAAAGAAAAATGTTCAACAGACGTGTAAAAGTTTTTCTGGTATGACGGTTAATGTTTTAACAAATTTTGATGAAAATCTTTAAGCCATTTTGAAGTAGCATGAATAAAAGTTACAGTTGTTATTTTAGTTTTATGTTACGTTCCAAGAATAGTAGATATTTCAGAGGTATCATGTTTTAATACCGTTTTATTTTATCTCTTTGTAGGCTTTCGAAAATATCTACCAAAGCTAGCCTTTCTATCTCTGAATTCAATTTTTCAATATCCATGCCATGCCTGATCTGAATTCATATACCATATGGTCACATTTTCACATTTTGTGGGTTTTCAATTAATTCCTAGAATACAGATTTTGGCTGTCGTATATTGAATGGTATAGAATAGAATAGCATTTATTTGAATTTGAAAAAGAGGAATGAGAAGAGAGTGCATGTAATAAAAATGAAAATGCTGAGATGGATGTGTGGTGTTACAAGAATTGATAAAGTGAGGAATGATTACGTTAGAGGAAGTCTGACAGTAGCGTCAGGTACAGAAAAGATGAGAAGTAAGAGATCGTCATGGTACAGGCATGTAAATGAGGAGGGAAGATACACATTCAACAAAATGTGCCGACCCCAAATAAAATTGGGAACAGGGCAGGAAGAATAAGTGTGTTGTACTTGGAAGCTATATTTAAAATGACGAAAACCATACATTTAATTTTATTGATTTAAGTTTTAAGACTGATTTCATTACTTGAAGGAACATGGTAGCAAGCAAAATATACATAGGTTATGTAAAACTTTTCACATTATGAAACTTTACTATTATACCACAAAACAGTAAAAACTTTCAAAATTCTTCACATTCTTTCACCAACCAAACGTTTCAGGCTTTTACTAGTTTTTCAGCTTTTTTTTTCTAAATGCAGTTCGCGCGGACTTCAAAATTGAGTTTCAGGGCGAGGGAATTCAAGCATAGCCCGGTGGCAAACAAAGTTAGCACAGGTTTTGTCCTAAATATCTAGTTTTTGCGGCGCACCGCAAAACTAGTTTTGGATTGCAAAAACTAATATTTTGAGGCAACGTTGTTATAGAGTGGAAAAATTTTCTTTTCACGTAATTTTTTTTAATTAATAATCTGTTACAATTACGTTACTGTGAGATTAGTACGCCAATTTCACGATAAAGAACTTCTACTACGTATTATGTATTTGTAAATGAGTAAAATAAAAGATGCATTTAAGTAATAAAATATGAACTAAAAGGAAAATTTTACACAAGTAGCGATAAAGCTGAAGTTTTTTTTATTAACAAGTAAATATTTGCTCTTAAGAATTAATATAAGAAGTATTTAAAGCTCAGTGAATTGTTATATGGCTTAAAAGAATGCTATACCAATAAAATACTATGACAATGAGTGTGTCTCATTCTTTGGAATAGCTAGAGCTACTAGCATTTGACTGCTTGTATGCCGCTAATTAATTGTAGAACAATGGAAAATCAAATGTGTCTCGCGTATATACCTACAAATGGTTAAAAAACCTTAAGATCCAATCCAAAAAAATGTTGATCAGGAAAAACCCAACTTCACGGCATAACACAAAATTGCCCTCGCAGTAGGTAAGAAAAAAAATAAAGTCCGATTTCCTGACACAAACAAATTTCGGAACATCTGTCTTACTTTCATGTAAGAAGACCTTTTCCTAATTTAGTCGCTTAAGTAGGCATGCACCCTGACATCGGTCTTAAGGCTCTAACACTCAGAAATGAGGTCAATTGGCCCTTTTCTTCAATCAGTCGCGGTCAACGGTTCTAGATAAAGAAAAAAAATTAAGACCTTCTTTGAAATTATCTTTCCGGATTTAAGTTAAGGGTAGGTATATAACCGATTCTTCAAACCATATAGACAGTATAATTGTGTTGTGTCATATAGACAGTATAATTGTGTGGGGAGTTTGTCCCACCATTTCTTCTTCCCAGCAAAACACATAGAAAGTGGTGAAGGACGGACGTTTTGGAGGCTGTCTTTTGTAAACTTGACCTTAAAAAAGTGCTGATTTTCAGCCTACTTTTTGAGATGCTTGTATTAGATCGACCTGTACTTATTAACCATGTTTTACCTGTTAACGATGTTAATTATCTTGTTAACCATCTTGAAAATCGTCATGAAAATTGGCAGCTGTCTGTAGTTCTGATGACAATACAATGGTACGATCGAACTGATATGACGATGGAGCCGGAAGATATGAACTGAAACTTCATGATGGAATATTATAATATCATAGCTGTGTTTGGACTTGTTGGAAAAGTCTTTGATGATTTAAAAAAAAACGTGTTTTTGTAGTGTTTTTTAAACTATTGATTTATTTGAATTTAAAATCATTAAAGATTCTGTTTGAATTAATAACAATGTTATATCAGAAAGCCTTTGAAAATAGAATAGAGTCCACCCAGATGTTTCTTAAAATTATTAACTTTGATGAAACTAGCGACCTACTTACAGCCTAAATGTTCACTGATAACCAAAATTGTTATGTACTAAAGTACAAGTAAAATACTAGAGTTACTTAAAGGCTCCCAGTACTTTGTAAGTAGGTCAGTACCCTCAAAATGAGAGCCTACGTTACAAGTCTTATTCAAGCTACTCCGTTCAAAAAATTTGTGTATGAAAAATATTTTTTCAAGTGTAAAAGAAAAATATTTTTCGACGAAACGATTTGTTTTATATGTGTAGCGTGTATGGTAGGGATTAAAACGTGTGTATTGTTTTGTTTTCAATGCTAGCAACATACATAGGTAGGTTGATATTGTTAATGCCATAGGTATTGTTGTCACAGAATGGCTGATACCGTAATCCTTACTAATATAATATAAATGGGAAAGTAACTCTGTTTGTCTGTCACTCTAAAACTTGTGAATCAATTTACATAAGTGTTTAGTACATAGGTAGATACATAGTCTAGAGTCTACAAGGCTACGATATTGTTCACAAGAGTTACTGAGACCCTGTTACACAATGGTCTCCAGAAAAAAGCCAACTTTTCACTATGGGATATAATAATTACATCCTGAATCCTAAGATATAATATTTTATCGCTCGTCATACATTAAAAAAATATATTTGGGATGTAATATTATATACCATAGTGAAAAGCCGGCTTAATTCTTACTACAAAAGGTCATAAATGTATCATCTACCTAGTATAAGAGTTATTCTTTTTAAGACAAAACAATGCTCAAAAAATAATAATTAAGAACACAAAAGCTCACAAGAAGCGGATAGCAACTGCACGTTTGATTAAACTGGTTAATGTCCTTTTTGCTTGCAAGCAATTTTCCTCTTTCATATAGTTCTTGTATGAGAATGTATGAATCTATGGTCGTGAGCAATTTATTAATTATCAACATCCACCCTGACACTCGGCACAGGACTAATTCCTGCGCCTGGGTAAAATGTAGCCCTTATATATATTATCTTCTTAGGCTAGAGCTAGCTAGATTGTGTACCTTAATTTTAGTCTTCCTGGTTTCTGAAGACACGCAACGACTGTCAAAGATGTTCCAAGTTGAATGTCAGGGACCCACTAATTCAACGCGTCTTCCGAAAGACGGAGGAACTTGCCAAGACAAGAGGATTACCATCCATTCACGGACTGAACGCACCAGGATCTTTCGACCGTTCTACCGTGAGCAAAAATAAATGTAGTCCAATTGCAAAATGCACATTTTGATTTTGTATTTATCGTAATCATGTCTATAATTAGTGCAATATTAAAAGGATTAGTAGATAAACATCTTTCTTTATCTAAACTTGTATCGCGATAATTTTGTTTTCAAAATATTTTTTGTGTGATAAGCAAAGTTGATTACAAAAAAAAATATATTCATCTGTTCGTAGTATGAGTATGTCAGGATGAGGGTGTGAAACACATAAAAATGAATATGTATGGATAGAAATAGGCAGAGGTAAACCAAAGAAAATATGGATTGATTACTTTAAAGATGACATGAATAAGAAGGGAGTTGATGTAAACATGACGGCTACAGAAGAGAATGGAAGCAGTCCTACGTACTTAACTAGACCAAAAAAATGTTCATTTCGTTCTCATTGCTCTGTAACTAGTAATTACTATTGGTGTTAATAGTTTTCAATGAAAGTGTCATTGTTATCGTACGTATCTTATCGCGAATCGCAATATCGGTATCAGTAATTTACAATTCACTACATATTGTGTATTTGCGATGCAGTACGTTTAAGAATATATTATCTCTATATAATATGTAGAGGTATATGCAAAAGTTTCGTCTGTTTTCGTCATGAAGCTTTGCTTGTCCGAAATTGGCTTCTAATGACTTCATTGGTTGGAATTCAAACCAACTTCGCAGAAGCAAAGTTATCAGACAGAAACTGAAAAATTCTACCATGTGTGTATTTTGTATTTCAAAACCTGGTAACTATTTAAAATACTCACTATTAACTATGACATAAAAACCTCCCATTATAGTACTTCCATGAAACTACGTAAAACATACTAAAAGTCGAAAACCATCAGTGTTCACAAGTTACTTAGTCGTTTAGCGCTGTCCGTCATGCTGTCAGTCAGAGGAAATTGATCATTACCGTCGCGACCTATTTATAAGTTGCCTTCCTTATACAGGATGCACATATCACATTTGACGTGACAAGGCTTTTTATTTTCAATTAGGTAGGAATATGAATTTTATCATAAAGAGCTGTAGCACTTTTTATGAAAAAAATTAAATAGCATTATACTTTTAACCCTCTGCAGCTGAGGTGGTAGTCCCACAGACACCGCAAAATACAAAATCAAGTTTTTTACCGTCATTTTTCAAATTCGTGCGCCAGCTCTTCGAGTACCTTCCTATAAAGGGCTCGCGCGTCGGTCAGTGTACGGGGGGCGGTCACAGTGAGCTTACTTTAGCGTGGAGGAAAGAAAGTGTCCACAGGACTACCACGTCAGCGTCAAGGTAAGTTTCCACGAGACTACCACCTCAGTCAAATGGTTATATCTTCATAGTGTCTCCTAAACTACCACGTCAGTAACCTAGTTTCATCATCATCATCATCAGCCTATCGCAGTCCACTGCTGGACATAGGCCTCTCCAAGTGCACGCCACCGAGATCGATTTTCGGCTACTCGCATCCAGCTCCTGCCAGCCGTCTTGCGCAAGTCATCACTCCACCGTGCCTGAGGACGTCCTACACTACGCTTGCCGAGGCGTGGTCTCCACTCTAGAACTCGTTTACCCCAACGGTTATCGGTTCTTCGGCTAATATGGCCAGCCCAGTGCCACTTCAGCTTGCTGATTCGGTGGGCTATGTCGATGACCTTGGTTCTCTGACGGATTACCTCATTTCTGATGCGATCCCTCAGAGAAATGCCAAGCATAGCCCTTTCCATAGCCCGCTGAGCGACTTTAAACTTGTGGACCAGCCGTACCGTCAGTGTCCACGTTTCGGCTCCGTAAGTCATGACAGGTAGGACGCACTGATTGAAGACTTTCGTCTTTAGGCACTGTGGGATCGACGATGTTAGGACTCGACGTAGCTTCCCAAATGCAGCCCAACCCAACTGAATTCTCCTATTCACCTCGTCCTCAAAGTTGTTTCTACCTAACTGCAATGTCTGCCCGAGGTATACATATTTCCGAACAACTTCGAGAACGGCGCCGTGTATCGCAATCGGTTCCGGTAGAACATGTTCATTGAACATGACCTTGGTTTTGTCCAAGTTCATCCGTAGGCCGATGCGTAGAGAAGATTCAGCCAGGTCGTTCAGCATTTGTTGTAGGTCCTGCAGCGTTTCTGCCATGATGACGATATCGTCAGCAAATCGCAAGTGAGAGATGTGTTCGCCATTGATGTTGATGCCACGTCCTTTCCAGTTCAGCGTCTTGAACATATCCTCCATTGCATTAGTGAACAGTTTCGGGGAAATAACATCCCCTTGTCTCACTCCTCGATGCAACGGTATGGGCCTTGTTTGCTGATTCTGTACTTGGACGGACATTGTAGCGGCTTCGTAGAGACATCTCATCACTTGGATGTATCGCCAATCTACTTGACAACGCTGCAGGGACTCCAGAACAGACCAGATTTCAACCGAGTCAAAGGCCTTCTCATAGTCCACAAATGCTAGACACAGGGGCTGATTATACTCTTCGGTCTTCTGTATAATCTGCCGCACTGTGTGGATGTGGTCTATGGTGCCGTATCCGCTCCGAAACCCAGCCTGCTCCGGTGGTTGGAATTCGTCGAGTCTTCGCGCAAGTCGGTTCGTGATCACTCTTGAGAACAGCTTATAGACGTGGCTTAGGAGGGAAATGGGTCGATAGTTCTTCAACTGGGTTTTGTCTCCCTTTTTGAAGAACAGGACGACAACACTCCTACTCCACGCCTCTGGAGTTTTCCCTTCAAACAGGACGGCATTAAAAAGCTTCTGGAGCTCCCCCAGTACGGGCTTTCCTCCTGCTTTTAATAGCTCTGTTGTAATGCCATCCTCGCCAGGGGCTTTTCCATTTTTGAGCTGTCTCAGAGCGATCTCGATTTCGCCACTGCTGACTTCTGGCAGGTCTTCGGTGAAATGGCGCGTTAATGTGGCTCTAGAGTCCTCATTTCCGGGATCAGGTCGAGATGCATGCGATGCGTATAACCGGCCATAGAAATTTTCCACTTCCGAAAGGACTGCCGGCACCGAAGAAACGACTTCTCCACTTGTTGTGGTCAGCTTCGTCAAGTGGCTTCTTCCAAGAGATTGTACGAACACCTTTGACCCCCGATTCAGCTCAATTGCTCTTTCAATGTCAAGAGTATTGGAGCACCGGAGGTCGCGTCGTACGTGCTTGTTGATCTCTTGGTTTAGAGCCCGCTTAGCTGACGAAGTGACAGGTGGGTTTTCACGTCGTCTCTTCATAAGCCCTAATGTCTCTTCCGAAAGCTTTGATTTCTTGCCCTTACGCTGCATGTTACAGAATCTCGAACCTTCCTCCCTGAGGATCCGAACCACATTTTCGTGGTTCTGGTTAACGTCTGTTGTGGTTTCCACGGCGGCAAATCGGTTCTCCAAATTTGACTGGAACGTTTCAGATCCTGTCATGGTTTGGAGCAGTGTTGGTCGGAGCCTGGCCTTCATCAGACGGAAACGTTCAGCCTTGAAGTTGATATTCAGAGAGCCTCGGACAAGTCGGTGATCGCTACCGGTATTAAACCTATTGATCACGGAGACGTCTCTGAATATGTGCTTCTTGTTCGTCATGATGAAGTCAATCTCATTTTTAGTCATAGTGTCGGGGCTTTGCCACGTCCACTTCCTTTGGGGCTGCTTTTTGAAAAAGGAGTTCATCAAAAAGAGCCCCTCACGTTCGAGGAAGTTGACGAGCATTTGCCCCCTATGATTCCTGCTTCCAAATCCATGGGATCCTACTGCCGATTCGCCGCAAATCTGTACTCCCACTTTAGCGTTAAAGTCCCCCATGACAACGGTGTAATGGGTCTTTGTAGTGAAGTGGAGGGCCCTTGATATGTCATCAAACATATCCTCCACTTCATCGTCTGAATGTGTCGAGGTCGGTGCGTACACTTGCACTACCTTGAGGCTATACCTGTCGGTGAGCTTTAAGATAAGGTACGCTACCCTGTTCGACACACTAGACACCTCCACAACGTTATCAGCTAGGGACTTATTAACCAGAAACCCAACGCCACCTTGGGATTGTTGGTCTCCCTCTCGGAAGTACATTAGGTGACCTGATTCGAGGGTTATGGTGTCCTCCCCCTCTCTTCGAACTTCACATAACCCTAATATGTGCCACCTAATCTTCCCAAGTTCCACCTCGAGTTGCGCCAGATGCGAGTCAAGCCGTAGCGTGCGGCCGTTGTACGTCGCCAGAGTCAGTTTTGTTTGGTGGCCTCCCGTAACCCGGAGATTCTTCGCACCCCCTGCCCCGCCGTAACCACGGTCGCCACCATGACCGGGAATAGCGGGACTGCCGGGAACTAGGGGCCGTGGCTTTTTTGTGCTGCTCATAGAGTTATTTAGCCTACTGCTATCACGCTGGCCAGACGGGTTGATAGAGGGTTTTTTCCGAGTTTTCCTTCTCTTGCACTGGTGTTTGGTGCATTTTATACTCCATTAGTCGACTTTTACGACACCCACTGGAAGAAGGGGTAGCGACATATGTATTCTTAAGCCGTCGCTACACGGCTAACCTAGTTTAAATGATTAATTTTAAGTGGTATTTTCCAATTTTCCTGAAATATTACGTTAATATTTTAATTACCTACTTATCAATTAACTTGAATGCCAAGCTAACTGGTGTTAAGTACCGAACAAGTTTTTAAATGGACATCTCAAGCAACAACCCTAAACCAGAGACTTCTGCTCGTAAAAGAACATCGGCTGGAACTCTCCAGAGTCATGAAGGGGAAATATTGAACTAACTGTAACAGGAAAGTGACGATGCCTTTAGTGTTAGGTATTGATGATAAAGATGGAGATCCATTAGTTTCGATCCTGAAACCGAACGCGATGAAGATGACGCCATTTCACGTGGAGAAGAGTTTTAGGCATGGATGGGGGGTCCCTCCATCTCCGGTAGTTCGATTTGTTCCACTGAGTGACAAAATATTTTGTTATATTTTTCCAACTTAAATAAAAAGACAAACTAAGTATAGTTGCTGTGATTGTTCGAAGCCAATTTGCCTTCAGTTCTCTAAGCCACTGCGTGATAATTGCCAAAAAAAGGTGTGACTTTGAATCAGTCTAGTTTATAATTTGACCAACGAATGTATCTCATTTTTCAAACACTGATTCATATTATTGTGAACTTTTAAAATATGTAATTGAAAATTTGAAAAAGTTGATTTTGTTACTTTTTTTAGTTCATAAATGATTAAGTAGAATTTTTCAGACTGATTTGACATAAGTAAATAAAAGTTGTTTAATTTTGAAAGTACATTTTCTTTTTTTTATTCCAAGTTAATTTAACATTTAAAATAGGCTATAAATCTAATAAATATCAATAAGTTAGCTGTATAGTTTAATTTTACAAAAATATTTGCAGTTAAAGTGGTGTCTCGTGGACTACCACCTCAGTTGAATTGTAAAAATTTGACCACGTCAGTTGCAGAGGGTTAACCTGTCGCTAATTGAAAAACAATAGAATGTATCGCGTACATCTGCCCTCCGACATACAACGGTCTTTATATAAAAAAAAATAAGGGTCAGTCACGCTTATTACATAAATAGAAGCATTTTTAACCAACTCCTCAAAAATAAGGAGGTTGTCTTGTTTCCCTTAGTAACGTTTATCTAAAATTTATTATTATGGTAAGCAACAGATTTTTTTTAAGTGTTGAAGTATATGTCTGAGTCTCAGTATTCAAAACTAGGAGCTCCCAAATAACAGTTACTTTTGCTACAAGAGCTTTCTATTTATTTTCAACTAAGTTTATCGTATCAGCCAATCCAATGAATGCAGACCGTCTAGAAATCTAGTTTTTGCAAGATCTATTTATATTTCAGTCTCCGTTCTTTAACCTCTTTCAAACTCTTTGAACTCATAAATATTTTCTTTAGTGAAAAATCGGCCGAACTTGGTTGAACATAATACTTTTTGATAACACTTGAGGTGTTTCTGATAATACTTTGCATACTACATATAATATATAAAATGAAAGATTGACATTGACTATAATTCATTTTTTTATTACATTATAGAATTATTAATTCTATTTTTTTGTATAGATTCAGACAAAACACAAAAAATGTTAGTGTGAATGTTAGGAGGTCAGATAAGCAGTCGCTTCTTGTGAAACACTGGTACTCAACATCATTGGGTTAGACTAAAAGCCGACCTCAATATAGTTTGGCAAAGACTAGGTAGATGATGAACACGAATCATGAATGATGACGAGAAAAAGTAGATAATTATATCCTAGCTTTCATAGTTTTTAAAGTAAGATTTATTTCGAATGAAAAACGAATAATTTTAGTTTGTATTTTCCTATCGGCTTAGTAATACTAAATAAATAAAAAAACCCAAGGTCTACGACAGACATTTCATACTTAATTTGAAAGTTCGCGTGACTAAAATGTTTATATGAGAAATGAGGTGTATTGATTTCAATAGAAATGCCTAGTTCTGTAGTGTCTTTTTTTCTTAAAAGCCTTGTTTGTACCTACTGATTTTACTGAAATGAGTCATCATCATTTACCTAGTTTTTACCCAACAATTTTGGGGTCGGTTTTCAATCTTACTGCACTGTAGCTACCAATGTTTTACGTGGAACGACTAGTCATTTTGCAAAATTCGTTAAAATTATGAATTTTGTTTTAAACTCAATAACTAATTCATTATTCTAATTATTATACATACTACTAATATATAAACCTGCTTTTTAAAATTAAATAAAAATAATCATAAAAATTTGGCTTTGAAAAACTTCTCACCGGGAGCGTACCCAAAAGGCTAGCGACATTGTCATTTAAACTGAATCCCTTTCAACAACCTTCCCAAAATTCTGTTACACTTAATTTTGATTTACGGACCCTGAAAATTTTTCTAACGAAAAAAAAATTCTCATAAATCCATTTTATGGAACCACAGTTTATCTCAACAAAACAATCTCACGAAATATCTTGACCCTATTTCCAGTGTCGAGAGTAAAACCATTATCTCGGTCACATCAGTTAGGGTCGGGGATTATTAGAATGGGCGGAACCCGTACAAGGGCAAATAACATCACACTTGCAATCTTTTGGTTTTAGGAAACGTCCTTTGTCGTAAAACATGTGTGCGTAGAAGAGAGGTTACTGTGCGAAGGTTTGGGAAGCAAAAATGTCGTGATTAATATAGTATATATATAATATATATAATAGTTCATAAAATATATAAAATCACAATGCATCATCTACCTAGGCTTTAATCTAGGCAAGCCAACTATGTTGGCGTCGGCTTCCAGTCTAACGGGGTGTAGCTGAATACCAGTGATTTACAAGGAGCCTATCTGCCCTCCTCAACCCAGTTACCCGTCCAACCCCTAGACAAGTGGTTGTCAGACTTACTGGCTTCTGACTACCCGTAACGACTGACAAAGATGTTCTAATGACAGCCGGGACTTACAGTTTATCGTGCCCTCCAAAATATGGTAATTGTACTCCAAGATAAGAAAGTACGTATAAACTTAGAAAAGTTGCGTTGAAAGTACATACGTACTTAAGAGGTTGATTTTTACCCACTAGGCCACCACGACCACCATTCATGATTAGTTTATGTACAGATATTTTAACAACAGTTACTGTCAACCAAAAATATCACACCATCTAAAATTATATTTTAAAACTCTTCATCAGCATCAAAACAAGACATAATTTAAGAAAATATTGAGTCAGATTTCAGCACTCGACTGATGTTCCAAATTATGTCTGACACCCACTTAATCAGCGGCTTGTAACAACAGGCCAATTAATAATAAATTAAGACATAACTATAACATTTACCATCTGTTAACTGTCAAAATATTATGATAATAATGCTTAGACTGTTTTGTTTTATAATTTAGTCTTAAGATTACACGCAAACTATAGACTAAACAATTGCCCGACAGTTGGCCCGTTTTTTCTAAAGAAAATTATAAATTCAGCCAAAGTTTTAATTGTTTTAATATTTACATGACCTAAAAATAAACTTATTTATTTATACACAAGTGAAAACAATTATTATTACATGTCATCAAAAACTCCTCATCGCTGCCCACCGGGAGTGTACCCAAGTTTTAATTGGTCTGATACAGTGTATATCATACATCACAATAATATGTATAATGTATATCACATATATATATAGGATGATGTGTATTTATCAAGCGCCCAATCTACGGAGTAAGGCAAGATAGACGGAGATACCATAATGAAGCAGGTAGGTTAGGCGCCTTTTTCTAGCTCAAATTCGTACGGTGGGTATGATCGAAACGATCAGTTACGAGTAAACTAACGAGGCGTTCGGGTTCTTTGAAACACCTTTCTACGATTTTTGTTATTAAAAATACTCGGGTCCGTAAGAAGGCGTTGAAGGGCGAAAACAGTAAAGTCACTTGTCCTCTGCTCACTCGCATTTTGGCGCGCTACTTTCTTAAGCAATTTTTCATTGTGGCACTAAACTGTCGACCGACTAAAAAGTCTGCAGTCTGTGGATACTCTTACCGCAAGTTACCAGCTTATTACATATAACAAACAGAAGATTCTGTAAGATTAAGTGTTGTCTGAATATAAAGTAGTATGATAATGATGTAAAATATCTTGCTAATGTTTCATACGGCGAGTTGCTACAGAATTTTAGCTTATAAAATGGAGCTTTTATGTTTGAAGCTATTTATATGGTTTTTACAATGTTTCATTCTTATGAGGTCATATTAAACATGTAGCAGGTACATATTTTCGAACGAGGTAAGGAGCTCTATTTCAACCACATTCTATATAAAAACACTGCACAGTAGTGATAATCTGATAATTTCAATAGACGCATTTTTTCTCCTTATATATATTTATATAATGAGTGTGCTTTATGAACATATAAGGACAAGAAATCCCTGACAGCATCTACTAAAAGAGAAAAATACTTTGGTGTGGTAGGTACCTATACACTTTATAAAATAAAAATAAATTTTAGATTCGAACAAAAACTAAAATATTATTCCTATATTTTCAGTAAAATTTTTATCGCACAGTTTACCCAATATTTTCAAACGTTGTATAGTTTCCCCAAAAAAAAGGTGGACAACTATTGTTTTTACGTACCTACCGGTTCACACGCTACCGATAAAAAAATAAAAGCAACGAACATAAAAACCATTGTACATGATTGTACCAGTACATAAATCCGCCTATCACACCGTAGTGTAACATTAAATGAACAATCGGTACATCGAATTAATTAAACACGGAGCTAGGTAGTTGACTGTGTGAAAAATAACATATTATTGGTAAATCATATTCAATGGTTAGAGCATTTTAAAACAATGCCACTTTCATTTACCGTGTTAGTGAAAATATAATTTATTTATTTTTTAATAAAGAGGAAAGAAAATATGTTTGTTCAAACAAAAAATACGCACATTATTATACTTACCTAAGTAAAATAGTTATACGGTTTAACGTGAAAAATCTTTGACGTTATCGTTTGCATTATCATACAAATTGCATAGAAATAACAACTTTTAACAGCTCAATAAATGTAAAAATAAAAAATAAAATATTTTCGTAAAAGTATTCTCTATCGCGTAACTTGTTCTAAAATTCACGCTTGCATTATTTTCAAAGAAACTGAACACAATGGTTCAAGGATTCCAACAGTTATTTGCAATTTAGCTAAGAAACTGATATTCAGACTAAATACAAGAGACGAACTTTACAAAGTAACCGGAACAGCTGCATTGGAAATTGCAGAGCAAAACACGGGTTTCGGGTTTTGTACGAATATACGTGCTACCAACTACCAAGAATATACGTGCTCTTGACGTTTGTATTTGGGTAGTTAAATTCGCGAATACAAACAGTGTAGGTACCTATATAGCTACACTTGCTTCTGGCCTAGATTTCACCCGAGTACCTTGGGAACTATTTTAGGCAACTGGATAAAAATGTTATACATCATCATCATCTTCTATCAATCCCAATTTTATTTGGAGTCGGCTCACTCATGTGTATGTTGCAAAAGGTTTTGACTTAAATTTTCCAGCCGGCCTTAAAAAAATTGAACTATGATAATGAAAATAATTTATGCGTATCGGTGCAAGCGATTCCATTGCTAGCTACCATGTTTCGCGCACAAAGATAGCATGGTCGCGGATATTTTAGAATGTTCGCTAGCAATTTGCTACCGTTAGCAAGAGCAAATAGACCAGAAGAAACATTTGAGTGCATACACCTACGGAATTTTGTGTTTATCACCCTTTTTACTATCTTTACTCAACACCACACCAAATAAATGTATCCCCAAACCGATAGGAAGAAATAAATTCCGAACTTCGAAACTAAAAATTTATTTCGCATCGTAAAATCGTGTTTTATTTACAACGGCTGTTCTAAAACTGTGTGATTGAGGATGTTTGGTGTTTCGTGATTTTTACTAGTTAAGTCTTGATTGAGTGGCTGTTACTGAATACGTTTTATAGAGGACTGAACGACTTTGTGTTACGTACGGTTTATTTCAAAGCGGTTGTTCGGAATATTTGTGGTGGGTTTGTTCTTGTGTGTCGTGTGGGATTTTGTGTGATACAAACTAATAGTTCCTTTCTGTATTACTTTCGAAAAAAAGAGGAAAATCTCTCAATTTAATTAACTTCCTGTTTTGGAACATATTTTTCAGTCGACGACAAAAAGGAGTAGGGTCGTAATTTGGCTCTGTATTTGTAACTAGGTTTCTAGAAGACGGCTGGACCAATATGGGAAAATGTCGTACGGTAAAAAGCTCATCATCTCATTGGTCTCACTTTTATCAAGCCAGAGCTGATGGATGGAAACATTGAGAAATTGAAGGCAAATCTCAAAGATTTGTAGTAAATGAAATACATAATGTCTTGGTTCGTAATTAGAGGCTGATCAAATAACCGGTCCATATTATAATAAATACTTATTCAGGGTCATTAAATATACGTGCTGAATCATTCATCCTCACTCCTTCTTTTATGCGCATTACATTTTCGTGGTAACCATTAACACCGGGTTATTTAGAAACCCACTGCTTCTTCTGGAATAAATTAATCAATCATCATGACTACTAAGAATATTGAATACCCGTAATTACCGTTTTCTTAGGTTTCCTGAAAAAATTGATCTCAGGCGGACTAAGAAAATATTTATTTCATCAAAAAAGTCCAATACGATCTTTCTACTTGATGGAATCAGCCATTTTCTGTGAAACCTTTTAAATAAGCTTGGAATTTAAAATTTCCATTCAACATTGAGCAGGACACCACACTTTTACATAGCTAGATTTTGCCCGCGACTCCCTTCGCCTCGCAAGAGAACTTCATGTCATACCTGGATAAGAAGAATTCTATCTTCATCTATTGGCTAGCAAAAATTTACATGGATTCATCTATTTCGGTTATACTCGTAATGAAAGTACCTTGTCATGATTTCAGTGTCAGCCATTTAATGTTCAGGAAGTAAAAAAATAAAATATCCACAACACTAAAAAAACCCCTTAATACTGTTATAGACGTAGAACATAAAACTGACGATTGACGAAAACTACGGAAAGATTACAGGTGACATCTTAATATAAATATACAATTTTACAATTTTGTTTTTCCTGAAAAAGCTCATCAAATGTCGAATTTATTATCTTCTATTTTGGTTGGCTTGGCCTTCTGTTTTGAGAATATTAAATTGAGCTATTTATATCTCGTCTGAAAGTAAATGTCATCGCGATCTTTCAAGTACCCAATTGACCTATATTAGATCAGGAAAAAACAAGCAATATCTGCCTATTTCATTAAGACAAAATCAGATAATCAAACTAGATTGAAAATCAGCACTTTTTGAACGTAAAAAAATACTAACATTAGCACCCGAACGCCCACCACCTCTTATTATTATTGCTTGGGAGAAGAAGTGGCGCAACAAACTCCTCAGCAACACATATCTGTCTGTACGGTTTGAAGAACCATTACAAAGGATGGTTAAAGGCTGAATCCGCGAGATAAAACCTACTCCCACATTACTACAGACAAAATAAAACAAAACACCGGTTTACCACATGACATGAAACGTTTTAACGAAGATATGTACATAGTAAATATAATATAGGAGAAAGGTTTTGGACAGGAACGTTGATGGATATAGAGGAAGGGGACGAAACGACCTGTCTCAATATGCTATCTATGACTTTGACATCATTTCAAAATTCTATCGCTAGTAAGCAATGAAACACGTAGGTACAATAATGGGATTAGGAACGGCTAAAAATAAATGATGAATCGATTATTTGAAAGTCAACATGACATGTGGTTGACATACATAGATATAGAAAACGTTTTTTTGCAAAAACAGATAGATGTTACTTGCAAGATGCTGTACATAGAAAAGAATCGAAGAGTAAAATATATTTTTTATTATTTTATTAAAATTGAGAGATAACTGCAGGAGTATAAAATACTAAAAGAAGGCCAACACGCTTATAAACATTAACAGGATTATATTTTTTTAAAGTATAAAATTTATAGCAATTAATAGCTCCATTATTATCAAACCTGATCACAGAATTACGTCAAAAAAAACATATACACGAAAATATTTTGTTTCGTAGGCATAATATACATTTATATGGAGTGTGTATCTACTGTTATTCAAATCGAATGAAAACACAACCTTTAAACAGTTTTAGCATAAATCCTAAACAAAAATACACATACACGAGCAGTCTGTATTTTTTGTTGAAACGCTTTTTGTAGGATAATTTTGAGTTAATCCTGTTGGTAAATATCATGGCTAAAGCATCTAGACCAAAATATAAAAAATATGCTTTTTTGGTAGTATGAAATTAAACAGTCTCCCACTGTGCAGTGTCAGATTTTTTCAGTGGCTAAAACTCGCCCTTGTTTCTTTTGGAGCCTACAGTGTGCTATGTCCACGGTTGTTGTTATATGTGCTGGTCAAAGAGCAGTCAGCAAAATCTGCAGAACGCCTTAGGGCCGAACCCAGGGCTTGTTGCAAAGAGTTACCACGGCCCTGGTACACAAAGGTCTCCAGAAAGGTGGATTTTAGTTAGAAAAAGTTCCGAGGTGAACCTAATAGAAGTTAACAGGACCTATTAAAGCACAAAGCCACGTATTAATAGTTCTACAGAAACACAATCAACAGTAGTCGTAAAAGTATATTAGCACAATATTATATTCCTTCATTCAACGTCTGCCAAAACCGTGAAACGTGAACAAACATTTACTCGCACCATTGCTTCAAATAGTAATTTTTCTATCTGCTACCAAGACCATGCAACCAACAGGAACCACTGTGAGAAAAATCTCTAAGCGAAAATGTTTGCTAATTTACGTGCCGTAACGAGAGCGATGCATCGGTGAGCTTCATTAGCTCACTCATGCATCTTCTATTGCATTTTCGATGACATCATACGTATGGACAGGACCAATTTGCCTGACATAGGTGCAAAATTGAAGTAGGTATACATGTGTATTTATACAAAATGAGTGGTATTCTCGTGCCTTTGCAGTGGGTAAAATAGTGCCTTGGTTTTTTCACAATTATGTTGGGGTCGACTTCCAGTCTAAACAGTTGCAGCTGTGTATTAGTGTTTCACATGGAGCGACTACTTTTCTGTCTTCCTCAACACTTTTACTTAGGCAACCCGATACTTCTTGGTAAAACTTTTTGTCAGCTTTTCTGACTTTTGACTACTGAAAGCTAGGGCCAACTAATTTATCGTGCCTTCCGAATCACGGAGCAACTCTTCATGACAAGATGGTCTTCTCAAGGACCTACGCCGCCAAGCTTTACGTAGCCTTATGATCGATGGACTCGTATAGCTGTTATTTACTTAACCACGAGCGTGTCCCGTTCGTTAACTAATCTAAGATCTCCAGCCAATGTAGGCGAACAAATTTTCTATTTCACGGAAAAAAGATTACGAACCACATTTGCTGACAAGCCTAACTGGGTGATTTGGCGCAAATATCCCTTTATGAAACATCTTGGGGAAAGCTTATTTTTTTATAGACTCGTAATTCGAACACGTGTTAATGTATTCAAGCGTTTGTGTGTTGGTTTGATATTCTTTTTAACGTTTATGTGTATACTAGCTGTGTTATAGGTTGGTCCCACGTCCCGGGAGACCTCCTTCCCGTACCCGGACAAAATATAGGTAGCCTATATTTCTTGCTTTTCCGGCTTTTTACCAGTTAATGAACTTGGCACCGCTACGTAGACATTATGAAACATTGTAATGGTTTGCTTGAACGCGCTAATCTCAGAAACTAAGTCATCTAATCTGAAAATAATATTTCCATGTTAAATAGCCCATTTACCGAGGAAGGCTGTATATTACTTTGGATCCCGGTGCGCGAAATAGTTCCGCAGTTCTGCTAATCAAAAATAATACTGAAAAGAAACGACCACTTCAAAACATTTAAAATTAACTTAAAACTTAACTGAATTCTAACGAGAATACTAAACTGTAATTACGTACATACGACTCCAGTTAAACTGAACCTTTGGTTTAACTGCAGGTTATGTTTGAAGCATTAAAGTTAACTACTCTACCTCCTTTTACTGTCGGATTTGTTTACTCGCTAGCGTATCCTTTAATTACAAATGTATGTAGAATACTACAGATGAAATATCTTGGCCAACTAGCTATCACCCTCCGAGCCTTTTTTCCCTACTATGTTTTGGTCGGATTCCAGTTTAGCCATCTAGCTACTCGTACATAATTTATAAAGTTGCGGAGTTTGGTAATAATATTAAGTTGTTGCTAGTCTCAAGAACTGATTAACTGATTTAAAAACATATTTTAGTGTTTGATTACCCTATCATTGGTGAGAACGCTCTTATCCCAGAAACTACTGATCTGATTTGAAAATGTCTGGGTTTTAAATAGCACATGAAACGAAAAAGGCTTATACCTAGACTAGGGAATTTATATACCCAGGCTATTTTTACAGATGCACGCTATAGATTTCATGAGACGAGGGTAAAACCGCTGGGAAGAGCTAGTTATAAGAAAAGTAGGTATATCGTACTTATAAGATTTTCACTTACTCCGTATAATTTGCCAATTTATGATGCTTTTATGACTGAAGTACTGAACCAATTTGTCTGATTTTTGTTATGGAAATAAGCTATCATCAAGCGTAATCTACTGATTTATCGGAGCTGTGATTTATTTATTTTATTCCAGTTTTCACTTGGAGCTGTAAAATATTTATTTTATTCTAATTTTCAGTTGTTTTTGTTAAGTGTCAAAAATAACACATCATCTGTGATTTCAACTGTCTAATTATCACGGTCCATGAGATATACATAGTTTGCCCACAATCCTACTTTAAACTATGTCATAATAAAAATGCGAAAGTCCGTTTGTTTGCTACGCTTTCTCGCAAAAACTACTTAACCGGTCATCATGAAACTTTGTACACATATTCTTGATTGTACTAGAATTAACATAGATACCTTCTATCAACATACCCTGCTGGCGAAGCCGCGGGCGGAAGCTAGTATAAATTATAAAGAACGATAGGTGACAGATGGACGGACAACCAAGCCTAGTAACAGGATCACATTTTTCCCTATAAACACAGAACCTTAAAAAACACATTTCACAAAAAGACAACAAAATGCAAAGACCCGTGAAACCCGAATTTCACGAGTATTTTCACCTGAAGAAAAGCAAGGAAATTACTATCGAAAAACAATTTCTGAAAATACGTATTTGACAAACACTTTGCGAGACATTATTTTGATAAATACGTTGTATTTCTATCTCGTTATTTCTGAGAGAAAATTGTAATTTACTTCCCTAAGTAGATTTCCAGATGTTTAGACAAGGGGAAACAAATTAAATCACTTTCTTGTGACAAATAAAGTAGGATAAATTTAGCTTTTTGCTGTCTGTTATAAATCAGGTGCCGGTTTTCAAAATGGTTGGCAGTCATTTGAACTTCTGCGGCAGTCGTTACGGGTAGTCAGAAGTCTCACAACCAGTCTTACGAAGGGGTGTTGGGTTGCCCGGGTAACTGGGTTGAGAAGGTCCGATAGGCAGCCGCTCTTTGTAAAACTCTGGTACTCAGCTGCATTCGGTTGGACTGAAAGTTTACCTAAACTAAAAAAAAGCTAGGCAGATGATAATGTTTCATAATATATAAAATCAGTGTGAGGATACTGTAATCAGTGGCGGCGTAGCATCGGGTGGCACCCGGGACGTACTACCTATTGAACACCCCCAACACCGCCCCCCCCCCAAAAAAAAAAACGACAAAATATAATCACGGGCTAAAATTGTAAATTAAAGTACTTAAAAATCGTGTAGAAATCATTCATGGTGCTTTTTGCTAGTTTAACATAAAGAAACCGGAGACAGATCACTGCAAACTTATAAAGCCCTAGCGAAGCGATCCCGTGTCATTTGAGTTTTGAGACTTAAAATAACCCAAACATGTTTCTAAAAAACCAGTGTCCAGTGAAAAAGCCGTGAGCGTAGCGAGCGCGAAATTTTTGAATATTAGAACAGTAAAGTCCCTTAAAGAGTTTAAAAGAAACAGGCGTAAAGCGGAAAAGCCACGAGCGAAGCGAGCGCGAAATTTTTGAGTTTTAGAACAGTAAAGTCCCTTAAAGAGTTTAAAACAAACAGGCGTAAAGTGGAAAAGCCGCGAGCGTAGCGAGCGCGAAATTTTTTGAGTTTTGGTACACAAAAGTCCTCCACTTCCTAAACAACTTAGAAATCGTCAGCGTAGAGCGTCAGTTGTTTTTGCTACTTCGGTGCTTTAACTTTTTGTTAGATTGAGGACTCAAGAAGTAAACGCAGAAGAAGTTTTTTTCTAAGTTTGAGGAATTAATTTAAGTAATCAGGAAACAGAACTAAAATAAACAAGAAAGAGAGGGGTGACAGCCGGACTGTGTCACCCCTCTCAGTGTTGCCTCGACGTCTCGCGCATGCACTGTTGTGGTTTTGTTTGAATATCGTGCATTTAGTGAACCTAGGCTTTGCAGATTAGAATGGCACCCTCAGTGACTTGTCCCTTCTGCCCGCGCCATCCTGGTCGTGCAGATATGTGCCGACCGAGATGGCACCCCCTTAGACGTGGCACCCGGGGCGGACCGCCCCCTCCGCCCCCCCCCTTACGCCGCTACTGACTGTAATTTGGATTCCGAATAAGTGAAGTCATATTAAAACCCAATAATAATAGTTGTGGAAGTTCTGTTAGTTAAAATGAATTTGATAATAATGTCGAAAATATATAAGTTATTTAATATTATATTATGCGAATGAAGGCACGTTGATAAAACAACATATTTTAATAGGATTATACTAAAATAATAGTGCAAGCGTGCGAAATAATTCCCTTTTTCTAGTTTTACATATTCATAGCCACCTTTTTGATATTATATTTTATTATGAAAGAAGCTTTCGAAAAAAATATATGTAGGAATTTTATCATTTTGTAGTTAATCCCAAAGAGAATTTTATTTGGATGTTATAATTTCACAAACAGAATATGAAACACGAATTAAAATAGTACTTTTATTAAATAAAAAGCAGTTTTTATTTTTGTTTCGAATCAAAATGTGAAAATATTTGAATATAACAATATACCTACATTATAATTACTGACCAGAGAATTGGTTAGTATTTAAAATATAGCTACCAAAAATAAATGCTTAAAAATGTTTACAAAATACAGTACCTAGCTACATTTCTAAACATTGAACGAACAGCCCAAAACTTTTCGAATACAACCTAAACCTTTAAACAAAGTCTAGTTTGAAATCCGAATTCTGTTTAAATCAGTACTCCAAATTCAAATCAACGTTCTCAAAAAGTTTTTGTTGTTTAATGTTGGCACAGAGTGGGCTTGTTATCGCCGTAAAGTTGGTTTTAAAAGCAAATGAGGCTACCACACAGTTTTCTAATCAAAGGAGTTTTTGTTTTGAAAATAAATCTAGGTATTTATTTGTGTTATTTAAACTTGGTATGGATGAATAGTCTGTGTTTTAGGTAACGAGAGATAATGGTATTGGAAATGAAATGGGAAATATTAGTCCCAGCTAAAATCATCATCTGCCTAGCCTTTTCCCAACTATGTTGGGGTCGGCTTCCAGTCTAACCAGATGCAGCTGAGTGTCAGTTTTTTACAAGGAACGACTGCCTGTCTGACCTCCTCAACCCAGTTACGCGAGCAAACCCAGAATATATTTTTAATGTGAATTTATAAATATATTATGTGATATAATATCATATTATTTATATCTTCACTATCTTTCGGCTATCTCCTAAAGTGTGCCATTATTAAATTACCGTTATTTTATAGGCCATAAAGTTTATCTATGTTTGCTTACCGCTCTCATAATGTTCTTCCTGTATTGTCATACTAAGGACGAGAAAAAATGCGTAGATAGTTTTACTTTTAAGAAAAACATTGCTTTGGTGGTTCCAGGTTTCTTGACAGGACCCCATAGGAGCGAAGCTTATCGATGCTGTCGGATTATTTGACAGAGTTAGGGCAGACCTGATACACAAAAGGACTCCAAATGGAAAAGAGGTGGGGTTTAGTCAGTAAGGGTCATCATTCCCAACATCGAAAAAAGGCTGTATGTGTTTTTTTAAACCATCACTTTTCATAAGATTTAAAGGTCATGTCTGCGGATGAATAATTTTAGATATTATTTGCTCAGTGGATATCAGGTGGTCTTGAGTAAAATACCGTTTCCATAACAACCCAGGTCAGTAAACTCTCAACCCACAAGATATAGATAAGAAAAGCTTATTTTTACTGTCTTTATTTGAAAAACAAGCAGCCCACACTAAACTATTTCTCTCAGAACGTCGGTTATATTGTATTACAAAACATAACATCTTACGTAAAACATTATTTAGATCTAGAACAAAAGTAATGATATTACTAACCAGCCGATCCCAGGTAACTATTTCCCGTAGGTAACACTCACAGATAAAACAGTTTTCTATTTGTAAAGGAATTATGAAAATCGGTTCAGTAGAACCGGAGATTGCCCCTTATAGCGTCACAAACTCACAATTCAATATCTCTTTATAAAATTAATGCATAGTTATAAGTACTAATAATGTTATGGTAGTATTTTTTATAGCCAAATAGTCTAACAAAGTCTGTCACTGAGCTATAGATGGGCTACCTATTAACTGCGATGGATTTAGGCAGAATTCAGCAGGCTTCGACTTGAGTTGCAGGATTGTTTGAAAGAGTTACAGCGACCCTATATCGTTACGGAACACACACTGCAGAAGGAAGAATTTTAATCAGCATAAGTAGAGATTATTTCCCATCTAACCAAATAATTGCGTTTGCCTTCTATCAAAAAACATCTATAATCTTATGCTGTATTTGAGAATTTACAATATCAGAGCTAAAACTGTATCTTTTCACCAACCACTTGAAGATAACATTATTGACAGCTGAATTGATATTGTAGTAAGAATTTGTGTAAGCAGTGCTACTTATCTGTATATGTATACATATTTACATGAACGGACCAGCTCCCGGTCAAAGGCGCAGAGACAGGCCAAAACTGGTTGAATATCGTAAAGAAAGACATGAAAATCTGCGAACTCGAAGAGGAAGATGTCCTGGATAGAGCGGAGTGCAAGTAGAAGATACGGAAAGCGGACCAAGTCACAAGACGGGATAAACGCTAAGAAGAAGAAGTGTAGAACGGACCAGCTGTCCTGGTTTTGCCTAGAACATAGTGTTATCTCAGTACCTAAGGTATGGAGATTTTAATCTAAATGGTGCCCAGGTGAAATGCAGGTGTAAGTATTAAAAGTTCAAGCGTCAAGGTCATATTAAGAACTGTTTGAAAGAAGAAAGTTTTGAGAGAAATTATATTTGAAAGATGTGGTCGGGTTCTGAGTACTTTAGTCTGCAGTTTAAGTTATTGTTTTTTAGGGTGATGAATAGGTAAACCGGGGACAAAGTAACTCAGAAAGTGGCTATAGGTAAGATAAATTAGAATCTATACAGAAAAGAAAGCATCTTATATACACAGTGTGTTTGTCAAAAGGAAATATTTACAAGGAGAAAATCATAGGTAGGTAACACGCAATTACTTCTAAGTGAAGGAAATCTTGTGAAAAAGAAAATAAAAATTGTACTGACCCATCCCTCAAACGAATTATTTTCCATCCTGTGTTGTGGCTGAAATCAAAAGAAAAAAATGTTGTTTATTATGTAAGTAAGTACTTAACTAACTAAAGAAATAATTTTTAACAGACTTCCCAAAAAGAAGGTTCTCAATTCGGACCGATGAAAACAGTTAACATGTTATAACAAAAAAAAACGTTATGATTCAATTATAGATAGGTATAATAAAATAAAGTTTTCAGTATGTCGCTAATGATTTTGTTGCGTGTTCACAAAATAATGCCTTCTTCGTGACAATTTGGTTTGATTGATTGACAAAGGGAAACATGCTATAACTGTTATCAATTTCAGTCTGAAGAATTATAGAGTCATTTACATAAATATATTTTGAATAATTTAGTGTTCCAATAAGTATTGTACTGATATCAATAAACTGTATAATATCTCTTATACCATCGGATTGTCGTCCCATCGGGCTATGAGAGTGAAGGAATAGTGAGTGCACCTGTGTCTGCACAAATGCTTGTGCACTGTAATATGTCATGCGCAGCTGACTGATCTTACATGAGAACAGCGGCCGTGGCCGAAAATCCTCCGGAATGCTACCTATATGGTATTAATTATATATAGTTAATACTGATTATTGTTAAATAATTATTGTTATAGTAATTTCCAAGAATACGGTTTAATTAGAAGATCACTATTATTTGTTTTATCCTTATCGTATTTCGAGAATTACGTTACCGGTACCTAGTAGTCCTTATTATAGATGGAGGTGATCTATTAATTATATGTATTGTTTTTTCCTACATTATATTCTAAGAAATTATCTTTCTGTGTTTTTATGTTTCCAATCTTTCATTATTTCAAACACTAGATAGATTGAAATACTTAAGAAAATATATGTATATGCAATGTTAAAGTTTACATTATAATTGATTTAGCATGATAGCCGTCTCTGCAAACCGACACGACCGGAGAGAGATCAGGCCCAGGATCGACATTTACGTGCTCTCCGAGGGTGAATCAATCACCAACTTCCAGTCACCAGGCTGCTTTGCAGGTTTCTTAAAACCCTCAAAGCGATTCCAGCCGTACCCGGGAATAGACCCCGAGACCTCATGCACAGCAGTCGTCCTATATGACTACTAGACCGATGAGACTTGGTGCAATGACCCCCCAGAGGACATTAAAACGACCCTGTTTTACTCGCATTTTAACATATTTCTAGATAAAAATATCACTTAATTTTATCTCTTGTCGTTGTCCAGATATTAATGTTTACAAACGTCAGTTGAAATTAACGACATTATCTTTTGTTTTTATCTAAAAATATTAAAATGTTATTAAATAATTTTGTAAAGAAGAAAATTTTGTTATTGTGAAAGGCTTAGTCATGCTCTGTTCATTTATTTTCATATCGTTTTGGATGTGCTTGTCAGGCCGGATATTTTGAATGATAGGTAGGTAGTTCTAAAGTGTTAAGTACAGGTAATAAATATAAAGTATAATTTTGATGATTTTGTTGACCTTATACGTAACTTCTTCCTGTGAAAAGGTGATGTCTAGTTATAATATATTTAATACTTTTCATAGAAATTTTACAAAAGGTCGCACTAGGGTATCTAAATTAGTCTTCATTAAGTTATACCGTAAACACTTCTTGGTAGAACACGATATTATTTTCAAGGTCAAGGTCATATAAAGGGGTTTCTATAATATCTACTATTAAACATGAATTTTGTATGGGCTCTATTTTGTCTTATACATTTTTAATTCAATACTAAAGGCTTCAAAACATGTCAATTGTGATTTATGATACCGACTGGTCAGTTTGACACATTGATTTTATATAAATTAATGTCAATAAGTATGTCTATCTGTAACGTAGTCTCACTAAACTTTGTTGACTGATTCTGACCAAAATTTCATATCAAAACAGACTTTATCAAAATTGTGGGGATCTTTATGTATGTATGAAAATCCACAGCTCGTTAAATTACCCATAGCTTCAAGACGTTAACTCTGTATATTTCCGTCTTTCCCCAACAACTTCAAAAATAATTCAAAAGCTTGTATCGATATTCTGTCACTGGTAGACTGTGAGGAGATTTCATGAAAAATGTATGTACCTACCAGTGGGGATAAAGTCGGTAGGTACCTTCAATCTGTCCATCAGTGAGACCGAATTCGGTGGGTTACAACTTCTTCTTCTTCTTGGCGAGTCGATGGCAACTTAAATTTTGGAGGCCCAATATTTCGCTACGCATACGGCATTGTCAGTAGCGTTATAAAGGTGGGTTACAACGAAAATATACCACTTACTGCTAGACAAAGGCCTCCCCAAGGTTCAACATAAAAGTACCACTAATTTGGTCATTTCCGGCCAAAATTGCTTTTAGTTATTCAAAGTTAACCTCCCTTCTACGAAGTCGGTGAATTTGATTCGTCCTAATCTGATTAAGAATTATACTGAACACAGAATTGTATAATTCTTTGACTATTAGTTTAGCCGACTATTAGCCGACCCCAACGTAGTTTGGGAAAAAGGCTCGGAGGATGATATTAGTTTCACGCAATGGTAAAATTACAGGTTTAAAGGTGCTTTTTAGAAATTATCGTGCGTGTTTAGTTCTTAATTGTAATTAACATAGAAATGTAGATTAAAAGTCAAATTAGTAGCTTAAGATTTAGTTTGATAAGGGAAAAACTTCCTGGTTGTAATAAGAGATTTTAGTTTCTTTTTGTTTTTATTAATTATTATTACCAAATGGCGGGGTTATTGATGATAAGTTACATAGCTTAAACAATATTCTACAAATAATGTCAGGAAAAATATGTAGTGTTAATTCCGCTAGACAGTAAATCGGGACTTGGATGCAGGATGTCTTAGTTTAAATCCGTAAGTGTTCTAAATTATTTTATTCTTAAAATTAATACCTATTTTTAGAAATAAACGAATTTTAAGATTATTTAAATAAATTATAAAAAACTTTTACAATGTCAATTCTACGCACCAATCGTGATTCGTGCCACCTTAAACGTGTATGTCATCAATTTTTGCACGTTTTATCAATAAAAAGCTCAATAGTACGTAATAGGCATTACGAATTGATCTGCATTGGAAATGGCCCAATTTGCTACCTACTTGAAATTCAGTAGACGTTTCACATCAAAATGATTCAGTTCACTCGTGACAGGCCGATGCCTCCTATACTTTTTAAAGCATTACATTTCATTTATTGGAAGGAAATTCTTTTATATGTTTTCTACTAATACTTTAAAAGGTTGGTGTAAAATATAAGGGTATTATCTCTCAGTTTCTTTTTTTTGTAGGTACTAGTTTCTGCCAGCGGTTTCACTAGTATTGTGGGAAATACTGCCAGTACCGAAATAAAATTTTGACTATATTACTCGAGAAAAATATATTTTTCCAACAATGAAATCATTTTTCAAATCAGTTCAATAGTTTCGGAGCTATTAGGGTACAAAAAAACAAAACAATGCTAAGATGCTACAGAATTCGCGGAGTAGATTCTGTACTTGAAGAATACAGTTGATAACTGAGAAAACCAATCCAAATTATTTTCATTTTCATGAATTACACCACCATTTTTTCACTGAAAACCTTATGATCAATGAATCCGTGCGGCTTACTTAGCCACAAGCCCCTTTAAATTGGGTTAAACTACAGCACACAAAATAAACCAAAGTAATAAAATCCCAGTAACTACAATCCAGATAAAGCTAGGATTCAATAAAACAGTTGGTAGTTTGCAAATACTTGTGAAACAAACTAATAAACTGAGCTCCGATCAATTGCAGTCGTTCTACGGTTAAATACGAGTATATTTATAGACGTCTGATGCAAGCCTTTGTAAACTAAACGGTTGTAGGTTGTTTGAAGTCCTTTGCAGAAATATATTTCCAACTATGTTAGGTTCTGATTTAATTTGGAAGCCGACCCCAACATAGTTTGGGAAAAAGGCTCAGAGGATGATGATGATGATGTTAGGTTCTGATTTAACTAGATGCAGGAGTATGAGTATTTTTCTAGGAAACCGGAGATGTCATAACTCAATATCTATTAAGAAATTAGCGCGCCAAAAATGTGGGTGTTCGGGCAACGAGGAACGTTACTAGCTTATACACCATAAGAACGCATCCTCTATTTTTTCAATATCGAATTACCAATCAATCAACACCCATATTTGACAGGTTAGTTGTAATTTGACAAGGAACACATTCTGGTAACTGATGGCTTTGATCACGCCTACTATACGTTACCGTGACCTACAAGAAGGTGCCTGACCTATCTTCCTTATGGCATCTCTGCAGCTATCCTTCCTTTCTCTGTGGTATTTTTCAGTTAAATATGGGTTGAGATTCGAACTTCAAAAATATCATAAGGCCGGTTAAAAATATAACTTAGGTAGCTAGCAGTTCCCTACGACTTGGCCCACGTCCTAGGAGAACTTCTTTCCGCAACCGAGTAAAAAGCAGCCTATAATAGATATTATGTAGACGGAGAAATTACCTTTAATTTTAAGCAAAATCATAATAATTTTGCTCAAAATACAGGTATGTTTTAATCTTACAACGTTTTCTTGGTACAAATAAATCCAGACATCGGATATATCTTAGACAATGTAAATACTAAGCTCATGTAATGAAGACATAAAGTTCTGCCTAGCTTTGAATCTAGAAACTAGATCAGACTCGTTTCAGAGACAATAAAACTGAATTTAGGCAGTAATAAGAATAGATGTTGGAACTACGTTTCGCGTGTTATTTATGCAGTAGAACGTAGAATTTGATGAGTTTAGAATTAATTTTGTTGGTTTGTTTGCCTACAAGATATTTTGATATTGCGAAATTTCTTATCACTAGATAAAATCTGTCGATTCTGAAGTATCATCATGGTTCACTTTTATAAGTTTTTTCTACAATAGTAGCAATGAGGGGTTTTGAAAAAAAAAACCGTCGTGCTTGTGATCTCTCTCCGGTGGTGTCGGATTGCCGTCCCATCGAGCTATGAGAGTGAAGGAATAGTGAGTGCACCTGTTTCTGCGCAAATGCTTGTGCACTTTAATATGTCCTATACAGCTGGCTAATCTCATAATACGAGAAAAGACGCCGTGGCATAAAATCGGCTAGGAAGGACATCATCATCATAAAAACACAGAAGCTAGTCAAACACAGAAAATATTAACTGTTAGACAATTTTGTTATTATCTCTCTAAGTAAATGAGCTTTTAAGCTTTTAACAACTACCACTATTACCAAATCAACTGCATTCATCCAGTGTGTCGGAGACAGTTTTAATGAATCAAACTTTTGCCTCAAGTGTTGGCACGCAGCCATTCAAAATGTGAGGTTTTATTAATTGCACTGAAATGTCAAAGTGGGGACTGGACTGGTTTGGTGTGTTTTATTAGTAATTTGCTATTTAGGTATTTATTGAGTTTAACAAATAGAGATTTTTAAGTACTGATTTATTCTGAAAACCTTAGAAAAATCCCGATTTTTGCAATCTATTTTGATGTGTTTTATTTTCCAGACAAATATGTTTGTCTATCTTCAACTGAACTGACTGCTAATATTAAAGCTAAAGAGTTTATTTGGTTCCTTGAAGGCGCAAATCTTATTGAGAAAGATTATTTTCCGGGTGCGCGAAGTACCTAGTTTTACCGAGACGCAGGTAAACGCTTGCGGAGGCTAGTCTGATTACAAAGTCAAGGACACAACTACGAGTAATCGGACTATATTACAAAGTATCAGCTCCTAACTATTACACCATGCATATGCATACAACCATTTGCATAATTAACTAACTAATTAGACTTCCAATAACATTTATAAATACAAACATTATCCTAATCTATCCTACTTAAGAATTCCATCAACAGATACAAATTGTTTCTTTGTTTATAAGATATTCTTTTGTTTTTTACTCGTGAGTAATCCATGGTGATGGATTTCAAAGCATGGAGAACAAAATGACTAGAGATGTCATAACGCAAAATCAACTAAGAAAGCATCGCGCCAAAATGCGGGTGTTCGGAGGACGAGGAATGTTACTTGCTCCACTCTTACACACCTTCTATAGAGCCCGCACATTATTTTTGAAATAAAATCACCAATCAATCAAGACCAATCTTTAAGAGATTAGTTTTTAAATGACAAGGAACTCAAACGTCTCATTAGTTCTAGTAACTGATCATGCTTACCGTACGTTGCTTGACCTACAAGAAAGCGCCTGACCTACCTTCCTTATGGCATCTCCGCTATATTTCCTTTCTCTGTGTTTCAAAGCCATTTGGATATAACAAAGCTACCCTTTATCGTTTTTCATTGTTTTTTCCGTGTACATAAAATATATCAGCATGAGTAGGTTTTACTGTTTTTCCGATAGGTGGGCTTCGGTTTGGGAGGGTTGTAAATAAAAATAAAAAATTCAAGAGCTTAAGACTTTGATGCTTTAAATATTATTTGTTCTGTGGATGGTTCAAAATCATCGTCATTTGACAAGTCTATGCTCAACTATTTATTAGTGTTGGGATCTGCACACTATTAAAATCATTCACATAGGTAAATAAAGCAATTGATCAACTTTTTAGGTTTACTAGACTGGTTTAAAGATGATCTCAATAAAAATAACAAGCCTACATACATATACACTACACACTCTTAGAACTTTCTTTTGTGTTGTATGGGGTATGGGGTAAATTTTCGCATAATGTTTTTCTTCTCGACAGTCGGGTAATAATAAAGAGAAGTGCACTTAAAAAAAACTTTTTTTGTTAGACATTTTATCCACACATCCTAAACACATTTATGTTTCCTTTGCTCTTTCCGCACAAAAAAAAATACTCGTAAGTCCTTATTGTACAAGTCTCTCCTTATGTTGAATGCTTATCACTTGTTTCTGTATCAAGATATCAGATATTCTCAAATTGACCGTGTATAAGTATCTGTTACAATATAGATATTTATACTATCTTATCAATATTGTTAACAAGAAATTTCCCAAAAAATAATGTCTGGTGTAGTGCACTTAGGTCCAAATTTTTTGACAACATAAGCGTGTGATTTTCTTACAACAACTGATTACTTTGAAAGTTTAACATTGTAAATCCACAATTAGCAGTTATTTCAAGAAAACTAAGTAAGTTGGGTCTTCGTTTTTTTTCACGTTCTTATTTATTCCTCTTTATAACTTAACTAACAATGTAATATCTTATTAGACTTCAATGTAGTAACTATTGAAGTATTAAAATGAGACTTTGTATGTAAATTTTATGTTCCTAACTCATGCAATGTTAGGTAAGTGTATATTACTTAGTATTTCTCACAGCAACGTTTTAACTAGATTTTCCTTATTTGATATGAAATGTTAACAAGCCTACATAGCCTTCTTACTTTTATACATACTTTTATAGCCTTCTTCGAAAGAGCTATCAAGCACTGAATTATTTTTTTCTAATCGCATCTGAAATTTCTGTGATAAATAACTTTATAAAAAAAACTATTCGGTATAAGATAATCCATACTTATATTACCTACAAATGCCTAGCTCATAGTACCTAGTATCCTAGTACCATAGTGTCCGTCTATCGTGCTTTTACGCCAAAACTACTGAACCGATTTCATCGTTTCATCATCATCGTCCTCTCAACTATAGGACGTCCACTGCTGAACATAGGCCTCCCCCTTAGATTTCATCGTTTGCTACTTTTTATCATGTTCATGTAAAATCATGTTCCTAGAAGATATTATAGAAGAAAAGGCGACGAACAAACCTATTAAAATAATAAAAAAAACATATGTACCAAAAACACAAAGTAATATTGAAATGGAAAGCCTACATCAGAGTGACTGATGACTATAAACGATGATGGATGGAAAGAGATTAAACAAAAAAATGTGAGATGATGTAAGTGATAAAGTAGATCCTGACAGCGCAAATTGAGAAAGAACATTTCCTATATTGTTGCTTTTCTCTAATGAGGAGCAAAAAAGCAAGAAAAATTGAGAGATTAGGAGTGTAAAATTGAGACGATTTTTTGTAAAAAAATAAAATGTTTATGCAAGGATGTTTTGATGATTTTAATATTTTACATAGCTTGTTCGGTTTTCAGTACGTAAATGACTTTTAAGTTAGCCTTGTAAAGATAATCATAACTTTTGAAAACGTTGCCTTTAACAAATTGTAATAAAAAATTTGGATTTCTTCATGATTTTTGGAAACATAATTTAGATTTTATCTTTCTTTGTCTCGATAAGCATACGGCATTTGAAAATAATTCAAAAACATACCTATAACAAAGTCACAATAACAGTAATTGGCCTTGTCTAGCCTTGAAACCACATAAGGCAGAAAAAATATTTTTAGAAACACAAAACTGTAGCAACTACCCTTATGATAGCCATTGCATATTAAACCATAACATCATAAGCATAAGATACATAATTGCATGGCAACTATTTCAAGTTATCAATGCAATAAATAGATAGGGATATAATAAAGATAAAATGTTATATTTCTATTATACAATAGTAGCAATATTGTTGTAAATATTACGTAGACGGTGGCTTTACAGTTTATTACGCTATGAGTCAATGAATGATTATAGAATGTAGATATGTTATTAATAAACGGTAGCCATTTTTTTCCAAAATAAATCAACCTCTCAAGTATGAGTCTTGGTTCAATTCCAGGTCAGGCAAGTATCAATGTAACTTTTGTAAGTTTGTATGTACTTTCTAAGTCTAGACTTGGACACCAATGATCGTGTTTTGGAAGGCACGATAAACTGCAGGTCCCGGCTGTCATTTGAACACCTTTGGTTGACGTTACAGGTAGTTAAAACATGACAAAGCAAATAGTTTACTTTATATCCAGGTACAGGAAGTAGTTCCCTCTGGACGCAAGATAAATCGCGGAATCCATCAGATCAGTTTATTGTTGACATAATTCCGAATTCAAAGAATCAAAAGAAAACATTGTCATACAAACGAATGCACAATTTTCTTCAATGGGACATAACAAACACATGTCAAAAACAACATAACATATTGTTTGAACCAACCCCAAAAAGGTCAGTGGCACTATGTCAACCTAACGACATTTAATCAGAAGTCTGAAGTATCAGACAAGTGTCTGTCAGACCCGGCTCACGAGTTGGTCTAACAATATTAAAACTATGCCTTGACGGAGGTTGAAGAGGAACAAGACCGTTCACGTGAGTAGACTTTGTTATTTCGTATGGGAAATCTGGATTACATAAAAAAAAGGATTTTTTTAAAGTATATTTAGGTTTTACTGATGATGTTATTAATCCATACTTATATTATAAAGCTGATGGAAACTTTGTTTAAATGCGCTGATCTCAGGAAACGCTGGTCTGATTGAGAAAATGACCAGTGGAAAGTCTTTCAATGTTAGATAGCCCATTCGATGAGGAAGGCTATAAGCTACTTTTTTCCATTTACCACGGAACACGGATAAAATTAGAAGTACATAGCTGGTGGAAGCTAGTACACAAATGTTCTAAACTAAAAACAATAAGTAAGTCCCTACGCTGGTATTGTTTCCCTTAATATTCCAAGAACATACGGAGAAAATACTTCATAACGATATATTGCAATTATTATAATAATATTTGGGCCAGACCAAACAAAATATTTGGACGTGTAGCGCATAACACAATAAGTAGGCCACAGTTATTTAGCTATAATCCGATTCATTTATTAAACGATTTACGAGTACGTTACTCGCGGTACGTAATATTTAATAATGGTTTTATTTATCGTTCTGTATGGCTAGCCTTAGGGTTCAGATTCCAGTACTCAACCATATGGGTTCAGATTTCAGTCTTACTTGGCAACTGAGCATCAGTGTTTTACATAGAGCGACTGCCTATCTGACCTCCTCAACCCAGTGTTTCTCAGCCCCGTTATCCGCGAAAACTCGACACCTTAGGTAAGATTGGTTGCCAGATTTTCTGGTTTCTGACCTGTAACGACTTCGAAAGATGTTCAAGTGACAGACGAGATCTACCAATTTATCTTGCCTTCCGAAACACGGATGAACTCATCATGACAAGATCCTGCGTAGTGATCCACCCACGGACCCACCAAGCCAAGGTCATGGGATTTATTTGCATATTATGTTTTTTTCTTTACATTTTTAATCTAAGTAGGTACAAAAAGATTTTGTAACTAGAACGTTCTTAGAACGTAGTTGCATGTTAAGGCATTGCAATTTGTTGAAAGGTTCAACAAAATGGTTTACATTTTCTTAACCGTATAATCAATCAACCCCAAAAAACAAAAACCTCCTCAAAATACTCTTATCACCTTTAAAACATCCATTTACAAGGAATTTGCACGAAAACAATATCAAATGACGAACTCTCGATAAAACTGAAGTACGCTATCTAATGTCCTGAGAAATCAGATAAGCACCACTTATATCACTTTATCTTGTAACTGTACCACTATCGTAGATTTTGTACAGAGCTACTATATTACGTTGTAACCTTAAAATAATATGAACTAATAATATATATCTAACGAGTCTTTTTGTTTAATGTTGCTGATTTCAAGATCTAATGGTTCAATTTGCAATTTGTTTACTGCGCAGTAAACTATTTAGAAGATTAAAAAAAATATAGGAAAAAAAACTTGAAAAGTGTAAATTTCTTCCCTATTGCTATCGACTGGGAGCGTGTCCAAAAGGCTTAGCCGTTGTCGAAGTAGCGCAAAGGCCAGCTCTTGGGTAGTTTTATTTTTAGACAGCCCATTTATAGAGGAAAGCTAGAAACTACTTTTTATCCGGATGCTCCAAAACAGTTCCTAGGAAAAGTGGGTGAAACCGCTGTCAAAAGCTAACAATATGCCTTCTCAGAAACCAAATCATAGCATCAGAATCTCAAAACATTCATGAGATAATAACACGAAAATACATAAATTCTATCTCAAACATAAATCACGCTCATTATAATTAGCCTATAAACTTACATTGATAAACACCATGATTCCTCATAAACTACTAAAATTATTATTATTGTAGAAACATCTGTGAATGCTTTTTATTATTCCTAAAATAATGTGCACTATATTTTCTCGAAGGTAATGACGAATGCATGTTTCAAAGAAATACAAATTACTCTTAATCATCATCTACCTACCTTTTCCAAGTCTATCTGGATGCTTTCCATTGTTTTACATGGAGCGACTTCCAGACCTTCTCAACCCTGTTTCTAACAACCTGCCTTTGTAAGATTGGTTGTCAGGCTTTCTGGCTTCTGACTACCTGTGGCGACTGAAAAACTTGGTTTCTAAGTAAAACAACGATTAGATGTACATAAAAGAGAAGGAAAAAGTATCTTCTTCTTGCTGCCCTGCTCCCTACTTAAATTGTAATAATATGTTTTCTCCTACCATTCCTCTCCATCACTTATATTTATACTAACATTTATTGGTTATCTCTAAACCAATTCACCTATCCTAATCTGCACCTATATGCGATCTTTCTATTTCTCTAAATCTCTCCAGATACTTACATATAACTCTTGTATTATTATCGTCAACATCTGCCTAGCCTTTTCCCAAAAATGTTGGTCAGTTTCTACTAACTTGAGACGCAGCAGCTTACCAGTATTTTAAGCTCTAGTGACCGCCAAATAAAAATTCTTATAACTCTTCGCAAATCACTCATTTCCCCTTTTATTACGAAATCCGTAATTTCACGTGCAATATTTCCATTCCTAGTACTATTTCTAGGTCATTCATTTTATCTAGCAAGTGAAGATATACGCAGAGGCATATCAATCAGACAATAGCTTAGAGAACTGATTGAAAAACTGTATTGTCTGTGATTGAAATCAACTCACACTTAGCATAAGAGAGCGCTTAGTATCTAATTCCTACAAACCTAGCTGGCAACAACATTTTACATAAGCACTTTTTTGTCAAACCAAAGAAACTATATGCTACAAGATCGACAACTTCGGAATAGCATTTGCTAAAATCAATTTTATTGCGTTTCCAGGAAGATGACGTTCAAGTACATCCTATATTCTTCTTCCTAAAAAGTTATGTATTTTACATTTACGAAGTTTTCACTCTAAGGTGTCGTAATGCATTTAAAATTGCTTGTCCGTAAGTAATTTTCATTATTAAGTTTTTCATCCATGATTCTTAGCCAACATATAATTCACAACGGGTATATTATTTCATCAATTTAATTCAGAAATCTGGATTTCATTCAAGACAGATTCGTTTTAATTTTAATAAAAATATTAATCAAAGACGTACACACGAAATAATATTTAATATTCAATTTTATCATTCACTTCGCGTCCTGTCAGTCAATCAGCGTCAAAATGTCTATTTGTATGCAAAACAGCGACGTGAGCGAATCCGGGAGTCAATATTGTATGTGGGTGGTAACTTGCTACTCCCTAAAGGGCACAATTTATTGCGGAATTTTTTGTAGGCCTATTGTTTTTGTAATTAATGAGCACTGATTAATATTCAAATGAAGGCAGTAGAATACTAGATAAAGGGCAAGAAAAACTTCTATCAATATAGATTGCACTCAGGATATAGTAGTTAACTTTAAATAATTACCAATTTTACGATAACCAAAAAAATATAAAAATATTGGAAACTTAAAGTCGTGGTAATGATACCTACTAAAATTATTTTTAAAATTATCAATGTCTAGAGCTTTACAAAAAAATCAATATATAACAAAAAAAACTATTTCTCTAACTACTTTGGAATATTAAAATCGTAGCAAAGAGTTTAAAAGAAGGTGTTTTAATGATATTTGTTTTAATAATTGTTAACCTTGATTTTGGACGAATTACTTGTATCAATTAATATAATCAACATACATACTTATAGTGTCTGAATATAATAATAAATAAAAAACATTTAACACTTCTTTATCTATCTAAAATAATTATAAAAAATCAGTACTTACAATGTCATCATAAAAAGGCATCAGGATAGTTAGTATGCGCTTGATATGATAATAACATAATGTCCAATTCACTTCTAGTCCACCGCACACGGGCTGCTCAGGCAATGGACCATTATTCTCACCTATTTTGACCAATTAACATCTCAACACAAACATCGAAATAAACACTGCACTCAACTTTATAACACTCGAAAAACTAAAAACAAAAAATCACTCAAATTACTCTAAATTCAAAAATTATAAAACAACAAAAAGAAATTCTGCTCGGATTTGTTCGATCACGGATTTTTATAACTTATTTTTATTTTTATTATTTTGTGATTTAAGGGTGTTTGTTGAAATTATATGTAACTGAAAGTTTCGTAAAGTGGCCGCTCTGAATCGACGTGGGCTCGCTACGACTGCTGAAACCGAACTAAAGCGAGACCTGAAAATTATCTACCGACGACCAACGCTTAGAAATTCGACTGCTCTTCTTTCTTGTTTTTATTTTTTGATTGATAAAATAAATGACTCATTTTTATGTTTATTTGTTGTGATTGATACTGTGAATAAGTTGATTGATTTTTTGAAGTGATTGTTTTGTTATGTCGCGAACTGGTTGTTTTGTTTTGAAATATTATTGTAATTAATCTCGTGTGTCGTTTAGGGAATAACCGTTTTTATTTGACAATTTGCTATTGTTTAGTTCGTAAACTGAGCTTTGTTTAATAAATTGGTGATGAATTTTTGCTTGTGATTTCTTTTTAATAATTTTGCTTGACTCTTGTTATGATAAAGATGAATAGTGATACATTTAGATATCATATTGATTTAATGTTTTTGCTTTGATTTTATTATTTTATGTCATAATATAGTTCTGTTTTCAGATTTTTTGACCTATTTCTTGGTCACAAATTCCCACACTTTTCCTATTATGAAAATAACTGAGATAAAGCTCCTCTAATTAATTCTCATCTTTCCTCTATTTTCCATTGCTTACACAAGTGTTCTGAGTACAAAACGTTCAATATCAATTATGACCTTCGCCCACAATACCACTTAATACTTACCTACATTATCCATTGCGGCATAGCTACGTAGTTGGTAGTTGTTCTTGTGTACAAATGGAGCAATGAATAGGTACTCAGCTATTGTATGCTGGGCTATTATGCTGCATCGTCATTTCTGTAAGTAGTTCTATGACGGTGTTTGTTATAGTTCCGTGTTTCTGAAGGCAGGTTAAATTGTGGTCATTGAATATCTTTGGTAGTCGTTCCTCTGTGTTTGTAAAGCCTAATTGATAGGCCCGACTTCTTCTTTCGTGTCGATGACATGTCTTATAGTGAGACTATACATTGTCAGCCGAATATGCTGCCACAGCGAGAGCACGGCCGGATGCGCTCATCTTTCGTCTAGTAGTCTTACGGGTAGTATGTAGACATACAGTTTGGAGACCAGTTTAACCGAGGGTATCGAGTTGACCGGATGATTATTTTCAGAGTCGGCTTTGCCCTTCCAACAGTTAATGCTGTCAAACCAGACAGATTGAGATATGAGCCTGGATTACAAGCTAAACCTCTTAAGAGCCGTAAAGTGTGATGATATTTTGTTTTATTTATCGTAATGGTCAATATGACTGGACTGGGCAAAACGTCTGTTTTGTGTGAGCAACAAACAAAAAGACAGGTGTTAATAATGATTATACGTTTCATATTTAAAATTATATCTTCTTTATTAGGTAGGAAAGAATAAAAAAAAGTAAAGTAATTCTGAAAAGACTTAAAAAATTGTTAATTTCTCACATAATATTTGGACAAAGTTTGACTAAAAAAGCCTTTGTCTAATTTAAAACCCAAGGTCTGGTATTTTTTGCTATTCAAGTCTAGACTATACTAATGACGCTTACAACCAGATGTAGTCAAACAAAAACCATGTTTTATTATTTTTATGTAGCATCCATGCACATAAGGCGACTAAATAGTTCTTACCAACTTAAAGGATTATTTTAAGGATAGGAAGTGGTGACAGGTGAAGCGTTTCAGAGACTGTCTTTTGTTTTGACGTTCCAAAAGTGCTGGTTTATCAACCAAATAACAAAGATTTTGAATTGATAAAGTCTCTGATAGTCTATTAGGAACATATGTATCTGACAGACCGACTATAACTTTTGGTTTCACTGGTCTCGAATAAGCACCATCTGGCAGAAATCATTAGCAGTATTTTGGCAGATAGCATTAAATATTAGATAACTAACTGACACTTTATAGGTAACTAGTGAAAACAGGCCTGAAAACAGTGTTATCGAGTTTTTTGGAAACATCTGACGAACGACGACAAACGTATCTAAGATACGTTTTTTGAGACAATAATTATTTTTATAAGCTTTTGTTTACCTTTATCGATATTTATGTCTTTAATGAAATCTTGGAACTCAATTTTGAAGCACATCCCACAGCCCGATTAGGCAGTTCTATTAATGCGATTGTTTGTTGACAATATGTGGCTGATCAATCGCCTACTATGCGCTTAAACTTATATTAACACACCAGCTGCTCGTTATCAAAGCACTCGCGAAGTAAATTAATCATACAACAACAATGCACTCGATAGTTATTTACTTACATAATATATTCTGATAATAGTGTTAAACTATACAGTGGTGGATCTATCGTACAGTGGCCACTGTCGGCACGTACATTACCCTAATTTACTTGTGATGTTACACTAATTTCTTCTTTTATGTATTCTCCCTATGAACTACGTAATTTACTTCTGTAAGAACTGCACTACTTACTTTCTTATGTACTTCTTTATCACTTCCATTATATAAATCCTAATCGGCATACTTTATTTCCTTTCTTATATACCTACTTGCCTTATTTACTCCCTTATGTTAAAACTTTGTGTACTTCCTTTATATACCTACTTTCCTCATGTACTACCCTATGAAGGAACTTCGTTACATACTTTCTTATATACCGACCACCTTGCCAGGTAGAGTCTCGTCCGTTGTTAAGCAGGGTGCATCACGGGCAGGTGAGGTTGGCAATTAAGGCTGGATATTATTATTATATCTCCTTACCTACCTACCCAATATCAGTCCTAATAACTATGAGAGAGATAATAGGAACCCTAGTCATAGCATAATCAAAATACCTATATTTTCAGGCAACATCGACCCATTATTATCACATTTTATTAGAGGCCAAAACAAAAATATGGGACCTTATCATAATTGAACGGAATTCCGCACGAATAACAATGCTTTGACCTTTCAAGCCCAAAAGTCTTCAGGCTAAATGTCTAGAACATTCTGTAGGACAATGAAAGGAAATTAAGAATTCATAAGGATAGCATTTTTATTGTTGTAGACCCGAAAAAATAGAAAAACAATTGAAGAAATTTTTTGAAGTTCTTCTCCTTAGAGCGTTTTCATACTAGCGGATTTACCGCTTGGTTTTTCAGTAGTTTTGGCGTCAAAGCCGGACTGATAGACATAGTTTCTTTCGCATTTATAATATAACTAGCTGATCCCCGCGGTTTCATCTACGTTCCTAGTGACCAACATCCAATACCCGGATATATTGTAGCCTATGTTATTCGGAAATAATCTAACTTCCCAACAGTCAAAGAGTTTTTGAAATCGGTCCAGTAGGTTCGGAGCCGGGTTCGGTCCTAATTAAGTTATAGTATAGATGATAGATAATTAATATCAGTACCGATAACTGGATATAAAATCAGCATTCTCTCAATAAGTTTAAACACACTCTTACACAAAAGAATTGCTTCTTATATATCAATAAACCCCCATTAATTTTATGAAAGACACTAAAATATCTAGACTAAGTACCTCGTAACCTAAGGTCGATGACCTTAGACATGTTTTTTCTCCAGTTCAATGGTTTGTATAAAAATACGGAAGTTTAAGGACGCCATGAATGACAGGCATTGTTTGTCCTGAATAGTAAGCAGAGTCGCTAACCTTATTAACCCCAAAATCAGGATCAAAATGATATAGGAGGATCTAACTAGTTTTACATGGAACAAAAAACAAGACTATCTAATATTAATACTAGCTGTTTTCTTGTCTTTCACTCGTGTTCCGGGGTAACTTCTTCAAGTTCCGGGATAAAGTATAGCCTACGTTACTCGGGAATAGTGTAGCTTTTCATCAGTCAAATATTTTTTTCCAGTTCATTAATTTCAGAGCCTTTGAGTGTACAAAAAAACAAAAAAACATGACCAAAAAAATGTTTCCTCTTCATTCTATCAGTATAGATTATAAAGCTGAAGAGTTTGTTTCTTCGTTTGAATGTCCTAATCTTAGGAACTGCTGGTCCGAAAAAAAACCATTAATGACTCGGTATCTGCCCACTATTTAGGACTACCACCCTAACACATACAGACACAAAATGTCTGTACACACACAAGTAAAGCTTATCCGCATTTCTGACATAAAACATTTTTAACCAAACACAGTAAACTCGAAACTCAGTTAGACAATGCAGTGTCAAATAAAATATAACAAACTACCGCAGCTGTTTTCATAATAAAACATTATGAACTTGCTACCGACATTATAAAAGAAAAATAAAAACCGGCCAAGTGCGAGTTGGACTCGCGCACGAAGGGTTCCGTTCTATTATCTATAAAACTTTCATAATTACAATATATTCCATATTCTGTGAATATTTCAAGCATCTATCCCTTTGTGATTTATGTATAAGAGCCCCCCAAAATATTTATTTTGTTCTAGTTTTCAGTATTTGTTGTTATAGCGGCAATAGAAATACAATATCATCTGTGAAAATTTCAACTCTCAAACTATAACGGTTCATGAGATACAACCTGGTAATAGACGGACGGACGGACAGAGGAGCGAAAACAATAGGGTCCCGTTTTACCCTTTGTTTGCGGAACCCTAAAAATGAAAATGGTGGTTAAGTGCATCAGCTGTTTCGTTTAATTGAGGAAAAACGTCGAGTGTTATATTGTTATGTTGGCGACACTGCTTTTAAAATTTAGTATAAAGCTATGCTTTGTTTCTGGTCATTAGATATTAACTAACTTTTGAACATGAGTTTGTCTGCATTTATTTTAAATTTTAGGTCCATTTAAGGGCAAAAAAAAATGTCTTACATGAAATCCGGTATTTTACTGTTTTGCTGGCTACTTTTTAATCCTGAAAAACAGAAGTACAAATTTATTTTTTTTATCTTCTACCAAGGTTTTTCCCAACTATTGGGATTAGCTTCCAGTCAAATCGAACATAAATGCCAATGTTTTACAAGGGGCGTCTGCCAATCTCCTTAACCCAGTTAACCCGAGCAACCCAATACCCCTTGGTAAGACTGGTTGTCTGTCAGACTTTCTGGCTTCTGACTCCCAGTTACCCAGATAATCAGATAGGTACCTTTTGTTAAGACTGACTCCTTCTCAGAGTTTCTCATTACGAGTATCGACTTTCAAAGGTGTTGGAAAGACGACCGCTATTTATGAGGACCTTCCGAAAAACGAAGGAACTCTAGCATTGTATGAAACATAGACAAGGTTATAGTTAATTTTAAATGCCCTTCACAGTATGCACGTGGTCGTGTTGGATCAACTTAATTGTTAAGCTCTGTTTTGACTACAGGAATTCTGTATAATAACCTAAAAGCTTAGAGTACATGACCAACTGGACACGCCATAGCAGTTCCCTTCATCTGCCAAAAGTGTCATTCTTTTATTACCTACTTGCGTGAAGTCTTGGCCTTGTTATTGGGCGCTTCTTCTTCTGATCCATAACACTAGGAAGTGATGTAAGGGGGTGCTGTCCTCTTATAACTTTGGACGCGAAAAAGTGCTTAAAACTAGCTCAGTTTCAATAAACGTTTTTGACATAGATATTTTGTCAATGTTGTCCTGTACGTGTGATGGAAAATTCATGACTGAGCTATCACTATAACTTCAACCGGAGCTTGCGAGCGTTAATGAGGCGTTTCCAGTTCGTTTAATACTCTAAGCTTCAAAGTAATTCTCGTCCTATTGTCGGGTATTCATGATGACAAAATTGCGCGAAGCCAGCTTTGCGGGTTCATTTCCACAGATGAAATAATTGGGTTGTATCTAAATAGTTGGCTGCTTTGTCTATGTGGTATGTTTGTTTGTTAATTTGTTTGTAATTAATGTTATCCGTACTGCAATGTAGTTTGTTAGCTTGTTTTATTTTTCATCGTAATGCTATAAAACAAGTTAGGTAGTTATTTTACGGTGATATGGTGTTATATTAAAAAAGTACGTTATTCTTTTCAAATGAAGTTTGATACAAATAAGTGTAAGGAGGTAAATTTTTGGTATAAGTATGTCTTATAAAAGAACCTTAAGGTTTAAAAAAAAAAACAAATATCCAGATTGAGAACATCCTCCTATTTGGGAAGTCGGTAAAAAAAATGCTGGTTATTATCATAAGCCTTTTGTTTAATCGAGTTATGCCCGATTCGTCATTTTAGTGATTTGGCATCCATAAAAAACGTGTCCCAGTTGGTCATTCAATAAAATATTTTATTTTGCTTAGTCCCAATTGGTCATCCGTACTTTATTTTGTAAAAAGTACTGTCAACAAGATAAGCTTTACAATATTGTAATATGTTTTTTATTTTTTTATTTTGGTTATGTTTTTTCCGAATATGGCAAGACGCTATTAATAAAATCGCGATTTCAACGGCGTCACACACCGCACGGCCAAAACCAAAATACCAGGATCGCATAAATCAGATGAGTAATATACCAATCAACGAGTGTCCATGGAACTGCCCACCGTGTACTAGGACCGCATAACTTACAGGAGTATAGCAGTCAAGAGTGTCAGGATTTTAAGTTTTTTTCCTAATTGTAGATAAACATACCAATTTACACCATCATTCATAATTTTTATGTATACAATCTCTTTGCTAGTTATGGGCCCCTGGTACTTTTGTTACCGGCACAAAAAGTATCGAGTCACATTTTCGGGTTTATAAAATGCCCAAGTTGGCTTCACCTGTGTTTTAATGTAAATTGTATTATATTTATATGAGAGCTATACCTTTACCTACATCGAAGTTTTTCATTTAAAATTTCTTCTAACCCTTTTATTTCTGACGGTACTCTGATACGTGAAATTTTATGCGGGTGACGAATCGGAACTCAAAATTTAAATATTAAATTATTTATTTTGCTCGAATGACCAATTGGGACTTGGTGTATGGAAAAAATAGTTGGTGACCAATCGGTACTAATGACAAATTGGGAATAACTCGTTTAATCTCCAGTAAAGTATTTAGAAATTGACCTCGGTAATCGTGGTCAAACTCATGTTCCTTTGTAAACTAAACTCTATGGAAGCTAAGCTAATTATATTACCTTTGTATATTTAGAATGATATCCTTTAAACAAAGCATGACGGAAATCCTTTAGTCAAAGCATTACAGAACCATTCAAAAGTACTTATTGCGTTACTCGTATAACATTGTTCTTAATACCTCTCAATGAAAAACACGTGCATATTATTATGATTTCAAAGTCATATAAAATAGCTGGGTTCCGAATTTCTGCACTTGTATTAGAAATTCTGGAGTTAACAACTCAAGCCACTCATTATATCACTAAACTAAGACGAAACGTCCGATTACAATAAACAGCTGTTTATCATAAATTAATACCAAGATTTGACAGAAGGTTTCACTAAAATTCGAGCTACTAAACAGTAAAAAAAAGTTGTCGTTTAACAAAATGATTACGTAATTGACAAGGCGTGAAATTGGCTCTAGAGCTTTAATTTTCGCGTGATATTATGATAAAAAAGCTTATTCAAAATTATGCTGATAAATCAGAATTTTTAACATCAACAAAAGACAGCTTTAGAAACGCCAACTCTGTATTATTTTTGCCTGCAGTACACAAAAATAGTGCATTCCTACGTGCAAGTCCAGGCGCGTGCCCACGATACTTAATTGGAAAGACTGAGTTCACCGACAACGTAAACTCAGTTTTCTTAAAACGACTGTTATCAATTTTCAAAGTAAACAGCTGTTGTTTTAAGACAATATTTTTTTCGAGATAACCTCGACTGTAAACTTAGTTTTCAGTCTCGTTGTAATGTGCGTGCTACTATTTACCTTCATTGATCTCTTTCCGGTAGTGTCGGATTGCCGCCCCATCGGGTTAAGAGAGTGAAGGAATAGGGAGTGCGCAAATGCTCTTACACGAGCATTATGCTCGTGTAATATGTGTAATATGTCCTGCGCAGCTGGCTGATCTCCTTAAATGAGAACAGCCGCCGTGGAGCCATTATTACTGATGTTTTACCCCATACAAACTGTCAGCCCACTAAAAATTTTCAGTTAGCCTTGCTAGGTTTAGTTCAGCAGTATAAAATACACTAAATCCTTTCATCGTTATTTAAAAAAAATGCTCCACTGTGCCCCAAAATCTGGCAACACAAATATTTTTCAATCCACAAAAAACGCTAAATTTAATATAAAGCGGAATTTTGAAATGAAATATTTTCAAGCTCTTCTGAAAAATGAATGTTTCAGGCTTAACATGAATGGAGGCCGTGGTTTGTAATCACAGGCACGGCTTGAGTAAATAAGGTTTTTAGTCCATGAGCTCTTTAGTAGTTTCGGTTAGTTTTATGTAAAAAGTTTGTAATGAAACTTGTGGAAAAACGGTGTGTTGAAAATGTATGTTAAGTTTTGTGATAGTGTTTTGTTTATTTAGTTGATAGATGATGAGAAAGTAAAGTGTATCCTAGAATTGGTAAAACAGTAATTGCTTAACCCTTAAAAATCAATCTTGCTATGGTCGGAAACCTAACTTCAGCTCATAATAAACCTTACATAAAATTGCTGAACCCATTGAAATAAAATTTGGATATAGGTGGCCCAGAGCTTGAAAAAGGACAGAAGTATACTTTTTGTCTAAGCGTGGGAAGTGGTACTTTCCAAAAGTGGGTCGAATAAAAAGCAATAGCCCGTAGATATTTTTTTACAATATTTTTAATTAACTTTTCATCCGTGCAAAACACAAGCTTTTCTTAGAAACCGGTATTTTTCATCCTCCCGTATCACGTTTACGAAGATTGATTTCAAAAACAGCGGAATTAAATTAAGAATTATTTCAGGAATTTCATAAAACTGTGCAATTAAATCCTTCTTGGAAGAGCTGTCAAAACAAAATGTTTGGATAGCACATCTAGGGGGGTGATTTACGATGTCAGATACCGCTGAAACCGGGTACACGGTTATAATCGGATATTGTGCAGAAGTCTCATATTATTTTATAACAAAAAAAAATGAAGCTAAGCAACTATGTATTTGTTGCTGCAAATATCTTGATAATAAAACAAAATACATAAACAACAATTGCCATAAAATGTTTTCCTACTTATTTGTTGCATGTCTGCCGAAAGTACATGACTGTTAGTTATCTTTGAAACGTTTTGCCTGAATTTTCAGAAACCTCCATTTTCAGAACTAATTAGGTAGAAAGAGCTAAGTATATACTATTTATTCATATGATTTATTTGAGAAAAAAACTAAAGGCAAAACTATAATAACGAGACTATCATGTAATGATGGGGTAAAATGAAGAGCATTAAGCTTTTCAAAGTTTTGGCTCTATGAGGCTTTTTATCAGGTTTTTTATAAACTTGATTTTCTGTGCTACCCCTGTAATATCATTAAGTCTTATTAAATTCAGCAGTACTGTTAAACATTCAATGTCTAAAGCACTAAGTAATAACAGAAGTTGAGATGTTCATGATATATTGTTTTATTGATTTCATACACTGCCTTGTTGGTCTAGGCCTGAAAAGCCGTCCAGTATTTATGCGTAAATGAGTAAAAAAAGTTTTCATCTTGATATTATTAGTGTGATAAATTAGTGTGTCCTTGTTAAAAATTGAAATAAAAAGGCTGAAGTTATTTTAATGCATATTGGTAATGTAGGTAAATATATAAATATATAGGTAAGGATCTTGCTGTCAGTCTTTTTTTATACAGGTATTGTAAGCAAATCAGGAAACTAATGGAGATTTTATTTAATATTATACAAAGTTATATAGCTTCCTTGTTTCCTGTTGGGATGCTTTTATTCGGGTCCGCCTGAAAATTAGTTCAAAACATAAATAAAATAAACATTTAACTAACTAATATTAACTAAAAAGTTTGTTCGTTTGGTAGTTTCTGGGTTGTTATTGTCCAGGTACGTGAAGAAGGTAGTTCCCTTGAGACGCGTTTGAAAAAATAGTTTCAAATTTATTAGATAAGCAAAAATAAACAAACTCATTAGTAAAAGGTCTTCTAAAAATATTACAAATAATATTTTATTTCATGAAATTTAATCAACCATACTAGTGTTTCTAAATGTACTAGACACATTGTCTTTGTGAAACACCTACACCCATTTTCACGCACACAAATGTTTGACTTATACAAGACTCGAACCCGCGACCTGCACTGTTGTGGGTAGATAATCTAACACTTAACCAATTTTTAACATTTGATATAACTTCTATCAACACTTATAGACCACTACCATTACTATAACACTTTAGTATAACTATTTCCATAAATAACCTGCGACCCTGCTCATCCCATAAGTGTAATGGAGCGTGAAGATATCTCGAATCACAATGCATTTGAAGGTGTCTGATTATGGTGGTCTGATGGTGCCCATTGTGTTATAATGGGATCCCATCGCATAGAAATATACCTATTGGCATGGCCTTGAGGGTTGTTAGGATGTTAAGTGGCATTTCTTTAGATTTTCACAATACTGTACCTAGACGAAAGACTTGTATGATTGTGAAAATAAACTATTTCATCAATATAGTTATTCTTCGCGGTTTCACAGATGATCCAAGAGAACTACTACAACAACCGGTCAAAAAGTAGTAGTATGTTCTTTCTTAAGCTCTGGACTATCCGAGTACCAATTTTATTACTTTACCATTACTTTAACATTAATAAGTATAGCTGGGTAACAAACACTACTTATAATATTTTATATAGGTGTGGGTGTTCTCAGAATGTGGGTGAATTAACTTTCCATTTTCCTATTAAAAATATTTAACCTAAAAATACATTTGTTTTCCATATTCAAAATACTTAACGCGACCTCAAAAAAACACAAAAGTAACCGCTCACAATAAACTCTGGCTCTACCCGCAGAGCTTGAAGCGTCGGCCATTTAAATATTTTCCACTTAAATAGCACACTGGAGACTAAACAGTCGGCCGACAGTTGACCCGACGGTTGGTCAAAACTTTTTATTACAGAAAATCTGGATTCCGATCAAAGTTTTCAGTCGGTCTGATACCGGCTTCATGCCTGATCTTTATAATGTGCGTACAACCATTCATCGTCATACAGATTTATCATCATCTCCCGAGACTTTTTCCCTACTATGTTGGGGTCGGCTTCCAGTCAAACTGGATGCAGCTGTGCAGCTGTGTACCAGTGTTTTACAAGGAGCGATTGCCTATCTGACCTCCTCAACCCGGGCAACCCAGTACCTCTTAGTTAGACTGGTGTCAGACTTAGTGGCTTCTGACTATTTCATACTGATTTATGAGCCTAAACAAACTATCGGCCGACTAAAAGTTTGCCGTGTGCTCTAAATATTTCAACAACGGCAAGCTTATGGTGCAATTAAAATGTTTCACCCACTGGTAAATAACGCTTGGATTATTTAAATAAACTAGTAACTTTATTTATGCTAATATTTTTATATGAAGGCTTTTAGCTTCTGGCTAGCTTAAGTAATCATTTCACACAGTCGAATAAAAATACTCTTTATTTTAGCAGGATTTTTACTATAAAAGGTTAACATTAATACATACATTTGTGCCTATTTATTTATCAATTGCAGTATTTCCTTGTAGTCTTTTGCTCATACCGGGATAAAATGTAATGTAGATACTTGGGAATAGTGTAGCTTCCCAAAAGTGAAAGAATTTTTCAAATCGGTTCAGTAGTTTCCTTTGGGGTATAAACAAAACAACAAAATCTTTTGTATATGTGTAGGTATATGGCACTATAGACAACGAAATGTTGGTCTTTCTTGAGAATACTAATGGTATTGAATCTCATATTACACGTTTATAATTCAAGTTTATTTTCTCAGTGCAACGAAACAGCTTTCAGCACAAAAACTTATAAACTACATATATCGGATTTCTGTGTACATTTTCTACAGTTTAAAACTTGAGGTCGGGATTTCACTAGAATATTTTACCGAAAAGTCTCGATAAACCTAAACTTATGCGATTTTATTTTCAGCGAAATATTAGAGTTAGACTGTTGAAGTCGAACGATTGCAGTTTTATCCTTTGTCTAGCTAAATGCTTACAAGATAAGGTCTGACAGTGAATAACTTGGCAATAAGTCTTTCAGTCACTTTTCACTGATAATGGCTATCTACTCTTGATCATAATATTTCAGCACAGGGAGATTTAACCTTTCGAATGATTAAATTAGTGTGTGGGTTCCATTCCAAGTTTGGCAAGTACCAATGCAATCTTTATTAAGTTTATATAATTATGTTTTTCTAAGTATACCTTGGACACCAATGGCTGACAACAAGGTGAAGGAAAACATCTCTAAGAAACCTGGACTATGAAGTCTGAAATCACCAATTGAGCAAGCGTGCGCGAACGCTCAATCCTTCTCCGTGTGAGAGGAGGCCGCAGCCCAGCAGTGGGACGATAAAAAAGGCTAATGATGATGATAAACTGTCTACATACCAAAAGTCGACAACCTCTTAAGCTAAATGAGGATATTTAATTACGAGTAGCTTATTTATTTTCAACGTACTTAGGTAATTATTTTTGCTATGCAACAGTTTCTTATATATTTCGCGTGGGTTCTTATAAGATCGTTCTCAAGTCCAATCGAATTACGCTTGCTTCAGATAGTAAGCTTATTTTCTGTGAAATACTTGTCCGTAAATAGAGTTCTATTAATGAAAGAAATTGTATTAGTATTGCAGTTAATTTTCTGATGTTTATTTATTACTTTTATTGGCATCAACTTTAAGCTTAACTAATATTATAAACGTGAAAGTAACTCTTTCTGTCTGTCGTGATTTCACGTTAATACTACTGAACAGTCACAGTCTGAAACCTGAAAAAGGACAAAGGCTATTTATTAACCGTGTGCGGGAAGTCGCTGAAAACAGCTAGCAGTATCTACATAGATATTTCATTTGTTTGCCTTTTAGAAACTGAACATTCAAACACTTCAATTGCTTTGGTTTAGGTATATTTTCTTCTTCCAAACTCTTCTTGGGTAATAGGTCATCTCGGAGGTAATAAAATGAGTAAATTCTTCATGACCAAAATTCTCCTTGACCTTACAAATCTTCTTCAACACGTTCTGAAGGTCAATCAGTCGTTACACTCACGTATGTTTTTCTTCAATTCACAAGTTTTATTGCAATTAAAAGCAACCGGAGTATTTTTAGATGTAATTCTAAGTAAACAGTTTTTACTACGGTACGGTATTGCAGTGTCTGTTTTCCAAGTTGGACGATGAACTCAAGGATTCCGCGGAATAGGAGTGACGAAGAATATTTAGAATTTGTAATGTGGAGAAAATAAATAGGTAGTACCTTCTATTTAAACAAGCGTGCTGGGACAAAACTTTGTAGTGTGAAAATTTTGAAGAGTGTAGAAGAATTGCAAAAACGGTCTTCTATAGGTAATGAGGTATACCTAAAACGTTTTCCTAACTCTGACATATGACGATAAACGTGAGACAATCGTGCACAAACATACATACACGTCACTGGTGGATTTCTTTTTTTAAAGTCGGTTAAAAAGATTGATGAATCTCACGATCACCTTCAAATTCAACTGTCGGATAACTATCCATTGATAGATGACCAAGTCTACAGTTTACAGTAACTCAGTAACACAATATATCCCTGCTGAACTTACTAAAAAATACAAAACTTAAATTCAAGGTCAGAAATAAAGAATCTTCTTCAAGAAACGACCTTGGAATGAATGAAAACTTTAGATCAATGTGCTCCCTCAACCGTCTTGTTCAAATTGTGAAGAACACCAAACAGACCCGAGTTTCAACATCAGCTTGGCTTTTGATGTTTATGAGTTTAGTAGTAATGGATGCGATAGTAAAGTTATTTCTTGTATGAAGTATTTTGAACGTGGAGTAGCGAGATTGCTTAGGTTTGGTAGAAAAAATATGTATTATTATTTTGTCATAATCTTAACTTTAACTTAGTAGTATAATGCATGCTGATGATACCTTTAAGACATTGTTACACAAGTATTGTTATGATGTTTGTATTTAATAATTGTGTCGTGTAAACGATTCTTGGCGAGCCAAATAAATAAAATAAATCGGTGAAGTATAGCTATGTAGTCATGAAAAATAAGTTTCACCTTAAATCTTGTATTAGTAGTTTAGATAACTGATAAAATATTGCTTTATTTTACCTGTCGTAAGAATAAGCAAACTAAAACGCAAAGTTTTAGAATTCTAAGAAAAGTTGATCTACACGTTAAATGCTGTTACGTTTTTTCATGCTAATATAAACCAAATGCAAAATATTAGATTCCCATAGCAACTACCTAGGCATATTTTCTACTCAAAAAATCTTTTGAAATATAAGCCACATCCCCGCTTTCATAGCTCCTTGTCGAATATTTACGATAATCCTCGCAGCTGTAACAACAAGCGGATTGCTACTCATTAGCTGATTTGTTAACTTGTTTGATGTACAGACATTTTTAACAGAAACCCATTAATTAAAAATATCATGTAAATTAACGTAAATTAGTTATTTCATAATAATGGTTTGGTAATTTTTGGCGCGTATTTAAAAAATTTCGTGGTAAATATGTACCTATTGAAATGTGTTCTGATTCGACCAACATTTTTATAAGAATCTACTCAAATTATATTATTAGGATACATATTTTGAATTCGCTTTTATTAAGTCGTACGTTATTTTAATTATTTGATTAAGTACGTAACTATGTATTGGAATATAAGGTTACGTAATTAACCATCTTCCAAGTGTCCTAGCGTCTTGAAAATTGGTAGCTGGTTGTAGTTCTCAGGACAATACAATAATATGGATTGTCAAACTGATATGACGATGGAGCCGGAAGATATGGACTTCATGATGAAACATCGTATTTGACATGCCTGTGTTTGGACTACGATATTTATAAAAGCGTGTTTTTCTGGTGATATTAATTTATTGATGTATTAGAAGAAATCCAATGAAGTGATAGAAACTGTAACCAGCAAAAATAAGATATGACAGCTATTTCCACGAGGCCCTCACACATATACAATACATACACACATCCCATAGACATATACACTCACAAACACACTTACGTAGAACATTTCATCTTTCCCATTAAACTCGTAACAAACTCCATTCCCACACCATTGGAAGTTCAATTGCTTTTAAAATAACAAATTCACAAACCTACGTATTTTTCCTCAGATTCCATCAGTTTCCGAGAAAGATACCCAACAAATAAACATAGGCTTCCGTTTTTTTGAAAATACACGATTTTCTTGAGTTGAAAGACAGGTGAATAAGTTAATAGTTTGTTTGTGTTAAAGATATTAAAAAGAAGGTGTAGTTTGTAGTGTTACTGGCTTTTGAAGTTTCGTTTATTTCTTGTTTTTCGTAGTAGGTAAGTAGGTCTTTCTTTTGTATTTATTTATTTATACTTTATGTACAAAATTGGTACATTTTCGGACTTAATGCCTCAAGGCATTCTCTAGCATTCAACCATCATTTTGTATAATAATGCTTTTAACATTTTATATTGAACAGATTCATCAAACCATACAGAGAGAATTGTGTTGCTGGGGACTTTGTTTCACCATTTCTTCCTCGCAGCAAAAACACATAGGCAGTGGTGAAGGGCGGGCGTTTTGGGGCTGTCTTTTGTAAATACTTCACTTTTGTCTTATCTGTATTTTTGATTCACGCAGGATGGCGCGTGAGATAGCCCATTTATCGAGGAGGGCAACTGTTTATCCAGGTGCACGGAGTAAGAACCTCTGAAATTATGTGAAACTGCTGGCAAAAACGTCTTTGATTTTTCAACTTTTTCAAGGTTTAGTATGCTAAGCCTCGAAACTCGAAACCTTTAAATTTTTCGACATTAAAATATTAGTATTACGTGCTTACTGCTTACCTAATCCGACATCTGAGAGCATAATAACTTCGAACGTGTTCTTATTATATTTTTGACCTTGAGGTACTAAGCTTATTTTGAGAGCGCGACTACAATCAGTTTTTTTTACGATATCTCATCATTACATAATACCTGTATAATATATTACTACTGTAACTTCGAGAAAAATATTCGATTGTAATCTACATAGCATGAGCAAATTGTTAATTTCAGACTTAATACTCCAGGTTTCCTCAAGATGCTCACCATCACCTTTTTATCAGTCATTGGTGTCCAATGAGTTATAAGTAAAGTTTCATTGAAACATACTATTGTATGTAGTTACAGTGTATTAACATTTAACTATAACGACAACCGAACCATTTTCAGTTGTCAAACCGCCAATTTGACGAATAGAGAGGTATAGGCTGGTTCCAGGACTGTGGGATTGTCCGAAAGAAGTAACCACGGCCCTGGTACACAAAGGGCTTCAGAAAGAACATGGTGGGGTTTAGTCAGTAAGAGTCCGACACCCCAGCGAGAGGGATCATTTGTTGGTTTGGTTATCGTTATAGTTAAATGCTCCAACCAGGTCTTAAACTACATTTCTCATTCTACACTGGCTATCTACAATAATAGTACTAGCAGTAAAACAGTTGTACGATGCAATAAAAACAATTGCAACACACGAACTGACGTTTAATCTTGTTTATACATATTGTAGTCTTGGTTAAATGGCTGTAGTTTGCCAAGACTGTTATGAGCTCGGTTATATCTGTGATCTTGGTAGATAATATTATAAATAGGTGATGGTATATAGATTTAAGTTTATTGGAGTGATGAATGTTTGATTTGTGATGATACTGCTTGTTCTCTGTGGTTTTAGCCTCATCGCGGGAAACACTTCCCGTTAGCCCGTTCTAGACAAAAAATAATCATTGAGATCGCTAAATTAGTAGTTTTGCTATGAAAACACGACAGACGGTAAGAAACAGAGTTCAATTCACATTTCTAATATTAGAAAAGATTTAAAATAGATCAACAATGCAGGATTCGTTGTAAATAAAAATACAAACGACATAAATGATTCAATTAAGTATATCAATTTTATATACCCCTAGTTTTGCATTATTGTACTATTTATTTATATCAATAGCCAATTAACGCTTATTTCATTTGCACTATTGAAGAACCATTTTCTCCAAAACAAAAGGTATCTTTCAAATAGAACCGTTTTCCTCCACTTCTTCACTGAAAGTGCAATTTATCTCGCATTGTTCTTGGAAAATTGTTGCACCGTATTCTTAGAAATGCTCAGACGAATATATTTCTTATTGTGGAAGGTTATTTTTGTGAAAACTAGCTATATACAGTGGTTTTATATGTTCACTGAAAATAGTAGTTTACCTGAAGATGTTGCTTGAAATTTTAGAAATGTTTATGTTCGTTTGTTTGTTTGTTAAGCTTTTACATTGTTCACAAAATTGGTGAACCGGTTAAGATGTATTCAGCATGAGAATATTTTGAATTCTTTAGATGACTAACTCACGCAAGCGGTTTCACCCGCGTTGCCTGAAAACTAAATCACAAACGTGCATAGTTCTCTTCAATAAATGAGCTATCTAACAGTTCAATAGTTCAGTTTATCTGCAATGTAACCTAGCATATATTTTTGCTTTTGTATTCTTTGTGAACAGTGCTGTGCTGTATACTGTGTATTCCAGATGTTTACGATTCCTATCTAATAAAATAAATAACAATATTTTTTTTTTCACGGTCCACTGGTGCCTGTAATTAACGGATCCAAAGCAAAGAAATCGCTTGTAGGTTATTACATATGCTCAGTTTTGCTACAAAAATCAGTAAGTCTGAAAACGCTGTAATATAGTTTTCAGTGTGGAAGGTTGTAGCTGCTTACTGTGAAGGTACTCATTTATAACATACTAGTATTAAGTTATACCTTAGAAGAAAATTCTGAAGATAATAAATAGAACGGTCAATTGGTTTATTACAAGGATTCAATTTCAATTTCATCAATTCACTTGCTTGATGAATTCAGGATTTATTACCTTCATTGTAAACTCAGTGCCCTGAAAATTGCAATCACTTTGACACAGATACTAAGGTTTTGTCCGTATGATTACATTTTTAGGGTGCCGTACACAAAAGGTACCCAATTACGACCTTTTACTAACTCCGTTGTCTGTCAAACCTTCTGCCATCGGCTGTATCTTCTAAACCGTGTCAGTTAAACTGTAAAAAAATATTGAATGTGATGATTGCTGCTGTTATAACAGCAATAATCAAATTTTGATTTTGATTTTCAAAAAGCATTTATTCAAAGTAGGCTGGAAAACAGCACTCTTCGGACGTCAAAATGAGATACAACCCGTCACGATTTCCTACGTGTTTCTATGCTGGGAAGAAGTCACGCAAATATTAAAAAAAAAACATAAATTATTGTTTAGGAGGAGTTCCCATATCCCATGGACCGACTTTTTTGCCGTTTTCGGCCAGCTACCTATTAACTGTAGGTACGGAACACTCCATCCTAACTTCGACTAGCATTTAACCATTTTGTCCTTCACCTAGAAATAAATTTCTCATATGTACTGCACTCAAAATGCACCTATGCAAGGTGAAACGAGGATAGAGTAATATCGCAGTAACTGAGGTTTTGAGTTATTACTTGCCAGCTAGCTATGCAAGGAAATAAGTAGTTAAATAAGCAATGCAATTTTGTAGCGCAGGTACCTCGTTGTTTTCAAAATGTGTTTTTGTGTTCAAGAGTTACCTGCTTATGATGAGTGTGAGTGTGAAGACGGCTGTCATTAAACATCCTTGGCCGTCGTTACGGGTAGTCAGAAGCCAGTAAGTCTGACACCAGTCTAACCAAGGGGTATCGGTTTGCCCGGGCAACTGGGTTGAGGAGGTCAGATAGGCAGTGGTACTCAGCTGAATCCGGTTAGACTGGAAGCCGACCGAAACATGATTGGGAAAAGGCTCGGAGGATGATGATGAGTGTGAAGACGTAGTATGAGCAGGCTCCCAAATAGATATACTAACGATCTGGCCAAGGTCACCGGGAAGCAGTAGATGCGGGTTGCTGAAGATCGAGTAAAGTGGCGAACCTTATCGGCCTTTGTCCAGCAGTGGCACGGCGAAGGTAACTTTTGTCTGGCTGTCTGGCTTTCATACCAAATCAACGGAACCGATTTAAAAAGAACAACACTCAAATAGCCTGATAAAGGACATAAGTAACTTTTATCACGGTGCTACGTGTGCTAAAAGTAGAGCTCAGAGCGGTCAGAAGCTTGTCTCAAAAAAAGATTTATGAAGATGAATAATAATTTAGAAGACAAAACACTTACATGAAATACAATATTGTCAGTTTATTTCAGTAATTTTGACAAAGTGATTTAACAGGAACTGTGATTAAATGATTTTACGACGGTCTCACTTAGGCCCCGTTTTATATTGGACCAGGGAAAAAACAGAAGTGTCAATCCAAAAACATTTATAAAACTTGCTATTCTCTGCCGTCTCGCCTACGCGTCTACGTCCTGAGTGAACCGCCTCCCGCAACGGGTTAAAAAGTAATCTAAGAACCCAGGCCCTAGACTTTATTATTATGCAGTTTTATTTGTTTTCGTTTTGGCGTAAAAGCGAGACATACAGACAGAATTACTTTCACATTTCACAAGAATATTGTGGTGCAATATTACATAGTTAGGAGAAAACCATTGCAATTTTATTCAACTTTTATATAGTGGAACTTCTGACTTCTCGTCTCCATAAAAGACGTCCAAGAGCTTTAATTAAAATCTGTATTTTTTTACAACTCGACCACGATCCGACATTTTAGACTAAATTAGATTTATGTTTCATTTAGTTTTTCCTACCGCTTTGTTTATAGTTCTTTGCAAAGGCGAGTGGGACGATATTTTCTCGACGTTTATTTGTCAGGAATTTTAAAGTGGTTTCTGAAGCATCTTACTTAGAGATTACCTTGAAAACTAGCGCCTTCCAACTGCTTTCCAAGAACTATTAAAAGTTTTGAGAACGCTTAGGTTTTAGAATTCCGTGCCGTTAAGGGAAAAACATGACCCTATTGCGAGAACTTCGATGTCCGTCCATCTGTTACCAGAAGTAGTATTGTTGTCGCTATATTTCAGTGAAAATAGTGAAAACTATAACAAAATAAATAGTTTAGTGGGACTCCCATACGGCAAATGGAATTTTTCGTTCGGTTTATAGATATAAAGATAACTGTACAGAACCCGACTTGGCCAGTTTTTAAGTAGTATCTACCTATTTTTTCTGTTTTCAAACGTTTCAAGCTAAAATATCCACTGAACTTCAGACATAAATTAGGATATTTCTCTCATAATTTAAAAGACAATTCAGAAGAAATCGTAATCATAACCCCAAATTGATGATCTGGTAATATACCCGTTGAAAATAAACCGGTTAACATCGGATCAGTGCATTGAAAAGTGCCTTCACACCGCAAAAGGGACCAATAAGCGACGTGCAGTGCATACGTGACTGGAATGCAAGTGTTCGCATTCAGGAATGCACCTGCGATGCATTTTTATTAGCATTTTGTGTGTCTGTGAGAATTTTTCTTTGCTTCAGAAATATCATTATACATTTTTAGAATAAAAGTAGTACATTATTATGTTGTTTTGTTTGCGTAATTTTAATTAGGTACTGTAGCGCGTGGCGCGCTAGGAACCGAGGATCTTCAGGATATTTAATTAAAACATTCAATAATAACTTTAACTTTGCGTTTATTCGCTGACTCGGGGGTGAAGTGACATATTGAATATCAAAACTATTCTATTTCTATTTATATCATTGTCCGGCCAGGAATTGAATATGAAACACCAAAGAGTATCTACTTAACTAAATACTACATGTCTACATCAGCTACGCCCTTAGGATAAAGTTGGACTTTATCTCAAAAGCGCAGCTTTAGGCGGACAATCATATAAATGTTACCTGCCTAAACCTATCAGAAAGTTACCTACGCACGGAATTAACAAAAACACGTCCCTTACAATGGGATAGTTAACGATAACATGCGTAGTCAATGATTTAATTGTGCCATGTTGCACCACAATAACGCACGTTAGCATTAACTCGCACGCAACAAAAACCGTGCGAAAAAGTTGCGTGGCGTGTTGCTAAAAGCAAAGGATATTCAAAGTGAACACCCGTCCTGAAGGGATTATCTTTTAAGCGAAGAAAAACTCTGTATTGACAACTTACAACTTCGCCGGACGCTAACGTGTCAGATGAAGGGATAAGTCACCGTTATCAAAGTTTCTCACCTAACGTAACATACTAAAATATCTGCTCCACTAATTATTTTTAAAAATTTTGGAATATTAAATAATAAATAAATCAAATATAGGGATCATAAATCTTCGGCAGAAACCATTGTGTCAAGCAAACACTCTTCGCGAGGCTATGCCCCTTATTGCGAAGTTGATCTCAACCTCAATTCACCATCCAAATATTTTTTTTCAAAACCAAATCAGATAATAATTTTGGGATCAGATTTACAGAGCAATATTAAAAAACTTATAAAAATAACACAGGCTTGACCACATTGGTTATCTTCATCTTCCTTCGTACTGAAGATGAAGTAGCTCTGCCGTGGACATCATCTTCTCACGAAGATGAAGTAGCTCACCTTCTTATCCCTTCACCGGCAATGCTCGCACAACTCGTTCCAGATAACATGTAAATATAAAACACGTATTAGAAAAACGTCATATAAAATTAACGAAAATGTTTCCTATGTTTATATTTATCTACATTTTGCCTATTTAAAAATTCTAAATTGCCATTAATATTACGCAGCTGTATACTACGTTTGTTATACTGCGCTCCTTTCCTCCCCTCTGAAGGTTTAAAATAATTATATTCATTATTTTTCCAATAACAATAACAAGATCCTATACACTTCTTATTATTTATCATCACCTTTGATGATGTGAAAGTCTTTCGAGACGTCGAAACAATACGTTTCTTTCGTTTTCGCGAAACATTATTCCGAAAATCATTTTCTTTCACTTTATTTTGAGAATAAATGTAATTCATTTTATTTATTTTGTTGACAATGTTACATGTCATTTTGTCATTATTTTTGTCACTATGGTGACCATTATCTGTCAGTGTATTTGACTCTGACCTATCATTTTCTAAAGTGTCAGTATTAATAAACTTCGCAATAAACCTCGTTTTCAAAATTAAATGATTTTTGGAAAAATCTATAATGCAATTATTTTTATAAAGAAAATCTCTACCAAGAATTAAATTTTGATTAATATTTTTGATAATTAGAAATTTGTGACTGAAAAAACACGAATTTATCAAAAGGTGAATACAGGTTTCGCCCAGCACATTCAATTGTGCACCAGAGACTGACGAAGCTGTATAACTCGAGTTTTCATACTTTATTTTCAGTCGCGATGCTAATCTCTCGGACATGCAGGACACCGATGCTCCTGTATCAACTAACGCCCTGAACTCCTGTTGAGCAATCAGAACATTAATAAATGGACCGGTCTCACCAGACTTATGTTCTACTTCCGATCCAATCGCATGGAACTCCACCGTCTGCCCCGCATGCTGCTCCACGTGCAGCTCCTTCTCATTTTGTTTCATCTCCACATCTTTCATCTCCATGTCTTTGCTCGGCTGCACTTCTTTTGTCAATGTAATTAGGTACCTAAATATGTATGTAGGTTCATTTTTAGAATAAAATTGGTATTTTACTAATATTCTGTTGTTTGAACAATTGTACGTAGGTAGGTACGTACACTGGTTCATTTTTAGACTAGAAATAGTTATTACTATTTTGTTGTTTACGTAATTTTAAGTATCTAAGTAGTTAGGTACTGGTGTTTTATTCGTTATTCTAAAAACAAGTCTAACTTTTAATAGAGCTTTTAGTTTTAGCTAATTCTAAATGTATTCCGCGTATACAATATTTGTTAGTTTATAATTTCAAATGCTCTAAACATATTTTACGAATAAGTAGTACTTACCTAGTAGATTTCATTTAATTTACTTAGTTATTTTACATTAAAACTTATTTTAAGTAGTATATTAATTTACTTAGTATATAATTATGTTACTATTGTATCGAGTGACATATAGGAATGGAATCGGAAAACATATTGCGCCAACCGCAATGAATAAAATTTCGAACAGGGCAGAAAGAAATAGGTACAGTGATTCATGGGTAAGATTTAAGTAATAATTTATAACCTTTGCCAAGGCAGGAAGGATCTCCATACTTCTTATAAGAATATTTTTTTTTCAAAATCTCCATTCTTGTTCATTGTCGTTGAAAATAATGATCATCATCATCTGCCTTTTGAAAATATGGTCCCACGGCAAGGCACAGGTCTCTTCTCATACAGAGAAGAAATGAGCATTAGTAATCATGCTTGCTTAATGCGGAATGGCAATTTTGACTTTAAAGTCCAGGTTTCCTCAAAATGTTTTTCTTTAATTTTGCTCAGCCATTACATGATGATGTTGACCTCCTAGCCAATTGTCGTCCATGACAGCTGTTCTCATACAAGCAAATCAGCTAGCTATACGTAACATCGAAAACTTGCATTGGTATTTGCCTCATCGGGAATCAAACCCGCACACACGTACTTGAGAGGCGGATGATTTAACCTCAAGGTCACCCAAATAATGATGGAAGGAAATAAAACGAAAATGTCCTATTATTTTTTTATTATTTTAATGTTTTCATTTCATTAACATCTTTCTCTCTTGTAGACGTACCAGTCTGAAAACAGAAATAAAATATAATTTAAGTAAGAGCTCTCTCACACTGCCAACTTTTAGTCGGCCGATATTTTTTTGGACTCATAAATCAGTATGAAGATGGATGGTAGTACGCACATTACAAAGATCAGGTATTTAGCCGGTATCAGACCAAGTAAAAACTTTGATTGGAGTCAAGATTTTTCTTATAAAAATATTTGCCAACTTTCGGGTCAACTCTCAGCCGACTATTTAGTTTGCAGTGTGTGGGTAGGGCAACTCGAGAAACTGTGTTTTTCTTTGATTTTCTTTTGAAAGTGCTGAGTGCGAAAATGAGTCATTTTATACTTTAATCTACTTCCACAAGAATGTCGGTACGCAGTTACTTAAACTCTAAATGAATTTTATTTTATATTACATTGAACAATTCTTGGAGTACTGAGAACTTTCTCAACTTGGCCATGCTCAGTAAAAACGGAAGACACAATATTTGAGATGTTTCTAAGGATAAATAGACGGCATATTCTTATTGTTTTTTTCGTCATTATCTTTAAATTGGTATTTCTTAAATTATGGGTGACTAGTTATTCCCTACAGTTTCCTCAACATCCCGGGAGACCTCCTACCCGCAATTGTATAAAAAGTATTCTATGTCGTTTCTTAGGCTATATATTATGTACATTACCTGTGTACCAAACAGCATTTAAAACGGTTCAGTAGTTTTGGCAGGAAAGAGACAAACATACAGACTTTCATATTTATAATGTTGGTAAAGATGCACTTAAGTAAGATAACACGCATGGCTTGTAACTTCAATTTTTATTCCTTTTCCGATCAGAAGCAGACAAAAACATACATACAGTACTATACAGTTATTGGAAAAAATGCCTATAACATAAAAATGCTTTTTAATCCGTTTCATTTTCTTTGGCTCCTAGCCAGGTGGATAGTTAAGCTGAATTGCAGGTAGCCATACTTTAAGCATTATAACTTAGGTACAGGTAGTACTTAATCCTAACTTATTTCTGGCACAAAGCCAACCATTCGTTTAAGTTACTGAATCAGCTTTATCGAGACTTTTCATATTTTTTGTGGTATTAAAATGGATTTTTAAGCAAAGTTTTATTATTAGAATGGAAATTATATTGCGATTCAAATTCAATGCAAAGAGAAGCATAATCACCTGCTTAGATAGACCTAAAATAGTTGGCAAAAGACTAAGTTTTTATAGGTATTTGTTGGGGTTGACTTTCAGTCTAACGGGATGTAGCTGAGTACCAGTGTTTTACAAGGAGCGACTGCCTATTTGACCTCTGCAATACAGTAACCTGGGCGACCTACCGTTGGTAAGACTTTTAGTTAGGCTTTCTGGCTTCTGACTACCCGTAACGACTACTACTAACTACATAAATTGTCTTGCCTTGTTTATTTATAGATCTTCCATTAATTAACCATCAAAGTCAATTAGGTTTCATCAATTTATAACCATCAGTTTCGGAGCGAAAACTCTCGAATTTCTATTATTGGTAACACTCTTAATTATTTACGAATAAATGGGTTTGGACAAACAAGCTATTTTTAGGATTATTGCTAACTCGTGTATCCTGTGATATTGATAGAAATACTAATTACTTATTAAAGTTTACACGATAATAATTATCCAAATTATTTATTCATAATAGTTAACTACCTATCGACTTAACACATGTTTAAAACTATAAATATTAACATAGCTACCATTTATATAAAAAGGTAAAGAATTTTTTATGTAACAAAGAGATTAGTAGCTTTTAAAAACACATATAAATTGTAGCTCGTTTAAAACCAGTGAAATATTTTTTTTTTCCTCTTTCAGTATTATTTATTACTTCTATAACTGATTTATTAAGTGTTAAGCAAACAAATCCTAAAAACATTGTTACAAATATTAATAAAATACAGTGAAAACCAATTTATGAAATAGGTACATGTTGTCGGCCCGGGGCGATTGGCTCGTATAGTCAAACATGCCTAAAATTGTATGATATTTATAACATATTCATATCACTTTATTTAGTTATTAAATGAATACAATGTTTTATGGATATTGTAATTTTTATGTTTCTTTAGCAATTAGCTTTCACCCATGTCCGCTACGCATCCGGATATAGGTACGCTATGTATAACACCACTAATAATTCGTTAAAATTAAGCCCAAAATTGTTTTATGTGGATCAAAATTACAAAAGACGACTCTGTTGCTATTTACTCTTTCTCGTAAGATTATTATTTTGATTTCTTCAAATGTGATGTGTTCAGAAGAAAATAAATAACACAGCCAACTCCCCAGCAAGACATGCCATCAGCTCAATCTACCATGTTATCTAATACTTCCTAACAATTAATTCATATCTTTACTCCTCCCTAACAATTAATTTTCTCTTTCCTAAAAAATCTTCTTCTATTAATCTATCCCACAGAGGAAAAACTATGAGTGGAGATGACATGAGGAAGGTAGGTCAGGGGCCTTCTTCTAGGTCAAAAACGTACGTACGTACGTTTGATCTAAACGGTCAGTTACTAGTGACCTAACGAGACGTTGGAGATATCTAATACATCTGTTAAAGATTTTGGGTTTTCCAAACAAAATTGTATCCCATAAAAGGCAATAATGTTCCTCGTACTCGAACACCCACGTTTTCGCGAGCTACTTTCTTAGGAGATTTTCCATTATGACATCTCCGCTTGTTACTTTGTTTTTCAATGTCTATGTCATTAATCTCCATTTATATATGTTGTAGGAAAAAAACCAAAACACATGTTACCAATTAATAGCTATTTCGGAAGCTTTCAGAATAATTTTTTATGGCTTTTTTACAAGCAATATGAGACCATTATTTGATATAATAGTCCATTTTCGTCTAGACTAGACTGTAACATTTTATTGTTATGACTTTTCTATTGAAATAAGTGTATCGGAACGTTTTTGTCGTTCGTCTTTTTTCCAGCTGCTAAAGTTTACGTTTTTTTGGAAATTAATTGATACAAGAATTTTTCTCTAAATAAGTCTTTGATTCTTTTTCAAGCGGCACTATTATTATAAAGAGAAGATAAACAATTAAACAATTCTTTCGACATAAGAATTACTTATACCTTCCTAAAACATGCTATTTGATTCGAGTTTCTGAAATCATAAGTAAACATAGATAGCATGTAGTAATAGTAGTATAGATAGTATGATATTTCGACTTACTTTTCCACGTATTACAATTCTCATATTGCATTTCGCAATAATTGTTGAAATCTAAAAAGTTGCCGTCGTAACTGCGGGCGCAGATTGGTTGTAATCTGTGAACATACATAAAAACATGTGTAAAAACTTAGTTAATTTGTGAAAGGAGGAACTGGTACTATTTTTTTATTCTTATTAGATAATATAGATAACAAAAAGTCTTATTTCTTGATTAAAATGGTTTTCTTGACAGACTTACTAGCAGTTTGTCGCCGATCCACCCACGCCTCTAAGAGACTACTTCCCGCAGCCGATAAATAATAGCGTGGTATCAGAAGCCCGCCAAATATCAAACTTGATCCTGCCCTTTCCACGAAAAGCAGTTACAAATATACAGACAAACTTATAACTTTACTAGCTTCCGCCCACGGCTTTGCCCGCGTCGAGTTCGGTTATATCGCGTTTCCAAGAGAACTCTTCAAAATTCCGGGATAAAAACTATCCTATGTTCTTTCTCAAGGTCAGCTCTATCCCTGTACCTAATTTTATTAAAATCAGGTCAGAGGTTTAGACGGGAAAGCGTAACAGACAGACAGACAGACAGACAGAGTTACTTCCTTTTAAAATTAAACAGCAATTAACATACTTGTAAGCCTTAGGACATCGATCCAGGAAGTTCTTGCATCCTTTAACAAAGAAGTCTGTTGCCCAGAACTCCGTGTCCTGTGGGTACTTGATTATTGTCTTTCTGTATATCGACTTTGCATCTGTGGTGTATAAAGTAATGAAGATTGTGAGGAAACCTGGAATAATTAGAAGCAGAATTACTAAAATTATAAAAAAAGCATACATAGCCATTTGTAAAATGGAATATAATTAAACCTTGTATGTTAGTCATAAAAGTCGATATTCGTCATAAAGTCAAAAAATACTGCACGGCTTTTTATATGGTTTTCAACAATACATAGCCATTACATAACAGTGCCAGTGCATAGCCATACAATTCATGCGAAAGGTTGCGCCTCAATTCTGTAGGTACCCACAAGACTAGACTGGGTTGTGCACCATCCCTACTAATATTATAAATGCGAAAGTAACTCCGTCTGTCTGTCTGTTGCGCTTTCACGTTTAAGCCACTGAACTGATTTTTATAAAACTTGGCACAGAGATAGAGTTGACCTTGAGAAAGAACGTAGGATAATTTTTATCCCAGACTTTTGAAGAATTCTCTTGGAAACGCGATATAACGGAACTCTACGCGATCGAAGCCGCGGGTGGAAGCTGATTGAAATATTGAAATTGTTAGTATAACAATAAAAATAACCAATCAAAACTACTCGTTTTTGCCACCAATAGTTCAAATCGTTACATGGACAACCCACACTCAAAGAGGTAGTTTTTTAAGGTTCAAGGTCTAACCTTAATTTAACTAACATTCTTCAACTAATATATTAACATTAACTTTCAATAGTATATTGCTAGTACATTACCCACCACGCGCCACATTGCCTTTATATTGAGAAGTAAACAGTTACTGTTTGAAGGGAATCATAAATTGTAACGTGAATGTTTTTAAATTGGCGCATGGAGAGTTAGGTTTGTACTATACTGGTTTAGATGTGCGATAGATTTTTATAGCTTTTTATTGCAGTATTTCTGATAGTAGTATGGCCCGCCTCCTGTGGGAACTTCTTCGTATATTTTCATATAGGATAAAAACTAGCTTGTAGTTTCCTAAATAACTAGTGTTAGATAAACACTGAAATAATTTTAAAAATCGAACAGTCAAAAGATTTTGAATTATCGCAAATTGTGCAATTGTGATACTGTACGATACCTTTTTATTTTCTACTGGAACTACTTTCTGATATTAATATGCAAACAAGCAAGCTCTTAAATAAGCTCTTCAGTTTTTTAATATTTGTATCGGTAATTGAAATGAATATCTTAATATCGCTTCGCTTATCACTGTATCAACAGCCTAAACCTTAACCTATACATTTTACGATTTTAATAAAATAAACTCAGTTTTAAATCAAATTCTTAGTTTATCGAAACTATAATTTACCTTGTTACAAGAACTACATGCAAAAATAGACTTTCATACTTTATTCTTTTAACAATTTCTATAATCATGAGTCACATTATCTGCCTAGCCTTTTTAAACTTACCTAGCTGGAAATATCTTTTACTAAAAATATTCCTTGCCTAGTTTTGTACAAGTAACACTTTCAAAAATATTCAAATGCCAACCGGAACCCACAAAAACGTGCCTTCCGAAGCACTGAAACTCATTAGGACATTCATACTCAATCGCTCCCAAAGACTTTTTACCATTTGCGTAAGAAAGTGCAGATTACGAATACAAATTCATTTTCTACTTCTAAAAATTTCTCCCATAAAGCTTTCTATAGCTTCTGAGGAAAACTTCGATTTCATCAGCTCACGTATTCTAGATAAATACAGCAATTTGTTCGATAATCACATATTGACGTGTTCTATGCGGCACAGAAAATTATGTATTTTCGATCTCTGTGGACGGATATTTTTGATTTAATAGGATAATATAGGCCTATTCGGATGTTGATTGAAGTTAAGCTATGATTGTCGGCTGTTAGTGGATGTGTAATCTATCTAATAAATCTTCTTTGACCGACAATCACATTAACTTTAGCTAGAAAGTGATATCCTGGTACTTATAAGTTATTTAAAATTCATAGAAATTAACTATTATACTTAGTTCACTGGTACTCGGCTGCATCTGGTTAGACTGGAAGTCGACTCCAACACAGTTGGGAAAAGGCTCGGGAGATTATGATGATGGTCTAATTTAGTTCATAGTGTATTGAGCATTTTATGTTTTTTGATTTTCGGTCTCAAATGGAAGCGTGGTAACAGTCCCGTAGATAGATCGATCGATAAGGTTGAACAACGCTTGGTGCGGTCGGTGCGTTAAACTGGCTAGAGGAATCGAAAAAATCCTTTTGCTTTAAATATCCCTTTTCATAAGAAAGGTAATGATGTAATTAACATCCCGCTATAATTATTAGAAGTCAAGTAACGTCGAAAAATGTACGAGAAATAAAATAATCTAAGTGGGAGTAGCCACGAGGCAAAATAAATTGATTTAATAAAACTTAGTACCTTTAGTGGAGCAGATTTATTAAGTGCCCTGCGGTTTTAAAATTTGCTATCAATGCCGGATTTGGTTTGAGAGAAATTTTTTATTGCCATTTCAAGTAAATATTCAATTTTAAAGACCTAGTTTTTCTATTGACCACAGTTATTATAGTAAGATATTGATCTAATATAACTAACGCGAAATTGGTGCATCTTTCTGGCTTTGTTCTAGATTTTCAAATGCCTTTGAATTTTGTGAACCAATTTGAAAATTGGCATGTTCTTGGACATTTTAAGCCTATGTTAGCATTCTTGTTATCTGAAAGTTGGTGATTGACTCATCCGCGCATCGGAGAGCACGTTAATGTCAGTCCTGTGCCTGATCTCTTTCCGGTGGTGTCGGATTGCCATCCCATCGGGCTATGAGAGTGAAGGAATAGTTGGTGCACCTGTGTCTGCGCACTACAATATACCCTGTGCAGCTTTCTGATCTTCGAAATAACAATGTGACGATCGATCTATGTATATGTTATTATAACTTCTAAAGAAATATTTTCCTTGACATTATTCCCAAAACAAAAAAAAAAATCCTTCACATTATTTACCATAAAATGCAAATCCAGATAATTATTTTAAATTACAATTATGGTGGTTTTCGCTTGTAATGGTAATGGAATGTCTCCCAAAACGTATAATTTGTTTTATTGTATGCGGAAGAGAGTTCTGTGTAAATATGTTATAAATAATAATTTGTGTGTACCTATGTGATTTGTGTTGTTTATTTTCTGCGAAGAGAGTAAATTAATGTTTACAGGGACTTGCAGTTATGATAAGGTTTTGTATGCAAATATACCGCAGCACGCATTAAGTATGTAGGTAGGTACATCATGATACCTACATCTTGATAATCCTAGTATTATTGTAAATGCGAAAGTTAGAAAGAAGTATTAGTAGTTGGTGTTCTCACACGTAAAAACTTCCGAATGGATTTTTATGGAACTTGGAAATAATCTAGACACACGGCAGTGTGTCCGCCAAGTTCGAGCAAAAAAGGCGACACACCGGCCGTGGGTTATATTACACGAACCATTTCGGGCCAAATTCGACCCCCCTGTAACTCAAAATCTATTTTATTTACGCATATCAAATTTCTAGTATCTGTTGAGACCCCCTCACTTATCTAAAATACAAAATTTCATTAATATACCTATTGTAGGTCTTGAGATATTGACGGCAGAAAATCGCTATTTTTACTATACACTGATTCACTGATTCACTTATTCACTTATTCACTTATTCACTTATTCACTTATTCACTTATTCACTGATTCACTGACTCACTCATCAAAAACCTAGACCACTTCCAATGGTCGTATTGACTTGAAATTTGGCATGGAGGTAGGTCTTTATGTCAAGGTAAAGGGAAAAATCTGAAAATGGCCAAGTGTGAGTCGGTTTCAAAATAATGAAGGTGTTTCATACCCGGTGTAAATTTATACCCCTAAGGAACTAAAACGAACTAAATTTATCTATATTTATATAATATATCTTCGAATGGTACAAAGGTTTGTATTTAGTCAAAGTATAGTAAAAATCTGAAAACGGCCAAGTGTGAATCACTTTCGAAAATAACGAATGTGTAACTTTGATCCACGAACATAATATATGATAACATGTCATGTCAGTCAGTTGGTAAATCTAGTCATAGTTAATCTAGTTCATTTCTTTGTAAGAAACATAGTGCATATTAAAAAATCTAAAAGATAGTATGAATGAGACATTTCTTTAACTAACTTCATCATAAGAAAAAAATAAAATAAACAACCTTACAAAAATAAATGAAATCCCACCCAAAACAAAAATGTGAAAGACTGCCAAGTTCGATAATATGGGAATGCTTCGCCTATAAAAGAAGTGAGATCTGAATAAGTACCAAGTTCCATACACATACCTCAGTTAAAAATAGTTACTTTTTAATGATGATTACTTGGCAAGTTTTAATAGAAAATTAAATACTTGATTCATTGCGTTTAGTAGGTTTATAACAAGGTGTATGAAAACTTGCCAAGTAACATCATTAAAAAGTAACTATTTTTAACTGAGGTATGTGTATGGAACTTGGTACTTATTCAGATCTCACTTCTTTTATAGGCGAAGCATTCCCATATTATCGAACTTGGCAGTCTTTCACATTTTTGTTTTGGGTGGGATATAGCTTACACCACAGAATAACACATTATTTTTTGTCCATGCGTTCGAAGTTATTCGGCCGTTTGCGCGTAAAAAAGAAACAGAGATACACGCTCATAATCTTTCGCTTTTCATCATCATCATCTCAGCAGCCGTAGGACATCCACTGCTGAACATAGGCCTCCCCTTAGATCTCCACAGATACCTGTTGGAGGCGACCTGCATCCAGCGTCTTCCGGCGACCTTAATAAGATCGTCTGTCCACCTTGTTGTGGACGTCCTACGCTTTCGCTTTTAATTTATTGTAATATTATAAAGCCCTACAACTTAAAATTATAGGGAAACGTGCTTCTCATCAATTAGGCCAGCATCACATTAAACCTTACACTTAAAGTCAAGGTCACAGTTAAGTCGGCCATTTTTCACGCACAGCTCTGTTTAACTGTCGGTCATAACCGGAAAACGGTTCGTTTTTAATCGCGTTTTGCATGCCACGAAACGCCCTTTTGCCCTTAGCTTCGTAGATCTTTAATTTGGGTAGAATTATGTAGGGTTAAAATAATTTTTGGGTGATGTGAAATTCGGAGAAATTACCAAAAAATGAGTACAAAAAGAAGGTACAAAGGTACTATAATATATAGCATTTTTTTGTTAGTCTGTACCCTAAAGGCTTCGGGACTACTAAACTGATTTGATAAATTTTATCACTGTTGGAAAGCTACCCTCTTCCCGAGTAACATAGGCTATATCCCGGTACGGCAGTAGTTCCACAGGACGCGGGTAAAACCGCGAAAAATGGGCTAGTAAAGACTATGTCGAGAAAAATGTGAAAGAAAACCACTGGTAAAAGTATATTTTTAAAGTAATTTTTACAAAGGAAGATAAATCATTCCTCAATCGTAATCATCATTAAAAGATAAAAGTGTTAATTTTACATTTTCATGAAACACAATACGGCAATTAGAGTGTAATGCTCGATTCTATCTTTATTTTAAACGAATCTTTATAATTATGATCGCTTAGTCTTGATTAATGAAAAATGTATATAATGAAATGTCTATTCATATCGTTTTCTTAAAATAGAAAGTCGTAGTAAATTAAATTGTAACTGTCTATTCTTTTTTTTTGAAATTATTTTTGACATTTATTTCCGTATAAGTAATACCTAAGTCGTAATGGGTGTAGTACGAGGCTTCTAAGGGAGCTAAGGCCTGGATGCCACCAGCGCTTTACAAACCAGCTCAATACCATTCCCAAGGAGGGTTAGCGTCAGGCAGGCGGTCGGCTGTAAAACTGAAACCAAAATCAATGCACCACGATACGTAGGTATGACAGAAGAGTATGGAAGAAGAGAACATGTGGCACTGATACCAAATAAAAAAAAGGGATATGGGCAGGAGGCTGACGTATTATAATAAATATCATCCCATTTCCAGGCCTTAGGTACCTTCTTTTATAGAGAAGGTACGAGCGTTGATCACCAAGATTATTCAAGCCAGATAACGATCAGACTTTTGCTCTCAGGCGTTTTGTACGATAGATTTTCTTCCACTGAGAAAATATTCTGTCTTAAGAAATCGCATAAGTAATCACTTGACTACGTTAAGTACCTACAAAAGTGGTGGCTATATTATTTATCCCACTTACCCACTTATCTTACGAAAGAAAAGCAAAAACAAATAATAATAAAAATAAATCATTTCCGAAATGACGTTATCTAACAATTTATTGTTATGTGATAGTATCAAACACGTAGGTACTTAATTTATTTACAAAGAAAAAAATAAATGTGTATGCTACGAAATACGTTCGTTTTTCATAATGCAATTACTAGTAATGTGCAAAGTTCGGTATCCGCAAGACTGTAGGTACCTATGTAGGTACTCGATCTAAATTGGGTCAATTGAAACAACTAGTTTTTTGAGTTATGTATAGTATACATACATTGTTTACCATTAAATTCCTTAAACGAATACGCATCGACCAACAAATCAGGTTTAAAAATATATTCTAGCCGTTTCTTGTTTCAAAAGAATCAGTTTTTCGCCTTTCTAAAAAAAGTGTTTTTTTTAGTTAACCCTCTTTAGATCTGGGTGTAAGATATATGTACTTTGTTTACTAGAAAAGAGCAAAGAAAAAACTAATTTGTATGCTACGATACACGTTCGTATTTCATAATGCGATTACTAGTGACGTGCAAACTTCAATATCCGCAAAACTGTATCATAAAATATCCGAAAACGTCATACGGAAAGTTGTTTAATATCCGAAAGTCGTATTTTTGCGGTATCTAAAATTGGAGTAAACAAATTTGTATTTTGCAATATTGAAAGTTGCATCAATGTAAGTTTTTTGTAAAATATATTGGTTAATAGGAAATTGTGTTAGAGACAAGTAATTTTAATATTTCTTTAGTCAAGTCTCTTACTAAAATACGCATTTTAATATTAACTATTTACTACATACTACTATATCAAATTAATGGCGAATCTACTAAATACACACACTCACACACTGTATCAAAATAAAAGTATTATTATTTTATCTTGGAAAGAAAAAAATAAACTAACTCTCTTTAATTTGTTCTTCGATTCACGACTGTTAAACTCACATTTCTAAAGAAACTTATCAATTGGATTGCAAAGAAAATAATATAAAATTCAAAAAGTCTAACTGCTAAGAAATTCTTTCTTATTTTAGAAGTAGTATATTTCTGAGAGCATAGCAAAGTAGTTAGGACTTGAGTAAGGTTAAATATTAGTTTTAGATCTTTTTCTAGGTATTGAACGACTGACTGAGAACGTGTTGGCATGTCTTTGTAATTATTTCCGTTCTTATTCTAAAGTTAACTTTTATATTTAGTTACGTATACATATAGTTATTTTTTATACACTTTGCAAGCAGATTAGATCGCTGACATAAATATACGACATTTTTACTGACCGACATAGACAAGTATTTTCTCTAAATTATCAATTTATTTTGGTAAACAAAGACTTAACGATATTGAAAGCCGTAGACTGGCAAATTACCAAAAGTAAATATCCGAAATGACCGCATTACAAATATCCGCACTCAAATCACATACAACACTATTCCCATACTGTTTACCTATATTTTATACAACATCCGCTTCAGTAACATTTTTCACACATTACTGAATAATTTAAGGTCGTATCGTACAAAATGAGTATTCTATTTAGATTCTGTTTACAACTGGGTTGCGTTTAGTTTTTTTCAAGGTTAGCTATAAAAATTGGAAGTAGAGTAATGATGAGTGAGCTTAGTGAGCGTAGTGATTAGAAAATTGTAATTTTTTTAGTACTTTGTGTTATTTTTGGGAGAAAATGTCATTGATAATTGAGTATGACGGCGCTTCGATAAATCGTGGTGGTTCTCCAAAGAGTGTTAGGTGCAATGGGAATCATCCAAGGAGTTTTATTGTAGGCTCATTGTACCTCTCGCTCTTGACACAACACTGAGCACTGGCAGCCTAGAAAAGTAATGACAACCGTTCCTTTTGTTTCTAATGACAGTTAGATTGGTTCGGGCTTTGCGAATGGCGGTCACGTGATCTGTGGCGTGTCGATGGAGTTCTGTATTTCCTATTTTACATGATTATTGAGAATTATTGGATGTTAAGCTTCGAAGTGTGATTAAAGCGCTGATTGTATTGTAACAGTGAATTTTATTCTCCTCGCCCGATATACTCACGCCTACCATGATGATTCTATGACGAAACTGTAACACATTCCTAGTTCCTAACTCCTGATGTGGGGCCACTCCCTACATCAGAAGTGGGATACGCAGGGCTTAAACCTGAGGGGAGTAAGATTCATTTGTTCCGCGGCTCCGCGCATTGCTACATCATGGAGCTGTTGCGATGCCAAACGGTGATGACGTCACAAAAGACGATCGCGATTTTCACGCGGCTGATCCGCGTTGATGCTGATGTGATGGAAGCTATGGAAGTGGCTAATATCAAAGATCGATGCAAGGAATATGCGATACCATGAAGATTAACTTCTGAAATGAGTTGAAGTGAAAAATTACAACAGCCGTCCGCGAATGTTCCATTGTACTACGTGTGAAGAAATATCCTGGTCATATTTCTTCTCAAGTTATTTCAAGCTGCTGTTCTCTAGATGACTGTGAACGAGCTTCGTGACGCCTGGTCTGCGCAGCAAGTCAGAGGTTTTATGTAGCGCGTAGAGTTACAAACCCGGGTGAGAATATTCCAGTTTTAATTCAGGCTTTTGCTGGTGTTTGACGAAAGTAGCACATCTGATATTTTGTGACAATTTGCAATCCACATCTACATAGTCTAAATATCGCGCTTGTAACTATAGCAGTGAAACGAGTGTCGGGTTCGATTCCCAAGACAAGCCTGGTTGAAATTGTTGCATGGCTTATCTTACTCTGGCTAGTAGTAGAGACACACACAGTGATGGTCGTTTCGAAATAACCGTGTTCTTTAGCTGTCGTGTTAGATAACTGCCTAAATAAAGTTAGCCAAGAGCTTCTTCTTTATCTTCTTTAAGAGTCAATGACAAACGACTCTAATTTTGTATGCCCAGCATTTTACCAATCATACAGCGCAGTCAGTAGCGTCTCATAGATTTTGTATTGTAGGTGTTGGAGCACGTTAGACAACATCGAAGATGCCGATGCCGTGTTGTCCGCGGTCCGACGCCGCACACTCATCTATCATCATCGGTGAAGTTCTATGTACTTGTAATGGTTGCCCTCGCGTCCACCAATCTGCGTGCCCGATCGGTTAAGAGACGCCAAGGAACTGTACAGGGGGAAAGAATGGCTTCTGCCGTGAAGACGTGCTCTGTTGCCAGACACTTGTATGTCTTTCTGTCTACTAGAGCTAAGTATTGTGTGTGATTACTTAGTTTGTAATCCGCCTATGTGAAATCAGTTTAGCGGTTATTAAAGTGTGGTTTGCTGGTTTCCAGATTAAGAGTGCACTAAAGTTTGTGGAAGGGTGCAAGCAATCATTCTAATTTGATTTTAAAACATGCGTCAGATTGTAGATCTCGTGGTAAAGTTACAGATTACTAAATAGTTTCTACAGTAAAGGTATTGCTCACCTGTTTGAGAGAGCCTGTAAGATTACTGAGTTCAGTTGTACATATGATGGTTGTTGGGACTTGGGACAAGATGCGTGTACTTGTGACTTGTGAGATTGCACCGAGGGGAACAAAAAGAATACTGTGTGTTTGTGTGTGTGTGTGTGTGTGTGTGAGCACGAGGTCTCGAGTTCGATTCCCGAGTCGGGCCGAAATCGCTTTGTGGGTTTTAGAAGACTTTCACAAAGCAGCCCGGAGCCTGGAAGTTGGTGATTGATACACCTATGCATCGGAGAGCACGTAAATGTCGGCCTGCGCCTGATCTCTTTCCGGTCGTGTCGGATTGCCGTCCCATCGGGTTGTGAGAGTGAATGAATAGGGAGTGTACCTGTGTCTGCGCGAATGCTTGTGCACTATAATATGTCCTGCGCAGTTGGCTAATCTCCTTACATGAGAACAGCCGCCGTAGCAGATTATCGGCTAGGAGGACATCATCATCATCATCATTCAGTTACGGCACTTGTTTAATGGTAATGTTACTAATGCTCTAATCCTTGACAAGTATTTCAGCAAAAGTACAAGTATGGTAACCACGGTTACGGTAATGGTATCGGTTTCCATTGTTACATGTCAAGCTAGTTATTGAAGGTATGTTAGAAAATTAACCGAATTTGTCTTTCATGTTTCAACAATGGCGGTGACTATTGTCCAATAATATGGCGACAAAATTACTGCGGAGCATCCCAGCTGCCTGCCAGGAGCCCAACGTGTCATCGTGAGGTCGGGGTGTTTGTGCTCGTGCATCTCTGAGGTGTCTGCGAACGTGAAGCCTTGCTGTACTGCGCGCCATAGCGATGTGCGCATCGTCACGCACGTTGAGTGGAAACCCGGTGAGACCGATCCAGTTTTGCTTTGTGTTGAGGTTATTTGTCTTACGACATTTATAAACTTGAGGGGCAGTTTCGGTCTCGTTGATTAGTGGGAACGCTTATTAATTAGTGGAATCGTAGATAATCAGAATCAAAAACCGTGAACCTAGGTTTGATCCCAGAGTTGAAAATTATTAGTTACCTGATCTCACCAATATCCTAAAGTTAGATTAAGTTTAGTAGCATTTGATGGAGGTGTTACTGTTTACTGGTGCAATGCTTGATGGAGGCATTGTTCAATTTAGTGTTTGACGGAGGCACTGTAACCATTACGCTTGAGGGAGGCGTTTGGTTCTATTTGGTCTCAAACCATATAGCGCTTGTTGGAGGCGTTATGTGTGTTGATTTGCGTGCTTGATGGAGGCACTGTGTAGAATCGCGATATGTGTTAGAATGTTGATGTGTGGTTAATGATGGTAGTAGTTTTTAATTAATGAGATTGTAGATGATGAAAGCTAGGTTTACAGGGTTGACATCTGTGTATGCTTGTGTGTTGTGCTTCAATCACAGGGTTGATTGACTGTTAAGTTGGAAGTCACATAGATGACTGCCGTTGAACACTTGTCGCAGGGATGACTGAAGTGTGTATCTTATGTTTGGCCAGAGGGATGACCTGGTTTCTGTTTATCAATTAAAACCTCAAATTGGAATATTTCAGTTTTGAGTTTTGCGTCATTTGATTGAATTGTGCATCAGACTATAGATTTTTGGTAAGGTTTTACGTTCACCTACTCGGTAATTTCGAGTCGTTAAGTTTTACCAATGATGGGTGGATACCGGGGTGACTTGGAAAAGACCCGTTGGCCTGTGTGACGGCATCGGGGTGACCAGGAGGAGACCCGTATACATCTGTGATACAGTTGGTGTCATGTCACTGTGGTTGTGGTTGTGGTCCCTAGGAGGCCAGGATGGGCTGAGAGCTCGGCTAAGGGACACAACGGTTATGTGAAGCCTATCGAGTAGGCGTTGATGTGAATGCCTACCGTAGCTATAATGATTTAGTAATTTACAAGTTGAGTCTGACTTGCAATTCGATCTTTCTTTGATTTAGTGCTTAGCATATAATGTATCTAGTTTCTTCATTTAAATAATGATTGCTATCCTTTAAATCTGTAACATGTGTGTAGGTCTTACTATCTTGCGTAACCAGAAGGTCAGTTGCTGATCCATATGTTGTCAATATTTGATCGGTTGCCTAACCACTTTCTATTTTTGGCTTAACAGATATCATCTTAGGTGAATCGAGCCTGGAGAACAGAACGAGATCGACTAAGAGGGCGCCGTGCGAGGTGTTGCTGCACATGTGTATGCTGGCTTCGTCTGCACTTCTAGAAGCCGAGACGTCGCGTTGATGCTATGGTGGACTGAGTTGATGGGTTTGTGGTAGAGTTGACGAGGTTTATCTCTACGTCACGAGCAGGTGATCTGTTTTGTTGTTTACGTAGTATGGAGACGCGGGGAGATTGTAAATGTGAGCCATGTGGGTTTACTTTACGACTGTGGCTTTTAATGTGACTAAGGGACTTAGGAGGCCAAGACGGCGGTTAACGACCGTGGAATGTAGAAAGTATCATGTGATGATGACAATTACGTTGACAATGCTGATTTTGTGATTTCAAATACTTTGAGAAAATTGATGGCTTCTAAACTGGCTTATGATTGGCGACTAACTTGACCGTTACTGATTATGTGTACTATGGGAACTGGCTCGCAGGGCCGTTGTTCCATGACATGTGACAAATCTTGGGGACTGGCGTGCAGGGCTGATTTCCCATGACACGTGACTAGTGTGACTGATGAATAACAGGAACTGGTCCTCTGAGTCTATGTTCCACGACGGACGTGTGTTGACTGTGACTGATTTTCGTGTGTGCTCGCTGGGACGCTGTAGCACGGCATGGGGGTCATGTTAAGAGCTGGCTTATCTTGGCTGTAGGTTCTGGTGACTCTAACCATGTCGCTTAGCACAGTCCAGTGGGACTTGACTGTTTGACTTGGCCGCGAGGCGGCGTGTGTTGCCATGTGAGTTGGCGTTGTGAGTTGGCCACGAGGTGGCGTGTGTTGCCATGTGAGTTGGCGTTGTGTGTTGGCCACGAGGTGGCGTGTGGAGCCATGTGAGTTGGCATTGTGAGTTGGCCACGAGGTGGCGTGTGGTGCCATGAGAGTTGGCATTGTGACTTGGCCGCGTGGCGGCGTGGACAGAGATTGACGACTAAGAACAAGAGACAGAGTTTGACGATAGGGTGACATGTGGTCCGAGTGTGATGACAAAGGACATGTGGTTCGAGTGTGATGACAAAGGACATGTGGTCCGAGAGTGATGACTAAGGACATGAGGTCCGAGAGTGACGACAAAGGACATGAGGTCTGAGAGTAACGTTGGGGAACCAGTAGTCAGAGCTTGACGATGAAGTACTAGTGGTCAGAGATGGACGAGCGTGTGACATGTTTGTACAGGCTGTTCTTCATTACAGATTGAAGCGACAGAGGAGCTGGAGACACAGAGGCGCACGAGGACGTGCGAAAGTCAGTATGGCCGTGACGGCGCTTCGATAAATCGTGGTGGTTCTCCAAAGAGTGTTAGGTGCAATGGGAATCATCCAAGGAGTTTTATTGTAGGCTCATTGTACCTCTCGCTCTTGACACAACACTGAGCACTGGCAGCCTAGAAAAGTAATGACAACCGTTCCTTTTGTTTCTAATGACAGTTAGATTGGTTCGGGCTTTGCGAATGGCGGTCACGTGATCTGTGGCGTGTCGATGGAGTTCTGTATTTCCTATTTTACATGATTATTGAGAATTATTGGATGTTAAGCTTCGAAGTGTGATTAAAGCGCTGATTGTATTGTAACAGTGAATTTTATTCTCCTCGCCCGATATACTCACGCCTACCATGATGATTCTATGACGAAACTGTAACACATTCCTAGTTCCTAACTCCTGATGTGGGGCCACTCCCTACAAGTACGTTAAGTTTAACATTTATAGAAGGTAAGATGTTGTAATAAAATAGTTTATAAATAAAAGACACATAAAAAATGTACAATAATTTTTTTGCAAATGTTGCCTTATACGCAAAATTACACAGAAAATTATATTGTTATCGCAAACAAAATTTTTCAACAATTTCTTTTACCCAATCCAAATTTTACTATCACCTAAAAAGTAAAATTCCTGTACAAAAGTCCCCAACAAATTCTTACTAACATGGTACAAATATTTTCCATTTCTATCTAGACCCAATTCCATTTGGAGCTATAGTTATGTAAAATTCTCGCGACTAAACCAGGCAATCCACTTTGTCGGTACCCTCCGTATATCAATTAGGTATTGGGTGGCATTGGGTAACTAAATGTATTTAGGACAATGTTACCTTATAATTTTATGTATGTTGTATATATAATAAACGAGTTTTTTAGGCATTTTGATTTTTTTCTACAGGAGTTCTGGTAATTAATTTTGATTAAGACATAGTGTTACGTTTGTTGAATTTTAAAATAATATGATTTTCTTATTTATTTTGATTTATTCTGCTGGAGTTCTAATAAATAATTTTGAATTTTACTTATAGTTAATTATCAGGATAAGTACATGACAAGACGCAACTTTCTATTTATTATTGTAGTATCTGTACTTTTGTTTACCTATGTTTTACAATTTATAAAATATTCGATTTGATATGTTTTGGATATGATGTGTAATGGAACGCATTATGCTTTTTTGTTAGAAATGTAATGTATTGAGAAGGTTCTGGTAGGTTTAACTGCACATAATTATTATTTTAATTAATGCAAGAATTATCACAATTTAAAATATTGATGCTTAATTTTATAAAGCCTTAAAAGTAAACTGCAAATTAAAATGATATAGGAAAACGGATCTATTTTCCGTTTTCCTCAATTAAATTTAAGATATTGAGGAACCTATATTAATTAAATCTGCAGATCCTGAAATTATCAGAGAAACTGGATAAAATAATGAATTCCTTTAATTATTTTACTTCAATATATTTTCACCTCGTGTAAAGATATTTTCTTATTTGTTTTATTCTGAAATGGACACGAAAATAAAAATGTCACTTAAGACTTCACCGCACTTCTCCTTTTCACTGACATATCACGCTCTGAACTTTATTTATTTATACGTTCATACATTTGTAACTTGGCAACGGCCAGAGTTCACTGACCTCTAAGTATGAGTTACTTGGAAAATGCAAGTGTAACGTAATACAAGGGAAATCGGGGGATCAAATGTATAGCTGTGTTTGTAAGTAAAAGTTGAATTTATAAGATTTTCCATAAGCCTAGCCTTTTCTTAAATATATTTGAGTTGAATTCCAATTAAAATGAATGCAGCTGAGTACCAGCGTTTTACGTAGATAACCCTTCATCCCATGGTAAGACTTTCTGGTTTCTATATAATTCTAACTATCCGAAACTACTGCCAAAGATTTTCAAAAGACAGCCAGGACCCTATTTAATACGGGAGGAACTTGTCATGAGAAGACGGTTACCCATCCACAGGTGGACCGCGCCAAGCGTTGCTTAACCTTATGAACGTCGACCCACAACATGATAAACACACAATGTACCTACAAAAATTATTTTAATTTTAGAAAATCATACAAATTCTCAAAAACCATCAGTTTCCAAAAACCACCATAACCGCAAGCCGCTCTACTTAACACCATAAACTCTTACTATCATGGTAAAAGAAAAACCTTCAATCAAAGATTATTCAATACTTTATACGGAATAAAGTAAAAGAAAAAGTGAGGGAAACCGCGGGGCAAACCATAGTTATGGCGTATCGTGTTATAGTTTCAATTCTAGATCATTTAAATAGCGAATCAGGAGCGTTCGTTTGACATTGATCTTGTAACCACCGTCGTACGCGCATTGCAAAACAATCTTTTTTTTTTATTTGTTAATTTTTTTTTATATTTTGTATTTGTTTTTTTTTAATATTAGTTTGTTAGTTAAAGTGAAGTGTTGTGTATATATTTTTTCTTGTGGTTTTGAGACGTTTTTTTAAGTGAGTATTTTTTTTTTGTTTTGCACTGTTTTGAAAATGAGTTATGTATACCTGTAAACTTCTTATATTTTTTAGCAGACTGAATTTGAATGTTTTGGGAGTGATGAACATACCTAGTATCTACATTTTTATTTGTCTGTTGAAATTGAACTAAGGAATGATTGCATTGGACATTGATTATCGAGAGTATCAAAATCTGTTTCGTGACCAATGACCGTAAAAAAATTGGATGCTATCAAATTGTTTAGCGAATCGTCAAATACCAATTTTATAGACAACTGATAAAATAAAACTTCGGTTTTGATTTTTGAAAATTCAAGTAAATGTGGTCTCAAACTCGCCTATGAAAGTACGATGTACAGCAATTCCTTACGGACGTGGGTGAAACCACGGAAACAGCTAGTATATTGAAATCATAAAGTACTTACTTCTTCATTTATCCCATAATCCGTAAACACGTTACTTGTAATAAATACATTTGTAAAGCCTTTTACATAATCCAAAAGAAAAACGGAAAAAAGATTTCCACGTTTCGAATTAATTCCAAAGAGAAAATAAACCATTCCTTTTAGATACTTTATTTATATTATTATTTTATTGAATACGTAAATCTTAATAAAAGCAGATTGAGAAAATAATCCCTTTCACAAACATACTGAATCGCTGAAATACGAAAAAGTAAATGTTCATTTTTCGTTTCTGAAAATCTTTAAATTAAGCTCAGCTTACTCCTTAACAATTCGTAATTATATAAACATACGTTTATTGAATAAAATAAAATATATAACGTTTGATAGGTACTTCATTTGTTTTTTTTTTTGTGAAAAAATATAATTCTGTATTAACAACATAAAACATTTGATAAGTCCCAGTTATAATGAAAAAAAAACATTTTAATAATTATAATTTTCTAACATTGAAATGATTGAAAATTAACCTGAATAGCACAGAAGTAAATAGATTACATAAGCTTTAATCCGAGTGCTTTAAAGAGTTCCATGAAAATACAGGTAAAAAGGGTCATTTCAAATAATCAGAACAAATTATCCTTACTTATATGGATTAAACCGTATACACGGCACAGATTGAGCAAATGCCATTACATTTACAGTAATGTATAAGCGCTGAAATTCAGAGGTATTACGCAGGTACAGAGAGGCTAAGAGTACCCGCAGACTGCAAACTTTTAGTCGGCCGATAGTTTGTTTGGCTCATCAATCAGTATGAAAATGAATGGTAGTACGCACATTACAAAGATCAGGTATTTAGCCGGTATCACAACGACTGAAATCTTGATTGGTATCAAGATTTTCATTCCAAAAATGTTTGCCGACTATCGGACGACCTGTGTTCGTACTACCATTCATCTTCGTACTGATTTATGAGCCCAAACAAAGTGTCGGCCGACTAAAAGTCAAAGTTAAATCATTTATTTCATTTAAGCCTTTACAAGCACTTATGGATGTCAAAAATATAACTAAGTTTGATTTTAGTTGCCCTTTCCAAAAGTAGCATCCTATGGAGAAGAACGGGGAAGAAACTCCATGGTTACTCTCGAAAAGTTTGCAGTGTGCTCTGAAAATCTGAGATATTCCGTACTTAGGTAGGTACAGAGAGGCTAAAGCCTACATATTTGAAGCCTTGCTTGTTTCTCGTATTGCGGTACATAAATTGAATTTCAATCTGTGTATGAGTGGAGACGATTTGAGTTTTGTTTGGTTAGGGTTGCTAGACAATGCGTAATCATTTTTAATACAAAAAATCAATTTCCAATAGTGACAATTTGATTGATGACAAAATCACAGACAAATCAGTAGCCAATTTGTCAGCAAATTAAAACATCGAGGCTGCAGCCTCTTATATTGCCCACCAGCCGTTTTCCCGTGGTTTTATTTGCGTCCCGTGGGATAAAATATAGCATATGTTACTCGTGTAGCTTACCAAGAGTAGAAGAATTTTTCAAATCGATCACGAGACATTGATATCTAAGAACCAATTAGGTTTAAAATAAATTAAGTAAATTACTTCAGATTAACTGAATCGTATAGGAAAAGGTAATAATAACAGTCTTCTAAAGTCCGTACGTCGGTATGAAAACGTAGCAAAAATATTCAGCATGATAATTCTAAAGGTACAGCCCTAAAACCCAGATGCATGCGAAATATGGTGATCACCCGATTTACGTGCGCCGCCGAACGCGAGCAAACTTGAGAACATCTGGCCTATAGCAGATCTGTTATATCCATGGTAGATACATGTGCTATCATTTAGCATTACTTGCAAAACTTAAATGTGCTATTACACCTACAAAGTTGAACTTTACTTCTTGTTTTTGTAAATATGGATTATAATCAGATTTATCGATTTATATCCACGATACGGCTTTTTATCGTCCCACTTTTGGGCACATGCCTCCTCTCACACGGAGAAGGATTTTATCCAACAAATCTAGACACACGGCAGTGTGTCCGCCAAGTTCGAGCAAAAAAAGCGACACACCGGCCGTGGGTTATATTACACGAACCATTTCGGGCCAAATTCGACCCCCCTGTAACTCAAAATCTATTTTATTTACGCATATCAAATTTCTAGTATCTGTTGAGACCCCCTCACTTATCTAAAATACAAAATTTCATTAATATACCTATTGTAGGTCTTGAGATATTGACGTCAGAAAATCGCTATTTTTACTATACACTCACTGACTGACTCACTCATCAAAAACCTAGACCACTTCCAATGGTCGTATTGACTTGAAATTTGGCATGAAGGTAGGTCTTTATGTTAAGGTAAAGGAAAAAATCTGAAAATGGCCAAGTGTGAGTCGGTTTCAAAATAATGAAGGTGTTTTATACCCGGTGTAAATTTATACCCCTAAGGAACTAAAACAAACTAAATTTATCTATACTTATATAATATATCTTCGAATGGTACAAAGGTTTGTATTTAGTCAAAGTAAAGTAAAAATCTGAAAACGGCCAAGTGTGAATCACTTTCGAAAATAACGAATGTGTAACTTTGATCCACGAACATAATATATGATAACAGTCAGTTGGTAAATCTAGTCCATTTAGTTAATCTAGTTCATTTCTTTGTAAGAAACATAGTGCATATAAAAAAATCTAAAAGATAGTATAAATGAGACATTTCTTTAACTAACTTCATCATAAGAAAAAAATAAAATAAACAACCTTACAAAAATAAATGAAATCCCACCCAAAACAAAAATGTAAAAGACTGCCAAGTTCGATAATATGGGAATGCTTCGCCTATAAAAGAAGTGAGATCTAAATAAGTAGCAAGTTCCATACACATACCTCAGTTAAAAATAGTTACTTTTTAATGATGTTACTTGGCAAGTTTTAATAGAAAATTAAATACTTGATTCATTGCGTTTAGTAGGTTTATAACAAGGTGTATGAAAACTTGCCAAGTAACTTCATTAAAAAGTAACTATTTTTAACTGAGGTATGTGTATGGAACTTGCTACTTATTTAGATCTCACTTCTTTTATAGGCGAAGCATTCCCATATTATCGAACTTGGCAGTCTTTCACATTTTTGTTTTGGGTGGGTTAATAATTTAAAAATAAAGATTATAGCCACGTAAATGGACTGTTAAAAAATTGCGAGAGCTTTTTACGCTATCTATTTATATTTTGAAATCAAACTTACATGAAAGTGTTCTGAAATAATTTACCTACCATATTTTAATTTATCTCTACACTGAGTTTAATCCTAATTGGTCTAGCCGTTCTCCTGAAGACGCATAAACGTGAGAAAAAGTCGACAAATTACAAAAAATAATACGAAATTCAAACCATCTTACCACAAAAAGATTCGGTTCATTTGTTAAACCTCCTACTTCATATAACTTACTTTCAACTCTGTTCCTTTTTCCATAAAGTTCATAATAAAACTCTCCCAATTTCGACCTGCATTAGACAGTTCCAAAGTATTATAAACTTTGTGAAAGACAGAATAAAGTTTGGAATACAAAAGCCGACTTGACAGTTTAAGTGGCCTAAAGATAAACTTCCTGCTATGAATTAACTTGGTTATAAATGATCGTTTTTTTTTGACGAATTTTGATTATGACATCGCGGTAGAAGCAAGAGTTTGTAAAATTAGAAGGCCGAGTCTCGTTAATCTACTAGAATGATTTGGAAAATGTATGTATCTAGCCCATTTATTAAGAAAAGCTACTCTTTCGGAAAGCGCAAATCAGTTTACGCACACACGGATCAAATAATAATAATTTTAACCGTTTCTAATTTAGCCACAATACTTTTTTTAAACAGTTTATCCATTTCATTGTGGAAGAACAAAAACTAAAAAAAACGACTTCTATATACCTTCTCCTCATTCTGACAACTACTATACTAAAAACCGCATTAGCAAAACGAAATTCAAGTTCAGCCAAGCAAACCTACTTCTTCTTTTAAAGTCCCTTAAAAAACAGGATAAATCCATGATACACTTTTCCGTTAATTCCAGCCCACTATGTATGTAAACTACCATTAACAGAGATACCCATCATCTCATAATAACTTGACGCCTCGTTCCAAGATGACAAGTTAAACCACCAGTTAAAGTAGTTTCACGGTTACTGCGGCGAAATCGCAATCTTTTTGTAATTAGGAGAACTTACTTTTGTTAGTTGAAGATACTTGATTTAGATAATAGTAATTAGGTATTAAATGTGTTATGTATATGTACATTTTCTAATGATAAACTAAGTAACAGCCGAACGGGTCGGTTGATACTAAGGTTAAGCAACGCTTGGCGCAGTCGATTGGTGGATGGCTCACCGTCATATCAAAACAAGTGTCTCAGAGTTTCAGAAAGCACGTTAAATTGGTGTTTTTGGCAGTCGTTGCGGGTTGTCAGGGTCTAAGTAGTGTTACCAAGGAGAATTGGGTTGCCTAGACAACTGGGTTGAACACCCATATAAAATTATAGTACCCAACCATCCTGTTAGACCCGGAGCTGACCTCAACATAGTTGAAAACAGATTAAGGCAAGCCCGTTTCCTATTATATAAAAGAGTAAGGATTCGTTTTTGACATAAGCCTCATAATATGAGGTCTGTAGAGCAAGTTTTTTTCTAACAAGTTTTCTAACTTAATCTTAATTTCTAGACCAGCTAGCAAAACATGTACAATTATAATTTCACTTATTTCAACGCGACGTTTTCTTTCAAATTGCATGGTAGCCATTGCGTGTTTGGAAAAAATAATTTCTATAATTTTCTCTGCGGTTGCAAAGTACGAATATAGGAGACTTTCAAGAAAATTGTGGTGTATTTAATATTAGTGCTTTTCTACTGGAAAGCCCATGGTTGATTAGTCTACATGACTTAATTTATTTTTTACGTTACAAATAAATAAAAAATCTTGATCTTTCAACCAAAAACGGCTAGTCAGATTTGATTCTTAGGTAAACACAAGTTACCCCCAAAAGATGAAACTTCTCCCCGAATTCGGATAGGGATTAAAAATCCTATGTTCTTCTACTGGTTTTAAGCTACCTCTGTGACAATTTTCCGTCATATCGATTTAGCCGTTCTTGAGTTATATAAATAGTGTAGCTTACATGACTTTTGTTACAGATTTACCATTTCAAAGTCCATATCTAATATTAATTACAAGATAACACAGGGTCAGAGACCCCATAAATTTTCCCCCATCAAACCATAATTAATTGAAAGTAAACCATAGTTATTTGCTAGCAGTATCAATATTAATTATATCTTGACATATTTAACACATGTTATCGTTAATGATCGGCAGTTGACCCTTATAACGAGAGTTTAATTAATTATTAGTTTGTTAAAATATGAAGGTAGTTGTTATATGTTTTTGGTTAGCAATTTAGGTCAGCAATTTATATAAATAGTTCATAATATGTAGAGCGTTTCAAAACCAGTTAATATGGGATCTTTCCTTCTGCTAAGACTTCTGTCAACTTTGTCGGCTCCAAAACGTATGTGTTTTACTTTCAACTATCTTTTTCTCCTGTTTTTCTTTAGTCTTTTTCTTTATTTATATTAAAATACGAAGAGTCAGTTTTATCAGATCAGCTTGGAAGGCAAAATTGGGAAAAAGATAAGCATGGGTAATATGATCTAACTAAATCATGCTTAAAATATGATTTAGCCGTTTAAAATAGGTGCTAATTGTTTCAAGAGAAACACAATCTTAATATTATAGTTAATAGAAGATCAATCAATGACCTTGTCTAGTTTCTATGTATTGAAATTTCAAAAACAAAATAAACAACAAAACTTGAATTCTCAAAAACAATTAAACTCAGTTATTTTAAAGAATTGATTTCAAACTTTTATTATTATTCAAGTTATGATAAACTATCTAGCTCTTTCGGTTTTGTTCTAAGAAAGATAGAAAAACCATTTATTTACACAAACGACGGCATGTCTTACAATTACAGCCAGAACACCCAAAGTCGTGCTTATTTTTAAACGTATTTTTTTTCAAAATTTTTATATTATGCTTTCGAGCTTATACTTTTAAAATCCCCGTAAACTTTCCATTTCCGAGTTAATTAATCAAAGAGTTTTTGATTTAAAATATTTTCAAGGGGAAACCGTTCATAGGCCATCATAATACTTTATCAAATTGGATTATTTCAAAGTCAAAGTCAAAGTCAAAGTCAAAGTCAAATCATTTATTTCATTTAGGCCTTTACAAGCACTTATGAACGTCAAAATTATAACTAAGTTTGATTCTAGTTGCCCATTCCAAAAGTAGCTTCCTATGGAGAAGAACGGGCAAGAAACTCCATGGTTACTCTTTTTAAAAATAATATAGTATTACAGTTTGTATGTATTGATACATACAGTAAAAGCATGCGAAGATCATGTAGAATCGCAAAGACAAATGAGGATAAAGTGACAATTAAAATGCTACATGGTGTTCACATTTACAAATTGGTTTATATTTTGGTACAAAGTTACAAACAAATAATCAAAAGATGAATACAATTTTATTTGCTGGTGTAGTTTTAATTTGTTAATTAATTAGATATTGTCAGTATGTCCTATGGAGCAGGACCAGCATGTTTCCAAGCATTTTTATCTTGAATGTAATCTTCTAATTTATAATATGCTTGCTTACAAAGTGTGGCTTTTATATGAGTTTTAAACCGCAAGTCATTCAATTCCAGAATGTTGTCTGGTATTTTATTATAACATTTGACACAATATCCCATGAAAGATGTATGTACTTTAGATAATCTAAACTGCGGGATAGCTAACTTATTTTTATTTCTAGTGTTATAATTATGTCTATCACATATTTTATCAAACAAATGTAAGTTTTTCCTAACATACATGATATTTTCATAAATAAATTGGCAAGGTACGGTCATGATATTAATTTTTTTAAACAGTTCCCTAAGAGATTCACGACCACGTAAGTTGTACATAGCTCTGACCGCTCGCTTTTGTAAGATAAATATGCATTCAATGTCAGCAGCTCGTCCCCACAGCAGAATGCCGTACGACATGATGCTGTGGAAGTAACTAAAATATACCAGTCTAGCTGTTTCTACGTCCGCTAGCTGCCTCATCTTTCTAATAGCATAGGCGGCCGAGCTAAGACGACCCGCAAGAGATGTTATGTGGGGTCCCCATTGTAGTTTTTTGTCAAGAGTGATTCCCAGGAAAACTGTCTGATTTATAAATTCTAGTTTTTGACTATTGAGTATTATGTCACATTCACTACTTTTTACATTTGGCAATGAAAATCGAATGCATTTTGTTTTTTTTTCATTAAGAGCCAAGTTATTTGCGTTGAACCAATTTTGAACCTGGATAATGGAATTGTTTACGTCGTCTAGGTTACGTCTACGTCGATCAATATTAAAAATAAGAGAGGTATCATCGGCAAACAACACCATCCTAGGTTGATTATCAAATAGATAGGGCAAATCATTAATATAAACTAAAAAGAGGAACGGACCTAATATGGAACCTTGTGGTACGCCCATTGCCATCATTGAGCCCAGTGAATTTACGCCGTTTACTTGAACTTTAAGTTGCCGATCGTTTAGATACGATTTTAATAACTGAAGGGATGTATCTTTGATTCCGTAATGCTCTAGCTTCTGCAAAAGCGTTTCGTGATTTACGCAGTCAAACGCTTTTGAGAGATCGCAGAAAATTCCAATCGAGTCTTCAGCTTCCTCCCAAGCCTTAAAGATGTGCTTGATCAAAGTTACACCAGCATCGGTTGTACAGCGACCTTTGGTGAAACCGTATTGTTCGTTATGAAAAATGAAGTTTTTATTGAAATGGCGCAACATTTGTGCAAGCATCAACTTTTCGAATACCTTGCTGAGAACCGGTAAAACAGAAACGGGTCTATAGTTGTTTGATTCTTTGCTATTTCCCGATTTAAATAAAGGTACTACTTTACTGTGTTTCATTAGATCAGGAAACACGCCTTGGTCTACGCTAACATTAAAGATGTAAGCTAAATAGGGTGCAATAGTTTCAATAATTGACCTACACACCTTGACAGACATACCCCAAAGATCTTCTGTTGATTTTATTTTAAGATCTTTAAAGGCCTTAACAACAGCCTCGGGGCTGGTATGTTGAAATTTAAATACTGAACAGCATGGCTTTACATTTGTTTTGAGTAAATCGATAGATACGGCGGTTGAAGAATTTAATGATTTTGTAGTTTCGAAAGGTATTTTGGTGAAGAATGCTTCAAACTCTTGAGCTACTTCAAGGTTACCGTTGATGAGGCCTTTATGAGTTTCTAGGCTAAAATCAGTTTTGCGAACTTTTCGCCTACCTGTTTCGTTATTAATTACTGTCCAAGTTGTTTTTATTTTATCCTTAGAATTTTTTATTTTATTTCTAATATGAATAGATTTAGCCTGTTTACAAACGTTTTTAAATATTTTCGAATATTTTGAGACGTGGTCACGGAAACTTGGATCGGTGCTATAAGGCTTTAAACCATAAAGTTCAAACAGCTTTTGTCTACTTTTACGAATACCAGGAGTTGCCCAGTCACTAAATAAGAACTTGGACTTAATCATTTTAGTTTTAACTGGAAAAGCTAAGTTGAATTGTTTGTTTAATATAGAGAAAAAATCGGCGTAAATATCACTTGAATTTTTAAGATTTGAGCTATGTGCACACAGTTTATCACCTAAAGTTTGATTGAATTTATCGATTTTTTTTAAAGTATATTCCCTAAATTTTATTTGTGTTTTCTCTGGTGGAGAGTTAGTGCGAAAAGTGACAACTTGTCCGCTGTGATCAGAGGGCAAGTAATTCACTATTTCCTTATGTAGGTACTCACAGCTGCAAAAAACATTATCTATACAAGTAGCAGTAGTTGGTGTTATCCTAGTAGGTTCTTCGAAAACGTTACGCATATTAAATGATTTAAAAAGATTTAAGAAACTCGAACTTACAATATTACTTTCTAAAATATTAATATTGAAATCGCCACATATAATGACTGACTTACTACTGCTACTGACTTTTTTCAAGACATCTTCCATGACAGAATCAAATACACCAAGATTCTGGTGTTGCGGTGGTCTGTAGACACACACTAACACATGCTTATCTAGCTCAACACAGGACAATTCAATATTATGTTCCACTGACATATCAACTATATCTTTTCTTACTTTATATTTAATAGGATTTTTTACTAATATTAAGGAGCCACCATGTATCATGGATTTCCGGCTAAAGTAACTAGCTACAGAATAATTCTCAAAATTAATAGATTCTACTTGATAATCTTTCAGCCAATGTTCTGTAATACAAATTACATCAAACTTGGTTTGTTCTAAAACTAATTCTATTTCAAGAAGTTTAGAAGAGCAACTCTGAATATTTTGGTTGAAAAGTTTTAAAATATGTTGCTCACTCTTATGTTTTTTACAACTAACTAAGTCGCCAGAAGATAACTTGCTACTATCTTTAAAATTATTAAATACTGGAATATCTTCTGTTGTCTCAATAATTAGTTTAAATTATTTATATCAGGAGTGTTCTCCACAAATGATAAAACTTGCATAGAAGAATCTATGTTACCGGTGTGTTCAATATGATTAGAATGTTCTAACATATTGGTGGTGGTGGTGGTAGTGGTGGTAGATAGTATTTGTGGACCCCCCTTCGTACACGACGTCATCATACAACAATCTATCAGTGTGCTGTTAGTGTAACTATACAGCATACCCTCGTCCCTTACCCTATAGTTTATTATATTAGATATAATATTGTCAATATTATAGGCTATCAACATAGCAATAGTGTGTCTGCAACTACCAGGAACAGATACTGCTCCCTTGATCAATGTGAAATCACTAATAAACTTATTAGTGTCAAAATATAAAAGTTTGTCGCTATGACAACATGTCAACATGTGTAATGTGCAGTTTAAATTAAATATACATTTATTTTGATATTCTGAAAAACTATCAGAATAAGGAAAAGCACATAACATTAATTTTCCCATATTCAAACTAAGTAAGGTGTCAATACCTTTCACAATGTCCTCTTTTGTTGTACCATAACTACTGCCTAACAATAGAACTATTATAGAATTACTATCTAATGTTGTACTGCTAATTTTCTCAACAATTTGGTTAAAAGTTATGTCATGGTAACTGTGATTAGTAAAGTGATGGCTAAGGTAATTGTGTAAAATTTTTCCAAAGCCAGCACCCAATGCATCTGTGAAGAGCAAAGTATTACATTTTTGCATATGAATATTCTCTGTAGCAGTTGTAGGTACAGATATATCAGGCAATGGTATTGAAGGTGATGGTTGGCTTGCACTATCACATGAAAGGCTGTTTGTCAGAGACTCGTACCTCTCTGTGTGTTGGACTTCACCAGGTCCATCAGCTCCACTGCCTCTAATAACCGCTTGCTTAGTTGGTCTTGAGAAGACTCATATTTACTAAAAATATCCTTTAACAAAGACTCCTTGTATTTTAAATCGTTTTGGAGCTGCTGGGTTTCCATCTCATAAATAGATTTATAATATTCTAATTCAGCAGTACAGGAATTCAGTGTCTTAGTTAAGCTAATACGGTCCTTCCTAAGAGAAATGTTTAATTTTAAGAGATGTTGTTTTTTTAAATATCTCTTTGACCGTTTAATGAATTTATTGATTTTAATATATTTCTTTAATTTATTATGACTCATCATAACTACAGGACATATTGGAATGGTATCATCACCAGTCAAGTCAATAGTTTCAGCTAACCTACATGGTACCTTATCTGACCTACAGGCAACTAACTCATCAAAAAGGTTGCAAGTATTAGTAACCTGTTCATTAATCTTACTACATTCTAATATAGATAAAGCCTTATGGGCATTACATAACTCCTGTTCTAATTCTGTGATGCGCTGTAAAGCCAATTCATGGGTGTCACTGCACTGATGGAACGAGGACATCTCTTGTTGAAGCTGAGTGTACTGGTCGAGCACATCCATGTACTGTATGTGCAGCTCGGCCAACTCACTCTTGAGGGAAGTGTTTTTGTCGATTATGTTCTTCACTTCGACTTCACTGTCATCCCTCTCTTGGAGTAGCTGCTTGCACAAGGTTTTAGTTGACTCGAGTTCCCTCAACGCAGCTCTGAGTTTTTCTTCCATGTCTTTGACTGTGGCTCTACGGGTCATCATCTCTAATTGTTGTATTGTTAGTACCTAAAAAGTTAAAGAATAGCTTTAAAGATGTTGATTAATGTGTTAGTGAACAAAGGAAATAGACTGTAAAGGTATAGGGATTTGTGAAATTTGGAAAATATAGAAGTGGACTATAAGATTATATTTTTTATATCAAAATGGAGGGTAAGCTTTTTATTAATTTTTAAATAAAGAAAGGGGAAAGTATATGATATGGAAGGTTCGCAACAATTAGATATTGATTACACAGTTATGCAAAATACTAGGCTAAAGCATAAGTGTGGTAAACAACATTATACAAAGTTGGGATTTTTGAAATAAAGGTCAATCAAATAGTACAATCTTGTAGGTCAGCAATGTCAAGGTTTTACAGCAAAATTTATTGGTGGCAGAGTAATTTGTAATGTTATTGTGTGTAGGCGAACGTTATCGTCGTCAATTCTGTTTTCACAAGTTGAAGGCAGAATGAGACACTAACTGTGCCGGTGTGCACTGCAATGACAGTAGCTCATAACAATGAGCCGTGTATTGCTTTGGGTGTAGTGTATTGTTGGTGTAATGTTGTGTACACGACAATGTTATTAAAATAAAAACACTATACTCCCCGGGTTTGAAGTAATATTCAAACTTTATCCTTTTGACAGCCGGCACATTGAACAGCTGATTATAAACTTGTTTGAAATTGCAAACGTCGTCACGAACACGAGAACAAAACTAAGTTTAACAATAATTTGATAGTTTTATCTATTTTAATTGCACAATTAACTTAAATTAGCACTAGATTTATATTTTTAGAATAAAAATTATCTGCAGAGCCGTTTTTTCACGACCTGCTCATAATGTTGCCACAGCAAAAAATTTATTTTTGAGATTAGTGCGTTCAAATAAAAAAAGATATGTTTTATTTCAAATTCTGCCAAAAAATATGGCGTAATATTTGTTATAAACAAACACAAAAAGTTATATTTGTTAGAATTCGTTTATGAATTTTTCAAAAATATTGGTCCGAATTTTCAATTAATAATAAATTTATTATCAAAGGTTTGTTTTACAGTACTTGTCTATCAATAAAATTCTTTTGACATTTCAAAATAATTGCACAAAAACAGTTTCTGAAAACTAAAAGGCCATTTGACTGAATAGTGAAATTTTCAGTGATTAATAATAAAACCTTTCAAAAGATTTTAATTGAAAAGTTTGTTTGTTTGTTTGTTCGATAACTAAATAACACAATCAACGAATATTATTTTAGAATATCGTTAATAACTGTATTTCGAAAGCTTTTAATAGAGTTGAAAAATTTTGTGTTACTTTTTTAATTAATAGATGTGAAACTTTATCATAAAAACTCGATTAAAAGGTACATACTAAATTAAAAATTACTGTACCTAATTTTTAAATGTGCTCAATCCTTCTCAGTGTGAGAGGGAGGCCTGTGCCTAGCAGTGGGACGATAAAAAGGCTGTAACAGTAACAGGACCTAATGTTTAAATTATTGAGGTTTTATGATCCAATGTTTCCATGCTAGTTTAATTACTATTTAACGTGATTCTAAAGCAGTTTTCTTTGAGAAAAATTTTGTAACTGTCTGAAAGTCAGTTTTTCTTTATTCCATTTCTCCCAGGGAAACAAAGACGTCTGAAGCTCCTGTAATTAATATAAAACAGCCGACAGACGCTTATTAGTGGACCTGTCTTTTAGAGAAGTAAAAGTATGTTTAGTTTGGAGAAATAAGAACTACGATATTTTTGTATTCATTTCAATTTTTCTGGCGAGGAAGTTTGTTATGAACTTAACTCCTTTTAGTTAATTTCCTATAAATATAGGGTCATTTCTTGTAATAAAAAATATCCGACACCCTTTTGTTATAACATCTTTATCATCTTTAACTGCTGTTAAAACTCAATTTATTAAATACAAACAATGTGCTACAAAATTCAACTCAAAAATGTACCTTACCATGAAAACACACCTTAATTTCACCTTCACCTTTTACGAACGTAAACAAGCATTAAATTTCGCTTATCATTAAACTTTGAATATCCAAACTTCCTGTCTAATGGTCTAATAAATAATAAAGAAACAAAAACTTGCGGTTTACGTCAGCAATAAAAGTTAAGTTATTTAACCAAAGTTTTAAACAAACAGATTAAATTACCCAAAATAGGGTCATACGGATTGTAAATTGTTTAGAATTCATGGATTTTCATTTTGTTGCCTGCGATGTAAATCTTAGTTTTTACGAAAAAAAGGGTAATGTATTTTGTTTAAGTGTAGCCACTCCATATTGGCTAGTTAAATGACCACTAGAAGTTACATTTCATTGTTCGTTGAACATCTTTGGCAGTCGTTACGAGTAGTCAGAAGCCAGTAAGTCTGACAGCCAGTCTTACCAAGGGGTATTGGGTTGCCCAGGTAACTGGTTGAGGAGGACAAATAGGCAGTCACTCCTTGTAAAACACTGATACTCAGCTGCATTAGATTAGTCTATAAGCCAACGCTAACATAGTTGTGAGAAAAGCTGGGCTTATGATGATGGAACATGAACGAAAAACTTCCAAATTCAGATTACCAAAACTACAGTAACATCTATCTAACCCCAAAAATTCTTGTTTCAGAAACAATGACTTCACTGAAGCCAGCACTATTACAAGCCATCCTACTTCTCATCTTACTACAAAACATTAATACTTTAGAAGACGGATACCTCCGATACGTCAAAGACGGCTGCTTCCTCAGAGGAGAAGCATTATCCTGTGTCAAATACAAAGCCGTTAAAATAGCCAAAAATACAATTTTCGGTGATAACTTTAAAACTAATGAAACTATCAAAGCTAATAATGCTGTCAGTCTAGTACCTTTAGATGAAGAAACAATTGAAGTACTAGGGATTAAGGAAAGTAAGGTAGCAGAAGTAGGTAGTGAGCCAAGAGGAATTCTGTCCGAATGGGCGGAATTGGCGAAGTACTTTATGAAGCTGGTGCAGGAGTTTTTTAGGGTGAAAGGCTTGAAGGTCAATCTGCCTGAAGGCGCGAGGACTGTGGAAGTTGAAGATGATAGTGGTGAGTGTAGTTTATATTTCTTACAGTTGGCGGCAAATAAGTTTGCTGTTCTGATGTTAGTCATTTGACTCCTTATGCATTTGTTCATACAAAAGTTATCGAGAAGGTTTAAGTAGTTTGAGAGAGTAGTATACCTGAGTAGACTACTACTGACAAAGAAATATGAACGAAGATAACACTACTACACATGATGATGATGATGATGATGTCCTCCTCCTAGCCGATTATCGGCTACGGCGGCTGTTCTCATGTAAGGAGATTAGCCAACTACGCAGGACATATTATAGTGCACAAGCATTTGCGCAGACACAGGTGCACTCACTATTCCTTAACTCTCATAGCCCGATGGGACGGTAATCCGACACGACCGGAGAGAGATCAGGCGCACTACACATACATAGGTACGAAAGGCGTGAATTTGCTTTCTTCAAAATTGCAAAGTAACTTGGCACGAACTATATTAATGTTTCTTTCAAATTGGTCGTTTCATGTGCCTTGGTGGTGACATAAATCGTCCAATTTGTATGAAAACAAGTGAACGCGCGTACACAACACAACACACGAAAACACACATGAAACGTTTAGTTTAAAACAACCCTAATATTAAGAACGCGTAAGGAACCAAGTCCGAGTGATCTTTTATGATTTTTATCTGTGTAACTAAAGCTTTTCCATGAAATCTCGATTCCTCGATCTTCGATTTACTGATAATTTTATTATTGAGCTTTCAAAGGCAATAAAATAACTTTATACGAACTGAAGCCATCAATAAAATTACTTGATAGCTAATTGTTAAATTAACTTCTGATATTGACAGGAATTTGAGAGGGTGCTGAACATTTATTTTTTTTATTCAATATTTATGACTGTTAAATAATAAAACAATATACTTACTTGTTATCACTTGGACAAAATTATCTATTGTGACATGTGACAATATTTGAGGGTTCTCAAATCTGCATTAACGTTAAAGATAAATGATAATTGCGGAATTCTATTAAAAAAATATTAATGCATGGTCTCATGGGTCATGGTCTGGTGAGACCGGAGAATTATATAAAAATATACAAATTTATGGTCTCATCTAAGCAAGTAGGTGTAATACCGCTACCTACCTAAATTTTGGCATCAATAATTTTATATAAATGATTCGCCCCACTATCGATGGTGAATACAATGTATTCTTATTATATTCCACCATCGATACATGTCATGTGGAAAGCAATAAAAGTATTGAGTATTGAGAAGGAAATGCGAGAATCTTGCCATGTCCCTTCGTCCATGTTCCTTAGCAACGGTATCTTTTTAACCATCCCGCAAACACTTCTCTATATAGGCTGCTTCATAAAAAACTGGTGATATAAATAAACAACCTTTCGTTAATTTGATTACTGTCAAAACGTCACAAATTTTGACAGGCAAGTCTACTGTCGTACACGAAATTGTACTTGACCTTCCAACTCAAAAGGGTAACGATGGGGAAAATTATAGTAAATCATTTAATTATAATTTCAAATTATTCACTGTTACTATACAGAGTAATATTCTTTAATATATGCGGGGTTCTGTAGATCGTGATTTTGATAGAAGTCGGTTTAATTTTGTTTATTGTAGTTTAGTGTTAGTGTAGGGTAACACGAACGTTAATAAGGTTGCTTAATGTGATTAAGTCACGTACAAACGATGTTTTTAACTTAGCTAAAGTGTCGATTTATGAATGTTATGAAAGTTATTGATGATCATGATGATGATGAAAGTTATTTAAAATTTTGTTAATTTTTCACCTTAAAATTGTTATAAGTAGAAATAAATCAATTTTGAAGTAAATAAAATGACATCAATTAGCATTATTTTATTAGTCACAACGTCTAAAACAAAATACAACTAGGTATGTCAATATATTTTGATGAAGAAAATAACCTGTCAACACAATTGACAGAAAAACCATACCCATTAACAACAACAAAGAAAAACAATAAATAAAGAAATCGATTACCCAATTAGCGGCCAAAGGTTACCCTTGTCTAATAAAGTATACAATGATCAGGGAGAACAAAATGACAATCGGAGGTGTCATAACGGAAAATCTCCTAAGAAGGTAGCGTCGCCAAAATGCGGGGTTTTGGGGAATGACAAACGTTCACACGTTCATACGCCTTCTTTGGAGCCCACTCATTTTTTGTAAAACCAAAAATTCTTTGACGGATGTGTCAAAAGACACCTTTTTTGATCACTAGTAACTGATAGTAGTTAGTCACGCCTATGCATTTGACCTAGATGACGGCCTGACCTACCTTCCTTATGGCATCTCCGCTATCTTTCCTTCCTCCTTGACAATGACCCTCATCACTACTAAATAAATACCTTATAAGTACATCAAATATTTACTAAGAAAAACATTTAGGGAACAAAATTAGGAGCTTGAGATCGATGCACCAAGTAATGGAGTGGACCAATTTATAGAGGTCCGCGACTATTTGCTAACGGAACCCTAATAAAAAGTTGGTTTACGTGATCCGGTGGCTTGTGGTTTGGTACATAATCTACGATATAGGGGAATACAGAAGATTTATAGTATTTGTATTTAACTCAAACTCAAAAATGTTAATTCAAATTAGGCTGATAAATCAGCACTTTTCGAATGTCAAAGAGAAAAGACAGACCCCAAACGCCCGCCCTTCACCACTTCCTGGGTTTTGCTGGGAAGAAGTGGCGCAACAAACTCAAGCAAATTAAAAGTGAGGATTATCAGAACAGGATGGTGGTAATAGATTTATCTTATTTCTACTCGTGTACTTTGATTTAAATACTGGAATTATTACAATTACATTTATTTGATTGTAATTAGATTATAAAGGGTAATTTTCCTTTTTTTCCTTTTATTTTCCTGAGAAATCCAGTTTAGATTTATAACCAGAACCACCTGAGAATTCCACAGAAAGCATATTTTATACACAATTTATGTAATTTTATGACTTACTTTGTTGGAAGAATTTGATGGAGCTGCTTCCTCATAATATTTTAAACGGTAGCATAAATTATACTATGTACTTTGCCGAAAATAATTATTGGCCTTCTACAACATTTCTGTACATTCAACTCCAATATTAGATACGGCTGAACCGCAATATTGAAATACGCAATATTATATGGAGCATAAATTAGACCTACTCGTTTGACAAATAATAGATTCCTGTAACATACTAATATCTAGACTTTTCCACGAACAGTCTATAATTTGAATCATTGAAGATTACTTAGTAATTATGATGGGAAAATATTTTATATTTTAGCTGCTTTTGTATTCAGTTCAACAAACAAAAATTAGTTTCAAGAACTGAAATTACATAGTACTCGAAAGGGCTTATATTTTTCTCCTGAAACCATGAAAAAGGCTTAGTAACAAACAAATAAGGCACTAGGTCAAAAAAACAGTCGCTTGATGTAAAAGTAGATTCGTAGCCATGTAGTAAATAGGCTAAAATAGGTTGGAAATAGGCTAGGAAGATAATTAGTAGTTGCTATGATTTGCAATTGTTTAATCTTAATAAAAGGGAAATTCTTAATTACAACGATATGAAAAATATTTTCAGTTGTCAATTTGATCAATGGGAGGCAATTTGACGTTTGTTTATAGAACAATTAAATGGTGTAACTCTATCTTATACAGCAAAATATTAGGTGTAACACAGGAGCATCTTATACCATTGTTTATATGTACGTAATAAAATTAATACTCCGTAATTATGAGCTCTAATCCCTAACTTTCCTAGCCTATAATCTAGACATCCTAACTTCATAATTTTCTAAGAAAACTAAGCTTCAAAGAACATTATAAAACCCTTTTCTAGTCTGTTTTCTAAGATATTGGAAATTAAAATCCTTTTCAACAATGTAGTGTAAACAAACTTGTTAGTAAGTTGTTGATGAAAAACTTTTACCGATGTCAGAGAAGAGGTGTTATGTGTTTCTTGCGTCTTTCTTTGAATGTTGATAAAATATATTATATTGTTGAGAAGGTCTTAAAAAGTTTGAGTGGCAGACGTACATTATGTTAAGTTAACGTACGTACGTTAATATTTAAACTTTTTTCGTCTTTAGATAATACTAGCTGTTTCCCGCGGTTTCAATCACGTCCCGGGGGAACTTCTTCCCGTATCTGGATAAATATAGCCTCTATTATTCGAGGTTTTCAAATATGAACAATTTTTTAGGTAAAAAAATTGAATAGTAAGGAAGGTGCTATAAACGAAACCCGCAACTAAAAAGTCCTTTATTCATTAAATTCATCACATTCACATTCCTAAAGAGTCATTAAAATTTATGAAAGTAATCCGTAAAACCACTTTCAAACTACCAAATAAACTCTTTTTAAATACTCTAAAAAATAACAGTAAACGTTAAAGTACTAGCGTACTTACATAGACATTTCTTATGACATTACTTACAAAGCCTCAAGAATGAACTAAAATTAGAACAACTGACATTTTATCCAAGTCCACTTTGTAAGTCCTTTGATTAAAAATGTTTTGTAGAACAAGTTAGAGAACTCGCACACTGAAAACTTTAAGTCGGCCGATACTTGTAAAGCACTGGTACTCAGCTGCACCCGGTTAGACTGGAAGCCGACCCCAACGTAGTTGGGGAAAAAGGCTCTTAGGATGACTTTGTTTGAGCTTGTAACTGTTCCACGACAACCCCAGGCTGTAAAAATTTTCGTTTTTCCTAAATTATAACTACAATCGGCTTCCCTGAGGGGGAAGGGGTTGCGCCCCTCCTGTTCCGCGCAACCCTGTAGAGCTCGTCTCCTTACTGGTCACTCTTCCACCGATATTGTATGTGGAAATGTATCAGTGCTATCCCGACTTGTACAAGCTAGGGGATAGGACTGGAAAGGAAGACAATGAAAGAGAGCAGCGTACAAACACTGGATAGTGACAAGGTATGTTTGTAAAGCAAATAGTGCTAATGGAGGATTAAGGAATGGAAAGGACCTACTTTATGTATCAATCACACATAGGAGTACAACGCCGTTTCTGATAATCCAGTTGAAATATAAGTAATTCTTAATGGAAGGACATTTCCAATAAGACAGTGTATAAAATAAGTATGGTACTGTAATATCGCCTCTTGTGAATCTATCAGCAACACTCACCCAGTCATGCACCACCACTTACTCTTAGATTCACTCGGCTTGCATGACTCACTATTACTTCACAACTTAGCTCTAGCCTCCATGAGGCGTCTCCTAATTTCGGTCAGAGTACTAGCCTACTGCGCGACCTAAGACCAACTGTCCCTGCTTCAGTTCCCTGAAAACCCTTGTGGCCTGCTATCCCTTCCTACATCCTCGCAAGTCCCACCTTCAGCGCTGACTCCACCCTATTCTTAAGGTCTTGTTTCGCGTATTCGTCTATTTGTTATGAGATAGATTTATTAGTCTTTTTGTACATATTCTCAATTGTTCTAAGTATCGCTGTCGGGGTCCGTTTGGGATTTGGCACATGTGCACTTCTATTCAATATTGAGTCCTTTGTCTCAAGGTCCAAATTGCCTTAACGGTTGGCAACGGCTTGTAGGTCCTGCTTAGCAGATGTTTGATTGCTTTGCTGTGAGAAACTTTTAGACCCTTAAAATATTTTGTTAAGTATTTATTGCACTCCATGTCAGCCGTCAAATATCCCCATCCATAAAATAGAAAGTTAATGTGTTCTTAAGAGGCCCGTCATCGTGGCGCCTTGTAAAATAAATTAATATTATTTGATAATATTTAGGGTTAGGTGACGACAGTCACATTCCCCCCTCTGAAAATCAGACGCGTGACGCAGTACAGCGTATGAGATTTCACAATAGGCCTGAGAGCTCCTAGCATCAGTAAGTTAAAACATAAGGCAGACAGGTATCTTTCTAACGGAATATCTCCACCAATAAGATCCTTACTAGACGAAACAACGTTTTGATGAAATCACTTTGGTTCCGGCCTAGTAGAAAAACCCGCGCATGCTTATAAGTTGATTATACATACCAGAGTTTCTTCTACTAGAGTATTTCATTATGGAGTCGCGTTACCTCCCCTTATCAACTCAGCCTACTACAGCTGCTGAACTGAGGCCTCTCCATCGCCGCGAATCAAATCGTGTTATGTCGGTAACTATCGCAGCATTTTTACCCTGGAATAGTTCGCACACTAATTAGAATTTGATTCTAACTGGAAGTTAATCCAAATATTGCCATACAATTCATTTATAAGAATGGAAAAGTTCGTTCCAACTGGGTGTACCCCCCTCCGATTCTAAGAGGATAGAGCAGGTTGTAAATCAGCCAATAAGACAGAACATTGAACTAGCATTAATTTAGTGCACATTTTTTTTTATCAACCGATTTGAATGCAAATGCCAATATACATATTTCTGTGAGTAAAAGATACACTGTGCTATACACACAGTTGTGATAGCTCACGTGCACATAGATCCAATTTCCACTTGCTGGAATATGATTTAGTAGGATCGATTAACTTAAATAATTTCAAAACTTAGCTTCGCAACTGCATCCACACTAGGGCTACTAGTACGTAGGTACATCAGCCGACGTACGCGCACGACGATTTTGATGAAACTTTGAACCCAAGCGACGCAGAAAAATGATGTTGAAACTGTGTAGGCTCGTACATGAAGTCTGTTAGTGTCCTGGAATTTAAAACAAAACCAGCCAAGTATCTATTTACAGAAGACAGAGGCTTTACAAATAGCCACACAATATATTGTTTCCTATGTGTGAAGAAATTTCAAAGATGAATATTTAAATCACACGTAAATACAACCTAGAGGAAGTTGTCGGTTCGTCAGTTAAACTAAAAGTAATTATAATTATATTTTTATGAACTCGTGTAAAAATATAGATTAGTGTATTAACCACACAGACCGAAGCAAAGTGCTAAGGTTGTGACAAAATGATATCGCAATGATTTATCAATGCGGTTCTGCTTTCCAGATGTGTATTTTATAAGCGCATGCCCCTAGTCCACGGCAAAGTTGTGGGTGTGTAACTGTATTATTACCTACTTCAGTGTAATTTCTAGAAGGCCTTCTCCGCAATGTAATCGGGAAAATATACGTCGTTATATACTTATATAGAAGCGGGGTTTACAGCCATGACGTTTATTTTCTTTAAAGTACGCTCAGTATTCTTACACTAATTCTATTCTTACGCTTATGCAAATACGCTTATTGCCATTATACAGTTTTACGCTTATAGCAAAATTTCAGAACCAACATCCTACCTCTAGCCATCTGCCCATTTCTTCTATCTTAGTATTTTACATATTCATTTCTTTCATACTAAAACCCACATACATAAATACCTCTAGGCAGCACATTTTTGTTAGGGACTCGAACCCATAACCGTATTTTCAACTGTATCCATCCATAAGTATATACAATTCATGCCCTTGGTAATATATGGGAATCGAATCCATTACCGTAAATCATAACCGTAGTTATATTTCTCTTAATTCTTCCATCATCTTTCACCTCTAGCCAGAGTCTAGGTCTTCGTTAGGGAATCGAACCCATAACTAAAATTCGTCGTTATTATGACTCGTTTTATACAACACTTCTGTCAGGGAGTCGAACCCGTAACCGTAATCATCGCCATATGAAATCATCACAGTTCATCACGTTGTACAAAAAATCACAGGGAATCGAACCCAATGCTGTTTTATTGCCGTAATGCCTCGTCTAGGACCATAATCTACGTTGTGTTTTTGTGTAGTAACCGATTTAGATCTTTTATTCTCGTTGCACTGATGTGAATCAGTACATTTAATGACGAGAATCCTGGTCACGCAGCGCCAAATGTAACTGTTCCACGACAACCCCAGGCTGTAAAAATTTTCGTTTTTCCTAAATTATAACTACAATCGGCTTCCCTGAGGGGGAAGGGGTTGCGCCCCTCCTGTTCCGCGCAACCCTGTAGAGCTCGTCTCCTTACTGGTCACTCTTCCACCGATATTGTATGTGGAAATGTATCAGTGCTATCCCGACTTGTACAAGCTAGGGGATAGGACTGGAAAGGAAGACAATGAAAGAGAGCAGCGTACAAACACTGGATAGTGACAAGGTATGTTTGTAAAGCAAATAGTGCTAATGGAGGATTAAGGAATGGAAAGGACCTACTTTATGTATCAATCACACATAGGAGTACAACGCCGTTTCTGATAATCCAGTTGAAATATAAGTAATTCTTAATGGAAGGACATTTCCAATAAGACAGTGTATAAAATAAGTATGGTACTGTAATATCGCCTCTTGTGAATCTATTAATCAAACAGCCGTAACTCACAAAATGTCTTGCATGTGGTCCTGGAGGACGCGAGGTCAACATTCCAGGATTCCCTAGCCATCCCAAGTCGTGACGCTGCGGCTTTCGTGCTTTCACTGCCGTGCGACCATCCTTGTCTAACAACGGTGTGGCCTACGGCTCGCATAACGTCTGTTCCGTGATATTTGAGTCACGGTCCCTAGCAGTCTATAGGACTGGATATCGTGACGCTACGGCGCGGCTTGCCGGCACGAGTCGTCTTCATCATACTCCCGTCGAGTCATGGTCCCTAATAGTATTGGTATGATATAGTGAGCCCCCCATCACTGGACGTGCACATCGCGTTCAACAAGTACAACTGCAAGGCATATGCTCGTGACGATCAGTCCGAGAAGTCAAAGATAATGATACGCCTAGGCGTAATTTGATATAGTTTCGTTGGCGTTGTTGTACTTATTCGAGACATGAGTGATAGAGGCATATACTTCGGTAAATCCGAGATGACAATTGTGAGTGTAGGCCGAAGCCCAATACATTGTACCATTATTTAATGTTAAAGCTGTTGAGTGTGTGAGGGCAGATTGGAACATAGAATGCAAGGTATATAATTGATTCGATCAGCTCGATCACATCATAGTAGAAGTACGCCTAAGCGTCGGTAAGTATTATACCTGCATTGAGAAGGTTATCATGGATACAATGGGTTATAATATCAGCCTGAGGTAACATTCATAAACACTCACCCGCACTATCAGCAACACTCACCCAGTCATGCACCACCACTTACTCTTAGATTCACTCGGCTTGCATGACTCACTATTACTTCACAACTTAGCTCTAGCCTCCATGAGGCGTCTCCTAATTTCGGTCAGAGTACTAGCCTACTGCGCGACCTAAGACCAACTGTCCCTGCTTCAGTTCCCTGAAAACCCTTGTGGCCTGCTATCCCTTCCTACATCCTCGCAAGTCCCACCTTCAGCGCTGACTCCACCCTATTCTTAAGGTCTTGTTTCGCGTATTCGTCTATTTGTTATGAGATAGATTTATTAGTCTTTTTGTACATATTCTCAATTGTTCTAAGTATCGCTGTCGGGGTCCGTTTGGGATTTGGCACATGTGCACTTCTATTCAATATTGAGTCCTTTGTCTCAAGGTCCAAATTGCCTTAACGGTTGGCAACGGCTTGTAGGTCCTGCTTAGCAGATGTTTGATTGCTTTGCTGTGAGAAACTTTTAGACCCTTAAAATATTTTGTTAAGTATTTATTGCACTCCATGTCAGCCGTCAAATATCCCCATCCATAAAATAGAAAGTTAATGTGTTCTTAAGAGGCCCGTCATCGTGGCGCCTTGTAAAATAAATTAATATTATTTGATAATATTTAGGGTTAGGTGACGACAGTCACAAGCTCATAAATCAGTATGAAAACGAATGGTAGTACGCACATTACAATGATTAGGTATTTAGACGGTATCAAAATCAAAAATCGTTTAGTCAAATTTGGTTGCAAAACAGCACTTTTGAACTTCAGAAAATTTCCAAAAACAGCCCCCAAAACGCCCACCCTTCACCACTTTCTATGTGTTTTTGCTGGGAAGAATAAGTGGCGAAACAAACTCCCCAGCAACACATGTCTTGATATATGTATTTTGTATAAAATGTGCATATTGCAGTAAACAGACTGAAAAAACAAGATTTTCTTACAATATATTTCTTTGGCTACTAACTGTCGGCCGACTATTTAGTCTTTAGTTTACTCTTATTCTCAGTTTATCAGTTTTGAGGACTGGCTGGATAAGCCGTCTTATCTAAGTCTCGTATTTAGTCTTTTCAATTGAAAATTATTTTTGCTCACTGAAGAAATGTTTTAGAAAGTTTTTGCTGTCATTTTCAGGAAACTGGCTTTAGGTTGCTAGGTACTTAAATACTAAACTAATCTTAGTCGATCAATCTGTACTTTTATCGTCCAACTGCTGGGCTGCGGCCTTCTCTCACACGGAGAAGGATTGAGCGTTAATCACCACGCTTGCTCAACGCGAGTTAGTGATTTCAGACTTTACTTGACGTTTTCTTTCACCTTTAATAAGTCTTTAGTGTCCAAGATATACCACTCATAACTTAAAATAATTGCACCTATACTTACCTGACCTATAAAACCGCACACTCATACTTGAGAAGCCGGTGTTTAAATCACTAAATCACCACGACTCCAAAACATTAGTAGATCAGAACATCAAATTATTTCACAATATTTTATTTATAAAGGTCAAGTAATTTCCCACAACGATGTAGGGTGAAAGCGCAAGTTTGCGGTCGCCCACAAAAACAAACAGAGCAAGATACGTCTGCGTCAGGACCGCCGTCACAACTCATCGATCCTCTTGAAATAGATATAGAGAGTTGCTACTTAATTGCTACCAGCTACTATTAGATGCTACCAATTGCTACCCTCGTGGTTTTGAGGACATTCCGCATCAAAAGGTGACAGCCATTCTAATATCAAGATGGCTGTCACTTTTCCCAGTGTGAAGAAACGGCGCAAAAGTATTATGTTTTTTTTTTCACCCAAAGTTGCTATGTAATTGCTACCCTCCAGAATTAATTTTTGGACCACATCGATTACGTGGATAAAAAGATATGAAAAAAATGTTTTTTTTTTTATTTCAAAAAAACACGAGGGTAGCAATTGGTAGCAACTAATGGTAGCTGGTAGCAATTAGGTAGCAACTCTCTATATGTTTTTTAAGAGGATCGGAGAGTTGTGACAGGGATCCAGACGCAGACCAAGCTACGGCGATAATGATGTCGTTCACCCTTCTCGGCAATGTTTAGATTCGAGCTGTTTAACCTACGGGTGCAAAAGAGGGTAATGATGTGTACTTATCGACTTTGTATACATGTATTTAGTCTATTGTGGTGTTATTTATTGTCTTTTTTGAGCTTTAAATAGAAAGAGATACGTAATATTATTTATCATAAAGTTCTGAGGTAAAAGTTACAATTCTGCAAACGTTTTGGCGTCTATCTTAGTGAAAAATTTAAAAGTATTTTTTATTTTATAACGTTAAAAATAAAAACTATCACGATCTTCTTTTATGAAGCGGTTAAAACTGTTTTACATCAAAAAAGTTGTTATTTTCTTAGTCACCTTTAAAAGAGCAGATTATAAAATTATCCTTTTTCTTTGATTCCCAGATAATGACGATGAAGTTAAATCTGAGGCTAGAAGTATCCAGAAACGCGATATCGGTCATTCTAAATCAGGTTCGTATTATCAAAATTTTCGTTTATTTTCATACTAGCCGTTTTCCCGCGGTTTAACCCGCGTCCCGTGGTAACTACTGCCCGTACCGGGATAAAATATAGCGTATGTTACTCAGAAAGAGTGCAGCTTCCCAACAGTGAAAGCTTTTTTAAATCGGTTCAGTAGTTTCGGAGACTTTTGGGTACAAACAACAAACAAAAAAACATTTTTTACAATATGTATTAGTACAGTCAATAAAAGTCAGCTATAAAACAAATAAATTGAAATAATATGCTTAAAAATTTGGCACAAAATGACAAAAGTTTGAAACTTAAAAATGTCTCAACGGGCTTAGATTTTATTTATTGTAAAGTTTTTTGAAAAATTGTGGCAATTTTCTAGCTCTGAACAAAAATATATCGGTCGTTACTTATGTAATGGCAAAAATGTATCTTGTTCTGTTTGTCCATTTTTGTATTATTTTAAAGTAAAACTAGGTACTTCAGTTTTGCAATAATTGTGAGTATAGCTGGACTTTCCTTATCATAGATGAAAAAAAATAACAACTTATATTGAACAAATCGTTTACCGCGTCTTCACTCGTGTCCCGTGAAAACTAATGCCCACAATGGGTTAAAATATAGCCTATGTTATTCGGTATAAGTGTAGCTTTCCAACTGTAAAAGAAATTTTCAATTCGGTTCAGTTCAATTAAACAAAAAATATTTTCCTTTCTTATTCATTGTGCGGAACATGATATTACCTTTATGAAATTCGTTAGTACACCAAGTAGTTATGAGAAATGTACAAAATATGGATAACTTTCAACCCTTAATATACTAGCGGTCTATAGAATAGAATCCAAAAACTTATCTCATTCGACAAATGTTACACTTTAGTTCTTATTCACAACAATACTTCAAAGAGCTTTTTTAACTTTTGGCACATCACGAATTTGTAACTTGGCCAAATAAATGTCAGCCAGTTTTCTTAAAGTTATTTCTGCGGTGGTTTCAAGATATTTCTGTTTGTATTGCAAAACTGTTGGCAACTTTCTTACTTTGAGGTGGTGTCACACTTATCGAAGACTAGCTTCTGCCAGCGATTTTATTTGCGTCCCGTGAAAATTGTTTCGTGTACCAGGATAAAAATCAAATCGCCTTCTATACAACATGTAACGTAATTAACGCACACCCTCAAACACCCCAATTAGAATATTATGTTATAATCATAATGCATACACTGAATTTTTAATTTAACATGTATATGCATTGTTATTTACTAAATTAGTTATACCAATTCTTGGAGAACTTTTTGGTCATACTACTACGCACGCAAATATCGCGCCGCGCGCCCCTCGACTCGACACAACATAACGAAACTACGGAAAAAGCCGACAATACACGAAGTCTTATTACTTTGAGTTACGGTCTATTTGAATTTGTTTTGACTGTACAGGGTTAATATGACAATAATTTCCGTAGTTTTTATTATTTTTGGGATAAAATATTACCTATATTAAAAATTATATACATCGATTCAGTAAACGATTCTGAACAAACTAATTTCAGGATGTGCGTTAATTAAGTTACATGTTGTATATGAATGCGCTATCTACAAATGAGCTATCTGACACTAAAATAAGTGTTAAAATAGGTGCAGTAGTTCATGAGATAAGCACGTATAAGCAACCTCTTCAGGTTTATGATGAGTATGTATACTATAGATTTTGGGTAGGGATGTGTTTGTTTTTTAATTACCATCCTTGGCTTCGTTATAATAATTATTCTACGTCTCTTGTAGACATTAGTTGATGTAGGTAAATGTCATTAATATTTGATCAACCATCAGAGTTTCAAAGTGATCAAAATAATATATTTACGACTACGTACAAAATATTTGTTAAGTATAATACTACCCTTATTTATGTAATAGGTACAGCAAAGCATTAATTTTCGCTGTAAACGTGTTTCATAAAATCTAGAATTAGGTATTGAAATTGAAAGCTAGTTGAATTCGAATTGGATTTGCGATTTACAGTATTGTATTTGTATTACTTTGAAGAAATCGTTTTATTCTAGTTATTCTGCAATATCGCGATATTTTGATCAAATATTTGAGAATATTTTAATTCGAATAGTCGAGACGAAATGTATTACAATTGTCGAAAATCTAGGTGGCTATTTATAAGTTTATTTTATTTGTGGCTATTTATAAGTTTATTTTATTTATTTTTTATAAGTTTTTCTAGATGTAAAGCGATCTATCTTTAAACCGTTTCTTGAGGAAATAACGCTACTTCTAAAATATCCCTAAAACACAATTTTTTTTGTGTGTCATCATCATCATCATCATCATCTCAGCCATAGGACGTCCACTGCTGAACATTGGCCTCCCCCTTAGATCTCCACAGATACCTGTTGGAGGCGACCTGCATCTAGCGTCTTCCGGTGACCTTTATAAGGTCGTCTGTCCACCTTGTTGGTGGACGTCCTACGCTGCTATTTTTTGAGGCACATAATAAACCTATTTTTACATAACCAACCATAACAATACAAACACAAGATGATAGATTCACTTACATACAGTTGATCTACATAAAACCACAACCTATTTCAACAGATCTTAACAACCAACCAAAAACCGGGGCAATTAGCTACGTAAATGACCAAAACATTGCCACAACCATGAACCCACGGGGTCATAACTATTGAGGTCAAGTCGCGAGACCTGACCCTGGGCAGATGTTTCCGAACTAAACTGTGTTTGATAGAATTTTACGTTACATTTGGATTGAGGGCGTGTAATGGGAATCGGTTGCAACTAAGTGTAATGGTTTAATTGGTATTTGATTTGTTTTGCACGAGTTTGATGTTTAAGTTAGTAATGTTTTTAATGGTTAAGTTGGTTTCGATGGGATTTTTTATAATTTATTCTATGATCATTTGAATAACCTATTTTAGTCCTGTTGAAGGTGGTCAAATAGAACGCCCTCAATTGTTTATTTGTAATTGTAACAATAGAGATTAAGGTTTTATTACCCAAATCGGTATTATTTATTTATATCTGAAAAGACGAAAACACCTCGGCTTCTATTTTTTACCTGTAGTACCTGTGGGAAAGATAATATTCATGAAATATCACCTCAATCAGTTCAGTCTTTTAAGTGTAGAAGGGTATGAATAAAAACTCACTTTCACGTTTATTTTATTAAGGATAAGAATTCATAACTTTATTTAACCCTTTTGCAAAGTAAGCGTGATAATATAAAACCATTAGAACAATGAGAATAATCAGTTTTAAGATAAAATCTCTTGAAGAGAACTTTAATCATAAGTTCAAATACTTTTAAGATTATAAATCAAAAAGGCAATCTGCTATTCGGGTGGAATTGAAAATTACTTTTCATTTTATAGTATTCACTAGAAATTATGCTTAATCTTCGGATCTTATTTTCTTTCAAATCAAAAGTAATCTTGAAAATCTACTTTAAAAGGTGCTTGATAATTATTTTTTCTTCATATCTTTTCGTGGAATATATTTTGCTGCTCTCACTATTTGTCTGGAGCCAATATTCAAGTATTTAAATAAAATAAATCTATCCGTCAGATCATAATTTTATATCAGTGACTTATGTGCTAGGATAAAATCATACAAATTTCAAAGTCAAAGTCAAATCATTTTATTTCATTATGCTTTTACAGGCACTTATGAACGTCAAAAATATATCTGTTGAGCCATTTTCACAAATCGATCATATGAGTTACGACTGCTCTACTTGAGAATGAGATGAAAATTCATTCAGACGCCCGCGTGAAAGATACCCTTTTCCTTACCTAGTTAAAAGGTAGAACACAGTTCAGCAGTTTTACCACTCTATTTATTTATTTATTACCACACCAACAGCAAACCAAACGAAAAATATATGAAAAACATAAGGTATAAAAATATATATATATATATAACATCTTATTCACATTACCTCCTTCTCAATTCCAGCCCGAGGCAAGAAGAAGAAGTTAGCAGTGATCATCCCACTCCTGACACTGTTCGCTGTTCTGAAGATGAAGCTACTCCTCATTCCGATCCTGCTGTCGGTGCTGCTCATCAAGAAACTGCTGCTAATTGCTGCGTTGCTGCTGCCGAGCTTGCTCAGCACTTTGAAGGCTTGCAAGGTATGTTTATAAATACTTCCAATATGAGATTGATACAATAGCAGTATTATAGTGATGATTCACCCTTGCACCGGACAGCACGTAAATGTCGGTCCTGCGCCTGATCTCTCTCCGGTCGTGTCGGATTGCCGTCCCATCGGGCTATGAGAGTGAAGAAATAGTGAGTACGTACCTGTGTCTGCGCAAATGCTTATGCACTTATAATATATCCTGCGCAGATGGCTGATCTCCTTATATGAGAACAGCCGCTGTGGCCGAAATCGGCCTTGGACGTATTATTACGTAGCACCGTATAGATGATACTATGCAGGTGCAGTATTAAATAAGTCTCGTCAAGTATGTGCTATTAACCATTAATTTTATCACTCGGCAAACACAGAGCTTCGCGCGTTTTGTTCTAAAAGTCAACAGCAGAAAACAACTTCTGATAAGAGCTCTGATGATTGACTATCAATGATTTTCTTTTTAAATTATGAATTGATTTTTGTAACACTTCTGTGCTATGAAGCTTACCTGATGCTTCAGTAGCCAGTGTACTCTAAGAGCCAGATTTTTATATCTAAGGCACTATTAATAGGTACACACTTACCCAGGTAGGGTAGCTTGATTCAATGATGACCTTATCAGCATGCTCACGAAGTAAAGTGCTTCCAAAAAATAGCAAAATAAATAGTTTAACATCTTCCCTACATTTTCAACCCCTTTTTCGAATTTTCACTTAACGCAATTAATTATGCTTGGTAATTCGGCTCCATTTCCCGGTTTCCGAGTAAAAATGCAAATTAATTTAAACGTGAGTCGACTTTCTAGAACCTTCTATTTTTGTGTGCATTGTTTAATTAGACATTTTCTTTTGATTTCATTAAGGAAATTGCTAGAATGGGCTATTTTTGTGTATACGTGGGGGTATTTGAATTTTCTCAATGAAACCGACCTTTTTAAAGTGTTGTTAAATATCAATGGAAATAGGTACTTAGATTGTTTTTACACTGGTGCAAAAACTCATTGAAAAAGTATTAAGAAATTGACTCAAACATTACATTTATTTAACAATCTAATAAAAAAGAATTCAATAAAAAAACTTCAAACATTTTGAGACGACATTTCACCATAATTATGGTTTTATAGCTAAAATGAATGTCGCCATGACGGCGACCACAAAATGGCGGGGAAACGTCACGTGCTCTGGCTATTGTTCGTGGTTAGCATTTAATGTGAGATTTAAAGCTCTTACTAGAATAAACATAGCTTTTTTGTCGATATTAGGTATAAGAATGATGAATACGGATAAATAGAAGCATGCAATAGATGTACATCATCTTTTTCAATTTATAGGTATTGAAAAAAAAAACTTTTTCGTACATCAGAGTTCTGCACACTGTTGTAATCTCGCATTCTTTATCACTTCATTTGTAAAAGATCCATTTTGCAAAAAATGGTGTTGATACACGAACACGAGTATAGGGGAGGGCAACACCGGTGATAAGTCGTGAAAAAACGGCTCGCCGTAATATTATTTCTAAAAATATATATTAGTGTGAAAATCTAGCTTAAAATTCATTTATTATTGTGAAATAACTTAAACAAGTGTTGCTTATAGTGTAGTTCATGTGTTTTTGTCGTAAATTTTGGAAATACGAAGAAAACATTACGAAGAACTCGGTGAACCAGCTGTCAAACGGACGGATTTGAAATCTTCAAATAAACTGGGGAGTATTGTGTTTTACTTGTATTATATTACTGTGTCTCTGTGTTTGTACACTAAACAATACATAATACACTGCTCATTGTTATGAGCAACGTCCATACACACACGTCGGCTCAGTTACTGTCTCCTTCTGCTTGACAATATTGTGGAAGCAGAATCGACGACGTTAACGTTCGCCCCAGACACACATTCACTACAAAATCTACTACACAAAGCTACTTTATAACATCCTTTTCATATTAACCTAATTTCAAACTCAAATCAAATATATGTAATCTATTGTTTACATTTCTGTCCCTGCAAATTTATTCTTACAACTAAATTTCCTAGTCAGTTTTTCTATATTGTTTTGTAAGTAACTTATTATCTTTAATCATAGTAGTATAGTGATACATATTTATATATCTCAATAATCTATTAAACTTTTTATTTGTTTTTAAATCACCCTACCCTGTTTACTTTATATTTTTCCTTCTCTTTGTTTTAATCATTAATCTTTTTCGTTTTACTCAATTCTAATTTTCATTGCAGTTATAGGTACTTATGATCACCCCCTGATTTTGTCCTAAAAGACAGTTTTCAGCCACTTAGCTGTATACTTTCACATTTCAGATTAAATTGAGAAAGTATCAACAAAATGACGACCCGCAGAGCCACAGCTATCAAAGACTTAGAAGACAAGCTGAGAGCCACCCTGAAGGATCTGGAGTCCTCCAAAAAACTTTGCAACCAGCTGCTGCAGGAGAGGGAAGACAGCGAGGTGGAAGTTAAGAACGTTGTTGACAAAAACACTGTTTTGAAGAATGACCTGGCTGAGCTGCATATCCAGCACATGGACCTCCTCGACCAACACAACCACCTTCAGCAAACGGTGTCATCATTACATGAATGCAGTGAAACGCACCATCTTACATTGAAGCGTATAACTGACCTAGAGCTCGAGTTATGTGAGGCCTACAAGACAATATCTTTGTACGAGTCTGCCAAAGCTAGGGATCAGACATCCGAGACCCTCAACCTGTTCACTGAGTTGGTAGGAAGCTCCACAGCAGCGTGCAGCTCGGCTGAAATTATAGATTTGACAGGGGATGTTACCATAATGCAATGTCCATTGGTTTTAAGTAAAAATAAACTCAAGAAATACATTAAATGTAAAAAAATTATCAGGAAGTACCATACTGTAAGGAAACAGAATAAGATGAACAACTGTATGCACCTTAGGAGGGAACGTGTGAATCTAGTACAGCAGTTAAATTCTTGTTCCCTGGAACTTGAACAGTGCAGAGCTACCTATGACCTGGACATACAGCAGTTACACGACCAGCTAACCGTCAAAGAAAAATTGCTTTCATACATCTTCAGTAAATATGAGGATTGTCAAAAGGAACTAAGTGCCCGCTTGCAACAGGCCGGAGAGCTAGTGGACCTGGTGAAATATAGTGCAGAGAAGTATGAGGCATTGGTCAACAATCTCTCCTCCAACTGTACACAACCTGACACACTGCCTGAACCCCGGCTTGCAGCTAATCTGCCAGAACCCCCTCAGTCCGTTGAGGGCTCCTCTAACATCAAGCAATTTAATTCAATTTTATTCACAGACAGGTTTGGTAAAGGTATAGGCTCCTACATTCAACACTCACTCTCTAAATCACACATTGTAACTAGTCACTGCTACCCTGATTTACATTTCAATTATATAATAAAAAACATAATTAATACTCAGTTCGATGCTGACTCCACATTAATTATTTTAATAGGTGATAGTCTTGATTTAACGAAAAGTGACATTGCAAATGGTATCAATGCCTTAATAAAACTCGATCTGAAAAATAATATACTTTGTGCATTACCATATTCGGATTGCTCTTCAGACAAACAAAATAAGTATGTTCATAGTTTGAACAATTTATTGTACACTTTGACATGTTGTCATAGCGACAAATTATTGTTTTTTGACACTAACAAGTTTGTTAGTGATTTTTATTTAACAAGGGAATGTATGTATTTCCCTAATAAATATAAAGATGTGATTGCTTCTTTGTTAGCATATAATATTAACAGTGTCATAGATAACAATATGACAAAACCTAGGATAAGCGACGAATCAGTATTGTCTAGTTTACCTAACAATACGGTGATTGAATATTTAAACTAGCTCCTGAGACAATAGAAAAGCATTGTAGTAACCTTATTCTCTTTCATCAGAATATAAACCGCTTTTCTGGCAAAATTTTAGATATTGAATTATTAATTGATAAATATTCTATTGATATAATATGTCTTTGCGAGACATGGTTAAAGCCTGATAAAATGTCATTTAATGTAAATAATTTTGTGGTTGCCAGTGTGTTTAACAGAGTTTCAGCTGAGGGTGGAGGTACAATAATCTTATCTAAAAGTAATTTAAAATTTAAAAATAGATTAGACATTAGCTCTGGCTCTGTTGATCGCGTCTGCGAGGTAGCATGTGCCGAGATAGAAAGCCATATAATATTATGCGTGTATAGACCACCATCATCAAATTTTTCTTTATTCCTCATTCATATGGAAGATATTCTCTCAAAAGTTTTTAAAAGTAATAAATTAGTCTATATTTGTGGTGATTTTAACATAGATCTTCTCTCTGAATCATCTGATAAATGTAACCTTTTAGCGTTATTTAATTCATTTAATCTAAATTATTTGTTTAATGATCCTACTAGAATTACGGCTACTTCCAGTACCTGTATTGATAATATATTTACTAATAGCAGTCATATTGAACATTCTTCCTTAATATCTGGTGTACGGTCGGACCACAAAGGTCAGCTTGTTAGTTTTAAAGCGAATAAAATAAATTCATTACATAAGAAAATTACGTTTAGACCATTGAACAAAAAAACTTTGCAAAAATTTAAAGATAATACTTCGGATAAATTAAATAGTATTAACATAGACTGTAAAAAACCAAATAAACTATTTAAACATTTATTTAATACACTCTGTCTGGAACTTAATAAGTCATGTCCGAAAAAAACTATTGAAATCACTCACAAATTTAAATTCAGTGAATGGTCAACTAAAGGGATTAGGATAAGTAGGGATGTCTTATATAACTTGTACCACGAAAGGTCATTGACTTCTGATCCATCTTTTCACGATTATGTAAGAAACTACTCGAAGATATTTAAAAGGGTATGTATTCTTGCTAAATCGAAATCAATTAGTAATAAAATAGCCAAATCAGACAATAAAATAAAAACGGTCTGGAATATAATAAACGTTGAAACCGGCCAAACCAAAATGCGGGATGCTGACCCGCGGTTAGTTATTGATAATGCTGTTATCTCAGATAAGGTAGAGGTTGCCAATGCTTTTGACACCTTTTTTTCAAACATTCCCGTAGAGGTTACCAAGTCCCTTAATTCATCTTCGATATTAGCTGAGTCGTTACTTCGACAAAACTTCAGTAGAAATGTACCTAGCTTTAAATTTCAATATGTTTCTGATTACACGATTAAAAGAGCATTCAAGTCTTTAAATTTAAAAAAGACTGAGGACTTATGGGGCTTTTCTGTCACAGTCATTAGTTCCATTATTGAGAGTGTTGCCCCAATACTTAGTGAAATTTTTAACCTCTGCATCGACAACGGTATCTTCCCTGACTTGATGAAACTCAGCAAAATTATTCCTATCTTTAAATCAGGCTGTAAGAAAAACCCTTCCAACTACAGACCTATTTCAATCCTTCCAGCCTTTAGTAAAATCTTCGAAAGGATCATGTTAGACCAGATGTTAAGACATTTTAATTTAAACACCATATTTCATGACCGTCAGTACGGCTTCACAAAGGGTAGGTCTACCACTGACGCAAGTGCAAGATTGATCACCCAAATCTTAAACGCCTGGGAAGATTCGCGGGATGCTGTGGGCATCTTCTGCGATCTTTCTAAGGCGTTCGATTGCGTTGACCACGACACTCTCATTTGTAAGCTGAACCACTACGGAATTCGTGGTAAAGCTCTCGCGCTCGTCCTTTCCTATCTATCAAATAGACAGCAAGTAGTGGACATAAGTGGCTCTACTTCATCTGGGTCATTAGTAAAAATGGGCGTGCCGCAGGGCTCAATTTTAGGTCCTTTTTTATTCTTAGCTTATATAAATGATCTCCCGTATATGATGTCTGAGATCTCTGATATTATTTTATTTGCTGATGACACTTCCCTTGTCTTCAGAATTAACAGAAAGGAATCTAGTCCCATAAACGTAAACGATAGCTTGGTTATTCTGAGCAAGTGGTTTGCCGCGAATAACTTGCTTCTTAATTCTTCTAAAACCAAATGTATTAAATTCTCTTTACCCAATGTAACACCAGTAGGGCTCAATATCGTTCTGGACGATAATAAATTAGATGTTATTAGTCAAACCGTCTTCTTGGGCATCACCATAGACTCTAAATTGCAATGGGGTGCCCACATCTCAGCAATGTCAAAAAGGCTGAGTTCCGCAGCTTATGCAGTCAGAAAAATAAGACAGATTACTGACGTTGCTACTGCTAGGCTCGTGTATTTTGCTTACTTCCATAGTATAATGTCCTACGGTATTTTATTGTGGGGGGCAGCGGCGGACGTAAATTCAATATTTGTACTCCAGAAAAGGGCAGTTCGTGCAATCTATGGCCTCGGCCCTCGCGAGTCACTGAGAGAATTATTTAAAGAAATTGAAATACTTACACTTCCTTCTCTTTATATTCTAGAAAATATAATGTTCGTACGTAAAAACATAAATCAGTTTATTGTTAAAAGTGATATACATTCAATTAATACAAGAAACAAGCACAAACTAGTAGTTCCGAGATTCAGATTAACGAAATCGAATAAATCGTTTTTAGGGAATTGTGTCCGTTTTTACAACAAGCTGCCTAAGTGTGTAACCGATCTCACGGATATAAAATTTAAGAACACTGTAAAATCCACCCTCATTAAAAAAGCTTATTATAAAATTCAAGACTTCGTTGACGATAAAGATATTATATGGCGATAACTCATCTCTCCATGTGTGGCTTCCCTGGCAATTAAACGTCTTTTTCTTTTCTCTTTGGATTGTATTGATTTACTGTTTACCTTTCAGTTGCATTGTATAATTTTATCAGCTTACTATTGTTATGTAATAGAATGTTTGTGAAAATATTACTTTTTAAAAGAGTGTCTATGGAGTTTCTTGCCGGCTCTTCTCCATGAGACCAACTTTTTGGAACCGTGCAACTAATTTGACGTTTCATAAGAGCCTGCAAAGGCCTATTTGAAATAAAAACAATTTGATTTTGATTTTGATTTTGATTTTGACAATATTCTCCTTAATATTTTAAAAGTCGAAAAGATTGGAACAAAAGTCAATTTAAATTGAATCTGTTTGGTTAAAACCAAGTTGATTCATTTATTGCTTGGTCCGTCGCAGTTTCATTTCGTGTCGAACCAATTATTGTCCTAACCATAGAGAAAGAAATGATGAGCGGAGATGTCATAATGGAAAATCTCCTAAGAAAGCAGCGCCCCGAAATGCGAGTAACAAGAAATGTTACTACCTCCGCCGATAATAATTATACGTCTTTCCATCCACCCATTTTTTACTATTCTCATTTTTGTGTTAACATTCACAAGTTAATTAATATCTTACCTAGGAGCCAAAGAGCCCTCTGTAAAAATTTGTCTCGATATATTTTTTAAGAACTTTAAAGTTAAACTAATTATTCAAAACTTTCAAATCGTTGACAGAAGTCTCAAGAAAGACGAATTCCTGTTTAGTCACTAGTAACCGATCACTTTACTGTACGTTATTTGACCTACAAGAAGGCACCTGACCTACCTTATGGCATCTCCACTATTTCCTTACTCCATGGTCCCAAGCAATTACAGACAGAATCCTCATAAAACCGTATTGCAGTTTTAATTAATCTGTGTATTGTCGACAATAATAATTAATTTTAGACTTGAAAGTGATCAGTATTATTTTGTTTGTTTATTTAGTTGTAAAGTTCAATAGATTGCTTTTACTATGTAGTTTGAGTTTCAAGAATTTCTGCTTTGATCATCCCTTCTTTGAGATTTAGGGTTGGGTACTTGGGTTTATTGAAATATTTTTCAAAGAACGTATATTCTTTGTTTGAGTGGATATTTTAAAGCTCACGATAGCTATATGCTTTTCCCTCTCTATTCGCTGTGTGCTTTTTGTATTGAATTAAGTATTTGCTCTAATAGCACAAAGAATAATTTACTACCGTTAAATCTAATTGATTTTTTAATCCTCAGTAATCCATCATACCATATTCTGTTTCCTTGTGCGTTTTATAAATGGGCCATATTTTTTTTACAATATAGATTACGTCGTAGGTTTTTGCTAGCTTTTTTCCGGCTTTAACCATGTTTCGTGAAACTATTCACAGGTTCAGTGGTTTCAGATCCTTTTGGGTACAAACACGCACAAACCATGTTTCCTCTTCATGATGTTAGTACAGATTAAATACATTTTACATTACTTATATAATTCACTATTTCCTATAAAAAAAAAACATTATTCATAAATGATCTAAAGTTTAGATTATTTACCTATGAGTAATGTTTTAGATTCTAAACCCAATCCTAACTCTTTATCAGGCACTCGGCGCAAACGCATCAAAATAAATATAAATTTATCTGAATCCACTTGATGCGAGCTTTCACAGATACGAACGTCCTTGGTACCAAATTGTTTTTATTTTTTATTGCAGTTTTTTGTTTGTCTGTTTGATCTATTTAGAGGTATATACCTATTAAGATGGGATATTGCTAGTTGAATCGCTAACTGATTTGTAGAATTTAATTTGTGCTCTGAGCCTTTTTACATCTAATTGTTATCTTGTTTGGTACAGTCATTTCACAGAAAAAAAATAAAATACAGACAGACAGATTATGCCAAGAATTATTTGTACTGATTTGCAAAAAAAAAATAGGATAGAAGAAAATATTGATAACCTCAGTTATGATTTTATCTTACTAGGAAAAAATAGTCTCATGGTGTATTAGAAGCGTAAATAAATAAGTTAATTAAAATGCATAAATAAAATACATATATTTCTTTTGAGATCGAATCAATATTGGTGAATTTAAAGGAACGAACCCAAATAATATTGCTAGTTTCACATAAAAGTTCATATATTGAGCTTAGCACTTGTCAATTCAATGATAAGCAACTGATTTCATGTTCTACATGTTGTAAGTAGTTTATATGCATTGTGCAATATGATTTTGTTTTGCTGACTCACCGTACAATAATAGTTATGATGAAAGTAAGTTGGTAACCTTTCTGACACATCTTAAATCTACATCTCAATGTAAAAGGTGTATTTTGTATAATTATTTTGTCTTAAAACCTTTTTTTTTTTTCAAATAATTTAGACTTTTACAGGCTCTTGTGAAGTGTCTGACGCTGTTATTTTTTTATTTTTGTAATGGGGCTTAGAAGTATCTTTATGAAAAATTTCTTGAAAAGAAAGCAACAACCCCTCTTTCTAGCGTAGTTGGATAAAAATATTCGTAACTTCACAAATACCCAATTATTACCAATCCATCCTTGGCAGTCGTTACGGGTAGTCAGAAGCCAGTCGCCAGTCTTACCAAGGGGTATCGGGTTGCCTGGGTAACTGGGTTGAGGGGGTCAGATAGGCAGTCGCTTCTTGTAAAGCACTGGTACTCAGCTGAATCCGGTTAGGCTGGAAGCCGACCCCAAAATAGTTGGAAAAAGACTCGGGAGATGATGATGACACATCCCATACGCATTATAACCTCCTCGTCAGATCAAGTCATTAAAAAACTAATTAGCCCACTCAAAATGCAAAATCCCTTCCCACAATGCAAACTTTTCACCAAAAATAAATCTTTTAATTTTCAACGCGAGAACACGTAGGACGTCCCACGTTCTGTCAAAATGAATTGCTGAAATCCGTGATGCAAAATACCCGGGCCATCTGTTTCGTGCGTGGGTAACACTGGTTTTAAGCCCACGTCCCGGCACGTTTCACTAGAACTTTTTTTTAATGAAAAATAGTAGTTTTTGATTACATCCTTACCTACTAACGTTATATTATACCTAAATGAGAAACTTTGTTTGAACATTATGTGTTCACCATATAACAAATTACTGATAAGAGCTGTAATAGGTATTCGTTAAACTCCCGTCCCGGCTGTCATTGAAATATCCTTGGCAGTCATTACGGATAGTCAGAAGCCAGTAAGTCTGACACCAGTCTAACTAAGGGGGTTGCCCGGGTAAATGGGTTGAGGTGGTCAGATAGGCAGTCGTTCCTTGTACTGTACACTGGTACTCAGCTGAATCCGGTTAGACTGGAAGCCGTCCCCAACATGGTTAGGAAAAAGGCTCGGAGGATGAGGTTGATGAGGTATTCGTGCAGTCCATACGTATCGAGCGGTTCGTTGCTCACTTAAATTGCAATTTCCTTAGAACACGGGTGGAACCACACGAAACTGCTAGTTTAAAATAATAATAAGGCTCTATAATCTGTGGAAGTTTCTTTAGTATGTACCTACATATGAGTATCATTTTTGTTAAAACATTCACATTAAGTATCTACAAATTATTTCTAAGTATTTTGATTGAAACAAAAGACTGCTGATTTAGAAGATTCTCGCCCTTACTTCTGCGAAAAACAAAGAAAACAAATAATTATGAATTCAGAGGGATTGTTCTTAATTGGGATATTATTTCTGTTAGTTTGTGTCATTATCAAAAGTGTTTGTTGAACTAAAGGCTATGGGTTCAATGCCAGGGTCGGACATAGGGTCATTGAGTTTTATATGTATAGTAATATATACTTTTATTGGCAGCCTTGACTTTGGATTTGAAGGGCAAGTTTATGATAGTTTCGGAATATAAGTTGGTATAATTCTTTTCAAGTGGACTGAGGGTTTGATGACCTCAAATCATACATTTTTTTTTCAGATTCTACGACACACACTACAAAGCACAAACCATGTATTCGTAGATAGATTGTGAACATAATACCTATGTTTTTTTTGTCATATCACATCGTCATCACCCTTCCCTATATGTATAGGTATTATATAGACAGACAATTAAATATTCTATCGGCACTTCTCAGCAAAGTTAAATTAAACATGGGAGATTTTGTCAAACCAAACATTCGGTAGATAGTTGGCTAACAGTTTAGTTTCAATGTAATTTTCTCTCTCTTATGTTATGTTTTTCCCGTGCATCGAAAATCACGTAAATATTGGCCCTGCAGTTGATCTCTCTCCAGTCGTGTTGGATTGTCATCCCACCGGGTATGACTGTAAGGGGATAAAGAGTGCACTTTTGTCTGTGCAAATACCTGTCTTGTGCACTATAATATGCGAATACGCTGAAACCAGCCTGGCATGCTTTATATGTTTGGATGTTTTTAAAATCATATCTTTTTCTTCTTCCCCAGCACTCTCACCACCCGATGTCCTACTCGTACTTCGGCAGCAGTGACTCCAGCGATTACTCAGCGGACTACAACAACAACTACGCGTACTCAGCTAGCGGGGGCTACGGGAAGGACTGGGCGTCTAACAGGGCTTACAACATGAAGCATAGGCCTACGCCCTCGCCGGCTTATATTACTGCTCCTGGGACTGTTTAACGCCATCTTTAGTGTAATAACTGGGTCTGTTTCTTCATTTCTGGGTACATAAGGGCTTAAAATGTCTTCATGGTTTTTAAAAATGCTTCTTACTCTGTTTAAAAGCTGTTTAGTTTTCTAGTTGAACGTATTAATTTCAAGAACTAATGGCGCAATTTGAAAAAGTATTTCACTGTAAGATGGTTCATTTAACCTGTTTCTGTTTCTCCATTTGTTGAATTATAAATCATCATCATCTCAGCCATAGGACGTCCACTGCTGAACTTAGGCCTCCCCCTTAGATCTCCACAGATACCTGTAGGAAGCCACCTGCATCCAGCGTCTTCCGGCGAACTTTATAAGGTCGTCTGTCCAGAATTAGGAATGGATCGTTTATATGCTAAGCAAAGCTAATAAATTGCAGAACGGAAATTAATGTTTCAACATGACTACATATTCATATTAATCGCGCTTTTCTTAAGATAACTCGTTATTGAGAAAGATGTAATTATGTTTCATAATTATGTTCTCAAATCATGAATTTTCTTAATTACCTTTAACCAGAAATGATGAAACAGATCAATAATTTATGCTGTATGAGAGTTATTATTTATTGCTATGATGTAATGTTAAGTCAATACTTAACTGTACCTAACTATTAATAATTATTATTTTGAGTATGCGCGTTATTTACTTTGAATATGTGTATTTGATTTATGTTTTGCATTATAATATTTATTTTTCTTCTGACATTAACTTCTTAAAGACTTAAATGAAAGCCTTGTATCGTTTTCCAATAATAATTCAATATCTTATTAACATTTTTAAAACGTGACAATTAAAAAGTGAAATTTCCATTTCCCAAAATGAAATTTCCCAAATGGCTCGTGACGTCACCGTCCATTCTCATTACAATGCATCATTACCCGCCGCGGATACGTGATGATGTCACCAATGCATGTACAATCAAAGACATTCATATCTGAGCCACAGGACAGGACAGATAATAAGGCCGATTTTTTGTAGGGCGTTCTGAGTAGTATTTTCTAACCGATTTTTTGTAGGACTTGTGTGTTTCACTTTGCTAATTGCACATTGCATCAGTTATATTTTTCTCCAACAAAAAAAAAAATCGGTCATCGATTGACGGATATGGGTGGGCAGCAGCTTTAATTCACATGATAAATTACAAAGGTCAGCATTAAAAATGTTTTATCAACCGAGTTATTGTTGACAGTCAAGTCTCAGTGGATTAAGGGTATCCGAGTTTTCTCGATCTCGCGAATTTATTAAGATAAAAAAATGCGAACATCTGAAACGGAAGACCCAAGTACACCAACAACATAAACGTCAGTTTTTTTTAAACAACTGTCACCTTGAAACTTGTACTTCTTGTATTCAATTGTTTTAAGAAAACTGTCGTTTATGTTGTAGATATAATTAGCTCATCCATTTTTGTCCACGACTGTACGTCAGTTGGTGACGTAACACTGCAGTTTCGGAAACTTTAGTCACGTGACGCAGCGGAATATGTATGACAGTTGATTATATATGCCTGGTTTTTGTGCATTTGTGAGAAGTTTTATTTTGAGAGTTAAAAAAGTTTCAGTGTTCCTAAAACGTATTTTTACTTCTTTTCCCCTGTGACTGGTAGTTTCCGTCGAATATTATTTATGATTGATATTTTATATCAGATATGTATTTTTGTATTCATTTATTTTGTGTGACTGTATATTGTATGCTATGAGTTAGGAAAACTTTCTTTATTTATATTTGTATGTATTTTATTTATAATTCCTATGCTCTTCAGTCATCAGCATACAGCTCTTGTCAAATAAGTTTTCCGGTCTGAAGTTAAGAGGTGGGAATTGGAATGCAAAATTTGGGGTCACCGCTGCAATTTTCATATTTGATTTATTTTAATGTGCTGGAACTAACAATTGCAATATCATTTTATATATGTGAATGTATGAGCAAAGTATACTATTAATTTTTATTAAGTATCGACTGTGTATTTATTTAATTCGTAATTAATAAGTAATTGTAACTATGTTTAGGATAAAAACTATTTATGGCATTTAACTAAGAAATAATTTTAATTTACAAATAATTTTTTTACAAAAAGTGTACAAAGTTTTTATAATTTAATAAATTATTTGAAAAGTATGGCTGTCTATTTAATTCCATAAATGTAGCTCTTGACACTACAAGTATACTAATAAAGACGAAAAAATACCTATGATTTTTTATAAAGAACTCGATTGTTATTACAGTCCCTGTTTAAATAAGGAAAATAAAGTAATCTATGAAAATTCAAAAAAACCTTACACTACACAGTTTTTACAATTCCCATAATCTATAGGTAGTACTTATTACACATGGCTAACCCATTAGATTTACCCGCTTCTAACAATATCTAAAGTTTCCTTGTTATACGGAACCGCGAAGGGTTTCTCACAAACCGTTTACGAGTCTATAAAAACTTGTACTATTTGCCCAAATGGACCCTTTGATCTTTTGAAACTAATTTAATACCCTCTTGTTTTATTGTTCGTTCAGTTAGAAATCTTGTTTGCTAAGGGTTGTTTGAACAATATAGAGAAACTTTATGGTAGAATCTTTGGAAAGATAATATGTTTTGGCACTTAGTTTTGGCTATTTTGTACAAACACAGACTATTGTATATGTAAACAGCTTTATCTCCTGAAGACGCAGCTTGGGCAGTCCCCCACTAGATAGACGGACTATCTGACCGGGAGTCAGTGGATGCTGGTTGCCGAAGTTCGAGCGAAGTGGCGAAACTTGGGGGAGGCCATTGTCTGGCAGTGGATGTCTTTCGACGACGGAGCTTATTATTTGTCAAATGTATTTGAATCAGACCATAATGTAAATAAATTATTTAGACTTAACCTGAAAATGATATTTGCCACCACTTACTGTTTTTATTTACTTTTGAGTATTTTATGTTATAAAGGGGTCTACACACCAAAGCCGCTGACCCGGCGGCACAGCCCGGCGGCTTAGTGCCGACGGGTTAACACGGCGGCTTCAGAATGTCCAAGCCGAACGACTTTGCCGGCGGCAATGCCGGCGGCACGACTGCCGCGGCATGTGGTGTTCTAGTAATTGTCAAATACTCTATGAAAGCCGGCGGGCAACTGACTGAGTGAGTGGAGAGGGATGCCGCCGGCATCGGCATGCTGCCCCGCCGGCTTGCCCGCGCGGGCGCAAGCCGGCGGCATGATTGTACAAAATACGGCCGGCGGGTTGGGCCGCCGGGCTGTGCCGCCGGCGTCAGCGGCTTTGGTGTGTAGACACAAAGGTGTCTACCTAAAGAGGTAGTATTGGTTTATCAACTACAGCTGCGATAGTTTGAAGTCTAGAACAATCTTTAAAATAAAAGAGTATTTTATTGAAAACAATAATAATTTAAATAACCTTAAATTAAACAAAACTACAAATAACAATGAAACAATATTCACAAATGAAATTTTAATATTAAATACTTATATGCTAAAAGCATTGAAACACACAATAATTTAAACCAAAAGTACCAGGAGTCCATAAACGCATTGCAAGTGACTTCGATTCCACTCCATTAATGTTTAGTGCACATTCCCAACGTTTTATGGAGTACCAATAAATAAAACGAATTGTCATTTGCTTAGAGCACCCACTTCTCTTATTTTATGCACTCCTGGTAGTTGAATTTATTTTGTTCACTATTTCTGATACCAACAGTTCTGTTCAGCAGCTGTTTTGAGATAACTCGTTCTCCGCACCCGGATAAAAGTAGACTTTGTATTTTTTAGGCTGGAATGGACTATGTTACTACATATTTTCATATTAATCGGTTCATTCGTTTTGCGTGGAAGGAAAAAGCAAAAAAATACCTTCACACTGCATCTACAGTAAGCAAACGATTTTTTTCCTGAAAAACTTTTCTTGGTAACAATTAACACCCAACTTTGAAATCATTAGATAGTAGAATAACAACTTTTCAGCAAGAGGTATCAAAAGTTGTCCCATCCTAGTAACTTCATAAAAAAACTATCTGTTCTTACAATACTTTCAGTATATCTCATTCTCCAAACAAGCAAACAAAAACCTAAAAGGAACCAAAATGAAAGAGAATCTTTCTAAACAAATACACATCTCTCAAGACGAACGAACAAACAAACAAAACGAACAAACACACTACGTCATTGTCGTTGATACAAGTGCCTTCAAACTTCAGGAGGTGCTGAACAAACATTTGCTGTTCTTTACAGGTAACAAATAAATGTAGCTTATTTCTAGGTATACTAGAACTGAATTGAGGAAATATACGTTGTGAGAAAGAAAAATATAGAATTTGTGAGTATACACGTTATATCTTATGACAGCGTGTGAGCCATACTAGTGTGTGTAAATGTACAGTCAACTTCAGGTTAGTAGTAATAGTTTTATGGCAAAATCGTACTTATTACTATTGAGTTAAGGTGCATGACAGTTAGTCTTTGACTCATAACATAATCTATATGAACATTTTATATACAAGTATAGCCAAATAGAGATTCAACATTTGAAACTATGTTTCACGATCAAACGAATATACCAACTTGGATAAAGTCTAAAATAGAGCCAGCTTTCAGCCTGAAAAAACTGTTAAATTAACAACGGTTTCTTACTAATACATCATTGAAGGGTGAAAGTTACTACCGATACAGTTTGATTCCTAACTCGGTCAAACTTTGAACAAGTTTTTTTCACGAACTCAAAAATTAACCCACAAATCTAATTCCACGAAAAGGAGCCCACATAAAAATGTTAAAATCTTTCTAAGCTAATTAAATCTTGGTAATTAAATTTTCAACTCTTTTCCGCCGTTATTAATACTTTTCCGGTAAAACCCTGAAGGCTTTATTTCCACTGCCACTTCCGTTTCAATTTAAGGCTGTAAAAAAGCATAATTCATTTCCTGCCTCTTTTTCATGGCTTTCTGAATTTTGCGGAAAATTAGGAGGATTTTGGTTAACTGTGGAATAAGTATCATGTTACTAGGAACGCGTTGGACAGGAACGTGGATGAATGGAGACGAATGGAACGACCAAAGATACGGATGAATGTATTGTGAGAGTCGATATAGATAGAAATAATGTTCCTAGTGATACGACGGCAAAATAAATTGGGATTAGGCAGTGGGTTGTTGTGTGTGATTTGCGTGTATTGTGTGTGTGATTTGCAAATTATTGCTTCATACCTTTTCACCGAGGTTCAGGAGTAAGTCTCAATTAATTAACTTACGAAAGTTTTAGATAACTGGAAACTTCTAACCTACGGACGAGAGTATGTACTGGAAAAGCAAAAACTTGAAAAGGAACTTTAGAATCAAAATGACAATGCTTCTTTGATAAAATTTACTTGGAAAATATTTTGAACTTGACCAGACAGCTGTGTTTTACGCCCTAAAATACTTACTAGCTTCTTGAAACTTTCAAGTATAGCTACTCTAAAGAAAATAAACTTAGAAGTACCAAAATATAAAATGACATTTATTACTGCATAAGCACTATGAAATACGTCTCAAGTGACCACGCGGTTTAGTGATGTGCCACAAATTCCCGGGACACGGGATTTTGCGGAATGCGGGAATTCATTACTCTCTGTTTTGGGGTGACGCTTGAATATGTAGGATTGGATATAGCAAATGGTTAGACTTAAGATAAATGGTTGTATACAGAGACAATTTTACGGGAACATTAATTCTTGTATGCGGGAACTTGGATTGTCGATATTTTTTTTTTAATGTGTGTTATGTTAAATTGTGGGCCCAGGCTGTTTGAAGCTGTGCTTTAACCATCTGATCATCTTTGACAGTCGTTAGTCTGGCTTCTAGCTACCCAAAAGCCAGAAAGTCTGACAACCAGTCTTACAAGGGGTTATTGGGTTGCCCGGGTAACTGTGTTGAAGATGTCAGTTAGGCACTCGCTCCTTGTAAAACACTGGTACTCTGCTGCATCCTGCATCTGGTTAGACTGGAAGTTAACCCCAACATAGTTAGGAAATGGCTAGGCAGATGATGTTTGTAAATATTTCCTACTGAACTGAACTCTCATTAAAACACTGAAATAAATTATTTTTATTTGACAACCACTTAATTATCTTTAATTAAAGTCGTTTATTTGTAAACCGCCATAATTTGGGGGTTAAATGAAATAACAAAATTCACACTAATTTATCGCTAGGTTAACCAAATGAAGTGTAATTGGCTTTGCTCGTAATAATGTGAATGCATTTATTACACGTTTTTAAAGCTTTTAAGCACACAAAAATATTTATGTTCAATTAATATTTCAGTTACTTGTGAAAAATAATTAGGTAAGCTATTTATAAATTCATCACGTCTGCATCCAGGTGGATTTTCATTAAACCTAGTACGTAGCAGCTTTATTTTGACTGATATTATATTAGTTTTCTGCTGGAAATAGGCATCTTTATATATGTTATGGACCAAGTGATAAATTGGGCAGTATACATAATGCCCGGTCATTATGAATAATGCCCAATATGAGAGTGCAATTTGATAATAATTACTCAAACAATCAAATTGACCGGGCACTATACATATTGCCCGTGACCTTTTGGGCAAAGTAATACAAACATATTTAATTTCATTTTTTTACTGTTATTGACATTTAACTTAAAATGAACTAAATATAACACATCCCATATCAATTGACAGAGCATAGAAGTAAGCATGCAACATGCAGCAAGCATGGCTTCTGTCACGGCTCCGGCGCTGCGGGGCTCCGGCGGTCCCATGCGAGCTTATGGTCGCAGATTGTTTTCACGCTCACCACCGCAGCTTCGGCTTGCGCCTCAGCCGCGGCGGCGAGCGCTTCAACTACCTGCGCCTCAGCTCGCAGGCCGCCTCGCCCCTCCGCGCCTACGCGGTTTTGAATTGCACTCTAGGGATAGGGCAGACAAGACTACGTGGAGTCGGTTTTGCAGCGATTCGTTTTCGTCACTAAGTTCAGTTTTTAATACAATGTTTTGAATCCAAATTAAATTCTACCATAAAAAAAGAGCCAAGAAAAATACTATAATTTCCCATTAAAATAGAACATATAATTTAAAACAATAATCATAAAATATGTAGCAAGTAACCGGATTTATTTATTAGAACAACTGCCACCCTCGCAACACATAAAATATAGCTTTATTATCAAATTGCCCAACTATCATGTAGCAATATAATAATGCCCGTGCAATGTGATAAATAATGAAGTTAAGATAGTTATTAATCACTTGGCCCGATAAAGCTAGACATTATTCATAATGCTCGGGCATTATAAATAATGCCCGAATTAATCACATGGCCCATAACATATACATCTAATCATCGTAAAACGTAGAGTAAACAATCCTTACCTCATTATTATAAATGCTAAAACAACTCTATGTTTTACACAATTATGGAAAAACAACTGAACAACAACGACCTATAATTTAGCACATACCTAGATAGGTGATACACAAAAAACGGACATAGGCTTTTTATCTAGATGACAGTTTACGGAACGCGGGTGAAACCATGGACTGAGGCAAATAATTCTAGATGGGAAGGGGATTGAGAACCTCCTCCTTTTAGGGAAATTGGTTAAAAATACCAGTCGGAGTTTTGTACATGGACTAGGTAATTAATGAATCTTTTCTGGTCACATAATCCAAAAGTCCAATAAAGTGGGATAAAAGTATCCCAGTACATCCCTATTTTATTTTAATACTATGGTAACTTTACGACCTTACTTAAGTGACCCGCGACTTTTATGCGACCTTTGTCGTGATTTCTCGACGAAACTAAAATTTTATATTATTTCGGAAACCCTTCATAAAAACGTCGTAATAATATTTTAGTTATAATGGCTTTTGTGGACTGGCGGTATACTGGAATTATAGTTTTAGAACTTTGAATGTAATGTTGTAAGATAATTGCGCCTGGAGTATTTAAATAGCAATTCACATTCTAGAAATATTCAGAATGACCTAAGTATGTTGTTAGGAGTTTCGCGAAATTGTTCAACATATAGGCATAGCAGAAATGAACACTAAGAATAAAATCTGTAGGATAATAATAATAAGGTATGTACATATTAGTAATTCTACCGTTAATCTATGTTATCTTCTTATTAAGCCGAAAGAAGAGCTGGTGGCCCGAGTAAGTCTGATAACAAATATTGCCTAGGGGTATCGGGTTGCCCGGATAACTGGGTAGAGGAGATCAGATAGGCAGTCGCTCCTTGTAAAACCCTGGTACTCAGTTATTTCATGCGATTAAACTGAAAACCGCCGCCAACATGATTGAGAAAAAGCTAGGCAGATGACTTATTAAGTAAAAAATCTGAGCAAAATACCAGGATTTTATCTGTGTAAATTTTCCTTCATATTTATTTTAACAAATTCCCTGTCTGCTCGAAAGAAGTTTTATCCTAAGCAGGTTTCATATAAATTCTTTGGCGACAGTCTACAAATGTTCAGAGCGCAGAGTGCACTCGGATTTTCGTCGACAGATATAAAAGGCTATGATAGTGAATACCTTAAAATTTGTTCCTGTTTCAATATGGAACACTTTTTGATACTTACGGGGCATAAGTTAGTCAGACATTTATGTACGGTATTTTTTCGTATACATATAAATGGTTTAAAAATAGTGCGTAAATTACATTTATACGGAAAACAGGTCTAAATAAATTGCACTTATTTTTTAAACGAAAGTTACTTCCTCATATTTATGTAATGGTCTTAGACAATTGCCTAACATTTTGCATTTTGTATCAAAATATATATTTTTTTATCTATAAAGAGTTGCCTCTTATTATCATTTTAACCGAGTTACAAAAAAACCTCTCATGTTTGGTTGAACCAATTCTGGTGCAGTTTTCAGCATAGTTTTTTTCAGACATAGGAGAAGAATTTAGGTACATTATCGAAGTCGGTTTCACTCTTTTCCGAAATATTTTTTTAGTATAAATATGCTATCTAACTTTGTAACCAGTGTGTCAGTGTTCACTGGGAGTGAGTGTAAAAGCTTTCAGTGCGTACATTGTTCAGCCAGCATTGTCATTGAGCGCCGCAATAACAGCTCACTATTACACACAGAGTACCTACTGACATATGATGAGCCTACTTTTTTTGCATTACAGTGTAGACTATTTTGATAATATTGAGACAGGTTATGAACATAATGTTATGGTATTGTAATCACAATTTACTCGTTTTTCATACTATACATTTTTGAGGGGCTTGTGGTAACAGCTGTAAGGCTTAGAGCTACTGAATACTGCAGGCTAAACTGTCCATCAATAGTTTGATCGGGCTCATAAATCAGTTTGGACGTGAATGATGATGAATTGTGCACATACCACCTGGCCGGTATCTCATGACCAAAAAATTACGACTACTATCGGCCGATAGTTTAATCTGCAGTGTACTTGTCTCTTACAGGAAGTATTTAATATAGGTTAGAATATAGGTACAAAATATTTCTTAATCTGATGTTTTGTTTAACAACTTAAGATACAATTTTGACATCAACCCCATACAGTAACGTCAAATTCCTATATCTACTAAGCAAAACAGCAGTTAGTTCGAATATTGGGAATAGCCGTTAATCTATTAAGATTAGGCATTGCATGCTTCGGTCCATGAACATCGAATTCACTCCGAGTCATTGCTCACTGGCTCTTCATGCTTCAGCAAACACAATCACGTCGGCTAGTAAAGACGAAAATCTGGCAACCAATCTTACCTGTTAATATGTAGACTCCATGTATTTACTAAAAATTTACATTCCCAATATCTCTATAAACATATCTTAATGCATACAGATACATACGTAACTAGGTTGAGGAGGTCAGATAGGCAGTCGCTTCTTGTAAAGCACTGGTACTCAGCTGAATCCGGTTAGACTGGAAGCCGACCCCAACATGATTGGGAAAAAGGCTCGGAGGATGATGATGATGATACAAAAATATACAGCACTCACGATTTCACCCCTTCTTTATGGAATAAAAATCACATGGTTTGCATATTCTACATACATGGAGTGACACTAAGACTCTTACTGAACAAAACTAACTCTCCTCAAGATTATATTAGGTTTAGTATTATGTTAGGATTAGTATTAAGATTAGAAATGGTAGCCTGGTAAGAACAGTAGTTTCTCAAGTACGTACGTGCAGGGTCGATTCCCAAATCAGGCAAGTAACAAAGGATTTTTTCTATGTTATATTATTATAAATCCCTTCTTAGTACTTATATCTTAAGCAGCAAACGTGCCATAAAGCAATTCTGCCTAGTACGAAAAGAGGCCCAAGGTGAGTAGCATGACAATAAACTGATGGTGATGATTCCAGAGTCACAATCCCCCCTTTCAAAAACATGTTGATCAAACCAATTGGAATCCAATTATGATATCCATAAATAAACATAGGATTGTTGAAAAAGAATGAGAGTCCTCTGGCGGCGGTATGAATAATTAACGCACATTACAGCGGGGAAAATCGCATGAAAAACTCATCAAGAACGAGTATTTCACTGTGAGAGGGTTCCGTTGCATTTCTCTTTAGATATTTATGCGAAAATTGACGATAAATACATGATGTTTATTTTGCAAATATTGGTATACAAGATTTAACTTCATAACTTGCAGTAAATTATGACGAACATCTTTACATATAATTATGAATGGCTGGACCTATTTAACTGAAAATTAGAGGGGAGGCAGCGTAGACCCGGGAGAAGGACGTGGGAGTTTTTGTCACTCCGTCTACGGGAGGCAGCTGTCTCAGAGCGCAGAAGGTAGTTAATGATAAAAGATACATGATATTTATTTTGCAGATAGCTGAAATACAACACTCAGTAGTAATCAGTTTTTTCTATTTACTTTGAGAAGAACTGCCACTGCCAATTAGCAAGTACATAAAATTGGCAATTTAAAGGAAGTCCACGCAGTATATGGTGAAGTTAAAACTTGCAATACATTATTACGAACATACACAATAAAAACAATCTTTGCTTTATATTTTTATTTAAATTCAATACACTGAATTCCTCTGAAACCTCGGGCAGATTTTCTTTTGTTCAACCTTTACTTTAAGCTTTTAAACATAACATACAATTTTCATTGAACAGTTTTTTCTTTAGTTAAAATAATGTTTTTATTATTTGAGACATAAACATATGTATATTTACTTGTGTTTTATACCAATACAATATATATTTTAAACATAACAGGTAAAATTCTCAAAGAGGAGTTTTTTCTTCAGTTAAAAGACTATTTGTATTAATTCAGAAATATCTTTTTACACAATACTTTGTTTTCAGTGACTGTACTTTCATGCTGACTTAACAGACATATTTTTCAATATAGTTTGATATTCCGAAATCGCTCTCAAGGTAGGGATAGAATATTAAAAAAGAAAACTGTAACAGATGGGGTTTAGGCCAACGGAAAGTTATTAAACTGGAGTTTCAAAGGTCGGTGCTGTCGAATATATAAAAGAAAACGTGAAAATAGTACTTTCTAGGCGTATTTTGATAACATTTCTTTATATAGAAATTCTGATGTTGAACAGTGTCCAAATCTTAAAGATCTAGGTATGTTTAAGCGTTTTTATCATAGAAATAGTTTTTGAGGAATGTAAGGTGTCTAACCATTAGTTTCGTTAAGTTTCGTAATTTTGTTATTCTGGTATGTAAAAGGGGCTCCAAAATGGTGTATAAAAGTGTACAATGGTTGTAACTGAAAACTAGAAAAAAAGTGCAGCATTTTTAGCAAATATGTATATGGAAATTTTTTCTGAATTTAAACAATACAAGAAAAAAATAAATATTTAAATGTCTCTCCAGCCTTTTCCCAGCTATTTGGAAACTTAACACAAAGATTACACTTAATAAAGCTGTTTGTCAAACTACCTGTTTTTTAAATACATACGATTAGTACCCAAAAACATCGAAGGATCTCTAAAAAAATTACTTTCGAGTCGCACAGATCTAGTAAATGTTTCACGTGGAAAGTATAACACGACAGGCGCGCACGCAACCGAATGCCTGTATCGCAATTATGTATCTATTATGTATACAGAATACGTGAGTAAATAGAAAATTGTCTTAACGGGTTCTATTTTTAGTGGGGGCTTACGATTTCCAATTTGGAGGTCTTTCTTTTTCCAGAAGGGCCCAGCAGGGCAAAGGCCTGCCGGGACTGCGAGATTGTTCGAAAGAGTTACCGCGGCCTTGGTACATAAAAGGCATACGACGGAACACGACGGTTCTTAGTGTAGTCAAAAAAAGGTCTTGCTTTTGCTGCCGAAGGAAGCTAAAAATAAAATGCTTTAGCTGTGTGCCAGATATAAAGTGTATGCCTGTATCGCAATTATGTATCTATTATGTATACAGAATACGTGAGTAAATAGAAAATTGTTTCAAAGGGTTCTATTTTTAGTAGGGGTTTGGATTTCTTATTTTAAGGTCTTGGTTTTTGTCGTGGAATTTTAAAGTATCTGAAAATAAAATGCTTTAGCTGTGTGCCAGATATAAATCGTATGCTTATGTTATGCGTCTTGGGATTGGAGGAATGTCTACTGAATTCTTTATTAGCATTCTATATAGGCATATAAGTGATATGATACGATAGAAATATTATCGACCTTGTAGCTGTAACACAGCAACAAATGGTATTACTTCATGAGAGAGTGTGTTATAATTATCTATTTGTAACAAAAGCATGTCTGTTTGCTTGTGAAGAAAGTATACTGGTAAGGCACATTACATACCCATAAATACGCCTGCAGGTTGTTAACCGGTTTCCTAAAAAGAACATAGGTATGTATTGTAACCAAATTCGTGTTCCCTCTGTATATAAAGCTACAGGAAATAACCAGTATTAAATGATTTTAAACACCCAAACAATATTTGTGTAAATAAAGAGATCGTTGTTTTACTCCGCATCGCTTTGAATCAATATTTGTTTTGCTTTTAAATGCAATATCTGCAATTTCAATGATGTTTAATATAAATGGATTAATTGCAGAACGGACCACAGCTCGTTTTATTGGTTTAATTAAACTTTCTGGATTTATAATACCTACATTCATATTAATATAGTTTTTTAGGGTTGCGTACTCAAAGGCCGAAAAACCCAAAAAAACCCTACTACATACTAATAAATATTCATCTGTCACTAAACTTAATTTCAAGAACTGTGATAGTACTACAGTCAGGCCTCTGTCACTCGACGTACTTACGCGCAATAAATGCCTACCGCTTGCTGGGTTACCGGTAGCCCCACGCGGCTCAGGGCTTTCAACAGTCACACGCGCCGCGCGCGTTCCAATATTATTATTTTTATTTCGTGGCATGTTATGCTGTTGGTTTTTATTAGGTTTTTTAAGCTACCTAACAAACTGATGGATTATTTTGAGTTGTACCATATGGGGTATGGCACTTGTGCTCGAAAAATAGTTGGAAACCGCCTTTGATTTTGACGAAAGCTTTACTTAACTACTACCTATTCTTACGTATTAGGTAATATTTAGTAACATGTACCCATAGTCCATTTTAGTAGGCAATACAATAGTTAACTAAAGAAAAATATTCTTGATATTACTTTTTATTTAAAAACTCAGTTTAAAAAAAGGCTATCTTAAAATAAGAGTAACTTTCTTTTCCTACTTAAATATTAATAAATTGTAAGAAGCAACCCTAAGCACGACCACGGCACGGTTGCGGTCACTGAACTGTGCGCTATCGCATTGGAATAACCATCAAGCGCTCGAGCTTTTAAGGTTCATTTTATAACGCAGCTAGGAATTTGTAGGTAGTTGGGGAACTTGTAGGTGCTTATAACAGTAGGTATGGACTTTTTTGTATGGAGTGATTTATCTGTTACGTAGTAACTATTATATAATCTGTGCTACAGTTGAAATTTTCATAGTACATGACTGTTTTACCGGTTTTTAGGGTTCCGTAGCCAAAATGGCAAAAACGGAACCCTTATAGTTTCGTCATGTCCGTCTGTCCGTCTGTCCGTCTGTCACAGCCGATTTACTCGGAAACTATAAGTACTACAGTGATGAAATTTGATGGGAATATGTGTTGTATGAACCGCTACAAAAATATGACACTAAATAGTAAAAAAAAGAATTGGGGGTGGGGCCCCCCATACATGTAACTGAGGGATGAAATTTTTTTTTTTCGATGTACATACCCGTGTGGGGTATCAATGGAAAGGTCTTTTAAAATGATATAAAGTTTTCTAAAAAACATTTTTCTTAAAGTGAACGGTTTTTGAGATATCAGCTCTCAAAGTCGTAAAAAGTATGTCCCCCCCCCCTCTATTTTTATAACTACGGGGTATAAAATTCTAAAAAAAATAGAGGTGATGCATGCTAATTAACTCTTTCAACGATTTTTGGTTTGATCAAAGTATCTCTTATAGTTTTTGAGATAGGTTGATTTAACTGTAATTTACGGAACCCTTCGTGCACGAGTCCGACTCGCACTTGGCCGGTTTTTACTGTATTTTTGGGCATAACAAAAGTGGTTTTTTGCTCATTTTTCGGTCCAATTATTTGTTGTCTTTTTATTTTTTGTAGATTGGCTGGCTTAAATATGAAAAGGGTTTCTGTCTATGTGTAGGTACCCACTGACTGTTCTAGTACGTATGTTTGTTCTTATCATTATTTTTTTCATGTACTTACGTTAAAACGGTACAGAAAATACTTACTACACAATATTTTGCTGTCGAAATTAAATTATGCTTTATAAACAAGGTAGGAAAAATATAACGGAGATAATAAATTAATTTTATCCCTCAATCATTATAACCTCGTTTGTTAAATTAATAACTGTTATGCATCATAAATATTCATTATCACAAATATAGTAATTAAAAATATATAAATGAAAAACAGTTAATGTACAGTTTCACCGTAATTGCATTGATTTTATAAATGTTATATAAGAATAAGAATCTTTATTTGTATGAAACACGGGGTACATACATAGATGTAACATTTTGTAACAGTTAGAAAGGTCAGTTTTGCTCAGTGTTCTGAAAAAATAACGTTTTTTTTAAAATTGAAATTGAATTATATTTATTTACATAGATATTTACATATTTTCAATACCTAAGATTTAAAAAAACAATCCTAGTAAAAAAAAATAAACAACCTAATATTAGTTTTTCTTTTAGATATCATTGCAACTGAGTCCTTTGAAACAATATTATTTTTAAAAAGGTGTCCATGTGATAAAAATCGTTTAATTAGTTAATGACTTTACACACAGCCTGCAAAGGCCTATGTGAAAAACCTTTTGTTTTTATTCCTAGTCATCGTTATTTTTAGAAGACTAAAGACATTAAAATGAGTCTTTTGACACGAAAATTACAAAGAAATGATTGATTACACAAAATTAGTGCGTGATCTGACAGTAATGGAATCAGGAAATAATAACATTATCTTGTCATAAATCAATTTATGACGAAGGCTTTGTAATGAGATATTTAAAAATTTTCAAAATAGATAACTTGACGTGACTTTACACCAACTGAATTTGGTCAATATTAAAAAAGAGTTGCTCGTGGTTGAGCATCAGCCACACGGTTCAATTGATTATTTGTCAGGTAAGTAGTCACTTGATGCTAATGATGCAATACTTCAGAACTCAGATGCATCCAGTTAGACTGGAGGCAAAGACAAATATAGTTGGGAAAAGGCTAGGCAAATATTTCTACCCACTGTCTTTGGGAGGATTATGACCGTACGTTTTTTAGAAACACAAGGTAATTTTACAGAGCATCATAATGGAAATCAAATTATTTACATAATGTACGGAACTATCAAAATATGAAACACTACACACAACATGCATTTAACAAAACACTTTCGCCAAAAAACTCGACAACACGTCGAATAAACGTCCAAACGTATTCACACGCAGGCGTTCAAGTTAACAAATAAAAACAAAAAACAATAATAATTATAATTTAGTCACGCAACGAATAAACTGCAGTTTTATGACTTTTCCAGTTTAATATCAATTTACTGTCAACTGGCACGCGGTTGATCTTAGGTAATTACTGGTTAACTAGGTTTTACATGCGGTTTCATCCTTTTAACTAGGGCTCTATTACTGCTTAAGAAATATTTTCATATTTTAAAACCCGTTAGCACGTCAGCCGAATGTATCCAGAAAGATGGGCCACTATCGTCGCTCAGTGGACACCTCAGGATGGACACCGCAGGCGGGGTAGGCCCCGGAAGAGATGGCGTGACGAACTAGACGCCTATCGTCGAGACTGGTGGCCCCGGTCGAAAGATCGAGAAGTGTGGAAGCGAGATGCGGAGATCTTTGGCAGTAGTGGGACTTTATGAGCTAAAAATAATAATAAGAGAGAAAGAGACAAAAAGGCTCGGAGGATGATGATGAAGAGACATACAAATCCGGTTTTATCATCATTCAGAGTTAACGACTTCAGCAACTTGTCTGATTGTAAGCTCATCAAACTGAAAGACAAACAAAAGAACATTCACATTTTTTAAATGCTTACTAGCCGTTCTCCCGCGGTGTCACTCGTGTTCCGTGGAAACTTCTACCCGTACCGGAATTAAATGTACCCTATATTACTCGGGAAGAGTGTACCTTTTCAACAGTCAAAGAATTTTTCAAATCGGTGCCGTAGTTTTGAAGCCTATAGTGTACGAACAAACAAACATGTTTCCTTTTTATTATATTAGTATAGATTTGTTGATATTGTCACGCGCGAGATCCAAACTAGTTAGTCATTGTTTAGTGCGAGTAATAAATCAATTTTATTGCTTTGTAAAAAATGCATGGCCGCTCTGAACTGTTAAGGTGCGTTTTGAATACTAGCTGCCGATAGCAAATTGGCGACCGCACATGCCGCGACAACATGAAAACATCGAATCATCAAATGACCCCACACACTGTGGGTTAGCAGCGATGAGGGAGTGTCAGACTTTTACTGACTAAAAACTGTCGTGTTCCGTCGTAGGCCTTTTATCTACCAGGGCCGCGGTAACTCTTTCGAACAATCCCGCAGACTCGGAACATTTGATATCTGAGGGCGGTTTCGTGTATTGCCCATAAGTCCTGGACATTATTAATAATGACCGGTCTTTATTTATAATGCCCAGTCAATAACGTTAGCCATAACAAACATACAAACAAACCAATAGTTCAGCTGCGGCCGATTTAATGTCGGCAGTTGCAGCCAGCCACTAGTGTTCAAGACGCACCTTTATACTGACGATAATTACTCAGTTAAAATAGCGATATTTATGACTCTTAATTATGAAATAGTCATGATTGAAAATAGTAAATAAATAGCACCTATCGTTGTTAAGAATAATGGTATTGATACACTTTCGTGTATTATATCACTTTCGGAGTGAAAACTACTTATTAGAGTCAAGTCTTTGATAACTTGCAATTACGATGACTTGCGCAAGACGGCTGGCAGGAGCTGGATGCGAGAAGCCGAAAATCGATCTCAGTGGCGTGCACTTGGAGAGGCCTATGTCCAGCAGTGGACTGCGATAGGCTGATGATGATGATGATGATGATGATGAATTACGATCTATGAAAGAAAATCATCTGCCTAGCCTTTTTCTGATATGTTTGGGTCGGCTTTCAGTCTAACCGGTTAAGCTGAGTACCAGTGTGCCACAAGGAGAGAATGCCTATCAAAAGAAATTTAAAATAAGTTTATGAACATTAGCTGAAAATCTGAAAAGCAATTTTACGTCAAAAGAAAGGGTAAAACAGCCCGATTACTTCCTATAACTTTTTGTTAGAAAGAAGTGGCGCAACTCCCCAGCAACTATCAAAGTGAAAGAATGCAACATTATCACAACTTTTTCCAAAACGCCATATTTCAAAAATACCTTGACACCAAAACCTACAAGTTTTCGTGAAGAAAACTTATATCAAACGTTCTATCATACTCCAATATCGTAACATATTTCCTATTTATCTCAAAATTCTTCAAAATCGTCCATCATTTCAATTTTTGGCGAGACGCCAGAAAATAGCAAAAGTTTTTGGTCCCTTCCTATCTGGGAAAGCCAATAAAATGTTATACTAAAAGTCAAAACGAGAGAAACTTGTTCCAAGCATTTTCCAATAGTCACAATTTTTCCAATAGTCAGATTTAAAAATCTAATTCATTGTTTTAATCGGTTTAATACTGACCGCCTGTCATTGTACTGTTCACACTATAGTTCATATATACGCAGAGTGATTCATAAAGGGAACCCTTAAGCAAAAGATTGATTTACACTTAACCAGTGCTTTCTTATATAGAAAAGTTATTATAAGAGTTTTCCTGGCTTTTCTCGGGCCATTGTAGAACACACATTCTTTTTCATTCGTGTTTTGTTCCGTTTTTAGTTTTTAAAGTTGCGTTGTATTGCGTTTGTTGTTGAACTTCTATACAACAAGTTTCTAGTCTTTTCAGCCGCTTGAAAAGTTGTGAAAGAGTTAAGAAATATTTTGTATGAGTGGTAAAAGATTTTAGCCTTATTACAGAGGAACTGAAAACTATTTACACACAATAATAGTTTTTAGTGTCGTTTAGTATTGTTACCCGAAAAAAAAATTAAAACAGAGCTTTAATTGTCCTATCATGTAAATAATTTTCGTGCAAGACAATAAAAAAGTATTACACACAATCAATCTTGTACATTGGACAAAATATTATTGAAGTTGTAAACCCTCTTCATTTAATACAATAATTGATACCAAAACAAATACACTTTTATAACATCATCTACGTATCCTTTTCCCAAGATAGTAGGGGTTGCCTGGCAGTCTTAACCAGATGCAACTTCGCTCCAGTGTTTTAAGCTGAACAACTGCTTATCTGACCTCCTCAACCTAGTTACCGCGCAACCCGCTACCCGTTGGTAAGACTCGTTGCTTACACCTTTATAAGCAGCCCTTCAAAATGAAAGTAGTATCCGAGATGTTCCTTTTTTTTCTCAATACGACCCACTATTTTATTCCGTACCTATACCTGTGACAGGTCCTACTTGAAATAAAAAAAACTTTGACTTCGAAAAACATCTACTTACTTGAATCTTCAAACTTGTTCCCCGTTGGTCAGCTGACTTTTACAAAATGGCGGGATGAGAAACAGCTGATGCATTCTGTAACGCCAATACGGAATACACAATACATACCTTTATACGCATGAGCTATGCTTGTGCTGCGGGTTTGCTTGGAACCGTAGGTGTATTTTTTATTGCCATCATTTTTAAAGGGTACTTTTGTATTTTGTAGTAATGTTTAGTTATTTCAATCTCTCCAATAACTATAGAATAAGCGTCAGTAAACATTGAAATTATTTTTTGACAGCTGAAGTTTTCATAGCTTTTGTATAGAAAATATTTTTGTCAAACTATCATATTTATTCCTCAAATAAAAGCCTGGTAAATAGTTCACTGATGATTTAAAAAAAGACCCTTATATAATTAACATAGTCAAATTAATATTATTTTCCTAACTTTAAATTAAATTCAAATGCAAACACAGACTTCAATTATTCATAATCAAAATGGCCACCACTTAAGCAAAGATATCTCCAATTGAAGTCCTAGATTGAAAACCAATTATATTGACGAACACTTCAACTGAAAGGCTTCGTAATGGATCAGCTTCGTGAATTGGAACGCAAATTGAGTAAAGATCAGTATAAGTTCATATAATTTATTTGCAGATGGTAGATTTTATGAAAATTAAGTTTTTTTTTATATACACTTATATCTGTAGTTACCTATGTAGGTAATTGAGCAGTTACATCCTACTAATATTATAAATGTGTTTGTGAGAATGTATGGATGTATGTTTGTTATTCTTTCAAGCAAAAACGGCAGGACCGTTTTGGTTGAAAATTGGTATGTAGATAGGTGATACCCTGGACTAACACATAGGCTTTTTATCAATACACCACACGGGCGAAGCCGCGAGCAGAAGCTAGTATTTACATAATAATTATTGATATACGACAAATATAACTGAAATAATCAATGTGTTATAAACCTAAGTAATAAATTGATAACCTCTAGACAAATTACTAACACAGGCAAGTTCGACACCTTGTCTCTATTAACAAGCATTCACATTTTATTTTATTTAGTATTAGAATATTAGAATATTTCTTTAAATTCTCTTTATCTGTCTACCTTTCAGAACTGATAAAATCGTAAATACATGCTCATAACACAATAATAAGAAAATCGATAAAAAAAACAAATATAAGACTGATTGTTTACAGAATTGAACGAAATCTTCGTCGAACCAATTTAACACACTAATTGGGACTTATAAAAACAGCTTATAATCTTATTAGCTAATTTTATCTTTATATTTTTACTCTTTTTCTTTGTAAAAACGATACTTTACGCGTGGGATACCCTTTTACCTGTCTCGGATATTATATTAAAAACATTTTTCCAGAAGTTATTTTCGTATAATTTTTACCTACACAATGGGGAATAAGGGGAACAATTTCTATTTGTGATTTTTGTAGAGGAGTAAAAATAAAATTGCACACTGTAAACTAAACAGTGGGTCGACAGTTGGCCGATTTTTTTTAGAAAATCTTAATTCCGATCAAAGTTTTCAGTCGGTCTCATCATGTCATCATCATCAGCCTATCGCAGTCCACTGCTGGACTTAGGCCTCCAAGTGCACGCCACTGAGATCGATTTTCGGCTTCGAGTCGGTCTGATACCGGCTAAATACCTGATCTTTGTAAGTGCGTACTACCATTCATCTTCATACTGATTTATGAGCCCAAACAAACTATCGGCCGATTAAAAGTTTGCCGTGTAGGAGTAATGTAAGGGACTATAAAAGATATAAAAATAGCGACATTATTGTAGAGTATCTTTGTGCCTAAATGGAAATACCTTTTGCCTTTGATTCCGTTTTAGGGGCACTTATGTTAAGTAAATGTGGGCTCACTTTGTACTGTTCTAGGAATTGGTAAATTGTTAATTCGTTTTTATACTGAAATACTGCTCATTTAGAGTAAAATAAGTGCGATAGTTTGTTTGGGCTCATAAATCAGTGTAGTATAGAGGTATGTACATTACAAAAGTCGGGTATTTAGACGGTATCAGACCGACTAAAAATTTTGTTTAATTTTACGAATTTATTTTAAAAAAAAACTATCGGGCCAACTGTCGGCCGACTGTTCAGTCGGTAGTATGCAGATACTTTTACGGGCTAAAAATTAATTGTAATCTCCAAATAATTGGCTTCATTTATAACACAATTTAAGGGAAAAGCTAGCCCAAACAAATTGAGAAATCTGTCTAGAAATATTTTTGCTTGTTAACGATTGACAGACAGACAAACTTAACTGCACAACTTCTCAATAGTGCATTGAATGCCCCACTGCAGAAAATCAGTGATGCGTCTTCATATATAAAACTATACCATCAGAGTTTCAAGCATTTGCTATATGCGCGTACCAATTGAAATATCGACAGAAATTGTGTTAGTGAAGTGAAAAGACTATAAATATATCGATAAAATGAAGAGCGCGTACCTATTAGCGGTCCTAATTTTCGGTATCGTGAGAGCGAGTGAAATCGATAAAGAGGTGAGAAATTGTTGTTTTTTTTTGTATCGATAAAGTGTGTGAAGTTTTCTTAATTGCTGTTAATTAATTATTTGGAATTTTTCGTTCGTTTCTTTTAAAGATTTGTGATGTTGTTTTTTTTTTAAGTTTTTTGTCTATTATTTCTCTAAATTACGCAGATACATAACTTTTACACGGTTTTATACCTATTGTGCATTGTGAATCTTTTGATCAAAATATTTTACTATCTCGTATAAAACTGTGTTTTCTCGAGCTAATTAAACCATATTAATTTCATCACAAATAATCGAATTACAATGATTTCATTAATTTATCGAATGCTCTTTTACTGAGCTTTACAATATTAATCAATTAATAGGATACTTCGAATTAACGTCGCCGGTACTTATTGAAAATAAATGAATCTGAGGGCACGGCAGTGCCCCAGCCAAGACTCGAGCAAAGCGGGCACGGCCGTACCATCTTTTCTCGAAGCGTTTCGCGGCTATTTCAGCCCCCTGTATCTTCCATGTGAACAAAGCTAGGAGTTTAGGTTTTCGATGACCAAGAGTAAGTATTAGAACAAGCTCAGTCCCAAAATTACAAGAAATTTGAATAAATAGTTTACGAGTTATGAGCGATCAAAGTTACACCATTTTGTCACTGACTCACTCACTGACCGATCATCAAAAGTCTAAGGTACTTTTAGCAAACTTAGAACCTTCAAATTTGGCACCAAGATAGGTTATTAGCTACATATAAAGGGAAAATTATAAAAACCTTAAAACTTAATAAAAAAATAGGAAACAAATTTATATTTGCGGTTTTTCAAGAACATTGTGTATGAATTTTGACTGCATTGATAACTTTGTTATTTATTTATGTACAAAATGTTACTATTTGTTGTATTGTTACGTAGTGTGGTATATTGTTATTATCTATTAAATATACATACATATGAATAAAAAAGCTAGGTTAAAATAAAATGAATAATGATAAAATCTTTCATATTAATACAGTGCGATAAATACTGCATGCTCGCTCGATAGATGGCGTTGTCCTGGTCTAAATCGCGCTACGGTTTTTAGTTAAAAAAAAACAAATAATTTCATGTGATAGCGCCATCTACCTCTGAAATAAATCTCTTTTATTCTAAAAGATATTCGATTAAAAAATATACGAAAAATTAAACAATTTCGAAATTGTTTAATTTATTGTAAAAAAATGTCGTTTACGTGCTAGTTTAGGTCTACATATTTAGTTTGTTATATATTTAGTTAGTTGCATGTAAGTTAATTTAATTTGTTATATACTTAGAGAAGAAGGAGACCTACAAAAAATAAATTAGATCCCACCAAAAACATTAAATGTAAAAAAAGCCAATCCTCTACGCAATTCCTCCACCGTAAAAAGTTTTGAGATCGCATAGAAGCCAAGTCCTGTTCAACTTTATTTGTAATAATAAATCAATATTTTGTGACTATATCAATAGTTTTGTTCACATTACAATAATATTGTCTTGGCCATGAGCACAAGTTAATAGTCGCTCCCTGAAATAATGTGTAAAAAATACCATTGATCTGATACATTCTATATGGACATGATTTTACGATTGGACTGATTGGAATTTGAGATCACCATGGACCAAACATGCGCCATAGTAAATGTGCAGTTCATGATTTTGGATGATACTGACTGTCGGTCATTTAGTAACAATTGAAAAAACTAAAAGTATTTAATTCTGTGATATTAAACTTCATGATTGACTTTCACCTCTCCAAGATATGCTGTATTATATTTGTAGTTTATTGTGCTCATGGCTAAGTCAATATTATTGTAATGTGAACAAAACTATTGATATAGTCACAAAATATTGATTTATTATTACAAATAAAGTTGAACAGGACTTGGCTTCTATGCGATCTCAAAACTTTTTACGGTGGAGGAATTGCGTAGAGGATTGGCTTTTTTTACATTTAATGTTTTTGGTGGGATTATTCATACTTCACATCATTTAAATGAAAGTAATCAGCGCCTCTCAATTTCCTTTGATTCGGATTTCCGAATAAATGACAAGTCACAATTTTACTAATGGAATCAATTAATTGGAAAGACAATTAAAAATTATTTCTGACGCTGTTGTCGAACTTACAATAATTTCATTACTTATATTAATGAAGAACTTTTAAAAAGGCATTTATTTACAATAATAATTTTTAATTATAAAAAAGTCAAATTGAAAATATCGATTCATTTACTAAATGTTAGCACAATATGGCCGAAAAAATCGTCAATTTTACTGTTGATGTGTATAAACCGTTTTGTTTTCTTATCGTGTGTGTGCTGACGGCAGCTAACGTGGCCCGTGGGTGAAGAGGCTCGGGAGATGATAATGGCCTCTTGATGATGATGATGATGATGATAGTCATATGATGAACTCATACTACAGGCTAAACCGTAGGCTGAAAGTTAATTTTGAAGGTTATCGTTAATCCAATCAAACTTTTTACTCGGTTTGATACCTAATGGTTATAAGCAGCATAACCATCCATCTCGATACTGATTTATGATCCCGATCAAATAATTGGCGTATTAAAATTGCTTGTAGAGTGCAAAATACAATATCTCCCTAAATACAAAATTCAATGGAAAATCATAATACCTACATACATTCAGAAATCAGACACACATTTAAATTCTATCTGAATATTTTATCGCTACTCGTTTAATCCTCATCATATCTATCGGAAAAAGGATTTTTCTTATTTAGGTAAATATGGATAATGTACAAATATTGCATACTAACTGTTACCCGCGGCTGAAGAGAGAGACAATTTCTTGCAGCAGAAATGCAGCTTCCAAACTATCGTTTCTGACTTTCAAAAAGTCACTTTTGGTAAAAGCGTGACAGACAGACAAAAAGAGTAAATTTGGCATTAGTTATTTATATCAGTAAGCATTATTGGAGAATGTAATACACAATATACACTTATTCGTATTTACGCCGATATTAATCTTTTTGAGCGCTGTTTACTTTCAAGTAGGTATCACTCTAGATCATCATCTCTCTAGCCTTTTCCCAACTACGTTAGGATTAGCTTCCAGTCATACCAGATGCATCTGAGTAGGTATCTGTATTTTACAACTCAGTTCTTAACGCAGCTACCCTGACAACCCAATACCTTTACCTAGATAAGACTGGTTATCAAACTTACTGGCTATGTTCAAATGACAGCCATCGTAGAACATAATATATATTTTTGAATAACAGAACAACCATTACAAAATTGCGAGACCTAAGGATACAGTGAGCTCGTTCTGCGTGAATCGGATTGTCAATAATCAACAAAATTTAGGGTAGCTGTTGTAACTAAACTATCAAGCCGACCAATACCTTAGTCACCCCGTGGCCATGGATGTCTGTAAAGGATCCAAAACGTCGGGATTAAATAATATTAATAACCGCGATAAAATCCGTACTTTTATATAAAAGAACTGGTAATTAATCAATAAAACCCACCCAATTAAAACAAATTGTCGTTTAACGCGTAAAAAAGTGTGGAAAGCTAACTGGGCAATATAGTTAATTATCACATGCATGCCTACAAATCAAGATTATCGGTATTTGACTGAAAGCGGTGCTCTGGTACACTTGAGTGCGTTCACGCAACGCTTATGAATTTCCTTTGAATTGTTATGGCGCATTATAGTGTGATATACCGGTGGGAAGGATGGCCAATCATCATCATCATCAGCCTATCGCAGTCCACTGCTGGACATAGCCAAGTGCACGCCACTGAGATCGATTTTCGGCTTCGGATGGCCAATGGCCAATAACAAAGGCTGTAGTATAGGTTGTAGTAGGCTGTCATAATTAATTTACTTTAAAGACTAGTCGCTTCCAATCGGTATCTGTGAAGATCTAAGGAAAAGGCCTATGGCCTATGGCTGAGATGATGATGATGAAAGTCTATAGTCATAATCTGAGATTGCATACTAAAAATAGAATAATCCAAATTAGAAAGTAAAAGCAATAAATCATATTGATATGAAAGGTTTTCATGTTTCATGTTTTCATGATATACAAAGTCGTGAATCAATCGATGGTTGTTTGTATATGATTTAGTTTGCAAAATCTTTGTAAATGTTAAATGTAAACATCTGGAATATACCTATATACTATCTACTCAAAATAATATTCTTCACAATTACTATAGAAAATAATATACTTAAATATTTTCTCCAAATGATAGATTTATCACAGCTTTTCAAAAATATTCCTAATTTATAGGACTTAACAATATATTTGTCCGTGAGTCCTTTGAAATGGAATATGAAACGTAAATTGTTAACATAAATAATACGTTGATATCTATTCTGTATATTATATTGTAGTCGTGTCTATTTAAAGCCTCTAATATGTTGCTTAGAAAATATTTACATGGCATGGTAAATAGAAAGAGTTCAAATATGAATATACTTTTGTTAAAAAAAGTTTTGTTATTTTATTCAATAGTTCTGTAGCTGTTACCTTGTTTCTATATGGAACTATAATTGATAGATACGCTACTATAAAATTAAAAAACAAACTAAATAAAATTGTTTTTAACAACAAAAATATAAATTTTAATTTTCAACCACACTTACAAACTTCCAGATTATTTTGAATATTTTGGTCAGTTTATAAATATTGTAACCTACCTACACCAGTTTAAAGCAAAAATCTAAATACACTAACACCAGTAAGTCGGAAACCGCTAAAATGTTGGCCAACAAGTCACCCAACTTAAACATCTGTGTGTATCATAACGGACTCTAGTTACGCGTGTTTTAATTGAAGTTACTGTTAGCTACTCGCATCACATCTCAGCCATGTATATTAGTCAAACAGTTAGTCGTAACTAATTAGTTATCTAGCTGTTAAGTAGTTGAACTAGAAACAATGATTAACTATTGTCGAAAATTCTACTACAAAATGTTTCTCTCCTATTGTTGCGTATGTCATGAGACACTGCCTTTTCGAAGGGATAATTTTGCCTGGGTAACTGGGTTGAGGAGATCAGATAGGCAGTCGCTACATGTAAAACACTGGTGACCATTAGGGTGTCCCAAGACATAAGGGGGATTTTTTTTTTCTCGAATTAAAGTACGCATACCCTCTAATTTTTTTCGATTTGACCTCATTATCTCCTATAATAAATATTATCTCGATCAGACAGTGGTAACCCGTGCCGACTTAATGCCAAAGTTTTCACATGAAAATTTGTACTGACTTACTATGGAGAAATTTAGATCTTAATTATTATTACTAAAAATAAACCTCGAATACATCCAAATAATGTTTTATCTTCTCATATACATTGAAAAATAATTTCATTGTTAAAATTTTCATTTTAAAGTAGTTTTTTTTTTACAGTCAGGATACATTTTCCGATGTTCTAGGACGGTACCTAACAATAATTGTTTTTGTTCCTCATCTACTGTGATTAATCAATAAAAGTCTTGCATGAACTTCACCGATCTTTCGGCCACATCGTTCACTAACTCTCAGTGCTGAAACTTTGGCTTCTTGATACGAAGCATTATTTGACTAGAAGGTAGGACACATTCATGTAGAAAACTGTCATTAATTTTAAGGCGATCGATCAAAGAACTCGCTTTTTACTGAAATGAAGTTAGAGGTGATTTTGTCATACAACGTACCGTAAAGATCTTCTTTTGAAAAAAAAATTTAACCAAGGACAAAATAACCCCTGAAAAACGATACATCCAATCGTTTTTCAAGAGTTATTTCCTCTTTGCTCCTCTGAGGCGCGTGCTTTCTGTAACTCACGCTAACTGTAGGCCGGCTGCTCTCCTGGCTGTCATTTAACCTCTTGGACAGTCGTTTCGGGTAGTCAGAAGCCAATAAGTCTGACACTAGTCTTATCAAAGGGTATTGGGTTGCTGGGTAACTGGGTTGAGAAGTCAGATAGGCAGTCGCTCCCTTTAAAACTCTAGTACTCAGCTGAATCCAGCAAGACTGGAAGCCGACCCCAACATAGTGGGAAAAGGCTCGGGATATGATGATTTATTCTTATTAATCAAAATCAAACAAATTAAATATCTAAGTTGCTGAAAAAGTCGTGATATCGTTGCTTAAAAACGTCTTGTGTCTTTTGTCCCTCCAAACTTGATACAAGGTGACGAGTTTCGTCACACAGTTAAGCAAAGATTTTGTTGGAATACGCGCCTTTTCCCAGTAGATAATGCATTCGCGAAAAGTAAGATTTTCGTTTTCATTTACAATTAAATTAATTTCCCGAATAGCACTACATAGTATACAACGAAGTCGCTTTTTCTGTCCCCGTGTCCCGTTGTAGGCTTACCTAATTCTTCAAAACTACGCAACCGATTTTCATGCGGTTTTCTCTAATAGATAGAGTGATTAAAGAGGAAGGTTTACATGTATAATAACAAACATTAAATAGTGGAGAAATACTGTTATTCCGTGCGAAGCCGGAGCGGGTCGCTAGTTGTACAATGAAACTGCCAGAACTTGTCCATTAGACGGAAGTTTTGAGCCCGACATTTGATGCTTTAGGTCCCCTAATTAAAAATATACCCTTTTTATAACTGCATAAGTCTAGTGACATGTTGGCTGTTTGAAAACAATGATTCGATCACTAAATAACAAGAAATCACAAGCACATTGACGCGTTAGATCGCGTTAGTCTTAGAGAGCAAGTATGGCATACATTCAAATGTAAGTCGGCACGGGTTACCGTGGTCCTACCATCATAAAATTTTATTTATAATAGTTTTGGACCAAAAGGAAAAAAATAGGAGGGTATGCGTTAAAAAAAAATGATTTTGATTTTTTTGGGACACCCTAGTGACCATATACTGGAAGACCATATACATGGCCTCAGGATATACTGGAAGATATATATGTTACCGGCCGAACCCGATTTTAGGATAAACCAGTTTTGCCTAGGCTCAACTAGTTCTTCCTATAGGCGTTAGGATTAACTAGTATAGCCTAGTCCAAACTAATTTGTCCTAAGCCCGATAGGACGAACCAGTTTAGGCTAGGCAAAACTAGTTGATCCTAATATCAATACGCACACTCTAGGATAAACTGGTATGGCCTAGTCTAAACAATAAACAAAGGTGATCTCAGAAACATCATTGGAGTTATTCTTCAGAAAAATGATGAAGGTTTAATCAAAGTTGGCACCAAACACGGTGTACTTCAGAAACTTTTTGTTTGTATTTTTTCTCAATTACTTATCTATCTTTCTAGATCATTAATTATATTTTAAAGTAACTAATATGTTTTTTTTAGATCAGAATTCGGCATTTGTAGTCAAAATTTTTTAGAGGTAGCAAATGTAAACCAAGACTCTGAAATATCGTTGAGAACTGCAGCTACGAAACATTCTGTTGGATCAGGCCAAGGTTTTGTGAGATGCAGCTGCAACAAGAACTGTTCCACAAACAGATGCCAGTGCAAGAAGGCAATGATACTCTGCAATTCTAAGTGCCACCAAAGCAAACCGTGTAAAAATAAATAACAATTTTAATAATTAACATAATACTCGTATGATTATTGCTTCTTAAAAAAAAAACAGTATTATTTGTTATAGTGTGATTGTCTGTATTACCAATTATTATCCATAACTTTTAGCGACAACAATTTTAATTTGAGATTTGATTATTGCTTCTATTAAAAAAAAAATACTTACCTATTATTTGTTAGTTTGCTACATATATGTAGTATGATTGTTTGTATTATCAATTCATCCATAACGACGAATCATTATAGTTTAATAAAGATGATTATTTTTCTAAACACGGAGTAGTTTATTTAGTTCATCTATTTATTTAGACTTTTAGATATGTATATGTTTTGACTAGGCTATACCAGTTTAAGACTTTTAAATATGTATATGTTTTGACTAGGCTATACCAGTTTATCCTAGAGTGTGCGTACTTATATCAGGATCAACTAGTTTTGCCTAGCCTAAACTGGTCCGTCCTATCGGGCTTAGGACAAATTAGTTTGGACTAGGCTATACTAGTTAATCCTAACGCTTATAGGAAGAACTAGTTGAGCCTAGGCAAAACTGGTTTGTCCTAAAATCGGGTTCGGCCGGTAACATATATATCCTAACATAGTTGGGAAAAAGCTAGACAGTGATAAGTATACTGAGTCTACAGCGACAACAGACAAGACCAATCAGATATGATATTTTTATTGATGCCTAATTTAACCGCAGACAAAATATGCCAGAAAAAAGAAACCTGAAGACAATTGAAGGGTTTTGCAAATTGCATTTTAATGCGCAGCTATTTTTATGTAACTTAAAAGCATTTTTTTCTTAACTATTTTTACAAGGTGTTCTAAAATGACAAGTAAAGGGCATCCATTATAATATACTTCAATAAAATGCTATAATTTATATTAATAATGATTACCTACAGCTTTTAACGTAATTTCTCTACTAAGAGCCACTTTATGGGCACTGCTAAAAGTGCTTAATATTATTATATTAGCACTATCATTAGTTATGACATCTTTTATTATGATTACTTGCTACAATTTGGTTTGTTTTGATAATAAATCTTGATACATAGTTATACAAGCTGTTTTTTTCTTTGTATTGTTTTGTAGTCTGAGCTTTATGCACATAGGTAGAAACTACATTAAGCTTCACATTTTTAAGATAATAATCTATGTATATTAACCCTACAATGCATGATTTTTTAAAATGTTGTCAATTAAATATATGTGGTTTTATATAGTGTCTAGAGATAATAAAAAATAATAATAAAAATTAAATTTGATTAATTTTGAAGATATTTATTTTTTACGTTCGGTTCCATATGTGGTACAGTATGCATTAACATTAATATTTGGCTCTTAATCAGGAACAATGAAAATAATCGTATATTTAGGACCATCATAACAATAGCTCCATTTATTGATCAAATTTATAAAAACAATTGTTGTCTTTGTCTAAACACAACTAAACACGACACTTTTCGCATAGTATATACATTTTCCCCTTGCAATGTGGATATTTACAGCGTTCTCTTTTCGCTCCATACAGGAAGATCATCAAGGTTGTCCAATCTGACATCTCGAGGGGGAAGGATTGCTGCATTTCTTTTCTTCTTCTCAATCATGTCTTCTATGGCAAAAGAGGGTCTTCCTCGTTTTCTTTGTAATGATGGACCACGCCACATACAAAGACTTAGCGATTTCCGCGATTTTTTGCGAGTTGGTTCTTTCTTTTATTCTCCCACCCCCTTGTGCAGTAGCCAGATATATATGGTGGCAATATCTAGAAAATGGTCAACCAAACGCAGATACCATTTTTAGTGTGCATATTTATTTTGTAGGTACTTCCCAAGTAAGGAGTCCAATAAATCTGCTCCCTCCACATGCTGATTATAGATTTGTACTATTTTAGGACAATCCACTTCAATTTTTTTTTGCAATATCGGCTAACCCTTTCAATGGGCTGTTGACCTAAAAAGGACGAGGACAAAACAACAGTTACTAACAGGTACTATCATAAAACATCACTATGCCGACTTCCATGCCATCTACATCAGCTACCCATTCTTCTGAATAACTAAAACAGAACGAGAGCCGTTCTGTTTTAGTACTCTTCAAGTCTTTCAGGGATGGGATTTTCAAATCTTTGCCTAGTCGACCTTTGTTGACCGTTCCCAGTGACTGGATACCTTCTCCCCTCTTCCTTCTTTTCTTTCTTTTATCAACGGTATTATTATTTGACATCCGATTTCTGGTAACAGGTATGAATGAACTTCTGCTTGGCGTGATGACGTACTTGGCTCTGATATGCTGGCTTGAGGATTTGTTTCGGTGGAGGAGTTGTTTCCGGCGAAGGGAATAGTAAATATGGTGTATAGTAAATAGAAGATAATGGATCATACCTGGTAGGCTCCACATCATTTTCAGAGTCACTATCTGCAGTCATTTGGTCTAAGTTTTCTCTGATTTTCCAAATGTCATCATCACTTTCCGCACTCGAAAAGTGTAGACGGTCTTCGCCCCCTGAGGATATATCTAAATACTGCTCAATCAACTCATTAGATAGCACCTTCTTCGTCATTATCTGTGCTAAAATCCAACCAAAATAACATATAAGAAGTGAACTAATGCATGATGTTCCATATCTGGAACGTTTAAATAAGTAGGTATATTAGTACATAAAACAGTAATAATTAAAAAAAATATCTTACCTTCATTTAGTATACACTATTTCCAATGTAAACTAATTTTTTTCACTAAGAATTATTGTTAGAACTATTTTATTTAGATTTTTCAATTTACGTAAACCACGAATTCAAATCAATCGTTCAACTTCTGTACGAATCAATACCAATCGATACCTTACGCCATCAAGTGCATACATTTGTCATTAGAAAACCGATGCTAAGGGCTTAAAAAATATTCCTTCGGTCAATAAATGACGCTATGTATCTTTAAACAATCAGGAAATTTGTTTATTTTTCTGTACCAGATATGGAACAGTATGCATTGTAGGGTTAAGTAGTGTCAAGTTTCATAAAAATGCGTTGAGCTCTCTCATGAAAAGATGTTACAAACAAATGCTATTCTAAATCGAAAACAAACGCACAAACTTGCGCCTTCACAATAGAAGTCTGATATCAGATTCACTCCAAATACTACGGTAGATACCGTTAGAATTCAAGTACATAAAACCACAACAAATACCCAGCTATTTCACATACACAGACCCCTTTGTGTATCCGAAACCTTATTCTACAGAATCTGAGCTGAAATACTATTCCTATATCTTGTTTTCCTAACTACACTAACAAAGACCCGTTGTATATTTATGACCCCCAAAGGCAAGTTAAAGATATTTATTTATACTAAAATACCCTCAGTGAAATACGGAAATTAGATCTATTTTGTACAAAGACATATCCTGAGGCACGGTTTAAGCTTCAATGGCAATTGTCTTTGATAAAAGATAAGTCACTTAAATGCGATTTTGTGTTAATTGGTTTTTTATTTATTGTGCCTTAGGCTAACCGACTTTTAAGAAATGGTATTTGGGGTGATAAAGTTAATAAATCTTTTGTTATGAGCAAATTAAGCCACAATACAGCCCTGTGTTTGGGAGGGCACGTAAAACCGGCGTCGCCAAAAGCTACTCAGTAGCAGTCGTTGTTACAATTCCACGTCAGAGGCCGTCAGGTGGATTTGAGAAAACTCTGACACTAGGGCTTGTTAGGTGATTACATCTGCAGCTCATTCAATGAGAAGAATAGACGACAGATTTTTTCACAAATTCTGAAAGATTATTATCCCAGCGTGAGATAAGCTTTATCTTAGTTCAATTCAATCTTCTAATTGAATTGAAACTTCAATCAAAGGACCCGAAGATTACATAAACTATCAAGAAACGTTAGATAAGTGACGCCTTTGGTGTCCATTGGTAACTTGGAAATCCTAACTTAAGTTACTGCTAAGTTATAGTTGACATTGGGCATTCAGATTTGAATTACTTAAGGTTTTCAATGGTTTGGAAGGGTACCGATTATCTTTTGATCGAGTTAAGGTGTTATAATTTAGATTGACATGCACAAGGAAAAACTGATGATGAAAACGTGAACCTACAAGGAGCCCGTGGCTAATCGATCGATCGTTTACAAGATTAAGCAACGCTTGTCCGTGAATACCTGACCATCCTATCATGTTTCGCCTTTCATATACCAAAATTTGTATGCCAGAAAGGCCAAACATCTACTTGTGTACCTACATTATTGTAAGATTTTGCATGCCTGTGTATGTTACCTACTCATGTTTACAAATTTATAAATCTATTCTATTCACGACGAACTACCCCGTGTTTCCAATCAGGTTAAATTGGTGGGGTCCGGCTGTCAGTTAAACATTTGGCAGTCGTTACGAGTAGTTAGAAACCAAAAAGGCTGACAACCAGTCCTACCAAGGGTATCAAGTTGCCCAAGTTACTGGGTTGAGGAGGCCAAATCAGAGGCATCCTATTAGACCGGAAGCCAACTCCAATATATTTGAGAAACTGCCATGGCAGATAAAGAAGACTAAACTGCTAAAAACTTACTAACATATTAAGAAATAGCGATCAACATTAATCTCGATCCATAACTCTTCTTTGGATAACTGTTGGCAGCTAACCCGTGGTTAAACATCGGAACTTTATAATTACGTTTTCACTTGTCGCTGTAATTATCAACGAGTCGACGTCGATATCCAAGTTTCATTAACATTGTTTGATGAGTTTGTGAGTTGTGAGCGGGTAGCGATTTTACAGTATTTTTGTCCTAAACATTCGAGGTAAATTATTGTGTAGAAAAATGTGTCTTAAAATGGCATGATTTTGTCAAGAGCAAAATAAAAGCATAAGTTTCAATATGTGGGTCTAAATATGATTTACTAATGGTTTCATCTGTGCCCCGAGGGGCCTATTTTCTGCACATGAATCAAAAGTAGTATATTGTATGCTTTCGTGATATGTGAACAATAATAATACGTATTACTAACAACTTTCATCACAATCCATCCGGTACTTAAAGCATGAAAGAGTAACAAATATTCATAGTCTATACTTACTATCGCATTCATTATTTTAATTGTTCCCTTTTTCTTTATTTATAATTAAAACAGTAGGTACTAACAGCTACAAAAATATTATCTGCCTAGCCTTTTCACAAGTTTTTTTTGGTCGGCTTCAATTCTTACCAGATACAGCAGAGTATCAGTGTTTTTCAAGGAATAGCTACAAAAACGATACACAATATAAAAACTGGTTCATATTTTGCATACCACCTCACCCCGCTCTAATAACCCACTACACCTATATGTAATTAAAAACAAACCAGCATCGAAAGTCGCTTTCCCCCGTACCTTGGGCTCCGTCATTGGATATAAGGTATCAATTGTCAGGAAAGTAGGCCAGTGGTGTAGCCGTGTGAATAGAACCAGCTGTTAAGGGTATGTCTGTGGGAGACTTTATTTTTATTTTGTGGGGCGTTTTTTTTTGGGTAAGGTTTCTTTGAAAGACAGTGACAATTTGTTTATTTTATTTTTAGGTACTAGCCGATTTCCTGCTGTAGGATTTACTGCTCGCACGGGATAAAATATAGTCTTTACTTATTGTAAAAAAATTTGGCTTTCCAAAAGTGAAATAATTTTTCAAATCGGTTCAATAGCTTCGGAGCTTTTAGGGTACAAACAAACAAAAATACGTTTCCTCTTTACTACCTATATTAGTGTAGATGATTTGATTTTTAGAAGTTTTTAAATACCTGCTAATTATGAGAGTTTCCTGGAGGTATGAAATAATTAATTAAGACATGTTACGTAAATCTGCAGCAATAAAAAATCTTTATTTTTTCATCTCATTATTTTTCTCTTTCACACACAAAAAACAAACACAATTTCAACACGTGTCTTTGTAGATTAAAATACACAGAATCGTTCTAAATTCCCTTTCATCCCTTCTTGAATTCCATGAAAATAAGGGACAAGGGAATTATGCAAAGCGTTCGTACTATTAAATTGTAAGACCTTGAATAAAAGGGTCTATAAAAAACAGATAAAGGTCATAATTTCGGACCCAGACCCTTATTTTGTCGGTAAAATGTTGCTTTTGGTTAAGCTACGCCTATTTCAAGTAATTTTAAAATTAAGGACTTATATATTTTAAATAGCATCTGTCTATGACATCTTTTATAAGTGTTTCCATGTTTCATTTGGAATTTAATTAAGATGATAATTAGAAATTTTATAGCGAAAAAACTTAAATAGCTTTTGGGTGCTGTTGGGTTAAAACTTAATACTGAATTCTTTATTAGCATTCCATATGTTATATACAGGTGGTGCATTTTTATAGCCTCTACCTAATATTAAAATGCTAAGGAGTTATAAGCCATAACTCTTGAAAATAAGAATTTAATGGCTAATCCTACAAGATTACTTTTTATCCAGATGAGCGTAGTAGTTCCCACGGGCCCCGGGCAAAACTGCAGACAGGAGCTAAATTAGATACCTTACCTTAAAATCAAATGATGTCCAAAACGTCACAGAAAGCAGTCTTCCCACCTATCTCTTAGTCGGGTCCAAAAGACCAAAAATTAATAACATTTCAAGAAAATTAAAATTAATTAATAAATCAATGATTGCACGTCGCATTAACAGCTACTTTCATTCCAATAAGTGACAATGTCGTCAAACCATTGTATGATAATCACGACAATTATCTTCAGTTAAGATGATCTTAAAAAACTCACATTAATCTACTTCTTGTGTTGTTTTACTGAGAAGAGGAAGAAAATGTCAGTTGTGTATTTGAAAGTGTAATTTATTGATGCGTGCATCCATATTGTTTCAAGAGGCAGTTATGAATGAAGTTCATTGAAATAGGTGATGTTATAGGTCGGTTTTAGAGGTTTTCAGGAAAATGAATAGATAAACTATGGTAAAAGGGAAATGAGTAATATTATTATGGTCAAACATAAACGAGAAAATATTTTTGAGTATTTCTAGATAATAATGAACCTGTGCATAGTGGTCGATTTGTTTCCACCCTGTCCAATTGTTTTAATGTAAACATAAGCTCTTCGTTATTCCTCTGCGTTCTCAAAGATTCTAAACCTAGTACTAGAAAACTATGAAAGGATGCTCTTTTGTTTTTGTTCTTTTGTTAATTTATAGGTAGTAAAAACGCAACCTAATGGAGCTTGCGTCAAAGCAAAAATATGGACATACCTAGCACCCAGTTATAGCTGGCACAAGCATAAAATCTATCCATAAAAATTTAATATTTTAGCTCCATCCGCTTGCATACTATAGTTTTACAAAAAAATACGCATTTAACGCTCACGACAAACAGAATTTCTAAAAAAACTTGATGATTTTGTAAACAAAATGTGTTCGAAAATAACTTTTGGTTCCCCACGGACGGTTGCTTTTAAATTATTCAATCAAAATCCTTAAACCTCCCTTTTTAGTCCGAGAGCCAGCGACTGCGAGACATTCGTTATTTTAAATAGTGTGTAACTTTGTGTAGGTATGCATCTAGATAGGTTCTTCGTTCATGCTCACTGTAAGATTACAGCGGATATGAACGATACATTAACGGGAACGGCTTCCCAATATTGTATCTATCCATTGTTTTGTTTAGAGATAGGAGTTTGATATTACTTATACTTTATAAGTACCCCCCATACTATAGGGGGTAGTATGGGGCTAATGTCAACGTGTTGTAGATGGAATGTTGGGAATGATTGTAAAACTTAAGCGGAGCTTGTCAGACGGATGTATGGAAGATATTAAATGTATTATGTCTTAGTTTTTACTTACAACTAGTGACGTCAGATTTTCTATCGAAACAAGGAAGCTCTTTTATTCACAGGCTCTTGGTCTATCCGGGCTTTGTCCAAACTATTTCAGCTTCACAATATCCTGCTGGAGGTTTTAAAGGCTGAATCCGGATTATTGTACCGATTTCCATCAGTTTTCAGAACTTTGACGTTTCAAATTCTGTACAAGGCTTCTGATGTTGTTGTTTTAGTACAAAATTGGGACGTTGTGAATGTAACTAGATTAGTGTTCTTTGAATTTGAGGTGTATACTTAGTTTTATTACAATTAACAGTATAATCTGTTGTATTATGTGGTAGTTATTATAGTGTTTTAATAAGTACTTAATACCACTTATGTTATTAATATAATATTTATATTTAAGAAATTGGTTTGGTTTTTCGTCTCAGAAATTACTGAATTCTCCGATTAAAAGGTATCTTTCGGATTTAGTTAACTAAAGTATCGCAAAACTTTTCCCTTGGGATACTGTCAATCTGCAGGCAACAACGAATGATTTCATAGTTGCTAAGCAAATTAAATCAAATACGTATACATTAATAATTAGAAATGTTATAAAAACTTTTAATCTGACCACATCAATACCGCCGATTTTACAAATTATTTTGATGTGGTTAATAAAAATATAAAATGTCAACTAGCTTTGTAATTTAAATTAGATATTATTAAACATTTTGTGGTTTTACTATTGACAACTGTCACAATTTAGATACTATACATAACACATTAAATACCTAAAAATGTTTCGTTTAAAATACATGTTCCCAGATCGACTTTATACTTACATCTAGAAATATTTTTTGGTGATCACAAAGACGGAAAATAAATTAAGTTCTAGTCAGTAAAATAGGCTGGTTATTTTTCGACTAGATTTATTATGTTTTCCAGAAATATATCACTCACTTTCAATTCCTACTTAAGCAGTTTCTGTACTTTCCATTCATTTGGAAAATAAATAATGTTCCATTAGTTCAAAAGCTGTTTTTCTAACCACAGAAACTACGAATAGATTTATGTGTTAGTCAAGTATGTTTATGTAGCTTTGAAAGGAGTGCCAGAAAAAAACTTTAGGATACCATATGATTATAAATAATCTTATAGCATTTAAGTTTCATGTATCTAAATGACCCATTGCATAATAAAGTATGTGTATGATAATGTATTAACCTCCCCACTCAGAGACATTTAATGGTTATTTAAGCCATTCCTTAGTGAAGAATTTGTATGACATTCCGTCACTAAGGAGTGACTTAAGTAATCATACAGCCTTACTTATAAACGTGAATTAAATATAAGTAATACTTAAGGGCTGTTTAAGAAAATTCTTACTTATAAACGTTGGTTAAGCATGTCTTAACTAACATTTAATCACTACTTAAGATTTTAAGTAGTGACTAGTTAAAATGTTGCTTAGAAGGTGATTAGAGATTTTATAAGTAAGGGAGTAAATGTCTCTGAGTGGGGAGGTAAGACTATTTATAAGCCAAAAGGTCAACGGTATATACTATTTAATAATAATGTTATTTCTGTAGCAAATCATAATAACAACGTTCAATCTAAAAAAGAAAAACATCACGAAAAACTAATATTGAACAAAAATAAAGAAAACGGAGAGATAAATCTATAAGAAAACCGTAATAAATGATTAGTGCTATGATCGTTACGTATGTGCAGTTTATCAAAATAATGGATTATGTGGAACTAAATTATTTTTGCCATATTTCAGATTGTTTTGTAGGTTACTTTTATACCTATTTGATTATTCAGGTCGTCGCAAAGTAACAGCCATGAGTGGATCGATCATAAGGAGAAGCTAGTTACTGGGTTGAGGAGATCAGAGCATACTGCACTTTTAATCATCATCATCATCAGCCTATCGCAGTCCACTGCTGGACATAGGCCTCTCCAAGTGCACGCCACTGAGATCGATTTTCGGCGTCTCGCATCCAGCTCCTGCCAGCCGTCTTGCGCAAGTCATCACTCCACCGTGCCTGAGGACGTCCTACACTACGTTTGCCGAGGCGCGGTCTCCACTCCACTTAATAATTACAAACATTATTGATTAAGATAGGCAGTCGCTCCATTTAAACTAGCATCCATTCAATCTGAAAACCAACCTATTATAAAGGCTAGGCGGATAATGATGATGATTATTTATTTTGGTCTTTATGAATGCCTGAAATAATCATGTTTGGCCTTTTTTGTTTAAGTATATATTATTTTTAGTGCAATACAGCAACAGTGGACTCAAAAGCATAATCCTAAATCCCTCAAAAAGAATATTGTACAATTCATTTATACCAGCTTTTATTTTTGAGCACCTATGTGTATTTTTTTTTTAATTTCAATGTATTGTGATTTATTTGGAACTAAATTATTGCAAATGGAGTACTTTGTTTGTCTCTTTATGTGTTATAACGAGGTATAGTTTGGGAAATTGTAAAATAATTGTTGAATATAACAATACAAAAGACATCGTTGAACTTGTATGAAGTTATATCATAAAGATAATTTTTAAAAGCTGAAGAATTTGTTTGTTAGCCTGAATATGCTATTCACAGGAACAAGATACCTAACGATTCTGATACTGAAAATATTGTGAGCCCATAGTCTACATGTCGAGGAAGGTTATACACGAATTTTATCCAGTTGCGTAATGTAGTTCGCACGGGATCACGAGTGAAACAGCTACCGAAAACTAGTCACAGATACAGCACTACAGCCAAACATTTAACTAATTTTCTCCATTCTTTAATTCCAGAAATCCCCAGAAGAGATTCTAAAGCGAGGCCTGACTAACAAATGTGTCCAACGGGAGACATCCTCGTGTATCGCCATCGAGCTGGTGGGCTACGTGGATCGGATGCTCAGAGCAGCCTCGTTCCAGCTCGGGGAAGATGTCATGATTGTTGATGAGAGGTGAGCCCCTTTTCTAGTTTACTAGCTGTTCCTTGTGGTTCCACTCGTGTCCCTAGGTAACTACTTCTTCTAGCTAGCTCTTTTTGCAGCCAAATCGGTTCAGTCTTGAGTTATAAGTAGTGTAACTATTCTTTGCGCTTTTACTTGCATCCTAAGGGACCTACTTTTTGCTCCCGGATAAAAGGAGCTTTACACTTTTTCAGGTTCTAGATTATCTGTTTATCAATTTCTCTTAGATAGGTTAAGCAGATTAGTTGTCAAAGCCAATATAAAAATTTCGTCTAAATATGTATGTTCGGCCTTTAAATCCTACGAACAAACATCCAAGCCCACAAACTTTCGTATCTATAATCTTAGTACCATTCAATATTCTTCTCAAACCCCATTGCCAAACAAATTACCCTGACTAAGCAACGATAAAAACAAGAAAAAAGTTTCGAGTCTACTCATAAATTAAAAAGGGGTAGTTGAACAAAAATGAAATATGTACGAACAATGTTTACAATCCCCCAACCACGGAATAAGGAAATATTAGCGGAGATCCCATAATGTAGGTAGGTCAGACGCTTACTTCTAGGTCAAATTAATATATGTATAGTGGGCATGACTAAAACGACCAGTCACGGGTGAAGTAACAAGGCGTTCTGGTTCTTTATAACAACTGTCAACGATTTTTTTGTATAACAAAACAAAATCGGGTCCAAAGAAGGCGTTTAAGGGCGAAAACAGTATCGTTCTTAGTCACCCGCACATCCGCATTTTGGCGCGCTACATTCTTAGGCGATTTACCGTTATGGCACCTCTGCTAGTCATTTTGTTCTCCATGTCCCTAAACTCTTGGGTTGTTACCAAAAAGGTTTGAAAGCACACAGCCCCTAATTTATTCCGTCATTAATGAAAAACTTTTTATCCTAAAGTACGGCAAACTGTTTCGGGATTGGTTGAATGTTCAATGTTACAAGAGTTTTATAGCTTTCTTGTATTTTATATCCCACTTTTTTTAAGCTTTTCCATAAAAATATATAGTTACCTTAACTGGACCTGAACTGTATTCAGTAGTTTCATAGTGATTTTTTAATATAAATAACGCCATTCTTCATCCTATTTTTTTCATTCTAACTTTCGCTTTTCGCTATCGCTTTAAGAGGACGAATTGGAATTTTTGGCGCCAAGGATGTCAATTTTTCTCAGTAAATACAAAACGGATCAAAATACAACTTGGTTACCTGAAAGTTCATGATATAAGCCTTATTTTGTTAGTTGTAGAAACATGATTAGGTAACTTTTATAACAGAGAAAAATATATCAAACATACCTCTTTTTAAAAAGAGATTCACATATTATGGGCAAACGGGACCGATTTAAGCCTCTTAACTTTTTTAGTAGTTGAGTATATACATACTCTTTAAAATGGTAGTAGGAATTTTTATTAAATTATCATTTCTAAATATTAAAATTACAAAACCATTTTGTCGCTTACGACTTTTAGTTATAAGCTAGCGCGCGTATTGTTATCCTCGCCCCGCTCAGACGCTCCGACCCCTTTTGGCGCCTTAGATGCGCGTGCCGGTTATGGAATTATTGTTGACCAATTCCTCGCCTTAAGTTCATATAAAATGCTGTTTTCAGAAAAATATTTTCGAACTTTGAACTGTGAATCCAACCACTAATTATTCAAAAAATTACCACAGTTAATAGAAGATTAACAAACTGTACCAAAAATTCCAGCCACGGTGCCGCAGCAGAAATCCCCATAAAATCAGAAACCCTCGCCAGAGCCGGTACATCATTAGAAGACCAGGCTCAGCAGCTGATCATGGACAAGCTGTGGTACTTCGTCAGCTCACGGTCCTTGAGGTACCGGCTTCTGAATGACGCTGACCTCGTCATCTCTGGTAAACAGGAGAAGGATGGAAGCCTTGGTGTTGGTAAGTCTGATTAATCCAAAGATTATATTTGAGCGGTGTTAAAGGAAAGTTTGTTCTGCCCTTTCTTCTTCAGAACAAAAACACATAAGAAATGGGCTGTCTTTTGGGAAATTCTTCAAAAAATGCAGATTTTTAGGCCACTTTGAATAAATTAAAGACTTTATAACGTTAACCTACATACTCAAAAATACATACCCTGGACCTTGAGGGGATCACAAATAAATAGTATGTGTATGTCTAAACTATCGAGTCTCCCGAACATGAAAACGCGTTTCCAAAGACGTTCAAATGTTATCTGGGGTCATGTTGAATGGTCTAAGAATATAAGAACTCTGTCGGATGTGCATATTTTTAATGAATTCACTTATAAGAGCGCTTTTAGTCAATAAGGTCTTAAAATAACTAGCCCAAGAACAGAAACGCTTAGTGTAAAATGACCTATTAAACTGCCCATTTATCTTAATGTCAATTTGAAAGGCAATTGTTTTGTAATTTATACCTTTGAAATATATTGCAATTGATTCAACCTTAGTAGATTACTTGGGACAGTGAATCCCTAAGGATAAAACCCCGTATTTATGGTAAACTTGTGTAATGTCCATGTCCAAGCAATTATTTGCCAACATTAATCATCATCTTTCTAGCCTTTTCACAATTATCTTGGGGTCGGCTTCCAGTCTAACCACATGCAGCTGAGTACCAGTATTTTACAAGGAGCGACTTCCTATCTGACCTCGGGCAACCCAATACTCCTAGATAAGACTGGTTGTCAGGCTTACTGGTTTCTTAATATATATTTTTTAATTCCAGGTGTATCAATGAAACCACCAAAAGTATATGAAAGCGGCAGAGGCCGTCAGAAGCCATTCGGGCCAGTCCTAGCGCTAGCCGCATTGAAGTTCGGTCTCTTCGGAGCCCTGACTTTTAAGGTCTTAGCCCTCATGGTCGGAAAGGCCCTGTTGATTTCGAAGATAGCCCTGTTACTGTCAACCATTATTGGACTGAAGAAGCTATTCTCTTCTCAGGTGACAGACTAGATCATATAGCATGTTGCATGATTAAAGTTGTGGAATTCCTCTCTTTTGTTTTTGTTGAGTTTTCCGACTTTGTTTTGTTTTTTGTTTGATTTGCATGATGTTTGCATGTAATGAGAATTTTTATGCATGATGAAATGGAATGATAAGGTATTTTGTAAATTAAAAAGACTATTGAATTCGATTCTCAAGGTCATTTTCCTGTATGACTTAAATGAACTTTTTATATAGGGTGATACGAAAATAAAAAAGGGCTTTGATAAATAAAAATATGACGCATGAAAAACTTTTTTGACGCATGAAAGGTTTTGCACGTACACCACATTTTTGTACCACGTTTGTCACATGCATGATAAGCACTGGAATGTTGTTTGCGAAACATTATTTTCTAAAGTTTCCAAAACATGATAACGTTCTTCAATATTGCACAATAAAACAATGCACAGAGTTTTTAACAAAGACCTATGTCTATCCTAAATCTAGATTCATTTTTCGTATTAATTCATCAATTTACTCACATTCCACAGTTACAAAGTACCTTTGTATTAAAAATTAGAGCAATTTTGAATTCTCATAAAAGGGAAGCGTAATTTATTTTTAAATGTTAGACTGATTACCCTTTTCATTTTTAATTTCTCGTGAGTCAGGTAGCCGGAAAACGGTGGCCATTTGAAAAATTAAAATTTCGTTGTAAAAATTATTCAAATTGTTATTTCAAAAGTGTCAGTAAAAATACTTGACGTTTTTTTTGTGTTGACAATAAATGATTTCTATGAAAGGATCTCAAAAAATGCACCTACACTCAGACAAAATCAAAAACATGTTTACAATTAGTGATACAAAAATTCCAATAAAATAAAAATAAACTTTCTCATTAACAGATCTAACATTAAAACGAATAGTACCTACATTATGTACTTATTTTATTTGATCGAGATTAAAACTATTTCTAGAAATACTCATTTTCAATATAAAACGGTATCAAAAGTCTACATTCCCCGTCAGAGAAATAGCCCGTGAAAACAAAACAGGAATTTAAATTGACTTTCAATATAATTCCTTAGAGCACGTAACTTACTGGAACCGCCAACAGTAGGTACAAATATCTATGAGAAAAAATCTGTCAATTAATATACGGGGGCCAAACCAATGCAGTCAATAGCGATAGCTCACTCATGCTTTTTTGGTCACATTTTTACTCACATACACGACAAAATTGACAAACACAGGGAAAATTAAATGCACGCATGTACTATCGAAGACCCAGCCGCCTGAACACCACTAGATAATATTTTTGCTTATTAAAAAAAAAAACACTTTCTCGCTTTGCCCTAGTGGCCTTAAATAAACGAATATTATGCTTTCCTAGAATGCGTAATCTATAAAGGGTTTACTTTGAATAGCACCGTAGGATTTTAAACACAAAAAATTACCAGTAAGTAGTTAGCAGGAAAGGGGCACTGTAGTACCTACCTTTATTACGCATATGAGCGGCGCTTTGGAAAGAGTTACGTATCCATTTGGTTAAATTATCAAAGTATAATTCAGACGTCAGTTAAAAAAAAAATGATGATTTTTTTTTTCGTTTTTACGTGACTTTGCGCTCAATGGCTCGGAATTCAATTTCTGATGCAAGCTATGAAATATTTTGTAGATTTTTATTAAATACGTTTATTGAATATTCAGTATTTTTACTAAGTATGCAGTGAATTCTGGCTTTGTACGCGTTGATTCAGAATGAAGCGTATAGCGATCCATATTGGCTATGTGCACGACGGTGGCGACGCGTAGCGTTTACTACATTTGCGGAAACTGTCAAATAATAACAATGTAAACATTATAATTTTCTTGCAAATATAAATAAAACCAAAGATTAAAATACTATTGTCGACATTATTTAAGTGCAATTTATTCAATAGTTTTACTGTAAAATGAATATAATAATAAAAACCGGGTTTGAAACATCCGCATTTGTTTCCAATTTCTGCCGTGTTGTGCGCTGCGGTCGTTATTGTCCGCCACTATTCGCTTTGCACATAGCCAATAGACCGGTGTCTCGTTACCTACCTGCGGTAGATAAGTTGGTAGCGCTTAGGGCATCCTCTCAGAGCGACCTGCGAGTGCAACTGTGGCGCTTAAAGGGTTACAGAAGGAATAAAGGAGGGCTTTAACTAGTTAAAAACAGACACTGGCCATCTTTTAACCACCCGAAAAACACAGTGCAATGTGCAAACCCTCATTAATTCAAAACAGGTGTAAGAAAAGAGTTAAGTTTTCTTCTAAAACAAAAAGGGTACAATTCTCCTTAAAGTTTGTCGTTCTTACGTCTTGCTAAGCTCTCGTTATGCTAATAGTTAAACTTAACATTTAGTTAGAGAAACAAGAATAAAGGGGATTATATGCTAAGAAGGCAAATGTATTGTTTGTGTGTATGTTTGTTTATGTTGAGTTTTCGAGCACGAATAAATTGTTTGATCATGCATGAGTAATCATCCGATTGTATTAATTATTATTTGTCAATAGAGTTTGCATATTTTTCTGATAATAATATGTAAATATTAAATTAAAAATCCTGGATATAATGTAGGTAAATAGATTTATTTATTTACTAAACAGTTGAAGTAACAAGTACATACTGAATACAACCAAGGAAATATTTTTTTGCTAATTTATTTCCATGACTTCTAAATAATTCTAAGAGTTTCATTAAATATCAAACAAAAACTTATCCATCTTGATACGCACGTGACAATGAAAGATAACAGATCCATTTCGAAGGATTTTAAATCAAAATCTAGATAACGATAATTACCTGTCATAACACATTAGTATTTTGACAGCTGGATGTCGGCTCTGAAAGTTTTTTTATGACTTTATCTTAACCTTGTAAATTTACAAAAAGTGACTCTGAGGTCACTTGTTAATAACGAATCCTTGTTTATCAAAATATATTTTTTAATAACTCACATACTGTGCACATCTGCAAACATAAGTTCAAATATTTCATTAAAATTACATCAACCTACAATAAAATTTCACAAGTTAAATTGTCACCACAAAACGGAACTGTACATTTCAGTGGTCCATTTTGAATATTAAAATTTATTATCAGCAATAAAATACCTGAAATAATAATTATTAACACTTGTGCACATAGCTGTACAGATTGCATGAGGTTTTCAACCAAAACGATTCACTTTATTAATCGTAGGTATAATAATATACTATTTGTAAATACATCGCCCAATTTAATTATTTATTTTTAATGTGTATTTTATGTTTTATTTAATTATTTTATATTATTTATTTATTACTTTCCCCATATACATATATGTCCCATATATTATATTAGTAGATACTTAAAAAAACTGTTGATTTTCATTTCATGCTAAAGTTAGAAAAAAAACTTTTTTATATCTTGAGATTTACATTAACTCCTAGATTCATTTACTTATTTATTATTTGAATTTATTTATTTACTATTCATATTTACATATGATTCAATTTTAATAACATTACATACTAACCCAGTAACAATTGTAAATAACAAAACTAATAATATCAATATACCATTTCTTTTCTTTTCAGTCAATCGATTCAAGACAATCGTTTGGAACTGAGTAACAATCTTTTAATGAGAGTACATAAATATACTTAAGTTAAAAGAAATTAAAGTACGAATACTTTTCAGGCTATTGTCAAAAAGGACTAAGTCAATTGGATGACTGACACTGAATGGAGTAACGGCGATACTTACCTCAACAAAATAACCATAAAATGAGGCTTATTACACAATTTCATTGCTAGGAATGTTAAAAAAAAAGTTGGAAAAAAATTGCAAAAAAATGGAGAGTACAACAAAAAATCGTGAAGAGATTTTGTCTGTGACTGTACTGAAGGTGTATGAAAAAGTTTAGTTTATCACAGCAGTGGCTCCATAGTTAAAAATAAACTAATCAGACAGAATAAAAAATAATCTCCTTTTTTGTAGAATTGTGTAACATCTATAGAAAAAAAATAACGCCATCAGAATTTACACAAAGAGTGCTATGTATGTGAAATGGCAATTACCCACCAAAAAGCGAGTGAGGCATAAAAAAGTGTAATAGGTTTTATTTATGTAAAAGTTGACAAAAAGTACCAAAGAAAAATGAAAAAGAAATAATCATGACTTATCAAAAAAGCAAAAAAAAAATATTACGCAAAATAAGTCATACAAAATGAGCAAAGATTCCGTCTGCAATTTTATCAGAGTAAAATAAAGCTCAATTTTGTCAACTTTTATTATTATTTTTTTCATTTTATTAAATTAAGTGTACACGTATTATTAATGTAAATAACACTATTTATTTATATATTATCATGTTAACTTTAGTTTTACTTACTAACTTGTACAATGATGCTAATTTCGCATTTAAATAACTAAGCATTTGCCTCAATTAATAATATAATAATTTATTTAAAAAATTGCATTAATTGTACTAATATTATTTATTGTGGAATAAACGAATGAATACTAACACTTTTGTTTTTGAATGTACCTAACCCTATTAACGCAACTAATCTTAATAATATGATGAAGAAGAATAATTTTTGCTTTATATCCTAAAGGCTCCTTAACTACTGAAATGATTTGAAAAAATATTTCACTGTTTGGAAGCTATACTATTCCCGGGTGACACAGACTAAATATTATCAGGTTACGGGCAGTAGTTCTCACGAGACGCGGGTGAAAGTGCGGTAAACAACTAGTAATCTTGTATTATGATAACAACTCTAGGGAAACCAGACTATATTAAATTAATCCCTATACATATCGATATCGGCCTTGACTGTGAGATGAATTACCATACGAAACTACCTTGAAGTCTGTGTAGTAAATAGAGTGCAATCATGAAGAGTAGTAATTACATATTACTGGAGTAGGTAGAGACTAGATTCACATGTTTTTAATAGACTTCAAACCAGAGTGGTTCATAGTTTGACCTGTGCACGAGTATATGTGTGTTTGTGCGCAATTATCGCGTTTAGCTGAGCTGATTTGGATGTAGTTTTCAGGATGGTATTTTTCAGACTTAGGAGAAGGGTAAGGGAAAGGTATTTATTGAAGTCGGTTTGATACTTTTGAAAAAATTTTATTTACTTATTTTTACTTCGCGTTACTTTACGTTATGTAATTTTTACAGAAGCAACTTAGTATAATATCTTCTGATCGGGGACTACATCATATAGACCTTGTTTTGTATTGTATTGCAAAACAAAATAGCTACCACGTGTAACCCAGATGCGGGAAGCCACAATATAAAGACGATAGGAAGAAACCTTTTAAATCGATAGATTTTCTGAAAATTAGAGCTGTTTACACCTTCTAAGAAATACATACTACAACATATTAAGATAAAGTTCAAAATTCGTTGAAGTTTTTGAAAAGGTGAAACGAATTATTCCTTTCGGTTTTGGTAAGAAAACATCAACTCATTATGATTTCAGTACAAACAAAATGTTGATCCGAATAAGTAAAGACACATACGTATCCAAATGACAAAAACAACCTTCAAACTAGATTTTTTAATAAAACATAAATCTACTACAACCACTTATCCTATGAGTCTATAAAACATAATATTTAACACGAACATGACTTAAGTATTTACAGCAATACAAACATTGGTAGTTATACAAAATATTCCCAAAGTATCTGGATGAGGAAGCTCATACAAAACTCTCATTATTCCTTAACACACTTCGTATAATTTTGTTGCCAATCGATGCTAATACAATTTTGTCTAGGTACGTTAACCCATTCTTTTGTTTTCTTACTTATAATAACTTGATACTTAAGATATCTACATAATATATACTTAAGAAGTCGTGGTGGCCTAGTGGGTAAAGAACCAACATCTCGAGTATGAGGGTGTGAGTTCGATTCTAGGTCAGGCAAGTACCAATGCAACTTTCTAAGTATATCTTGGACACCAATGGCTGATAAAAAGGTGAAAGAAAACATCTTGAGGAAACCTGAACTATAAAGTCTGAAATCACCAACGCGCATTGAGCAAGCGTGGTGATTAATGCTCAATCCTTCTCCCTGTGAGAGGAAGTCTAAGCCCAGCAGTGGGACGATAAAAAGACTGTAACAGTAACTTAATATATAAAATTATTTATCTAAGCATAGGTAATTTTCTTCAGTGAGAATAATAACACCTAATATAAAAATCTATTTCTGTAACAAAACAGTGCTTTGCTATAGTAAAAAATAAAGGCGCTCAAAATTCATCGTAAAACATTACAAGCACCTCGTAATTAAAGTGTTAATTAGCTTTAGTTATAATATTCACAAGAGGATAACGCCAACAACTATGATTAGGTATCAAGAAAGATTATCAAACTAATTTTGATCTACGCTTACACAGCTCAGTTACCTACTTTATATATTTACTTCGGTGTATACTGAGTTCGGTTATATCGCATTTCTAAGAGAACTCTTCAAAAGTTTGGGTTAAAAACTATCCTATGTTCTTTCTCAAGGTCAACTCTATCTCTGCAGGAAATTTTATTAAAATCAGTTCAGTGGTTTAGACGTGAAAGCGTAACAGGCAAACAGAGTTACTTTCGCATTTCGCATGCAAAGCGCGGTGAGTATGGGCTAATCCAACTTTTAGGGAGGCACCAGTGGAGCGCTTAGTAAATGTTTTTTAACTGCAGTCATTATTATAGTACGGTACCAAAACTTCGACGTAGTCTACTACTACTACCAAAGAAATATGTGCCATTTTTACCTACATACGTAAGAAAGCCTGCGACATTTTAGGTCTCTCAAACTTTCAACACTTACAAAACAAATAAAGTGCTCTCTCGAAAATCTTATTTCCAAAATTACCTTCACAGAGCAAGAATAACATAGAAACTGTATCATTCAATACGTAAGAAACAAAAGCGAGGGCACAGATTTGATTGGAAATAAATTGAATTCTGTTTCATACTTGTTCGATGTGTCAAAACAATTTATTGGATATCTTCGCGAAATGTTCAACCAATGTGCTGGAAATGGCACCGTTTTGTAGCGTACGATATTAAATGGAGGAGTAGTAGAATGTTATATAAATTGTTACTATAGAGGTACAGCAATAGTCATCATCATCTATCTAGGCTTCTATCAAGTATCTTGGGGTCGGCTTCTAGCTGAACTGCGTTTAGCTGAGTACTAGGGTTTAACTATGGATTCACTGCCTATCTGACCTCTTCAACCCTTACCTGATCAACCTGATATCCCTTGGTAACACTAGTTGACAAACTTTCTGGCTTCTGACTACCCGTAACAACTCCCAAAGATGTCTAAATGACGACGCGACTTCTCAACGGGCCTCCCAAATAATAGAAGAACTCGTTAATCCGATATAGATTTTACTAAAGAGAAGAATTCGAAATGTAAAGAGATTTTTTTTTTAGTTTTCAGTCGTTGAAAAATAACTGATTCCTATCTGCAATAATATCCTTCATACAACGGTAGCAGCTGGCTTATGCACTTCAAAATACAGAACAAATAATTAAAGCTTTTGCAAGCGAAAAATCGCTTCTCGATAAACAGACTGTATTGGAAAACGTCAGATTTGCTCAGAGATTTTACAGTAAATTTTACAGCCTCTGGTTTTACTAACATTTGATTTTTTATTGAATGAAGTTTTCCTTCTAAAAATATTTCTTCTTTGGTATCGAAACGTGCAGTTGTTTTCAACTGGTGCGAGGGGGTAACACAACCAACTTACATACTGTGGCTTCTTCATGAGTTTCTTTATTAAAACTGATCCGGGATAATAATAATTGTTTCTTGAGATAAAATCTTCTCAATGACTGGGTTTCTTTTGACTGGGGATCTAACCATGGAAATGGTGTAACAAAAGCGAGATAATTCGAGGTAAGTACTAAACACTAAAAGATTCAAAACGTAACTGGGACTAAAATGTTGTCGAAATAATAACCCTATGATCTAAGTTACTTCTCGCACAATTGGCGAAGTGGGACAATGGACGCCATCTTCGCACTTCGCCAATTGTGCGAGAAGTACAGACGTGTGCACAGGAATCTGCACATGGTGTTCATTGACCTTGAGAAAGCGTATGATAGGGTGCCTCGGGAAGTGTTGTGGTGGGCCATGAAAGAGAAAGGTGTGCCTGGTAAGTATGTGGAGTTAGTTCGTGCGATGTACAGGCAGTCTTGTACGTATGTCCGATCGTCGGCCGGCAATACTGACCAGTTCAGTGTGGCTGTGGGCGCAGATAGAAGAGTATGGAAGAAGAAAACATGCTGCGCCGACCCCAAATGAAATTGGGATAAGGGCAGGAGGATGATGATCTAAGTTAAAAGTCAAAATGAAGTACATCAAACAACTCTAATATCATAACCCTTCATATATTCATCACACCCCTTCATCACCGTAAGATATATTTTTGCTCAAAATTTCAGAAGAAGAATGTTACCTACGAAGTGTTTACGGATCCAAGCCTGTACTACGATTGGGATAACTGGAAGAGAAACATCGTCAAGAACCTCAGATTATAGCTGGCAAGGAGCTTAAACTGATATTTTATGTTATTTGTTTTTCATTAAATTGTCGTCTTTATCATCATTAACAATTTTATTCTCATTATCAATCAAACTATCTAGGTTTTCTTGCACTTTTTGACTCGTTTTCGCTTAGACTGATCCATATCTACGGTCTTAAATTAAATATAACTATCATTATTGTTCTTCTTCACATGATCTATACCTTAAAATTCATCTTTGTATGTATAGGTATGTATGAAGTCTTGGGACACACCTTTACAATAGAGGTAAATTTTATAACCCACAGTACAAATTAAGCCATTGCAGTATTTCAATAAATTGTTAACGTCAAAATAAATGAATTGCCAAAGTAAATCAGACCTTGTTTTATTTAAATTTCAGACTGAGTTTCTTTTATCCAAAATAGCCCTGTACATTTATTTTTCCACAACCTCATTTCTTTGCCTATCTGCAATCAATTTCAGAGCCTCGATCAACTGAAAACATGATCATAACAATCTTTTGGAGAATGACTAATGTAGCCTATAAACTACAGAACCTATTCATGTTACCTATATTTTTTATTTCCAAAAATATATTCTTGATAGCCTACGCAACAGAAACAGCTAAATTATAAGCCATTTTTCATCCAAAGGTTCTACGAATAGTATAATATCTTAGGGTAGTATATAAAGCTTGGGTTTCCTAGGAAAGCGGTGCCGTCATATAGCGGCCGTCATATTACGAACGCAAATAGACGGTCGTCTTTACGGTGATGATATGTGGAAAGTTCCACGGCCGTTTTAACACACCGTCATAAACTTTTTGTTAGTTGTATCATACTTACTAACCTTTTATTTAAATAAAACTTAATATTTCTCAAATTTCACGACACCAATTTCTGTTTTAGTTGACTTTTTCTATAATCTTTACTTTTTATATTATATATTGCTTCGTGGTTACGAACGAAATCTATTAAAATTTCGTCGTCCTTGCTGCTCCAAGAGTTGTAACTAATTTTTGACGTTGTTCCGAAAAAAAAAACACAAATACGTATTAAAAAAGCTTCACCGCTTGCAATAAAACGTTCACCAAACTATCTGACACCGTCAAGACGGCCGTCATGCAAATGGCGGCACCGCTTTTTGAAATTACGGTGTCAGTTACCGCTCTCTAGGAAACCGCCCCATTTTGTTTACATAGACAACGTTCTGGTGACGTCATTCACCGCTGTATTACGGCCGCTATATGACGGCACCGCTTTCCTAGGAAACCAAAGCTTTACTCATGTTTTCTTTTGTAGGCAATCATAGATACTGTACTGTGCTGAAATCAGAGAGGAAAAAAAACAAATGAAACAAACAATGACTTTGTTAACATTATTTTATTTAACTAAGTGCTGAATAAATAAGTTTTAACAACTTAAATTAAAAAATAAATTACATTAACAAATTAAAAATAAAGTCGACGGGCTCGCGCATTTCAAAGTTAAGCATTCAGTCTTAAGGGTGGGACTCGCAATGTTTTAAAATCCGGACGAGACAAAAACCAAAAAAAACGAAGCAAAAAGAGAATTTTTAGGTCCAGGAGATTAAAACAATGCTTTCAAACTTGAGCTAAATGCCAGACTGTCGCGTGTTACACTCAAAAAGGATCAAGCCACGCAACAGGCTGGCATCTAGCTTGGCAATGTTGGGTTTTAAACTATCGCCACTTGATCCAAGGTGTCCAATTTTGTCTATTGGGACGGCGGCATGGTGATAGGAGGTGCGTACATCTGTGGCATAACGTACATAGGCATAGCCATGGTCTGAGCGGGGTTCAGCGGCGGTGCTGGTAAGCCGAAAAGGATTCTGAAGTAGCGCGCGACTGCCCATAAAACATTGGACGTCTCCGGTAGCCTATAACATAATGATCATGATTATATATAACGTTATAGTGCAAATATCAATTCAAATTTTTGGTTTCTGCATTATGGAGGCTCAGTTCCTGAAAGGCATTGAATTCAATATGAACATTTTTTTTCATCTTCGTAGATTGTGATGGAATTCTTGTAAACGTTAATGACGGCAGGATTTAAAATAGTGAAAATGCAAAAATATTTCCCATTTCATATAATTCAGTAACTGAGCGCATGTAAGAAGTTAACTCGATATTTTTTGCATGTACATAATTTCAGTTGAACAATATTATATTTCATCTCAGTGCATATCGTTTTCTGATTTTAATTGTTGAACTTAAATAAATTCGTTCGAGTTAAATTCTATATTGGTTAAAAGAATAATTTTCATTGATATTTACAACAAAATACCCGCTAAAACTAAACATCAGTAGGATATCGCTATAGTACATCCTGAAATAAAACCCTTCACCCATCTTAATTATGATAAATTACAATAAATGCTTTTCTTAAATGCAAATCATATTAATCAAGTTGCTACCAGAATTTTGTACGATAGGATTAAATGCTAAGAACCCTTAATTCCAAAACAGGTTTGAAATATCAGACTCTAAAATACTTTACAAAATTCTGATCTCAACTTAAATGGTTTGTTACATCAGAATCAAGATTTTGATTCCTCTGTAGTTGTTTCAATAGTTTTTTCAGTAGTTGTGCAATTTTTATTAGCAACAGCATTAGCCTTATTATCAACCTTTTTCTTATACTTTCTCCTCCTCCTTCGTCTAGCCTTATGATCATCACCAAACACATGTTTCTCTATAGCTTCATTTACATTGAACAAACCTTCTATTACGTCTAGACTCATCATCACCATATTATAAGCTACCGTATAGAACCCTGGCTCTTTAGACTCCAAGGATTGTTGAAAAATTGATTTAGTGTACTCATTAGATTGCTGAATTAAGTTACCTACTGGATCTGTGGCGAAAAAGATTTGTAGGAAATCTAAAAAACCTCTACCAGTAGAATATGTAGCCGTATTTCCAAAAGTTCTTGCACTAATATTACGGTAGTTAGAATTGAAATCTACACTTCTCTTTGATCTAACGCGTCGTTTCTTCGAATGTTTTCTACGAAATCTCCTTCGACGTGGGTTTTTTGTCACATTCTCTGAGAATGTGTTATTCAATATAACTATTGGTTTCCAATCTGAATCATTAAGAACTGTTGTGTTTATTACTTCTGAGGCTTCTTTTTTGTATGGCATTAGTCTACTATTGTTAGGCTTATAAAATGTATTAGGATTCACAAAATATTTGACTCTAGGATAGAAAAAAGTATTCGGATAGTTGTATTTATACTTTTTTGTTTTAATGTACTCGTACAAATCTTTATTCTGTTTCAACCTATCCAAACTCACTTTCAAATCGGCATACTTTTTTGGCCTATGTCTATTCTTTCTATAAGTCATTTTCCTCTGAGCTATATTCCTAGGCTGGGGGACTAATATTTGTCTAGGTTTTTTCATAATTTCCAACTCATCCAGATCATCGTCGACAGGTTCAACGCTTTTGGGTTTTGAGGCACTGGATGTTAGACCTCTGAAGGTAGCCGGCATGGCTCCGAAGAGAGCGTTTGCGATTGGATCAAATATGGACCTGACGCCGCCAATGATCGGTTCGAGAAATTTGAGAAGCTTCGACTTACCATCCCATCTCTCTGCCGCTCTCGTTGAGTTTACGAGTAACGTGGGCGCCTGTTGCGACTGCTGAGCGGTCGCGTCGCTCTGGTGTATTATCTCATTGGTCTGGGCATGCGCACCCATCGCGGTGGGGCCATACATCTCCGGTGACGCGAATTGTGGGCTCACTCCGCTTACGGAGTATGCGTGCGACGAGGCGCTCGGAAAATCGATCGGATATTGCGAGTAAAGATACGGGTGGTTTTGTAAACCGACGCTGGAATAAATAATTTTAATGTTATCGATTGTTGGTTTAATCGATAAATCATTTTAGGGTACATTGTCATCGTCATTTAAAGTCTTTCATGTATCATGTCTGTCTTTATCTGAAATCCCATCTATTGTATCTTTTTCGCGTCAAATATAAGTTGCAAAGATTGACATACTTTGGGACCTAAGCTTCAAAGTCAGTAAGAATTTTCGTATACTATGCTAGAACTATCGTAAATGTTCAAAGTTCCCTACATTAAAATCTACTTAGGAACAGAAATTGTGCTGTAACTTTTCTGACATCGATTTACCATTAGACAGACCGCTTTATTTGTTGTCTTGGCCTATTTTTGTAGATTTGAAACTCTGGGGGTTAAAATGTCTTTGAGATCTCATTTAAAAATAGAAACACATTCAAAAGAAGTCAATATTTGTTTCAGAGAAAATTGAAAGAAAGAACATTCTAAGTTTTACGAATGTTTAGGTACCTGTTAGTTTTTTTTTTTGTAATAATTATGCCAATCATTGCAACTTATGAAGAGAAATCTTTATAAGTATTTCAAAGTCAGTCTTAAGTATTCCAGCAACGGTTTTATCAGTCAGTCAAGTCTTGAAACTTATAACAATTCTTTACTAACACGTGTCTCAAAAAATATAAAATAAATGTCAGTTGTTATTCAGTAGAAATCTCGTTGTCAGGAAAAACATAATACTCAGTGTGGTTACGTCAAATCTGTACATTTTCCTCCACAGTGCTCAATTTACATAGAAATGGTTCATTTATTTTATACTCATTTTCCACTGCAGGATTGCATACAACATAATTTATTTTTATGTTGAACTTTGCAACATATTTCAGCTTCTATTCAACGAATTCGTAAAGCCAAAACTCGTGTGAACTAAAAAAATATATGAACCATAAAATGTACTGGAAGAAAGTTCCGTCATAATTCGATTTGGTTTTGCTGAAAATATTTTCTAATACAAGCAAAATAGATCTAATATTATGGAGACTCAATTTCGCGAAATAGTGTCAAACATAAAATACATCTATCTAGTCTAAATCGTTCCAAGAGACGAGACAATTTTTTGATCTTAGGATTTTCACGTTGGCAAAAAACGAATTCTAGGTAAGTGTGTGAATTGCTTTATGATAGATTATCTATTGGCTGTCTGCCCTATTCTGTTCTTATATTTATTTGAGAAGGATTTCAGCACCTACATTTTATCTTTTATATTTATTTTTGTCCTATTAATCAATGTCAAAATAGTAACATTCTTTATACTTTACCACAAAAGGACTTTTGTCTATTTCAATTTGAGTCAAAGAGGACCAAAAGACAGACACCCTTTAGATAGTCTACCTCTATTTTGACAAAAGGCAATATTGTATTCCCGAAATGTTATAAAAGGACTTATTGAAGTCTTGTCGATAGAATGCCTTCACCAAAATACTAATAATATAATATTTTGTAGAAACCCGTTATACATAAGAGCACACTGCAAAATTGTAGTCGGCCGATAGTTTGTTCTGGCTTATAAATCAGTGTGAAGATGAATGGATAAAAGATGAACGCACATTACAAAGAGCACGTATTTAGCCGGTATCAGACCGACTAAAAACTTTCATTAGAATCAAGGTTTTCCCTAAAAAATTTGCAAACCATCGATCGGACAACTATCGGCCGACTATTTAGTCTGCAGTTCGCTTGTACTCTAAGTATGTGGTATGTTCAATTTCTGGAAAACATTTCACGGAAAAGCGTTTTTGTTGATATATAAGAAGCGTGAAAATATTCAGCAAAAGGCTGGAAGAGATGGGATATAAAAAATAGATGCTTATAGGAAATTGTTGGAAAATTACATATTTTTTTGTACTTGTACCAAGCCTTTCAATTTAGTCTCTGTTGCTTTTATAACTTATCAAGGTATTTTTACTCTTAAATTATTGCTTAAAAATTGTGATAAATATTATTTTTGTTACCCCTTTTTTCTGATGAAGAGTGATGAGAAATCATCAAATTACTCTTACTGACTAAAACGCTCCATGTCCCTTCTTTTGTTCTATCTACTTTATGTCTTTATCACTATTTATTCCTTTACCTAATATCTTAACCGCTACGCTACACATGATCACTATTAATATTTTCATCTCGTGCAACACCAATGATCACTTTAACGGAACTTTCTTCAAGTGAAATATCTTCGTGTGTTAGTCAGTCAACAGTCATTCCAGTCATGCTTAGTAGATCGTATTAACATCATTTATAATGATTCACTGCGGATTTCAATAACCGATCCATCCATAGTTGGAGATTGAATCTTGACAAGAGCTTCATATAAATTACCTGTCTTTAATATCCCATCGAAAAACAGCTGTAGATGGTCGGTTATTGCAATCCACAGTTAGCAACCAAAAGACAGAATAGGCAAGGTCGAATGTCAAGTGTTGTTTGAATAAGAACAGAGTCTGTCTATCAGTCACTAAGTCAATATTTAGGTAACACAAATAAAATATTACAAAACAAACAAACAAAAATATTTATAAACATAGAAATGAAAATAATTCTGAAGATTACAATTATCATATCGAGAATGATAATTTTCCAAATAATGATAAACCTTAGAGTAACAAAAATAAGAAAAGATTTCAAATCATTATTTTCATTTCAATAGATATTGAAGAGGTATTTGAAATCAATTTCTCAAAACATTTGGCCATGAAGCTATATATAAAAAAGTAAGCTTCCGAATTTCATATTGTTTACGTTGTAAAAAGCATCGCAAATATTATGAAAAAACGAGGAAGAATCCGATGAAATGTCGACAAAGGATGAAAAAATTTTAAAACATGATGAAAATTAAAAAAAAAAGGTACTGAAAATACGTCGTTTTCACATGATAGGTTTACCTAAGCCACCAGTATTCTAATCTCCAATTGTTAAAATAAAAAAGAATGAATTCAGTATCACTTTTACATAGCAAAAAATCACTCAAAAATATTTTTTTTACCTGGCATCAAGTTTCTTTTTGGAGCGATCTGAAAATATCATCAAATTCTAAAAATAGCAAAAAAATAATTATATATTTTTTTACAAATTGCTTCCGCTAACTCAACCCTCATTTATTTTTAACTAATATCAATCAATTTGTAACTAAAAACCTTAATTTCATTGTGTCCCTTTCCTTCTCATTATATTTGACGGACCGTGAAAAAGGGACCCTCTGACAGTTTCCATTAAATCCATGGGTATGTGAAATAATTCCAATCAGTGACCCAAATTGGAATGGTGGAAGAAATGGGTATTTTGGAGACCCGGATTATTTATAAATAATTTAGATAGGTACAAAAATAAATGGGATTAGGAAAATATTTAAGGAAAAATCTTTAAGAGAAATAAATTAATCAGGAAAATAAAGTAAAACAAGGGATTAATAATTATAAATATTTCCTTTAAAAATGTCGACCCTGTCTTTCATCAATCAATTAAATCGCGAAATGATTTTAAACAATAAACATGTAAGTGAATTCTATGAAACACAGCCGTTTTTATAAATAAGTTGCGGTTCAAATACGGGAGAACTCGTCATGACAAGATGATCACCCATTCACTGACCGCGTTGCTTAAAATACGGACGAACTTGTCATGAAAAGATTGTCATCCAAGGACCAACTACACCAAGAGTTGCTTAACCCTATCATCAATCAACCTATGTGGCTATTACTTAGCCACGAGTACAATATTGTTCAATAATATTGCATGCACGTGGAGCCATGAATCGTGACCCAAGCAATAGATCAAAACCACACAGACGGGAGCCTCGTGCAAACTGCAAACAGTACCCCTTTATCTACTACTAGTTATACTGTAATAATTGAATGGTATCTTCAGATGAATAATTGGGAACTAACATTGAACTATGAACTTTGGGAATAAAATAATGGTTTTGGATTAAAGTAGATTGAAATTCAAGATATCAAAATGTTGACCAGAAATCTTTCTAATTGTACGTATGTATGGATGCTTGGATATTTGTTCCTCTTTCACGCAAAACTACGGCATGGATTTTAATGAAGCATGGTAGTTACTAAGATTTTTTAATAAAATAACATACAAGATACTTTTTATTTTTATTTTTTTTATTTATTTATTATACTTTTTGCACACATTTTACAAAAAAACAATGTACAAAGGCGGACTTAACGCCTTAGGCGTTCTCTACCAGTCAACCTTTAGGTGGAGGAGAAATTTCATGGCAGGTGCACTAAATATGTATAAAAGACACATCGAAAACATGTAAACGTACATAGACTTATTATACATACACACATACATATATAAATAAACTTTAATACATATATAAATAACACAAAATCAAATGCACAGTTGTGTCAATTCTGCAAACTCTGGTGAAGATACTCACGAAGCTTCAATTTGAAAGTCAATCTGCTATTTACCATCCTAATTTCCGAGATCCATGTGTAGAAAGGATTTCTCGTGAAGCAGGCAAAATCGCTGGTAGAAGCTAGTATTTTCATAAATATTTTTTCCCCATAGCACACATGCACAATCTTAGATGTCAATAAAATATGTAAAAACAGGGAATTGTTCAAAACATTGTTATCTTGCTTTGCATTTCTCGTATATCGTAGATTTGCATACGTAAACAGAGCTGGGAGTCGCAATGTAAATATTATGTCATGCATGCGGGCCATACAAATAATTGTTCCCTCTGGAACTTGGTAACTAGAACAATTGTCATACCAGACTTCCTAGCTTCAACACTAAGTTAGCTATCTAAATCAGTTGGTATTTCAATGTCAACATCAATTTCAAATACATCTTCTGTCACATGTTTATCTAGCATTAAATCATTTAAAGAAACGGCTCTAAGGTTTGTATCTTTATTTTTTCTTTCAACTGTATTGTCAACATTTTCATCACCATCATCAAATTCAATGAATACCTCTTCAAAATCTACTTCGCATATACAATTTACTGCAAAATTATTTTCCAAAATATCATAAAAATTCACTACTCACCCACTTCCATAAGTTTCATACAATTTCTTGACAGCCATGCCCACGGTAACCAACAGTGCCAGTTTGCTGGCAAAGAATGCCTTTAGTGTCAATGCAGTGACTAGTGCCATGGCAAACATTGCCATCCCCGCTGACTTCATCCCGAATAGCATCGGGATTATCATCTGTATTACTTTCTTCTTCTCTCTTCGGCCTGGAATTTTGAGAAGGAGATCATTTAGTTTCAGATATCTTAACATAATTGTTAACTTTTTAATGAATTATAGATTTGTTTCTGTAGCTGCCACTGTAAAAGTGCATTTTACTGTAGACTTATATAGTTCATCAATACGTTGATTAGCAATTACATATTTAATTTTGACATTAGCGTCATAATACATTGGCTCTATCAACAGCCAACCTCTAATCGTAAAACCAAGGAAACATCCTTAGTTAATCAAACTAACTTTTTATCTACTCTTACTACCAGGGTTATTATCCAACTAACCATTCTTATTTAATTTTGAACAGTACCACAAAATGTTACTTATAACAATTTCCCCAACATTTTTAAGCCAAAAACTCAAGCCCGGCTTAATACTGCAAAAAATCTATTACACTACATCATACATTCTAATTTGAACCTAATGCTAGAACATGTAAGGTCTAAATTTCATTGGTACAATATTCTCTATCGTTGATGTCGTTAGTGCTGGTCGGATTGCGATCAGTGTCAAATCGATTCACGTCCGGCTACAAAGAAAGTTGAATCCGTATCGATTCGGAGAATAATCGAGTGATTTTCTAATATCTGGAGTAATAAGTGATGAGAATTCACAGAGGAAGGAAAGATAACGGAGATGCTATGAGGAAGGTAGGTCAGGCGCCTTCTTGTAGATCAAGCAATTTAAGGTGATCAGTTACTAGAACAAACGAGGCGTTTGGGTTCCTTGTCAAATCAAAACCAGTATACGAAAGGTTAGTCTTGATTGACTGGCGATTTTATTGAGAAAATAATGGGCGGATTTCATAGGCGTGTAAGGGTGAAACAAGTAACGTTCCTCGTCCCCCGAACACACGCATTTGGCGCGCTACTTTCTTAGGAGATTTTGCGTTATGACATCTCCGCTTGTCATTATGTTCTCCATGGAATAATCACATGTAATTGTCATGAAAAACACATTCAACTGTTTCTGGAAGCAATTATAATAAGGGTTCTTACTGAGAATATGCTTCGATATCCAATATCAGGTAAATACGAACAATATACCACTTACATAATAATATATTGCAAGGTAAGATGGCTTGACCTTAGAGGTCTTGTTACAAACACAGTTTATGTTATCGTGGTTATTAATAGACATATCAGTACTAAATACTGTAATGGTTAGCTATTATTATCTACTACCTACATATCGACAAATAATCTCAAATAATATCTGTCTTATACCTACACAGGTATCAAACTCAAAATTGGTTTATTCAAAGTACACACGGGAATCGAACCAGAGACATTTTCTCCGATATAGTGATTCTAACCACCAACTAGATAAAAAGGGGAAAATCATCTGCCTAGCCATTACCCAATTACATATATTGAGATCTGCTTAGAATTTAACCAGATGCAGCTGAATACCAGTGTTTTATTTAGAAAGATATACCACAAATATACCAAATAGAAAAAGAAGACACCCCATAATAAAATCGGCAAATATATTTACACGTTTGCAATGGATTGCCAATAAATTGACACACAATAAAATATTCAGTTTGTGTCGCAAACTTCTATATTTCATTGTTTTACGACTGATCATCGTAAACGTATAAAAGCGTCGTAAATACTCGATTGTTTTCGATTATTTGTCAAAGGTTTTATTTATAACGGATAGGTAGGTTAGGGGAAGTGATAAATAAATAATAATATATTCATCTATTCTCTTATAATAAAGGGGAACATTTTTTGTTTGTTTTTTGGTTTAAAGACTACTGAACCGATTTGTCAAATTCTTTCAATATTGCGAAGCATTATATTCCCGAGTAACTAAGCATAAGTTATTTTATCCACGTACGGGAAGATGTACTCCCAGGACGCAGGTGTCACCGCAGGAAAGCAGCTAGTAAGTAACTAGCTTATGCGATTTTTATATAATAAGTAGTTTTATGCGCATGAAAAGAGATTATATCAAAATTTTTGGGACTTTAAGAAATACTTGCAAATCGAGCAAAAATCTATCCGATTTACACTTGTTATTACAACATTTCTAGGAACATGAATTTGACAGCCAGAAACGAAATGGTACGTGTTAATATTTCTGCCACTCACAGTATTTGGCTTAGAACATTAAACCACCCGGAAACGTCATGAACACAAACTCTACGCAAAACGTTTGCTAATTTTAAGCATGGGGGCGAGATGTGCAAGAGTTGTAAGGGGACAAACTAATATCGTTTTGCCTCAATTGCCAACCTAACCAGCCAGTGGTGCATCCGGCTGAACAACGAGGATCTGGTGATCTGTGAATCTCTGTAATCTCAGAACTGGTGAGGGTAGGTATAATCAGCATACAACTTTAGGATATTAAATGTTTTGCTCGGAGATGGCCAGCGACATCTCCTGTTGGTTCAATGCTCTAACCTATTTACAAAATAAATTTTATTCTGTTCTTCGAGATTTATGTTTCTACAATCGAAATATAAAGGAATAGTCGTACCGAATAAAACATTATTTATGACGTAGTAAATTCTAGAATCTTGAACAAAAACAAACGTCTGATTTGAGAGCTGAATCTGACGTGAGAAATAATGGCCAATAAATAAAAGAAATTTGATGTTATTGTTTTATAACTTTGTTTTCGCGAATATTTGTAGAGGTATAATTTTCTAGCTTAGTTAGTGTATACCTATTTGGGGTGACATGACCAATATAATATTAAAGTCACAAGGTTAAAACAAGTTTATTTTAAGATGGATTCCTACGGGTGCGAAATGAACGAAGAAATAATCTACATAATAGTAAAAGTTTTTCAGGATTTAAGCATTCAAAGTCAAATTCAAAGACAAATCATTTATTTCATTTAGGCCTTTACAAGCACTTATGAACGTTATTCATATAACAGAGGCATTACCAACTGCTTTTTCCTGCCCTGTCCCCAATACTATTTGCCAGTGGTCATACACATTCACTCCCTTCCTCTTCATGTCTTTAAGACTAAGTCCATCCATCTTTTCTTCGGTCTTCCTCTCCCTCTCCCTTCATCCACATCCTTCATCCACATTCACTTGACAATTGCTAACAGTAGTATCCTCCGAGCCTTTTTTCCCAACTATGTGGGGGTCGGCTTCCAGTCTAACCGGATTCAGCTGAGTTCCAGTGCTTTACAAGAAGCGACTGTCTGACCGCCTCAACCCATTTACCCAGGCAACCCGATACCCCTTGGTTAGACTGGTGTCAGACTTACTGCCTTCTGACTACACGATTGAACAGAAGTATATTTACCACAAAAAAATACAGCATGAAAGAAATCCTTGAAAAACCTAAAGCTATAAATTAAAAGCAGCTAGATTATAAATCACGGTCGTGTTTTGGTTAATTTGTAAAATCCTCACTGAAAATATGAGCTTCTAGCCACGAGTTATTTATGCTTGTCCATGGTGAAACGTTGTGTCGAGTTTTTCTTTTGCTTTTTTCCTTGTTTTAAGCCGGATGTAAAGTCAGTTTTTTAATTGTAACATGTGTTTGTGTGTGCTAGCAAAAATAATATGTAAGAGTGTATAAACTTGATTCTTACCAAGGGGTACATTGAGGAGGTAAGATAGGCATTCACTCCTTGTAAATAAAACACTTGTACTCAGCTGCTTCCGGTGAGACTGGAAGCCGACCACAACTTAGGGGAAAAGGGTAGGCTATGGTGTATTAAACTTGGTTTACCTAATATGTATTTCATTGTAGCAGTGACATGTTAATGTAAATATGAAGCAACACCACGTCTGCATCAATAAGGTTTCTTACTCCATAAGATACATAAATTATGCTTATCACCTCAGAATATTACCTTAATTACACCTAACACTTCATTATAATTATTACCAATTCAAATACCGTATCACATTTCCTGTAATATAATCTTCACCATATTCCTTTACTAATGCAACTTTATATACAGTACATAAACTTAATAAGGTGTTAATTTCAAACACTGACAAACTAATCAGCCCATTAATTAACAATGTTCCTATATTGTCGCGTGACAAGTAAACGGACAAAGCAAATATCCGACTTTCTTTCCTCGATCACAAATTACTTATATGCTAATTTCAACGTCCAACATGCAACCTTCTTGCTTCGACAGCCGCATAAACGGACGTATGAATATGTAAGTACGAATTTGTTAATTATGAATGGAAATCCGACAAAAAATCGAGGAAAGTCGCCACCAGTGAATCGGAACGCTCATTCGCAGATAAATATTGAAATCTCATGACATACCCAAGTATACTTCAAATCGTTTGAGAGAAAAGTAAAATGTTCTCCAATTAAAATTACTGCACGCCTCTTTCACACGCTATATTAGAAACTCCTTCAATGAAAACTTGGCTGTATGAAGATTCTTTGGCTCGATTCTTTTTTCAAACATTCCCTCGTTGATTGGTCATTAAATGACAGTTGTGTGTCATTCCTTTTTTAAATTGGCCGTTATTTTTGACATTGATGAGTTAAAAATGACGTTTCGTGTAAATTGGATTATTGGAGTGATATTACACTGCTTTGATTGGTTAATTATTGTAATTTTATCGATAATGAAGTTGACTGGGGATTCCATTTCGTTACCTAATGGATCACTTTCATTGGACGTCAGGAAATGGTATATAATGTTCGCGTTTCGTAGTAGTTAATTAAATTAGGAACGCTCAAAGGTCCTTTGTGTAGAAATTGGAAGTGGTCGTGTCATGTATTTTGCTCGAGTTGTCAATCTGAAAACAGGAAGCTGTCTTGTCTCCTATATTACATTTTCCAGGAATTCTTGGAACAATACATGTGTGTGTTTCATTGGCCACAAGACACATGTCCACTAAGATTCCTTTATCTGATGTAGTACATATTCTAAATCTTACTCATTTGAATATTTCTTTGTTTCCGAATGAATGTATGTTCGTAATAAGCAGGGACGAAAGAAAGATGGCGGACATGTCATAGAGAAGATAGTTTGGGGCACTTCTTATATATCAAGTAACGCATGGTAGGCGTGATCAGTTCAAGAACTAACGAGGCGTTTGGGTTCCCTGTCAAATCAAAACCAATCTATAAAAGATTTGTTCGATTGATTGGTGACTTTATTTTGAAGGTAATGGGTGGGGTCTAAAGAAGGCAAACACTCGCATTTTGGGGTGCTGCTTTCTTAGGATATTTTGTGTTATGACATCTCCACTAGTCATTTTGTTCTCCATGATAATGAGGGAGCCGTTATAATGTAAAGCAGGAGGATGATGACTATGAAAGCTAGATAATACTTAGTACAATTAACATTAAATTGCCATTAACTACGCATTATCTGAAATATAGTGTGTAGCTAAGAAAAGAGGGATGGATTGCCTGGAAGATGACATGAATAGGAAGGGAGTGAGTGTCAGTATGGCAGGGATCAATGGAAGAGAATGACATATTGCGCCGACCCCAAATAAAATTGGGAACAGGGCAAGAGGAAGAAAAAGCAGAAGAATTCAAATTCTATTTATTTACAAGCAAAATAAAAATGTACGCTCAAGTGGTCCAAACTAATAAAGAATTTAGTATTGAGTAAACGGTCACTTATCTCCCGACAAGTCTATAAAAGATATCTTTATTTCTTTATCTTTTGACATGAAAATGTTATGATTGACATCTTTTACTGTTCGACTGTTTATTTTGTTTGTGAAGATATTTTTTGATGAATTTTCTAGTAGATGTTATGTTATTTATTTGTTAAGGGGTCGTCCAAGATATAGCTACATCAAGCAAATTAAAGAAAAGGTGAAGGTCGTGACGTATAAGGAAGTTCAGGAGTTGGCGCTAGATAGGTGTAAATGGAAGGAGCTGCACCGACAAGAGCTAGGCTCTTAAATTAATGATGATGTTATGTTATTTTAAAAATGAAATCTGGACTCGGTAGAAATAGAGAGGATGGCTAAAATATTTATTTTTGGCCACTTGTTTTTAAAATTGTAAGTACGTTAATTTTATGAACCTGAAGAGTTTGATTGTTTAATTGATAGCACTTATCTCAGGAATTACTTAACTCCGTCCAATCTTCCAAGAAGGTTAAGCTGCTTATCAGAAAACGCCAAAAGGTTGCCCCAGGTGAAACCATGTGTAGGAGGTAATAGATCATCGTCTCTTGAGCCTTTTCCCAACTACGCTTTGGTCGTTTTACAGTCTAAACGGATTCAGCTTAGCACCAGTCTTTTACAAGGAGGGACTACCTATTACTCCTCAACCCAGTTACCTGGGCAACACAATACCCCTTGGTAAGACTGGTTGTCAAACTTACTGACTTCTGACTACCCGTAACGACTGCCAAGGATGTTCAATGACAGCCGGGACCTACAGTTTAACGTGCCATCCGAAACACAGTCATTGGTGTCTAAGATATACGTGCCTGGTAGGTAATAGATGGTTTATAAAAGTTATTTTTTAATAGATAGTGGATAAAATATGATACTTACGTAGACCCAATCTATTGGCTTTCTTATCATCTTCTTTTTCTTCTTCGTTTTTGCTGCTTGATTTTTTCGCGTTTGGATCCGAAACATCTGGAAAACACAGATTATTTTGATTAGAACATTTAGTTTCTAAACAACTAGAAGCAAAGATGAGCTGTTTAATTTCACACAACGTTTAATGATAAAGTAGATACCAGTAATTTAGAACGTTAAAATATTACAAACAATTATAACAACAAGATTATTGCGGATCTTATACCCTGTCTAATTACTTTGATCAAAAATATTCTAGTAAGCTTTCTTTGACAATAACCACACAAAAACCTATCACAACAATCAAGGAAACAACTTCCAAAAACAAACACAACCCAACAAAATAAAACCAAACCAAACGACATTTTTAATCACAATAGAACACTCCTTATCACCAAGGGGTTTCCAGACGTTTTGACAAATTGTTCAAAACAACAGACACGACAAAAATATCACGATATACCATGGAGAACAAAATGACTAACGGAGATGACATAACGAAAAATCGCCTAAAAAAGTAGCGCGCCAAAATGCGGGTGTTCACGGAACGTTACTGTCTTCACCCATAAACGCCTTACCTGAATATTTTTTGTAATACCAACAATCGTTAACAAATGTTTCAAAGAACCCAAACGCCTCGTAAGTTCACCCGTAACTGATAATTTTGGTCATGCCCACCGTACGAATTTGACCGAGAAGAAGGAGCCTGACCGCATTATGGCATCTCCGCTCATCTTTTCTTACTCCGTGCGACATACAAAGAAACGCTTGTTTAGTGAAATGTCAAAATGATAAATGTTATGTTATGTACTGAAAGAAGATGTTGCTGTATGTTTGTATGGGAAGTTACAGTATGTTTTGTATGGGAATTGTGAATTGTATGTCACCGCTAAATGAGTTTAGTCTTTCTATTGATAAAGCTTTAGATTTGAAAATAAGTTGGAAGTACCAAATAACTTGTAATAAATATGATGTGATGGAAAATTATGCTGACTGCATTACGGAACTAAATTCATATTTTTTGTCATTTATCAATCTTAAATTATTACACTTTAGATGGTATTGTATAATGATGATGTGAATGATATGATATGATAAACAACTTTATCATAATTTTTGATGATTTATGATTTGACAAATCGCCGATTTGACCAATGGGCGGCAAGTAAGCGGCCAGTTTTGATTAATATATTAGCAACTCACCCTTACACACGACATATTCAATATAACTAATCAATATACCTCTAAAATTATATAAAATAATGTACATTTAATATTTTATATATTTAGTTTAACATATGCGCCGATTTACATCACACGCTAGTCGCTTCTGTTTGTGTCCTATATGCGTCTTGAACGCGAATAAACGATTTGATTATCAATATTCAGGGTGCACAGATGCATTTAATCCCTTGGCAACTTTTTTCAAGATAGTGTAAATACGAAAGCTCCGTTAACGGAAGCGAAAATAGAAGCTCCGTTCCCCAAAGCTCAAAACTTAAACTACCCATAAAACGAATACGCCATCTTCTAATCCCTCGGGTCTCCGAGACAATCGTATTATGACAGCTTGGACTTTCCGGGTATTAACTGACTTAACTCACTTGGCTACACGTTGGTACCAATATTGGAGCCAGGGTTCGACCAATGTCAATAGAAATGGCTTTAACAGTTACCAAAGCAACGGTTGGAGTTCGTAGTTGTGAGATTTGTATGAAAAGAATCTTCTAAGGCCCGAGTCACACCGGAATGGCAGCGGCCGGCAGCGACTCTGTCAGTGTGAAATAATTTTAAACCTTAACCATATATTGATAATTTCTGAATAATATTAGATATTTAAATAGAACGGTTATATTACTTTTATTTAATCGATTTCACAACCGCCCGCAGCACCGAGGCGTATTCAGTTTTGAGGTTTAAAATTGTTTCTCGCTGAAAGTGCTCGCATCGCTACTATTCCGGCGTGACTCGGGCCTTACAGCCCTTTTTCTCGGATTTTCTACACGGCTTTTCCGCATGGCAACGCTATTTTCGTACGGGTGGTATCGCGCTTATTCGAACGAAAACAAACAATTGACAACTACCGGTAAATACACCTGAAATCGTGCGAAAGATTTTAGATTTTAGAAGGTTGGAAATCCAAGCGTATATGCGATAAAACCGACAAGTGTGAAAGCGTTTTTACGCTTGAAATTTTCCATTGGTACAAGCTACTCTGAATTCTGGCCAATCCTACTACCTTATCCCACTAATATTATAAATGTGAAAGTTTGTGAGAGTGTATTGATACAATGTTTGATATTCTTTCACGCGAAAACGGCTGGAGCGATTTGGTTGAAATTTGGTATGTCGATAGGTGATATCCTGGATCAACACATAGGCTTACTTTTTATACACATGGCACATACTTTTTAACAAAACCTATTCACGCGGGCGAAGGAAACTGGCTAACAATTGGTACAAACATTGGAACCAATTTTTGAACCTGGTTTAAAGCTCAGTTCAAGGGGACTATGGACAATGCCATTATAATTTGCTTGATAGTCTTAAGCTGGTTTTGATGGTCAAAGGAAGATACCCGACGTAAATGCGAAGGAAGCTTCACTTTTGATACCTACTGTTAATTGTTATTATGGAATAATAGACAGATTTGTCAGTTTATTTAAGGTATTACACTACTGGTTCAGTACAGTATTATGGTATGGTGGTTTTCAACTGGACCTACCACAAATATTAGATATTACAGTGTCTAGCTTTAACAGTCTGGCATAACACTGTACTGGACTTTTTTCTACACGTCATGTTCTTCGGATTTGTGCTTTTTAGTCCATATTTGTCGTGTTGCTTCGATTTCAACGGTTCGGTCGTGGGAACTATCTGTCCTAATGCTGAACCGGACCTATTTTTCACACATATTCTTTGGTTTTTGTGCTTTTTAGTCCAGGTTTGTCGTGTTCCCTTGTTTTCAACGGTTCGGTTGTGAGAACTATTACTACTACTACTGAAGATTTTTTTAAATCGGTCCAATAGTTTCTGAATCTATTAGATTACAAACGATTTTTTTTCCTGTTTATTATATTAGTATATTGTAGATGTATGTTTGTCGTTCTATTTTCGTCCTTGTTTTATATAACAACACACATGTTACAATCGAAACATGATAAGCCAACAAAAAACATCAAACAGCAATACATGTGTCCTTAGAGATTAATTCCCCAACAATAGAACTGGGATTCCCAACGAATGAACCGGAATCACTCTGGGGCCCGATTCTCTTAAGTTAATAATGTCAAAATCGTATAGAAATCGAATCGCAATATGATAGCAATAGCAGTTTTAACCATATCGGGCATTCTGCTACTAATATAAGACCAATTGTATTCCAACGTCATTCGATTGGTTTGCGATTGGTCTGCTATTTTGGTGATTTTGGTCTATACGGTTGTTCTACAATCATATTGCAATAGTTAATCATTTGCAGACAAAATGATTCATTATTGAATAACAGAAAAGGATAAAAACTTTTATTTCAAAGAAAAAATAACGGAATGCCACATACGTTTCAATCGTAATCGAGTCAAGATTGGATCGCAGTCGAACGTCAATCGTATGTTGCTTAAGTAAAATTAGGAGAATCGGGCTCTTGATACCAATGGGAACTGTCTGAACTGTGTGGGATCAGAAGGTCTGACAATACAAGGTGATCCATTGTTAGACGCTTTGAAGTATTTACGGTACACTAAACATGTTGTAGTTGTGACATTTTTTTTGATGATAATACTTTTAGATTTGCATGGGTGTGTGTGTGTATGTGTGTGATTTTGCTATATGTTACACTAGGTCCTACTATCGGGTATACTGTGTCCCGGATCAAAATCTCCGGATAAAAAGTAGTCTTTAGATAGCCTTCCTCATTACATCGATATCTAATAGGTACTGCAATTTTTTTTCCAATCGGTCAAGTATTTCCAGAGGTTAGCGCGTTCAAACAAACAGCCAATCTTTTGGTTTTAAAATGTCAGAAATCATTTCAGCGTTAGATAGCCCACTTATTGAGAAAGGATATCAAGAGTACTCTCCATAGGTACATTGATTTAAGGTTAGTTACGTTGATTTTAGCAAAAAAAATAATATTGAAACATCCGCATTGAAGATTCCAAATTTATTTTTTCAGATCAAAGCTTAATGTCAAATACTCCTTACAGATATCTAATTCTACAATTCTCCCCAAGGGTACATTTCGATGTCTGCAATCCATCAGTACAGAATTGTACTAAATCTTCATAAAACGAGGGTAACCGATGTTTAAATATTCTGAAATGTATCCCAGACGATACCCACAGGAAGGCAATTTCACGTTCACTTACGAGGGAAGAAAAAGGAAATATGTCTTAGACAGAAACCAATTTTAATGCTTGTTAAGTGAGACATTGAGGAATTTAGCCTACTGCTATCACGCTGTATGCGAGAAGCCGAAAATAGATCTCAGTGGCGTGCACTTGGAGAGGCCTATGTCCAGCAGTGGACTGCGATAGGCTGATGATGATGATGATGAAGTGAGACGTTGAATAATGTTACAATTAAGCTCGTTAAAATATAGAGCTGAAGGATTTTTTTTTTATGTGCTAATCTTGTTATATGCATAATCTATACCTACTAATATACTAACGGGGAAGCATTTTTGTTTGTTTTTTTTTTGTACCTTTAAGGCTCCGAAACTACTGGACCGATTTGAAAATTTCCTTCACAGTTGGCTACGCTTTTTTCGAGTGTCGTAGGTAATATTTAATTCCGGTACGGGCAGTAGTTCTAACAGAGTGTGGGTGAAACCGCGAGGAAACGGTTAGTATACTTAATCATATACTTAATGCTGAAAAGTTACATTAGAAGCGCTTTAGCGCAAAAAAAAAAAACCAGCAATTATTCTTGTTAGTCAAAAGTAAAGGTAAAGCAAGTTTTGTTAACCTAATGGAAAGAAATGTTATTTATTCATGTCAAGCATAATTATGAAAACATTCACTGTTCTATTCAATTTTCCATCTTTTCAATCAAGTTTCTTATAAATATTATAACACAAACAAAACTAGCTTTTGTTTTTTTGCGATATTTATCTTAGGAAAAAATTACTTGCGTACTTATTACCTACGTAGAAATGGTTCCATTCCAGAAGAACAACGACTATTGTGAATATAATAAAAAATGCGAAGTTTTTAGTCTAGATCTTCTCCAAAAGGAAACTTTTGGTAAACAAGAATTAAAAAAAATATTAACGATCAACCTTCTTCCTCAAAATGTGAAATTTTACCAAACACAATCAAAAGTTTATTTACAGTCGGAAAATACAAGAACACACAAGCTAAATTATCACCTGCCTTGTCTTTCAATGAATAAGTAAATAATAAAAAAAACATTTCTCACTTAATTTTAAAACAATACCTTTTAAATAAAACTTAATAAGTAAACCTACTAAAAATACACCTTTACATAGAATTTTACTTTGGAAATATAATCAGGCATGAAACCTTTTTACGACACTTTATTGTTAATGAAAATAAATTAAAAACCTGTCAAGTGCGAGTCGGACTCGTGCACGAAGGGTTCCGTACCATATAAAACGGTCAAAAAATCATATCGTGTAATCGTATGGGAGTCCCCCAAAATTGCTGAAAATTGCTACTGTAAAAAGCTCTCTAACTGTTACGGTTCCTGAGATACAGCCTGGTGACAGACGGTCGGACGGACGAACGGACGGACGGACGAACGTACGGACGGACAGAGGAGCGAAAACTATAGGGTCCCGTTTTACCCTTTTGGGTACGGAACCCTAAAAATGAACTGTAATTAAAATAGGCGTTAATTAACAAGTTTATACATAATTTAAGCTTACTTTGTATGTTATAATGCAATGGATTTCATCATTTACCTAGCTTTACACAACTATGTATGTTGGGATCGGCTTTCAGTCTCTCCGAATACAGCTGAGTGCCAGTGTTTTATAAGGAGCGACTGCTTATCTGGACTTCCCAACCCAGCTAACTGGGTAAACTGAAACCTATTAAAAGCGGAAGTATGCAACTTATACAGCGAAACTAGTCCAATAGCTATATTAGTTAAATTAGAAAAATAATATCACAACGGCATATTTATTATTGTACCTATGTATTATTTTGTTAATGGAATCTTAGCAGCAATGTCGTTTAAACGTCAAAATTATGTAAAAACTTCTTTATATCCAGATGTGATAAGCATTTTCCTCAAGCAGGTGAAACTGTTGGCACAAGCTAGTAAACAAAAAAACAAACTCACTTTTGCATTACCAATAACAAAGATTCACAGTACTTTATAACGATAATAATGTTTTATATACTGTTACGACTGACTGTATTCTTTATCTTTATAACGACTGTATAAACTTTTATTATTTCTCTGCCAAATTAGATACGAATAGTAACTACAGGTAATTGAGTTTTAGACCCGACTTTGCTTACTGTAATACTGAAATAAAAATGTGGTAAATATTACTACTGTCTCATTTTAGGGCTCCTTAACAAAAGGGTAAAATAGGACCCTGATTCTAAGATTTTGCTGACCGTCCGTCTGTCAGCAAGCAATCTCATGCACAGTCAATAGTTCATCATCATCATCAGCCTATCGCAGTCCACTGCTGGACCCAGTCCCAGACAGTCAATAGTTAGGTAGTTGAAATTTTAAAAGGGCTTATTATATTCCTGGTGACTAATAAATTAAAAGTCGACAAATGTTGGCAACAAATAAAATAACTTGCCAGCGATTAAATATTTTTGCGACTATTATAATATGTAAGGTTCAAAATTAAGGGTGTTATAAAAACTAAAAACTAGCAGCTGCGTTTGGGTAGCAAATAAACTATACCAGTCAATTGAAATATTAGGTGAGGAGCTATTTATAATGACTTGGCGACTAATAATGTTATTTGGGTGGCAAAGATAATATGCTACCAACTATTTCGTGCTGACTAAAAACCCAGTTTCAGGCTTCGCTTTGTGGATAGCTCTAAATATTAAAAGGAGTACAATAAAAAAACCGGCCAAGTGCGAGTCGGACTCGTGCACGAAGGGTTCCGTAAATTACAGTTAAATCAACCTATCTCAAAAACTATAAGAGATACTTTGATCAAACCAAAAATCGTTGAAAGAGTTAATTAGCATGCATCACCTCTATTTTTTTTAGAATTTTATACCCCGTAGTTATAAAAATAGAGGGGGGGGGACATACTTTTTACGACTTTGAGAGCTGATATCTCAAAAACCGTTCACTTTAAGAAAAATGTTTTTTAGAAAACTTTATATCATTTTAAAAGACCTTTCCATTGATACCCCACACGGGTATGTACATCGAAAAAAAAAATTTCATCCCTCAGTTACATGTATGGGGGGCCCCACCCCCAATTCTTTTTTTTACTATTTAGTGTCATATTTTTGTAGCGGTTCATACAACACATATTCCCATCAAATTTCATCACTGTAGTACTTATAGTTTCCGAGTAAATCGGCTGTGACAGACGGACAGACGGACAGACGGACAGACGGACATGACGAAACTATAAGGGTTCCGTTTTTGCCATTTTGGCTACGGAACCCTAAAAAGGAACAAGAGTTAATTATTAATATTGTGTATCATAATTTCATGAAAACGGCGGAAGGTGCGGTGGTATTATCTCAATTGGCGCACTATGAAGATGGTGGAATTTAATTTGGATTCATTTTATTTAGCATATTGTCATTTATATCTAACCTTCAATTAAAAAAAAAAACATTGTATTAAAAATTTAAGTAAGTGACGAAAACGAATCGCTGCAAAACCGACTCCACGTAGTCTTATCTGCCCTACCCCTAGAGTGCAATTCAAAACCGCGAAGGCGCGGAGGGGCGAGGTGGCCTGCGAGCTGAGGCGCAGGTAGTTTTAACTGTGGTGGTGGTGAGGTGGTGAGCGTGAAAACCATCTGCGACTATAAGCTCGCATGGGACCGCCGGAGCCCCGCAGCGCCGGAACCGTGACAGAAGTCATGCTTGCTGCATGTTGCATGCTTAGTTCCATGCTATTCACCTATAATTTTGAAAATAACAGCCGCAAAATATTTTTTCTTCATGCCATTTTTGACTTTATTTAAAGCTATTAAAAAGTCGCACAATATATTTATAATATGAGCTAGTTTATATTTATTCTTCATCCAAACAATTTTAAATAGAACCTGATTTGTATTATATATGAATGCCCATTTTCTATTTTATTGTCATCATTAAGTTTTCGCTTAAATATTAATTCAGTTGCCAAAAGAAAAACTTGATGCTAGTTTAAATTAAAACGGACCTCATAACTGATATATTAATATGCTACCTTTTACTTATTATGATACTCCTTATTAGTTGCCAACCCATTATAAATGGTACCCACTCTATTATTTTTCAAAACCTATATTCGTCTTACTTAGTCGCCGCGTTAAATACATGCCTTTTAAAAGGTTGATGTATTTCTGTTACCACTGTAAAAATACGCTTAAAAATAATAAAATAAATATATTACTTGGCTTCCCATACAACAGAGATGACAAAGCCGTTTTATACATATTAGTACAGAATCCTTCCTGCAATTGTCAGACTCGCACTTAACCAGTTTTTTCATTGTGTGAAATATAACTTAGGTAAATATCGGAGAGCACGTAAATGTCGGTCCTGCGCCTGATCTCTCTCCGGTCGTGTCGGATTGCCGTCCCATCGGGTTATGAGAGTGAAGGAATAGTGAGTGCACCTGTGTCTGCGCAAATCCTTGTGCACTATAATATGTCCTGCGCAATTGGCTGATCTCCTTAAATGAGAACAGCCGCCGTAGCCGATAATCGGCTAGGAGGACATCATCATCATCATCATCAAAAAATAAGGTCTAAACGAGAATAGACTAGATATTCCCAATTTTTTGAAGTAAATTTTATAATATAAATATAAACTTTATAAAGGTGAAAATTAGGTAGTTCCTTTACGCGTTTATTTGTTTCACTGCACTTATCTTAGGAGCTATTGCTTCATCTCGTAATATAGGACAGTTATGCCCGTTTTCACCAACAATCTCTTAACGTTTCCCTAACTTAGAATAAGGGTTCCCCCAATAATAAAGGTTATAAGGGACACTTAACCTTTGGTGAAAATGAAATTCGTATTAAGTGTTCCCTAAATGTTTTTAGGGAATCCCTAAATTTAGGTATTTGTTGGTGAAAATGGGCATTAATGTATCTAGAAAGGCTACTAGGTACTTTTATTTTTTATTGATTTATGCGAAGTAGTATCTATAGTGCAGGATCTTTGAAATCGTAAACTTACAAGCAAGATGAAGACCAATAACAACTACAAACAATAACAAATCAAACCAAACTACAGATTTGGTTAAACACCAAATAGTTAGTTTCACATTATTCCTAAGAGCATCATAAACTGCTCACAGAGGAACATTAAATATAAACCGATATAGTTATGTTACATTTGAACTGCAGTTCCAAATGTTATGAGCTAAAACTGGTGCCAACTGATAATCCTCAGCTCACAATAATATGAATATTTATGTTATAGAATTAAGCTGAAGAGTTTGTTTGTTTGCACGCGCTAATTTCATAAAGTACTGGGCCAATTTGATCAATCTTTCATTAAAAAAAAGTGACGCCTGATCCATCCATCACTCCATTATTTATCATTGTTAGATATATCATCTTTCAGTGTTAGCCAGCCAATTTATCGAGAAAGTCTATGACTACCTTTTTATCTAAGTGTACGGTTTAGTTCTACGGGACGCTAGTCATGGCACAGGCGGAAGTTAGTAATAAAATTAAAGTTTTGAGTCTAGCAAACTACTGTAGCTAAGTAGGTATGTAGTTGGGTCATTACTTATAAAATCATATGACACGGCTTGTCTCCTGAAGGCCTACTTTGATAATTTTATGTTTGGAACAACTAGACTAGATTGTGAAATATCGCACATGGTGGTGGAAATGGCGCAGTGGTCACCATGCGCAATGGTCCTGGGTTCGATTCCCGGTACGGTCAACACTTGTGTAAGCATACTTGTTATGTGGGGTTCTCGTGGTTGTTGTCTTATTGGGTGTTATGTGTATTATGTAAATTCTCTGTAGTTTATCAGTCGAGTAAGCTCCCGTAACACATGTTTGAAGGTGTCGCTAAATTTATGTCGCATTTCCATGTGCGTAAAACCGCAGTAAATCCTATTAATAGACTTAGAACACAATTACCCCACTAAATTACACCATAATTATAATAGGCTGTTTGCAAGCGACATGGAAATGCTAACAAACAATAATTAATTTAACATCAAAGCTATTGAGCGTATTGTTTGAGATATTGTTAAATTGTTCCTTTCAGAGAGGGTTACAAAGGATGCGTGGGGCTGATTTTAGCCCGTAGCTGATAATGAAATGATGTATGTATCATATGTTACAATCCAATACGGACAGGGGTTTAGAATCAATTGTTAAAAAAGTCAAATAATTTATTTCATTTAGCACTTAAAACATGTCAAAAAATATAAATAGCTTTGATTCTAGTTGCCCATTCCAAAAGTAGCTTCCCTTGGAGAAGAACGGGCAAGAAACTCCATGCATGGTTACTCTTTTAAAAATAATTGTTTTTTTTTTTAAATAATGGTTGTTATTTCATTATTTAAAGAAAAATATAAGAATGGTTTTCCTATGAATAACAGCACGGGTGGATCGATCATAAAGTTAAGCAAAGCTTATTGCGGCTGGTCTGTAGATGTATGAACTATCTCTTCTAGCGAGTTCTTCCGTGATTCAGAAGATAATTTAACGAGTGGACTTGGACTGTCATTTCAACGTCCTTAGTCGTCGCAAAAAGTCTGATAACAAGTCTTACAAAAGATTATCGGGTCGCACAGGTAGCTGGGTTGAGGAGGTCACATAGGCAGTCAATCCATGTAGAACACTATTACACTGCATCTAGTAAGACTGAGGTACAAAATACTACACTTTTCAGTACATTCACCCACGTAAAAATTTCCATAGTGCAACAAACCAGCATGGTTTATTTCACTATGCAAATTGTCCATTCAAACACAAAGCATGTTTTCGATATTTGTCCAACTTTTTGGACAATCATGTAAAAGAAGTTTGATTGGGTTCTCGATTAACTTCAAAATGATGACTGTTATGCCCGATTTTGGTGGTTGGATCGGTTGACAAGTACAAATATTTAAAAAATAAAGAAATTCTGATGTCATAATATTTAAGCAGAAAAAGTAAGGGAATTTGTAAGGGAAGAATTTTTATTAAATTGAGAAATAGTATCCTGAAGAGTTCCTCCACTAGCTACTTGCCGAGGAATCCGTAGCCGCCTGTCACGAACACGGTGGCGCCGCAGTAGAACTGCTGCACGGCCGAGTCTCCGTGGTACTGAATGCATACGTATCTGATTTTAACAGCCTCAGAATCATAAGCATCGGACCTTCTATATAAAACGCAGGCTACCGCCTGAGAAGCCGGGGCGCGGGACTGGCCGGCCGGGGCTGGCCAGTGAGTCCCGCGCCGAAATATGCCGAAACCAGCGCGACTGCGTCAAATTGACATTTTGATTATTTGTGTTTTTGAGTGCTATTTTGATTTGTTACTTTTATTATTGTAAATATTCTTTTGTGGAAAATTAATAGTTGTAAGTGTATACAAATAAGTAGCGTGGGCACCCAGATGTACAGTAATGGTGATGGGAGTGTAAGTGCTTGTCAATCTTCAACATCTCTGGATGCCCTGAGATGCCCGCTGTGCCCCCAAGCACGTTTTTTTAAAGGTAAGCGGGGTTTGAACGTGCACATTGGGAAGACACATAAATCCCAAAGTGCAGTTCCTCCCACACTAACCCCGACAAACCCAGATACCGACACACCTTTGGAACCGTTTTGGAAAAGACTTTCAAAATTCAAAAACACAATTCCAATCCTAAAGCGGGTTCCCCGAGGCGCCAGGGCTTTAGTAGCTCAACATTTGGCAGGTTGTGTCCGCCTGGCTGCACGGGAGAACTCGCAACGTGCTTGGGAGAACTTACTCACCTTCCCTTATAGAGTCTTACATATTCAAAAAAATTTGGCATCCAAAAAGTCCTTAACGACCCAAATTAAAGATAACTGTAATGTTTCGGCCAGAGATTTCGACACTAAATCACCGACAACAGGATCTACCTATTCGAGGAGCATCCCCCACCTGGTAGAATCCAAGTTAAGTGAAGGTGACATAAGTGGTGCAGCGAGGATTCTTTTCAGCAGTGATGTGGTGGCACCTTGTTCTCCAGAAACACTTTCCGCTTTGGAGAGCAAACACCCTGCCCCATCCGATGACCTTTCTTTTCCCGACCCCCCTGATCCGGATACCCATACCCTCATTATTACAGGTCGACAATTGAGCACGGCAATAGGCTCCTTCAGGAGCGGTTCCGCAGGCGGCCTCGACGGCTTGAGTCCGCAACACCTTAAGGACCTTACCTGCCCAAGCGCCGGGGAAGCTGGTGAGTCGCTCTTGAAGGAGCTTACAGCCCTGGTCAACCTTATGCTCGCCGGCAAGGTGGACGAGGCCGTCATCGACGTCTTGTATGGAGCGAACCTCTGCGCCCTACGCAAGAGGGATGGCGGCATTCGTCCAATTGCCGTAGGGACTACTTACCGTCGCACGGTAGCCAAGATTTGCTGTAAATTTTGTAGTGAGGGTGTTTCGGAAAAATTTCAGCCCCTTCAGCTGGGTTACGGCTCAAGAGGGGGCTGCGAGGCTGCCGTGCACGCGTTATCGACCTATTTAAATTGTGGCAAAGAAAAAGAATGAAGGTTGACATAAAGAATGCCTTTAATTCAGTCAATAGGGACACCTTGCTGGCAGAAACGAAAAAAGAGTTACCCCAAATTTACAGTTTTATTTGGCAATGCTACAGACATCCATCTAAATTACTATATCAGGACAACCTTCTGGAATCTTCTGTTGGCTGTCAGCAGGGTGACCCACTCGGGCCCGTGATTTTCAGTTTAGCCATAAACCCAATAATTCGGCAGCTAAATTCGGAATTCAACGTTTGGTACCTTGATGACGGAACCTTGGGGGGCAAAGTAGATACAGTACTTGGTGATTTTTCTTTTCTCCAAAACAAATTTCAAGAAATAGGTCTAAATCTAAATTACTCCAAATGCGAACTTTTTGTACCGGACAATACTGACAGACAAGACACACTTTCAAAATTCAATGCAATAGCCCCGGATATTAAATTAATTGATAAGGACTCTCTTTGTCTCCTTGGTTCCCCAATATATGAAAATTCATTTTCGAATTTTATACAGGACAAAATACAAAATTTCAATCATATTTCGGAAAGGCTGCTCCAAATTAACATGCACTCAGCCATTACAATCATTAGATATTGTTGTTTTGGCCCAAAATTAACATACTATTTGCGCGCTTCCACTCTATGGAAGCACACAAACCTTTTGGAACAACTTGACAAAATTATCAGACACACATTATCATCAATTTTAAATGTGGCCCTAGACGACCGAGCCTGGGTTCAGGCTACTCTTCCCATTCGCATGGGAGGGCTTGGCGTCCGCAAAATTTCTAGTATAAGTTTACCGGCCTTTATATCCTCCGTCCGTGGTACTGAGAAATTGACCAGGAAAATTCTCCCTTCCACACTGGTCAATTGCGAGGTACCATGCCTGGCTGAGGCTGTAGAGGCTTGGAAAATCACCTGCCCGAATATTGATCTACCCGTCAACCCATCCTCTCAGAGACAGTGGGATGAGCCGCTCTGCAGAGCTACACGGAATAATCTGATTAATACGTCAATTTCTTCTGCAGAGCGAGCGCGCCTTCTGGCTGTGGGCGAATGGGAGTCGGGTTTATGGCTTCTGGCACTTCCGTCGTCAAACATAGGCACCTTGTTTGATGACACCACTTTCCGGCTAGCTATTTGCTTGCGTTTGGGTGCTCCGTGCTGCTCTCCTCACCGCTGCCCATGTGGTGAAGCTGTCAGCAGCCTTGGACACCACGGCTTGTCATGTAGCCGCAGCGCCGGCCGTTTTGCACGGCATGCGAATATCAATGACATAATCCGTCGCGCTCTTGTTGCCGTCGGCGTTCCAGCCATATTAGAACCCAGTGGTCTGGTACGCGACGATGGCAAGAGACCAGACGGTATGTCGTTGTTCCCGTGGAAGATGGGTAGGTCTTTAGTATGGGACGCGACCTGTGTCGATACTCTTGCACCATCTCACCTTCCTAGCTCGGCGCGATGTGCTGGTTCCGCTGCTGCGGCTGCAGAGGACCTCAAACGGCGCAAATATAGTACCCTGGTGGGTAACTATACCTTTGAGCCGTTTGGGGTTGAAACCCTCGGGCCGTGGGGTCCAAGTGCTCATCTCCTATATAAGGATATCGCTAAGCGACTTGCTGACACTTCAGGTGACCCAAGGGCTGGTTTTTATTTTGGCCAAAAAGTAAGCATTGCCATACAACGTGGCAATGCTGCCAGCCTCTTGGGTACACTCCCGGTGGGCAGCGATGAGGAGTTTTTTGATGCAATTTTTTAAATATTTTTATTTATAGTAAGTGTATATATTAGGTAATAAGTTAGTTGTATGTTGTATATATATTTATTATTAAGTTATTGTAAAAAGTTATTTGTAAATATAAATAATTTGTTGAAAAAAAAAAAAAAAAAAAAAAAAAAAAAAAAAAAAAAAAAAAAAAAAAAAAAAAAAAAAAAAATCATGTAAAAATATTTCAATCTAAAATAATAAAATCTATTGTAATAGTTATGTAGCAAATCCAATAGAATCAGAATTTTGATTCAGTTTGCGTTCAAAATTGTACAAACAATGATTGTTGGTTTTATTTTGATATCGGAATTTCGATACGCAGCAAAAAAAAAACACATATTGAGAGGAACACTCGTGAATTGAAGGATTCGAAACTCGATCTACTTCGAAAGCAATAAAATGTACTAAATATGTAAGTTACTGTTATTTTTCTAGTCTATCGATCAAAATTCGCACCCTATCAAACTTAAAAAAAGTCGGAATTTCTCCTTAATTTAATGAACTTAACTTTAACAAAAACATTATTGCATAGAATACATAGAAAAAGATCCGTATAGCTACTGCCACCATAGCCAAGATCATTTGCTCAGAGCAAATGGACCAAGTAACTTTAGACTATAATGAACTTCAAAAAGCAATTTCACAAATTCATCAAGAACCAAAATAACACTGATTAGCAATTTAAATTATTCCAAACACGGAAGAAACAAGCTGTAAATATTCAAACAAGGCTTAAGACGCTCAATTAAAAATTGAACATGAAAATACAAAGATTAGCGTTTTTTTATACATTATTCATTGGGTATCTAAGTAGCTTCGTGAAAGAAAATTTCAAACTGAATTCTTGTTTGGGAAAGCCGGAACACGAGTATATAGTAACGAGATAATTATTGTTGATCATGACTTTGATGAAGAATAAGGCACAACACATACTAGTGTAAATTCTAATAACTCATTTCATCACAACAATGAAGAGATAATATCTAAAATTACAACGGTCATAAATCACAACACAATTTTGATAACAATAGATCATGATGTGGCTAATTAATTCCTGATAATAAACAAGTATGAACAAAACAAAATTAAATCGTTGTGATTGGAAATAGTGAAGCATACAAAATATGACTAAAATTTTGCAATCAATAACAGAATACATGTAAATTAGTTATGTGATAGTTACAAACTATTTTAGTCTGTCGAACATATTTCCCCTACCAGGGTTGCGTGATTGTGCGAAATTTACCGCGACCATGTTACAAAGGGCTCCATAAGGAACAAAGGTGGGTTTTAGTCAGTAAAAGTCTCATATCTCCCTTCCCGCTGCATCCATAGCGAGAGAGGTGATGCTACTTCAAACCCAAGAGGCACATGTTTTCTATCTTCATGTTAACGGAAGAAAAATTTTACCAGTAGAACTCCAAACATTCCAGGGAGTATCACTATCAACCAAGCAACTTCTTTAATATTTTATCAGTCTATAGTAACTGGCAATATCTTTATTTTGCTAACAAGAATAACTACCAACCCGACACAAAGCTAGTTTTATTAATAATTGAGATATTACATAAGCAAATAATTCACTAGCACTTTCTAGGGATGCAGCTTCTCTTATAACAGCCAATCTTACACTTAGAACATTAATCACAAAACCTAAACATAAATTACCACGAACGTTACTTGAACCAACAATATCAGAAGCATATCTTGTAGACATTGCCTTAAATGGTAACGGTCTGGTGCGTCAACCGAAGCGTGGTGCAGATGTGAATTAGCACACAGTAAACGTTAATCTGATTGCACTTGATAATTCATTGGCTGTTTCTAACTTTCTTTTTAATATAGTGGTTGGTCACAAACATGATTAAAAGGAGGAAGAGGATTTGCAACTTCCGTATACTGAAATATATAACGCTATTCAGTAGAGGGGTACATCTAATAGTTAATAGACTGATGACACAATGATTAATGGTGATGATGATGATGCTTTCAATAAAGAAGCTTACGATGCTTATAACAAAGTTGCTACAGTTGAAGAAATAGATACTATAGATGGCGATTTGTAAAAACTAGATAAGCGAACCTTTTTGAGAATTGATACTAATTATAACGTTAGCTAGGTTTTAATAAGGATTGTGAGAATTTAATCATGACAAATTTATGAGTACGTAGGATTTAAAAGATGAGATTAATGAATTCAATATTTTAAAATGAGCTGCCTACATTAATTTGAATTACGACTTTGTTTAACCTAGGGTTTTGATTATGTTTTTATTTATAAAAATACTTATTAAAACTCTCTGACTAATTAAATTTATTGTACTTTTTACGTTTCATAAAAATAATGTAAGGTTTATATTAAAATTCTACGTTGTATTGTTCCAAGGCTTCATTTTCATTAGGAACTTAACTAGATTTTGAATTTTCTTTTATGGCCTCTTCAACATTGTTTTTAAGTGTAATAAAAAGACACTGAACACCTACCTTTAGCAGTTCTTCCCTGATAGATCTCCAAATCCAAGGCGTCGCCTCCATCCGTTTGCGCGAGTTTGAAGGTATAATCACTCAAGTCGAAACTAAAGGCGTGGCTGTCGAAGAAGTTCGTCAGCCACCAGTCTTCTGACCTCGCCTGCCTCGTCCTCAACGGCTCTATCGTAAGCACATTGAACACCTTCACAGATTTCTGCTGCTTCAAACTCCTCAAAATCTCTTTCGCCATATTATCGATACACGTAGCATTATCACTACAGTTCAGTTCAACAATCGCCCTAACATCCCCCATCAGCATAAAAGCGACCAAAAGGGCAAGGGGATTCATTTTCACCTATGTCTTTTTCACAACACTGTGTCACAGGTCTTCACCAATCCATTTGTGGGTCACGCCTTCCGAACCATCTGCATCGATGGCTACTGGTTTAATGAGTCCCTGTATGGCTGCCTGATCATTTTTATCTGGCGTCACGCTGCACTGACCACGACGGACGGCGTGTGCATTATTTTTTTCATCGAGTTCTTCACTTGCATGTATGTTCACTACACCACTTTTCTTTCCACTGTACACGTTTTTGTTCAAGAATTTTCCGTGATCCGCACATTTAAGGTGCTTTATCGCGAATTATTGATGTGTGACATAAAAAATGTTTTCGTTTCGCTTTGGTATACGTCGCTAATAGGTATAGTGAATCAATATTTTACTTTCATATGTATGGTCAGCAAAATAATTTAGGCCATTCTATGAAACAGTTTGTTTGAAAAAAATAAACATTTATTTGGGTCTGGATTTGATAGTGGTAATAAATTAAAACCATGATAATAAAAACAAACTAACAAAACATTCCAAATAAAAATTATATTTTCTATTATTCTAACCCAGACCGGGTCCGGTCCAACATTATTCTAAAACATTGAATACAACAGCCCTTTTCATAAAACTTTCTAAAAAGATTTTGTGAATTTAGTTAATGATATACTTAATAAATTATACAAGCTTAAACCTTCAAATATAAACACATTTATTTTATGAAAACGTGAAATTCTGAAAACAACGTTACAGTCGTAAATATGTTTTTCTTTGAGATATATTTATCCATATTTAATAACAGATTAAGTAGATTTATTACATTTTGTATTTATATTTTTCTGAACATCAATCAATCGGTGATTTATTAATTTGAATGAAATATTATCTGAATGGCCACCACCTGGTGATACAGCCATTATTTGTATTTACCTAATTACTGTTCAAGTTTTACTAAGCTCTGAAGAAGTGGTTTTACCTGCGTCTCAAAGGAACTAAATATTTCATGCACATGGATCAAAAATATTCTTTGTTTTATATGATTTAGATATAAGCTAAATTACTGTCAAGTTTCTTCAGTATCCATTCAGTTGTTTTTGCCTTACATAACCTTCTCACGCGTTTATAATATTATTAATAACATAAAGTGGTCGGAAAATCTCAGAATAGATATATCTATTCTAGTACATCAGTTTTACCTAAGCACTATAAAATCCTACGCAGATTTTAGATATGTTTTAATCGTTAACAGAATAATTATTAGGGCTCTAGGTTATAACTAAAGTAACTAATTATTTAAGTTACCTATATAACCTAGATGAGCTGAAAATCTAGACTTACCTAACACGTTAAGTAGAAGCACAGATTATTTACCACCCAAATATCAAAATTCTAACAAGATTACAGTGCTGCCAACTGGCGCAAGTTTGAAACTTTCAAGATTCAGTAATTACGCATATCATTACTGAAGTGTTACAAGTTTGTGTTCAGTTTTAAATTGATTTTGCGATTGCTGAATTATTTACTTAGTGTGGTCATTCTAGTTTACCTCCCCACTCAGAGTCATTTAATGATTACTTAAGTCACTCCTTAGTGACGGAATGTCATACAAATCCTTTACTAAGGAATGGCTTAAGTAACCATTAAATGACTCTGAGTAGGGAGAATTAGAATTGTATTAGAATTAGAATTGTAGTTAGGATCTGTGGCTTTTGAGAACTAGAATTCATCATCCTCTTGCCTATCATTATCTTATTTGACTAGCCTTTTTCTAACTATGTTGGAGTCGGCTCCCAGTGTCACCGGCTGCAGCTGAGTAGGTGTGTTACCAGTGTTTTACCATAGGAAAACGGGTGAGTCAAACTTGAGTATGTAATAAATGTAGCTATATGCACAATATCTTTGTATGTGTTAGCTCGGGAGCGCTCAGTAGTGGCCGAATCGTAAAGTCATACAAAGACAATGTACATATAAATTTATGCATATAGGTATGGCTCACCCGCTTTTGCCTGATAAAACATCCAACCTTTTAATTCGTCTATTTCTTTTGGGAATTATCAATTGACCCCTCCGCTGTGAGTGCAGCATGATTGAATGTCAGACTCTTGCTGACTTCAACCAACCATATAAATGAACATATCTACATCTAAACATCTCTCACAAAATTCCAAAATACCGAAATTTCTTGAAGTAATAAAAGAAGAAAATATATCCTACATTTTCAAAAAGCCAGGCCAAGAGTACAGAACTAGAGAAGACCAGAATAATAAAATCCTTGGAATGTGAAATGAGTTTTCTGACCACGAACCTCGTAAAGTTCCTGAACTGGCTGCGAACAATTTAAAATGTAAAACAGCCGTATAAAAAGCGATAATAATATCTTTCAAGAAAGTGGTTCTACTTCATTTCGAAGAAAAGCTTTGTCGTAAGTTGCAAACTGAATAGCATTGCATTTCGTTATGAATTAAAGCATGTAAGAACGTATTAAGTATTTATATTATCGTTGGTTTTAGATATCACCTCCACACTTTTCAGTAGGTATGCCTTAGCAGGAAAATTCAAAGGAATTCACGTAAACCTTTAATTCAACAGTTGTTTGAAAGTTCTAAGCATTTCCATTACTACTATTTGCCAGATATCTTACCAACATGGTAGTATTACAACTTTTTTTATTACCGTCTTAGTTTGACGTTTATACATATATGTTTGTGCGCAATTATTCCGCGTTTTTCTCAGGGTTAACGATAGTATTTTGCAGTCGGTCCTGATCAAAACACTACAAAAATCACTACAGCCATTATATTTTGTTAACCAATATCTACCTCTATTACGCTAACGGTACTTACAAATGAAACTTATTTTGTTTAATCGCCAACAAAATGCACGCAATCTGTGTTCCAGTAACAAAAAAGGATATATCATATTGTAGTCCGGAACCTCTTATTTAAGTCTATATTGAGCCCTACATTCATTTCCTTTACAATTAATAAAATACGCTGACAACAAATATATTTAAGGCGCTCGTGACTTAGTAACAACTGCAGGCCAGCTGAGATGTCTGTATAAACAACCGACCCAAGTCGGCGGCGCGCGTTGTTCCACGTACTCCTCAAAGAGATGTCAGCAACCCCAGCGGGGCCCAGCATTGCCAAGGCCTGCCGGGGCTGCAGGATTGTTTGAAAGAGTTATTGCGGCCGCTGACCCACAGAGGGAGGGGTCATTTGATGATTCTTCGATCACAAAGTTTTACTTTATCGGAACGTGTTCAGTTCGTGAATGAGTAACCATCTTAACATGACGAGATCCTCAGTGTTTCGGAAAACACGTTAATTGGTGGGTCCAGTCTTTCATTTGAACCCGCCTATTATTTTCAAAATAAGATCACCAATCAATCAAGACCAATCTTCAACAGAATGGTTTTGATTTCACAAGGAACCGGAAAGCCTCGTTAGTACTCGTAACTGATCATGCCTACCGTACGTTCGGTTGCTTGACCTACAAGAAGGCGCCTGATCTACCTTCCTTGTGGAATCTCCGTTATCTTTTCTTCCTCCATAATACATGCACATTGTGTTTATGCGTAAGCTTGGTGGCGTTCGAATAGCCATATCATACAAAGATAATTATGCTTTTAGTCTTGCACTCGCAAGTACCTATAGTTTACCCAGTTTTGTGAAATACAAATCTTGTCTCCAAAGAATAGCACTGTGGTGGTCTTTTGTAGACGAAAATATATATTAGTCTTATTTTCACTATCGTTTGGGTATGTTCTAGGACAGTGCTTAATGTGACTGCAAGTTCTACCTGTCCCGTGAGTCATATGTGATACACACCGATTGTTTAAATATTATAGTGCCTACATCGTGAACAGTGACGCACTTACACAGGACTTTTAACAATGAACTAATTATAGCCATAGCCACAATATGGCAACTGTGAAGCGTCATTTGTAGTTGACTGTTCGTAACTGTCAAGTTGAACTTATCGACTCAACACATGCCACTGGAAAGCCATAAAATATCATCAGTTTCCTACATTATATTCATGTTAATCAACGTCCCTAACTATTTACAATACGACATATAGATTTATGTACCGTTTACTACACGTCAAGTTTTTACCCACTGTCTATTATCATAGAAATCCGATATGAAATCAAATTAATGTTTATTTAATTTAAAATAATGTCCCGCCTGTTAAATTAGTACTTGATTGGTGAAATAAAACGTCTTGAAAGTATGATATTTAGGCATCAATCATTAGTTTTTTTTGCTGTTAATTGTGGAATGGAATAGTCAGTTTTGCGTTTAACGACTTGTCGTAAAGATAATGACATTGTTAATTTGCTTTTAACTGTTCTAAACAAAGAATATATTGTATAAATTGATCGTGTACCGTGCACGTAACGTGTCTATTATGCTAGAAGTATCTATGGAACCACTCCAAAATTTTTTGTATCGTGTATCGACCTCATTAAATTCTTAGCAATTTTACTGCGATTTTTATTGAACTCTATTAAACTTAATCGGTGTTGTTTAAAGTTGCCTATGATGTCCAAAATAATGGAACTATGTTCCAAAAATCGGAATCTCAAAGTTGCTTGCTAAGTATTTGGTTTGAAAGAGAATTAGCCAACTCCTTCTTGACAGTTATAATCTGGGAATAAGAGTAAATAGATTAGTCCTAGACAACAAAGTGTACCTTCGACGACATCATCGGTTACAAACAGGTAAGATAGTGCTTAAACTCGTTTTCTATTCTTGCTAATATATAATCTATAAATCTGAAAATAAATGACAGTCTGTTGCGTTTTTACACCAAAACTACTTACATGCACTTGGTATGTACAAAATTAAATAAAGTCTAGAGTAGACGGGCTTAATACCTTTTTTCTCGACTGCGAGATGTAGATATGTCCTCGGGAACGCCGGGAACGCCGGGAACGCGGATGGGACTGTATAAAACCGCCAATCATAAATAAATTAAAAACTCTATTTGTTTGCTTATAAATACTTCTAATAAATTCTTATATATAAACGAAATTTTAAATTAATTATTACATATTATTTATTAGTCACGATACTCTATTTTCTTTTAGTATTAAGCACGCTATCATGTCAATGTTGCATATATTAATATAATCAATCATGTAAATTACCACAAGCGTGTGTTGGTAAGCAATTATTTATTATGTTGATAACTTTTATGTGTATAAATTATTTAATTTGTAGATAACTGGCCTTTTCCCTATTCGAACAAAATATATATCGCCTGGGTATATAGTGAACACATATAGTGTACCGTCCTATGATGAATGATTTTAGTTTTGGAGACTTAAGGTAATAACAAACAAACATTATGATAAATTAATAGTTTAAAAAAAAACTGGAAAACACGCTATTATAAATGCAAGCTTATTTTGGTTAAAGTGCACTCATGCGACTTTTTTAACAAGTACAAACACAACTTTGATACGATGTTCCATCATGAAGTTCCAGTTCATATATTTCGGCTATATTATAGTTCCATAATACTATTAAAATTACTCAGCGATGACGAAGCGACCAAATCTGATATTGCTGAAATAAATAAGCAGTTGTTAGAAATTACGGAATTGTTAAAATCCTCTAAGAAGGAGCAAACTGAAAATATAAATAAGCTCTCATTAGATGTTTCTGCGATAAAAGCTGAGGTCAGTAATATTAGCTGTACTATGCAAAACATTATCCTGGAAAATAAAAATTTAAAAGACGAACTCTCAAAATTATCTGTTGTTGCTGAAAATACGGAAAAGAAAGTGGAGAGCCTTGAAGCTGATGTCAATAACCTAAAAAATATGCCACCCCCTTCTATTCCAACAACCACCACACATGATGAAATATTTAATGAAATCGAAGAACGAACTTTCCGAGCAAAAAATATTATAGTTGTGGGAATTCCTGAAGCCCAAAATGATACTGCTACTAATCGGCAATATCATGAAAAAACAGAAATAATGCGAATAACTAGACTAATATTTAATGGCTGCCCAGAACCTACTGGAATATTTCGTCTTGGAAAATATAAATCGGAGAAAGCTCGTGCAATAAAAGTATGTTTCTCGTCTGAAGACACTGCAAAAAATATACTACGACATAGGAATAAGATTAACGAAGATCACATCAAAATATTTTCGGATCAAACTCCTTATCAACGTAAATACCTCCAAAACCTAAAAGAAGAGATTCAACAACGCACCTCAAATGGAGAAACTGGTCTAAGCATCAAGTATATCAAGGGCATACCGAAAATACACTCAGCGGCACGGAATCTGGCCCAAGCCCATTTTGGCCTTATAACCATTATTTAAATGAAAAATCAGAATTTTTATTTTAAAATTGTTTAATTTACTCATTTTCCAATAGAAAATGAGTAACAGACAACAGAATTATGAGGATTTTCATTAAGTTTCATTGAGTTAGAAAACAGAGTCCTATACCGCAATAATCACCATAAACTTTTAAATTCAACATTTTTAACAAAACAGAAAGTTATCGAATTTTAATAATGGATGTGTGGGATTAGCGAGTAAGGTGCAGAAATTAAAGCCACGGTATTTTGGGAATAACTCCTTTATTGACTAAAATCCTATCTTAAGTGCATTTCTGACATACACAAGCAGTAGCAAGGCTGACACCCACGTCGAAAATGCAACTGACCAATGAGTGAACTGCACCCATCTTGCTCTGGCGTGTGCGCAACGTATAGCGCCGTCTGCTCGCACACTATTAATATGTCGGTGCGCCGGTGCGCATCATCAGTGCACCGTGCGCCGCTATGCGGACACCTCGTGCGATTGTGTATGATTCCCATAGATGTTTCTTCCTCTTGATCTGATGAATGCTTGCATACGATCTGGCATGCTCTGGATCATGTTTTTTATCTCCACCTGGGAGATCTCCTCCCAGGCAGCTACCAGCGCAATTTTCAGTTCACTGAAAGTCCGTGGTGGGTTACGACTTGCTCGGACCTGTCTTTTAAGCATGCTCCAGACATGTTCTACAGGATTCATGGCTGGTTTTCTTGCAGGCCAGTCCAATTTTTGAATACCGACCTCGAACAAGTAATCGGTTACTCAAAGAGCTGCGTGAGGTCGAGCATTGTCCTGCATTATACGAAATTCTTCACTTCCTATGAATCCCTGACAGGGTAAAACATGATTTAGAAGGATCTCTTCAATATACCGCACTGTTGTCAGACGACTTTCGACAACCAATAATTCAGTACGGGCTTCTGAACTTCTGCCTCGACAAACCAAGATGGACCCACCATGAAAACCGACTGTTTGCTTGGTAGTGGTGGGAAGAAACCATTGTCCGCGCTTTCCCCATCCACGTTCACGGCCGTCTGGAGCTCTTAGGACAACTCTGCATTCATCGGTCCATAAAATTTTACTCCATTAGTCATGCGTCCAATTTGCATATTCTCTTGCAAACCTAAGTCTGGCTACGCGATGGTGCGGTAGGAGTTCCGGGCCTCGATTTGGTCTTTGAGCACGCACATCCCGTTCCTCTATCCTTCTTCTTATTGTGCACTTACGGACGTTGACTTCTCTTGCTGTTTGCAAAGGCTGGCGTATCTCTAACGCAGTGAGAAACCGATTTTTCATTATTGCACGTACGATAAATCGGTCGTCGTGCGCCGACGAACACCTTATACCCCACTTTCTGGTCTTCTTGTGTAAAGGCCAGTCTGGTCATGCATTTTCTATGCATATCTTTCACTTATACGCGGTGCACTTTAAGTTTCAACCATCTTCCACTGCGTACGCCCTTGACGTCTTAACAGCACTACTTGAGCAACTTGAGCTGCAGTAAGGGTAATTTTCAGATCTAATTGTGAAAAAAGAGAAACAAAAAGCGATCATAATCATTAATTTTTTTTTGGAACGTGCTTAGTACTTCGGCAATTTCTATCTGAATTGAAACTTAACTTTCTGCTTTGTGTTCCAACAACGGAATCTGCTTCTAGTGTTATAAAAGTTAAACAGACACACATTTTTCTGTATTTTAATTAACAATTACGAAAGGACTGTCATATGAAATTAGAATTTATAACAGCTATCTGGGCTGATATCTACTTGTGTTTGTTTGGGCCAAATTCCGTGCCGCTGAGTGTAGTTACATCTAAAAACAGGCAAAGTACAGCAATAGAGGCTTCAAAAAACTAACGTGCTCCAAAGAGAAAATAACTTACCAAACCACCAACAATTACTCAGATATTAAAATTACAAAAAAATCTCTAAGATGTTTCTATGCTAACGCTCGCAGTATTGTCAAACCGGGAAAATTTGATGAACTTAGATGTATTTTAGCTTCCCTACAAGTAACTGTACATATAATCGTACTCTCGGAAACATGGATTAAGAGTGAAGACGAAGCAAAAATGCTCCAAATACCCTCCTACACCCATTATTATAATTTCAGACAAAATAAAAGGGGAGGCGGAGTATCAATATTTGTGCACAACAATCTTAAACACCACCTTGTTGAGGAACTCTGCGTGGATGATACACATTATCTCTGGGTATACGTCAAAAAATTCTCTTTAAATATTGGTGCTATCTATAAACCCAACAAAATGAATGTGGATAACTTTCTCGAGATATATTCGCAACAACTACACAAAATGAAACGATCAATAGTCTTTGGCGATTACAACCTAGACTTACTCAAACCAGATTTAGCGACACGCAAATATAAGAATACTTTAAAGGAGAACAACTACAAAATCCTCAACAAAATAAGTCCAAAATACTGCACTCGCGAAACAACCTCAACCAAGACCATCTTAGATCATGTTTCAAGTAACTTAAATGAAAATAATTTTAATTTTGTCATTGTGGAATCATCAATGTCCGACCACAAGCAAATACTCTTAGAGGTAAAACAATATCAACCACCACCAATCATAAAACATAAATACTACTCAGTTGACTACAATAAATTATATCGATGCCTGGAAGAATATCCCAAAACATATGAAGACGCAGAGTATGATAAATTAGCTGACAAATTACAATTTTGTTTAAATAAGTGCAGAATTACAAAGTTTAAACTCTTGAATCCTCCACGGCAAGACTGGATTAAAAAGGAACTATTGGAAGAGATAAATAACAAAAACATACTATGGCAAAAATATAAAACAAATGCAGAGGACACTGTATTAAAAGAAAATTATGAACATATCAAAGATAGAGTATCACGCAACATAAGAAAAGCTAAAGGAGACTACTACCTAAAAAGATTTGATGAAAATTCAAGTAAACCACGAAAAATGTGTCAACTTATAAACGACTTGTCGAAAAATAAACTGCATTTTAGAACTGGACCTGACAAACTTGAAACTGCAACAGGCACTATTACGGACCAAAAAGAAATATGTGAAAGCTTTAACTCATACTTCTCAACCATTGGCTCAACCTTAGCAAATATGATTCCTGAAAAATTTAAAGAAAATCAAACCTTAGAAGAGAATAGACCAACCGATAAAACGAAATTACAGTATTTGAAACCAGCAACAAGGAACGAAGTTATAACTATAATTAATAATTTGGACTGTAACACTGCATCGGGCATTGATGGTATAAGTACAAAATCAATCAAATGCGTAAAGGACATTATTGCCACAGAACTAACTACCTGCATTAACTATTACATGGCACATGGAATTTTTCCCAACGAGTTAAAAGTTGCAAAAGTAGTACCAATTCATAAGTCTGGATGTAAACTCGACCCGTGCAATTATCGCCCTATATCAGTCCTCCCGGTGATTTCTAAAGTCTTTGAGAAAATTCTTTATAACCGATTAGATTCATTCCTAAATTCAAAAGGCTTCTTTTACAGTAAACAGTATGGATTTAGAGCACAATCAAATACACTAGCGGCTACAATTGACCTCGTTACCAAAATGAAAACTAAAATTGATCAAAAACATGTTGTCCTAGGTATATTCATCGATCTTAAAAAAGCCTTTGACACCATTAGTCATGTCAAATTATTACAAAAACTGGAACTATGCGGTGTCACAGGCAGTGCACTAGAGATTTTTAAGTCATATATGGAAAACCGTAAACAAATAGTAAAAATTGGTAACTACGAAAGCAATCCATGTGTCCTGAATTTTGGTGTCCCCCAGGGATCAATACTCGGTCCCCTAATGTTCCTTATTTATATTAACAGTATTAGTGAATTGGGCCTCAAAGGAGATATCTCCCTATATGCAGATGATACGAGTCTCTTTTACTTTGGATGCTCAGTCGAAGCCATGATAGCCGACGCTCAAAATGATCTTAATCTATTAAATGAGTGGTTTCAGTCAAATCTTTTAACTATTAATATTTCAAAAACTAATTATGTTATCTTTGCGGCAAAAAGAAAAAGATAAATAATAATTTCGAACTTAAAATTAATGACCAACTTCTTGAACAAAAACCTAAAGAAAAATATCTTGGACTAATCTTAGATAGTAACCTAACCTGGAAGCCACACCTAGAAAAAATTCAACTGAAACTAAGAACACTAACAGGGGTCCTACGCAATATAACAAATTGTCTTCCTCGAAAAGTACGATATCTTATCTATAACTCTCTGGTGAAGCCTCATATCGATTATCTCGTCGAAATTTGGGGTACTGCAACGAAAACTAATTTGGATTCAATTCAACTAGGTCAAAATAAATTGATTAAAATTTTATTCAACTATAAATTTCGGACATCTACTAAAAAGGTATACGAAGAAACAAAAATAATGAATATTAAACAAACGTACATATACTACACGTGTATTCTAATACGTAAAATATTAAATAAGGAAATCCACTCTAACATAAAATTCGTTACTAAACAACAAACCCGAAAGATCAACCTAAGACGTGCTAGTTACTTAGTTACCCGTCCACCTAGAACTAACTATGGGAAGAGAAACTTGGAGTTTGAGGGTGTTACAATTTGTACGGGTGTATCAATCACCAACTTCCATGGCTCCGGGCTGCTTTGTGAAAGTCTTCTAAAACCCACAAAGCGATTTCGGCCCGACTCGGGAATCGAACCCGAGACCTCGTGCTCAGCAGCCGCACTTGCGACAACTAGACCAACGAGGCAGTTAACTACTTATTACTACATATATAGATAATTTATTATATCACTACATATTATTTGTAATTACTTAATTAAACCAATCAAGAAACTAATAACTCAAAAAAAAAAAAAGAAAAAAAAAAGGGAAACATAAATATATATATATATATAAATACATAAAATATTAAGTAAACTAAAAAGACTTAATAAAACCATACTATACAAACATAAGAGAAAAATAACTTAATACTAATATGCCATCAATGCCACATCCAGTGTCTGCAAACCTGCTTCATGCATCTATGTTGTGATTTGGTTCAAAAAGTTGTGTGTTGAGTTTACTGTCAATCTACCCACATTTTTGTATTTATTTCTTTTTGTTTGTGTTATTTCTTTATAGAAGTACCTACCTTTGTGCGCTCGAATCATTTATGTTAGTTTAAAATATTGTTTCTCAGTAAGTGAATTATGTAATTCTTTATGAGAAATAAAGTTGTTCTTAAACCTTATATTATTGTGTTGCCATCAAAACTAAAAACAACTGCCAATTTTCATGACGCTACGATCTTTAGAATATAGTTATTTATTTATCACCTTACTCCATTACATACATAGTTATACAGGTAGACTTAATAAAAGCATGTCAAAAAATATTTCATTTTTGATCTATTACACACGATACCATCTTCACGCAGACTTTTATAGAATTTTTTCTGTGCTACAAATCGGTACATACAAAAGTCTGAGCCAATGTTAAGTCTGCACAAACATCTTTTCGTCATATTTACACTTAAATTCGTACAGATATTTGTACTTCAAACTTAAAGTCTGTCGGGTGGACTTACCATAAAGTTCAAGCCATACCATTGTACTTGTTTACGGGCAGTGATCGTCGGTTGTTCAAGTATTCTCAGCAACACTCAAGTCTCGATTTGACTGTCGACAAGCAGTGGTGGTAACCTCTACTTTAGCCAAAAGGAAACCCAACCAATAACTACTTTTTATCGGGTGAGCTGCAGGTTTAATTACCTAGCAAGCCCTGGTATTAGAGTTTCCTCAAATCCACCTGACGGCCTCTGACATGGAATTGTAACAACGACTGGTACCGAGTAGCATTCCGGGACGCCGGCTTCACATCCCATCCCAGGCAACGGGCGTGTAACACCACCAACTTCCAGACTCTGGGCTGCATTGTGAAAGTTTCTAAAACCCTCGTAGCGATTTCGGGCCCTCCCGGGAATCGAACCCAAGACCTCATGTACAGCAGTCGCTTAGGCCTAGACCAACAAGGCAGACAAACCAATAACTTGCACACTTTATTTAACATCGTCAGAAAAAATGAAACAACTTCATTATCATTACGAAATTCTTGTTTTTTTGTCAGTCAATTGACAATTATGATTTAAGGTGTGAATGTGCAGTTATTAGGAAGCGTAGTTACAAGAATAGGAATAAAATCGATGCACGCATGGCCAGAGTCAGCGCATAATGATTAATTTCCTATTCGCATAAATTAGGTAGGTTCAGAGGGGACAGTTGGTGGAGGTTTTATGCCTGTTAGAAAAGCTTATTTGGTATATTGTGTACTTACTTAATATACTTTGTATATTGATATGTAGTATTAGTATACAATCACTAAAATACACTCCGATTGTCGAAGTTAAAGTTATTTTATATAGGTAAAATAAGATGTAGAATAATTTATTGTATATAAATTACATGCAATTGTGTTGATTCCTGAAACTTACACTAGGATTCCCTGTGTCGTAAGTTCCAGGGTCATTCGTTGTCAGTTTTACAAATTATGCACAGATTTTGAGGTAATACTTAAAGAGGAGACAGGAGGATGAAGATCTTAAAAATGTCACGACAATTAGGCTTCCAATTGAATAGTAAAGTTATAGTACACTTTGCTTTTATTTTTTCTTAGTTTTAAGTTTTTTTTTATTTTTGACCCATTTTGTCTCCCACTATTCTCTTGATTTATTCTAGATACCTACTACTAACTGTCTCGTCTGTCAATCTACCTACTCTATGACAATAACGGTTGGTCATGTAGCACGAGACTCGTGCGCATGTAATTGCGACTGCCCCAATGTTTCCGTTATCGTCAGGAAATTATTCCACTAGGTATTTAAATTTCCTAGACAGTTATCTCTGCTTCCTGTGTTTTGTAGCCGAATTTTTCACTATTTGGGCATGTTTTTTTAGTATAGATGTTGGTAGAAGTCAATCAAATTTCGACCTTAAAACGCCGTGGTAAAGTAGTATCTTTCTGTATCTCTGGAGCTGAAACAAAACTCACGCACACTGCAATTCTATTCTATCGTCTTAGATAATTTTTCACAGGTATCCGGCCACTATCAGATCAACATACACCAGTACCACAAAACAGAATCCTCATTACCTTCAAAACCAGTTCCTTCCAACTTCAACAGTTTGTTAGGCTCGCACGGCTCTAAAAGTAGGTATGTATCCCACGTATACAACCTATATAGCACTTTAATTAAACTTATATATATTCACTATTATCGTACTTACCATAGAAACAGATAGACCCTCGTTCTTTATAAGTCAAAGTCAAATCATTTATTTCATTTAGGCTTTCACAAGCATTCCAAAAGTAGCTTCCTATGGAGAAGAACGGGCAAGAAACTCCATAATACTCTACAACTTCCTAATCCAAGTTCTTCGGCTACGAGCCTGTACATTATAGATTATCACAAAGCTAGTTAGCACAGAAAATCACATATAGAAATCACTACCGCAAAACAGAAAGGCGTGTCAAATCGTGCAAGTAACAATGTCGTGATGCATTTGCTTCCTACTTGTATATAAAGGCGGTTTCAGACGAGCGTTTTTTTCGCTGCATCGCGCTGGCCAATGACCATTGACTAAATGATGGAGAAGTCTGAACTAACTCGTAAAAGCGTGATTATGCCAAACCAACACGAGCAAGCATGGTGATTACTGCTCGTATTTTATCTGTATAACACAAAAGACAAAGGACTTACAAGCTCGTCAATGGTTGAATGAGTTGCTAGCTGTTTACAAAATATAGCCTCTGTTACTTGCAGACAGTGTCGCTTCTCAACGGTGAAACAATATTTCAAATCGGGTCAGTAGTTTCGGAGCCTTTAGGTTATAATAAAGCAAGATTTGTTTTAGATAATAGCTATACCTAGATAATTGTGTTGGCTAAAAGGCAGTTTCAATAAAGATCATACGTATTCGCGCATATAAATCGCTAGTCTGAAACATCCCTTACCTATCTACATGATAATTTATGACTGCATTTATCTTTGTACAACAAGTACCTTCTAAAATTGTAATGAGTTATTACTAAGTTATGGGAAAACCCCTTGTTGAAATGTTGATGTGATAAGTAAATTATAGATTTATGGTGACAGGTAACGGTATTCGTGATAATAAGGTGTGAAAAATACCTTCATTATATTTACTACGTTATAACAGTACTCAATTGGAACATAAAAATAAACTGATCGTTCGTTTGAGCGACAAAAACAAAATAAATATTTAAGCCTATACTTTATTTACTTTGTACATATAACTAAGTACCATAATTTTGGATTTTTTAGCCTGTATGTTTTCTCTATATCCAAGGTAATTTTATTAACATTATACTTACAAACTAAAGGTTTTGTTTGGAGTGATAAAAAATTGGTTAATAGCCCATTTATTGGAGCGATTCTTTTATTTTATATACATAGGTGTGGGACCTAGATCTTTCAAAAAACTTGTAGCGGAATAAGTCAAGCTAATTGTAAACACATTACAAGCCATGCTTGTTTTATTCAGTTCCTCTCAAGTCGTTATACACATTACATCATTTAGAACTAATTTTATTTTACTTAAATACCGTGACATAACTCAGTATTCTTATATTCAGTTACCTAACGCTGTTTAGTAGAATGATGTTCAGAATAAAAAAATAAAAATAGAGCTGTTTCTTTCACTTAGTTCGTGTAATGCTAGTTTTTAGACAGTCTACTTAAATGTTCAGCTGAAAATAAATTAGTTTGTAATCTAGACTTTTACATCGATATTGTTAAAGTAAAGTAAGATTGTTTGTATTAGATACTTTATTTTCAGAACACTATACTTTCCTTATAATTATGACCATGTACAGTGGCTTATTTTAGAAGAAATATCTACCTACATAGTTTATTATAGTTAATTAGAGTAAAGCCCCAGGCATAAACTACTAAGAAATGTATGTAATAAGAACAAAAAACAAACATTATGACAATATAATATCTGTCCCAGTAACATCAAAACTTCATTATAAGTATATATACCTAGATTATTATACATATTTTAATACACGAACCGAACGTCACATATTACAACTTTACACCAACGAAAAATAACTACCACAATACAATAGAAAACCAATACAAACGAGACAGAGACAGCAATATACAAAACACCCAAGTAAAAAAGAGATAGCACTAGTTTATCAGTTGCGCGATTAACAGTGAAAGTGCTATCAAGTCAAGCGCACGTAGAAAGCCTAAAATAGTTTAATTTAGTTCGTTTTTTCCTATTTTTGTTAGTACAATAGTAACAATGATTGGTTTTTGATGTTTATTTGTTGTAAATGAAAGTTATTACCGATCGGTTACGTTAGTTCAGATAGTTTTGGGTAATATTGTGGCGTTAGTTTGACGTTTGAAGACGGATGTCAAAACATATTCGTTCGCATTATAATCGCGTTTTATGAGATAGATGTTTGTTCCTCTTTCGTGCAAAAACTAATTGATGAATTTTGATAAAACTTGACAGTAATAATAGGTAAGCAAGTTTTTATCCGGGTGCGGGGAGTTGTTCCCTCGGTAAGCGGATAAAACCGCTAGTGGAAGCTAGATTTCGATAAACCAGAGCATGGAATTTGTTTAGCAGTTCATATTTATTTCTGATTTAAGTATTTATGAAAATCATCATACATAACATACAATTTCTCATTACCCAACATAATCATTGTTATAACATGATAGCCCAATTTCATGTAAGTAGGTACTTATATTCCTAGAACTTATTATTTTCAAAATATTCCAAACAAAGGTTTTCAGGTACGATAAGTAAATCCCCGCTTTCAAAACCAACCTTTCACAAGAGACCTATTTTTCAGAATAAATACACAAACATTTATTCATACTATTCCAACAAGTTTCCAGCGAGTTGTCATTTGTGGGACAAGTACTAAAACCCTTCAACAATGACATAAATAATAAGCCCTATTTTCTAAACAGACTAAACTACAGTTAGGCAAGGTCCTTAGTGACACTCTCATGGTAAACGCGGGTATACGGTATATGTAATATGTACAAGTACAAGGTCCGTGCCTTCGTGTGATTAAAACGATCAGCTAGTAGAACTAACGAGGCGTTCGCGTTACTTGTCAATATTGATTAAGTAGTGGTTTGAGATTCCAAGAAGGCATATATGGGCGGAGCTAGTAAAATTCCTTGTCCCCCGATCACCCGTATTTTGTCTCTCTACTTTCTTAGAAGAGTTTGCATTTTGACATTATCTGCTAGTCAATTTGTTCAACATGTTCACCTCTGACAGTCCTGTCAACTGTCATTCAACTGACATTCCTGTGTTCCTATTCCCCAGAATGGACCATGGCAGTGTCCTTAATGAACTGGCCAGGTTTTAGTAAGTACTCAGAAATTTGGACGGCCGGTCTATTTAATTAGAGTGAACAGCACAATATGAAAAGCCTGCATGAATAATAACAATTATTCCGTACGCATTGTAGGGTTAGTTTTGAACAATCGCTTGGAGGTAGTTCTTAATTAAAATGAACAATAAATGGGGATGATATTTTCATTCTATTTTAAGACTAGCTGGTTTGTATGGCTTTATCCATTACCAACTGTGCATTTATGTAGGTAAATCGTCACAACTTTCTGTGGTTTTTCAGACGTCAATTTTACACCTAGCCATAGCTAAAAAGTTAATATATTTTCTTGGTTGAATATGCTAAGCTAAGAAACTTCTAGACCAATTTGGTAAATTGTTTCAGCGTTATATTGCAGCGTAATTTTTACTATAAATAGGAGTATATGAAGTTTGTTGCCGGTTCTTCTCTATAAGACCCACTCCTTGGAACCTGTACCTACCTGTAAAAATCTTTAATAGGTCTATATAAAAGTTCCTACTGAACTATTCAGTAGTTTTGTCCTGAAAACGCGAGAGATATTAATATTCACATTTATAACATTGGTTATGACAAAATACGTTTACAATGTTTACTCTACTAAAAGCTTATTCAATGCGACACATAAATGTGTTTGCAGAGGCTTATGTTGATCACAAACATACTGTCATGTATCAATCGAATCTACTTTTATCCTTACCAATATTATTAATATGAAAATTACTTTTCATATGTAAAAGTGGGAAAGATAGTTCCTACTATAAAGTCATCATCATCCCAGCCTTTTTCCCAATCATGTTGGGGTCGGCTTCCAGTCTAACCGGATTCAGCTGAGTACCAATGCTTTACAAGAAGCGACTGCCTATCTAACCCCCTCAACCCAGTTACCCGGGCAACCCGATACCCTTTTGATTAGACTGTGTCAGACTTACTGGCTTCTGACTACCCGTAACGACTGCCAATGAACTACTATGAAGTACAGTTTAAATTAATTTCCAGTAACATCTGAAAGAGATAACTACTATTATTAGAAAACAACCTTTTCCCTAAACCCTTCATTTACAACTACTCACCTACTGATCGAAAAAATAAAGAAAATTGAAGCGACAACGAAAATGTAATGTTATTTCACTATCTATAAACATGGATCCATGGGTTCTAGATGTGACAACACTGCCCCGCAAGTCGCAAGTGCGACCACAATGCACGGAATCGCCGGTTCGATACCTAGGTCAAAAATGCATTTATAAACGTTAACAAAACAGCCCGAAGTCTGAAAGTTGGTTGTTACACCCCCGTGCCTGGGAGGACACGTATCGCCGGCGTCCCCGAATGCTACCCAGTAGCAGTCGTTGTTACAATTCGACGTCAGAGGCCGTCAGGCGGATTTGAAAAAACTCTGATAATGAAGAAGTGACAGTTAAAAAGAGCTGTAAATTGAAGACTGGAAGTGAGAATGGTTGTTTAAATCCTTGTTAGTTTGTTTGCTAAACTATAATTTATGAATTGAAAGCAGTGTCATGTTCTAAATGTAAGTGAATTGTCTAACAATTAGTCTAAGCAAAATTCGACTACTGTATTATTATAAAATCTCACAACACTACTGATTACTGTTATAGACCTAATTATCTTACATTAAAAAGTGCTTGAAGACGTTTAATGTGTACCTACTATTGAGACGGTCCATTCGACTACCACTTCCAGTGATCATTATATTTTTTCTATAAGGTGTAAACTATTGTTTTATTTTTATTTGAGACCGTTTTCAATGTCTCGCTCTTTATAGCTGAGTTATTCTGAAAATATTTGTCAGTATAATTTTGGTACATAAAATATTATGTTTGGTTAAAGATACTATTTATATAGGTGTGTAATCAAATATTTTGACAGATTGAAAACCTCCTCCTTTTTTGGTCGGTTAGTTATAACAATACTTTACACTTACTGTTATATTAATTGAATTACATGGAACGTAAAAAAAAAATACATTACCACCAATTTTGTAGCCTTTTTTTTACATTTATCTTAATTTACGCATCTCATACTTGATACTAAATGTAACTAGCTAACAGATTTGTACAGCTTTGTGACTAAATTCAACCGTGCATAAAATGTTCATTTTTTAACAACATGATATGGTCTAGAATCTCGGGCATAGACGGTTAAATTTATTAACCACAAAAATCTAGACCATTCTAATAATAAAATCTATTTTTAACCGAACATTTTATGAATAAATAAATTCGTTAGTTACCGTCTGCTGAACATTATAATGTGGTACTATGAAACAAAAATAAACAATATAATCACTAAATACATATCGCTGAAAAAACGGAGTTATTTTAGACAAGATTATTAACAAAATTTCTACGTCATCATCTCCTGAACCTTTTCCCAACTGTTGGGATCGGCTTCCAGTCTATCCGGATGCAGCTGGGTACCAGGGCTTTACAAGCCGCGCCCTATCTGACCTCCTCAACCCAGTAACCTGGACAACCCAATAATTAGGTAAGACTGGTTATCAGACTTACTGGCTTCTGTCTACCTGCAACAACTGCCAAAGATGTTCAAATGACAACCAAATAATAATCACTACATATCAAGCGAAAAAAACAGAATTTTTTTGAACAAGATTATTAAGAGAACTTCTATTATAATAGTTTAATAATGACAAACAAACAATATGATTGGTTTAATCTGAAATAAAATCAAGCTGTCACTTGAAGTGTCAAGTGCCAAGTAATTTAACACCCTGAGGGACACTGTAATAACTGTGATTTTATGAACAAACAGAGTGTGTAAGTTTTTGTATACTAGTGGGGAGTACTGGCTTCTATTATATACGAAAAATATATTTATAAGAATAAGTGATGAAAAGAAAATAAAAGTTTGTTAACTGAAAAATTTAGTTTTGACAGTTATTAATAAAATGAAGCAAACAAATATCAATTGGTACAACTGATGTACAAATATTAAATTCGTTGAATTTTTTAAGGAAATTAACTCATAAATATTAAATTGCATACATGTCATTATCACATTAGAGCATTAGTAACACGTCATACTTTTTTTAATAATATAAAATAAGACTCGAATTATAAATATTTCGAACATTACAATCGCACCAAAATAAACACCGCCACAAACAAACAAACAAAACACAACTCACCCACAAAAGATTGCAGAATGACCGCACTTTTTTCCACTCACAGCGACAGCGCCAAAGAAATCGTTCGTTCTTACTTCTTATTTTTTTAAACCAACTATATAAACCACTGGATCTCCCTTTCTGGTTTATTGCGCGATTCACCAGCAACCAAAATGTTTCGAGAGGTGACTGTTTTCGTGACCTTATACGGGTTAACAGTAGCCTCTCTTCTGGACGGTGATATAGATCTGATAGATGGAGTGCGCTTAGCGAAGATACCAGTGACGAATTCTTTAGAAGATGAAGGAAGATCTTTTGGGGAGAATTCGCCACTGTTCAGGATGGCGAAATTCTTGGAAGGTCATGAGTTGCAAGTGAAGTTGCCGAATTTGATTGAAAAGGATCGAGTGACACAGTTTGTAGCTGATTCTTTGAAGGTGGTTGATGAAACTTATAAGGAGAATGCTGGTGAGTGTTGATTTGACGATACCTATTAACAACTCGGTTAGATAAAAATCAGTGCAGTATGTTTTGTTATTAGGTATAGCGAACAGATTGACAGATGGATTGACGGGTTCGATCGATATATATTTATTGTGAACATCTTTAAAAATATCATAGCAGTTTAATGATTTTAGACTTTTCTGAATACATTAATATAACGAGTGAATTACGACCATAATGTGTTGTGTAAGCAAGATTATGTCGATTTTTGAAAACAATTCAAGTGTGTTAATTTGTCTGTTTAAGTCATAAATGTGCTTATTAATAAAAATAAAACAGCCTCGGTTAAATTGGGATACAAAGCAACTCTGTTACCAAGCTACGCTCCAGGGCAAATTATAAACGAAAATCAATTACTGAATCAAGATTTTTAACCAAAATTTTAATAAAAAAAATAAACTTGAAACAAAAAAGTGCTGTCAGTTTAAATGTCTGCAAACATGGCTGATCCAATTTCCGGTAAAACGCAATTTCCGGCTCCCATCAACGCTCACTCAGGCTGGAACTAAAGTGATTGTGCTTTTATAATGGATAGATTGTGGGCCGGATTTATTGTTTACCGGCATTTATTTTTTGTAGTAATTTATAGCTGGCGTGGGGAAATTGACCACTAAGTTAAGGTTAACTTTGCAAGGTCAAGTGTGTGGTTTTATCTAGACACTATAATAAACCATATTTACTATGTAATAATATTATAAAGCTGAACAGTTTGTCAATTTGTTTGATTGAAAGCACTAATCTCAGAAACTACTGAACTGAATTGAAAAATTTGTTCAGTGTAATTTATCTATGGAAGAAAGTAACTGACATTTCATCATCATCATCATCATCAGCCTATCGCAGTCCACTGCTGGACATAGGCCTCTTGACATTGACATTTCATCATCTCAGCCATAGGACGTCCACTGCTGAACATAGGCCTCCCCCTTTGATCTCCACAGATACCTGCTGGACAGACAGACATTGACATTTAATTAAATATAAATAATGATTGAGTAGGTCCCTCGTAATTCGAACTCAGGCGAGTTATATATCTCATAATATGTTATTTCGATATTTCGAACGCCTCAATTACTAATGCACGCTAATTACTGTTGCTTTCACCTAGCTAATACAAGAAAAAAACTAGAATAGGTGCTGATTCTAGATTCTTCCGTCCATGTGTAAGAACTGGACTAATTGCTAGTTTGATAATTGCTGTATCATGGTTTTGAAAGATTATTTTGAATTTAAAGTACCTGCATACCATATGAAGCCTGTTACGACTAGAGTTAGTTACATTTTGTGTGACTTTTTTTATTGATAGGAAATCATCAAAATTACCTCTCCCGCTACACTCACAAAATAGAATACAATTTTGATATTAACTTTACTAAACAAACAAAAAATGAAACTTGTACTGAGATGTTAACATCATATCGACAATTCCAGGAGTCAAGCTTTCAAAAACGCAGCAGCGCCAAACTTTGCGCATTAGAAAAGTTTGTCGGACTCATCGTAAGAAAGGCACTCACAAAGTCTTACATTTTTATTTGGGAAAACAAAAATTGTTCCATGTACTTGGCTGTGGGTTGTTCGAAAGAGGTACCGCGGCCCTGGTACATAAAAGGCCTACGACGGAACACGACGGTTTTTAGTCAGTAAGAGTCTGACACTCCCTCACTGCTGCTAACCCACAGCGGGTCATTTGATGATTTTTGACGTCGTTAAAAAAGTCTATATAGATATAAAGTGAGCTGAAAAAAGGATATAGGCTACTTTTTATGCGACTGCAAGAGGTAGTTCTCTCAGGACGCGGCTGAAACCGTGGGAAGAGATAGTGAACTAATATTTAAATTAAAACGTAATACATAGAATTTCAAATTCTCGTTAAACACAACTCTATAACCACAACTTGGATTAAACTTTGAGATTTGATACAAGAAACATCTTAGGTCTTATTAAGACTATTACCTATGTACTAAAATCTAGACAACATAAGAACTTAAGTAATAATGTCTAATTATAATATGCCTTTATTGTTAACATAAACAGGGCTCAAAGTTATGTGCAGGTATCTCATATGTTAATTAAACCACTATAACTTATTTATTTATTACGTCGAAAAATAAATTAAAAATTACCCGAAGTAAAACCAGTGTTTAACAAATATTAAAATTAAACGTAACTCTGTAATATTGTCTGACTTTCTAGCCAAAACTACTGAACTGATTTGTTTAAATCTACACAGATAGTCTAGAACTTTACTTTTAGAAATACACCTTTTGATATCCAGAAGCATCCCAAGTCTAAAAGAAAATTCTTAAACAAAAGCACTTATATTCTTTATACTTTACATCCACAGTGACTGGAAGAGGCAAGGGCGGCGGCGGCGGAGGCGTGGCGCTTCTAGGACTCATGTTTGCTAAAGCGCTTGGAGCCATCGGGATCGGTGGTCTGGGTCTGCTTACTATGAAGGTAAGTAGTAGTTTATATGTATATCTTAACTGTTTGTTATGCTTTTGATATAGCAAAAAATATAGATAGCAATATCACCTATGTAACTCTTTTAAGTTACAAATACTTCCTAAGTTTGTCTTGGACAATAATTATTCGTAGCTTTACACTAATGAAAACTTCAAGGAAAACATCTTGAAGAAACCTGATCCCTCTTTGATCACGTCAAATCGCCATCTCATTAAGCTATGAAAGTGAGTGCACCTGTGTCTGCGCAAATGCTTGTAGTACATTATAATTTGTCCGGCTCAGCTGGCTGATCTCCTCAAAGAGAACAACCGTTACGTAATATGGACTAGCCAGCCGGCATCATAAACTTCTCAATTCGCATTCTAAATTTTTTCAAGGTTCTTTCTATTAAATGGCAGGACTGTTCATTTTTGTATATTTTGACCTAAAAATACTCTGAAACTTTCTTATCACGTCTTAATGCATTTTTGATCAAAAGAACATGTAGTCAGCAACTTTATTTACTTAGGTTACTATCCGCGTATCTCTGATCTTATTTATTATTCAAGCAGTTCCTACACAAGCCGCTAATGAGCTCATACTACTAATAGATCATCAGATATTAACACAGAGTATGTGTGTAACAGAGATTTAACTTGTTTTTGACCTACCTTTTAATAATTAGCCGTGTTAACAAAACAGGCATGTTTATGATATACTGCATAGAATTATTTACTACTTGCTTAAGCGGGTTGAGGAGGTTAGATATGCAGTCGCTCTTTGTAAAAGCACTGGTACTCAGCTGCATTTGGTTAGACTGGAAGCCGACCCCAACATAGTTGGGAAAAGGCTAGCCAGATGATAATGATAACCGAACCATCTCCATTTGTCAAATCGGGGCTACTATTCGGCTGGTTATAGTTAGTCATCGTTATAGTTAAATGGTGCAACTGGATGTTTAATTCTGATTTAAGCGGTGCCACTTTCAATCACATGTGCGTACGACATAGGTATTTGAGCTCCAAAATAAAATCATGATTCAATTGAGCCTTCTGTACAACACATGCTCCACACACAAACACGTAGACTATGTAGCTCACTGCACTGCGCTTGCGCCGACAATCTCCGTCACGGCAGCGCTGGCCGGACTAATTACACACTTTTACCAATTAAATGCACTACTATTAAATATGTGTGTAGTAGACAGTCGGTGTTTTGTGTTAGAAGTTATATCGACGGTACGGTTTGATATCGATTTATAGATACTGGTTTAAGTTGCAATTTTTTAATATACCTAGCCTAGACAGATTGATATACTTTATTAGGTATACCAATTTTTACATCTTTAATCTTAGATCTAATTAAAGTAGGTGACATAATGGGCGGTCTTTTGGAGACGAGAAAGAAAATATTATACGGTAGGTCTAGGTATTTTGAACACATGTCCCTTATGTAAAAGGGTTCGATTCCAGGTTAGGCAGATACCAGTGAAACTTTCGTTACGTTACAATTTACTTTGAAAGTGTATTTTGGACACCAATGGGTGTAAAGGTGAAGGAAAACTTCTTGAGGAAATATGGAATTTAAAGTCTGAAATTGTCAATCCACTTTGAGCAAGAGTCGAGATATACGCTCATTCCTTCTCTGTATGAGAGGAGGCCTGTGTTCTATAGTGTATTCAATTATCTTAGCCATGGTTTAGCTTAATCTTTATTAAAAGTTTTAAATATCAAACCAACAAAAATACAGGAGTGAAAACTGTAAAATAAGTTGGGTACGGCCAAATATAGGTCAAGGGGACATCAAGATACTTCCTCCCATAAAAGTATAGTTTTGTTTACAGAACCAACCTATTTTTACTACCCTGTTATTACGATAATTCCCTTTTTCATCGTTTAATTATTATGGGTGCCATTAAGGGGGAATTGTATAGCGTATAATAATAATATTATGATACAGTTTATGATGTCATGATACATTCTTTAATGTGGATAGTAGGTACCTATGCATAAATAATATAGGACCAACATTCACTTTCTTTAGAAATATACATATTATGTACTGGTCAGTAAAATTTTTTGTGAGCACTGAAGTACACATACTGGCAAAATTAGAGAGACACAAAAAAAGTTTGTTTTATTTTTATTGCGGTCTTTTTAATAATAGTATGTTTTGCTTTTTAGCTTGTTTCTTTCGATATTTATAAGTATTAAACATCCAGAATGTGGACTGAATAATACACCAAATGTTACAAGGATTACCAATTTATACGTCTATCCCTTTTCCAGCTAAATTCAGTAGCAATTTGACGTATCATGATGGACCAGATCCTTCAATTAAGCTTAGGCTAGGCTTTGCTTTTGATACGTAGATGAATGAGCTGCCATTTTACAGGTCTCTTGCGTGGCTTGGGAAGCACGTTCTTTGTTATATGGGATGGGCGACAAAAGCCTGGATTAATAGGTTATCTAATGGTGACTGCGAATATAGAAGATGGGTAGTGTTAAAATGTTGATGTGTTGGTATGGTTAAAGGTTGATGCAGTATCTTGAAAGTCAAAATCAATGTCAAAGGGTGGTGATTGTTGTTGACTGTAAGTAGGTAGATATGTTATGTTAGCCTGAAAACTTAACCTTTATCTGGGAAGATAATGATGACTTTAGGTTGCAGATAAGCAATATAAATGATGGCGTTCTATAGGTTCGATTCTCATAAGAGATTTTTCATCCTACATTTTTCCACAATGTGTAACAATTGTTGCAGGACTTAAATTATGGGTCAAAGACATATAATAATTAAACGTGGTTATTATTTGATTGCAAACACGTCGTTGTCATTCTGAAATCAATTTCCCTCAACAGCAGAACAAACCCAAATCCTTCCACCAACTAACATTTCATATAAAAAAATGTTCCAAAACCACTCACAAAACGATTTCCTTTCATCTTGCAGGCTTTAGCAGCATCAGCTCTCGCCTTAATGCTGGCAGCCATTGTGGGAGTCAAGAAACTGGCTTCTCACGACGGCGGCGAAGACCATCAGGTCATATACGCTGGCCACCATGGACACCATAGAAGAAGAAGGGATATCACTCCCCTACCTTACCGAGGATGGAGGCATTACGAAAATGCATCGTGATTTTTTTGGAAAAATGGGAGTGCCTAATTTATTTGTCGTGCAGTGTAATTTATTGCTTAATTTATTATTAAATTATTGACGATTTTTTTAAGATAGTGGTTGTTTTATTTTGTCTTTGATTTTATATGAAGTTAGTTATTATTGTTTAAGTGATCATGAAATCACTAGTCGACAACTTCGGATCATAAAATATGTCTCAAACGAATAAACATTCAAGTGAACTTCCAACTTCAATAAAATATTTAGGTATGTTACTTAAAGGCGATATGCTCCAAAAGCTATATTTTGTTGTTAAAAATATTTTTAAGTTGATTTTACGAAATAATGGCTCCTACATATTGTAGTCAAATTGCTTCGGAAAAGCCAAGTTATTTTCTACAGGAAACCATTGAATTTGTGACAGGAAAACAGCAAAAAAACACCGTAACAAATCTTTTCTCACCATTCTGCACTCGAGTCACGATCTCCCCAGGGGTTACATGGAATTAAGGCTCCATTGTAAACTCCCATTGTGGCCAAATTAGTGCGAAGCCACCGCACTGAGATTCACAAGCAGATCGATGGTTTTTTCTTTGTGTTCTTAAGTTGGGGAGGTTTTTAGATTGGGGGTGTAAAGATTTTTAAAGTACATTATGTATTGTGACACTTAATTTTAGGATATAAGACGAATATAGATAGGAAAGGAAAATGTTAGCATCAGTTTCTTTTCTCATCATCATCATCATCTCAGCCATAGGACGTCCACTGCTGAACATAGGCCTCCCCCTTAGATCTCCACAGATACCTGTTGGAGGCGACCTGCATCCAGTGTCTTCCGGCAACCTTTATAAGGTCGTCTGTCCACCATCTTTTCTCAAAGTTGTATTAACAGCAGTCCCTTCACATACTCATCTACAAAAATGTTCGATACCAGACAATTTAGGTATCTAAATGGCTACTGCTACACAAAGCGAATTGTTCGGCATGATTCCTTGTATTACCTTTTGTAGACCAAAATCGCTAATAATCAACCGTGCATCGTCAAGTATGCGGAACTTCTGAGTTAGTGATAGATACAAAACATCAATTACCCTATACTTAATTATTAACAACAACTTAAGTTGAATAACAATTTAAGAAGCCTTAAATTAAATCCATAATGTTCATAACCATTCCCCATTCGAATAACCAAAGTATCGGTAACATAAGTACCTATCGAATAAAAAAGAACATACTAAACTTCAATACCTTTTCTCTCCCAAGAATGTAATAAGAACTGAAAACAAGTTAGAACTAAGTAAACAAAGAAAAAGGTACGTAACACTACAAAAAACTTAAATGTCCGTTCACTTTCACTTAGTTTTTGAACGATAAAATAAGTATAACAATTTTTTTGTACTTTCACTGGAAAATTGGACAAGATGTTATGTCATTGTAGTTTTTTCGACTTATCTAGAAATCTTGCTTGAATTGTTATGTAAGGGAGTATAATAATCAAACATTTCAGATTCCTGAAATGACTTTAGCGGCTACTCAAAAGTAAATTACACTTTTTTTGGCAAAACATTTACAATTTTATCAATTAAATCGTGTAAATAAAGTATTATATTGAAATAGATAGTTACATGACAGAATAAAAGCGGCCAAGTGCGAGTCGGAATCGCGCACGAAGGGTTCCGTACCATTATTAATAAAACGGACAAAAAAATCACGTTTGTTGTATGGGAGCTCCCCAAAATATTTATTTAATTCTAGTTTTCAGTATTTGTTTTCATAGCGAGCGGCAACAAAAATACATCATCTGTGAAAATTTCAGCTCTCTAACTATCACGGTTCATGAACTATAGCCTGGTGACAGACGGACGGACGAGCGAAAACAATAGGGTCCCGTTTTCCCTTTGGGTACGGAACCCTAAAAATCGCATCATAACCATGTTCTTAAAAGCGCCACCTAGTAGAATATGTAAATCTTACTTAGCCTAGTACGTCATAATGAATGTGGTACTTTCTCCTACTTTCTTCTTACGAAAGCGCAAGCGTTTTATATGTAAGTTAATAGATAGCGCTGTTTCACTCGTTTCCCAGCCGTTTTAAGGCGATTATCACACTGCCCCGCATGATGCAGCGTAGTGCGTGGATGCGTTTTTTTCCGTTGTATGGAAATATCTCCGTTTGTATGGAAAACACGCATAGTCCAACACACTGAAGATGCATCTACGCGCGTTCATGCGGATCACGCACAAACATGCGGAGAAACACGCACCCCCGCGCGTAGGTGCGGGGCGAAACGCAAGGTATGGCACACTGAATCCCGCAGTGCCGCGCGTGATTTTGAATGGGCGTGATGTGTATATTTGAAAATGGAACTCGATGAGAGCCACTGTGCGTGAATTTACAAAACGCACCTACGCGCGTGAGTGCGGGAAAAACCCGCACGATGATGCAGATCTGCACTCACGCAAGAACGCGCGTAGGTGCGTCGACACGCAAGATGCAGCGTGATGCGGGGCAGTGTGAAGATCACCTAACTCTGTCTGTAAGGCGATTATCACACTGCCCCGCATGATGCAGCGTAGTGCGTGGATGCGTTTTTTCCCGTTGTATGGAAATATCTCCGTTTGTATGGAACACACGCATAGTCCAACACACTGAAAATGCATCCACGCGCGTTCATGCGGATCACGCACATACATGCGGAGAAACACGCACCCCCGCGCGTAGGTGCGGGGCGAGACGCATGGTATGGCACACTGATCCCGCAGTGCCGCGCGTGATTTTGAATGGGCGTGACGTGTATATTTGAAAATGGAACTCGATGAGAGCCGCCATGCATGAATTAACAAAACGCACCTACGCGCGTGAGTGCGCGAAAAACCCGCACGATGATGCAGATCTGCACTCCCGCAGGAACGCGCGGAGGTGCGTCGACACGCAAGATGCAGCGTGATGCGGGGCAGTGTGAAGATCACCTTATGCTTTCACGTCTAAACCACTGAACTGATTTTAATAAAATTTGGCACAGAGTTAGAGTTGACCTAGAGAAAGAACATAGGATAGTTTTTATTGAGGAGTTTTGAAGTTCTCTTGGAAACGCGATATAACCGAATTCGACGCGGGCGAAGCCGCGGACGGAAGCTAGTATTATATAATTTGATAGTCTTGCGGTTTTTGCACCCTGTTTTGAAGCGCCATCTAGTAGAATTGTGTCAAACTTATTTAGCTTTGTACGTGACGAAGAAAGTAGTGCACAATTTCTTCACCTCTCTCAAGCTTTTACTTTCACTTCGTAATAATTATAGCATTTTCCACATAGATGGCACTACAGTTAGAACTTTCACATAGCAGTACACTTCTCAATTCGAAGTTTGCCTCTTTGAAAATGCTAGCTATAGTATGTTAAGTAAAATATTCAAGGTAATACAGATATGAAGAGCGCTGTACTCTTTTGTAGACCCTAAACTTATTTTTTTTTAACAATAACTTCATAAGCTTTGGCACACTTAATCAAATGAAGAGTTGACATGTTGACATTCATTCCACATACTTTATGTATGTAGAACAGTTTTTCCAAAAATCATCATCTGCCTAGCCTTTTCCCAACTATGTTGAGGATTGCAGTCGCACCAGTGGATTACAGTTACCCGGACAACAGGATACCCCTTGGTAAGATTGTCTGACTCACCGACTTCTAACTACCCTTTAAGACTGCCAAACATGTTCAAGCGACAGCCGGGACCCACCAATTTATGGTGCCTCAGAAAACTAGATCTTCTTAAAATAACAAAACAGGGTAAAGCCCACACAGATAGCATCGTAGACATTTTCTCTCAACAACTAGGGCTCGTAATAGGTGAGCTAAGATTTCCCGGCGGCCGGACGTCCCGAGGAAGCCGCAGTTTAGAGACCAGCTAAACTACTAAACGTGCTATCTGCACGCGCCTCCCGGGCTTGCGGGGCTGGTCGGTATAGCTGGTAACAAAATGTGTAACACCCATACCACTAGGAAGTGGTGGAAGGTTGGCGTTTTGGGGTGCTGTCATTTTGTAAATTTGACTTGAAAAAGTGCTGAAAACCTAGGCTATAGTTTCAATCAACGTTGACTTTGACTTTGTAACCCGTCAATTGTATTGTTTTTATACCTATTATTTTGTATTAATTTTTATTTATTAGACAAAACAATATTTTTTAATAAATTAGCATTAAGGCACAGATTATTCCTCTGTTTGTCACTGAGACGTACCTACATTTTAAATCAATCCAAAACATATTATCATGTCCTTGCGATTTGTAAATTTTTCTTGTGGTTTTATTAAGAATTTTCCCAACTTAAAATCTAGATTAAAATAATAGTTTGTTACTGCAATTGGTGGTAAATACTCCTGTCCGTAATCATATTGGAATTAAAAGGTAAAGGATTATTTCTTATTCTCGTGATTTCAATTCTGAGTTTCTAGTATATTTTTTTCTTCAAATTATGTCTGCACTCGACTGTACCCACCTTTTATCGCTACTGGCCTTGTTATACTAGAAACCTAGCTCTATATACTTATCCCGCGACGTTGCTCGTCGTAAACATAGCTGGAATGTTGTTTCTCTAGACTAGACTAACGTTTGTAGAATTATTACGGCTAGATAATTGCAGGTAATTCTAGTACAAGTGATTTAGATGGTGAAAAGAGGAAGAGATGATTGTGAGCAGTTAGTGGGTCGATTTTTATTTTGGATTTGTTTATTAGTTTATTAATGTGAAAAAATAGGGTCATCTCAACATATTTACGGTGAGCAATAGGCGACAATTTCAATGTCTTAAGATTTGGTTAATGTTGTAGTTAAGTTTCACAACTGGTAGGTAATTGTTTTTCATATTTACAAAATAATATTGTTACTCAAGTGAAATATAATGACGCTATTAAGTAGGTATTACATTCCTACACCATCAAAATGCACTGTCTACTTTAAGTGTGTTAATTTCAATGTCTTTCGGTAATTTACAACCATAAAAATAAAAACAACATTAACGTGTGCTTTCCATTGTAACATTAAGAGTAAATCGAGAAATTAATCAAAGTCTTTAGTCTGTTTAATATCGGCAGAATACCTGGCCGTTGTTACGTGAGTAGGACTACCATTCATTTTCATACTGATTTATGGCCCAAACAAACTATCGGCCGACTTAAAGTTTTCAGTGTACTGGTACTAGACCGCAATAAAAAACATTTCTAATTGTAACCCTTTCACTGTTCACGAATAAATAAACTATATAAATTCGGATACTTTCTTTGTATCCGAAAATTGACAAAAATCATTATTCAAAGTCTATCGCCTATTGGAAAGGAGTCCCGTTTAAATTGATCCATTGAATGTAAATTACTTTATCCTAGGCATAGCATCACATCTGTCTATGTAGGGTTTTAGGTTAAACGTTTTAATGTTAAGAAATTCGTCTATTCTAAATCGAACTATAGTTCCTGAGATAAACGCGTTTGAAATAAAAATTCTTCAGTTAAATAACATAAAGTAGATACTGATTGAGGGTTCAAGCACCATGATCTCCATAGGTTCAAAAATTAAAGAAGAAATGTGTCTTGCTGCAGGTACTGTCACCAATTTCAAGTTTTTTGCTCTGGGGTCAATCCCTAATGTAAAATTAGATGTCACTAACCAAGTGAATTCACTGTCCACACTAAAAAATCAGGTGACTATACGTGCATTAAGATAAGAAGAATCGATTTAAATTCAAGACGCTATATAACCCGAAACAGAAAATACCTACAACAAAAATTTTCAGAAAACCCAGCCAAAAATGGTTTTTACCAGCTCGTGAGGGATTTGAACCCCCGACCACCTTTGCCTTTCATTAACTGGGCGCTCTAACCACTGAGCTAACGAGCCTTTACACTAAAGTCTAGAAAAGGGCTTTAGGTCTTAAAGTTATGACGTCATAACCCTTTAGTAGGTACGTCTCAAGTTATATTTAGATCGAGAGGGTATGTGCTTGTACGGGTCATTCAAGGTTGCGGTCAGATAGTGCATGAGTGTCATTTATCTTGTGATGTAACTAGCTTGTGCCTGTGGTTTCACCTGCATTCTGTGAAAACTATTCTGCGTACCTGGATGAAAAGTAGTCTCTGTATATAATTTGACCTTCTCCATACATGGCGTACGTAAGAATTAAATAATTTTTCAACCAATAATAATTCTGACTGTACAACGTTTTCAAACTAACAAAACTCTACAGCTTTATGAATTTAAGCATTTCAGATTCTTCAGTGTCTTTGAAAGCGGGTCAAGTATTGATTTAGGTAATTAGAAACTGGATTGCTTCTTATACTTCTTTTAGAAATTGTGCTCATACTTTGACATTCGTAATCCTTCTGCCATTAATCCAATGTTCATTGAAATTGCAGCATGTCGTCGTCTTGCACCCACCCCAAATATTGTTATCTGATGATGTGCTTTCTAGAGATAGAATTTTGACCCTATACAATACCTAATGTCAGTTCCTATAGGCAGTAAGTAAAACGACAAATGTATAGATAAAATATTCATGGAATGGCCGTTAAACGAAAATATAAAAATCAATTACCACGTCACATCAGAAAAAAATCAAATCAAAACCACATCTAAAGCAGTGATGATGGTCTCCCATTTGACTCACGATGTCGTTCGACATAAACGTGCAATTTACTTGGAAAGTCTCGACGCGATTTACCTCGAAACATATAAACCGGACATGGAATACAGCAGTTTATGAGCTGATCTTGTGTTGGTGTTCAAATGATTAAAACTAGCTGTTGAGTGAATACAGTTTTAGAGTTGCTAACGAAAATTATTTACCGAGTAGGTTAATTGTAAATTGGTGGACTGTCATTTGAATGTCTTCGGCGTTTTTAGTCAGTAAGAGTCTGACACTCCCTCACCGCTGCTAACCCACAGCGGGATAATTTGATGATTTTTGACGTCGTTAACAAAAAAGTTGTTAAGACTAGTCAAAAGTCTGATAAGCAGTCTTGCAAACTAGTTTCGGGTTGCAAGGGTAACAGAATAGGTAATATTGTATTTCGCAATCATGATCATCATCTTCCTAGCCTTTAACCAACAATGTTGGAGTCCACTTCCAGTCTAACCGGATGCAGCCGAGTACATCTTCTCATAAATGATGATATTGATGTTTCTATATCATAAAACGATTCAATGCATATTACTGGAGTATTTACTATTTTAACACAAAGGCTTATCTTATGTAAAAAACTGTCATAATCGTTAAAACAAACAAAGCCTATCCCACATTTTCAATCAAAGCCAACCTTAATTAACAAACACAATCATAGCAGCTTATTCACATCCCTATAAATCTTTAGCTTCCATATTCCCACAGTTAATACCCATGCATTAGGGGAAACCTCCCGTGACTAGTATCTAGGCGTAATACATTATACCTAGGTCACCTGTAGGTAAAAACTAAGACAATAGACTGCGGTATACTTCATTTGAATGAGAACGATGGGTGCTCTTGAACTTATGTTAAGTATGTCATATTGTAAAGTTCTAGACTGTCTTGGCAGTTTTCTTTAAAGGCTAAGATAAGAAAACAACTTTTTTTTTAACGACGTCAAACATCATCAAATGACCCTTCCCGCTGTCTGTTAGCAGCGGTGATGGAGTGTCAGACTCTTACTGACTAAAAACCGTCGTGGTCCGTCGTAGGCCTTTAATGGTCCAGGGCCGCTGTAACTCTTTCGAACAATCCCGCAGCAAGATAGGGAAACAACTTGCGTTAACACAAGATATTCAAAACCATGAGCAATGATAGGGAACATTTAATTAAGAGAAATACATGAAAGAAAACCAACCTGACTAAAAAAATATATAAAGATGAATGGAAATGAGATCCGAATGCGTAGACATTTTATCGTATCTGATATTATCGTATCAATAAGACAAAGTTTAGTCTTTCCTTCATTTTCTACTTATTTAAGGCAAAAAACCTCTAAGTACTACTTACTTATTAACCTGAGCAACAAATTAATGATCTTTCTATCCTCAACAGTTTGCTCATTTATTAATAGTCATAGATACAATCCAACTATTCATATTTTCTTCCCAACTTTTTCATAACTATATAGACTTTCAAACATACTTGTGCGGTTTCCATTTCATGTATCGCTTTCATATACCTGTTAATTAAGAATTGATGAGCAATAATTAATGTGATCTTGACATAACAATAGGTGACACTTTCATTTGTTAATACTGTTATAAAGATATATGAATGAAAAGCTTAATCCGTCTATTGTCTTTTGTAAAATTGATTGCCAATTATCTTTTAGTGAGTTTATTTGCCTTGTATCTACTTGAGTAGGATAAATATCATCATGTTCAGAGACTTTTCCCAATTATGTTGGGGTCGGCTTCCAGTCTAACTGGATGCAGCAGAGTAGCAGTGTTTTACAAGGAGCGACTGCCTATCTGATCGCCTCAAACTAGTTACCCGGGCAACCCAATAACCCCTAGTTAAGACCTTATAAAGGTCGCCGGAAGACGCTGGATGCAGGTCGCTTCCAACAGGTATCTGTGGAGATCAAAGGGAGAGGCCTATGTTCAGCAGTGGACGTCCTATGCCTGAGATGATGATGATGATGATGATGATGAAGACCGGTTTTTTGAGGTTCTGGCTTATACCCGTAACGACTGCCAAAGATGTTCAAATGACAGCAGTACCGATTAAAATAAAAAAAAAATATCTTCCTATTTACGATTTTCCCTTCATCATCACCACCAGTGCACACGAACTAATGTTGAAAGAAATCTAACCCCCCAGCGCTCATTTCCACACATTATTTTAAGTGGCGGTCAGCGTTGAAGCGAGAGTGGGTGAAAGCGAGCACGGGTTAAATAATACCCGCGTCCGGAATGGATCGGGTTAACTGTTCATGTGAATGTGTATGTTGGAGTGGATGGAGGGTTAAGAAAAATACCAAAAGATATAGAAAAAGGAAAAATATTATTCATTGCTTTAGAAGTTGGTTAAATAAAATAATACTGAGTATAACAAAGGTCTCTGTATAGAAGTCGGATAAAACTCTGAAAGAGATTGATTTGAAAAACAGAATAAAGTAACAGTAGGAAAACATGCCGAACTGCGGGTTTCTTTAACCGATCTATCCATTGTTTTGCGATTAGAGATTCAAATTCGAAATAATTTATATTGAACTTAATAGAAATCCACCGGAAGTTTGTACCACATAAATCCACAGAAATGAAATAACAATATGTTTTATACGTTATAAAATTATCCTATCATAAGTTTGGAGACACCTTAAAAATATCTAAGTAATCTTTACAAACTTCAAGTGCATTTCACAATAAACTATGATAGCATTCGTGAACCCCGCTTGAACTTCGCTCTCACCGCACGGAACATCGATCCAAAAGATTACGCGACATTACAAACTTAGAAAGTAATATTTTTACAAACAGATTCACACGGAATGTGTTGAAACTTACATCTGAGGGTACTCTTCTAGCGCACGCGTTTCTCGTCGGCCTGAAGCATCTGTTGTACTCCTTGAAAACGCTGTCAGTCATTATGAACCCCGTTGGCACAATATAACCATAGTCACTATACTCTTATTGACAGAATGTTACCGATGTCGGTGTCATATTTGATTCTAAGTACAACTTTTGTGTGATGAGCATTGTGTTGGCTGTGGTCTGCAAGTTATAATATTTGTAAGTATATTATTAAGTACTTTGTCAGTGGTTTTAGAATCTATAACAGGAGCTAAATTAATAGCTAGCCTTATAGTTATAGCTAACCGAAAGTGTGTAATGTGTGTCTCAGTTATATTACATTGTTATACAATAAACATTGCCAAACTGTGACTATTGCCGCATTCGCCACGCGCGACACACGCGTCCGTCGGAAGGGTAGCTTTATAGTATGGGGAGATGAAATTTAGTGATACAGTAGCAATTCGATGTGGAAGTGAATTGTTATGGTAAGTTTACAAGTCATTGTGCTGTTTTATATTTAGCTATCGTCATCTTATGAGTTTTATCTCAACTATGTTGGGTTAGCTTCCAGTATAAATGGAATGCAGGTTAGAAATTGTTGGGAAGAGTTACCGCGGCTCTTGTATAAAGGGCTCCAGATCATGGTGAGTTTAGGTCAGTAAAAGTGTAACAAGGAGTGTTCCACTGCACTTACTGCGAAAATGTTCATAGGATGACTACCCACCCTTAATATAGGAAGGGAAGGAATGCATTTCTATAAACTGTAGGTACCTTTTTAGGAACCAAGATCAAAAAAGTGGGCTAGTTGAGAATGCAGAAGAGTCAAAAGTAAACCAATAATTTAGGTCAACTTGTTTTCTGATATTTTGGACCTCGCCTGGCAAGGTTTATTGTTTACATTTCTTGTCTTCACAAATATATTCTTTAACCCTACTATCAATAACTTCACTACATTACAACTTAGCTTCAAACCCATATGCTTAACACAGTCACACAAACCTTGATGTATCACATACCTCATTAGGCTCTACCGTAAGCGCTCTACTAACATAGAGCATGTAACGATGCAGCATTGTGCTCGTGCGAACTCTATGTAGAGTTAGTTTTTACTTTAATTGTTGATGGTATTGACTTAGTGGTTTGAATAGGGTCATTAGGTAAGTCATATTTCCCGCGGATCTGTAAACTGTATTTAGCTTGTTGCTAAGAAACAGCCGCAAAAGTCGATCGATCATTCATCATAAGGTTATGCAAAGATTGACGCGGTCAGTCAATGGATAGGTGACAATCTATTCCCGTATATTTCGGAAGGCAAGTTAAGTTTAGTGGTTTCCCGACTATCATTTAAACATTTTTGGCAGTTGTTGCAGGTTGTCAGAAGCCAGGAAGTCTGACAAACCTTCTTACCAATGGGGTATCGAATCGGAATGCCACTGAGATAAGTAAGAGGATAGATAAGGAGGTCAGATTGCCAAAAACTCTAACACTGATACACAGAGTAGATTCATATAAAACACTGGTGCCAACTCTCCTAAATCCAGTAGAATTGGATAACAACCCCACCATAGTCGAAAGCTAGATAGGTAATGATAAATTACATGCAAACAGCATAGTTAAACTCCATAGATTATTTCATTACGAATAGCATAGTTAAACTCCATGGATTATCATATTCACAGACCTGTCTACATAAACTTTACAAACATTTGTCAACTTTAAAATCAAACAAGGATGACGCATAAACAAACGAACGAGACAGTTTAACATAACCAAACAGTTATGACATTGAACTTGACAAAGCAGTTTAACCTGACTGGTTAACTGTTAAATATTACGTGCTTTATGTAATGAAGGTCAGTGTTTTTTGACGTATGGGTGTTAATTTTTGGACTGACTTTTTTGAGAGTTTGTTGGTTTTGTTTTTAGTATTGACCGGAAGACGCTGGATGTAGGTCACCTCCAACAGGTATAGATCTGTGGAGATCTAAGGGGGAGGCCTATGTTCAGCAGTGGACGTCCTATGGCTGAGATGATGATGATGATGAGCTCCTAAACTAGTCAGCTTTATCGTGACTATGTTTTCTGTCATAATTATAGCAGTTTTACTTATTTTTTAGTAATTATGATTGCTGCGTTTTCGACCTTTAAGGTTTCTATGATATTTCATTATTAAGTGGAGTATCAGGAGATTTTGGTAGAAGGAACTAGGCTTGCCTTATTCATAAAACAGAATGTCCTGCCATATGCTCAGTGTTTTTGTTATTTTTGAAAGAGTGTCTATTGTACTTTCAGTTTAAAGCTCAACATTTTTTTGACCAATTAAAAAAAAACAATACTTCTTATATCTAATAGTCAACTTGCCGCTATCAGTATGACAATGTCTCATTATGTTCAATACTTCGCCTACAGCTGTCTATCGTAGAAAAGCCAACACTTTCTCCCATATAAGTTTGTAGCCTACTATAAGTTAATTAGCTGACCATTCGTACGAGGCTTATGGAGAAGTAACGCACTGTTTATTTTTTATATGCGAATATGAAAGGTATGATTGATATTTACGAAATAGTATTGTAAGTATGAATGGTATCTATTGAAAAACTCCAGTAATCCCCTATGTTTCACAAATAGAGTAAATGAATTTGAATTTATTTGGGTACTTACTACATCTAATCATCATTATCATCCTCGTCGTCATTACCATCACCATCATCATTACCATCACCACCATCATCAGTACCATCACCACCACCATCATCATCACTATCATCATGATCATCATGATCATCATCACCACCACCACCATCATCATCAAGATCATCACCATCATTATCTATAGAACGTTTACTGAGGAACACAGGTCTCTCCAATTCAATTCCAAAAATGGCATGAAACTTGCACAACACGAGCGCCTACCCGCGATATGTCTATGAACTTATTCAATTAGAAAGATAGTAACCTCAAAAAGAAATATCTTTTTAATACAGGTATGAATTAAGGCTACATTAATACAATTTTGACACCTACGGCTCATTAACAGTTATATACAGTGAAATCTTACAATCTCTTGAATCACTGGTAACTAAACAAATGTGCAAATGCCAAAGCTTCATAGCTTAAAGCTTAGAGTATCTAGACACACGGCAGTGTGTCCGCCAAGTTCGAGCAAAAAAAGCGACACACCGGCCGTGGGTTATATTACACGAACCATTTCGGGCCAAATTCGACCCCCCTGTAACTGAAAATCTATTTTATTTACGCATATCAAATTTCTAGTATCTGTTGAGACCCCCTCACTTATCTAAAATACAAAATTTCATTAATATACCTATTGTAGGTCTTGAGATATTGACGTCAGAAAATCGCTATTTTTACTATACACTCACTGACTGACTGACTGACTGACTGACTGACTGACTCACTCATCAAAAACCTAGACCACTTCCAATGGTCGTATTGACTTGAAATTTGGCATGGAGGTAGGTCTTTATGTCAAGGTAAAGGGAAAAATCTGAAAATGGCCAAGTGTGAGTCGGTTTCAAAATAATGAAGGTGTTTTATACCCGGTGTAAATTTATACCCCTAAGGAACTAAAACGAACTAAATTTAATTATATTTATATAATATATCTTCGAATGGTACAAAGGTTTGTATTTAGTCAAAGTAAAGTAAAAATCTGAAAACGGCCAAGTGTGAATCACTTTCGAAAATAACGAATGTGTAACTTTGATCCACGAACATAATATATGATAACATGTCATGTCAGTCAGTTGGTAAATCTAGTCCATTTAGTTAATCTAGTTCATTTCTTTGTAAGAAACATAGTGCATATTAAAAAATCTAAAAAATAGTATAAATGAGACATTTCTTTAACTAACTTCATCATAAGAAAAAAATAAAATAAACAACCTTACAAAAATAAATGAAATCCCACCCAAAACAAAAATGTGAAAGACTGCCAAGTTCGATAATATGGGAATGCTTCGCCTATAAAAGAAGTGAGATCTGAATAAGTACCAAGTTCCATACACATACCTCAGTTAAAAATAGTTACTTTTTAATGATGATTACTTGGCAAGTTTTAATAGAAAATTAAATACTTGATTCATTGCGTTTAGTAGGTTTATAACAAGGTGTATGAAAACTTGCCAAGTAATCATCATTAAAAAGTAACTATTTTTAACTGAGGTATGTGTATGGAACTTGGTACTTATTCAGATCTCACTTCTTTTATAGGCGAAGCATTCCCATATTATCGAACTTGGCAGTCTTTCACATTTTTGTTTTGGGTGGGATTGAATTAACTGGAACCACCACGAGCAATAATATCTCTATACAAAAGTCGGCCAATTTACGAGTAAGCGCGGAGAGCGAGGGAAGTCGTCAAAATATGTAGGTGTAACTCACACGTGCGTACGACAAAAATGACAATACAAGCGTAAACGTGACACATGTATTTGTATGTATAGTTATACTTTTAGCAGTTACGAAGGCTCGGCAACATGGTGTCTACGTCGTCACAGCCGAAATACCTACGTCTTGTGCTGGGCAAGGGTCTCCCCAAATTAACAATAGTCACCGCGAGAATGAGTAGTATAAGCGCAGTGAAGGATTTTTTTGGCTTCGGAGTTGCTGCTGCCCATCTTCGAGTAAGATTTAATTTCCTACTTGGTGCCGTATGTTGGCTATACCACCAGCCACCAGCCACCAGCCACCAGTCGGTCGCTAGAGCCTCGACCGTTGTTGAGCAAGGTGTGCCACGCGTCTCCGGTTGTTTCAATTATCTAAGATGACAGGTGCAAGAACATTATTATAGCATTTCTCTTGTATGACCCTTAACATTTGTGTGACAAGCCATTCATACATTCACATACATTTGTATGTACAGGCTGTTGTAATTAGGAAACGAGCCAACAAGAATTGATTTGGATTTGTAATTAATTGATTACCTGATTAACGTGTTTTGCAGCTTTAAAAACCTACACTTACATTGTGGAGAAAAGGTTTTTATGCACGTTAAAATAACCTATAATAAGACTAACACTGAAAGAATTTTCCAAATGGGACCAGAAGTTTCTGAAATAAGTGCGTTTAAAAAATTGAATTCTCCAACCTTAGTATACATATATTTTTTTCGAAAAATTACAATCTTTGTAGTAGACGGCTCACGTGTTTTGTGTCATAAACTTCAATATAAAGTTCATATAGATCTTCTTAGGCAATATTTATTTCCTACAGCCACCCAATTTATTCTCTAAATTATCTTAACAAAAACTGTTTTATACAGCCTGTACACATAAACGCACATACGCACAATCACACCTAACCATAATCACGTTTCATTCAAAGTACACTTAACAACAAAAAAACTGTATAAAAATAATATGCAGAGTCGACGAACTTTTGAAAAAAGTGAAAGGGTTTTCAACGTGGAGAACAAAATGACTAGCGGAGATGCCATAACGCAAAATCTCCTAAGAAAGTAGCTCGCCAAAATGCGGGTGTTCGGGGGACGAGGAACGTTACTAGCTCCGCCCTTACATAAATTATTAAAATTGTAATGCCTTAATAGGCAACTTAAAGTTCTAAAAATGTACCTAGTTGTAAGATCCTTTCATAGATACTTAGTTCGAAATAAAAATAATAATTTGAATTTTTTATTCTCTATATTATTTTTTATTATTTTTTATTCTCGCCATCATGGCGTCAATGGATTCTAATTACTTCTAAACCCACTACAGAGGTCAATAACCTGACATTTACTTAGTTAAAGTTCACACCTTTTCTGCTATTGGGTATTTATGCGAAAGCTGGTTTGTCGGCTTGCTCATCTTTTTTAACCGACTTCAGAAAAAGGAGGTTCTCAGTTTGAGAGACTTGTATATGTGTATGTGTTGAATCGATTTTGATGCGGTTTTTAGTATTTACCAGACGTAGGAGATCAGGTACATTCAAGAGCTTAAGAAGGAACATCCTCATCCTCCTGCCCTTATCCCAATTTTATTTGGGGTCGGCGCAACATGTTTTCTCCTTCCATACTCTTCCATCTGCCGTCATCTTAAGAAGGAACATAGTGGGTTTTAGTCAGTAAGAGTCTGACACTCTCACGCTGCACCCACAGCGAGTGATGGCCATTTGATGACTCCCCATAAAAACAAGAGGCTGCTAAACATACATAAATATTTAGGTCCCTTATAATAATTTATTAGCAGTTTCAAATAATATTTAATTACCTACTTAACGATTGAGGAACGGTGAACTTACAAGGTGAATAATTATTCAAAACTCAAACACCATTCAAAAAGTATTGAATATTCAAAGTACTAAAACTTAAAATAATAAAAGATTTTCCCATAGATATACCAGGAATCTAATAAAACTTGTTTCTGCCGGTCATTGAGCGTTGAAAGTTCGAAAGCGTTTCTTTAGTTAGACAATATAAATTACTATATTGCTTTTTGTAATTGTCCATGGTATTTTACTGTATTTCCTTGTGTTATTGACTGGTTGTTTCCCGCGATTTTACGCGTCCTGCAATAAGTCATTCGAAAAAACTGATCAAAGCTTCCTAAAATCATTATTCTTAATTTTTAAGTATGTGTCAAATAGTCTATGGAACCTACTTTATGCAACCAGATAAAAAGTAATATAGGTTGCTTTTTATTAAGCATCGCCTATATTATTATGTATACCTATAGCCTTGCTCGATAAAATGGGCTATCTAAAACAATTACTTCTCATGGGACCAACAGTTCCCGAGACAACCTCGTTTAACTAACCAAACAAACTTATGCAGCTTTATAAGTAAGTATAGAACTGTTTTAGGTCTTACACCTAAGATCATCTTCTAAGTATAATATTGACCATTGTCAACGGTACATAGAGAAAAGTCTTGTTTTTGAACAGAACGACATCAACGACAGACCGCCGACCTTGAAACCGGAAAACCGAGTTTAGCTAATATACATAATTATGTAAAACTTCGAATACTTAATGTTTAACATAATATACATACGTAAATATTGTCTTCGTTACTACATAGCTGGTTTTACGATATTTTCTCGTAAATAATGATACTTGAAGATGATGGTTATTCTAGGTCAGGTTAGATCAAGAGTGTGAAAATTAATATTAGAGATTTTACAGTAATTAATATACCATCGATAATTACTACACTACACTATTATTGTAACATATGGCTAAAAATGATGTTAGAAGTTGAGATGACTTAAATAAAAAACACGTCGGAGGAAGAAAGTACCTATGCTGCGCTGAACAAAAATACAATTGGGATAAGTGCATCAGAATCAAAAATGACTACCCAACTAAATGAAAGTTTTTTTTCCATACATTTACTAGATATGGTACATGGATTTAACTGTTTAATTACCATGAACAAACGAAAGTAAACAACCTAAAGTGATAGTAACCATAATAATTACTCTTCAAGTAAAATATTACATAACTTAAAATACATGTTTTTTCACAGACAGAAAGTCCACAAATACCTTTATATGAAAGGATCATTAAGCTTTTATATATCTAAAAAAAATAGTAAAAGTTATATTCAAAAGAGAATTATGCAATTTTAAAGTCACCGTGCAGGGTTTGGGCAATTATTTTTGCTTACTGCCAAATTGTTGAATCGGTGAGATGTATGGTATGAAAGCAAAAGTTGATTGGTAACTTTAGGGTATTCGTTTCTTTACACGTTGTTATTTGGACCTATCACAATATTCCTTTTATTTTTTTTGAGTAGGTAATTTCAACGTAAATCAAACTCCTGAAAGAATGTTGTGACTATAGTTTTATAGTTTTTAGGGAAACTATGTATGAATATGGGATCTATTTATAAGGAAACTTATTTATACTGGTTATTTGAAGTTTTTGAAATACAGTTTGGCTAGGTACTTTTCCTTGTATAAGTACAGTTAAGCGTTTTTGTAGATATTATTATCAAATCATATTCAAACCACAAGGCCTTTGAACTTTTATTCAAACGAAAACCCAAAGTCATGATAATTGAAAATAGGCGGTTCTTCCAACTGTATTTCCATACAGTTACTTACATGCAGATAAAGAGTTTGCAGAATGGATTTACCAGTTAGTGTTTTCAACCAGTCGGCTAAACCATTAAATCGTTGAAAGTGAAAAGATACGTAAAGCAAATTAAACTTACAACAAAAAATGCAAAGCTCCGTTAAAATGTAGGCAAGACTCAAAACCATGGAATGAAACAGTTAACCGTAAACCAATTCCCAACCGAACAATAACAATTAAAAAAGCCACTGAACTTTCGCACTGCACTAACCTACTAATATGTAGTTCAGAATAACCTTACGTACATGACCGCCAAAAGTACTACCTTGGCGCACTCATCCCAAGTTCGCGACCTTTGCAATGACCGCACGAACCTTTCGTTATGAAACCTGGACTTACTTTTACTTCCAGGCTGAGAAAGTCCACTTCGGAGGCTGGCTCACTTGAGGGAGGCTATATAGAGGCGACGCGAGCGGCGCCGCTCAGATGTACCCAGCTCTCAACATGAGGCGGACGACACTTCTGCTCCTCGTCGCGGCCGCGCACGCGCTCCCCGCTCAAGACTCCAGCCACACAGACAACGACATCGATGGCCTCACCGACTGCCTCAGAAAGGAATCCACAACATGCCTCAAATACAAATTCTTCTCCTTCGTCGACAAAATGATTGGACAGAAAGAATCCTTCTCCCTAACCGATGGAGTGACGGTCGTCAAATCCGGTGACGTGCCTACTGACACCGGAGCGCCGAGGGCTCTAGATCCTGTTTCGCGGTTGAAGAATTACTTCGAAACGCATTCCTTACGAGTTGAAGTGAAAGGTTCGGATGTGATTGACGCGGTGTCAAGTGCAGGGCGCGCGTTGGAAGATACAGTGTCATCGTTTACTGAAGACAATGAAATTAGTGAAGGACGTGGGAAGAAAAAGAAGGCGGCTAAGATTTTGGGGCCTTTGATTGCGGCTGTGGCTTTGAAAATGATGGCGTTGATGCCTTTGGCTATTGGTGCGATTGCGTTGATCGCTGGGAAGGCGTTGTTGATTGGCAAGCTCGCGCTGGTGTTGTCAGCGATAATTGGGTTGAAGAAGTTGCTGTCACAGCAAAAGCATGTGACGTACGAGGTGATTGCGCATCCTCATCACACGTCGAGCCACGACTACAGCGGCGGCACGAGCGGGTATGGAGGCGACTCGGGCGGGTCGTCATACAGTAGTAGCGGTAGCGGAGGCGGCGGCGGCCACGGCGGCGGCGGTTGGGGGCGCTCGCTCGAAGCTCAGAGCATCGCGTATTCCGCGCAGAAACCTTAGCGACCCGGTTCCGTGGCCCCATTTCCACTGATTTCTCCGATCTTCAACGTATTTAAGTATTATTTATCTTGTATGGATGTGTGAGTGCTTGTTATTTATTGTGTGATTTATTTATTAATTTATTAACGTCATGCCATCACTCGCCAATTGTTAGGTGACGTTTCGCCGTTTCGTTTCTTAGTCACTTCCAGTCAAGTCTGTTTTTTTTTAATCTTTTTTCTATATATTTATTTGTATATACTTTGTTTTATGTTAGTATTTAGTTGTTAATGTATATTTTTATTTAAAACTCAGTACCTGGCTTTAATATTTTTAAGTAATAATTAATATGTAAGACTGTATATGTATTTAATTATTTTATGTATATTTCCCCACGAGTATGTTAGGTATCAAATGTTAAATATGTTTTTATGTAATATTGTGTATTATTGTTATATAGCTGACTCTTCCTAAATACTCATTAAAATAAATAATGATCGATGTAATAATGTAATTTACGATACAAAGATGTTTAAATGTTATATTATTACAAATAAAAATATGCAATTTTGTTCTGTGTTTTTGTTGAAATAATAAATGAAGCATAGACAAAATAACAGAAGCTTTTTCTTTTAGACGACTGCAGATAATCCAAGCAACATAATGTAATACTTACCTTGAAAAACTATTTCAGTACAAGCGATTAAGCTCTAAATATTTTTCTGTATCAAACACCTACTTGTGTTTGGTTTTCATGAACTTTATATTACGTAACTGCTATTTACCGCTGTGACAAATTATCAACTGTTTGTAAGTATTTGTATTGTATGTCAAAGCTTTTCTTGATCAATGAATGCTTCAAAGAGACCAACTTTCAAAAGTTTTGATCGAAACATTATATATTTAGTTGAAATATATATTGTTAAATTCTATACCTAAACGAGTTTATATTGAAACACGGCATTGAAAATCCTTGGATGATCGAGGAAAAATGTTTTCATTTATTTAAATTCCTGACTCGGTGGCCAAGAATCTACAAGATTTGACCATCTAAATAAAGTAAGTTATGTAGTAACTATTAAAGTAATATGTGGTAAGGGTAACTTGAAACATCTAGAGTACCTAGATCCATATAAAAGAGGATCCTTTAAATTCATGTACGGAGCTGAATTGTATTCACATTAATTTATATCCAATATGAAAATTTTGAAAATTCCAACAAAAACAGACGTTGATGTATTTCAAAATCCTATAATTTAAGAATCACCGTTACGGTACCTACTAATATTTATTTTAGTAATATTTATTTCCTTTTCAGTTGCATCTGTTCACGAATAGGGTAAATAGGACCTTTATTTTTAATTGAATTACGACCTTGACCTTTATGTTTACAGACATTCATTTCCATATGAAGTTGATAAAAATCCCCTGCCTTAAAAAAAAACATTTTCTCATTTCTCGTAAAAATATAAAATCGCAATAGAAGTTGATACAAACTGCTCTTCCTCAGTAATGGCATACTAGTCTACTTAATAGTAATGTGCTCGTAAAGAAATAGAAATGGCACTTTATAATATACATCTAATGTGCACGTGTCTGTCTGTCTATTGCTCGTTATGGATAGAAATCTTGATCTAGTCTATGTACATGTAGTAGGTACTTATATGTTGTAGCAATGTTTCCAAGTATTGGCAAATTTTTTCCACCATATTTTAAAAAGTAATCTTTAAAAATTACCAACTTTAGTACTAGGTGTAAACCACAATAACTTTAATGAGCAGTTGTTGCTTTTTGAAGACTGAGTTTTATAATGAGTTAGCTAAAGTATAATTAAAGGGTAGGATTACCCAGAGTGGTGATTATGGGCAAATTCTCCTAGCTGGGGCAACCTTCGTTCAGCAGAGGACGTTTTACAGCTGTGACTTTAAAGACTGGTTGTCCAGGTAACTGGGTTTGAGTAATTTAACATTACTTAGCGTTTTGTTTGCATACAGGGCTTACAATTTCGTAGATATTTCAATAAATTTTTATACGCAATTTGTTGATGTTTGCTACTGTGATATGAATATACCACCCAAAACAAAAATGTGAAAGACTGCCAAGTTCGATAATATGGGAATGCTTCGCCTATAAAAGAAGTGAGATAAAATGTTACCTTAAAATTATTGTATGCCATTATGGCGGGTCATAGCTGTGTACAATTTAATAAAAACCATGTAACAACTCACTGTTTACCTATGTACCACAATAAAGAATATTTGTATTTGAGATCTGAATAAGTACCAAGTTCCATACACATACCTCAGTTAAAAATAGTTACTTTTTAATGATGTTACTTGGCAAGTTTTCATACACCTTGTTATAAACCTACTAAACGCAATAAATCAAGTATTTAATTTTCTATTAAAACTTGCCAAGTAATCATCATTAAAAAGTAACTATTTTTAACTGAGGTATGTGTATGGAACTTGGTACTTATTCAGATCTCACTTCTTTTATAGGCGAAGCATTCCCATATTATCGAACTTGGCAGTCTTTCACATTTTTGTTTTGGGTGGGATTTCATTTATTTTTGTAAGGTTGTTTATTTTATTTTTTTCTTATGATGAAGTTAGTTAAAGAAATGTCTCATTTATACTATCTTTTAGATTTTTTAATATGCACTATGTTTCTTACAAAGAAATGAACTAGATTAACTATGACTAGATTTACCAACTGAATGACATGACATGTTATCATATATTATGTTCGTGGATCAAAGTTACACATTCGTTATTTTCGAAAGTGATTCACACTTGGCCGTTTTCAGATTTTTACTTTACTTTGACTAAATACAAACCTTTGTACCATTCGAAGATATATAAATATAGATAAATTTAGTTCGTTTTAGTTCCTTAGGGGTATAAAACACTTTCATTATTTTGAAACCGACTCACACTTGGCCATTTTCAGATTTTTCCCTTTACCTTGACATAAAGACCTGCCTCCATGCCAAATTTCAAGTCAATACGACCATTGGAAGTGGTCTAGGTTTTTGATGAGTGAGTCAGTGAATCAGTGAATCAGTGAATAAGTGAATCAGTCAGTGAGTGTATAGTAAAAATAGCGATTTTCTGACGTCAATATCTCAAGACCTACAATAGGTATATTAATGAAATTTTGTATTTTAGATAAGTGAGGGGGTCTCAACAGATACTAGAAATTTGATATGCGTAAATAAAATAGATTTTGAGTTACAGGGGGGTCGAATTTGGCCCGAAATGGTTCGTGTAATATAACCCACGGCCGGTGTGTCGCCTTTTTTGCTCGAACTTGGCGGACACACTGCCGTGTGTCTAGATAAGATACATTTGTGTGCGTCACAATACCGCACATCTCTAACAATTTCGCAGTTCTCTCTTATTTAAGAAAAATTTTAATACAAATTATGATAATCTTTTAATCTCAAATTATTTTTTTAATGAAGACAAACATTCTCATGGGAATCTATAGAATTCTTTCCAAATTCGTAGTCAAATCCCACGAAATAACTATTGTAAGAATGTAATTACTATGTATTTACTTCGTAATTTCTCTAAACTATCTCTTACTTTTCCGATTCCCACAATTATTTTGGAATTAGAATGTATCACAGGATTGACCAGTAAGAATTATCTCTCTTTTCTTCAAATAGAAGTTGTTTTACATTTCCACAAGGATTACGATGTAGAATACTTTTTGTTAAATTGAGCATAACTTCCTTTTTAAAAGACGAGTATGTTTTTTGGTCGTGGGTATATTTATAAACATTAATGATACATGCACACATCACTCAGACTTGAACGTATGGGTATCGAACCCTGGAAATATAAACTAGCAGCCAATTAACCCACTCCTTCGACATAATATAATATCAAAACATGTATTTACATTAATATTTATATTATGTAGTTAGTTATATTCATCACTAACAACGACAAAACTTGTCATACCGACCAGATATTTCACATAGTTCTTCTTTATAAAACTCTATGGGTAGTTGTGATGGCATTTTTCTCAAATACACCATAAACAACAAACTCAAACGTGCATAAACAAGCATGTATATTGTTCCCACGTGCGGAGATAGCGCTATTATAATTTCCTTGTACAAATATTATGAGTTAACTTTAATTGGTGTGGGCCAAGTGATGGGAACAAAGCGATTAATAGTTTGTAGGAGTTTCCTGTATTTAAAAAATGCATTGTTTTTTTTTACTATTTGTACAGATAGAAATAAAATATATGAGATTTTGAAATGTTACTATGCTATTTGCGAACAAAACATACTATTTTGGAATGGCTTAATTGTAGCAGAAAAAAACTACTTTGTTCGCGCCCCGAGGAAATTAAAAGTCCCAGCCGGATAGAAAGTTTCTTACATTGGACAAGAATCAATAATGTTCATTAAAATTAGGCTAAATAAGGTAGCACCTTTTCATATCAACCACATTGGCAGCAGCACCCCCAAAATCGACTAAGTTAGTGATCCTAATTGAATACGAGATACAAGTGGGTAGAAAGAAAAAACACAATTTTCGTCCCAAGAAATTTCACTAAACTAAGCAAGTAATCCACAAGCACGTTTTATCAATACACTTGACAAGATCAGGTGATTTAGTCTCGATAATGGTTGCGGTGAGCGAATGAATTCATAGCAATGCTGTGGTCTTGTGGTCAGTTTACTGGCTTACTAAGTATGAAATGCTTACTCATTGTAATTATAGGTGCGAAAGTAAGTCTGCCTGTCTGCCTGTGAGGCTTTCATGCCAAAACTTATAAATTCTATAAAACGATTTCAATTTGATACAAAGATAGTTTAGGTCCTGAGCGAGGACATAGCTTTCTTTCTATCTGGATGTGGAAAGTACTGCCCTCCAGATGTGGATGGATCGACGAGGTACAGCCAGTAATTTGTCTCGACCTGAGCAACAAATGTATGTATCTTTCATTGGAATTCTCAATAATGGGTCAGTAGTGCCAAAAGGGCACAAAAACCCGATATAGAGGCAGACAGAGCTACTTTCGCACTTGTCATATTATAATGGATACCTTGGATTGATCCACCTTTCACATTATTCCAATATTATATACTCTAATTCTTCTCAAGTTCGCCGCTTCCGCTTATGCCTTACACCACGCAGCTTTCCTTATATCCAGGTCGGACATTTGCCCCTAACAGAGAAAGGTGTACGGACTCCGGAGAAATCACTCATCGCGCACGTTTGTATGTACGATAAAAGTAAAATTTCTTATAACTATCAGCTTTTTTATACCGACAATGTAAAGGTCCATCTTTGTAGTGCGTACTTGCCTATCTTTATAGTTTGACAGTCTCATTAGGAGTAGTCAGAATCCATAATGTTTGATAAACCAGTCTCAGTAAGGTAATATCGGGTAGCCCGGGTAAAAGGGTTAAGGAGATTAAAGTACTGGCTCTCAGCTGGATCTGGTTAAGACTGAAAGCAGACCCCACTACCAGCTTCTGCTAATCTACCACGCCTAGCGTTGCTTGTTGCTTAACTTAGCCACCATTAATAAATGCTCTAAAGGGTTTCATAAAAAAAAAAAATATCTAATGTATAACTAGGATAATGATGCATATCTGTAACAGTATATATTTTGCAATAAATACATAAAATAAATAAATAAAATCGACCAATATCCTAAACAGTGATGAGGTTGTAAAAAAATTGCCATGAAACCCAAAGAGAAACGCATGCACACGATAATCTCGTAAACAATCATAACGCGTAAAACTAAAACAAAACAAAAGTGCGAGTACTTTACATTTCATCACGTATTTAAAACTTTCACTTCACAATAATAAGTGCATTACTGTAGAATTGTTTGAATAAAATGGAAATTTAACAAAATCCACGATACCGTTCTAATTCATCAGCAGCCATTTTATTGTTCCATGGCTACAACCTCTTCTCATACAGAGAAGTAATAAGCGTGAATAACCACGCATACTCAAGGTGCATTGCCGACTTTTGGACACACTCAGAGACATTTATTGGTTACTTAAGTAAGCAGTTCCAGTGTAGTGCAGAATTTCTATGAGAATCTGTCACTAAGGAAGGAGTTACTTAAGTAATCATTCCATGTCTCTGAGTGCGGGGGTTTGAGCTAATTATGATTGTGTGCAGAACCCAAACTATGCGAACTAAGTACAGAAGTATGACAATCTGTGTCAGCTGTGACAGCTAAGCTAAACTGAATTAGGTATCTAAGCTCTTGGTCTGCAACGCCTTGTACCGCACATTGTAGCTCATTGAGTGGAATTCAATAACAATCAAACCTAAAAATGTAGTCCAAATATTTATCTAACTAAAACCCACATCCGAGGAAAACACACAACCATGAAGCTTTCTTCTTCTTTTCTGTCATTCAATAACATTAAACACTTAACAGAGCTATTTAAAAACAGCACAATCTTTCCAATCAATAGGATACGGCGATTATAGAGAGAAAATACCAGATATTTGTAAACTGGGTCGGAAAAGCAGGAACTTGCCTCGGAAAACGAGTTCGACGTAAGAAAAACGGACGACACATACAGAGAGATTATATTCACGCCTATGTACTTAGAAGTGTAGGCAGACGTACCTAGGAAAACTATAAGGAAAATAACTAAACTTTAAAATATGTATGTACCTACCTGCCTATCATCATCACCTGCCTATCCTTTTCCCAACTATATTGGGGTCGATTTCCAGTCTAAGCAGATGCAGCTGAGTACCAGGGTTTTACAAGGAGCGACTGCCTATCTGACCTCCTCAGCCCAGTTTACTGGGCAACCCCTAGGTAAGACTGGTGGTACACCTACCTACAATAATTCATTTCCTGAAATAGCTTCTGTCAATAAGCAATTAGTGTCACCGTCATCCCGAGGAAACTTCCCGCATTCAGATAAAATGCTTATGCTCTTTCTCAGGTACCAGACTAAACTAGGTATCAGTGTACCAAATCACAATTAAAATTGATGTCACAATAACTCGCGATATCATTAATCTAAACTAGATAGGTACCAAATAAAAGAACTAAAGCTGCAACTGCAACAAAGAACAAAAAACCAATGCTCTACAAAGCAAACTAAGCTACTATTAAATAACTTACCTCATAACATAAAAATAAGACGAACAAAGTAAATAAACTACTACTACTGCCACAGTTACCGAGTTTTGCAATAAAAACAAAAAATAGCGCCATCTAGTTGCCGCGGCGTGGAACAAAAAGAATGTTACTATCATGGCCGACTACAACTTCATTCATAAGAAAAGGTGCGTAACCTTGGTAAAAAACTTTATGAATGAAAACGTAATTTTATTGATAAAACCGGATACCTATAAGTGTTGTAAACAAAAAATAAATTAAGGTCGTGTTTCCCACGAGTAATATTTATAATATTGTATTTAATTGGGGATTATAGACACCTTTTTTTGTAAGTAGGTAGGCTAGTGTGCGATGTAATCAGCTTGAATCAGCTGCAATAATTAAAATCAAGACTATGTCTAGCACACAGCTAAATAATATAAATCTGACAATCTAATCTAACAAGGTCACAAAACTACACTGAATATGACATAACTGTCTGGCTAGACAACTAGACCAAATAAATCAGATCGCAACATGCAATGAAAAAACAAAACAAACGAGGTTGCAATGCAATTCATTCACTACAAAGACTAACAAAACTATAGCAATGTTCTTGAAAAAAGTATAAAAATAAAGATCTATATTCACCGAGAGTTCGTTGACTCATTATTGCACTCTCGCGCAGCGGAGGAACCTTGAACTTTTGCTCTCTTTGCTAACTTGTCGTTGTAAACAAACTTGGCCGTGAAACTAGTTCCGCGGCGTGACAAGAGATGGTGTTGTTATAAATTGATCGATGGTGTTTAAAATAGGTTTAATATGTGATGTTGTACAATAATTTTAAGCTAATATAAGTATTTCTTTAAGCAAACTTTAACGTTAAACACAGTAAAAACCAAAACGTAATTGAAAACCAAAAAAAATAATTATGAATCTCCAACATTACGAAGTTGAGTTGTAACTGTGATAGGCAATTTGAAAAGAAAGTCTTTCGCCATAAAATACTCTATCGATCTTCTTTATCTGATGTTATCTTTTTTCCATAGATGGCATTATTTCGATTTTGGTTATTTATTTCAATTTTGATAAAAAAATGGTTGAACATTTATTTGTGTTTGAGGTCGACAAATAATATCAATATTTTATAAGAAGAGCTTTTACTTCCAACCTATTTAATGACCAGATGTACATACGTATTCCCCCTGCCATTGTTATTACACCTGCGACTGTGATTGCTGCTAAGTTTTAAAGTGCTCGTCCATTTTCAGCCTATTTAGTTAGTATCTCAATAATATGCACAAGCATCTTCTCACACAAGTTATTTTAGCATTTTATAAAGCCAATTATGATTGCATCTTCAGATATTTTCAGACAAATAATAGTACCTACTACCTATCCATACAATTATATCATAATGAGAAACTTCGATTTCCCAAAGGGTTGCGGAGGTCAAACGCTAGCTTTGCATCAAACTAGAAACTTGCCTAGACTAAACATGCAAGTAAATACATACATACATGTCTATTTATATACAGCTACTGTTGAAATCAGGAGATACCTAGTTATCCCATGAGGTCAATGCTTTTGCTAGAATCAGACGTAAATTGCCAATATCTACTTAAAATAAAAATTGTCTTGAGAATACTCTAACCATTTTGAAACTAACTAAACTAAAAAAACAGTCAAAACAGAAGTCTTTACGGGTAGCCAAAATCTGAGGGGCCAGATAGGCAATATTCCTTGTGACACACATAATCAGCTGCATGTGGTTAGATTGGAAGACGACTCTAATAATTATAGTAAGGATAGACAGGTGAGGAAAATTTTTCCTTATTCATCATTCTCCACTTTCCTACCGCCAGAGCACCAGCTGAAATCATCGTACATAATAAACATTTTGCTAACCAAAATCAAGGCTAATGGCTTCTGTACATTAACAAATGACCTATCTAGCATGTAACAATGTATGCATGTTGGTACGTTCGTGAGTTCCTCTTCATAACATAGAGGAAACGCAAAGGAAACCACGAATGAAGACTTACATACTATTGATGCACGCGATTCTGCTCATGATAAGGAAGATTAAGACAATGAAGGAGGTTTTAATAATGTAATGATACGGTTTAGTGGGTAGGTTAATGTGGCCAGTAATTGATTAGTAGCACGGTTTAGGAGCGTGAAATGCTACATTGTGAATTGTAGCATAATAATATGGTTTAATGTTAGTGATTTGGGCAGTTCGGAAAATTCCATATCACTATAATAATATATAAAGCTAGCTACTTATAACTTGCCTTAATTACATAGATTTAGAGCACACTGCATCGTTAAGTCGGTCTAATGTTTGATTGGAGTCATAAATAGGTCTGGAGATGAATGTGAACGCGGCCTAACAGCAACTATCAAGTTACAGTTAAGCATGCAGTATGGTAGTTACCTCTAACCATCTTATCCTCAAATGCATATAATTTTAAGATTTATCTCGATATATATTATTAAAAACATCGATGTAGCTAATATACCCACATACACTTAAGACTCCTACAAAACCAAACCTACATAAAAAAAATTGATCACTTTCCACCAAAAATTCCTTCACGAGGATCTTCAAAACTTACAAGAACAGTAAAAGTAACTGTTCCATATATTTCCTCAACACCTTCGAAATCAAGAGCATGTCACGTCGAGTCAATTGGCACACTCATGCCTATCAGAGGCGTGACTGTATCAAGTATTTCTGTCTTGTCTTGTCAAACGCACGCTTTTAGAAATTGAAAGCTATTGTTTTACGAAGCATTGTTTGGTTTGTACACTTTCTGTTTAGCTTCTGTTTTGTTGTTATACTTGTTGCGAACTGTGGCTTCACCTGTTCCTATCACCTGATCTAGTTGTCCTTCATTTTTGTCATATGAGTTGTGAAATATGTTCATATGCTTGTTTAGTTACACTAATTACTTCATTATTTACTTTAGAATTAATTTAAGTAGATGACATGTTGTGCGGTCTAATTTCTATGAACAATCTTTTCCAGAAATTGTTAGGATAGATCGAGAGTCTGTAAGATTAAAAATGACCTTAAATTCTTTTTCAAATGGATTTTCCAAAATTCTAATCAGATTATTATCTCCACAGGTGCGATCAAACAAACAAACGTACTTCCCAGTTTTGTAAAGATATAGTAAAGATTATAGATTATGTGGTTGCTAGGCGTTATGGTGTGGGAATTTTATAGGTAATTAGCCTGTGAACTGGCTTCAAGTGCATTGAAATCAGAATTGATAGATGGTTACTTTGAACCGCCGAGTCTATGGAGATGCGAATCTTATAAATACATTTTGGGATATTATAAATTGCATATCAAATAAATAATCGCCTATCAATAAATACTCATCATTTATATTCTTTTTTACATCAAATAACTTACTTCACTACAAATAAACTAAATGTTTAACAAAACTCAAACTGCAGATAATTCGAAATGATACATCAATATGACATTGCTTTTTTTATTATAATGCAATACAGTTAAATTTAGTCTTGTACAAAAATACTACATACATAGCATTAATGCTGACTGCACAGCAAATTTTCCATATTTCATAGCAAAATAACTATCCCAGTCGCATATTAACCAGTAAGTACAACAAAACCTATTCATCATATTTGTCTTAATTTTCAAGAAGCCATGCTCGGCCAATTTAATGATTATTATAACAAAAAAATCCTGTCACATTATTGTATTATCCTGTGCATTATTTCTAAAACCAGAACAAATTAACTGAAAAGGTTCGCGGCTTCGCGCGCTTTTTCGTCACTGGAGTGCAGAGTGGCGCGAGCGAGTAAGATAGAGTTCAATTAAAAAACATTGTATTAAAAATTGAAGCTAGTAACGAAAACGAATCGCTGCAAAACCGACTCCACGTAGTCTTGTTTGCCTACCCCTAGAGTGCAATTCAAAACCGCGTAGGCGCGGAGGGGCGAGGCGGCCTGCGAGCTGAGGAGCAGGTAGTTTTAACGCTCGCCGACGCAGTTGAGGCTGGCCGGCTCTGCCGGCCAGTAAGCCTAAGCTGCGGTGGTGAGCGTGAAAATCATCTGCGACGATAAGCTCGCATGGGACCGCCGGAGCCCCGCAGCGCCGGAGCCGTGACAGAAGCCATGCTTGCTGCATGTTGCATGCTTACTTCCATGTTGCATGCCTGCTTATATGCTGCATGCCTGCTTGCATGCTTCAGGCTTGTTTGCATGCTTCTTACAGGAAAATAAAAATTCCAAAACTATGCCAAAAGATGATTCTGACTATAAACATTCTGAAATATGATATTATAGTAGTAGCCTTTTAATGACTACTTATATGAAATGTATGCTAAAAGGAAATACTGACAATGACTGACAATGCACCAGCCCCATTTTTTTTTAAGAACTATAGTATGTATGTGCAAGCATATCATCGGACTTGCGATCCGACTCAAGTACGTGGCGCCACCTGCAGAAGCTAAAAATGTTGCCTATTGGGCAAAAAAGGAAGCGTGAACGCTTATAAATAATTCAATAAATTACAATTTTGTATTTAATTTTATATTTTTTTGCTGTTCTCATTATGCCGTAATTAATAAATATTAAGATGACTGTGATTAATAAAAAGCTGTTTTATTCAGAAAAACTGCTGTAAATAATATAAAAATAGAAGCTATATTTAAAAGAAAAAGAGTTAACATGTATAATGTGCATTAAGATTATTAGCTGTGCATTGATGAAAAAGCTTTTGCTTTAGGAAAAATCGCTGTACGCTGCGAAAATAAATTGTAGTGTGTTTAGTGATATTTTGAGTTGAATATTTTGCTGTGCAATCAGTAATTTTGATGGGAATTCGGAATCTTATTGCATAGAAAAAGGATATTTTTTGATTTGCGTTTAAATACTACCCATAGATTTTGCAGTTTATTGGATTTGGAAGATTTCGCTTTTCTATTGAATTTCTAGGGTTGTCCAAGATCTATACTAACTAGCTGATGAGTCGGTTTGATAGAATGCCTTAATCTCAAGAACCAGTTGTTGGATTTGAAAAAATCTTTCAATACTAGATAGCTTATTTTTTTATAAAGGCTGTAGGTTACAATAATACTTATACAGTTAACTCTAATAAACAGCAAAGCAATCTCTTGAAGATATTCTAACATAAATTGAATTTAAGGCTTTTCCTTTTCAGAATCACTTTATTTTCAAAAACCGTAAATGCCCCAGTAAGCACAGGAGCTTAAGTTTCTTCTTCAAATATTGCGTAAACATCATTTAAAATAAAGAGTATTTTTGTAATTGTATTAGCACGTGTCGTTACGCTTTTTAAATTGAGAGTCAAGTTGGTCTCTAAATAGGACCGTTTACTTTCCTCATTATTAATTTATAGTTGTTTAATTAGACTTTCTTTTACATTAATTATAAATAAACATGTGGTTTTGTATCGTATTAGAAAACATACAATATTTGCATCCATGGAAAGAAGCACGTGTGCTTCCAAAGTTCTAATTACACATTCTTTACCTCTGTTTTTGGCTGTCATCATATTTATCTTATCAAGCCAAATTATTTCTTCACCATCCTTTATTTCTTCCTTTGAAACAGTATGTCTTTCTTTTTCCTATTATGTCTACATTCTTCACAAATCTTTATTACTTCTCTATTATTTTACTCGACTAAGGGGCATATTTTTCCTTATTGTAAATATTTTTGTTCTATTATGTGTTAGTGTGTATAAGCGTCATAACTTACAGAAATAATGTATCTTTTTTTTTCCTTTGTAACCCTATACTTTTTACCTATAAACACTTTTTACCTTTTGCCTATATCAACATCAAAAGGGAAAACAGTGACAACAACTGCCAACTGTCTTAGAAACTTAATCTTTTTGGCATCTACCTCACGTTTGAGCCAGACGGAAGTTTTGCCAACATTTAGGTCATCAAGAATGTTACTATGTAGTAAGTAATTGAAGTCTAGTAGCCAGTAACTGGTCGTCTGGGTCATTACTGAGGAATGTGGTGACCTATACGGACCTGTTTGATAAGCATATTCTGTTGTGTTGTTACACTTTGGGGGATGATAGGAATTTTAATTGTGTTGTCATCGAAAGCCGTCATTGGCTTTTAATGTAGGTAGGTAGGTTTTTAAATAGATGTGTATATTGATGTAGTTACTTTGCCAATACATTTCAGAGTATTCATTATCTATGTATTAAAATAGTTAAGCTTTTTATAGCAAATATTACCAAACCTTCTTGTATTATATCAAGATTTAGTTTGTTGGTTCTTTCTTGGAAGTTCTGTGGTGTAAATGTCCAATAGAAAGATGTAAAGGGAAAAAATAACACAAAGAAATATTAAAACAACTGTTATATTTAGTTTATTTGGGTGGTTCATAATAAATTATAACAGCTACAAGAATGAGCAAAGATTTGTACACACGAAGACATCACCTAAGATAAATATATACATAGTATAAATACATATAATATAACAACAAACGAAGATGCAAACAATAATATTTTACTTATATACGTCAATACGAAACATATTTACAAAAGCTATATAAAAGTAAATAAAGAAAATGAAAATATAGATCGACTAGTAGGAAATGAACACATACTTGATAATTGATACTAAAATAAAAAATAATAGCCTCCTTGGCTTTGCCAGTCGGTTAGAGGTGAACAAAAAATAATAATTAAAGCTATTGATATCGTAAATACATTTGTACTTTAAGAAAATTATACTAATAATAAAAACAGGTACATTGTAGTAATAATAAAGTAAAGGAAAGACGTCAAGATTTAAAAAGAAATCGGCGATGCTAATGAAACAATTCGAGACAAGATTCACTCGTTCAACAATTAACAATAAAATAATTTAAATAAATTATTAAATAATAAATTAAATCGTTATGAGGTCCAAACTAAGTTACATGAAGATTAACCATGGCCCTTGGGACTTAGATCTATCTTAGGTTTTAGTTGGAGTACGCGCTGTAGGCCAGGTTTTGGGCGTCCGCAGACCTGCCCCAACCACCGTGGCCACCACCTCCGTGACTGAAGTGTTCTTCATGGTGTGGGTGAGCTACGACTTCGTAGCTTTCATGGTGCTCACTCTTCGACAGGAGTTTCTTGAGGAGGACCAAAGCGGAGGCCAGGAGAGCAGCCTTGGCGAGCATCAGACCCTTGACGGCAGCGAAGGCGATGATACCGAGGAACAGAGGGATGAGGGACTGGATCTTCAGCTGGAGGAGGGCGAGGATGGGGAGGAGCTGCTTCAGCTTCTTCTTCTTGCCACGGCCTGTGAAAAAAACAAAACTTTTATAGACGACTGTTGATGATCAGGTACTAGAAATTGATTGTAACTTCATTGAAGTTTAGAAAATGATTTAGAAGACGAAATAAAATATTGAAATGTCTAACTATGAAGAGGTTGGATTTGCTCCAACAAAGTCTATAATGAAGTAAAAGTTTCCGAGGAAATTCAATGCACAATTAGAAAATCTAGCAGCTGTAAACGACCACATAAAATGAATAGACGACTGAATTTATAATGCGCAATAAATTATTAAAAGTAATGAGTTAAAATTATCTAAAAAGCACAGCATCGATAGCAAAACATCGTTGGCTCGGAAGCTTATAAATTTTAATTAACTTAATACACTTTCTAGTCGAGGTTACTGTATACTACGTACTTGCAGTCGGTCGAATAAGAAAAGGTGTTTGTAGGCAATCGCGGTATTAGAATTTAAAATAGCCGCGTGCCCAGTTTAGATAATTTACTATTTAGGTTCAAATGTTAATCGACTATGGAAACTTCATTGAGATTCAATGTCCTTACCAACTGAAATTGAAATTCACCATGTAACAGCAGGTTTGCATAACCCCATTCACCTAGAAAGTGTTTGGTAGCAATTGGAAAGCTTCGAGCCTACATCCATATTTCGTTAGCAAGATTATGCCTGGAGCATTACTTTTACTCGTTTCTTGATAGAGATTTCGATCGCGTCTTAGCGGAACTTGAGAACTAGTTGGGCCTACATAGTCGACGTGTACTATGGCCATCTAGCAAAAACCAGAAACAGTCCGCTTTCCACGATAATCAACCTTGTTAATTTAATGGGTTAGAGAAACCCTCTTGAGACTCGTTCGGACGTTTTCTAGCTTCTCATGGTGTTCCGGATGTCCGTTTCAAATTTTCTATATTTCGTAATGTACCTGTTTTAGTTTCGATATTAATCATCCCGTCATGTGTAACATCAGATTAATTTTTGATCGTACTTTCTATTTTAAAATTCTCATGCGCGCCGAACAGGTTTTGGCATGTTTTAATTTATTTGGCGAGAGTTATGCAGGGAATTATATGAACATGACTTACTACTTTTTACTTTTATGATGTTACCATGAGAGTCTATGTCGTGACTTGTTTAATGTTAAATGTAATTGAGAGCTTTCTGGATGGTTTTCTCTACAACAGTGACTTGCGATTTGGGAGGCCATAACTTTTTATCGATACCATCGAAATTGCCTGAAACCAGTTTTGTGAGTTCAAGAATGAGCTGCTTACATAATATTCAGTTTCATAATCGCCGTAACGAATTGGCAGAACGAACTGTCTTAAACAACCGACAATGAGCCGTGAAATTGTTTAGTCATACTTATGTTATTACTACTTATATTAGTAGCAGCTTTTGTTTTATAGATGATGAGAATTTGATTGAACTTTTGAGAGAATTTCTTGCCCTTTTTAACAAGGTTTCATTGTGCATCTTTTGGGAACTGCCCATGGTTGTGTTTCTCATATACTTTCACTTGTTTCGTTGAAATAATTTGATCACTTACGAGAATTGCACCTTAATGATATAGTAGATGTTAAATACAGGTTCCATGGTGATAAATCTGTGCTTTTTTTGTGTGAACATCGTTATTGGACGATACACGTGTAATTACTGTGGTTTGTGAGAATAATATTACGCACGAGTCATTTTTATGAGATGTGTGTTAGGAAGTTCAGAATTACTCTTTCCTTAATTTCACTTAATGGAAGCCTAGTTTCGTAGGCTATTTTTAGCAGACTATTTATTGATTATTATAGTCTCTTGAGCTTAGCGTGTAATGGAGCTTTTGCATAGCGGAAAAAAAAATGTGTTCTATATTTTTTGCTTCTGCCTCCAATTAAAATTACTAATCGATTAAGTAGCTCGCCTCATTGACAATACTCATTCGCAAATTACAAAAGATCGGTACTAACCTTCCTCAAGGGACCTCTTCATGTCCTCGACAGTGCTCTTAGGCATGCGCAGTTGGATGACATGGTTCTCCATGAAGTCGGCAGCAGCATCCACCAGCCTGGCTTCCACCTGGTTTTCCCTAGCTTGAGGTTCTTCAGGAAGAGGCTCATAGGACCTGGCAGAGCGAGAAGTGCCGAGGTTGTAGATCGCGAGTCCATCAGCAAGTTTCAACTCCCGCGCAGAAGCCGCGTTTTCTAGGAATCTCATCGATTTTTCCTGTGGGAAGAGAAATTAAGGATAAGTATTTTTGATTTTGTTATTATTAACTTAGAATTTAGAAGTGATAATGTGGGCATTGATGGTAAAATTTAAATTGCAAGATCTTTAATTACTATCTCATTGTTATTTATCGAAGAAGGTTCTAGGCGTCAATACAAATATACCAATGAACTTGAAAGCTTGCTAGACAAGAAAGCAAGTATTTGTGTAGACAGTGAGTTAGCGGCAAATAGCTTTGCAAACATTTGCCGTTTAACTTGAAGTGCTAAATCATTAAGTTGTTACACAGTTGGAGCATGATGGCAGTGATTTGCAAGTAAATAATAACTGGATGGTTAAAGTTAAACCAGATCTAGTTAAATGAGATGATCCAGTTTTGAACTAGAGTTTTAGATTTGATTGATAAATTGGGCAGTCGAATGTTATGAATAAAGAGTTAAGTAAGAATAGTGAGGTGTTAATTGGATTGAAAATGGAGATTTTTTTGACAGTCGTAATAAAATTGAAAGATTAATTGTTCTAATTAGCTTTTGTGCTATAGTATAAATTAATTATGAACTAAATAGAATCTAATGAATGAAAATAAACAGATTTTTCTAGATTTGAGATAGTTTTTTTAAGTAGCACAATTAAGATTAAATAACATTGGGACTTTTTAGGTACTTAAAGACAAAAAAAAAATAAAGTGACAGAGTAAATCAATAGCAAAGAGAGCTTTAAATTAGTGAAGAGTTTTAAAAATTGAGAATGATGAAGAAGTTAATCAAAGGGACCGAAGATGATGACCAAAGCTCAAGTCCAAGGGACACACTTGTAACACAACACAACACACCTTAATGCACATCCAGACATCTTCCTCGGCACAACTCTTGACGACCCCGACGACTGATCCAAGGACGTCATCCTCAGAAGCTGCTGGCTTGCAGCTCACAGCTGCCACACACACTAAGAGTACAATAAAGGCCTTCATTTTGGTCCTACACTCCTTCACGGTAGTAAGTGAAATGTAGTGTGGGGACTACCAGAAAGCGGTTTTATTCTACGGCCCCCCACTTCGGGGTACGAGCCGAAATGCGCAAGTGAGGAGCGTGTTACGAATGTGATAGAAGCGAATACAGGTGGAATACTTTTTTTTATGATGGTGATGATTATGCTGTAGGGAAGATTGATTTTTATGGGTCCTGTTTTATCGTTCACGAAATTGTAGGTTCTCTTTTTAAAAGCCGCAATTCAAAAAGCCAATGCCTACGTAATTGTAGCAAAGCTGCCTATCAAGATAAGTAATAAAATTGGGCTTAATTTAAGGTGAAATTTTTTGACACGTGCGTTTAATAAATTAGTTAAAAGTTGGTCGGTACTAGATGCTCAGGTGCATATAAGTTATTCATGTTTTAGTAAATGTGTTAACTCTGATGTAATATTGCATAAGAAACCATAAAAACTGGTTGATAGACTGATTTGAATTTCAAATTTAGTATCGTTGTATATTTTTAGAAATATTTGTCTGCTGCTTATCAACTACTGTTGCTATGCTTCCTGATTCTTTGATTTTGTTATATAGGTCAAATACGAAAAAAACCTTAGTAATAACTATAACTTCAGGTCTTATAACGTTAATTAACTCTTCTTCATTAATGTCATTTGTGTGAAGCTTTACGATATTATAAACATCGTTTTGTCCATTAGTTCTATCAATGAAGGCTAGCATAGTATGCGTTGTATCGGGGGCACAACTAGTTCCTTTAAGCAAAGCGGGTCTACACTAGGTCAGGAAACTACTAGGATAGACGAACATAAGAGAAAATATACCCAAGCCTAAGTATCAAAATAATTTTCTTTAATATCTTAAAAGAAATAAATGCGTGAATTAAAGCCACACGCATAATTTATATACTTTCTTTTGAGTCGGATGTGAAACTAAAATATGTGTAATTTTAATATAATACCTTTCGTTTGAACATGTTTTATTATGTACAGCGGTCACGCCGGCTATTTTCAAAGGGTCACGTAGATACTCGTATTGTTTGGCTGACTTATTATGTATTGTTGTATATTTATCTGGCGTTTAATATCTGTCCTCATAAGTATCTTGTGTAATGTCATCAACACATATTTTATTTGATGTCACCATTCGTATAGTTTTGGTTGGATATTAAACACTGCTACCAGTGCACCGAGATTTTCTACAGAATTTTTATGTACTTCAGTTTAGTGCAAGTTTATTAATAACGTACTTATTACATGAAATAGTCATTATCAATTAAGATTTTTTCGTTAAACATACAATAACCAATACCCTAAAAGGTTTAGATCAAACTATAGAAGCTTATGAATCCAAAAAGTATTTTTTACAATCAAATTACCTACTACATCCTCCAAAAATTGAAAACAGCAATCATGCACATTTCAATTTCTAAAGTACAGTATCAAATAACAAAAAAGCACATGATTAACATAATTTGAGTAATCGTCTTGTTAGAAACTTCCGTTTCCATATGTAGGGCGAAACGGTCAGTCTGAACGTGTGTACAGATACTTACATTGAGGGCTCTGGGTGCTCTTCAATTGGTCACTGCTATTCATTCATTTACATCGTCTACTATAACTTGACTCGCTTCGATAACTTTATCTTCTTCATCTAAAGTTACCAATCCATGAATTTCAACACTTCCCAATTCTTTTCCAAACATATCTTCATCTCAAGTAAGACTGGCTGTTGCCATCTCAATGAACTTTTCACCAATTTCATATTTATGTAGATGGTTTCTAAAAAAAAGTGATAGTGGTGCGTGTGAATCGTTTTTGGTCGAATTATGAGCGGTTTCGCTAATGGTCAGTACGTTGTAAATGATGATTGAAGTTTAAGAATTATTGTGTTATGTAAAACAAGAGCAAGTTACTTGATTGCTGGTTTATTTATAGCATGATGGAGATGTGTGGTTATTTTACTGTTAATGCTAGTAAACAAAGTATTTGTGCTCTTGTATTTTGGGAACCGAATTAATATTCGTTTTCGAGTTGTTTTATTCGTTGTGTGTAGTATTTATTTTGTCCTTTTACTTATACTTAAATATTTTAAATAGTATCACAGATTTACTTTGAAGTTATTTTATACAGTTCATTTGATTAAGAACAAATGGAATTATTATGATTAGATTCACTTACATCAGTTCAACCAACTGACAGTAATTTGACTTTTGAGATATCTTCCGGTCTTCAAGTCATGATTTTTTTGTGTATTTTTTAACCTCTTCATCAGTTTTTAACAAAAGAAAAGAACTGCTTTTAAAGCCAGTTCTAGGTTCTTAGCAACAGATGTACCACAGTACAAAACACCTAACTGAATGAATCACTCTTATATTGCACAATCGTTGCCAAATATTGGACTTTGTACCCAAGCTTCTTTTAACTATACGAATTCGATATTGATCTTTCTCCTGTCTCAAGGTATTCAAATAGATTGATGCATCTATGATTATAGCATGGGTCAGCTTGGTGTCAGTTTGTTTTGGTTCAGTCCATTTTCTTTCATGATTAGTTTCCCAATTCCTTCTTTAACTTATTCTGTGGCAATCGATTGATTCGGCCTATCATTATTTTCGTCTTTTCTAACAAGGTGTACCACGGTCAAAAGAAAGCCTATCATTTCAAAATTAAGACCCTAAACTTGAAACTCGGCACTCAAATTACAATGATTACCCCCTTAGGCTATAAGTCGTGAAGTTATAGAAATACGTACTTTTGTATGATTTCTAAAATTGCATAATCGTGCAGGTGTTCAGACGGTATATTTTAATTCGTATTATGCTCTCGCGTGAACACAATTTTTTATGTAATGTCCGGTATAGTACTGCGAATATCATTTCCTATTTTTTCTTGTTGCTGTTCTATGAGTTTATTAAATTCTGCTTAGTAATATTTTATGCATTAGTTGTATATTTTATTTTAATTAAACTGTGTGATTATTTTATTTTGTAAAAACACGATTTATCTAAGCAGCCATTCTAAACGCAGTAAATAAGTGTATCAGTTATCATATTTATGTTTTTCTGTTTAGCTATCGTTGTGGACAACACTGCTTATAACTTTAAATAAATATAAAAACCATCGCTAGAACCAGCTATCAGCTTACAAAACCAAGTCCAAATCGGTTCATCCATTTTAAGAGTTACATTGCCAAAAACGGCACATAGTTATAACTATGTGAAAGACAGAGTGGTCAAACCTAAAACACCCTTCTTTTTGAGTTGTGGTTTGATAACATAATGACACAATTCTGAGGTCAAATTAACATATACGTCTTCAAAAGACCTACCTAAATATCCGCAAATATAAAAGAAGGGAGTGTCTGCATCCGGCGGCATAACAATTAAGTAGGCGAATAAAATTCCGATACAAACGCGGTCGCCATCTGTAATAACAAGGTAGCCACACACATAGTCATTACGTGAGCATTTTATATTAGACTGTAGTTTGTTCTGTTATTGTAGTTAGAGTAGCTTGTGTTCATAGGTTGGGATAGGTTGTTGTTGTTCTGCAGAAAAATTTCGTATTCCCGTGGCCTCACGTGTTAGGATCCTGGGGTGGTTCACGACAAAGAAATCCATGTTCATGAGAATTTCAAAATTTCGACCATGTGGCTATCACGATGATAATATGATAATAAGAGATACGGAAAGTCCGACAGTAGAGGAGTATCGCTAGAGATGAAGAACTGCTTCGCTTGGCACAAGGTAGGAGAAGGTATGTTGGTGATAGACAGAGAGGAAACTCTTAGTAATAGGTTATTATTTGGGTCCCTTGGGTCCCAGAACCCTAAATATGTAGTTTTGTTGCCCTTCTTTTTCCTTGACCATAATAGGCACATAGAAGAGTTTAAAATAAACTTGTAGGGGGCTGAGTAGATTATTAAATATAGTCCACATTTCGTTAGGGTCCGTTTTCGTTTAAAATTTCTCAGATGCAATATTCACGATAGAACTACAATGTATATCTCGGAAAGTGAAGACTAAACTTTTTGTAACAACTTCATGCTATTGTTACAAATGGAAGAAAAACGTAATACATGTGCGCCAATTATATAGCACGGTAATTGTTATCGTGTACACAAGTTGTTGTTCATTATTGAGTTAAACATGAACATGGACTTAACTAGTTTCTCAATAGGGTTTTTTAATAACACTTTTACTGGATAAGTTTTAAATGATAAATTAACGAAGCCCTTTTGCTCACGCAAGAGGTATCAAATGGAGGTATCAATTGACTTCACAGTGTCGTCATAGAGAGCTATTTCCAACAACTTTAGAACTGTAGCCAACCTCATAACTGTTTTTATTCCAAGATAAATTTTATTAAAATATCCTTTGAGATTTAAACCTACAGTTTAAATTCACGGTAGTTCAGCAGAGGTAGTTTAAGGCCAAACAAATCGAAATAATTGTACTAACGACATAGTTTACGAGTACTGCAAAGTTTGTAAGGTTGTAAGTGTGTTTGTTGATTTGTTACTCTTTCATGCTAAAATTACTGGATAGATTTTAATGAAATTCCACAGCAATAGGCTATTATATTTTATCCATGTGCGAGAATTAGTTTCATAGCCACCAGAAACCACTGGCAGAAACTAGTATTAATATACAAGACATAATGAGAACTCTTTTCTCTAAAAATCCTCAAGGTCATCTACCGTAAAAATAAGCAAAAGTGAAACAGATCTAGTTTCTTAACATTATGACTAGAAATTGTTTTATTTTATACGAATTCCGGCTTATCATGAAATTATTCAACTTTCTTTAGCTTACACGAGTAATGTGCGTCATAGACAATTTTTTTCTAGGAAAACTTAAATAAAAAGTAAAAGTGGATTTTTATAGCGCAATTATAGTTTCTGTGACAGTTCAATGACCTGTCTATGTCTAAGTTTTTTTCTGTATGTATCATTAAGATAAAATCTGTTTATTTACGAGTTCAAGCCAGTTTTTTTACAGTAGAAAAGATATCTATACTTATATTACGAGTTTGTTTGAAGAAAAAATAAAACCGTTTAAAAAAGATATTTTGCGCCGACCCCAAATAACTTGGGAACAGGGCAGGAAAATGATGATGATGATGATGTTTGTTTGATGGTGGTAATTTCAGGAATAATATACATACATCACATACTGATTGTCAGTATTTGATAGCAGACAAGTAGCTGTAATTACTTAATGACCCTATCTGCATACTGAAATATAGACGGTTCATTTATGTAATTAGATTAGAATATCTCGTTCAAATAAACAAACTCTTCAGCTATACATATAATAACCTAATAGACTGAAGACAAAATTTGATATTTGTGTAAAGAAACATTACGGAATTTCCTGTACTTATAGACTTTTAAAAAAATATCGTCAATAGAAAAAGACTCAGGAATTTCCTGGGCGCCACTGCACGTTCCAATCCTCGAAGATTAGCAAGTTAGATATAGATTACTGAATAAAGATCTAGCACACAGTTTGTATTCTAGGCTCGTTAGCTAGTGCAAGTTCAGTGTGTCATCGAGTGCAGTTACCTTTCTGCAGTCGGTTGTATTTTGCTTTAGCGGTTGCATTAAAAAAAATGATTTTTTTTGGAAGATGGAATGGAACTTGCCCGTTCTTCTCCATAGGAAGCTACATTTGGAATGGGCAATTAGAATCAAACCTATTTATACTTTTGATGTTTATAAGTGCTTGTAAAGGCCTAAATGAAATAAATGATTTGACTTTGACTTTATTATTCGAGACTGCGAGATTGTTCGACACAGTTACCACAACTATTTGTGTAATGGCATACTGGGGGTAAAAAGCTAATGAAGGAACATCAGTGTACCCCGTTTATAAAACTAGAGTATGTACTTTTAGCCGAAGAACCCTTTTCATAGGATTTTTCATTTTTCTGTAATATTGATAAGAAACTTGTACATTGATGTCTCCTTGTTTTGGGGTGCTTATGCTAATTTGATCGTTGTATGTTTTATTTTGATAAATGAATCATGTAGAACGTTTTTGTTACCATTAGCATCTAATAAGAAGTTTGTTTATGAATTAGGTGCTAACAAATAGGTAACTTTATTCACTGTGATGACCGAATTGATTACGACTACAATATATGTATAGAAATAGAGAGTGAATGAAAACGAAAAGTGAATGACATTCAATTTTGGATGCACAATTGTGAGGAAAACCGCAACACCTGTTTTATTGAAGTGCATTGATTTTACTCTGTATAGGCTTTGAGTGTTTTGCGATTTAACTGGATGCGGTATAACAAAATGAAAAAAAAAACAGTCGAAAGAGATTAGATTAGATTATTAAATTCCATTATCTTTTTTCTATCTTACTTTTTAAAGATATTATTTTACCGTTGAAATTAAACAATTGTATTTTATCAAAGCACTAGCTTTGCCTTGTTATTTTACCAATTATTTTCATTAATATTTGACCATTCAACCCTAACTTACTGAGGATTACAATTATCAACGTTTTGTGTGTATTCAATGTTCATAAAAAGAGCCGCATCCAAAAAAGCTCCACAAACTACCTCACCTGCGCGCACGTGTCACAATGAGCGTCATCACGCGAAATATCGATACATCGTCGATTCTACCTCGTAATAAAACTTTCATCGACATCGAGTGTCGATAGTGATGCAACGTACAGCTGTAATTTCGACGTACGAAAGTTTGATCCGATTTTTTTTGAGCTCTGCTCTTTTTTTTTGTTAAGTTATTTCGTGTAATGGTTACTTGGCTTGATAGTAGGTCAAAATGTAGATCTAAGCTAGGTTATATTTTGCATCTGTGCTGTTATTACAAAGATAAATGTTTGTTTGGTTATTTGGCCACAAAGACTCCGAAACTACTGAAGCGATTTCGGATAGTGATCTTTGGATAGCATGGATCTAATTTATCCAGCTATAGGAAAAAGTTTCCATGGGACGCGGTTGCAACCCCAGGAAATAGTTGTGATAAAGGGGCTAATCTTGTGGATTTGTTTGGCGTTATATGGATTAATGATTAGTGCTCAGTCCTTATCCATGTGAGAGGAGGCCTGTGCCCAGCACTGGGACGATAAAAGAGCTGCAACAGTAACAGTATTGAAACTTCTTAAACGATACCAAAAAATCTCTTACAGATGTTAGATGCAAAAATATAATTTCTGCTAGATGCAAAAATATAATTTAGACGCGTCAATTATAGGTGACGCAAGAAATAGATTACCTCTTCCACATAAATGATTCACAATTCGCAATTTTTTCGACAATATTAGACAGCATTCTTCAACGAACATCACGTCTTCGCAAGACTATCAAATTCCTCGATACCGGACATCCAATTCTAATTACATCATTGTGACAAATTTTCTCTCACGTCTTAACACTCGTAACTCGAATACATATCATGCGATTATTCGATTATTCGCAAAATCGACTTTCGACGGACGACTTCGATATGGGCTTTAATGAATCGATTTGAATTGCAATCGGATGACCGTTGCTAGACGGTACCGTTTTATTTTAATTCCGATTTTTAATAGATAAAATGGTTTCGTTATTTTTTCAGTATAGAAGATATATAGATAGCTCAGAGGATTCTAAAGTAATCCTTATGAGAAGTTTGTATTAAATTTATGCTTTTTTAAAACAATAAATAGGCCAATAATGACAATGACTGTTTTGTTGGGTTAAAGTTATTTCGGGTCGCTGTAGTTCTTATTATTTTGACATGCTTATAAATATGAGCAGTCACATTACCAATGAAAAGCGATTTTGTGCCCACAGGCCTATCGTATGTACACTACAGGAGTTGCAAGTGTTGTTGGCTTGTTAAAATGGAGTTCCTACCTTAATTACTTAAAGTTCACATTAAACACCCAAACGAACCAACATAAGTTTTAACATCCCATAACATAAGTTATTTTCTCACCACTTTCCTTAATGCTCAAATTAAAATGCAGATTGCCCACGTCATAATACATACATACATATATTCACAGCCAATTTTGCATAAATGCTAGCCAGTTAACTAACTATACTAATTCGTTATAGTTAGCAGATTTATTAATTGGTTGTATTTACGTCATTTAGCGGTGGTCAAAGTGGTTCAGTGGTTTTGGCCCAGAAATGTTAGTGGGAGGTCGCGTATTGGATTACAGGTTAGGACAGTTTTGCGGCAGTGATGGTTTAATTTAGTAGAAAAGTTTTGTGGAGTCATTATTTAAAATTAGAGTATCAAAAGTATGCCCAGTTGAAAACTCCGACTTTAGTGTAACAGGGCATTGAATTTGTGCCTAGAACGTAGCCGTTGGTTAACTAATTTCTATAGGTATTAGTCCTACAAGCTAAAGCTTCAAACTAGCTAAGTTCATTAATGGGTCCGACCAAACGTTCTTCATGCTTCGGAAAACACCTTATTCTGTGTCATGGCCCTGATATAATCTTCTGCTATTTTCTATGCGTCATGTTCTCGCAAATTAAAATATGACTGGTCAACTAGATGGCTGGTCTCCATTAGGTTAGATTCGAAGATCAGACTTCAGGTTAACAGTCAATCAAACACAAGAATTATCCGCCCTTTTATTTAACTTTAGAAAAGATTTGTGTTGGTTCTTTATCTTTATAAATCTTGTTTCTATAAGGAAAACTAGGTACTTAGAAACAGATACAAATCAGCATCTTGCAAACAATGCTTTCCACTTTGTTACCCAAAATAGTTTCCATTTCTATCCGAACATTGTTTAAAACCCTTTTAAATTGTTAACTTTAATTAACTAATTTTAAATGCTAACGATTTTATCTTGTTTCTATCTTCACCGACCTCTATGTTCATTGTTATAGCCACAAAGCAGATTACACAGAAGTTTTTGATATTTTTTAACACACCCTGATGATTTAAAAAATTGCATGTAGGTATATAATGGAAGAATAAAACACCATTCGGCGACCCCAAATAAAATTGGGTCAAGGGCAGAAAAATTATGAGGACTGATGCTCTAATATACTCGATTAGATTAATAAAATTAGCCAATAAGTTTTGTTGTTTAAGTGTTAAATAAGTAATATAATATAATTTGTCGTCAACATGTCGTTTATAAGCGATATTGTGGTACAAACTCGTAATCTTATGAGATCACGAAATACTACATTCAACTTGACTTTTGACATCAGATTCTAGTATATAACACTAGTGAAATTATCATTAATTTGGATTGTTATTAAATTATCATAGATTTGAAACATTGCGTCAAGTTAAGTTACTGCGAATATACTTTGATATGATAATACGCATGTTTAAAATATGATAGTTATGCGTTAGTGTTGTGAAAGTGAATCGACGCGCGTGCGCAAAGCTTTACGTTGGGGACACACGGGAGTGAATTGCGTCGAGCATTGTAATACCAACAAGTTGATGGAATAAATTGATAAATCAATCACTATTACGAATTAGGTTTAATTAGAGAGCTGATAGCAGGATAATAGGTAGTGACCACGCAGGAAGGAAAGATGCGAGGATATGCCAAAAGAAAGGTCAAGATCAAAACGATCAGTTCAGATCAGGTCAGTTGCTAGAACTTACGGGACGTTCGAGTACCTTGTCAAATCAAAATCAATACATATGTCAAAGATTGATCCCAATTGATGTTGATTTATTCTGGTGATTAATGCTCAATCCTTCTCCGTGTGAGAGGAGGCCTGTGCCCAGCAGTGGGACGATAAAAATGGTTGATTTCTGGGCATCTTTATTGGTCTAAATAATTTATTCACTTTCTGAATTAAATCTGATTTTTATTTTTAAAGGATGTTATAAAATTCTTCATTTAGACAACGGTTTGCCTTCTTATAATCTCCTTTGTTAGTGTTAACCAACGAACCCACAATTCCGAAGTCGCTCTACCAACAAGTTCACCCAACATGTTCAACCAACTACCTACCCGTATATTCCACTTCTACTATGAAGTGTAGCGTCGCTACTACGCTTTATATATCTCATGTCAGCATTACATAACTAGCAATGATGATTGAACATTTTGTACTCCTTAACTAAGTTTTACCTCTTAAGTTACACTTTCACTAAAAACTGACGTCTTGTTGCCGAGTTGATTTTGTTTAAGAAATCATTTAATTAGGTAATATTGATAAAAATTTTCTTTTTAAAATATAAGTCGTAGATACTACCTACATTTTTGGGCCAGAAGTTCATTGCCGTAAGAACAAACGTTTAAGTTTATTGAAAAAGGATTTTTATGTGGGTCAATGATACATCAGCTTGAAACACGAGGATTATTTACACCGCTATATGTAAGTGAAGATTTCTATAGATAAAGAAATAATCGTCATTGCTTTTAGTCTTATGTATTTTTGAATGGTTTTGAATCATTAATCTAATTAATAATTGTGTCTATTCATTAGCTCACCATGAGTAGCTACCATACTTATAGAAACCGCATCACTTGAAAAAGTTATGTTTCTCACTATCATGTTCAGTGTTAAAATCACTATCGCAATTAACAATTTCAGTGTTAACCTCATAGTCTACATCGCCTTCAAAACACTAAAAAAGCTCTATCTAGCGACAACCACACGAACTAAAAGTACACACATCAGATCTAAGATTCAAGTTCAATATCCAAGCAGCATTGACCTTGTGAAGAAAGTTATCTTGCACAACACATGTTCTTGAAATGGCCTTTCTCCGCGTCTTCGTAATGACTTCACTTTCTCATAGATGGCGCTGTAGATGGCAATGTCGAGGTCAATGTCCTATCAGGGTTGGCTGATTTTTATCCTAGAACACCCCAGGCAACTTCTGCCTAGCCTTTTTCGAACGATGTTGAGGTCGGCTTCCAGTCTAACCGCATGCAGCTGAATAAAAGTGCTTTACAAGGAGCGACTGCCTAGCTGACACTCTCAACCCACTTACCCGGGTAACCCTTGGTAAGAACGAGTAGCAACTGCCAAACTGTTCAAATGACAGCAGGGACCAACAGTTCAACGTGCTTTCCGAAACGAAGAACGTTATGATAAATATTATATTACCCTCCTTCATAGGTTTCGCTCACAGGCTCTTTGGGGGGTCGGCGCGGCCCTGCATACACACACATACAAATAAACCTAGTTAAACACAAAATGACATCATCTTCATCATCTTTCTGCCATTTTTATTTGGGGTCGGCACAGCATGTTTTCTCCTTCCATACTCTTCTATCTGCCGTCATCACACAAATAACATTCTTTCTAACCATACCTATCGCCTTCACACAATCCATCCATCGTTTCTTTGGTCTTTCTCTTCCACTATATCTGTCCACGTTCATACTCATCACCTTCCTCACAACATGACTTTCATTTTTCCGCATAAAGCCACAGAAAAGGACATAAGTGTCATATCACATATTAATTAGTTTCTTGCATTTGCGTACACTTCTCTTGAATATTAATAAATAAGGCCGAAAGTTAACTCTTACTATGTAATATGCATAATTATGAATATTAAAATTTTGGCATTGTTATATCATAGTTTTGCATTGTTATTTCGGGTACAGACGTGAGTGAATTTTTGATATCGTCACATCATTTTAGTGAAGTAGATTATTAACTAACTGTTCCACTATATTCCATTTATGTACTGAAGAAGCTAATTATTTTATTTGGATATTAAAAAAGTCTATCTCCTTTTTCTCTAGACTAGAATATTAAAATTTGTGTAACTTCCGGAGATACCCGTAACATAACCCGTTCTTCAAATAAGTTTATAAGTTTTTTTATCGTTTACATGACTTTTCAAAGAGATGTTTGTTTATTTGTACTTACCCTTAATGCTACTGAACCAATTTCAAATCTGTTACGAAGCTTATATTTATCGGTGCATTAGAAGAAGATCCTCCTTGACACGGGTGAAACTACGAAAAACAGCCAGGCAGATATAAATATCTTTTTCTACCATGATTCATGAGTTACACAGCAAATGACTTAATAGCCGTCTACGACTTACGCACAGACTCATTCACGAGGTCTGACGCAATAAAAGCAAACAAAAAAGTTAGAAAAAGTAACTTAGACTGTGATGTTCAGCTTATTGTGTAGCGTTAACAAAAGAATTTGGTAACTGAAAATATTTTAGTAGGTACCAGCTTTTTTATTAGATAGAGTTTTATTCAGGATCTTTTCGATTGTATCAAGGATCATGCAGTCGTATTTATATGGGTCTTCCTGACTCATAATTATGCATGTCTGTCCGGCTTTCAGGCCAGAACTACTGAACCAATTTGAATGAAAAGGGATACATATAGTGTAGATTCTGAACAAATACAAAATGTAATTTTGTCTTGCATTTGTTTTTCATTTTGGAAATTGTAATTTCAAATGAATTACCAGGACGGGATGCATGAAATCCGTTTGAAATTGTTCTTTTAATTAAATGAACATAATAGTTATGACTCTATCCACTATGGATTAAAAATGAAATTTTAATATACAGACATTATTATACTGACTGTACTTACTAACATCTATTTCTTTACAGTAAATATAAAAAAATTACACATTGTGAGAATAACATTTAAATATCTTGTAAACAAACCATTGTATGGAGTTCCCATAACACCTATTGTTTCTTGAAATTAACTTTCATTGTAAGAGGTGAAAACATTTGATTTGCCATGTCTTATGGGATTTTAATTAGTCATTATTATAGGGTGCAAAGTCTGAATTTGAGAATAATCTGTAATTGCATAGTTTTCGATCTAATTATGTATGTTATAAAGTATGATTTCACACAGTTTGAACCAGGTGAGTCTACCGGTAGCTTCCGATAGTATGGTCCGCATTCCGTTTTTATCTGTGTTTATCATTTGTTTTAGATGAAACATCATCTTGCTTCCTATCAAGTGAGATATTGGTCAAAAGCCTACATAATCATTTTTCTTATGAATACTCAGAACTAATAAAAGACAACTGGGTTCCTTACGATACTTTATATTGCCATCCAAATTATGTTTTGTACAGCAAATAATAAATTAATCTTGTTTCAGCTCCTTTTCAATAAAATAACAGCTTTTAATCTACAATCCTAAAACATGACAGGCTATCTTTGTCTTACAACCTACACACACACACAGTTCGAGCAGTATATATTAGTACATAGCAGCATCGACAGACCACATTAATGACCTATAAAAAACTTATAACTTCATCACTAAGTTCCGTCCTACATAACCCACTGAACACCGCGCCCTATGACCCGGTCATTGGAAAGCAAGATATGCAAAGAATTCATTCTAACTAAGAAAGCGAGGTGTGGACGAAATCGAAAGTTCTATCCACTGTCGTACAAGATGAGTTTCAAAAATTAACCATATTGATCGAAAGGTGTTTACATTTCACGACCGATAGTCGTTTGTTAAAGTTTATTTTTATAATTTGCCGAGCCTTTTCCCAACTATGTATGGTGGGGACAGCTTCCAGTTTAACTGGATGCAGGTAACTATCAATGCTTTACAAGGAGCGATTGCCTATCTGACCTCCTCAGCCCAGTACCTGGGCAAACCAATACCCCTTAGTTAGACTGGTAATGGTAGTTTATTTTTTAGGTTCGGAGATGCTCATGACACCCATCTCCGAGCAAAATACCTATTCTCTATCTTACTTGGTCCTTAAAAAATCTAAGATTAAACCCTACATAAGGAAAAATAGTTAAGCTTAAACCGCATTGCGTGTTAGTATTGCGTGACAGAGATGGTAACAACTTATTTACTTTGTAAAAAACACCTCCAGTATAAATGGTCAAATAAATGCTATTGATATAGTCATTAAATTGCGATTAGAAAGAAATAGTTTTACATACGTAAATCATAACTAATAGTTTCTTCAAGATGATTATTTTGTTAGTGTTATGATGAAACTAAAATTAAACGAGGTAAAAAATAACGGTTTATATTGTTAAGGTCGATGAAGAAATCGCATGTAGCCATTTTATATTTTATTTAAACAGTGACCTGTAGTTTAAAAAACATCGCTTGGGAACTACCACCAACCCGGGTAAAAAGTAACCTTCCAGTAGTTTGTAAGATAAGCGCAATCAATCAAGGAAACAAACCAACTTTTCAGCTTTATATTATTACTCGTATTATAGATATTTCACGACACGATCGTTCACACGACACGACTAATCGTACACTCTAAAACGCTTCTAACGGTCCGCTGTCATCCACATCTTAACTTTCGATATCTATCGATTAAGGTTCACCCATCCCTTTCTAACTTCACAAAAACCATCTTCCATCCCTTTCCCTCATATTCGGTATTTCACTGATCTTCTAATTGTTTTAAAAGCTTTCTAACATGTTAAGACGTTGTTAGAACTGTATCGGTGACCACCCACGTCATTTGGTGGTCATAAGAAAGTCAGATTGGGTAAACGTTAATTTAGTGTCGAGTTCCGGTGTTGTATGTCATATTGGGTGGGTTGAATGAGTTACGAATTTGAATGAGACGGTTAAGTATAATGACACTACTTAATAGATCTAGAGAAAATTCGGTATAATGTCACACAATTAATGGACTCCTGTTGGCACGATCAGCTTAAAAAAAAGTGAAAAAATAAAACAAAATTTTCAAAAGTTCCTAACAAAGTAAAGGGTCATAATTTCCAAATTTCTGAATTTACTTAATATCTGACATTTTCTATAAGTTATCAACGACACGGTGTTTAGCAGTTTTTAAAACTTTAATTTGTTCAGCTACTTTTGGTGGTTTTGAAAACTTCGATTTATTAAGCTATTTTTAGAATCGAAATTTTCGATCGAAGTGAATATCAAACCGGGCCATAACTTGCCAATCTATTTGCATGCACTTTTTATAGAGCACAATATAAACAATTTATATCGTAAGCACTATGAGAAGTGTGTCAGTAAGCTGCTCGCAAGCAATGATACCACTTGACAATGTGTTGTTATGCAAATTATATTGTTTGCTTCTTCACTTAATGGCAGAAAAACCTACATATTTGCATGGTAAGGTCTAGGCTTTGAATCATCATCTGATTAAGTTTTTGTTGTGTTGCAGACGATGTTTAATCTAACAGAATGCAGCTGTGAACCAGCGTTTTAGATAGAGAGACTGCCTATTTGATTTCCTCATCCCAGTCTATCATCTTATCTGCCTAGCCTTCCTGACTATATTGGGTCGGCTTCCAGTGTAACCAAATGCAGTCGATCACGTTTTACAAGGAGCGAGTGCCTGGCCGATCTCCTCAACCTACTTACTCCTCACAACACTTGTGATAAAATGGTCGAATTGTTTAAGAGGATCAAAAATACAGCTATTCAACAATGATTTAAGTTAATAACTGACGTTCATAATGTTACAACGTGAAAGTGATCGGTGTCCTTTTCAATACTTTTCTGTTTGTCTTCCAATACAATTCAACCCAAAATACTCCATAACTTCCGGCGATAATCAACAAACAAACTTTTACTCTTTATTCTAGATTACAGATATGCAAAATAACATACCTATTCTCACCACCTGTTACACAGACAAAACAAAATAAAAAAAATAATTTAGTTCCGTATCGAGTGGAGGTCAGACGGTAGTCAATAAGCGAGTAATCGATTACTATCGTCTCTTTACCGATTATGTAATCGTTATGCGCTGTTACGCGTTACAGACTAGTATTATTATTGTGGTAACACGATCTTATATTAATTTGCCTGACTAATAGGGTAAATGCAAATGTTGGTAGGTAGGAATGTTTTTTTAGCGACTGAAGTCATCAAAATGATTGGTATGGAGTTACAATATGTAATATTTCTGATATATAACTAAGTACCTATAATATATTGGTTATCTGGAGGGATTAGAAACAAATATGGTTTGACGTAAGCACATCTCTGACTATACCTTCAAAATAATAGGTGCAGGAGCCAATAAGCTTTTAAATAAAGAACATAATAATACTTATTATAGTAGGTAAATCGAGTTAAAAATAAAAGCATAACAAATGCATTTAGTTCCAGTATCATTAGAAATCATATAGAACGCGCGTCTTGTAATAAATCTTTATCAAACACAAATTATGGTCTAGCGTTGGTTGTTAATCATCTGCCTAGCCTTTTCCCAACAATCGTCTGGCTGGATGCAGCCGACTACCAGTGCTCTACATTGAGACACCCCTTGACAATACTGTTTCCCAGAATTTCTGGTTTTGAACACTCGTAATTACTATCATCATCAGCCTATCGCAGTCCACTGCTGGACATAGGCCTCTCCAAGTGCACGCCACTGAGATCGATTTTCGGCGTCTCGCATCAAGCTCCTGCCAGCCGTCTTGCGCAAGTCATCACTCCACCGTGCCTGAGGACGTCCTACACTACGTTTGCCGAGGACAATTAAATACACACTAATTACTATCAAATATGTTCAAATGACAGTCGAGACAGTAAATTATGCTGATACAAGAAAAACTGCGATAGATAAGACCGAAAAATAATTTTATGTATGTCTAACGATGCGCATACGATGTGCATGTGAATACTAATAATTTATCTTACGATTTCCAACCGTCAAGATAATTATTATAATTGTGAATAGATTAACATCTGTCAATAACAGTCTACCTTGTTGCTCAAATGTGTGAAATGGAATAAAAAAATGAGCTGAAAAACCTTGATTTACTTCTTATGGCTTGCTCTTATGGTTTTCATTTCATATGTTACTTGGGGATAGTGCTTTCCAGCTTTCCAACAGTGAAATAGTTTTTCAAATCGGTTCGTTGTTTCGGAGCCTCAAGGGTACAAAAAAAAAACAAAAAATGTTTCCTCTTGAGTTTATGGTACTATGGACAGATAGATAAGTTTGGTTTACTATTACTGAAAAGTTTATTTATGTCCGATTTAAAAAATCTTCAATCTCTAGCCTTCGTCGATGACTGTCCAGTTATCGACGAAGGCTAGAGATTGTCTACTTTTCCGTATGCGCAAAATTTGTCACAGGCAAAAACTAGTTTAACGTGAATTAGTCTCCTGATCACACAGTAAGTAATCAGTACTTAAGTATAGAAAAAGCGATTTCTAGTAATAAGTAGGAAAACATCAATATCCACAATCCTTGGCCGATGTTTGTGGAAGATAACTGCCTGAGTACCTAGTTGCAGTAGGTTAAATGTTAAGGCCTTTCACATGATCTAGTCTAGACTGTTGTATTTTGCTGTGTGAAGGATAGACTGTAGAAAATAATGATTTTAGTTGGGTGAAATACACACCTACAGTTCACCTTTCTGCAAAGCTGAAATAAAAGAAAACTACGCAACAGTGAAATTAATGGTAAAAACTAATGTTTTCTCTAAACTTCTTGTAACAAAAAGTAACCAGACACAATAATGTCTTAATTTGTAAATGCAGTTATTTTTAACCTAAGCACCTCATTTCGTAACCGAAAGTTAAAAGTGTATAAAATTATCATTGGTTCATACTTTCCTACTTACTATCTCTATAATTTGCATAATATGAATGAATTAATATTCCTTTAGCAATTTAGCAGTCTGGTACGTCAGAATACTTATCTACAGAATGTATAAATCATTCTTTTCTTACCGATTTCCACAATTTTTTCCCGTAACCTGAAATACTTACATCGAGAATTTCCACGGCCATCTCAACTGTTTCGGCCATTATTCAGTGACAACACAATATACATTACTCCTTATGGTTCCGACTTATGTTCTTATTACACATTTTTGCAATAAGAAATCGAGCGTTTTCTATATTGTCCGTCTGGGGTAGCTCTAATATAAGCAGGTTTCAAAGTAGGCATTTTAGAATTATATCCCCCATAACAGACTGGAAACTGGTTTTGTGCAGTTTCTAATTTTACGTCTAACTATTATTGTCTGTTTAGATTTAGAATAGGTGGTGAAGTACAGATTCTCAAGGTCCTGAGATTATTGAACTAGGGAAAACATATTTTTGACCATGACGTCCACCAACAAGGTGGACAGACGATCATATAAAGGTCTCCGGAAGACGCTGGATGCAGGTCGCCTCCAACAGGTATCTGTGGAGATCTAAGGGCCTATGTTCAGCAGTGGACGTCCTATGGCGGAGATGATGATGATGATGATCAAGAACTTTGGGGTGGATTGCACCATTTAACTACAACGATAACCAAACCATAACCATTCCATTTGATCAATGGAAGGAAACACGGCTGGTTTTCGTTATAATTAAAAAATCACCCACCCTTGTGGATATAAAATATTGAGATTAATGTAATAACCCGCCTTGACCAAGTGTGGTGATTAACTCTCACTCCTATTCCGTGTGAGAAGAGGCCTGTATAATTCTGTATTCATATAATTAAGGAAAATATTAAGGCAGGAGAGGAAATAAATACTATACAAAGATACAAATAGTCATAAATAGTGCAACATAAACTTCTCATCTCTCTCAAATATTATGATGCAGACATAAGAAATGTTTGCTAATAGAAATGGCTAGATTTATATCTTTATACCTATTCGAATTTACATAATATGACGGGTTTACAATGTTGTCTAAATATTATTTATAATTTGATATACATACACCGCTAACACGTATCTACAATTGATAGTTTGCTTGGGTTGGTTTCTTGATTACTATTATTATTTATTTCGGTAAACTTCAGATCGCTAAAGTGCCAACGTAATAAATATTATAGGTTATTCGGGAAGTCCATATTAATAATATGAGATTTTGATCATCGGACTTCCGAACACTGCAAGATTGATTCCCGGTACGGCAAAATGAGCATGTTTGTTGGGTGTGGTCTGGATGTTACAATACCGATATGTTTTTAACACATACAACGAGGTAATCAATAGTTTACTTTGGGACTAATCAGCCATACTTACAAGGTTTCCCAATTTACATAGGTATTCTGAAAGTTAAAATTTTACTAATGTTCGTAATCATTAGTCTATTTTAACCAAACACGAACCAACTCAACCGGATATCTTAACCCAAAGATTTTCACCAATAAATCACATCCATTAAGAAAGAACTTAATCTTAACTTGAACAGTTTTCTAAGATAAATCTTCTCAGACAGATTTTAACTGTTTATCCTTAATACCCCAATAAACATATAGGAAATTCGTACGGTAGGTGAAGATACGATAGATTGAACACAAGCCGAGCGGAGCCGCGGTATACCGCTAGTCTTGAAATTATTGCACTATTACCATTTCAGGTAAATAATGTTTCACCCAAGTGAACTACTTCTTGACCTATTTAAATGCATTAGGTAGTAGTATTATTATGTTATACATATTTTCGTTGTAATATTATAAAGCTCATATCATAACTATTATACCTAGAGTCCATCTTTTTAGCGCATGAGATGGACTCTAAAGCTTCAGAGTTATATTGTTTGATAGCCCATTTATTGAGGGATATAGGTTACCTTTTGTTGAATAGAGCCAACGGAACGCGAGTGTAACCGCTGGTGGAACCTAGTACTGGCATAATAAGTTTAGCTTGAACTTTCAAGCGCGATTTGTGGTAGCCCTGTCACGCTCCCGGGGGGGTATTTTAATAAACATTTACAGAATATACACCTATCTCCATACCTAATTCCATCTCAATCGGTTTCAGACATTTTTCCGAAAGTGAAAAAACACTTTCGCTCTTCTAATATTAAGTAAGAATTACCATGTTAGCCAGTCTTAATATTTTGTATTTCTTTTTATTTTATCTGAATAGAAAAGTTAAAGTTGCATCTGAATTAAATAACCAATATACTTAATATGTAATTTTATGTAAAACAGTTGCATGTCGAGTTTCGTTCGATTTCTAATTTATTTGTTTTTGAATATATTTTTATGCAATATTTGAAATGCATTTTATAATAAAAGGAAGCTAGACTTATGAATTTGATATGAGGAAATTGGTGGTTTATTATTCAACTTTATTATTGATAATTGGTAGATGCTACTAATATAATACATGTATAAATGCGAAAGTTTGTATGTATGGATTTTTGTTCCTCTTTCACGCAAAAACTACTCAATGGATTTTGATAAAACTTAGCAGTAATATAGTTTATACAATAAAATAGCAATAGGTTACTCTTTATTTGAATGCGGAAAGTAGTTTCCTGACAAAGACATTAAACATAATATAATATCTTTGTTTCCTGAGGAAGCGGGTGACACCGCTGACGGAAGTTAGTAGAATATAATTTTTTCATTTGTTTTTTTACTAAACTACTAAGCTTACTGACTTTTATACCTTCGTTAGAATATTTTTTGACTGTCTAAGCTCAAAGACTACTGAAATAATCTTTATACAATTTTCTCAATAGATGGATGAACAGACAATGGCGGTTTAGACATAGGTTTAGATATAGCGCAAAGCTGGATTGGGTCACTAGTGAATGGGTATAAGTATTTATTAACTATTAATTTGACTTATTTTATTGCTCTTTATTAGTGTCAGTGATATCAGTTAAGTTAACTAAGCTCAATTTAAAAACATTGCCAAAACGATTAAGTGCTCACCTTCTAACCACAAAGAATTATGTATTCAACAGACAGTCTTGTCTGTTTGTCTGTTTGTTCACGAGATGTGTGTTTGTAAACGCACCTAACAAGAGAAATTCTTCAACTCGTAAGTAGGTATTAAAAATCGCTTTTAATTACCGAACAAACAAAGGAGCTATTATATATTTATATATATACTTTATTATATATATATACTTTAGTTTCTGAATACGTAATACTTTAGTTTCTGAATACGTAATACTTTGACACTTACATATAATATCACGCCTAATTTTCGAAAGAGGTTAGGCGGAGTTGTAGGTAGGATACACTTTGAGAATTCAAAATTTTATTTAACTATAGACTGAAAATGCTACGCTCTTTTCAACTCATTGATAAAAAGTCTATAAACCTATGTATTATTCCGGTTTAATTACCTATACAGCCTACAGAAAGAAATAATCTTAATGAAACTGTGAATGATAAAGTAAATTAAATATAAACATAAATCTACCAATAAACTATTAATGATTTTTTTACTTGGCTTAGCTTTCATGAATTTTCCATAAGCTCTTAAATCGAAAACTTGCTAAACCTATTTCTATTAAAAACTGCAAGTGTCAAATAAGTTTAAAGTTTTTACGCAAATAAAGAATTGAGTATTGAGTATTTTTCATATCGCAGAAGTTAATCCTTCTTAGTGACTTTATCCCCTCGAACCTGAAAAGTAATAAATATGTACTAAATTGGACAAGACTAGGTGTAATAATCAAACGTTTTCACTTTTTTATGTAAGTAACAATAAGACAGAACCAGGTAACAATACTGCTTAGCATCAACTTATTTATTTTAAATAATCAAGACTGCAACTAACATGAATAAAAGCTTCATTGAATATTCAGAAACAAACATAACAGTTTTAATATTATGTTGTTAAAGAGAAATTATTTTGAATACAAAACTCAATTATTTCCGCAAAATTACCGAAGTAAGAATTTCATTCATAAAAACAATTCGACCTGGTTCATCCAAAATTCAAAAGCTCCTTTCCAAACACATATCTACGGAAAAATCTTAATAATATGCGTACAAAGGCCTCCAATAACCCACTTAGATAATTATTCATTTCACGTAAATTACTATCAAAATATACAAATATCTTACAACTGATCATTCAACAAACCCGACCTTAAGAATTCATAACAAACCCTAGTAATAACCTATCACTCAAAAACAAATCTAACCTGACTTAGTTTAAAGTCGAAAATCCGAAAATCCTCATCTTAACCTAGATGGTCCAACGTGCTTCGTACAGAAACCAAGTGGGGGGGCATATGATAAAACTGTATAGCAGACCAATCGCCACGCCAAACATTGCTTGACATCCCTAGATGTCGGAAAAAAATATATAAAAAAAATAATTAAATAGTTAAAAAAACGTAAATTCAAAATGAAGATCTTCTTAGTTATTTTGGCGGCTACGGCCTTCGTTTCGGCTGAAGACAGTGACAATACCTTGGAATCGGCGATAAACTTCATTAAGGACTGCAAAGGAGACTACATATTATGTGTGAAGGTTAATAATTTTATTAATAAGTGAAAGTGAAGTGTGTGCGGGATCAGGTTTTGCAGTGGTTAAGAGGATTTCTCGTTTCACTTGCCCCAGTGTTCTGCGATCTAAATTACACCGGCCAACTGAAGCAATTAATGTTAACATTGTTACCTCGAAACTTTTGACTTGGACAATTTTTTGTTGCCATAAATGCTCGCAGTGAATTTGAAAATTAACAGTCTAATCTCAAAATTTAAATCTATTCAAAATAGTTTAATCTCAAAAACTCAAGCTCTAATTTAAAAAATTCTAATTAAAATTTTCTTCCACAGGAAAAAATGCTCAGAATTGTCGACAATTTGAGAGCATCGAGAAGCATTACAATTGTAGATGGAGTGGTCTTCAAAGGTGAACCCGAACCAAGGTCCGCTAAGAAGATGGATGCTCTTCCCGTTGACCCCACGGCTAGGGACGCTGAGGTCAACTACAGACTCGTGGATGGAGTCGTGAGCTTGTTCGAAACCCATGCCCTTGAGGTCAAAATGAACCAGGCTGATAAAGACACCATCCAGCGCTCACTCGAAGAAGGTAAATTCCAAATCACTCATCTATAAATAGATATTTAAATAGCTTATTAATAGAAATGTGAATCAGTTAAGGCAGTGACTTGAAATGAATGCAGTAATTATAGAATCGAGAAAAAAGCTAATTAACTTGTAATCTTTAACGCTTAGTTGGAGTGTTAAAGTAGCATTACGGACAGCCCGCATTAATTGATTGATCGATTATTTCTTAGAAAGATAAGCGTTGAGGAAACGTCTTTCATCAGATAAATCTTCACGTTCTTTCATCTATAAATCTATCGTAATTTCTTGATCATACTTTGTTAAACTAATCGTATTATTTTTTGTCTTTTCTTAGGTCGTGGCAAGAAGAAGGGAGGCGGCGGTATGGGAGGAATCATTGGTCTCCTCGGCGCCAAACTGTTACTCGGCAAGCTCTTCATCGTCAAGCTCATCGCCATCAAGGCCCTCGCCACCGCCAAGATTGCCCTCGTCCTCGCCGCCATCCTCCTCGTCGCCTACTGCTTGAAGGGCGACCAGACGAAAACGACATACGAAGTCATCCCCCACGCTCACCACCATGAGACTCACCACCCCGTCCACGTGGAGCATGTCTCCCACGACTCTGGCCACGGCGGTCACGGAGGATACTCCAGCTACGGCGCTGACTGGAACAAGAACCTCGACGAAGCCCAAAACCTAGCATACAGCGCATACTCTCATTCATCTTAGAAAAAAAAGACTTGTAGTTTAAATCGACAGCCGTCGTAAGAACCTCTGTTGTACAAAGAATTTATTTATTATCTTAATTTATTGCCATTAATTTATTGTTGAATAAATCTTATTTATTATTACCAATTACTTCGTTTGTTTTTTTTTTATTGGGTTGCAAGGTGTCATTAGAGATTAGATGTCCGATTGATTTGAAACGGAAATCGAATTATCCGGAGTCAAATCTTGGTCGCATGGTTTACGAACACGCTAAACAAGTTTGTTACGTGTTACTTTCATTTGGTGATTGATATTATTTATAGCAGACAGTTGGCCGCAAGCTCGAGCCATAAAAACGGTTTCTTAAATAACATGATACATTTGGTTCGTGCTCAGAAGGAATTTGAAAAATCTCATTTACATGCAAAGCTGAGTATTTTATTACATCTTACATACGAAGGTGTGGCGTTTCCTTAATAAAATTAAACGCACCACGGTAGTTTGTGCAGTTTCTAAAGATATTATCTTTAAGTCAACACTGATTATTTAAACAGTCATACATAAATTAAAAGATGTTTTCCCATGTATCCGGAAGTATTCGAAGATATCTAAATCAACATAGAAAGAGGAGATTCAACTCTCTCCGATATTAATATGCTTATTTTTATTGTATGTTCCACATATTAAAAAGCGAATGGACATAGTGGATTCTCGAAACTGGTAAATGATAAAACAGGTTAAAAGTATATACATTGGAGCCTCCACTTTCTATAGATGGAGTTTCACGTGTTTTAGTCCAATTTCATCTTCATTGAGAGTGAGGTTGGCGAGACCACATTAAGTAGACGGACCACGTTTTTGTCTTGCACATGATATAGCAATTTTTTTGTCACTGGTTGTCATGGTGTCGTAACTGTTTCTGATCAACTTTTATCTGACGTAGCAGTTTTGAGTCTAATCAAGAGTGGTCAGAATTTTTCAAAAGCTACGATTAACCTGTACAATCTAAGCAACTTTTACTTGAGGATCTCTAGAAAGTTGCTGGGTAATGGCTTATGAATTATGACTTGCATTGCATCAATATGAGTAAGCTTATTTTTTGTGTGCACTATAATAGCTATTATGAACGTTTCATTTATTTAAGGCCTTTGTGTTTCAACTAGATAAGTGCTTCCTTTAAAGTTTTCTTCTACTATTTTTATTTAAATGGTTTTTAATCATATGCGAGTGTAATGGTTGTTTGTTGAATAATTATGGACTAGAAAACTATTTGTTCTCTAGATAGTTGATTGACATACAGCGTTGGGATATCATTATTGTTATTGGCACCCATTGTGTTATATAATTGCTATAGTATTTTGGATCTATGTGGGTCGGGTGTTAGATTTGTATCAGTATGAATCACGATCTCCTTTGACGGTTGATCATTTACGAATGTGTTTTCGATAGGCATGTCATTTTCCTTATGTTTTATTAAAAATTATGTATTGGTCACATCTAGTAAGTTCTATCATTCATTTTCTGCCTCAATGGCCAATAGTCTATTGACTTTGATTTATTGGGTGTTAAAATTGTACCGGCTTTTTCCTTATAGAATAACATTATAGCATGTCATTAGAACATAACCACGCGTCTCGAGTGTGTTTCCTTATTTGGCTTTGGTAAAAGTGGAAGTAGTAATACGCCCACATTTAAACCGTTTATTTTGGATTTTATTAAGAGAGCCAAGAGTGTGGAAGAATGGAGTGGCAGGGATGGATCGAAGGAAAGATGGATTGATTGCCCGAAAGTGGACATGAATAAAAAGGAAGTGGATGTTAGTATGATGACAGAGTGACATGAACGAAAAAACATATTCCTGCACCGACCCCAAATAACTTGGGAACATGGCAGGAAGAAGAAGACAATAATTCGCTGTACAAATACCTGCTTAGTTATTTTTGCTATAGAATAAATAAAAGATTCAAAACCAGATTGAACCAAAAATATTTACATTCTTGCAAATTAATATCTGCAACATTCAGTAAATCATTTCCAGTAGTTTTGAGTATCATAAAATTCATAGCGACTAATTGCTAAAAATCAGCTTCATAGTCAGCAACTTTAAGTTGTCGGTCTGTTCCACTGTTGGAGTAAAACCGGCTCCCAGTAAATGAAGCTTATGCGTTAGATTTGCTCGTCTTTGTGTGTATATCTATGAAACTTGGAAAGCGTACGTTTTGATGAAATCTTATGGATTTAGGGAAATGGGTCATGGTTATTTTAATAGTGTTGGTTATTGATTTTGAGAAATATTTTATTGAACCTTGGGGCACTTTCTTTTTCATTCAAGCTTTTTCTTGCTTTTAATGGAACACTTACAAAATTTAATAAGAAAAAAATTACAGATACCTAGGTAATATTTATTCAGATTAGTTTTTTTATGAAATGAAAATGAATTGGTCCAACTCTACAAGATGATATTATCATGATTGAGCTTACAAATAATTCTTTCTAATATAATTCTCTATTACCCTATGTAGTTTAATATGATTTCTTGCAGTTCGATCTATCACGTACCAATAAAGTGAACTACTTTCGTTAAGTGATGATCTTAATGAATCCAAATTGATTTTTAGAAACAATAAATGGTTGCAAATCTTCTGTCATAATATAGGTAGGTATTAAATTAAATGAATAGTATTCACATAAAAAAAAATGCCGACTTCAAGAAAATTTTAATTATTGCTAATGAAACTTATTGGATATCTAAAAAATATTTGTAAATATCCGTAGTTGCCTAATTTTCATAAAGTTCCGGTAGATTTTTATATAGGTACCTAACATATAAAAACTTTAAAGTATTAATACAGAATTACTACCATTGATGATTTTAAGTAAATACAAGAACATAATTCTACTATACAAAGAAAAAGCGAGAACCACCAATACTAACATTAAAAGTGAAATCAATGAAAAACAGGTCACCCGGCTTTGCTTACAACCGGATATAATAATGTTTGAGTTTCCTCTCTTAACTAAATATGAATTATTTATAGCATTTTATGTTAATGTGAATCAACAAGATAAAAAAGTTAAGAACCTAGGTAAATATTTATTTTGGGCCGTTATTTAACATTCAAGAACGAGAAGAAAAATAATCTTTTTACCCATTTTATAAGAGTGGGTTATTGTGCCAATATTTTTTAACCCTCGACGCAAAAGAAGGGTGATATTAGCCTTCTAATGAGTGTCTATCCATGGCTCTTAAAGTAATGACTCGATTTAGAACTAGTTTTCAGATAAAATATGATCTCCCAGTGGTAGTTCTTAGACCTGTTACAAAATAGGGATCTCAGATACAAAATTTGTATTTTTTACCATTTTGCCGGCCTCAAGTAAGTGAAGTAGCTGTTACATCAATCGAATAAACGCATTTTAGTTTTGTTCAGTCGTTAGTTGCCAAGAGTACAACTTTACTGAATTACTATAATTAAAAACAAAGAAATTACAAGATCAGATTATTTTACTGCAACACAGATTTTATAATTCTACCTTTAAGAATATAAACAAAAGACAACAGAATTACTATATTGCCTTTTGTTTTATCCGCGCTGCAAGGGCACCTAAGATTGCCTGGAAGAAATGGCTATTAGCGATAAGACCACCCATTATATCAACTACTTTAATTAGTTCTACAATCAAAAATGTAAGAATTGGTGTATCTAATAAAGTATGTCTATTAATGTACTTTCTGCACCCGGATCAAAGTTGAATGAAAACTTCATTTTTTAAGGGAACAGCTAGTATCTTTATAAGGCACCAAAACATTCAAAATTTTCATAATACTGTAACAGAACTCACTCACCTATCTACATATATCTAGTAGCAGACGTATATAATTATCATAGCATTCATTACAATAATAGCCAACACTTTTACTTATGACGTTATTGTTATTAATATTAATGAGCATTATAAGTATTAGCAGTTGTTACGGGTTATTGGAAGCCTGAAAGTCTTATAACATTTTAGTCTGAGTTTCCGTCATGATTGACCTGTGATTCTTTTAACTTAAGCTCACTTTACTTTTAAGCATCCCTAATATCATTTTTTCTGCGTAGTAAAAGAGACCAAAGAAACTGACTTTGTTATATGTTTGTTAATCTTTCATGCTAAATCAGCTGACCCATTTAAAATGAAGGAAAAGTAGGTAATACTTTTGATTTTATATAAATTTTATACTATTAATTTTCAGTAACATGTCTTGAAGAGTTTGTTTGTTCAAAACGCACTATTCTCAGAAACTAACCTAACCTATTTGAAATAAATATTGTCAGAAAACCATTTTAGCGAGGAAAAATGTAGGCTAATTTTAATCCGGGTGTAAAGAATATTTCTCACGGGACATGACACTCCTTACGGAAGCTAGTTTCTATCTAAAACAGACTTCAGCACACATTAATCTCTTACCATTTCCAGTTAATTATTGAGTATCAATAACACCGGACAGTCGAGAAAGTGATGTTAAGTAGAAATTCAGTGTATAATGCGGTGTAATCACGGCGTCTATGTAATGGCTTGAGGTTGCCTTTAGCTATCGAAACGTGTGGGTGATTCAGCTTAGGCTAGGATAAGAACTGTGTCAGATATTGATATGTCAGAAATATAGGATGATTTATTTTATTGATTTTCACGGTTTTAGAAACCATCACTTACCTAATTACTTTAAACATAGAAAATAAGATTAGAAAAAAATTTGCTCTCTACAAATAACTTTGCTTATCTGAACTTGGTTACTGAATAAACCAGTGTGCAAAAATTAAAGTCCATAAGTAAAGAAGGCAGAGCATTCCAATAATATTTGTCTAGACTTAGTTGGGAAAAGGCTAGGCAGATGATGAGTGCAACTACAAAAATTACAACCGTAATTATTTTTCGTTGTTGTACAAGTCTAAACTAAGCTTTAAGCCATTGATCAAAGTGCTGGCTTCTCGTCCTATGGAGGTGGTACAGTCACGTGCCACCTCCATAGGACATGATAGGTGGGATAGCAATCTCTTGACTGGAAACTATCAATTTCAATGCCACTTAACTTACAAAAAACACACTTCTTTCAAGCAGGTAGGATTTAATTTAACCACTACATAATCTAAGGTAAACATAATCTAGGAACATACCAAACTGCTTGATTATTTAAAACAGTTACCGCGACCCTGGTACACAAAGAGCTTAAGAAGGAACATATTGGGTTATAGTCAGTAAGAGTCTGACACTCCCTCACGCTACACCCACAGCGGGAAGGGTCATTTTATGATTTCCCGCCCCTAAAATAAGGCAGACAAAGTTTATTTACAAATAATTTCCTACCTATAAAACAATACATAATAGCCATATAAATAAAGTATGTTATAAAATGATGCAATAGTACATTTCACTATAATAATAGCAATGTAAGATAATATCTGAGTAGTCATAAAAATAATGGGAGCTCTGTCATAATAATAGACTTGATACTTGAAATTATGTATTTCATTCATAATTTTAATTGTATGTTTTGGTGTAGGTAATTGTAGCAGATTATTTTAGCTGAATTTGTAAATAGAGTATTGTTTCTTAAAAGCTTTCACCCGCAGTTTTGCCCGCGTCCCGTGGGAAATACATCTATTATAGCAAACCAAAATAAAATTTGCCTTTCTTGATCAATATGCTATCTGATAGTAAAATAAATCAAATAGATCTAGACGTTCCGGAGATTTACATTAAAGAATTTCAAATTAGACAGTAGTTTCTGACATAACCTTTAGTTTGATAAAGTATATTTCCTGCTATAGATTTCCTTTAATCTAAAATCCTAATTCGTTGCCTTGACTGTGTAAGTAGTAAAATTGACCTACATAATCACCTACCATAAACAAGTTTTAAAACAGTCAAAATGTTTATTATCTTGACGCCATCATTATCTTTATCTTTACGCTTTTTACTTTTTTTTAGTAAGGGAATCACTTTCTTTCTATAATTAGCATAATTTAATTAACTTCAACAGCGAGAGATTTAGGCAGATACTAATTTTAAACTACTGAATACATGGTATCCATTGAAGAAGAAATTAAATTGATTATATTAGAAAAAAAACATCAGGTTCCGCTATGCTTTGATATTTCTGAGCCTAACGCAAGGTCCTCCACCGTATTTATTCATAATCATCATCATCATCATCATCTCAGCCATAGAACGTCCACTGCTGAACATAGGCCTCCCCTTAGATCTCCACAGATACCTGTCGGAGGCGACTTATTTATTCAATAGCACATATTTATGGTATATCACTCTATTCCCAGCTTGAGTATCTAAGTTCGATTTGCAGTCTTTTGTCGAACATGTGGTGATTTGGTATTTTAGAAATATATGTGTATACAACCTCTTTATCACGAAATATCTTTCAGGAATAACTATGTCCATTACTCATAAGATCTCCCTCGAGCTTACTAAAGCTCAAGCAATACGGCGAGAATAATATTACCAGCCTGCGTGATAGACTTAAAACCACGACGGCACTAGCTATGTACTCTGCTTACCCCTCTACAACACTTTTTTTAGCACAACAACGCCAGATGAGAGGTGAAAGTATGGAACTAAGATGTGACTGATGCAACAACTACATCTTTAAGTTCTCATAGTGGGCGATAGATGGCGGTTATTCTTTTTTTAAAGTTGGTTTACGACTTCGAAATCTTTAATTTTTTTAAAAGGGTTATTTTGTTTTATGAATAGTTTTAACGTACAGCAAGAAAAGTACCTGTGATAAGTTTTCGTTTTTCACAAAGATTTACCTTATATGAGTGAAGTTACTTATGTTATTTTACCTTTTTTCATGTCAAATTAAATCAATATTACTACTTAGGAACCATACTAAAATCTACTTCTTGTTATACAAGCTGTTGATTTGCATCCGTGCCATATTCAAGGAGGTAATTATGCTAATGATTCTCGACCCAAATCAATAAAAAAATTGGTACGTAATTTTTTTTCTTTAATTTTTTTTCGGAATTCCGTAAATGTTATCTAGCCTTATTTAAACTTGGCGCGTATGTTACTGGCGTTAAAACCGTGCTGCACCCTCACACAAACGCAAACACAAAGCATATGCAACGATCACTCATAAATTTCATTCATAAAATTGGATTACTTCGGAAATACCATGACATTATAATGACAAAAAAACAGCGCATATTAGTTATTTCCCATCTACTGTAATTCCAATCGATTATTTACGTATTGTATGTCCTCCTCCTGAACTATGGCACAAATGCAAATCAACACCTTGTATTACGTCGTGACTCAGTGTATATCGCAATAGGTTTAGTCCGTGAACCGACATTCAAAGTGTTACATTGCCAAGGATTTTATGCAAGAGCGCGCCGGTAACCAGTCGGTATAGTTATCAAGTGCAAGGCTAGTTTCTGCATTTGTAAATAAAACTATCTGTTCCCTGCGGTTCCAAACGCTGTTTCCGAGAAAAGTTGTACTTCCTGCTCCCGGATAAAAATCTAGTTTTTCTCGATAAATGAACTAGCTAACACTGAGCAAATACCTACTTCAAATCGATCCCCCCTGATCGGACGCGTTCTAGCAAAACTCAACTCAACAAGTAAACAGACTCTTTAGCTTTATAGTATTAATGTTAATCATTATGTATGTATCCCTATTGTACTTTTTTCTTCAAAAATATAGTTATAAAAGTAAACAGAACATGGTTGAAAACCTGTAGAAAAATATACAGCAATGTTACAAAATAGCGACGTGCTATCAAAAGAAAGTGGAGAGAGCTTTCACCTTGACGCGTATTGAAGAGTTTGCATTCTGACTAACTGTAGGCGTTTTTACCTGCTTTATATAGGATTTAAGCCTTTGAGGAACTCGTGACTAAGTGCTAGGGTAGATCGATCATAAGGTTAAGCAACGGTTGGCGAAGTCAGGCTTGGATGGGTGACCAACTTGTCACGATGAATTCTTACGTGTTTCGGGAGGCGCCTTAAATTGATGGTCCCCTATTGTCTTTTGAATATCTCAGTTACTACGGATTATTATCATCGGGATCAGATAGGCAGTAAAACACCAATTCTTGCTGTCGCTACCCAACATAGTCTAAGACATGTACATAGAGTAAATGATGAATCGATTCCAATGACACAGATAGTCTCTTCAGAACCTGAGCAAGGACTGCTGCTTTTTACGCGGTTACGGGAAGTGGTTCCCTCGGGTAGAAAGTAAAAGTGCAGAAACGTGACTATCATTAACTTACATAAATAATTGAATACATAAATAATATAAATATTCAAGGTAATGTAACACATTAACATAATACGCTGTTATAATTTTATATCATGTGTAAACGTGAATCTAATGCTAATTGATATAATTTAATTCAGTGTGTCAAATACAAACCATATTTTAATACAATGCATTATCAGTATTTTTTGGTCCTACAAGGCACAGGCCTCTTCTCATACATTGTAGGAATAAAGGTTAATCACCACGTTTCTTCAGGGCAAATTGGCGATTTCAGGCTCGAAAGGTGTCCCCGAGTATTTCCCTTTATTTCTGCTCAACCATTTATGTTCAAAAATATAATAAGAACATATATATAGGTTTGGCTCTATAACTTTGAAAAGTTACATTGCTTTGACTTGTATTCGGATCCACACACTATTAATTGGGAGGCTAGTGCTTTAATAACTATAATGGTACGGGCATAATTTATGTGTGTTTTGTTATGCGTTTAGTGTCTTTTATGATGTGTTTTTATACCTATCTATCCCGTATTAGTGGTTCCCATATTACCTACGTTTTTGTGGTTCCCATATTACCTTCTTTTAAATAGTTTTCTTTTCATAATATAATTAGTCCATGATATACTTTTTAGGAGTAGTTATAGTTGATTGAATGTAATTTTCCTACTTGCCGAAATTGTAGCTATTGTTATATTCATCAACTACAGTTGTAAGAAGAGGGTTTTGCAGTGAAACAACGAAATAAATAATTGCTGTTTGGTTTATTGTAACAATAAATATAAAAATAAATTAACAATTTCACACTCATCCATTCGAATAAATAAGAAAAACACGTTATCTCGTGATACACGATACCAGAAATATAAACAAGATTGAAAATATAATAAATACATAAGAGATCATATTTAAAGTAATATACAACACTAACATAATGAGCATTATGCAGGTACTTTACATAAATATACATATAGCAATATACATAGCATAACAAATTATATACACAAATATATACAGTTTAGCCTCTTTTTGGTAGAATATTCATAAATAAAGACTACTAAGTACTATAATAAACACTAACAATAATAAAAGAAAGAAAGATAGATATACATAGATACGTACAAAATATACCCGTATAAATAATACTTAAATAAATATTTATAAAAAGACTAATAATACTATCACATAAACTACAAAAGAAAAGAATCCTTTTCAGTCAGATTAAACAAAAACAATAAATAATAAAACAAACAAATATAAAATGACTGAAAAGAAACACGGTGTATTGAATGGTAACTTAAAAGACGTAAAACACGAAGAACAGAATACTACACACACACTTAAATACATTCATACAATGTTAAATATAGACGTAATATTTGGTAAGAAACTTAGTTCGCGTAGGCGGAATAAGCCAAGTTGTTGGCTTCTTTCCTAGAGCGAGACCAACCACTTTCCCATCCGTGGCCATGCTCAGCCTGATGGTGTTCAGCATGGGGCTCCCATCCATGGGAATCCCAAGACTCTTCCTGAGTGTGCTTCTTGGCGAGCAAGGCCTTGATGATGGCAATAAGTTTGATAATGAACGCAATCTTGGCAATCAGAGCTAGCTTGAAGAGAGAAGCGGCAATGATGACCAGAGCGGCGACAGCAATGGCGATGGCCTTAGCCTTGGCAAGAAGGATGAGAGGGATCAGGACCTTCAGTTTCTTCTTGATAGCCTTCTTCTTCTTGCCACGGCCTTCCTCAACTGTGAAGAAGATAAAGTTATGTAGGTACTTACGTGTGTAGGAAACCGTTAAGTTTATAATGAGGAATGTAGATGAGCAAGCTATGTTAGTCGAATGACAGTAATAAATTATTAACACTGTAAAACATTGGACGAAATTGATTTATGTGAAGTTATAAATATTTGGTAAAGATTATTCGTTTTTGAAATATTAAGAACCAGTCTTATTTTGAAATAAATCATCAATTTTATACTAGGAATAGAAAATAATTCGCTTTTTGGGTATAGATGACTTTAGACCATTAAACAAAATTAATAGCGTTAGTAACACTCGAATAAAATTTTATGGAATCAAAGTTCAAAATTCTTATAACTGTAAATTTTTAAAGCTTACCTTCATCGCTGATAGACCTGGATTCACCTTCCTCTTCCTCAGTACCACCATAGCTGAGCTCCAGCTCAGTAGACTGGATGAGGTCTGATGCTGTCGCCCAAAGCCTCTCGGTAACCTGCTTGTTCCTCAGTGAAGGATCAGTGGAGAGAGCTTCCAAGCTCTTGGCTTCTTTGGGGTTGTTGTTCAAAAGAGTGATGCCATCAAAGATTTTGAGCTTGCGGGCAGCGCCGAGTCTCTCACCGGCTTTCAGTGCATTTTCCTGGAAGATAATATAATGGTTAATCTTTTTGTTATAATCCCTCAAGATTTTAATAAGAACTGGCTAATAATGGGATAAAGAAAGATCAATCAAATAAACTGAGAATATTTTGTTGCTTTTATGACTTTTGAAAGTTAATTGTTTTCAAAATTGTCTTTGCGTGCAAAGCCCCCTGATTACTCATGACATTTTCATTGTCAATTATATATCACATAACATTTGTAATCAATGATTGTAATTTACTGGAGGCCTATCGATAATTCTATACCTATTGCCGCATCTAACATGTCCTACAAATTAAAAATCACTTTCACCACAAATAATAATTTGGTAGGATCCACTTGGTTTTCCCTTTCTCTAAATTTCGAGGTCGACTCTAATAAGGATATTATGTCCTTATGTGTTTCCTATATGTACTTTTAACAATTTTGTTCTTAACGACTCTGAACTTGCACTTAACACTTGTATAACTTGAGCGTCTGTATAATGATCAACACTTATCACAGCATCCGATTAATGAACTTCAGCGTGGCATGGGCCGTGAGTTAACCCTTATCCAAAAACAATAATTTTCACTTTCTCTTCATCAGAATCACTTTGCTGGTCAAAATGTTCATCATTATGCGACGCTCTAGTAAGGTTCACTTCACTGTCACTCCATACCTTCATGCACAGACCCAAATCACTGTTACAGTTGACGATATTCCCAAGGACTGTACGTAACACTGAATCTTCAGACTTCACCGGACCACAGGACACGAATGCCACAACACTCAAAAACACTACAAAGGTCTTCATGGCTGCTTCTGCTCTGACTCCACTAATCCAAGATCGTTCGAACTGTGATGATAATTCGATTGGATCAGTATTTTTTATCCAAACTCCCCCCACTCGAATGTTTATAAAATTAACATTTTAATGCCATACCTTCGATATGGAAACTAGACGACGCTATGCAAAAGTGCGTGGCATACTTTGTTTTCATTAATATTTATATTTGTTTGGAAGACACGTTTGATTATGTTCTTTTCGTATATTTCTTTTTGATGGTTTTAGTGAAATATTTGGGCGTCTGGGCACTTTCTCCGGATTCCCGTGGATTATGTTCTCATAGGTTTGGATGGTTCTATGAGAAATTTCGCTAAGAAGTCGTGTTTCTGATCCGTCGTGAGATCCCTGAGATTTTTTATGTTTCCTTGATAAACATTTTTTATTTGCATTACTATGTAGAATTGCATAAATTAAGAGGTAGTTGCTTTGATAATTATGTTTATTTTAATTAAGTATGTATGATATAATTATGCACACATTACATTCGTAATAATCATGATAACCTACTCAAAAAATTGTAGCATAATTATATCTGGCCAGAGTTTTTAATATCTAGTCTAAAATTTACAATTGTAAACGTCATATCCGTATTGATGCCTAAAGATACAATGTACAAAATTGTCCCTAAATACAATTCATAGGTAACCAAGTACCTAATCATTTTTTTACATTGATGATACAACAGAAATAGATGTTGGATTTTCTATTAAGTCACAACTAATAGGTTTACCAGTACTCTGCAGTAACGCAACATTGTGTTGCACTTAACCTATTATCTACACCATTTTCGTCAATAGGCTTCCTCTACTGAACTCAATTAAGCCTTTGACATTCATTTCCAAAATGACCATTTTATTCTCATTTATCTTTAAAAGTCTCAATAATCCTCAAGCTCGGCTGACAAATACCTCACAGGTCAGTTGACTCTGCTTGTAGCTATTGATCTCCCTCAATTGTAGACAATCTGTAATACCCAATAATATTTAAAGGCATCGTAGGCTTTTATTTCCTACAAAGTGAGTTCTAGCTGTGAAATTACTGCATAACTAGCTAGTTATTGATTCTTTAACAGTCTGTCGGGAAGACATCATCGTCAACTCAGCCGTTAAGACTTCTACGGCTAAGCATAGACCTCTTGATAGGCATATTGATTTCGAGAAGGAGAGTTAGGAAGCAGCCTGCGTCCAGTGCCTACCTGCGACCTTTGTCAGATTGTTTAACTTACTTACATATATTTATTTTTTTTATACTTAGTAGGGGTACTCCTCTTACAACACTCGGTACAATTTTAAGTAAGGTAACAGAAGCTAAGTCAAGAAGTTTTTGTACTCAGTGTAATTGAAGAAATTTTATCACGATTATTTACTTACATTAGAAGTAGTAGGTGCAGGCTCTTCATCATTGTTATTGTCATGTAAGTGTAGTTGTGTAGGTACATTACTTAGGGAGAATAATTTATGTAAATCAGTGATCTTTTGTAGGTTTCACATGAATAATGTTCTTACTTTGTTTTACCTAAATGTGTATAGTAATGTTTACCGGAATCTTTAAGATGAAGTGTTATGTATTCAAAAAGGCCACAGGAGATATTTGCTATGCTTTTATAAGTAAAACATTAAGTACATGTATTGCTTTTCTACTGAGCTTTGCAACTTGATTCGGCAAATTATTGTGTGTAATGTGATCAGAATGAGTGTTGCTACTGTTGAAATGTTTCATAAGGAGTTTCAAACAAAACAAATCAAATAAAATTGAACATAAATATTTATTTAAAATAAATTAAGACTGAGGTACTTGTACATGGCTTCAACAAACATGAATAAATAGCACACATTCACACAAATAAATAACGCAATCATTCTAGATTATTTCAGTTCAGTTGACCGGCATATGCCATTGAGGCTCCGTCGGTCGCTGACCGGCTCCAACCTGAGCTGGCAGGCTCGTAGGAGTACCCTGGGTGTTCCTCATGATGAGCAGGTGCAGCGTACGAAATGCTGGATGAGGAACCTCCCTTCTTGGCGAGCAGTTTCCTGATGAGACTGAAGGCGCTCATGGCGAAAGCGATCTTGCCCAAGAAGACAGCCTTGACAGCGACGAAAGCGATGATTCCGAGGAAGAGAGGGATGAGAGCGGCCATCTTGAGCTTCAACAGGAGAAGGAGGGGCAACAGCTTCTTGATCTTCTTCTTCTTCTTGCCACGGGCTGCGAAAGAAGAATAGTCATGTTAAGTATTGAAGGATCCATTTTCAAGACTGGAATTGATAGATCGTTGTATGACGGTCTTGTAAAAAATGCTGTTAAGTGTCTTTAGATTGCACGTTCAGTTTATTTAATAGATGCTTATTACGATAATGTTGCAAAGAGTTTTTTGCATAAGAATTTTTTGTTGCATCTAATTTGAGGAGTTGTTTATGAAAAAGATATTCAAGTAACTATTTCAAATTGATTAGATTTGATAAATAATAAAAGACGTTATTGAAAACATTTCGGAGACTAAAGACGGATGACGGCATAATAGGATAAAAGAATGTAGTAACAATAGTTTGAGAAATAGCCGTATAATTGTATTCAAAACATTTCTTTTAGCACCTTCCAGCAACAGTAAAGGGCTTTGTCTGTCTGTATGTGTATGTAAATATGTGTAGAAGAGAAAGCTGAGGTACCTAGGTTTCAAAGCATTGTTTGAAACTCGTTTGGCACTTAGTGGTAAAGTTTCTAGTTGACAATGGATGTTTATGGCCTTGCTAATGACAGTTTTGGGTTTATGTAAGCTTTTAACCCTAGCTGTGATCGTGGAAAAGATTAATCATGTTTGTTTTGGGAGATTTTTTGGATTGGTTTGTTTTTTCCATTATTTGCGTAGTTATGAAGCCGACATTTTCTGTGAATTTTTTGGGAGATTCTTTTAATGGTCGAATAAGGGCTCGTGATTTTTTTTACAAGTTATTTGTATAGATAGATGGAAATGAAAATGTAGTATCATTTTTCCTCTTACCTTCCTCATCGAGTCCCCTAGATTCTCCATCATCAGAAGTCAGACGTAACTGCAGTACGTGGTTCTCCAAGAAGTCTCCAACGTTGTCAGCGATCCTCTCGTCAATCTGGAGCTCCCTGGCTTTGGGTTCTTCGGCCAACGGCTCGTAGCTACGAGCTGACCGGGCTGATCCAGTGTTCACCAGGCTCATACCCTCGAAGATGTCCAGGTCTTTCAAGATGGAGAGCCTTTCGGTGAACTTCAGGGCTTTTTCCTGAGGAAGAAATGTTAGGTTGAATATTTTTGTTATGAAGTAGATTTTTTTGGAATGATGATTTTATTTTATTTTTAAGGATTGATTGATTTTATTCTGTTTTTTTTAATGATGTAATTTAAAAAAGTAACTATAAGATTTATAACTCCTGGGGGCGAAATATTTGTTTCACTTGAATGAAGTTATTTTGAAAAATATGTGTAGTGTTCAACACATTAAAATTTATGTCGCTTTTTAACTAAACTGGACACTTAAAAAATCCTGAGCTCCAAAGAAATTATTTTACTACAGATCCACGTTGAATAACCACTCGTTATGTTAATGGTTTTAACTGAAAATTCAATGAGCCTCTTCATTATAAGACCAGACTCATTTGTGATTCAGCTCACTGACACTGCACAGCACTTGTTCACGATATTCACCTTCAGACATAACGAAGTATCGGTTTCAATACACTCTTTGACAGCACCCACTAAATTTTCCGCAATACCATTTTCATGCACTGGGTTACACTTCACTGAAGCCAAAATGGCTAACAAAGCAATTTTCTTCCACATATTTAATTTATTTAACTCCAAATTCACTGGATGCTTGTACTTCAAGTGCCAACGTTGGCAAACTTATGATGATTTCCCAAAAAACTGATGGATTTTATCCTTCGCCTCCCCACTACAATTTTTTGACAATATGACGTAAAGTGTGTGCGTACTGTTTGAAGACGTGTGCTAACTGATGGCTCGTAGATCGTTTAAGCTCAGACGTCAGGATAAGTAGAAAAATAAATATTGGATGTTAGAAAGCGAAGTTTGCGTTTACGACATCTAAAATACGCGTTCATACGTTATGAGGAGTGCAAATTAAAACGAAAGAAAAAGTGTGATTGTTTGACTTTTCGTAAGTCCATAAGCGTAGGTGAAAATGAATGTCGTAATTTCTAAAAACACGTTGTAATGTTAAATTTTATCATGTTGTAATAAAATATTGTTTTAAGTGAAATTCATTGTTCGCTCTCGCATGAACTCTATCTAATTTGATATGTGGCTATTTTTTAATACTTTAGTTTTCGAGGTCGTATCACAAACCGGAAAGCTTAGAGACCCGTCAAGAAACTTTCTGTCGTTTTGGGCGCCGGCCTAAGATTTACGAATTTTCTACTCTTTTCGTATATTTTTATGGAATTATAAATGACCACTTTTACTATTTTTCATACAAGCATTTTTGCCGTGCTCACTGCCCGATGTCATGATCTTACTGAAACCAATCATGTGTGATAATAATATTAAAATTATGCATTTTATTGATGTGTTAAAAATAAGCACCAATTTTGCAATAACTTGGATAATTTAAATTGGTTTTTATGTCACTTGGACTGACGTGGTAAAGCAAAATTACCATTTTTATTTACATGAATGAAAATAGAAACTGGTAAATGTATGAATGAATTATACTTTACAATATTTTAATTTATTGGATATTGATAACTAGCTATCACTGTAATTTATCGAACACAAAGAGTTAAATAGAATGTAAAGGAGCCAATGAATAAATCAATGTATATAATAAGGCAATCAACAATGATGAGACAAAATCCAAAAAAGATATAAGAGAAGAAAACACTAATAAGGTTACTGGAGAGTTAAATGAAGTTACTTATGAAGTTGAAATTGACAAAAAAGTTCAAAATAAACAAAAAGATTACAAGAGTCCAAAATCAAAGGAAGAAGCTACGCATAGCAACAAAATGTCTAGGTCACAATTATTATAAAACGATTAAATAATTGAGCTCAAGTGTACTAATGACGTAACATCTTTACACAAGTGAAAGTACATACATGTGAAGTATTTCTTAAATTCAACGGTTCACGAGACGCTTGTAAGACCTGCAGAGAAAAAGTCGTGTTACTAGTTGCTAATGTGTATGTATGGGTGGATGTATGTATGGTATGTGATGTGAATGAAATTTGTAGTATACCGTAAGTTGAAGTTGAAGGAGATGACGATGAGAGTATTAATAATTCAGTATTATCAGCGTCATAATCTTTTAGAATAAGAAAAGATGGATGGATTGCCTGAAAGATGACATGAATAGGAAGGGATTGAGTGTCAGTATGACGAGTGACAGGGGCAAATGGAAGAGGATGACATATTGCGCCGACCCCAAATAAAATTAGGAACAGGGCAGAAGGAAGAAGAATCTTTTAGAACAAAAGTTGCTTATAACGAAGAAGATTCTTATTTACGCAAAGTTTTACGGATGACAATAAGTAATACACATTGATGATCTTATTCAAATTCTGTATGAACAGTATTTTAACAACCGTTAAGAAAGGGGTCAACGGAACGTTCAATTGAATAATTACCTAGCTTGTTTAGAGTCTATATAAAATGTGAATTCAAAATTGTTCTGTGAATTAGTAATTTATAAAAATGTTCGACTGTACCTATCGAAAGCTTTAGTAGAATCTGACAACAGGAAACTTGTTGACGCCAAATTGCTGATAAAGTCCCTATGCTTTTATAAACAAAAAGATGATTCCTAAGATACTCTTGGAGGCAGGCATCGATCAGGGAGTATACATAAAAAACTTATTGTTACTAAAAAGACGCTCCACGAGTTATTTCTTCCGCTGACAAGAATAAAAAATCAATAGCAAATACTTCATTAGTACCTTAGTAAAGTAAACCTCATGATAATATCCAGGTGCAGGTCAGAGCATAATTTAAGGGGGTAAACAAAATACCTCGAGAACTATCACAAGATTCCGTTGGTGATATTTGAGGCCACCCAAAGAATAACCAGTTAAACATGTTAGTTCTGGCCTCACATTTGTAACTGCACTCTGATTGTACCTCTACTACCTAGTTGTGAGTTAGTTGCATACCATTATTTTTAGTTTGACAATTTGAATGCTTTGAAAACATTTAGAAAAAGATCATTATCATCATCATCGTTCTCATTTAGATTTCTCCAATCGCTTATCAGGATTGGTGGTTCAAGGATAGAAAACAATTTAATTGGAATTATTTCATTCTTGGAAGGCAAAAATTACATAAGAATAGATTCAAGAGTCTCTCGAGCTAGTGAGAATTCCTTGTTGTAAAGCTCTGGCCTCCTGGTGGTGGTTACTCCTTTATTTATTTTCAAAAAAAGCTGTATTAGTATCTTAAGAGGACTTAGTTTCATTCTAATTTCAATACTTATGCAGAAAGATGCTGACACTTGTACAGCAAAGGTATAAAGTAACGCTGAAGTCATTTTGGTAATTTTATCTGTTGAGTCATACACAGGATCTGTCATTTACATCACAACAAAGGTTGGCACATCACATATATTTGAAACACTCCCCAGTTACCAATCGGGGAAGTATTTAGGACACTTTCTATTATCATACATGTCATTTACTGGTATGTACCTACGCATACCTATAAACTTAGCCAAGAATGTTTGTTTTGTTTTCTAAGAACAGTTTTAAGAAGAAACGAGGCCCATAAAAATTCCAGATCAAATAACGCTTGTACAAAGACGCATTTTTAATTATGACTTAGAGGTTTGTCGAAATTAGTACGAATAAATGACTTAGATTTCTTGTAGGAACTTGGTTGATATTTCAACCAATCTTTTCTTTGAGTATCATCACTCTCAGGCTCTTGTCACTTTTTTGTACATAGGCATAATTTCACTTAGATATATACCCTGTACGTACCGGTTTCATTTTTTTCCAATGAATTATATTTTTAGTTTCTGGTCTTCGTACCAAATCAACTCGAGGAAAAGAATTGCTTACAGGCTTTTTTTTAATGATTTTCTGACTCTTTGCAGGTAATTGTTCACTGTCATTTTCAATATCATCAGGACTTTTATCCGTCACTGACCGTTAAGTTTCTATACCTATAGTTGTTATGAGTTATTTCTGAACACCCACATCACACAAAGTGTCACAGGCCTCAAAGAGGTCACATAGTATGTGTGCCAACGCCCTTTAGTTCCAATATGTCCAATAGCCACTTTCTACATAATAAGATGTCTCGACGGAACTTATGCGTAAGCTCGGGTGACAAATCTTTTGATTTCATTGTGAATGAAGAGAATGTTAAAGTGCTCTTTGATGATGATGCTTTGTGCCGACTGATATGAAGAATGATTTATTGATATGGTCGCTGAGAAAATTAATGTTTGTTAATTACAAAAGATGGATAAGATAGCAATTAAATACTTTATCTGATATATGCCCAGGTACATTGTAAAAGGTCCTGCAATTAGCAATAGTATATTTTCAAATGTTTCGACATTAGTATCCTTGTACATATTTGAGATATTATCAATTACAATATTTTAGTGTTGGTAAGTACTATTGTCAACATTCCTAAAGTAATCTTTCTTACTTTGCTTACTACATGCAACGGAAGTAATAAAACTTAACTGGAGAATTCTCACGAAAACACCTGTTTGTAATTTTAACCGTTCGGATAGCATTCGGGCAATCAATTAATTTACTTAATAATCTTGAAGGAGTATAATATATCTAGTTAGTAATTAAATAATTCCAGAAAATGTTATACGCAGCTCCAGAGCATGTAAAGAGCATAAAACTCCATGGGATACCATGAGGTTGGGTAAAATACGTGTTATAAACAGGGTGTTAAGTATAAATAAAGAGAAAGAGGAAGACAAAGAAAACACGGATAAATTGCCTAAACGATGAATTTAATAAACAGGTAAGTACTGCTAGTTGAGGCTGACTGAGAGAAATGGAAGCGAAAACATTGCCCTGTCTCCAAATCTATGAGAACAATGCAGGAAGTAAAAGATTACTCCACAACTTAAAAGACTTATACTGAAATTCCTTCAATTTCCATTGTGTCCTAGCTTATCCTAACATTCCCGTGAATCTGGAAACTAAATTATCCCCACAACATCGATACCGCACTAGTACATTAAGCAATAACTACGAAAACAAATGACCCACTATCAAAGAACTCCTACCAATAAATTCACGTAACAAACTCCTGAAGATCCTTACTTAACCAAGCTATCAAGATGAAAGTGCCGTGACTCAGAAGCACTTGCGATCAGGCCGAACCGCCCGACCTTGAGAATAACGGTATTTTGAGAGCCTCGGCTCACACGGAGCGAATTTTTTGGTCGAGACTTTCGAATAATCTGGAATAATTTTGAGGTTTTTGTGCGAATTTTTTTTAGATTTGTATTCGGTTGTATCATAAAGTCTTAATGTATAATAAGGATGATTTTGATTTTAATTTAAGTGTTAAAATATGACGAAAAATTTGTCGCACAGCAAAAAATATAGAAACACATCTTCCTCCTGCCCTGTTCCTGTGTTGTAGCAATAAAAAATCGATTATACATTTATGGCTATGAATGGCAAATAATTAATGTTTTCCTAGTGCTTCAAATAATTTATTGATCAAGCAGTATCGTTTAAAAATGTTCAACTAATTATCACTAATACCAGTTATAAAAAGTATGATCTAATGTGTAACGTTACTTTAAGCGTGGATGGACAAACCGGACGGTATGCAAAATTTAGTCTGAATTAGTTACTACATTACATGACTGTGTCTTAATTTTTATTCAAGCATTTATCAAGTTTCTTTTTTTATTTCAGTGATATAATTCACTTGCCACATTTGCATGTTTTGTGAGACCTCTGACTTCATGGTATTATTAAAAGGGATCGAAAGTTTTCTTTCACATAATTAATATGTATATTATCCAATTTGAAAAACAGATGCATTTATAACAATATGTTTCTCAATTAGAAAGTTTGTCTGATGACGTCTGTATATTAATTTTAGGTTAACAATAAAATCGTCTTTTCTTAATTTATTAATTAATCTACTGGGTTAATTAATTACTATAGATCCTTGACGTCAGAAATATTAATTAGTTTTATTTTAATATAACATAACATTTCTTTTAAAATTGTATAACACTAATTTAAATAATACGTCAAATGTATAATTTAACAGATGTTGGTAATTACAGCTTAAAGGCCTTTTTCAGGCATTGCAAATGCAACGACTTATAATACACTATATACTTATATTACAATGTATATTTACCTATGCTTAATTTAAATTATTTAGTACAGTTCGCAATAGCAGTTGTAGTCAATGTTAATATAGGTACTATTTTAGCTATGTACTACCATATTACCAGTACCAATACAAAAAAAATCTTTTGCACAAAATAACACACCAGTGAGAATCGACGTCAAAATTAAGGCGCGGCCACACTTTCGCGGCCGCACCTTGAGTACCACCTGACTTGGTCGCAGGAAATGCAAGCGTGAACCGAAACTTTGTAACGATTACATATTACCAACACGTGATACGCATCATATATACTCGTTGGACGGAAGAGGATATAAATAATAAAAAAGAAGGTAATTTGAAGAATGTCGTAAAATACTTTTTTAAAGGCGTGAATTCATGCAGGTACTTACTTCAAAGTTGCACATGTGGGTATCTCACAAATAAATGTTCAAGATAAAGTTGAGGAGTTTCAGACTTCGTGACAGCCGGGTAAACCGACGAAAGGTCGCGGTCAGTCCGTAGATGTTCGTTCTTCCGAAACACCCCCCGTGTTTACCAGTATGTCCCGGTTATAATTTGTATATCTTTGTTTAATTGTTGTGGATCAAAAGTACTTCATAGGCAGTCTCAAGTAGTGGTATTATTGTCAGGTTAACTAGATTGAGGAGATCAGATATTCAAAACTTTACACCAGCTCAGCTCTTGGTACCAAGAGCAAAACTTTGTTTGAAAAGTGCTGCGCAGACTACAATGTACATAAACTATTGTACCTGCCTGTATGAGAAAAAAGTAATAGTTCTAAGTAGGCGTTTCAAACTTGCACGTGTGTGCTAAGTAGCAATTAATCACAGAACTAATTTGCAGGAAAGAGTATTTTTAACCAAACTGATAATTAGTGTTCAAAATCTGTATCAATAGGAAATAGGTAACAGGAAACCAAAGAAAGGAAACAATATGTAGACTTACGTATTTTCACTTACGTAATATGTTATGATATTGTAACTACTTTGATTGCAAAATAATGAAATAAATATTCTGAAACACATATATCAAAGACGCCACAAAATATATACTGATATAATAAATCTAATTAATTAAAAATTATAGCATAGCAAAGAATTTATATCACTTCCTAAAATAGCCGACTGCGTTTCTAAATTTTCAATCTTAATTAGTCAAAACTAGGCATATTAATATGTATAACTAAATTACATCGTATTATCAGAGCAATAAATTAGATTTTGAAGTGAAAGCGAAATGCGTGGTAATAAAATACACACATGTGTTTAATTAAATAGTATACATTATGTTTCTGATACATAATTTTATGAAATAGCTTTGTGACGTAGATAAGGATCCGCCTATGAAGCCAGTTTTGTTCTCACGGTGATTCAATGTATCTAAATAATCATTAAACAATTTTAGAGTTGCCTCCAGTCTAACCTAATGTAGCTGAGTACCAATGCTTTACAAGGAGCGACTGCCTATCTGAACTCCTCAACCCAGTTACCCGGGCAACCCAACACTCCTAGGCAAGACTGGTTGTCAGACTCACAGGCTTCAGATGTTCAAATGACATCTGAATACCTTTGGTAGATATTGACTGTAGGATTGATGATACGATATCTTAAAATCTCGACTCATCATCATTCGTAGCCTTTATTTAGTATCACACTTCTGGGCTATGACCGCTTCTCACACAGAAAAGGAATTGGCATTCATCACCACGCTTGCTCAAGACGGATTGGCGATTTCAGACTTTAAAGTCCATGTAACCTCAAGATGTTTTCTTTCATTATTACTCAGTCATAAATGTTCATGGTCAGACTTGAAAACTTCTTTCAAATAATGGAAGTGGAAAACATATTGCATCCCGTCGACTGTACTTCTTCTGTCTCATCATCAGCCTATCGCAGTCCACTGCTGGACATAGGCCTCTCCAAGTGCACGCCACTGAGATCGATTTTCGGCTTCTCGCATCCAGCTCCTGCCAGCCGTCTTGCGCAAGTCATCACTCCACCGTGCCTGAGGACGTCCTACACTACGTTTGCCGAGGCGCGGTCTCCACTCTAGAACTCGTTTACCCCAACGGTTATCGGTTCTTCGGCTAATATGGCCAGCCCACTGCCACTTCAGCTTGCTGATTCGGTAGGCTATGTCGATGACCTTGGTTCTCTGACGGATTACCTCATTTCTGATGCGATCCCTCACAGAAACGCCGAGCATAGCTCTTTCCATAGCCCGCTGAGCGACTTTAAACTTGTGGACCAGCCGTACCGTCAGTGTCCACGTTTCGGCTCCGTAAGTCATGACAGGTAGGACGCACTGATTGAAGACTTTTGTCTTTAGGCACTGTGGAATCGACGATGTTAGGACTCGACGTAGCTTCCCAAATGCAGCCCAACCCAACTGAATTCTCCTATTCACCTCGTCCTCAAAGTTGTTTCTACCTAACTGCAATGTCTGCCCGAGGTATACATATTTCCGAACAACTTCGAGAACGGCGCCGTGTATCGCAATCGGTTCCGGTAGAACATGTTCATTGAACATGACCTTGGTTTTGTCCAAGTTCATCCGTAGGCCGATGCGTAGAGAAGATTCAGCCAGGTCGTTAAGCATCTGTTGTAGGTCCTGCAGCGTTTCCGCCATGATGACGATATCGTCAGCAAATCTCAAGTGAGAGATGTGTTCGCCATTGATGTTGATGCCGCGTCCTTTCCAGTTCAGCGTCTTGAACATATCCTCCATTGCATTAGTGAACAGTTTCGGGGAAATAACATCCCCTTGTCTCACTCCTCGATGCAACGGTATGGGCCTTGTTTGCTGATTCTGTACTTGGACGGACATTGTAGCGGCTTCGTAGAGACATCTCATGACTTGGATGTATCGCCAATCTACTTGACAACGTTGCAGGGACTCCAGAACAGACCAGATTTCAACCGAGTCAAAGGCCTTCTCATAGTCCACAAATGCTAGACACAGGGGCTGATTATACTCTTCGGTCTTCTGTATAATCTGCCGCACTGTGTGGATGTGGTCTATGGTGCCGTATCCGCTCCGAAACCCAGCCTGCTCCGGTGGTTGGAATTCGTCGAGTCTTCGCGCAAGTCGGTTCGTGATCACTCTTGAGAACAGCTTATAGACGTGGCTTAGGAGGGAAATGGGTCGATAGTTCTTCAACTGGGTTTTGTCTCCTTTTTTGAAGAACAGGACGACAACACTCCTACTCCACGCCTCTGGAGTTCTCCCTTCAAACAGGACGGCATTAAAAAGCTTCTGGAGCTCCCCCAGTACGGGCTTACCTCCTGCTTTTAAAAGCTCTGTTGTAATGCCATCCTCGCCAGGGGCTTTTCCATTTTTGAGCTGTCTCAGAGCGATCTCGATTTCGCCACTGCTGACTTCTGGCAGGTCTTCGGTGAAATGGCGTGTTAATGTGGCTCTAGAATCCTCATTTCCGGGATCAGGTCGAGATGCATGCGATGCGTATAACCGGCCATAGAAATTTTCCACTTCCGAAAGGACTGCCGGCACCGAAGAAACGACTTCTCCACTTGTTGTGGTCAGCTTCGTCAAGTGGCTTCTTCCAAGAGATTGTACGAACACCTTTGACCCCCGATTCAGCTCAATTGCTCTTTCAATGGCAAGAGTATTGGAGTACCGGAGGTCGCGTCGTACGTGCTTGTTGATCTCTTGGTTTAGAGCCCGCTTAGCTGACGAAGTGACAGGCGGGTTTTCACGTCGTTTCTTCATAAGCCCTAATGTCTCTTCCGAAAGCTTTGATTTCTTGCCCTTACGCTGCATGTTACAGAATCTCGAACCTTCCTCCCTGAGGATCCGAACCACATATTCGTGGTTCTGGTTAACGTCTGTTGTGGTTTCCACGGCGGCAAATCGGTTCTCCAAATTTGACTGGAACGTTTCGGATCCTGTCATGGTTTGGAGCAGTGTTGGTCGGAGCCTGGCCTTCATCAGACGGAAACGTTCGGCCTTGAAGTTGATATTCAGAGAGCCTCGGACAAGTCGGTGATCGCTACCGGTATTAAACCTATTGATCACGGAGACGTCTCTGAATATGTGCTTCTTGTTCGTCATGATGAAGTCAATCTCATTTTTAGTCATAGTGTCGGGGCTTTGCCACGTCCACTTCCTTTGGGGCTGCTTTTTGAAAAAGGAGTTCATCAAAAAGAGCCCCTCGCGTTCGAGGAAGTTGACGAGCATTTGCCCCCTATGATTCCTGCTTCCAAATCCATGGGATCCTACTGCCGATTCGCCGCAAGTCTGTACTCCCACTTTAGCGTTAAAGTCCCCCATGACAACGGTGTAATAGGTCTTTGTAGTGAAGTGGAGGGCCCTTGATATATCATCAAACATATCCTCCACTTCATCGTCTGAATGTGTCGAGGTCGGTGCGTACACTTGCACTACCTTGAGGCTATACCTGTCGGTGAGCTTTATGATAAGGTACGCTACCCTGTTCGACACACTAGACACCTCCACAACGTTATCAGCTAGGGACTTATTAACCAGAAACCCAACGCCACCTTGGGATTGTTGGTCTCCCTCTCGGAAGTACATTAGGTGACCTGATTCGAGGGTTATGGTGTCCTCCCCCTCTCTTCGAACTTCACATAACCCTAATATGTGCCACCTAATCTTCCCAAGTTCCACCTCGAGTTGCGCCAGATGCGAGTCAAGCCGTAGCGTGCGGCCGTTGTACGTCGCCAGAGTCAGTTTTGTTTGGTGGCCTCCCGTAACCCGGAGATTCTTCGCACCCCCTGCCCCGCCGTAACCACGGTCGCCACCGTGACCGGGAATAGCGGGACTGCCGGGAACTAGGGGCCGTGGCTTTTTTGTGCTGCTCATGGAGGTATTTAGCCTACTGCTATCACGCTGGCCAGACGGGTTGATAGAGGGTTTTTTTCGAGTTTTCCTTCTCTCGCACTGGTGTTCGGTGCAATTGTCTCCATTAGTCGACTTCTACGACACCCACTGGAAGAAGGGGTAGCGACATATGTATTCTTAAGCCGTCGCTACACGGCACGACCTTCTTCTGTCTAGTAGAACAAAATTATGTCCCATTAGTTCTACTGCCAATGTTCAGTGGAACTAGTGGGAATACCAATAAAAACCATAATTCCCACTAGTTCTACTATTTTGTTACACCTCAAATAGTAGAACTAGTGGGAAAAAAAGTTCCCATTAGTTCTACGGTAGAACTAAGCAGTAGAACTAGTGGGAACAAACCCAAATAACATGAAAACAGGGCAGCAAGAAGATTTATCGCGGAAGGCAACTTTTTATCCATGTCCGCGAAGTAGTTAGAAGAGACGCGAGAGAAACCGCAGAATCTAGTTTCAAATTACAGTAGATCTTTTGGCACACCTGTTCACCCTTTTAGAAAACTAACGTGACGTAGAAAACCAGTTTATTACGAAATTGAATTCCCATGACCATCAGACTGGATGCTGCACCTAACCAGTAGTTATCAGACATAATGGTCATATAATCACCTGCTTCAATGATCGTCACACGTTGTTTTATGTAATAGATAGGCTTGAATGGTAGGTGGGAAGTTGAATTTGACTTTGTAGTGAGATGGGGTAATTTTAGGAGAAGAAAAATCTATATTTTTTTTTAGATAGTTTTGCCTTAGCTATTCATGAAATATTGCTGAGTATTTTGCTAGGTGGTTTGAAATACAAGAAGTTGTAATAAGACCGACAAACGCTGTGCGACTATTTTATGAAATGATCCAGTATTTTATGAAAAGAGCAAATCTACGATAATACGACATAGATAAAAAAATTATGAGATACGCAGGTATCTCATTATTAAAAATCAAATGCAGTAGTATAGTCTTTACTTTCATAATGAATGAAAGCATCGTTTTAAGTCAACACTTAAGTTCTTCATTAAGGATTTTTATATAGAAGCTCTTCAATCACCCATGGGAAAAGAAAAGCTCAGTACAAAACCAACTAATAGTTCACATGAACTATTCTACTAGTCAACATGCCTCACTAAAGAAGTTATTAGACCACAAACGGACGAGCAATTTATTCTCGATACGTGTGAAAAGCTAAGGATTTCTACAAGCAAACACATCCGCGTGGCTTTCCACTCAGACATCCTAAACGTATGTCGTGCGTGTGTCGAGGTCCTATTCTGATAGATATTGTTGAATATTGAAAGACGAATAAAAGCTCATTTTCTTGTTTTTCGTTTTAAGTCACGTTCTCGAATACTTTAAACATAGGCACTTACTTCATTTATTTTTTACTAGCTAGCCCCCGTCCCACCCGCCTAAATACCATTTCTCCAAAATCTATTCATTATTTTAGCAAGATTGAGTATCAAAATACATATACCTACTTAATAATGAAACATGGCAGTGATTGACATAAATTTTGTAGGTATATCAGGTTAATTTTTATTTATTACGTTTGGTAATTACAAGTATTTCCTTTTTTTTAGATTAAATGTATTTCCTATAGGATTCAGAGAAAGTCCATGAAACAGCTAGTTCAATAATAAAAGGGATCTTGTAAAAATCAATAATATAGTTCCATGAACGTCTTGTCGCAAACAAATCCGGAATAGTACCGTTGCGAAGGTAAATAAGTTGCACATTGCACTGCACTTGACATCCGGTTGAGTGCACACTGCACAAACTTTGCAGACACACAAAGTAATACTTTGATTTACTAGATGAGACAAAAGTTATAACGATATCAATCTTATCGATACTAATTATTATGATAAAGCTAAAGAATTTGCTATGATCTTAAAATTTCTGGTCTAGTTACAAAAGCTTATAAATGATTATCGGTCTTTATGTACCCCAGCTTTTCTGCTCTCATTTATCCATTTCACTGTATCTTCAATATCACGATCAGCTTTTCATCAAAGTAGATTCCATTCCTGATGCCCCAGAAATAATGGAGCGGCAACCTTTTCGAGCCTGAGCTGTCAATTACTTAGCCAGGTAAAATTGGTTTCAGGTTATCTACTTTTTCTTAAGAAATATATTAGTCCTTTCTGTTACTATTGAAAATATAAAGCAACATTGACGCTAACGTCATGTAATTTCACCAATTAAAACAATTAATACCTTCTTTCAATACTTCCTATGGTGGGAAAACCTTATTAGTTCAGTACGACATATCGACATAGTAACCTCATAACTGTATAATGATAGGTAAATGCTGCTAAATACATACTATTTATCTCGAGATAAAGTCTACAGCGTTCCAGTAGTTTCCTACTTTCGTCTACTTATATTAGCCTTTTTCCAAATATGTTGGAGTCGGTTTCCAGTCTAACCTGATACATCTGATTATAATTGTATACATGGAGTGTCCTGTCTATTTGACCTCCTCAACCCAGTTCCCCGGGCAACCCTTTGGTAAGACGGGTTGACAGACTTTCTGACTTCCGACTGATGATGAGGTTGACTGATATCTCCAAATAATATTTTAATCATCAATTCACTCAAATAAAAAACTGTAACAGATGTATTTCAACACTTTATTCATATAATCTCTCTCAGAAATAATTATTATTTATTAGAACATCTCAATAATGAATTCAAAAGCTTCTTGAATACATTACATTATGTTATCAAGTCCGATAGTTTCTCACGATTATTCAATAAAATTCTCATAACGCCTATACATTTTCACTTAATTACCACATATTATTGAGAAAGTTGGCAGTATACAATTTTTGTTGAATAATTACAGTTTACACTTTCTGTTTTTTTTTAAGCCTATGTTAAGTCACGGTCGGTTTTTCCACTTTGAACTCGAAACTTATGTTTGCAACTGAATTTGATATATAAGGTATATAGTATAGTTTAGTAATAATATGTTTTCCTGTAAATTAATGAAAATATCGGCCATCACGACAATAGTCTTGATAAATGAACTAACCAAAGTTGAAACTTAAATAAGTCTAAATGTACTAAATATGCTTTTAGGCCCGGTTTTTCAGTGGATAATACAATAAAAATACAATAAATCCTTCTCCGTGTGAGAGGAGGCCTGTGCCCAGCAGTGGGACGATAAAAAGGCTGTAACAATAAAACTTAAAAAATATAATCAACTCCATGAAATAGAATAGTTTATTATTCATTAAAAATCATTTTAACAAATTAAAATATCAAGCTATCTGAAGCTATCAATAAGGAAAAATATTATGACAACTAATTTAGTTTCCTATTAATAATGTTTCATAAAAAAGTAGGACTATCATAAAACCAGCAACTTCGCTAAAACTTTAATTTGCTAATAGAATAGAAAAACGAAAGTTTATTAGAACCGGAATTAATCGAGAACTTTCATTAATACTATGACTGATTTACCTATCTATCTATACTGTTAGTCCTATAGTATTGTAGAATACTAATTATTTTGTTGAAACGATTGATTTGATACGTTTTCATTAAAAAATGGGCTGACAAAGTGTAGTCTCACTATAAGACATGTCATTGACACAAAAGAAGAAGAATTAAAAAAAAAATAGCTGTTAGAATTAAATTCGATCAAATATGTAAGACCAGGTATCTGTGGAGATCTAAGGGGGAAGCCTATGTTCAGCAGTGGACGTCCTATGGCTGAGATGATGATGATGATGATGTTAGACCAGTTTTACAGTCTGTACTAATACTGTATTAATGTAGAATTTATTTAAATGCGCTAATTTCTGGTACTGTGGTTTGAAAAATCGATACCTCCCACGTAAGTTGTTGTAACCCACAATATGCATGTTTTACGTTTTTTAAACCAAACCGCCTATTTTTGCCTACTGTATGCGTTAAGAGTAAAAAAAAAAATTAAAAATTTTTTTTAACTATATTTACCAGACGTATTAAGTTGTATCATTATTACAACGGCGGCGTGTAACATTGTATCTACCTCCGCAACGGTTTACGCGGGCGAGAGCGCGGGGTGCGTTGCGCGCTCGCGCCGCGTATGTATGACATACGACAGTTCACGCCGGACTTCATAAAGCGTGGAGGTCGCGCGCCTATGATCGTCGATTTTTACGTAATTAATAATTTATAACGATATTTTAGAATTATGTAGTTTTATAACGACAACAACCTAAACTGTTTTAAAGATTACTTACAACAACTTACGTCGCTTAGAAGATACCAAATCAGCGTTGTATAATCACATACAACACTTTACGTTGTTGAATAATAACAAATTATATGTGAAGTAATACATACAACCGTTTACGTCTGAATTACATACACAAATAATTATTGGATGTTGACATAGTATATTTTACGTTGCGAAGATATTTCATTTTTTAATGACATACAACAATATAGGTAAAGGGCTATTGAATAACACCGTGGATTTTAGTCAGTACAAGTCTGACAGTCCCTCCCACTCTGCTCTGGATGCTTTTGATGATTTTAACACGCTCTAAAAATTTTTGATTTAAAGTTCTGATGATCATGGGCCGAATTTAGTTCAGTAATCAATAGATAATTATGAAATTGATATCATTACATTTTATTACAGATTCTCCGTTGCCAGTTACTTTTAATGAATCTGAGATGAATGAATTAGCGAATATGATATCAGATTTTGACATTTTTGAAAATCTGGAGATAACAAACACTACAAATTCTAATGACTCCGTAATTCTTGAAACAGCTCATCCTTCACCTACCTGTAGCATTAATCATTTGGACTATGATTGTGACAATAACTTCTGCCCGTACTACATAGAAAAAGAAAAGCCTTTTTCCCAATCATGTTGGGGTCGGCTTCCAGTCTAACCGGATTCAGCTGAGTAGCTTTACAAGAAGCGACTGTCTATCTGACCTCCTCAACCCAGTTACCCGGGCAACCCAATACCCCTTGGTTAGACTGGTGTCAGACTTACTGGCTTCTGACTACAAGTAACGACTGCCAAGGATGTTCAATGACAGCCGGGACCTACAGTTTTAACGTGCCATCCGAAACACAGTCCATGGTGTCTGAGATATACTTAGAAAGTACATACAAACTTAGAAAAGTTGCATTGGTACTTGCCTGACCCGCGCCCCTATACTTGAGAGGTTGGTCCTTTACCCACTAGGCCACCACGACTCCGACCACACGACGAGAAAAAGAAAATTCATCAGTGTTGGATATTGTACCTCAACTATCACCAACAGCTACTTGCATAAAGTAGCTGTTCAACTCCACAAGCAAATAGTCCACCGTCCGTAATATCAAATAGTCCGCAATCTATAAACTTGATGGATCTTTGTAACAGTGGGCTTATCCCAGCTACATATCATGACTTCTTCAGGAGTCTGCCAGTTGTGGTAGCAACGAGTTCCGATAGTGAAACTTCTGATTCGGAGTAGTAGAGTTTCTTAAGTTTTTTTTATTATTATGTATGTCTTTGCCAGACCTCGGGACTAAAGAGTCCCGGATTTTTGGGAGGCGAACGTGGGGCCGAAGCCAACACGCTGAAGCCCTTTTGTGACAACTTTAATGAAATGGTGACACAAAACCGACGATTATCCCTGTATACACTATAGAAATGTACTCAAGGACAATCCCCGGTTCTGTGCTAAACTATTGCTAACTATGGATGAAAACTACTTGAGCTATTGTGATGGGATGCTAATAGACAAGGAATGGGGAAACTACGGGAACTATGGTACCTGCCGATGACAATGTATTAAATACATGTAAAAATGGCAGGTGGAGACTCGCCACCTCACTTACTGGGCCCCCGGGAATCAGTCGCTAAATCGCAACAAGAGGGCAACGGGTATTATTATTATCTTGTATGTCTCTACTCAACCACGGGACTACAAAGTCCCGGATTTTTGGGAGGCGAACGTGGGGCCGAAGCCAACACGCTGAAGCTCTTTTGAGACAACTTTAATGAAATGGCGACACAAAACCGACGATTATCCCTGTATACTATATAAAAACGTACCCAAAGACAATCCCCGGTTCTGTGCTAAACTGTTGCTAAATATGGAATAAAACTACTAGGGCTATTGTGATGGGATGCTAATGTAATGGACTGGGAATGGGGATAACTATGGGAACTATGGCACCTGCCGTTTTGTATACGTAAAAATGGCAGGTGCAGACTCGCCAACTCACTTACTGGGCCCCCGGGAATCAGTCGCTAAATGGTAACAAGAGGGCAACAGTTACATGAGCGGCTAAAGGGTGAAAGGGTGAGGATACCTCGGCGGACTTTAAACGCAGATCACGCGCTCCCTGTGGGTCCAGCATCACCGGCCCACTCGCCACGAGGCACCTACCCTCCGAGCAGAGCTGCTAACCCTGCTCTAGCGAGGCGGGAGACCTATCCCCCGCCATGCTTCACTCCGGCAGGCCGGAGATGGGGGACAGTATACTCTCCCTGGAGCATTCGGATCTATAGCCCCGCGGGTTCGCTACTCCCCGTCATCCGCCTCTACAGTCAGTACTATTCTTATTTTAATACTTCGTTTTCAATTTATTTATTTTTTACTGTTTAAAGACTGTTGTGACAGGAGGTATCACACAGTATTTCATCGATACCTTATTTCTTTTTATGTTTAAGTAACTTTAACATAATATAGGTATCAAAGTTTTAATAAATAAAAGACTGAAATAATTAATCTTACTAATAATTAACCTAGAATCTTGATTGTTATTTGATGTCAGAAGAAACTGTTTTTTTTTAGATTTTTTAATTATGTTGCATTGTTACTATTTCAGAGTTACTTAAGAGGATTAAATGTGTTTTTTTACTAAGCCCTAATTATATGGAAGTACACATACTGCCACAAAATATTAAATTTATATCAACGTACACTATAGTATTTAGCACATACAGTTAAATGCAAATATTGTTTTCCGCTGTAAATGGTTGTAAGTATCCTGTACAACATTTATGTAAGGTAACACTACAGTCTAGAATGTTGTATGAACAAAATCTCAAAAACTACAACTATTGAACAAAAAAATCGTAGGCAAACATTGAAAGCACTTTAAAATATATGTGTATGCAAAATTTGAAAAGAATATATTGAAGCAAGACAATTTGACGCGAGTGTTCCTCTTTAAAACGCTGTAGTGTAAAATTACAATTTTGAAGATACAACAACTTACGTGGGAGGTATCGAAATATTTTCAGTGTTGGGTATCTCCATGGAGTACGGATTTATATTCTTCATAGCACCTAACCATAGGTATCCCATCTTTCAAAGAAGACTATGACTTTTTATCTTGGTATGCTGAGTAATTTTACCACTGAATGCGGGTTATATCGCTGATGTAACCTTTTTTTTTAATAAAGATAAAAAAAGTTTGGTAATATAAACATGGTACTTAATATTATTCGCAAATATTTTAATGAGCTTCTTTGATTTGGATAAATCAATACTAATTTAATTTCTTTTTGTAGACTGAATTCTGAGTAAGGTACACACACCAATAAAATAAATCAAGTACAATTTTATAAAAGTCGTGTTTATTATTTTTCACTCGGATCCATCGTAAAATAAATTAAAACATCGCAACAATCAAACAGTTAACATTCTTCGCATTAAATACACATTGGTTTGCAATAAATATGACTCGAAACATACCCATACACATACAGCAAAAAAATATGACTCAACAAAAAATAGAAAATATTAAAGTAAATATATAAAATATCTTTGGAACTGAAAACTTAAAATAAAATGTACTATCAACCTTCACTTAAAAGAAATGTGAATACTTAAACATAATAAATAAAAATACTTATATACAATACAAGAAGAGACTAAAAGCGTCAGTCTTGATGAAACTTAAAACAACAAAAAAGATATATACAGAAAAAAAACTTAGCATGTGTATAGAACGGTGGTCAATATATACAAGGAAGAAGAAGAAGAATTACGTAGAGATTAATAAGTTAATATTACCTAGAATAAATTAAATAAATAATTTAATTTCACGCCTGTTTGACATGGGCGCCATAGGCCAAGTCTTGGCCATCTTGGGACCTGCCCCAACCGCCGCTGGACTCCCAGCCACCATGGCTTTCTTCATGAGCGGGTTCTGACCAGCCACTGCTCTTCTTGGATTCGAGGAGTTTCTTGAGGGCGCCGAAGGCAGCGGCGATGAAGGCGATTTTACCGAGGAGGTAGGCTTTGAAGACTGCGAAGGCGATGATACCGAGGAAGAGAGGGATGAGGGCAGCGAGCTTCAGCTTGATGAGGGCCAGGATGGGGAGGAGCTTCTTCAGCTTCTTCTTCTTCTTGCCACGGCCTGGAATCAAGGAGGAGAATTTTGAGTAAAACAGTCTGAGGCACACAATACGTAAGACAGTAATGAGCAGTTGCCTAATCTGAAAACGATGAATGAAAACTAATCGTAAATTATAAAAATTAAGAACTCTCAATCACGTTCAGTAAGCTACCTAAGAAATAGACAATCAATGACAACTCTCTAATCCCGTTAAAGTCACACATAAGTCACTAATTATATCAAAAACAAATCCGTCTAACAAAGGAATTACGGACCGTTTAATTTCACATAGCGAACTCAGAAGAATCTTGTCTACAAAAAACTTTTCCCACCACATATTAAGTACCAAGCCTTTGTAAACGTAGATACGACAATTAAAAGAAAGCTGCTTTAACTTTTGGCATTCATAGTTGAATAAAATTATAATTTCTTTGAGAAAGTCACTGCATATATGTCACGAACTTAAAGGTCAAAAGCGAGAATGATTTCCATATTTTCGACAGTTCCCAAAATTTTGGACTTTCGGTTGGCGTATTGGCAGATACCTACAATTGTAATTAAGTAAGTCATACTTTCAATAATGTGGGTGTTAAAGTGCGTACTAATGCTAAAGTTCATTAGCACGATGATTACATAATAAGTGACAGGCTTAGACAGATCAATGGTCTCAAGTTACACGCCGATTTGCAGATAGAAATCTTAAAGACACTGAACTTATCCAGTACATTGAAACTGGTCTAGCAAGCTCTTACATAAATAAACAGGTCGGAGTGAAAACGAAATCGAAGTGATAATGGTGTTATGTCATTCGATCATGCCTTTACTGAATATGTTAAAATATTCATCAATTACTATTGTGAGATAAATTATGATATCTGAAAAGCTTTATTCAACATTTCCTAAATCGATTAAGTCGATGATTATTATGATAGTTTTCTAAAAGAGGGAAGAGATAAATCATGTGGTGAAGTAATTTTCGGAAATACATTAAAGTCAAAATACAATGCAATTTTAATAAACGACTGATTTGAATAGAAAGGAGGAGTCGGTTAAACGGAAACCGCACATAAACGTTTTGACGCATCTTTGTGAGTAAGCCGGGTCATTTGGGCGTGTTTGCAAATTCTTATGTAAGCCACAGCTTCGAAGGAGATTTAATACAAACTTGAAATACTAAGTGAAAGTTTTAAGTTGACACTAATTTGCTAGTGGGACGATTATGAGATTAGGAAAGAAAATGGAATGACTGTTAAAAGGACAACTTTTGACAATGATCTTTTTGAAAAAAAATATTTTTTGTCGTGATGTCGTGAAATGCAGTTTGTTAATGAGGCATCAAGTATTTTAACTACGTGCTGGCTTACTTTGACTTTACAAATAGCATTTTAAAGAAAGTGCAAACATGTTGTTTATTCTCTTGCGTCTATGTGCAAAGTCTCTATTGACAAAACACTAGAGACATACTTGAATGAGAATATCTAAAGCTTAGACTATAATAAAGTCTAGCTCGTTCATTGAATTCAATGCTCTTTCAAGAGTGCTTTTTGTATACTTTGACTGCTTATAATCTATGAATAGTTTATGATTGGGACCTTAGGAGCTTATAAGAATTATATTTTGTTTAGTATCCTTACTGGGAATACTTTGTTCATTTTGGCACGATTTTTACTTTGAATGTCAGCATCTTCTTTGAAATAAAAGTAGGTTTCAACTCTACTGATCCCCGTAGCAAAGAAATGTAATATTTTCTCAAGAAAGTGCACTAACTGCTGTATCAAATTAACACATTATTTGCTCTTAATGTTATCTCGGTTCGTGGGAACATTTTCATACATTGTACTCATGTGTTGGATTTAGTACGCTTTGTACCGTAACTAATACTTTTATTGTTGCTATGCATTTTACTGTATCTTTAGAATCACAAATATTTTGCTGCTGAATCAAGATTTAGATAATTATCTGTAGTTTTTGAGTTTGTTTGAGCGTTGACAATATCTTTCAAGCCTATTTCGTGTTTTAAGTTTAGAGATGCCATTTAATTCTAATTTATTACTGCCTATAGGAAACAGTTATTTCTTCCGCAGTTTTTAATTACTTCTACACAGTAATTATATTCTAGGTTAAGAGCCTAAAATAGTTTAATAATGGGCAGTTACTTTTACGACTGTAAACTTTTACTCGATTTTCGTGTACTTGATAGTATTTAGAATTTGATATTACTTACTTGCTTTGCATCAATATTGCATTAAGAGTCTTATTTTTAGTACTTTTACTAAGGATGAACGAGAAAATAGTTGATGAAAATGACAAATGATTTGTACTATCAAGAGGTTTGATAGAAGTTTTAAACAATTTCTTTTACATACCTTCCTCATCAAGGGTGTTATCGTCTTCCAAGGCTTTGGGCATTCTCAGCTGAAGAACATGGCTGTCGAGGAAGTCCACAACATTCTCCATGATCCTTTCTTCAACCTTCAGTTCCCTGGCTTTGGGTTCCTCAGGCAGGGGTTCGTAGCTGCGAGCTGATCTGGTGTTGCCACCGGTGTTCTTGAAGCTGACTCCATCCAGGACTTCTAGGCTTGAGGAGGCTGCCAGTTTGTCTGTGAATCTCATTGCCTTTTCCTGCAAAACAAAAGGAGGACTTAGAATTTTGTTTGAAGTGACCCATTTTGTGAGATTGGACTGATTTAGTATTTTGTTGCATGGTCTTGTATCATTAATTTTGATGATAAATCACTGTGGCAGCAATGAAAAATAAAGAAGTGATATTTATGTCTTTTTAAACGAACATCTTCGAAGATTTATTGCTATAATAAGTTAAACGTTTAATTCAGCAAATTGGCAAATTAAACTAGTTAATTAATTCATCAAGATTGACGAAAAAACTGCTAAAAGATTTTTATCTAGTTTCGACACTAATAAAACTGCATTATTTTTCAAAGTCCATGAGTTAACATCAAAACTAGACACGGTAAACCCGAACAACCCTTGGGAGTTCACAGATCACTGAAACACTTCACTGCACTTCACAACACACCTTGAGACACAAAGAAGTATCTGTATCCAGACAATCCTTTAGAGCGGAGATGAATCTCTCGGCGGCTCCATCCTCCTTGGCCATGGGCAATGCCCCGGCGACTGCCACAGCACACAATAGCACAACTACCTTCATCTTGCTCGATGGCTAAACACAAATTGCTAAAGATCAGTGTATGGGCGTCAGTTTTATTTTGTGTTCCCCCTCCCTGTATTTCCATATGGCACGCACTCCGTCTGCCGTCTCGAGGCCTATGATGAAATACAAATATACGCCTTGATGTTTTAGCAAGTATTCGGCAGGTTACATCGAAATGTGTGTTATGGTGGCATGGTAATACGGTCAGGCTTAGGCGTTAATTTTTTTATTAAATTTTTATGGATAGGCTCGGCGGTATTTAGATTTTTTTGGGCGGGAAATTAGATATTTGAATTATTGGCGAATGTTCTTGGTCAATCAAGTTGTATTAAATGTAGTGTTTAATGATAGTTCTGAGATTTTTCATGGGTTGATGTTAATGTTAGATAATTATCTTTTAGCTGTCAAAGGAACATACTCCTAATATAAATAATCGACAACTACGGGGAGGAATTTTGATGCCTTTCAGTACGTAGTTAGTTTTGTTGCATTTGTACGTTTCTACATAGGTGTAAAAGATGATTTAATGTTCAGGAAATAATTTATCATTAGTTTGGTTCGTGATACTTCAGAATTAAAAAGTGTGTTACGTGTAACCTGTTGAATGAATTTCATAACTTTTGAATCATTCGGAAATCCTTTAAGTATAATTACCGCGTCCAAAATGTTTGGAATACCTCGCGTATTTCCGGTTCTTTTGAAGGTTTTGCAAAATCGCTTTCTAAAACCCATCAATATACTTATATCATCGTCTGATTTTCTATATTTTTAACCATTTGTATTCTGCGGTAAATTGTTTAATAGTCCATTTATAGGCACAGTTGTGAGTACAGGCGAAAGTTTGTACGTACTTCAAGACAGAGGTGATATGTCTATTTGGAATTTAAAGTGCGGAATTATGCTGTGTACTCATAGTCATTGGCATCATGTCTTTTGTTTAAAACACTTTTAATTTCATTTAGGTTGAACTTCGTGGCCATTGCGTAATGCGTAGACTTTCTTTGATTCATGAATAATTACGTCATTGAGATTTTTTTAATTCATTACAAATTCGATCTTCCTTTCATTTTGGCTCATATCACGTTGAGGCGCGTTGACGACAGCCGCTGTTGTAGTATTTTTGAAAATCATTATAGTTTCTTGTATTTAATTGTGTCAGATTGCGTGTAGATAATAATTGTTTCGTTTAGGCAAAGTTTTATTTATATTAGTGTTCTAGTTATTTTATTAGTGGTTTTAGATAGACATGTTTCATTTAAGGAAATTATTGAACTAGTAACTATTTTCCCGTCTTAATCTATATATATTATATATATAAATGAAACCCGCTTTCCGTTGTCACGACATAACATGAAAACGGCTTGACTGATATGGCTGAAAATTACAGGGGAGGTCACTTAGACCCGGTAGTTTTTATCACCATCCGGCTACGGGACGTGGGTGAAACTAGTATTATTATATAGGGCTGCTCTACAAAGGTATATACTTGAGCTATTTGTGAGGATCTGTCAAAATTGTACTCAATATAAATAAATTAACGATTTTATTTGAATATTGCAACTTAAACATATTGTTATTAAAATAAATATCTGTACTAGGATATAACAGCGACGTACAACACAATACTGCATAATATATTCCGCACCCTCAAAAGGAAACAATTGACAAACTATTCAATCACATTCAAATCGGAGAGAGTCTATTGTCCCAATCTACTGATACATTTCAAGTTGCCACTCAAAATTGATCCTTATTCTGAGCGTGTTAAATTTCAAATTGATGTTAGACTTTTAGTCAAAGGTTTTCTGTTATCTAGGTACTGTATTGGCTAGGACAAAGAATGACTTAATCACTTCTGTTCACATACTGAATGAGTAAAGGGAAATTTCTCCGTTGTAGGTGACGTTAATGATGTATGAGCTTTTGTACGTTCTGGGTCCTGTTCCAGTGTACTTTGTAGTCCGTCTGTATGTCTTTCTATCTATTTACTAGCTTGGTTAACGACTGTTGTAGTATCAGTATTTAATATTTTATGTGTTTTCTTTGGTAAAGTTATTTCAATAATTTTTGTTTTGATAAGCCTTAAAAGTAAGATCATCTAATCAATTAACTAGCATTTGTAAATTAGGTAGATTTAACTGAGATAAATGAGTATTATTCATACACTAGTTTTTATTTATTTAAGTCTTCCTTACCCTTACAACTTCTGGTTTCTCTTCGACTTTTAACTCAAGCATATTAAAAATCTCCGGCATTTCAACTGGTAGTTTCGTTCAACCGCGTCTCGAATGTCAAAGTCACGTTGTCTTGTACAGAGAGAAAAAAAACGAAAGTGTATCAAGTGCATGTCATACTATGTTTGTTGGCCGTCGCTGGACATACTTTATCATCCATTGAAGCATTAGTGAGTATTTTAATAGACGTTGACAATACTAATGAAACAATGGTTGGGGCTATGTAGGCAGTTGTGTGCAATAGTTGTTAGTGTCACTGAGAGAAATGAATACCTAGTATTTATGATGACTAGACAGATTTTTGGCGTAAAGTGAATTTTGGATGTGATAGGTTCGTTATGGTTTTCATTTTCCGTCTTGAACTATAAACTTATTAGCTTTATTTTTATCTGGTATTATGAGTTTTGCTTTATAATATTATTTGTCTGACTCCTTATCTAAATGTTCGCCTGCGTTTTTATTACACTTTAATACATTATGTACACTTTGTGTCAAATGCTACGGATCATCATCATCATCACATTACTCTGAAACATCAACATTTGCTTTACAATTTTCTTTTCACTCAAACACCGTTGCTGTGACGTTAAATATAGCTTCGTGGTCATGAACTTACTTTACTGTGTGTTGTGGGAACTGAAGTTGTGTCGTATAAAAAGAGTTCAGTTCTTCTCACGCACTATGCAGTCTTCGCACGCATAGCTGTTGGGTTCTGTACCATAATGACTTTGAGTATCATAGATTTTATTAATTTATGATATCTATCATACAAAAGATAGTTTACTTGCTACTGAGGTAAAGTGATTTAGCAAATAGAAAAATGGGGATGAAAGAAAATTAATGCTTGCTTTATGCGTTACATTCAGAACTACCGAAAAATTACAAGCAATAAATGTTTCAAAAGAAGACCTAGTTATTAAAAACAATATTTAAACACTTCAACATAGCTCTTATATGATAGAAAATTGAAGATGATTAATGAAATGCTTTTTCTAGCATATGCAACTTGTCATTTGACACCTCTATACCTACATGATAAAAGAGAAATGTGACCGCATCATTGATGCACGAAGTATTGGATTCATTTCCTTCCTATCTGGCGGTTTGCCAGCCTTTTGCTAAAACTGTCACAATATCAGGTAGGCCATTGACTATGTATGATGCGCCTAGCTAGCTAGCCTCCTGAGTTTTAATTACCTTTTGGTAGTAAAAGTGAATTATTTTAATATGCAGCTTTGATGGTATATTTTGTGACTGTAACTACAGGGCTGCGGGATTATTCGAATGTGTTACTCTAGAAGAAACATGGTGGGTTTTAGTCATAAATCTGACTCTCCCTTCCACTGCACCAAAAACAGGTGATGTTTTCCCATCTATAATACGGTTCATACGGAACCCCAAAAAAGCAGTACATATATGTGAAAACCATGAATCTGCTAGACTAGTGTTTAGTTTCACACGTTATAAAAACATTTTCTCTTCAAGTTTTTATTACTGCTGCCATTGTGTGATGATAAGCAGATATCTCGCTTCCGTATAACGGGGGACATTTAAATATTTATATTTCTTATGACAATTCGTATACAATTTTGCTTTCGATTCCCCTATGTAGTCTATCTTCAAATGAAATATACTCTTCTTTAATTTTTAAATTCGTTTGCAGCACGAAAAGTTTAGTTCTCTAATCTTTATGTACCTTATAGAATATTTCCAGTGTTCATTCTATGAGTTTCTTAGCATAGAACTTCTCTAAAGTTCCAAAGGAATCTATTAAGCCGTACAACAGTAACTGAGCTTTAAAATTCACACCGTCATCTACGCCATAAAAGGCTACACACTTGACCATACCGGAACTGACGTTACGCAAACTACCCACATCTGTTACCCAACTTCTACTTGACTAACTTCATCATTCATTCATAAAAATATAGTCCAACCGTCTTTACTACTTCATCGGCCCACGTGTTTTAAATCACGTTTTATTTCCCAAACTTTCTTTCTAATCAATAGTTGGATTTGCGATAAATAATGTTGGTGCGTAAGCGTGCTCACAGACTCCAAACTTTTAGTCGGCCGATAGTTTGTTTGGGCTCATCAATCAGTATGAAGATGAATGGTAGTACGCACATTACAGTGATCAAGTATGTAGCCGGTATCAGACTTAATGAAAGCTTCGATAGGAATCAGGATTTTCTTTTTTTTAATTGCTCGCCATCGGGTCAACTATCGGCCGACTGTTTAGTCTACAGTCTGCTCTAAACGAGTAACGCCGCGGGCGTTTCTTGTATCTATGTCGGATGTTCGGTAATTATGCTTTATAGGACCTGTTTGGGTGTGGAAGTAGTAAGACGCCTCAACGTCTAGTGGGTATGGATTATGTAAAACTTTTACGATTATGGCTAAAATACGTACTTGCATTTGCAATTGATATGAATGAATGCTAAAATGTTGGCTTACCAACTTAAATTTTAGATGACTTAAAGGTGAATAGCAGTAGAATTGGTAGAGTAACGTGATTTAAATATTTGCCAAAAATTTACATGATATAGAAGATTGTAGCTGGAACTTTTCAGGGCTTTTTGCTATTTTAGCTCTTTCATAGTCCCATTTATTTACATCAAGTAAATGCTACTGACCTAACCAATTGCTGAACTTCCTAAGATAATTTAATTATAATAATAGATCCACAAATACAAGATTCCAAAAGAGAGAAACAGATGAAGATCCATAGAATCAGAATTTAAAACTTACGTAATTTGATTGTTATTCTCAAAATCGCCGCTACGTCTACCATATCATGTAATTCCCTACAGATACAAGTTAACCAAGTCACATCTACCACGTGCCTCCACTTTCTTTCCCCATTCGCATAAATTAAATCGAAACCCATGCTTATGTAACAAAATTTACATTATTATGATGGTTGAGTAAAAGTATTTAATAGTGGCTTTTGATGGTGTCTTTTTTGAAAATATTTTGATATTCTTCGAACCCTTTTTTAGTTCTGGAAGATAGCTATACTGATTTATGACCACTTCCAATATTCTAAATATCTGTAGTACCTATGTCTTACTACAGATATGATTTGACATTACTTGTATGGGCTAAAGTAGGAGTCGTGGTGGCCTAGTGGGTAAAGGACCAACCTCTCAAGTAAGAGTGCGTGGGTTCGATTCCAAGTCAGGCAAGTACTAATGCAACTTTTCTAAGTTTGTAGGTACTTTCTAAGTATATCTTAGACACCAATGACTGTGTTTCGGATGCCACGTTAAACTGTAGGTTCCGACTGTCATTAAACATCCTTGGCACTCGTTACAGGTAGTCAAATGCCAGTAAGTCTGACACCAGTCTAACCAAGGGGTATTGGGTTGCCCGGGTAACTGGGTTGAGGGGGTCAGATAGGGCAGTCGCTCCTTGAAAAGCACTGGTACTCAGCTACGTCGAGTTAGACTGGAAGCCGACCCCAACATAGTTGGGAAAAAGGCTCGGAGGATGATGGGGATGATGTCTTTAAGAGCCTGACAAAACTATCGGCCGATTAGATGTCGGATGATGACGATGGCTTCATGTCTTCGATAGATTCATTCAGGACAGTTATCAGGAGTTATAAAACATTATGTATCGTATGTATCGTTAATTAATTTAGAAATTTCTCCTATAGCTAATCGTTTAATTGTTTATGTAAGATCTTCTCACGCGATATATTATGTATTGTTTTGGGTTCATCTGTTCGCGTGTTTAGTTCATCAATGGATTTTGTTTTTGTGTAATTTGCTTGTTGCTATGGAGATTTTAACTTTTACTTTTTTGTTTATCGTTTTATTTTTATCTGACACAGCTCCTTGGACATCCAAAGTGTCTGTTATAGTGTTATTATTACAAAGTAGTTATATGTAATGTTAATTACAAGACTTTTATAGGAACAAGAAAATAGTTTGTTGTAGAGAAAGAAGAAAAAGGTCAAACTCTTTACTTATTGTAACATTCAATTTCAATAATTAAAATACCTGAAACTACAGAGTATAGCCAGTATAAAAGTACTTTTTTAACACTTCAGTAGGCAGTGCAGCCATTTTCAAGTGAACTTAAAATCAAAGACGAAACAGCACACATCCATAAAAAAAACTTAAAAACATTTGAAGATAAACACGAATGAAATAACATCTTTGAAGTTAATAATAATGCCAAACACGAATCAAAAAAATCTTCACCATCTACCAACGATTACACAACTAATAGAGAAAGTTTATTTATTAAGTAATTTGTAACTGGCTATACATGAACACATAATTATACCTACACTTGTATTGTTTCAAAATACTCATGGTTTAAGTGACATTAATCACGTGGGTGATAGTGACGGCTTTATTGCAGATTTCTATTACATATCTATCGATAGTTTGTGAATAGAGACTGAAAGACGTAATGGATCAGATGTCAAAATTGAATCTCTAGTCGCATGTAGAGATAGGTTAAAGAAACCCACAGTTAGAAAATCTCCCATTGTTAGAGATACAGAGAGTCATATTACTGGTAAAATGGATACCATACTCAAAGAAATTGAAATTATTTTGAGTACAGATGGCAAGAAAGTGTTAGTTACTTGCTGTTTAATGGTCATTTCTCTTTCGTTTATTAGCCTTGTAAGTGGTTATGATATAATCTAATGGGAAAGAGCGAAGGTTAATTCGAAGATTGCTGAGAGAAGATTGGTTAGGAATGATGCTTGTATTTTGTTTAATATTGTGTTTTGTTTTTATATTATCATCGTTATACTGTGGTTCTGTTGGATTCGTTTTAAAATTTTACTATTTTGGTTTGCTGTTCTTGACTTTGGTCTGTTTATGTTGCAATTTATAGTAATTCAATGTTGCCTATATTATATTTAGGTAGGACTTGTAATATAAGGGAATAATTTACATGGTATTACAGTGGCTAACTATTTATGTTCAAATGAATTAATGAAGAACGTTCCAACGTTGTTAGCCCCAATCTCTTAATTGCTGATAAGATAGATCCAAATAGCTGGGTGTATCCTGATATTGACCATATTGAAGTTACAGCAGTCAAGTTGTCCTTTCTTATTAACGTTCAAATTTCAGCTTTTGTTAGGAAATAGGAAAGAAAGGACATAATATGTTAGGAAAATAGATGGAGACAATAACATTTTCAGTTCTTTATTTGTACGAATCATTTGAGAAATAGAAAATATATTATTATATCATAATGAAAATATGTATAAAGATATAGCGAATATAATAAGTATGTATTTGTACTGACAAGGCGGCACAAAGTTATACGTAATGACGATATCAGAATAATTATATATGGAGATGATATAAATCGTTAAATTAATAATAATATTTAAGGTGGTATACTCGATTATAGGTACGATAGATATATACATTTTGTACATACTATTACACTATGTATTATAGAAGATGCTATAATGTGTAGGTGTTGCATAGATAAATAAATATATAAATAAATGAGATAATAAAATGAATATAGATAATAGGCTCAAATAAATGTAGATAAATATAGTAAATAATATCACAAAATAAACTTAAATATAATTAATTAAATAAATAGTCAACAAATAATCTATACACAATTAAAATATCAGGACTTAGTAAGAAAGGACTAGATAATAAATCTAAGACAGTAAATAGAACAAAATAAAACATTTTGAAGTACAAAATACACAAATACGGATACCGTATAGGTTGTGAAAATACTAATATAGTACAGCATAAAAGACCATACAAACTTAGAACAACATTTTATGGGAAAACAGTAACAAAACATCGCATCAAAAAAATCCCTTACAAAGGGAAATTCGTCGTAGAATAATCAATAAATACGCCTTAAACTACAATAAATAAACTCAGTACATTCCATTTCACACTATGTTACAAAACGTAAAGGACTTAGAATTGCTCCTTGGGGAAGTGTATAGACTTAATCAGTTTTAGCGTGAGCTGAGTAAGCTAGATCCTGTCCATCATCAATCGATCTTCCCCAGCCATGTCCACTGCTGGCATAATGTTCCTCATGGTGTGGGTGAGCGACTACTTCATAGCTGGTCTCATGGTGTTTGCTTGCCAAAAGCTTCTTCAGGGCAATGATACCAGCGACCAAGAGAGAGATCTTGGCGAGGAGGACAGCCTTGGCAGCGGCGAAGGCGATGATACCCAAGAACAGAGGGATGAGAGCGGTGATCTTGAGCTTGGCGAGGGCGAGAAGGGGAAGGAGCTGCTTGATCTTCTTCTTCTTGCCACGGGCTGGAATTAAAAGTAAGTAATAATTAGTGATTGATGCTAAAGACATGAACTGGGCCGATTACATGAAGGTGGTTCAAGTAGCTTGATGAAAAGAAAGATACTTGGACGTATATAGTTGTGGTGTTAGTTTTATTACTAGCAACCGTACTACAACCAAACAAAAAGACCATAGAAAAATTAAGATGCGTAACAAAAGTCTTCTTCAAATACTTGAAATTAAACAAACAACAGCTTTCACATTTGAGCAAAATTGCTGGCATCGTTTACAAGGTCCATTACCCACAAACTATGAGTACAAAGTTTGTAAACATTGGCTTGAACGACCCACATGTTTTTTGATGGATGGGTATCCAAGCTTATTTAGGTACGAAAAATTTACACTATTTCTAATTGAATTATTTCCAAAGAACTTTTCAATCATGTGGTATTTATTTATGTATCTGTCACTTCTAATTTAGTGTTGATATTTATTTAAGTAACTATTCTAATACTTATCAGTGTTTCATTCTTATTTATATCAGTTATTTTTTTTTTTACATTGATATCAGGTTTTAATGCCAAAATAAAGTTTTCTTTTGTCACAATTTCAAGTTCAACAAGTATGTTTACTAAAGCAGTTACACCGCGCTCTCTGCGCTTGCGCACACAAGTGCAGCCTTGAACGGTGTCGCCATCTCTGACATTGACCGTAAACTAACAAGCCTTGAGCTTTCTTACAACTTCACCGTACGGTAGGCTTGTTTTCCTCGTGACGTTTTTCTTCAGATGAGTATTGTTAAAAGCTTTTAGATTTAGGGAAAATTTTATCGTCAGGTATGAATGAAGGTATTTATGTAATTTTATGATGAATTTTTATGTTTTGTAATATCATCCGGTTTCTTTTCTTTTTCATGTCTTTTAAAATATATAAACTACGATGTTGAAGATAGAAGAGAAAAAAAAGGAAAAAAAGCTTTATAGCGTTCACGAATAAAAGGACAAAACACAGCCAGGCACTATCAAAAAGTGCACAAAATAGTCTAGTCGATATTTGAGATCAGACAGCCTCTTCCCTTTAAACATATCACTTACTCCTAAAAAGCCGTCAACGCAAGAAATAATGCCAATGACAAGTTAATAGATGGGCTTTTTAAAACAAGACAGGTACAAATGAACACAATCTTTCTAAAACAAGTTTATGATTGACACAGTGACTTTGCCGGCCCATCGCTTACGGACACCCATGTAACCTACTTCCCTCAATCACTCATGTAGGGCTTTCAAGCCTTTTTTATAATTATCCAAGAGTGTTTCTGTATCTGATTAATTATCTCCAGTTCATCCATCAACTCAATTATCTCAATGAGGTATCGTTTTCACTTAATTTTGACTTCTCACTTTCCTTATCAAGAATTTACTTTGTCATAATTTATTTTAATCGGTTTGAAGATTTCAATATGATTTATAAAGGCGAGCTTTTTTGATCATGACTTGGCGTTTTGTAAAAATGATTATTGTAAATTCGATATACTTGGTTTTGCGTCTATCGCTATTGCATCTATGTATGAAAGTTTAGGTTCAATAACATTTAAAGGTAGATTGAAAATAGCTTCATCATTGTTTGCTAAAACGTGTTAATACATTCATGTTTATTTATTTCCTTTTACTTTTACGTCCTGTTGACCGATTTAAGTACAAAACGGACTGAGTGAAAAGGTGTGAGATCCTAAATGCGTTTTCCATGTTACACAAGTATCTATGGAAGTAATTCTCACTACTAGTTCTAAAGGAAATATTGCTATGTCATTGTCACTCAATTTAGTCTCCAGTTTGAGACTACCAATATCTTGAATGACGCGAGTAAAATTATGAAAACGTTCTTGTTATATTAAATGTAATTTATATGAGTTATACTTTCATCGATGTAAAATTGATTTATGGTGTGTTGTGGTTGAGCAGCAGGATGAAATATTGCATGTCGCAAGTTCAACTCCTCTAAGCCTTAAATTGCAACTGCTATCTAAGTATTTGAGTAAGTGTAATGTTTGTTTTTGAAACGAGAGTGGCCCGAAGGCTAATAATACTTAGTAAGATAGTGTAGTTCTACACAGGATCTGTTTAGAAGATCTTAATGATAAAGCTATAATTGCACACGACGTGCATGCTTTCGATGAACCATCATGTAGGCGTTTTATGGTCATTTTCCGAGATAGTGCAATTAAAAACACGAACCTGACTAATAACACCATATTAGTATCAATTGAAGTCGTAAGAACATATATCATAATATTGGAAAGGCAACTTTCTTCGGAGAAGAGCCAAAGAGTGCCAGTTACACGATTTCTCGATGACTCGTTAAACTGGTTTATAGACAGGACTTCGAGCCATTGCCGTAGAGGGAATGCGCCGCTTTCGAGTTTCTACATGTTGTTGACAAAAGGCCTTTTTTGTAGGGTGATGTTTTTGCTAGAAGGAAGTAGCCTTGAATGGTGATGGCCTGATTTCGTAATGACTCCTCTTGTTGACTTCAACGAGGGTGAAGAAATTGATTCGGTAGTTGACACGTTGTTTGATATTTGATTTGGAGCGTGTGTTGTAAATATAGCTGATACCTACTCTTTTTGAATCATTATCAACACTATTTCATTTTAAAATAGAGGATGATAAACATGAAGTTAATTTTGATGACCGATTACTATCATTAAGGAAAGAGCATAAAGAATAATTAGAACAAGTTAACGACCAAGAGACAAAAAAAAAACAAAACCAGAATACAACCGCAACACTCCATAGGAAGATGTACAAGGTACTTAACACACCCGCTTCAAGTTTCATTCATGAGAATAAGTAGGAGCATTCATGTAACATCCGTGAAGGCCAAGACTTTCCTATCTTTATAGACTTATAATGTTATAGAGGGGACAGACTGAATAGATAGAGAAATTTTACATTAAGCTTTTGTGCTAGACAATTTTCAAGTGATAGATTGTGGTGATAGAGATAAAGTAACTGGGAAAACGGCGAAAAAGTAATGAAGAAGTTGAAAGCTAGGCATACAAAGCTCAAAATAATGCAGTCAAGTTATTTTGATAAGAAGTCAACAGTGTAGGTAATGTAAGCTAAGATGAAGATGGAAGAAGATATGCTAACAGTCCGTGAAAGAATTCAGTAAATGCCTCATATGAAGCTATAAACAAGGTCGTTAGAGATAATATCTGTGCAATTCAAGCAGCCTTACAGTTTTAATGATATCTAGTTAAACTAATCGCACATGCTTGCAAAATAATCATCAATTTTCACAAATCACGATCAGGAAGTAGTATGGCTCTAATGTTACTCTACTTAACTAATCAGGAATCACAATCGGAACTACCGCACGTAAGTGGAGCATCTTTCCATACCGTTTCACAGTTAGCTATGAATTTACGTATAAATGAGGAAATAGCAATATTGCATGTTTATAATTAAATAGATTTATTCATGCGTACAATACAAAGCATGAAATTTAACATCGGTAACTAATGGGCCGGCTAGGCTTTCTATTTATATCAATAACTTAGATTAACTGAATGGTCTACAAAATTTAACTGTTAACATGCATGTGGTTAGGGTTGTTGCATCATTGTTACGTTTGATATCATTTACTTTGTTTGTCTGAGTATTATGTGAATCTGAACCGTGAAGTCTGAGCACTATGACTATAACAGTTGTTTTTTTTACGATTTGTCTTTTTATTAATTTTAAGCCAGAGAGCATTTTGCAGCTTTTGCTCTTAAAGATTTTTCAATCAAAATTACTTCACTTGGTACTAGTAAGAAAGCAATATATCAAACCTGAATAAGAGATTTATGAATGTTTGGTTTATTTGATTTAAAAATATAATTTTTGATTAACATATTTTAAAAAGAAGCTTTTACTCCTTTAGACGATATTGATGATGAATTGTCTTCTACATAATAAGTGACAGTATCATTTAAATATGAATACCTATTATTCAAATTCATTACTTATTTGTACTTTGTGACAACCCTGATACCTGTTGGTACCACCTTGCATTTGTAATATGTAACGGTACAGTCGAGCTATAACTTGAACTGGTATTAAGTACAGTCGCCTTCATTTTATGTACACACTTTAAATTCATGGGAATTTAAGCATTACTTGAAACTTTCCAATATAATGTCACGGCGGGTTAGAAATACTGGAATTTTATGACCAATATGGTAAAGTGATACTTGCCTTACAATTGGAAAGTCATGAAGGATTAAATATTGATTTAAGTGAATAAAATTATATAAAATACAAAATTATGGAGGAAATGATATAAATACCAGAGATCGGAAGTAGACATTTACCTATACATTTTATAAATATGATGTAATCTAAGAGCAAACTCAAATACCTATTTATTTTGTTCAGTCATATTCAGAAAATTCTAATGAATTGCTGATTACATATAAGTGATTTTAAAACAAATGTTTAAGAGGTAACAAATGCTAAAAGACTTGAAGCCAACACTGCTTGACTATCGAGTAAAATTTGTAATGCTGATAATAAAGTAACAATATGTAATTACTCAGGAAATGATACTCTGGCTTGACGGATTAGTAAAACGCTAAGATTAACTGGTTTTAATTATTTTTGTAAAAGATATAGAAAAGCGAGAAACAAATGAAAAATTTCTTATTAAAATTGACCTAGATACTTGTCATCGGAATTTATAATTTGTCAAATATGTAATTTCTCTTGAAGAATGCAAATTGATCATCGATATCCTTTATTATTATATTTTCAGATTTGTTGAATAATTCAATATTGACATCGAAAAAGTAAAATCGAAATTAAATAATTAAGAAGCAAAATAAAACGGTGAAATTCAAAGGTAAAACGTGACTAAGAGAAGCAAGGACAATTGTTTTGCTCTATTTACTCATTATAAAAACCGCAAATTGTTAGTACTTTAGTCTCGGATCGATGAGTCACTTCATCTCAATTTCTTTTATTTCCATCCTGTTTCATAATATTTCCGTATGTTTGATCTTCACGAGTTCACGGACTTAGAAAACGAAAGCTATACCATAACTCGTTCTTATTATATAATTTTTGATTAGCATAAGTTTTATAACATTTAATTTGCATTCGATTTAGATTTGATTTACAAACGCTCACCTAGTTCTATTTGATTTATGCTTCTTTTGTTCCGAGCAATTAGTTACGTTAACTGTGTTGGTTTAAATGAATCATCGTAATTGTTTCGTTCATTCAAATCGTGTTTATCTAACATCTAACGTGTAATTAAGTTTACGCATACAATTTTATACGTGCATTTAGTTTTATTTTATAAGCTTATAAAATGATTTCGATTCTTACCTTCCTCAAGGGACCTCTTCATACCCTCAACGGTCGATGAGGGCAGTTTGAACTGGATCACATGGTTTTCCAAGAAATCGGCAGCTGAATCCACCAGCCTGGACTCAATCTGGGCTTCTCTCGCTTTAGGCTCTTCGGACAATGGCTCCAAGGCCCTGGCAGACCGAGGGGATCCATTGCTAAGTATCGCCACTCCATCAGCAAGGTCCAACTCCCGCGCGGAGTTCACAGCCTCCACATATTTCAACGTCTTCTCCTGCAACCAAAAGATAACAACTTAGTAACACGTCACTTAAATCACTTCACGTTAATCACTTCACTGTTCCCACCTTTATACACAAGGAAGTATCTCCATCAACGCATTCTTTGACAACTCCTAATATTGACCCGAATACTCCGATTTCGTTGGGCTCCTTGTCGAGCGCAGGCATGGCCCGCGCCGCCGCGAAAATAACTAGGACTGCGATGTATCGTATCATGGCTGCGAATCAAACTACCCCTACAGAAAGCTTGGCACTAAGTGTAGCGTTGTTGTATATGACGGCCTGTTTTAAGCATCTCACCCCACTACTCGGCGGTCAAGAAAAGTGAACTCAATGTCGGTCGATTAAACTGGTACTACGAAATTATTTTTGTTGTAACTACGGACAGTTTTCGGGGAACGCACGTGGTTTTTTGTTGTAGTGTGGGTGTGGTTGCCGATCATGGTGACAGTTGATCAGTTTCGTGCTTCTTATGGGGGATTCGTGGTTTTGATACTTATGTGATGAAAATATGTTTAAAATTGACAGAAATTCCAGGTATTTTTTTTTCTATGGTGTAATGATTTAATTGCTTGTTTGTACTAAATTCCCCTTAAAGTATGATATCATCTTTCTTTTTTTGGGAAAACAAAGCCAGTATTTGTGTCGAGATTGTATCATTCATTCTTTCACTTCTGTGTGGTCCCTAATTGGCTTGTTGTTTGTGATCAACAGGTATGTTATTTTGGCCACTTTCATTACAACTAATAACAGTGATTTCTTTATAAAAAGTCAGATTGCTTAAAATGGATTTAGTGTAAAAATGAAACCGTTAATTTGTATTTTTACTTTACTCATTTATATTCATTGAATGCTGAATTGAATGAAATGTCGTTATCAGAAGTTGATTTTGTGTTATTTTCTTTACTTTTAAGCTTTTGACACTCTTTTCTTTCACTTGTTCATCTGCCATAGTCATTGTTTTTCCTATTTCATTACCGCCTACTAATCTAAATATACATAATTTACCATTTTCATCACTAATAAAGAATAGTACTCCTTTCTCACGTTTCCCATAGTCATAACCCATATTTTCTTTCTCATCAGTTATCATAGTATCTACAACAAATTACATGTTGTTATTAAGACGAAAGAATGGGTTGTAACCTAAAAACTTTTTCTTCACACAAAATGTTGAAACAATGAACAGTTGGTGATAACTTTAAGTGATTACTTACTTTCCTTTTTTCCTCAATGAGCTCTTTATTTTGATAAATTATCGAAAATATTAAGCTGTGTAATGGGTGAGCAGCTGAAGATGTTTTGAAATACCTATTATTTTTGTGTGTTTGTGCTGCAGTTTTAATATAAAATGCTGTTGTATTTTTCTTTCATGTTCATTTGTTTTATTTTTGCTTCTGCAAGTGACTGGATCTCTCGTAGCTCTTTAAATAATAACAATTTACGTGAAAAAGTTCACCCATATTAGAGCCAAGACTTAGATAAAACATAGACATGACAATACTCAGACGTCTTACTCTCATCCAAATAGTTTTAAAATAAATTGTACAAGCTACTGTTGCCTATGATCTACCATAAAGCATGCATATAAAAATAATGTTCCCATTGTTGTGAACATTGAGTAAATCATCATCTGCAAGTAGTATACTGACATATTTCTCTCAATTGACATAAGTAACCTGTGCTTGAAGATTCTCGTCGGAAGCTGGAAGTTCTCACATTCAGATAACATCGAAACCATATTGTTTTCTTGAAGACTATTTATGTTAATATGTTCATTTATTTTTATATCTTTTAGAGACTAGGAAACTTTAGCTTTGTAAGGCTAATAATCTTGAATTTCTTTCATTTAGAGGTATTTAAGCTAATCTGCAAAGTGAGTGTTTTACGACGATTATGAAAATATGATGTCCTCCTAGCCGATTATATGTAGGCTACGGCGGCTGTTCTCAAGTAAGGAAATGCGCAGGAGATATTATAGTGCACAAGCGTTTCACAGGTGCACTCACTATTCCTTCACTCTCATATCATAGCCCGATGAGACAATTCACATAATACATAGGTAACATATTCCGAACATATAAGAGTCTGGTGTTTGTATGGAGCAGAAATCCTAATCAAGATTACTTTTGACAAGATCAATAGCTTCTTTATGATGAATTTGTTGTAGACTTCGATGAATATCCTGCATTTATTCCTAGTGAAATCGACCTTAAAAATATAGGCATCGTAATAGAAGAAAAGGTATTTACCAAAGGTATGTGCCAAATAATAGCCACAGATGGACGTGTATAGTTTGGCAATGACCCTGTTACAAATACTAAGGATATGTGACAGGCATTGTAATAAGAAACGAGTAAGTATGTAAATTGTATTTGAAGATATAGACTGCGTGACTACAGTCAGGTAGACCAAAAAACTTCAAAGATCTGTTAAGTCCACTTTGTAACAATTTGAAGAAGCAATTACGATTTATAATTAAGTTGAAGTTGATTAGTTAGTATCAATAGCATACTTTCAGGAATAATTATTATTTCAGTATAGTAAAGCTTTGAAGGAGTTGGAATCCTACAAAGCTTAACATGTTATTGATACTGAAATTGTAACAGATATAAACTATTTTTATGATCCAGGAGCTTTATCGAACTAATTGATGGAGCAAGAAGGTGAATAAAAATTCAAGCATGTTAAGGAATTTATCTGAGTAGGTCAATAGTAATAGAGCACCGAAAGGTAAACCAAAAGAAAGTGTATCTAAATTCAACCTGAATACTAATAAGGAATAAACGTTTGGAAATGGTAAATGCATTTTAATAGACGGATTATCGTTCAGTAGATAGAATAACAAAGCATTGAGTATTGAGTGACCTGTTGGGTAAGGTGAAGTACCTGTATTTGAAGGAATATTTAGCGGACAGCTGATCAGCTCAATCCTTGGGTTTTGGTATTGTATGCAAGATATTAAGTGATAGAAGAGGTACGGTTTGATATGAAGTTCTGGCTTCTATTCCCAGTCAATCAACAGCTGCAAATGGAATTTTTCGATTCCGGCTTAGTTCTTTACTGGTATCCATCTGACCATCATTACACAAAACTGATATAGTAGTTTGAATTCTAGGTTTGTTTCTAAATGTTAATGCTCATTTACTGTCGCTTGAGACTGAGGTATATAATAAGGGGAATGTGGAAGCGCTATGGTAAGTACTTATGTTTAAAATACGAAAAATAATCCGAGAAAATTTTCAAGTATCAAAACTACAAGCCCGTAGTATAAAGCTCAACAACAGCAAGTGTCCAATAATTAAAAGCTTGAAATGCGTTAAGAAAATCCATTACAGACAGCGTCGAACGAAAGCTATTCTAAAGAAAACTTTATATTCTGAACTGAAGAAAGTTTTGTCTAGAATATTCTCGTATTTAGATAGGTTTTACTCAAGTTCGTTAGAGTGGTATTATGATGATTATGATAATAGGAACCTGTGAGAATTGTCTTTAAAATCTCTTCGAGTTTAGGTGTGATTTCTAGTTGCTAACAGGGCTCTTAGTATGAGTATCTTAAGCCCTTTGTACACAAGCCTTAGCACCTCATTATAAAACGTAGTCTGAAAAAAGTGCTGAATTTAAATTTAAACAAACTAAATTGTCTAAATCTATCACTAATAATTTTGTTTTGTAATAATTTAGTATGAGTTTATACCATCATGTCACGAATGCGAAACGAAATAATCAGAAGCCAGAAAAAGTCTGGCAACCAGGCTCACTGAGAAATCGGATTGCCTGGGTAACAGGGTGGAAGATATCATATAGGAATTTGCTCCATGTAAACCTATGGTAAGTATTCAGCTGCATCTGTTTTAGAAGTAGACCCAGCATAATAACGAAAAGGCTAGACAGATGATAAACGCTGATTATCAACACAAGTAGCTACCACAAAAACAAAGGAACCAACAAATCAAACAATAAACCACACGCATTACAAGTCAAACATCATAATCGTGGAACGCGTGACTCGTCAACGTTTTTACACGTCGCGCCGACTTAATGACGACAAACGCAAACAGATGCGCGGGCGCCGGTGTGACTGATTGCAGGTAATCATGGATGCTAAGCTTAATATAAAAAAAACTGGCCAAGTGCGATTCGGACTCGCTCACAAAGGGTCCGTACCATTATTTATAAAATGAGCAAAAAAATAAAGTTTGTTGTATGGGAACCCCCCAAAATATTTATTGTATTTAAGTTTTCAGTATTGTATTTCAGTTGTTGTTATAGCGGCAACAGCAATACATCATTCTGTAAAAATTTCAAGTGTGTAACTATCACGGTTCATGAGATACAGCCTGTCGACAGACGGACGGACGGATGGACAGAGGAGCGAAAACAACAGGGTCCCGTTTTACCCTTTGGGTATGGAACCCTAAAAACGAGGTATTTTTGACAATTGGGCTGCGGGATTGTTCGGAAGAGATACCACGGCCCTGGTACATGAAGGGCTTAAGAAGGAAATGTGAATATGATGGGTTTTAGTCAGTAAAAGTCTGACATTCCCTCACGATGCCCGACATAGTGAGATGATTTCCTATTAAAAAAAAATGTTTGACGCTTTTGGTACCTACAAAATGTGCTTTCAGTTTCGAAAATGGAGATTTTGGTGAGGTGAAAGAAAGTATTATCAACCAAAACATAAACAGATTAATCAATACTCAATTAGGGGTACAAGTTTTCCAAAAGTGAAAGGATTTCCCAAATCGGTTCAACAGTTCCCGAGAATGCCGCGTGTGTACTTAAAATTACGTATTTACAGGTATTGCAGAAGTTCAAGTTAGTGTTAACGAAGGCTCAAAATCGACTATTTCCTGAAAAAAAAGAACATGGAAAAGTTTGATATTACCAGATTATTTGGTTGCTTCATGGTTACTTCGTATTTGACGCACTGTCTGATGACAATGTTTTCATTTACAAAACATTTTTGTGGTTTGAACAATGGTGTTAATATTCTTTGTCAAAAGGAGAAAAAGCCTGAGGTTTCGTAAATGCCATGCATTGGATTTAGTTTTTATTTTTAACTAGAAATGGCTTCTACGCATCTTCATGCTTTTTCTATCAAAAATTTTACTCACTGTATCACGACCGCGTTATGGCAAAACATAAAAAAGGCACTCCAGTAATTAAAGCACCTTTTAACATAGCTGTGTATTGTGTCAGCTGCGAATTTCAATAACTTATCCATTTTTAGATTTGGTTACCAAAGATAGAGTTGTGACATTAGCACGGTACATTGTAAAAGATTTGGTAAACGATCTCTTGTAAGCCAATAAATAGATGGATACATTATTGCAACCCACCGTAACTTAACAATGCCAGATGTATCGTTATTGTCCTACTGAAAGTCTTTATACAGTGACAAAATACTACACCCGGTGTAACCGGTACAACTTAAGCTTTCTTTTCCGAAAAAAAAACGAAACCCAAATTACATTCATGATGCAACCTGTTTTCAACTGAAGATTTTTTTCTCTTTTGTCGTTTTTTGTACTCAATGAATGGCTACTTTTTGCCGCTGTTGAGTAATGCAGTTTGTAGGTCAATATCAATGTTAGATACTTGAAGAAGTTTGAAGTTTTATTTGATAGTTATGCAATGGCAATGAATGATGTGTTGCTGTGATATTTTGGTTGTGATGGTTATTTTTTGCAGTGGCCTGTTTTATTTTTAGGATATCAGTTATTTTGACATAGTTGCTACGTATTAAAAAGATCTGAATTTTACATGTGAAATGAAGTTCAGAAAGGAACAATGGAAGAAGTAGCTAAAATATTTAGGATAAGGAGGATCAATTTGAGGCCTTTGTAGGTTGTCTCCAATAAAAATAATAGTTGTAGCAATTATTATTAAAAAATCATATTTATGTCCAAAGTTGGATCCTAATGAAATCATGTTAAAACAACTGCATAATAATCGTTATCTATAATCGTTATCGTTAATCGTTTTTAGCTATAACTTTGAACTTGTACTTCCTAAAACCTTTTTCTTCTAAACAAACAGAGCAAAATAACACTAAAGTGCCAAAAACTAAATGTCGTTTCCAAAAAATATACCTTCGCGGTCAGTAGCGTAATATTACAATTTTACGGTCCAAACAGTGCGTAAATTAAACAATTGTACGGAGAAATGTTTTGGGTGGTTTAAGTTAATAATAATGATGAGGAAAATTATAATTGTGATCGTTTTAAATGCTGAGGAAACTTTCCACGTGTTCTGGATACATAGAATACACTGCAAGATACGCTTATATCTAAACAGGTATCAAACTCTATGTCATATTAAAATGATAACTTACTTAGAAGTCGTATTGTGGTAGTTTTTTGAAACCTACTAAGTATCTAACCTAAATGTTTGATACTCCTTAGGGACCAAATGACTTAGTCCAAATGGAGATTCATTTTGAAACGACAACAAGAATCAATCTTTTATTTTAATATACAGGTACGGACTTATCTTGAGCCTGATCTATATGTTACAGCCTTTTTTTTTTTTAATCTATATACTTACAGCCAAAACAGAAGCTCAGAATAAAAACAACAAAGTTAACGATGCTGATGATACTAAACTTAAAAACAAACAACCTGCTCAATCACCCACAGAAGCAAAACAGCACATTTCACAAAGAGAAACCCAAAACAATGATTTTCCACTATCAGCAACAACTATAAGTGAAGAATTGTCAGCGAAAGCGTAATATGAACGTTGACTAGAGTTAAATATATTAGTTTGAACACTTTCAAGCCTGTTATACTCCTGAGACGGACAGCCATAATCATTATGACATGAGTCGTAAGACGGATCAGAAAGTGAGGTTGGTTGTTGACCCAACCGTGTGGTGAGCTTGGAGTGTGTAACCAACTGGAGCTGACGGGAACAGAAATCTAATTATTTATGTATGCAACAGCACTGCATTTGGTATGAAATAATGTCGAATGAGTGTATTATTTCTGATATATTTGACTTCTACAGGTGCACACAGTATTATTCAAGGTTAATGGTTCATGTGAAAAGTCTGTCAGTTTAAGCATGGGGCAACGTAAATAGTGATACCCCATTCGGGCTTGTTGAATCATATCATTAAGGACACAGGACAAAATCTGCAAACACAAACATTAACTAGTCGCATACTAGTTTCCACCTTTGCGAGCGGTTTTAGCCTCGCCCCATGGGAAATACTTCGCGCACCAAAAACCTATTCCCATCTCCAATAAATGAACTATCTATACTAATATTATAAAGCTGAAGAGTTTGTTCGTTTGAACGCGCGTATCTCAGGAACTACTGGTCCGATTTGAAAAATTGTTTCGGTGTTAGATAGCCCATTTATTGAGAAAGGCTATAGGCTACTTTTTATCCGGGTTCGTGCAGAGGTTCCCACGGGATGCGGGTGAAACCGCTGGCAGAAGCTAGTCTGAAATAATTTCGAAATCGATCTAAAAGTCAGCAAACTCTTCAGCTATATGAGATTAGTAGATGTATATATAGAACACGAACAGCGTTCTCTTATGTCCCTTTGGAAGGCACGGTAACTTCGTCTCCAGTAGGTTACATTCTCTAAGAATATAAGACCAGATTATAGCCATCATTATGTTCGTCTAAGTGAGAAAATGTATAATAGTGTCATTTGTTTGTGAGTTTATTTCGGTAGCTTGATGCCACCTGTGTCCATTGTTAGTGACACTTTCTTCGTTTTAGTTTTGTTTTCTCTAAGTGTTATGAAATGTAGTGGTATTTGTTTATCTTGAGTTTTAATATTAAGACTCCTTGTTTGTTCATCATCTTTATCAAATATTGTATAATCTTGTGTTTTGTGTACTCTTTTGCCTTCATATATTATGGACTTGTTGTTTCTTGCAGTTTCAGCCTCATCCCGAGGGTAATAATATAATAATTTGATAAAGTTACTTTCGCATACAAAAGATGGGCCACTATTGTCACTCAGTGGACACCCCAGGATAGACACCGCAGGCGGGGTAGGCCCCGGAAGAGATGGCGTGACGAACTGGACGCCTACTGTCGGGACCGGTGGAGTCGGTCGAGGGATCGAGAAGTGTGGGATGGGGAGGCCTTTGCCCAGCAGTGGGACATTATAGGCTAGTAATAATAATAAACTTTCGCATTTATAGAAGGGATGAATAAAAAAGTCCAGGATCCGTTCTATAGTTTAATTTAGGTGTGATGTATAAGTATATGTAGAACTTCATTTTTAGCCTGCCCCAAATACCTATTCAAAATTATCTATCAACGCTCCAACAATGAATTGTTATAATAGTGACTCATAAAAGAACCTGCTCTCTCTTCCGATGATGAAATATCTCAAATATCTAAAATGAAATCGTTCAATCATTGATCGAGAATTTCCTTTAATTGGAATACCATCTGCATCCTATCCTCGGAGTAAGGAAAGATGATCGGAGATGAAATAATGCAGGTAGGTCAGGCGCCTTCTTCTAGGTCAAATTCGTACGGTGGGCATGACCAAAACGATCAGTTACGAGTAAACTAACGAGGCGTTCGGGTTCTTTGAGACATCAGTCAACGATTTTTTGTATAACAAGAAATAGTCGGGTTCAAGGAAGGCGAATAAGGGTGAGAACAGTAACGTTCTTTGTCCCCTGATCATCCGCATTTTGGCGCGCTACTTTCTTAGCCGATTTTTCGTCATGGCACCTCCGCTAGTCATTTTTTTCTCCATGATCCTATCTTATAGAGTAGAGATGGACATAATTACTTGGAATGGTCCATGTAAGTCGACTTTCTCTTAAGGTCAGTGCCCTTGAGGGCTCGGAGGTAGCTTAAGGTTGTATGCTGTATTGCTAGCTATAATATTTTTAGTACTTTATATTATTAATAGCTGTTTGATGTAGTTTGATTTGCATTCTGGTACTAAGTAGGAACTGTTTAGATGACAATGTGCCTTTATCCTAAAATAGTAGTAATAGGAATTTCATGCACTTGGTTGCAATAAATAATTTTACGAATGTTTGTTGTAAGATTTTGCTGAAGTTAATTTTTATCATAATATTTTATTAATTTTGTGTATTTATTTTTAGATAGTATATGTACGGTAAGTATATGTTATAAGATAAATAAATTGTGTTAGTATTAGAGGTTATTTAGAATTAAATGATATGATCAAGTGTAAAACTCTCTATGCTAAAGATCTCATAACCTAGTACAGCTATCTAGTTACGACCGATAATTTTCATAAATATAATAGTTACCGGAACAATACAGTTGGATATTATTGCATCGAAAGTGAGAGTGGAAATATTATAAGCTTCGATTTCCCCAACATCCGCAATACTTCCTGTCAGTACTTGCTAATCTAGTTTCGTAAGTATTGTTTTGTTCTTATAAATATCGAATAATATTGGTTACTTTTGTTCTGAAAAAGGTGCTGTGTAGCTACAGAGGAGCTGTGAACTTGGGACACAAGGGGAAATTGAAAAAAAAACTGTTAATATTCCACGTGTAGGCATAGGTGTCCCACGTGTATAAGTGTTATCATTCCGGACGCGTAGAATCCTCGGGATCTGGACCACGAGAGCGTCACACACGAATTTGCCAACTATTAAGTTCATATAAATCAAATCTTCAGCCTTTGTATTTAACATAATTCTTTACCGTATTACTTATTGGTTGAGGTGGAATTCCTTTTGTGTTCATAGTATTTTAGGATTACAGTTTCGTCCGTTTTAGTATTTTGTATGAATAGTTTCCCAGCTGTAATTTGTCATCTCAGGTAGTCGGAAGCCACAAGGTCTGAGAACTAGTCTAAGCGGTTTGGAGTTGCCCGGGTTATGGTGAGCAGAAAGACAGTCACTCCATGTAAAGGAAGTAGACAGATGCTGATTTTGAGGAACAACAAAAGAGTGTCTGCAAGTTACGCAAAAACCCGACACGTCTTGACACAATTTCCTTCACCATATATCATAAAAAATTTGACACCTTCTGCATAATGTATGAAACCATTGTATTAATAGTGGGACAGCAAAACGGAATATTGAGTAACTAACATTTTTGCATGTGGAGAAAGTGGATTCCTTATTCACAGGTTCAGGGTTTGATGTCCAGTATAATCTACATTTACTTACTATTTTAAGTATAACAGTTATTTATCTCCCTTTGATAAATGAGGTATGTAACAAAGTCTTTTTTCCAAATCTGTCTTAAATAGTTCCTGAGATTAGTAAGTAAACAAATAAATTCTTCAGCTTTATAAAATAAGCGTAGACCACAATCTATAGACCTTTTCCATACTTGGAAAAGAATTTACAAAACTCGGTCATATACTAGGAATAAAACAAATAATCATGAGTACCAACAGTTTTATTAATAACATTTGACAATAAATTATTAAGTTAATTTAATAAATTAATGAACTGACTGGAACGTAATATTAAATGAATGAAAATAAATAAATAACGCCTTTATATTTACACTGCATTAAAATAAAAATGAGCACCTTTTAATAGGAAAATATCAAAATAAATATGAGATCTGTAACCTAAGTAGATTAATAAATATAATTGTTAAATAAACTATATTTGGCAATCCATAATACTTTCAAAATTATATATGCGAAAAAATATTAAATAAATGCAATAATTTATTTACATATGTACATGAGGATACTATATATTTTTTTATAATTATTATACATAGATATGTCAGTCTTTGTATTATATAAAATGTTTCACAGCATATAAATAAATATATAAAATATGTTCGTACAAAAATATGCTCATTCAATACACATGATACTTATATACTTTCCAAAATATATAAAAAAGAGATACAAATAATATCAACGCTATTCTGCTGATGAATAAATTAATTAAAGCACACCCCAAAGTCTTTTAACGATATATAAGATTAAAATAATATATAAATATACTTAAATATTTTTGGTTCTTACTAAATAAATTCGTTGTAAATGGGACTATCAATAAATAATATATTTTTATTAAGTCTTTTTAGAGTATTCGAGGTACTTTTAATAAAACGACAAATGCTAAGAGAAAATTATTTTCTCTCACTCATTGTTCAGCTTTTCTAAAACTAAAATAACCAAGACCTTTTATTAAAACCCATTATAAATAGCTACTATAGTTTACTGACCCTTGGAATAAAATAAATAACATTTCACTCTAAATTAATCCTCCAACCTGATAATTATTGAAGTAATCATGTTTTATCGAAAACAATAAATAAATAAAAACAAAAAATAGATAAAAATATGACACACACATTATAGGAATTCGAATTTCAAACGTTCATCCAACAGTGATGTTTTTCTGACTTTATTTATGGAATTCAATAAATATATTTTATTAGATGTGAAATGGTTATTTAGAGTGAATTAATATTAATAATTTAATAAATAATTTATTTAGATTTTAGAGTAAAACTCATCCTCTCTCAAATGTTGCATAACTATGTACTCTTTAATTGTAAATAATTTAATTATATGTTGTCTATTTATGTGTTTATGTCAAACCGATTGGTCCTTAGTTTCGCGTATTAATTAACGTTAATTAATCGGTGGGTTTTCTGGCTATTGGGCGTAGGCGTTGTACGCTAAGTCTTGTGCCTTCTCAAGCGACCTGAAATAAAATAAAAGAAAAAACATGAAATATAAATACCTGTTCAGATACGTTTAAAACGGATGCAGTGTTATGGACTAACTTTAGGCTTAATAAGCGTTGGCTTAGTTAAAATAAAAATCCGGAAAGTACTGAATCTTAGGTAGTATTTTTCAGTATTTCTGGTTTCAGAAAGTAAATATTTCTAATAATTAATATAGTTTAAAAATTGCATGCAATCTAATTTTGAACTATCCTACAGCCCAGTTACATTTTATATAATTAATTTAATTTAAAAACTATCGAAAATAATAAAAAAGGCCTAACCCTGGGTTGCCCCCTGCATTTCTCTCGAGGTGCTCACTTTGCGCAACGCTGGCAAATTAAAAAAAAAACGAATGTCAAAAATTTCTGCAACAAACTATTTTATATCAAAAACAATTAATTATTTTGTGAAATGCATGCATAAATCCATATTTTTGCTACAATATCTTGGCCTGATTTGAACTTTTTGACTATTTACAACTGCTATTTAATACAAGTTATTATTGACTACTTACTATATTTACTTTATTTTAAATTGTACATAACGATGGTGCAACCCATAGCGCATTAGTGTATTATAAAAAAAATCCTCATCCAAATATTTAAATAGTCTAAACACAATGCTGTGATAATGAACTTTCAATTAAAAAAAAGGTAGTCGTCCTTATGAAGTAATCAAAATTATCTATCTATCATGGACCTCGTGCAGTACATATTCATCTACCCAAGGCAACTTTGGAATCTCACCTGCTCCACCCAGAACCACCATGACCCGCCGACACCACAACCTCATGAGCTTCGTGCCCACTGCTGCTAGGAGACAGGAGTTTCTTCAACCCAATGATACCAGCCAACACCAGAGCCAACTTGGACACTATAAGTGCCTTGCCAGCCAATAGTGCCAGGGCTCCGAAGGCTAGAGGTACCATCATGCCTCCGATCAACAAGGGGATTGCTAGGAGAGGAGCGAGCTTCTTCCGTCTGCTGCGACCCTGGTCCTCTGATAATGCGTCTGATCCATCTTCGGTGGGAAATTTGACCTGGAATTGAGAATAACATACTTTTTAGATGTCTAGTAAAATATCTTAGCTATTCTAATACCAAGGGGGAAACGGGTAATTGGGTTGAGGAGGTCAGATAGGTAGTCACTCCTTGTAAAATACCGGTACAGTAAGAATGGAAGCCGACCCCAACGGAGTTGGGAAAAGGCTAGGTAGATGATAATAATGAGCAAAATATACGCAGAACACCTCAAAGTTTTTTTTTAGATGATGAGACTATGACTCTAAAGACTAATATTGTGGATGATGAATATGATGATGATGATTTTCAATAATCGTACATAGTCGAGTACATAACACACATACTTATAGTACATAACCAGTACATAACCATATCAACATTAGATTCCGTGTTTAAACCTAATGCTTCAAGCAACCGATACATAACAAAGAACTAATTACTGCAAAAAGTAAATCGATTCCTCAAACCGCATAAGCGCATGTAATTTGTAACTCGATTCGAATATACCTCACCAATAATTAAAGACAATACCCAATAACTTCCTACAAATGAACACGCGAAAAGAAATTGCGGAAGCTTTTAAAGGTATACATCATGAAAACAATGACAAACATGAATTGGTAGAAAACCCAATGATAATTTTGACATCCCTAATCAAGATGATGAAAAATATCCGATTACTCGAGACTTTGTGTAACCCATGACACGATGTCAGATAAGAAGGTATGAAAGAAGCAGGCATGCTGCGAGGGACCCAAACAAAGAATTGAGATGATGTTAATAGAGATAATATATCAAACTTGGTTAAAAGATCAACATAAAAAAGAAATGAGATTAAATGTGATGAGATAAACCGAAAGTAATCAAAACGCAAAAGTTAGGCATCTTATTTCAGTTTCAAGTTCCCTGGACGAAGAGCCTATGGTACTACTATTTAAGGTTATGGTAGGTATGTAAGCTTCAGTTGTAAATGACGTAAGCAAATTAAAGATTATTGAACTTTGACCCTTGAACCATGGAAACCCAAAAGTGCGCAGCCTAGATTATAGTATAATTAATTATCATGCTCTCATAATGATAATATTTTTTCCGACTTCATCCCAACTTACCTAAGGTCAATGAACTATACAAAGTTAAAGTCAGATCAATAACAAGTTTTTTGTCTACGCAGACAGCCATGATCAAATCATCAAATGAACCCTGACAAAACAAAATAAAAACACGACGCAAATGAATCTGATAACATTATACCACATAACCTCAAAACTAAACCAACACTAAATCAATCTAAGGCCTTCCATTCTGAACTACAAGTAAATAAGAGCTGCAAAAAACTAGCCACAACCACGCTTGACGGAACAGAACCATTCAACACAGATCCTCACGAGCTATCCCTAACATTACTAGAAACGACACGCACTGCCGTGCGACCACCTCGTTTACCAAGATTTTCTCTACGCATATCAATTATCACGCACAGTCCAATTAGAAGAAATCCAGAGTTTAATAGACTGTGTCTAGCAAAAAGTGAAGATGTTTAATTAAATGCAATTATGAGATGCATCGGGAAAGTAGTCACGCTGCGTTGGTGGGTGGTATGCTGTTTTTACGCATTTACTGTGGCAGATTAGACCGTCACGCTAGGAGCCGGATCTAGCGTGGTAGATCTAAAAGTAAGACTTGGAAGTAGCTTGGTGATGAATTTGAATGATGTGCCTTAAGAAAGAGCAGAGGATACACATATAAAGTGATTAGAGTGTAACAGGACGGGCAATGGACAGACACATAGTCAATCCTGTAAATCCTGTAATCAATAAGCTTTTCAACAAGAAAGATAATATCACCTAGAACGATTAAAGCAAATGCAGCCAGATTGAAGAATAATGTGGTCGATGCCCAAATTTTTATAACTGTGATAATGATGATGTTAATCTTTAGATAAAAAGAGACATTCAAAGACTTCGAGTAAAGCTAAGCATGAAGCATGAAATAAAGCTTAACAGACTGTTGCTGTTAGTGATAATTAGATACATAACGATGCAAAAGTAGAGGTAGTTTTAATTGTAGGTGCTAGAGCGGTCGTTACAAATAGTGGGCAGTTTGTCACTAGTTTTCTACTTAGTAGCGGTCTTTCATTAGGTCTGGGTTATTGATTACTCGATTTGTTACCCTTGGTTGACTAGACAATGTTGTTTAAGAGTAATACAGGTGCAGTTATTAATTTCCTTGTAGTGTCATCCATCAAGTTTTATATAGTTTGCAACTTTAGGTGATTTTAAGGCTTTGAACTACGTCTATCTACGTAATAATTAGCTACTGAGTTTGGTCATTATCTTTACCTATTTTTATTTTGACAGCTATTACAGGTTTGTATATTAAGTTTTTTTTTTTATCGACTGATTAAAATAAAATTGTTATACCCATTGGCGTTTTTTATTAATTCTCTTAGCTTTTTATGCCTCTGTGAGCTTTTGAGACGCTTTTTTTGAGATTTGCGGACGTCATGCCATTTTAGTGGAAGCTGCATAGGTCAAGCAAAAAGTGTGCCCTTGTCTACATAAGATGGAAGTCATTACAATCATGAGCTAGATATTATGGCATATTCGTCAAATCAGTTTATAGGTCAAATATTCTAGATGTGTCAAGTCATACCAGTGTGAGAATTCAGAATTTGAGTGTTCTCTAAAGGAATATGAATCACTTTTCAGATACAGGTACTAATAATAACAAATTCGACAAAACCGGAACCAATTCCAATACCACCACAGACAAACTAAATGCATTTATAATGTCTTAGATAACTTCCAGTCTATCAAGAGCGTCATATGAATAATAATTGGTCTATTAAAGCTGTACAAGTCAGTCGGTGTTAACTGTTATGTCATACAAAACAATGAATGGTATGAAGTAACTTGTTCGCTCAAAGTCAAGTGTAATTGAATTGTAATGGAAGATCAGTCATAGCTTGATAGATGGCCTAGATGTATTCTTGGTGGCAAAGTGTTTTATGTTATGTGAAGTGTCTTTGATAGATGTAAAGAACTGGATCGAGGATGTGCACAGAAATGTTTGTTCTGGTCTACTCGCTTTAGCAAACAGTTAAAAATAGCATGCTAACATTTCTAAAATGTCCGTCAATTGCAATTCTTGTGTGCAACACGTGCTAGTGTATACGTGCGAACTATTTTGGTGGAATTTTGCCATAATATTGCATTGTAAAGTGATTTAGATTTGTGGGGGAAATATTTGTATGTAAACGTGCGTATAGACCAAACGAAAAAAAGAGCATTCTATAAGACTTTGCAAACGAGTACAAAGAAGGAATACTTACTCTGCGCATGCACTTAAAGAATTGGGGTGAGTAACAGTGAGAGAACAATAATAAAGGAACATAGACCAGAAAATCGACCATTCGTTTATTTTTCGGTTTGATCATTGATAACGCTTTATCAATGTAGGTATGTGTAAATATTCCTAAAGTTTTTATTTGACCTCTCGTTCATTTGTCTTTGCATAGTCCTGTAAAAGCAGAATAATGTCATAGGTCTTGAAGAATTACTGCCCGGAGAAAAGCTGAGGAGATTGAAGAAAGAGCTGAAGTTAACAGTTAAGGTTACATGTGATAATAATATAGTACAGAGTGAGATTTGTAGTCTTGCCTAGTAGTGCTGGATTTATCATGGTGACCTGTCAAGTTCTGTCGCAGTGCAAAAATCTGTAGCAGCTAATAGATGGTCTACGTGTTCCATGCATATCATACTTTAAAGGTAAGTTTTCAATTCTTGCTGCCGTCTTCAATTGCCAATACACCTTATGTGTTATAATTGTAAATTTTATACTTCCTTATTTTTAACAAAACGAATGATAAATGATTGTGTGTGTGTGTTTTTTACTAATCTGGAAGGTTATTAACCTTAAACTTCTTCAATAAAAGTAACCAGATTTTAAGTTAACTGGCTGATGAAAATATAAACTCATGTGAAATCAATATTATGCCACACATGTGCTTTTGGAGATGCACATATACCCTATGTTCTGAATTCTTAAGTTACATATAACATCAAAATCTCTTACCTGCAATGTATGGGACCTCATAAAGTTAACGACCTTGTCCAAAATGAGGTTGTTCAGCGACCCCTCATCCATTCCTCTAGGGATCGCCTCCTCCGTTTCCACAATCTTCACATCCTTATCCTTGGTTATCGTCACACCATTTAGGATGTTCAGCTCTTCAGTTTTCGTCAACCTGCTCAAAGTCTTCGCCAATTTTCGTTTGAGGCAGTGCGAAATGTCAGACCCGCTGCAATCTTTGTATGTTTCGTACGCTAATTTAAGGTCTCCTAACACGTTGTCATCTGAACTCCTGGCTTCGAGTTTGTTCTGTGTGGTGGTGGCCGTTCTGGCGGTGACTGCGGCCACCAGGGTCAAGACCAGGAGATACTTTACCATGTTTGTTGTTTGCACTTCGTTGGCGATATGGACACTGTGTTTAACTAGAGCATTGGTTGCGTTTATATGCGCTTAGTTTCACGGTACACTGGTTATCGCTGAGAGGGATGCAGCGATGCATTTATGTTGTTGGGTACTGTCGGGAGCTTATGTTTTTGAAGCGTTATCAGTAAAATTAAAATTAAGTCCTAGATCCCCTTGAAAATGAACCAAAATCATGTGCAGTTTCCTCTTTAACATAATATATTAAACCATGTGATGGCCAACTGCTACCGATTATATAGTATTTGGGGACACTGGCTTTTACCCTTTGCGCGTTGGCGCTAACTACTGAAACTCGGAAATCCTGTCTTGTGGCTGCTGAAGATTCACCAGAGTGAGAAATTGGTACTAAAGTTAGTAACAACCGAGGTAGTTCAATTTTTTTAGGGTTCCGTACCTCAAAAGGAAAAAACGGAACCCTTATAGGATCACTTTGTTGTCCGTCTGTCTGTCTGTCTGTCAAGACCCTTTATCTCAAGAACGCGTGGACGTATCAAGCTGAAATTCATATGAAATACTCAGGTCTATTGTCCCTTTAAGCTGTGAAAAAATCAAACTTCTAAGCCAAGCCAATCAAAAGAAACAGCCGATTATGTCGATATTTTCAACAAATTTTCGACACTCGCAAAGGAATCAAAACCTACAGGATACTTCCCGTAAACTCAGAGTCTTGAAATTTGGCATGAAGCATTGTCATATAATGCAAATATAGGAAAAATTACGAAAATCTAATTTTTTTAGTTATATAACATTAAAAAAAATATTTTAATAAAATGAAACTTACTACCTTATTTCTCACGAACGAATAAAGGTATCAAATTGAAATTTATACCAAATACCTAGGTCTATTGTCCCTTTAGGCAGTGAAAAAATGAAACTTCTAAGTTAACGCGATCAAAAGATACAGCAGTTAGGTATACCAACACATTAGGATCAAAACCTACAAGGTACTTCCCGTGAACTTAGAATCTTGAAATTCGGCACGAAGCAACGTTATATAGTACAGATAAAGGAAAAATTGCGAAAATTATAAATTTGAAGTTACATAAAATATTATTTTTGCTTACATGACATAAAATATTTTTTTAATAATTATAAACTTACTACCTACCCTTTTTCACATGAACGCGTAGAGATATTAAAGTTGAAATTCATATCAAACACTTCTAAGATCATATTTTTAAGTTATTTACCATGAATATATAGGTTCTTTTATTCATTCATAATAATCAAAATTAATCTATAATAGGGAAATATTAAACACTTCTTAAATATAATTGCCTCTAAACTGTGAAAAATTTTAAATCATTCAAATGTCATTGGGCACCTTAGTATGGAAACCATACCCACGGTGGATACGAAAGAAATATAGCACAGTATAATGATAAAGGCTCTGATTTACTATGGCATCGTGTTTGGGCTTATATTATTCGTATTGACGAGAACTTTTCACAAAAGTTAAAAATAAAAACTTTTTACAAAAAAAAAAAACAACTTCTAAAAACAACAAGAAACTGTTTATATGCATCGGTCTAGATCTCGGTGGTTAAATAAATATAGATGCATCCTCTAGACACCGACTTCTAGACCGATGCATCTAACATCTTTTTAATTTCTTTCTTGCTTTTGTTTTCTTGTTGCTTTTTTTATATGTTTGAAGTTGGATTTGTTTGTAAAATGCTACAAAATAAAATAAAGCCGACTTTATAAAACAAAGAAAGGGACAGAATTACATTTTTGTCAAGGCTCTAGAAACGTAAAGCCAGCAGCCCCAACTTTAATAAAATAACTTTTACAAGGTACTGGCCTACTATTTTAGTTATATTATAACATAAAAAATATTAACTATTTTGACTCTCACGAAATTACCATAACTATGATTGTTCTAAACTGAACGATTGGCGCGAGACTCACTTTTTATCTATACAGGATTTGTACGGAACCCTCGGTGCGCGAGTCCGACTCGCACTTGGCCGGTTATTTCTTTTTCAAATAAAATTTTCATGAAAGTTGAAATCAACATTTTATTTGGTTTTGGAAAAAGGGATCTTTTTTACAGATTCCTAAAAAGCCTAAGAATTTCTAATATGGTGGTGGTCCGTTTTCAGAACTATAATAACGTAATGGCATTCAGTTTACATAATTTACTTAAATATGAAAAAAAAAAAAACTTCACAAATATTTTGTCTGTAACTGTACTTCACCGGACTCGTTCAATTTAAAACAGTTTGATATCATGACTTAACTGTTATGAGTTGCATCTTCGTCCACTGCAGATTGAAATTATTGAGTTCATCTCATCGGTTATCAATATCAATCATTATTGGAGCTTATGGAACACTTTCTGTGGTGAAAATGGAATAAGCTAGTGATTCTTGCTGGATACGGTAATAGTCAACGAGGTGTCAACGCTCTTTCCTTCTGTATATGAGAAGAAGATTATGACACAGCTATATATCATATAGCACATACCATATACTGTACCTGTACGCATACATGCCCTATAGCACAGTAAGTTACTCGTATAACAATACTGATAATGACAATGATGAAAATTTCAAACTAATCTGAACAGTTCATTATTTTTTTTCAAATGCAAAGGTGAAGCGCTCATATTATCCCTCTTTAATTGTAACCTATTAATAATAAAATGAAGAAATTCTAATTCTTCACATAAGCAGTACTTAATTATTAAATTATCATGTAAAAGTGGACAAATTAGAATAGTGTTGTATTTATTGATAAGTAGGTACTACTACCCTCTAACCGTCGTAACCCAAAAACTTTTAAACGTCAGACGTCAGACAAGTATTCAACAGATGTTTATATTTTTGTAGTAAGGCTGTAAAAGTTTAACTCATAGATTCACACCCAGGGAAGTATTCGCTACTAGAGCATCAAAGAAAGTACATAGTTGCAAAAACTATTTACTGTTTACTGTGATATTATGATAAATATTGTACATAACAGTTCCGATATATTATTCTTAATGTACTTTCCGACAACTTAATAGAACATTATTGAAATTGTATTTTATCACGAAACTATACAATGTAAAGGTTAATAAGCATGCAAAACATACGTACAATACAATTGGAGGCACCCGATTTTGTTTACATCTTAGCTGTCATCAACATAACAATGTTTAAAACTGTATCCTTGATTTGATCAATGACATTATTGTCTTTTTGGTTCATCATCATCATCAGCCTATCGCAGTCAACTGCTGGATATAGGCCTCTCCAAGTGCACGCCACTGAGATTGATTTTCGGCTTCTCGCATCCAGCTCCTGCCAGCCGTCTTCTTGATTAATAAGACTAATTTCATGAACGAAACGATGACCAAAGATAATGTAAAGGACTGTATAATCTTAATACTGCTCTCCGGTCATGTAAGATCGACCTCTCGTCGGGCTATGAGAGTGAAGGAATAGTGAGTGCACTTGTGTCTGAACAAACGCTTGTGCACTATAATATGTCCCGTACAGCTGACTTTTTGTGAATAGTCGTCATGGCCAATAATCGACAAAGCTCTACAAAACATACCTAGTATTCCATATCATGCATATATCCAAATGGTCTTACTACAAATTCATGATTTACGCTCATCTAGACACACGGCAGTGTGTCCGCCAAGTTCGAGCAAAAAAGGCGACACACCGGCCGTGGGTTATATTACACGAACCATTTCGGGCCAAATTCGACCCCCCTGTAACTCAAAATCTATTTTATTTACGCATATCAAATTTCTAGTATCTGTTGAGACCCCCTCACTTATCTAAAATACAAAATTTCATTAATATACCTATTGTAGGTCATGAGATATTGACGTCAGAAAATCGCTATTTTTACTATACACTGATTCACTGATTCACTTATTCACTGACTCACTCATCAAAAACCTAGACCACTTCCAATGGTCGTATTGACTTGAAATTTGGCATGGAGGTAGGTCTTTATGTCAAGGTAAAGGAAAAAATCTGAAAATGGCCAAGTGTGAGTCGGTTTCAAAATAATGAAGGTGTTTTATACCCGGTGTAAATTTATACCCCTAAGGAACAAAAACGAACTAAATTTATCTATATTTATATAATATATCTTCGAATGGTACAAAGGTTTGTATTTAGTCAAAGTAAAGTAAAAATCTGAAAACGGCCAAGTGTGAATCACTTTCGAAAATAACGAATGTGTAACTTTGATCCACGAACATAATATATGATAACATGTCATGTCAGTCAGTTGGTAAATCTAGTCATAGTTAATCTAGTTCATTTCTTTGTAAGAAACATAGTGCATATAAAAAAATCTAAAAGATAGTATAAATGAGACATTTCTTTAACTAACTTCATCATAAGAAAAAAATAAAACAAACAACCTTACAAAAATAAATGAAATCCCACCCAAAACAAAAATGTGAAAGACTGCCAAGTTCGATAATATGGGAATGCTTCGCCTATAAAAGAAGTGAGATCTGAATAAGTACCAAGTTCCATACACATACCTCAGTTAAAAATAGTTACTTTTTAATGATGTTACTTGGCAAGTTTTAATAGAAAATTAAATACTTGATTCATTGCGTTTAGTAGGTTTATAACAAGATGTATGAAAACTTGCCATGTAACATCATTAAAACGTAACTATTTTTAACTGAGGTATGTGTATGGAACTTGGTACTTATTCAGATCTCACTTCTTTTATAGGCGAAGCATTCCCATATTATCGAACTTGGCAGTCTTTCACATTTTTGTTTTGGGTGGGATTTCATTTTACGTCAATCTATTTTAAATGAATCTTTCAAAACTGAACAAATGAACAAATCGACACGATAATTTTATACCAATTACCTAACTATATGCTGACAATGTAAGAATTATTAACATTATAATACATCTATCACGCAAAAATAAGACAGAAAAACTCTCATTTTCAATGCATTTGTAGCTCTTAAATCGATTGCCGAAGAAATTGCTCTCATGTCATTATTGACACGCAATTTACATGCGTGGAATATGACAGAAAGATGAGTTATTTGTTTTCTAGTAGTTGTTAGTTCAGTGATCTTATCTATTCATTTATATTCTATAATTACTAACCATGAATAAAATCTTGACATGCTGACAAGCACAGTATGAGCTTAATTCACCCCGTGGGTGAAATAAAGAACGCCAACTTCCAGACCCTGGGAATCCCTGGGAACCTTACAAAGCCTGGGATGCTTTGTAAGGTTCCCAGGGTTTTCCAGGGTCTGGAAGTTGGCGGTATCATACCCCGTGCCTGAGAGGGCACGTAAAGCTTCGGGGCGTCTCCGAATATTACTGAGTAGTAGTCGTTACAAAATGAACCCACTAGGCGGATTTGAGAAAATAACACAGGGCCTTTAGGTTATTAAATCTAGAGGAAAGTTTTGATTGTTTGTTCAATTGTTTAACATGAGTAGGCTCCGAAACTACTTTTTGAAAAATGGTCACCGATTTGAAAAATTATTTAATTGTTGGTAAGCTACATAACCTCCACGAAGAAAGGTAAATATTTTATCCCAGTACCGACAGTAGTTTCTCATTGGCTTCTCCGGCTTTAACCGCGGGAAAACAGCTAGTTTTAAATAAACAGTTTCCTAAAGTTAGCAAGATCAGCAGTATTACACGCCCACACGTAACACCCATACCCAGTGGCCTTCATAACACCGTTAGCGTGCTCTCAGTCAAGTGAATCCAGGTTATATTCATATGTATGTGCAATTTTAATAAAATATAGGAGTATGGAATTTAAGTTAGTGGAAATAGTACATTGAATATATTTGATATGGTGTATGTTATTGCTTATCCCGAAAAGCACAGTTTTACAACCAAAATTAGATGTAAATTGGTAGGGCTGTCTTTTGTTTCATTGATTGCCATAATTTTGTGTTTGAAATGTTCCTCATGGTTTCAACCTTGTTCAGGGGAACTTCTTCCCGCAAAAGAAGAAAATATACTTAGCCTTTGTCACCCAGGAATAGTACCTATATCCATCCTCCGAGCCTTTTCCCAAACTATGTTGGGGTCGGCTTCCAGTCTAACCGGATTCAGCTGAGTACCAGTGCTTTACAAGAAGCGACTGCCTATCTGACCTCCTCAACCCAGTTACCCGGGCAACCCGATACCCCTTGATTAGACTGGTGTCAGACTTTCTGGCTTCTGACTACCCGTAACGACTGTCAAGGATGTTCAATGACAGCCGGGACCTACAGTTTAACGTGCCATCCGAAACACAGTCATTTGGTGTCTAAGATATACTTAGAAAGTACATACAAACTTAGAAAAGTTGCATTGGTACTTGCCTGACCTGGAATCGAACCCGCGCCCTCATACTCGAGAGGTTGGTTCTTTGCCCACTAGGCCACCACGACTTGGGAATAGTACCTATAGCTTACCAACAATTAAAAAAATCAAATTAGTTCCTTTAGCCTTTAGGGTAAAAACAAAAATCTTCATAAATGGGTCAAATTATCACAAATAGATACTGAAAAATACAGCAAAGATCTAGTTTAAAAATAACACGATTTACTCCGTTGTTCGGAAGTAGGACACGATAATATTACCAAGACAAGAAGATAGAAACACACAGATCGCGTGACGAAGCCACCGTCTGTCTGTGATGTATACGATTTTAATGCTAATCTCAGAAATTGGGAGAACAATTTTAATTGTTGTCGCGATTTATGAATTAAGGATGTTGGTTTTTTGTTTGGTTGTAGACGGTGGTGGATAGTTTTAATTGTCTGTAATTAGAATCAAATATTTTCATGGGTATGTTATTTATTTATTGCAAAATGTATACAGATGCATCTTATGCTAGGTACACATTACCCTGTTAGGGCGCAGCAAATTAACTTAAAACTAAAGTATTATAATAATGACTTAAACTATAAATATGTATATATATATATATATATATTACATTAATTTATAAGAAGTTAACAATATCTAGAAATAATTATTAGCTAAGCTTACATCTACTTAGGTGTGTACGTGTGTACGTGTGTACGTGTTTTTGTTACATTGTTTAGAATTGTTTAGTTGCAGGTGTTTTTATATTGGACATATGGACAGTAAATAATGTTATATTTTTCTTAATCTTAATTCTTCTGAATCATCTGCTTACTGCCATTTTCCTAAACTAGGTTGGGTTCTAATCGGATGCAGCCGAGTTTCAGTATTTTACATGGAGCCCATGGAGCCCAGACATCCTTAATCCAGTCACCTAGACATTCCAATACTCCTTGGAAAAAATTTCTAGCTTCTACCCTTTATACCCCTTTCACCTAAATATCTATACATGATCAGACCTACTTCCTAAAAACCTTACACAATACTATAATACCTGGTTCCGAATCGTGCGCATATGAGGCAATCGACTTAGCAAGTAGTTGTTCACGTAATGACACATCCTGAATGACACTTTCTCGTTTTTTACTTACGATTTGAAGGTCATCTATGCCGCTGTCACTATGCGGGGCTTCTGGATTTTTTCTAAAGAATTATCGCGGCTCTAGTACATGAAGGGTTCCAAAAGTAACATGATGAATTTTAGTCAGTAAAAGCCTGACACCTCATCCAGCTGAACCCAAAGATAGATCGTCTGATCTGATTCTCAATCACAAAAAGGTATGTACCGTGTGGTATTATTTATAAAAACTTATCACAAAATTGTACTGGACCTTGAAAGGTACACTTTTTATTCGTTTGTTTTGCCACAAGTATCTATCTACATGTTTTCAAGAAACATTCATCTTCATCTTATTCAGTATCTTATTCAGTATTTAGGGGTTGAAAAATAATCAAGTGTGTAGTCACAAGTTCAATTCCAATATAAATAAATTCTAAATATTTCAAGCAACAAGGAATTGACCACACACATACAATAGCTTCTATAAATAAAACATCGTGACTCGTCACTGATGAGGCAATCAGCCGAACAAACAATGAAGTTCACGCAATGCCACATCCTGAACACTTGACACTTTCTCGTTTTGCATACTCAGTGGTACTAGACCACTTATAATAAGAATATAAAACATATAGTCTACTGTATTCATCCATTAATACTGTCGGTTAATTGTTTTTAATCTATAGTCTCTAAAAAAGGTGAAAAGGCACTCTAGGACTTAGCTTGGTCCGTCGGTCACCAGGCAGTATTTCATGAACCTAGATAGTTAGACAGTAAACTTTTTTCCAGGTGATATATTTCTGTTGCCGCTATAACAGCGAATAGTATTTTTTGTTTCATTAAAAGAGCCTATGTTTACTAACATCGTCTCCTATTTACAGAATAATCGTGCCAAGCACTGATTAGGTTTTAATCTTCTTAGGATACAAGTTGCAAATCTTAATCATAATTTCTTGTACCATTATATTATATTATTCAGTTCCACTTTAATAAATCGTTTATCAATCTCACGTGCTACAACTCAATCAGTTACCTTATAATCGTAGTTCTACAACGTTAAAGCAACTTTGAATGAATGAATGACTGTTGCTACACTTAGTGCCAATTTGCAGTACATTGCCAACTTCTAGCTCCTTCTTTATTTAATTAGAACATGTTGTATAACAGTTTTGTGTGCGCAATGGATAGCGAAAGTTTAAGATGTGACAATATGAACGTATATGTAAAATTATTTTGAGTATTCTATAATATATTAATTAATAACTTACAAGTTAATTAATAACTTAGCATGGGGCTAACCGGCCGTGTGTAAAGGTGTCCTGACATTATTTATTTATTTATTATTAGTTATTTATATATAACAATACAGGTCCTAAGTAGAGCTTAATAATATACATATTATAGGATATAATTTAAGTAAAAACCAAGCTATGTACCTATCAAAAGAAACTAAAGAACTTGCCTATAACATCATTGGTCAAAATATAAGATGGGTGGTAATTGTTTAAAAATACATACTTTAAGGTTACTATACAAAAGAAATGTCGATATCAATGAAAGCAAAGCATACTACAAGTAAACCATTAGGAGATTTGCATTCAATTACCGCTGCTATGCTAGAACTAAATATAGAACCAGCTGACTCTAAAACAACTTTAACTAGAAATCGAGAGTTTCGCCTAAAACACATCAAAATTCCTGACCCACTGATCCTTTATCAAATACATAAAAAGCGAGTTTATGACAAACCTACACGGATGACATTAGAACAACATTCCTTAATTATCGTATAACTTAATACGTCATCAAAAGATATTCGTGTCAGACGCACCTTCGACATCCTTTTTCGAAAAGAGAGAAAAAAAGAAATTTCACTTCACATGCGTTCCTGTGTCCGGTTTACATCCAACGCTTTTCCTCTAGAACAAACTACAAATATAAAAACACACTCCAAAAACAATCAAGCAAACAATTCTGAACCTTATGCTGATAATGATACAGACGTTTGTAATCGAAATACGAATCTGCTGGCTGTAAATATAAACTTGTTCAATGGACAAGGCAAATACCTGTTTTCCGTATTTCTTGTCAGAGAATTATAAACTCTAATGCATTGACATAAGATTGAATAATTTAATCAACACGAGCATGCTCGCAAAGGTGTGTGAACTCTAGACGTGGTTTACTCTGACCAATTTGGATTGAATATCGAAGGAGTCGCGCCAAGCAAGTTTGGATCTTGTGATGATAGTATTAAAGTTTTTGATGTGATTTTGGTTGAACAATATGTGCAAAGAAAAGAAGGTAAATAAATGTGGGAGTATAAAGAGGGGGAGGTTACATAAAATACAAGAGATACAGAAAGCCGATGGGCCTCAGGCGACAACAGCGAAAGCAGCTTGTCGATGACTAATGTACGGACTCTCATGGGTCATGAATGGGGTCACAGATACCAAAATATGTGTAACCCCAAAATATTTGACCGATTTGTTTTGGTACTTTAGGATTTAAATGTCTAATGGTGCCGATTTTATAACAGGGAACTATGAATGGCATAAAATCATACCTACGTAATTATAAAACTAATGAGTATAACAAATGGTACGCTTGATAGTAATAAAGCCAGTTTTATAGATAGGTAATAAGTTCAGGATTTTAAGCAAAAAAATAATCTTATTAAAAACGTCTTAAGCATTTATTCAAAAATAATTAAGAACACAAAGAAAGAAACAACTTGTAAATAACCGCTTATATTAAACGAAGAAATAAGACGTGAAATCAGCCTGTACTCAAAACTCGAAAATATTACATCAGAAACTTTTACTCAGAGAGACGAACATACAAGAAAAAATAATACTTTCACTCTTTGACCACTCAAATTTTCAAAACGACGTAACGACCTTACTTTTGGCGCAGAAATTTAGTCGATAAAATGTTCTTAAGAGGAAAGTAAGTCCTGTGGTCATTGATGTTATCTAAGATGTATTAAATGAGTCATTCTGTGAGACAATGAAGGGTCAAAGGCTTCGTATGTATTGCCGCATATTGACTGAAGTTTATGTGTATTGTCGTTTGAAAAGTAAAAGTTTGTGTTTACATTATGTTATTGACTGGAGACATTGTATACGTGACTGAAAGCAGGACATTCATTTATAACTAACATGTAGGAGTATCACTGTTAAAACCAGGCTAAAAATCTTGATAGGTTATGGAGTTTATAGTTAAAACAGTTAGCCATTGCTTGGCAGTTATCCTACCCACCAATAGAATACACTAGATAATGTTTGAAATGCGAGGCTATTAATAACCGAGTCGAAGCCTTAGGTACATTTTTCTAACTCAATGTGGGTTGTTTTATAAAATATTTGTTGTTGTTGTAATAAAATATTTCTATGATCAAGTCTTAATATGCATACTACCTACATCTCGACTAAGATGCTATTGCAATATCTACTGAGACTAAATATTTATTTTCTGTGATCCCTACCAAATCCAATTGTTCGATCCACATTACCATAACATACGTAATTTCACCGAACACAACCAAAAATTACGCATATTATGCAATTGCCGTAACAGAATTAGAGATTGTTCTCAAAGATAGTTCGCAAATTATCCTACCGGCGAATTTTCACCTATTGTCTGTGTGAGAAGTTGGCGTAACAACCAAAACAATGGCAAAGTTCACCGGAACAGAACATGGAAAGTCTATATAACCAACTGGGACCTGATATTGTTTTTAAACTTACAATTGAAGCAACAAGGATAGTTGTGCCAGTAAAAACTGTAGCATGTCCAAATAAAGTATTCAAAATCAAAATGGGTGTTATGAAAAATTTGATAAGTGTGATTTTGCTAATACTTGTGGTTGAAGTGATTCCTATAGAAATTGAATTGCAAGAAGGTGAAGAGATTAAGGGCAATCGTGTTGATGATAGTCAGTTGAATGAATGTATAAGTGTTAGAAGAAATGCAGAAGTTGGAGTGTGTTTTGGTAAAGAGTTGTTGAACAAATTGAACAAGTATGAAGAAGCTGATGCCTTTAGTTTGGCTACAGGAGTATCTTTTGTGAGAGATGAGAAGACTCCTAGGGATATCGGTGCTTTTCTTGATAAGGATCCTATGGATTTCCGGTATATTTTTTGTTTCATTTATTTTCATATTCTACGTCAAGGATGTTTTTACCATAGGATCTATGATTGTCGTAAAATTAACATTGGATACGATATGCATTTCAAAAAGCAGAATTTTTTCATTTTCCTTGAAATCAATATACTATATTTCTTGCAGTTCAATACTAGAAGATGCAGGCAACTTGATATCCAAAAGATCTCTGCATTGGGATCTGAGTGCAGTCTACCCTGGGCTGGTCATGAGGATTGGACCAACATTGGCTAATGGAGTACTGGAATTTGTAATGGATCCCAGAATTAAGGACAGGTCCTCATATCAGCAGTCTTCAGAAGTTTCTACAGGTATATAATGATTACGTTTTATTTAGATGGACGATATTTATTTTCTTACTTACACCACGTTTGTTGCTTATTACAAAATAAATCTTAGTAATTATAAGCCATAATGAAAGTTATATTTTGTTGCATTGTGAATAACGCCATCTACTAGTTCACCTTCAAACGAGTTAATAAAACACTATTCAAGGTTGACTTGGCATTGAACTTGATTCATACAGCGCAATCTATTGGATGAATGAAAAACTTCAATGAGATCCATCGATTTTTAACTTTGAATAATCATTTATTCTATAAAATCAACGAAAATCTCGCTGGATCTTACATACCTATTAAAATTTTATGTTACAGGTCGTCTCTTAGCAAGAAACCTTTTGGTACCATTCCTGCTTGGTTTCAAATTCCAACTTTCAACTTTGCTACCCTTACTATTAGGCCTATTATTGATTGCCAGTAAGAAGGCCTTCCTGCTAGCAAAGTTAGCACTACTTGCTGTCACTGTATTTAGCAGTGGATTTGGAAATCAAGGTGGTTCTTATGGAGGTTTCGGTGGACCTACCCTCTCGTCTTATGCTTATGAGAATCCTGGACATTACCATGATCATGATCATCATACTTCTTCAGGTTTGTATGAATATATTTTTTTAAATTCACTTATAGGCTAGTTTACTAACAAACATACACAATGCACTACATGGCAGCTTACACTTTTAAGTCTAATAACGATAAAAATATACCCACAAACTATGTTAAAATTTACTTGTTGGCTACTTGAAATGCCGGATCTGTATGAGATAATAATAATAATTATATCACATCTTTTTCAATACAATAATGACATTTATTAAACTACATATGAAGTAGACACAAAACAAATTTCTTTTCCACCATTTGAAAAGATCTTTGTAAAAAGCGCCATCTCGTAGAAACTCTCGGAGACATTTACAACGTTTCCGTTTCCACTAGGTACGGTCACCTCTTGCCGATGTACCGTTCGAAAGCCTTCTCATGATATCTTTGGATTTAACTATTCTGGACCTTAGAGTCTTAGGATTAAAGTTGAAAATGCCTCCGATTGAATCGCGTGAGTATTTTCAGTTAATGCTTGAGCTAAGAGACCCTTACGTGCTTGACTGTTTACTGAAACCTGTACCTTGATATTTTATACTTACCTGTGTGTAAAAATATTTCTATGATTCAGTGAGATTTTTTATAAATGCTTCTTTATTCTTATTTAGATACTTCTGATATACCTTCTTAGCTATCTAGGTGTGAAAATAATAATTTAATTTTGGTAAATGGTGTATTTAGCTGCATTGCCTTTTCTTCCAAATTATTTATCAGCCCTTATAATGTTCGTTTCAAAATGTTTTCAATATTCTTACCATTTCCCAGTATGATAAGGTTAAGATCTATTCTGTCCCCCTTTAATTAGTTCCAAAATCATCAAAAGTCTATCCAGGGTTTACCTTCCAGGTTACTACCGTCGTCAGCCCCACCCCGACTACTACTACAGAGAGAAATCAGCTGAACCGTCCACAGCATCACCAATAACTCCTGAAGAATTGAGGAATAAACTGGAAAGACTGTTCATTACTAAGAAAGATCCTATCAATGATAGAGATGAGAGAGAAGAAGTTAGTGGTAGAAACAGGAATTTTGCTTGGACACCTATTGGTACTGGATAGATGGATATTTAAGATTCCTTAGTGCATATTGTAGTAAAAAGTTTTGGATCTGCAGTAAGCTTGTAATTTGTTAACATTTAATTTTTTCGTAGGTTGCAATGCTTGTAGATATTCCGTAGTTTAAATGTATCTTATCCTACTTCCATAATCACGACTCCTTCTTTAATGTTTATTTGTAATCGGAAAGTTATTTAATCACTTCTAGTCATCACTTTCTGTGACTTCATCTTTAACTTGATTTTTATCTTGCCTGAAATTGTTTTTACTTGCTATTTTTATCGATTAAGAATTTGTCTTAACTAATTTATAGTTTTAATTACTTTTGTCAATATATTGTTCTGTATGAACGTAAACTTTATCGGTGTTTTCATTATAAATATCATCATAACTAATTAAGAATAGGTTAATTAACTTTTAATTACAAAGTCGTTAATCATATACACTTAGATAGGAGTAAGTACCTCATTAAAGTCGGCCTACAGTTAAAACTAATTAGGTTAAAGAAAATGAGTTTTCTTTTGTCTTCGGTCCACACCTATCTACTTACATCCTCTTTATGCGATTACACGCTCTAAATACCAAGAAAATGGCCGAGTTAGTAGGAAGAGTGTCCGATTTGGACCCAATTGAAAATAAATGTGAACAATACATTCTAGCTATATCCGTTACTATAATTGTTGGAGTTAAAATTGTTATTAATTAGGCAGTAGCATGATATTTTCTTGTAAGGAAGTTAGTGATAATGATAGAGATTGATACAATGTTAGCTGGTACAATTTGTTGGTGCTAAGTGGAGTGTTAAATTGTATTCTATTTGAGGAAGAAGATATCAAGGTAAAATCCCTAACTTGTACGTTCAGTCTAACTACACAAAAAAATAATTAATGGAAATACAAAAGTGATAAACGACGTCTTGTTAAGGGGATAAATAATTACAGAGAGGAAGATAATCATTTTGCGGATATAAATGAACATAAAATTGCAGAAAATGGAATCAAGTATATGATAATCAATGATATCAATCCTTGTTTAAAAAGTTACTCTGACTCTCTATCTGTTGTGATATCGCGAATTTAAGTTAAAGACATAGACTACTTTTTAGCTGGGTGCAGGAAGTAACTATGGGCGTGGGTAGAACTTCGAAGATTGCTAGTGAATAGGTCTGACTGTCGAGTATGACAAAACATGCAGTTACAAAATAATTTCGCCAAATCCTGGACACGGTAATGAAATTCAAGATAAACCTACAATACGTTACCACCAAACCAAGGCGAGAAATAATAAAGATCTGATGAGTGTACTAATTTATAAGCCACCTCTACTTGTGCTGCTTTCATAGTTTTTTATCTAAATACCGACGAGCCATGCGTTTGAATCGCGTGCGATGCATTTTGCGTGTACATTTGAAGCTTTCTCGGTTTTCTTTGATAGAATTTTATTCTTCAGTTATATCTGGTGCTGCACTAGGTTTTGCAGCTGCATTTGCTTAGGCTTGGAGTCATGTTAAAAATATGCGCTGGTTTTTTGGTCTCGTATTTTAGGTGGTATAGTGTTTCATAGTCGCTATATTTTGTATCATGTATTTCCTTCAAAAACTTTTGGGTCTACAATTTGATCGATTCCTTCTTCATGTATCACTTTATATAGTTCCTCAACTGCATCGGAAATAGTTTTTACATTTGGCCAGGATGAGGGTCAACCAAGTCATCTAGAAGATATTTCAAATTTTATTTATTGTCCTGTCACTTTTTGGAGATCTCAAACAACGATATTTACGCAAATCATATTAAATTCAACTCATACTTCTTCTGCAACCTTGGATTTATTTTGCAAGTAAATAGTAAAATCTATAATTAGGTTACAGTAACAAACAGACATGTTATCTCCACATCTATATATGAGTAGACGGTTATGTAGCGGTCCAGTCTTGCTCCAACTGTCTCTAGGATTGAATATAATTGATTATCAGCGGCTTCCGTTATATTAACACACTGTTTTTCTTCTGATCTGGTTAATTGTGGAGTGTGTTGGCTTGTTCTGTTGCTTAGCTGGCTTCAAAGATTTAGGTTATTTTTGATAGAGATTGAACTGTTGCCTAGCACAATTCTATAGCATCTAACTCGTAATGTATTTGGATTTTTGTGTCGTTTCTTTGAGATATTATGTTAAGTGAATTTGTTTAGATAGGCATTTAAATTAACTAAATTTCAAAAATAAAAACTCAATGATTCGTTGTTTGTCTTTTACTATATTCAGTCCATGGACTTAGGTACTAATACCTGCATTGCAAAATGCAAAAGTCGGTCAATTTCTTTATATTTGCCTAAATAATCTATCGCATCATCATCATCTGCTTAGCCTTTTTAATAGTCTCTCATATTATGTTTAACAAAATGATCATCATCACGTTGCAAGAGTTCTTTGTTATACAAATTGAAGTTATCACTCTAGCAAATTGTTCGCTCATAACTTTAATAACAGGAATCATCATTTTAATGATATATCATCGTTTTATCTAACAAGTTTTTATCTTGTAAGACATTATATTGTATGCATAGCATAATCACCCTTACTTTTATCATCTACATTATTAAACACTGGCATATAAATTAACAAAGCTATCATTTGAATATGTTTGGCAGTCAGTTTGGGCAATCAGAAGCTAGTAAGTCTGAGCCCGGGTATCTGGGTTGACGAAATCAGATAGGCAAACGCTCCTTGTAAAACATTGGTACTCAACTGCATCAAGTTAGACTGGAAGCCAACCCCAGGACACAGGAAAAAGGCAAGGCAGATAATGATTATAATTAAAGTTTATTTACCTCATTAATCGCCATTAAAATGGTTTTATAAATAAAAATAATTGACTATGGCATGATTGAAACCAATAAAATATAAATATGTAATTATATTTTCTTTTTACAAATACCTGAATACTGATTAAATTTTTATGACTGTTGTCATGGTTATTTTCTAGTGCATGTAGTTGAAATAAATATTCAAGGAGAATAACTATTAATCATTTGCAATCCACTAAAAAGTTTAATTGGTTAGTGAGAGTAGTTTTATCTTAAATCTATTGTAGGTTTATTACTTACACAGCCAACATAAAAAAATCTGTATGAAATCATGCATTTACTCCCCAAGCATTTTCAATATAGCCTAATTTCACTTCTTAAGAAAAAGCCATCTTAACAATTCAGCATTTCATGTTGATTATAACTCGGCTTGGCCACTTTTCCAACTATATCACAAATATTATAATTGATAAACGTCTAGACAGAAAATTCGATGTTGTCTTTGATTCATAGACTGTTATATTTCCCTTTCATACTTTATCATAACTTGATTCATATTTATCGTCATATTTAATAAGATATATATCTCAGATCTATATTCAGATTATTGATAAAAATGTAGGTACGAAAACTTCAATGAAATCATTGGAAATTCACATGAAATTGGAAATGGAAAACACAAAGTTATTGAAGTCAGTATTTATGAAACATAATGATCTGTACTTAAATGCACTGTTCATGCAAATGATAGCGGCCAGTCGACTGTGACAGTAGAAAATAGTAAATTGCTATATTGATAGTTCCACCAGTAATTACATGTCACGACACTGGAGTTTTATTTGGTACAGCTTCTACTTTTTCATTATGCTTTAGATTATAATCAATTCTTCCTTTATCGAGTTGTGTAATACTTGAATTATCAAATCCTTGAGTAACGTCGTCAATATTGTTAACTAATTCTTATTCAAGTTTATTTAATTTTGTAGCTTGTTTAGTATTGTCTGAAGAATGTGGTTCGCCTGGATAATCATCAGCATGTGGAGAATTTTCTACGGCTTCTGTTAATTGTAGCTTGTCATGCATAGGTTTGTGCATGCCATTTGCAAGAGCAGAGGAAATAATTTGCTTTTTAAATTTTCTCGTTTGTTTATTCATCTCGATTGTACCGTTGTATGTTTTTGTGCTAGTTGCTGGCTTGTGAGAATTTCCTTATATGGATGAAGAGTCATCCGTAATGAAACAATCGGTATAAATAGTTCTAGTTATGAGATAGTTTTCATTGATGATTTGAGGATGAAATAAAAATGCCGGACCAAATTTTAAATTAAATTTATTGAACCTGTCATCCCCAATTTATTCCAAAAATAAAACAAACATTCAGTTTCCATTATTTTCTTTCTTCAAGTCGTCATTCGTTGGTTTCTTATAAGAATATTTTTCATCATCATCATAACTTACAACTAATTATTCCTTAAACTATTAATAAGGGTTATTACAGTACGCAATTATTATTTCTGTTTTAAATAAATAAATAAAAGGTACTCGCGTAACCACCTCGCCATTGATCGGCTTCAAGATGTTAACATACAAGAATAGCAATAAATAAATAAATTACCTACTTAATCTAAACAGCACCATATAAATAAAATAATATAAAAAACTTACTATAATACCTTATCCGCTATTTATACAAAATTGGACAAACGTAGACACAGAAATGCACAGTACCCGTCGACTAGCCTAAAAAGTCTTAATACAATTACGATTAACTCATGAATACAACAATAATTATTATTTGTATAATTATATAATTATTAGCATTAATATTTATTATTTGGTGCGTCCGATTATACAACCCTATTTAACTTATGTACTGAGCATAATATGCACACATGCAAAATTCGCGTACGCTATCTTATTTACATAATAAATTATAACTTTTATTATCATTATTATGCATTGATTAAATAACGATTAACATGGGACTAAACTAGCGAATAAATAAAATAAATTATTAAATTAACTACCTAGTGTCGTTTGAATAAGCATAATTAAATATCATTTTTGGTTAAACATTATTCCTTTGCAGAGGACCAAAAGTGTTTTGGTCTGATTAAGTGCAAATAAAAAATGCCACGTCGTTGTGAATTTTGTAAAATATGGAGTCGTAAGCCTGTTGTATTTTCTAAAACCTACTGCTTCTTGGCATAGGCTTTGTAGGCCCTATCCTGAGCAGCGGCTTCGTCTTCCACGCTCCTCCTGTAGTGGCCACCAGGACCTGTGCTGTCGAAGTCGCTGCCATAGTGAGAAGATGAGTACGTATGACTCTGGGACACCTGAGGATGCTTCACGATCTCATACGTAGTCTTCTCATGGGACTCCCCACCAGAAACCAATTTCTTCAAACCGATGATAGCTGACAGCAGCAGAGCAATCTTACCGATAAGCAGAGCCTTTCCAGCGATCAGAGCTATTGCGTGGAATGCCATCATTAAGAAACCACCTTTGATTGCCACACCAGCGATGATGGGACCCATCATTTTCTTCAGCTTGCTCCTAGCTTCGTTTAAGGATCGTCCAACATCTTCACCGACCTCCATGGGAGATATGAAGACGCGATGTGTCTGCATCAGCTTCGAAGTCGCGAGCTGCAAGTACTTATCAATTTTCTCCGAAGGTAATGAGTCCAGGTCTTCATCTTCAGGTAAGGCATTGGGAGACGCTCTGCCGGCTTCAGGTCGTTTCACTAACTTGATTCCATCGAGGATAGGAAGCGTGTCCATCCGCGCTGCCCTATCCGCCAATTTAGTCGCCTGAATCTTCAAGCACTTAACTATCTCCTGGGACTTCTCACAGTTGTCATACACCTTGCCCAAAAGCCTCAGGCTGGCTCCGAAGGTGTCAGCCGAAGCGGAGAGCACACAAAAACACAAAAGGACAATACCGCGGCACTGCATCTTGTTGGAAAACCGCGGGTGTCCCTCTATGTGGACGATGTCCGGCTTAAGCGGTTGCGTCTATTGAAATGTGCACTGTGTAAATGTGCACTGGCATTTATCTATTTTCACCGGGAACTACATTTATCTATAAATCTTTTAGAGCGTGCAATCGTTGCATCGTATGGCCGTGCACTGAGGCGTGTATGTGCACGTCGGGAGTACGCTTGTATTGGTTTAATTTTGTGTGTGTGCGTGACCAGTCATCGCTCTTATGCTGACGAAGCGGATTGACAAAGTCAAGGTCGCTGTGTTGGATTAAGGACTTATGGGAAAATCCCTGAATTAATTGAGTCTCCTAAAAATGTTTAATTAATTTTCTGTCTAAAACATTGCTACAACAAACCAAATCAGACTAAGCTGTCTTGTTATAGGTAAATACAAATTAACTGAGCTGCTTGTTGTTGAACAGAGAGGTAGATAGTAAGCTTATTGATGAAAATATGAGAAACATGAATCTAATATAATAAAGTTCAATTTCACAGCGTCACTTCTGAATGAATAAAATTAAGTTCAATATCCTGATATAAAGGCCTTTTTATGAAAACAACGATAACGATGGTAGGATGAAAATACTTCTTTAAGTGCAGATTTTCTGTTTAAAAACTCAAGATCAGATAATTTTTATTTGGTGTTTCTTCGTATTCAACTTATACAGATTTTTTTGTTTTTTACCGTAACTTGTATATGGTCTACAACACGAACGGGATGTAATTTAATTCGATCGCAATTACGGAGCAATCGGCTTGGTTCAAAGTGACCTACATCGGTACAAGTCTTCACTATGTTTCTAGAATTTTTAGAATTTTCCTCTTATTTTCTTTGGCAGTAAAATTGTATAACACCTCTTTATATTGTCATTTGTCGTAATAGGATAATAACATTAACTTCACACACATAATTAATGATGACAAGAACATAGGTTTATAGGTCACAACCAATTAGCCTTGTAGGTACCTCGGAACCATCAAAAGTCTATTAAATGAACTGCAGTTAGAATTATGAGATCTAATGTGACACTTTTGATAAAGCCTGCACTATTGAAAAGTCTTCACCAATATTTTTAAAATGCACCACCTTACTGGTTTTGATACCCAGCACCTTAAAGATATCTTGATTCACAAACTTTTAGACGGATACCATCATTTTATGCCAATTGAACCTTTTTGGCAGTAAGAAACCAGAAAAATAACTATCATTCCAATCAGGAGGAGGTTAAGTAGTCAGTCGTTCTATATAAAACACTGGTACACAACTGCATCGTCGTTGTGTCGCGTCCACTGCTGGTCAAAGGCCTCCCCTAAATTCGCCACTTTGCTTGATCTTCAGCAAACCGCATCATCTTAATGAAACTATAGTTAGTAAAAGGCTGGGCACTTGAATGATGACTATCAATAGATCATTTGTTGAAAAACCGATAAAAATCGATACATAATGAAACTGTCGATACCTAATATCCATGTTAATCCGCTAAATCATTAGAAAAGCAACATGTCGTGTATTGATTTATCTAGTAATTGGTAGCAATAACCTATCGCTCGACATCGACATAATTTATCGAATAAATTATATAATCGTATGCACGCGAACACGAATGTTGTTGAAATCGATGTTTTCAATCGATTTTGGGGTTTCGGGATTACTAGCTGAAATCTTGGCAGATAATATAATATGCTATTGAAGACCATTTTGTTAAATTCATAGTTTAGCAGTCTTTTCATAATTGTGGATTGACAAGCGACGTCTCCTGGTCGTACGAATCAGGCTGCCCGTTCACGTCCGATAATCGGTGACCGATTTTTATAAGAGAAAACATAGAACTCACTGATAGCAATACTACAAGGAGTCGGTCAAAAAATTCTAGTCAGTACGTCGTACAAAAATCTGGTAGATTATCAAAATAGAAAAAGGTCTAAGAGGGCAAGGGCAAATCTGCCAGTGTGAAAACGTTATCAGAATTGCATGACATACAAGTTCAGATTCTGAAACACGGTATTACAAAACCATGCATGTGAGTTTCTTTACTACACGTCTATGCCAATGTGAAAAGGCTGTAAAACCATGTACTTAGTTATTTAGCGTTCAATCTGTGATCCGAACCCAGGACACCCAAATTAATAGCTCGCTCTTTTTTCCTAAACATTACTTATTCGTAATTGTGTAGGTATGTTCTTTCAGTTTCATTAGAAAATCAGTCCTTTTCATTCTCGTGCAACTACTAATTGAAAACGGCGCCACCCATCGACCACAGCGTGAACTATTGAGTAAGTAAGCTCTCTGTTGTTTCTAGCTTGGAACTTCGTTGTTCTTCATGTCGCAATGAAAATGTATTGCGTGCGCTTTTCAACAAACTCATATTGTTATTGTTTTAATCAAATACTCCTTTACAGAATAGCTATTTTTCAACTTACTTTTATTTACTATTTTAATTATCTAGTCGTTAAGACTTTCAAAGGTTTCGAAAGTCACATTTAATTGCCAGGCTACAATTTGAGCGTATTCAGCATTCAGTCTTACCAAGTCAACGTAGTCGGGAATTGGTTAGGTAGACGCTTAATTACCGAGTCCTTTTCAAAACTCGTCCCAATTTTTGGGTAACTACTTAAATTTTGCTAAAACAAAAAATATAGTACATATTTATTGCACCTAAATCACAGCCAACAAACATGTTCTCCACACAAAACGTTGACAGTACCGGGAGTCGAACCCAGTTCGACCGTCTACATGGTGACCAAAGCACCAATCGTCTTACTTTACCTTCACACAAACATGCAGGTGTTAGATTTTATACAATAACACATACCTACCTAATGCTTAACGAGACATTTTAATATAAACTTTTACATTCTATCGACGCGTACTTGAAACCATTGAAAAGATTTTGACAATAACGGTGATGTGAAAGTCAAAACACTTGATAAGCTGTCATGGCGTCCCTCATTATGAGATGTTGATGATGGCTTTATTTATATGGTATATTTGTTTGCATATACCATGGTTTATAGGGCTTTGAAGAGTTAAGCACGTTTTTGTTTTTGAATTGAGAGAAATTACGGTATTTACCTGATAAAGACCACTCGCAGTTTCAGTGGGAACTATTTCGTGCATCCGAATAAAATAAAATCCGAATAGAAGGGCTATATTATACAGAAAATATTTTTTACTATAAAATCCAGTAGTTTAAATGTTCAAACAAACACTATTCTTTTCAACAGTAAAAATACTACTTATGTGAGCCATCTGGATGCCAATACGAAGCGACGCGGTGGGATGCGAAGTAACAAAGTAGTACCTCTAGAAGTAATTAAAATATCCTACGTAAAGTAAGTGCTTGACAAAGGTGAGATATGGTGGCGACGCGGCGTAGTGCGAATTGTCGCGAACGCGATTTTTTTAGTTTGATGTATGTATTTGCGTAAACTGAATTTTTTATTAGATTATTAAACATAACTGAAAGGTGATTTGCACCAATTCGTGCGCACGCAGGACAGAGATGCACCACGCTCCATCGTATCGTATCGCCAACGCATTCGCGTAGCATTGTTCACGCAAGACGCGGAATCACTTTGAACTCCTGCTCTGACGTCATTCGTCAAAAAACTTGCTGTATTATTACAGTCATTACCAGAAAACTGCATAACGAATCTTAATAGTTAAACTCTCTCTTTTTATATGTCTTTTTTTGTAAATAAAATAATATTTGCCTCAGTCTTAGACATACTGACCAACCGGAGAAGCCATTATGTTGCCTTTTTCTCTGTCACAGCTCAATTCATCATCCGTGGATGGGGGACCATCTTTTCATAACGAGTTCTTCCGTGTTTCGGAAGGCACGATGAACTGTAGGTCAGGCCCGGCTGTCATTGAAACATCTTTTTCAGTCGCTACGGGAAGTCAGAAGCCAGTAAATCTAAAATCCAGTCTTGAATAAGGGTATTGGATTGCTCGGGTATTGGGATTGAGGAGGTCAGATAGGCAGCCGCTCCTTGTAAAACACTGGTACTCAGCTGCATCCAGTGAGACTGGAATCCGACTATGATAGTTGGGAAAAGGCTACGTATATGATGATGAGATTGATGCTGGCACGTCCAGATGGTTAAACGCTCTAAGACTTCAGTAGATTCGCGGAAAGTATTAACGTATTAACAGTACGTTTGACTATAAAATTGTTTTGTAAAGGTCGTTCGTGAGATGACGTAGCTAAACGATTGGTCACAGATGCGTGAGGCAGATTCGATTCGTTACAATTAATATTTCTCGTAGACCTATCGAAATTTTGTCTGGTAGAAGGTATTTTTTATTCTGTCCTACCAACTTCTTGTAGTTTTTCTTGCGTCCCGTGGGAATTACTGCCGATATCCGGATAAAATATAGACTATGTTACCCGGGGGTAGGGCTGCCATCTCAAATTTCGCCAAACCCGGACAAAAATTAAAAAACCCGGACATTTGGCGTAAATCGCATTTTTTCCCCCAACGAGTACGATTTTTTTAAACAAAATAATACCTAATTTGTAATCCATTTACTATTAACATATACTTAAATTCAATGAGGTGCTTCCTTACATGAAAAGTGTCCGGGTTTTCCACGGACACTTCTTGAAACCCCGCCCGGACGGCCTCCAAACGAGGACAAATCCGGGGAAACTCGGACGGATGGCAGCCCTACCCGGGGGTAGTGTAGCTTTTTTTATAGCCTTTATTTGTATTTTGTACCTATGTGTATGTAATTTCCCGCGATTTCTTTCACCTATGACCTAAGACTAATACGTCCTGCGTCATTAGGTAAGGAAAGGGCTTCACGAAAGTCACGGAAAAGAAAGGAAATCTCATGTATGTAACATACTGAACTGTTGGTGGTTATTAATGTTTGTTTACCACGTATAGATCATTAGCGGGATGACCTTATCAGACGCTGTCAAAGAAATTATAAACACGGGTTAGGAACGAGTCGACATAATATAAAATAGAGTTCCGTACCATATAGGTGTTGATACATAAGTAATTGTGTACTCTAGTACAAAGAAATATTTCAGTAGGTACTTAATTTTTTTTTAAGACGGATACCATTATGAATAAACAATTTAAGATACTTTTTAACATGCTTCTTCTTCTGCCTAGCCTTTTCCCAACTATGTTGGGGTCGGCTTCCAGTCAAACCGGATGCAGCTGAGTACCAGGGCTTTACAAGGAGCGACTGCCTACTACTTTTTAACATGATGTGTCATATTGTTATGTACCTTATCCATATTGTTCATGAGTCACGCACGCTATGAGCTCGCAAACATACAAAGATGACATAAGAAGAGATAGATAGAGATTCCAGCTATCCACGGAACCCAAAACAGCCAAATGTCAAACGCATCACTTTCACCTTTGACTGTAGTCCACTTTGATGACCACGCCATTAACATGGCAACATAAGTCACGCATTGTGAAAGCCTGATCATCAAGTACTGGTAACATTAAATTAATAGATAATCGGTTCCTGGCAACACGCGATTGGGATGTTTGAGTTTACGATGCTTTTGATTTAGTGGTTACGTGGTTAGGGTTCAATTCTGAAGGAAGAAAGGTAGCCGCTGGATTGTTCGAAAGAGTTGAACAGAGGACTCCAGAGAAACATGGATGCATACTAAACAGTCGGTCGACAGGTGACCTGATGGTTGGCAATTTTTTTTTTAAGATAATCTCGATTCCAGTCAAAGTTTTCAGTCAGTCTGATACCGGCTAAATACGGGATCTTTGTGGTGAGCGTACTAGCATTCATCTTCATACTAATTTATGTGCCCAAACCAACTATCGGCAGACGAAGTTTTTTCAAGAATTGTCTTTTAGTTTTCGATTTAGACTGGATATCAGAAACTGAATATTATAATCCTTTCAGATTCCTGAAAAGTGTAAAAATAACTGAAATACGAGCTCCCATTAGATGATTGAAAATTTGTTCAGAAATCTTTAATCAGACTGCAGAGTTTATCGATATAATAGTATTTGTTATATATCTCATTTCCTGAAATGATCGTAAAAGTTATAACCTCACAGTACAAAATGCAAGAGAAAGTATTTATGGCTTACTCAAACTGTAATCTCTAACTTTTACTAACGTTACATTACATTAGAATTGTTGAAAAACACGTTACAAACATAGCTTATGCTACTGTAAAACGTCATAAGGTAGATTCCTCGAAATTTGATTTGATTTTAATCGTTACCGGCCTTAAAGTATTATAATACGAAGATTACTTTATACAACTGATTGAATTCACTTAAAATTAAGTATCCTGACTTTATTTTTAACCGACCGCGGTAAAATGAAGCAGGAAAATCAAAAGCACTTATTCGAAAGTGGCTTATAAACAGAAAATTTAGAACATTTAAACATGATCATTAAGTTACATGGAATAGCACCGGCCTCCCCAGCTGTAAGTATATACTGCAAAAACTAGGAAACAAACAATTGGAATACAATTGAAACCCAACCAGAAATGAGTTATTACACTTCTTGACGTAGCGTAACCTCGTGATGTTCTACCATACACTTTAATTTTATGAACTAGAGCCCAGAAATACGTTAATTAGTAATGTATGGTAATCTGAAATGTTTGAAGCAAGTGTAATAACGACGCTTGAATGTTAGTAAAATTATCATAATACTGTGTGTAAAGTATTTTATTTTTTGACGTAAAATTAAAGTCAAGCAATAATATTATTTAATTTTATAGTTATTTAATTTTGTAGTACTTTTTTAATTGTCATGTAAACGTTTACAATAATATTAAGCTAGCTTGCTTAAATCACATTCATACCATAACTGGTATATGTTATTAAGGATCAGTAACCAAATAAATAAAAATAGGTCCTGCTCACTAAAGCGACTTTCAGAATGTTCCAAAAATCAAAAATATTTTGTACAATTTTACATTGAAAACGAGAATTGGTCCAGAATTAGACATGCAGTTATAAACGTCGCAAGATAATTATTTATATACAAAGGATATGAGCTTTAAATGGCCCCAATAGAACTTTCGATTACCGTAAACTTATAATCATCGACTTCAAAACAATTTTCTCAAACACTACCTAGTCTAATTATCAGTATCTTATTAGATACAAGACGTCGTAGACATAAACAATAAAGGACTATCCGAGTAATATGCAGCAATTATTCGTTTCACCTAGCTTCACAAGTTTATCACTTAAAATATTAAACTTACAAATAAATGCAGTAAAATTAAGACACTTTTGTTTTTACATCATTTATGACCTTAAAAAAAATATAGGTAACAACAAATTCCTACCGTTTCTACAAACTTTTATTGTTTTGACGGATACTTTTATCAACCCTTTTAACAACGAAACCTCTAACAAAATATAGGGAATCTTCATATACATTCTAAAAATATTATACCATCCCCTGCAATCCCTAAACTTCTAACCCACAGAGCAAAAACTATGCAGTACTATCTAACCTCTCAATTGCCCCCGTAACATAGCATATAAATTGCGCGCCGAAGCCCATGCGGCCACAGTAACTATTCCCTCACCGCAACGCCAACATCTAACAAAATGTACCAAAAAGTGTTACTTCTATCACTATTCCTAACTCTAAGTTCAGCCATCAAAGATGATCTTGGATTTCGGTATATAAGCAAAGTTTACGAAGACTGCCAGAATTCCAATGGATTTGTACCGTGCTTGAAGAAGAAGGCTATATTGTTTTTTGATCGAGCAGCAAGGATGGATGTGATACCTCTAGTTGCTGGTGTGGATGTAGTAAAAACGACGAATATGGAAATGCCTACTATAAACGAGAATGATATAGAGGCAGTGTTACCGAGGAACTTGGGAAAAGATGAAGCTTTGACGGAGATGCTTTGGGATCGGATTGCAGCGTTCGCGAATTCGAGGACAGTGCAGCTGTCTTTACCGAAGATATCTGGACAGGATCTGAATAAAGGCGTTGAAGAAGGTAATGACATTTTTTGTTACTCAAATCTGGTTAAACTTCATTCAAGGTCAAAGTTCAATGGTTCGAATGTACGGATCATCAATCAACCGTAGATCAAATTATCCTCATTAAGTAAAAAGTAGATACATTGTTCACAAAAAATCTAATCTTGTGAAAGTGAAAAGCTGAGTTCTAATAATTATGAGATGCTTAGCCACACAATGATTTCCTTATATCTTGAGAAACATTCATTCTTTACAGATTTTTACTAAAGATATTCTAAATATTTTGATCTAATCGGCTCCCTTTCTTTTTTATTTATTTGAAGCTTTTCATCAATTGCTAGCTTTCATAGTAATATCAATAATACTGACATGTATTAAGCTTATCACAAAGCTACTACAAAAGCTTCATATTCATCATCTTTATCTCTGTCGATATCAAAGCTTTCAATATCTGAAAAAAGCTACGTTTATATTTTTTCTGCATTAGATAAACCTCCGAATAAAACAAGCGTGACCATCATTTGTTTTATCATCAATGTTAAAAAGTAAATTGTCACTATCAATTGCGTGAATCCACAAGTATGTCTTATTACAATTAATATGTAGATATTCATCAACATCTCCATATGTATTTACATTAGAAAAGACAGTCAGATGATTCAGATTTCTGTCATAATTATCATTAATTAAGACATCTGTAACTTACTTACAATTGCGTGCTTTTACTTTACGATCAAATCAAAACTGAAAATTAATATTCTAGTAATATTGCATGATTATTAAAAATGCGAAAGTAACTTTGTTTACTTTTACAGTTCATTACCCGAACTAATTTAGATATTTTATGACTCTATTTATAGTTTACACTCAAACGATAATTAAGGTATAAAATATCTTTAATTTTTATTACCATACGATCCAGCAGTTTCCTCAATTTAAGGGAAAGTCATTTAATACTTAAAAAAATATAAGGAAATTTAAGAAATACACAGGGCTTAACAAAAATGAAACTAATTTTAACACCTATAAGTAATTTACATGCACAAGTAAGATTAACAATAAACTTTCCCAAGTACTGAAAAACGAATTACACATAATTTGGTAACTTTCAAAAACCATACTAAAAGGCTATACACAGATTACCCTAGATACATCTTAGAAAAAACTGACAACTCATCATTTCAACTCTGACCGGAGGCATCAAATATTATGCTGTGGGAATATTACTGTACTGTAATATAAGGAAAACTGTGATTCCTTTCACAATTTGTAAATGTCTAAAGTACATTTTGATCGAGCTGTTTTGATCAAAACTATAGTCATGCATGTTAAAGATCAATGAGAAGTAACATTTTTGACACTGCCAATATTTATTTCGCCAATCACAATATAATGACTGGTTTCGTTGTTTTTTTCCTTCACGTAATAACTTTTTTGAAGACGCTCAGATTTTTGATAAAAAAAAATGTATACTGGGACTCGGCTACATCAGATAAGCCAGCAATCTCCAACATAGAGTTAGGAAAGTCTAAGCAGACAATGATGGCTATGAATGACAATTCAAAAGTTCAGATAAGCATGAGACTAGATAAGGCTAACTATATTCAAGGGAGATCATAAATAACCTTTCTATAAAGCCTTATTTCACTTTTCCCTTGACCTTCAGACATGTTTCTTGAGCTTAACAAGCTTGAGAAATTCTTCATACATACACTTATCTAGACAATATAGTTTATAATAGAGATAGTTGAGTATCGGTGATGTAGTGAGAAAATTGTTATCGTGTTCTCAAACGTATGGTTTAAGTATTGTGTTAACGTCTTGAACGAATGCAATTTGTAATGGTAGAACTTTATTTTAATGTGTGTTTTATTCTTGTGGATTTTATGTGGGTAATATTTGAATAACACTAATATTTGGAATGTATATTGAAGGCTTTTAAGCTTTTTCGAACTTTGCCTTCGAATGAAGTTTGTAGGTGCTAATGACATGACAGAAATAAAATATTTCATTTTGTCAAAAACTAATAACGAAGACTGTGAAGGATGATGATATTAATCTTCATAATGACCATATACTGTCCGTAGTAGATATCTTCTGCTCTGTTTCCAAGTTATTTGGGGTCAGCCATCAGATGTACACCATACAGTCCTACCAGATATGATTGCCTAAAAACGGCTCTGATATGCAAATCTATCAAAACCATCTTTAGAAAATAATCTTCCTACTAAGAGTAATCTTAAAATAACAAGCTCAAAGCTTTCTTAAGCTGAAGAGCAAAAATGCCCCTTTCACCGATATAACAATGAAATACTAAACGCGACCATCGCATTATTTTAAATCGCCATAATATCGCTGGTGATAGCCATTACAGAGTTGTGGTGATTCTGTGGTATATTGTAACTACATGCTTATGTTCGGATATGTGCACTGATTTCTAATAACTGTCATGAGCTTCATGTATTGTGTTCATGGAGTTTATGTTTTGCGCTGTTAGAGGAAAATTGATGATTTGTTGTTCCGGCTTGTCATAAAAAATAAAAAACGAGAATTACGTTCCAAAAAAGGGATAATTTATATGAAACTGATTAAGGGACAGGGGATGAATTGAAATCAGGGCTAAAGAATGTTCAAATCAAATGCGGAAGAAGCATAAAAAAGAGAAAGAAAAAAGAAGGAAAAAGGAATAAGAAAGAACGGATGTAAAGCCTTTTTATCAGTGCGTGTGGATTATAGGAGAAAAACAAAACAAGTGAAAAAAAACATGACAAACGCTTTAAAATTGAAAAGATGCTGTATTAGAGTTCTATGGCTGCATGAATAGAAAATATTTTCTAGAGACACTATGCAGTACAAATATCTAAATTATTCGTTTCAGCACATTAAAAACTATCGTCTAAATCTTTGTTGGTTCATTTCAATACAACTCTAATTATTCCAAAGTTTAAAATAGTATTTAAGATTTTATAGACCACGATTTTCTTTATGTTTTGTTTGCTAGTTTACTTTCTTTTTCCGCATGATCTTTCATTACCTTTGTTTCTTATAAAACGGTTTATTATGTATTTTAAATATCGCTTTATTGATGACATAGATTTCAATGTTTAACTGTCTTGAATTAAATTTATTGTTTTCTATATCTAACAGGCCTAGTCTGGCTCTTGAGCCTAATGTTCAAAACAGTCAAGAATAGAAATTAATGACTACTTGACAAATGCAGAATGCTGCATAATACTTTCATGTATTTTTATTACTGCAATAAAAACAATCAATAAAATTACTAATTGAACGAATTGTTATTTTAAAGTAACGAAACATTGCGAGCTGTAATATAATTATAGGGAAATCCAATCACTAATTAACTGTAGAAAAGTTAGAAAATTCAGCTTTCCTTGTTGCAATGTTCGCGTGATTAGTTAAATTATTACCTATAGTTATGCACATGCCATCCTTTTGAGGGTAGGTAGTAGGAAGCAAAGGCTTCCGAAGTCCGAATCATGTGTCACGGATCGCCAATCGCTTTGATTTCTTAATGAAATATGGTGGAAAGGTGATGATTTAGATGGTTTGGTAGTAGACTTTCCTGATCGTTTTTATACCATCAGTATTTTCTTTATCATCGTTTACATCAGGCATTGTTGTAATCTTAGCATGCTTCATATTAAAAAAAATACCTTAAAATATTCGGCAGATTTAGAGAGATTCTGTCATTAAAAAAAACTATAAAGAATATAAAGAGATTCAATCTTGAATCTCTTTAAGAAGCAGAAAGCAGAAACGGTTACAATTATTGAAACAAAAATACTCATAGCCAACCAAACTAATTCCAGGTCGAGGGAAGATGAAGAAAATGATGGGGATGATGATGATGGGAGGTGCCATGAAGATGGCAGCCATGATCCCGCTGGCGATAGCTGGCCTGTTCGTGTTGGCGGGGAAGGCGTTGATCGTGTCAAAGGTACCAAAGATTTCATAGTTGAAATTCTAGTACTTATGGAAGTACTATGATTTGTGTCTTAAGACAAGACTTCCAAATTTTGAAATATAAACTAAAAAAATATCAAGTTTACCAAGCCCAAGTTAACAACAATATTCCATTATATATTCTTCTGTATCAGGAGATTTTGTTAACTGTCCAGATTGCATGGCTATGCTATAAATAAACTCAACGTGCCGCGCACTCGTAGAAGGAGCAAAGTTTGAACTCAAATCAGACATCTTTATCACATTAAGATTTGCGATAGTGTCCACTACTGCATTATTATGTCATCTATCTTGAATTAGCATATTATCATGACCCAAAGCTATACTTAAACCTATCTCTTATATGTCCATTCTAGATATACAAGCACTATTTAAAAAGACATTGTCTTCTTAATACCTTATAATCACATGTAAGAGAAAGTCGTTAATAACTAAACGTACATGGACAATTAAATCAGTATAAACCATTATTTTGCATTCAGCACGTACTTTGAAATATTCATGTGTTTCATTACCATGAGAAATGGACTAAACGACATCTATGGCAGTGATTTTTTTAATTACATGGTCACGGTCACGTCACGCTTTCTTGTAAGTTTATAATTAAATTAAAGCAAATCCATTGATGATTTGACCAAAGTTAAGAGTAATTTAAAATTTTAATTTTCAAGAACATCTACTAACTATTCATTATTTTTCAAAGATTCTAAGTAAAAACCAGGGTGGTATAAGTGATTCATATTTACGTGATAGAGATAGTAATTAATCACTTCCTTAAATGGAAATCGAAAATCATGTGAAAAACTATTCAATACAAACTATTCGATGATGAAAAGTCGAAGTAGATCCATCGATCATAAATTTCCCCATATTCATAAAACTTACACTGATTATAAATCTGAATCCATACAAGTTTCCAGCTTAAGTGATAAATAGACACTTACCACGAACCATAAAACCGAACGACAAAGCATTTCATCTTTCATCAACTTTCAACTGTCCCATACTCTCAGCACACTCCATTTATTCACTTCCTATTTTGCGTATCACCGGGTGTTTTTGCAGCATCAATAATAATACGGTTAGAGAAAACGCTAATTATAAGTAATCGTCTTTTCCCAGTGTATTGTCGCTCAGTGTCGTGGGAACGGAATGACGTATCATCGTCATGTGAGAATAGGCTCTTAGTAATTGTGCTTTGACCTACATTTTTGAAGACAGGAGGATTAAGCCCTACCTTTGTTGAACAGTACGTTTATTTGCATTCCATAATGTTACAATAGATGATAAAGAGGCTTATAGCTAGTAGCAATTATGGACCCAGTTGAAGAGCTTGAGCCAGTCGAAGAGTATTTTCAAAATGGTGATGATGGTGGTCTGTTTATGACAGGAAATGACAATGACGATATTGTTAGTAACGATGAGCTTAGAAAAGTCATTTAAAATAATGAGGTAGCTAAAGATGGTTGAAGTGAAGGTAAAACTATGTATGTAGGTTTCGATAGTCATGTATGATACATAGATGGCAGAATGTTAGAGACAGATTACTAGGTTATGAAGACCATATCTAAAGGCATATTAAGACTAAATACTTGAAAGCAGAAGAACTGAATTACATCTACTAGATTATGAGTAATGATCATGAATTCCAACTAGATAGTTACAATCATATTTTCTAAAACCTTGAGAAATCTTTTGATCATTTCTCAAGAGATAGTATTGTCAAGAAAGTATTTTAATTTCATGTTTAAACTCCTATTGATAAATTCTTTTGTACAAATAAACATTCACTTGTTTGGAATATTTTCCCTCGTTCTACTTTTGATTTCTTTTGTTCATTAAATGCCTTCTTAACGTGACCATTGACTTTGAACTTCATATCTTCACAATCTTATAATTTTCATTCATATTATGATTATTTACTTTAGTAATTTGAAAGATTAATGTGGTTGGTTTAATAACTAAGCTTTCATTGTTTATTACTGTGTCAACATCATTACTTTCTTCTCATCTGGTCTTATCTTCATAGATTAAAGTTATCTTACCTCAAGTTTGCAAGGTCAATGCCAAATTCAACTTTAATATCTATGAATTTCAAAGTTCGCTTTTGAAGTATTTCCAAGAACTCATCCCCAAGAGAAAATGGCTTTACCATTAAATGTAGCATTCCATTTAAAATTAGTTACATTATAATATTCAAGACTATTATATGAAACTAAAGTGTTATCCCGCGGCAGAGACCTTGTGACACGAATAGAAAATGATACTTCATTGTAGCCAGCGCTAACTTACACTTCTATCTTACTAGTTATTTGTGGTTCGTAAGCTAGCGGTCCCGTAAAGTTCGCAAAAAAGGCATATTTTGACAGAAAAAAAACAAAAGAAGTCTAAGATTTTACGTTTTAATTCGTCAAAATGACAGTCCAATAATACTAATCATACTTTAAGAGCCATTTGATTCGTCGTAAATAGTTTTAACAGGAGCTTTAAAGTAGATTATGTTATCTGTATGTAAAAGTGCTGATCTACCAATTCAAAAATTTTTCCTCAACTCTAGCAGATTTTTTTTGCTAATCCATCTTCAGTTGTGAGATTTAACTGTCTTTTGCTAACAATTTTAATAACCAGAAACAAACAGAAATAAAAATGAAAGGCAGGTAATAAAATTAATTGTACACCAGTAAAGTCATATTTATTATTTTTCGTATGTCTATGAAAGTAATAGGTACTTTCATTTTCACACCTTTGAAATGTCGAAGTTCAGCTGAAATTGCTTTTTACGATAGACAATCAAGAATGCTCTGTGAAAGTCTACTCAGTGCTGTTTAAACAAAAAGTAGTTTTAGCTATACTAAAGGAAGTATCACTAAATTGATATTTACGGCATACAAAGCGTAGTTTATCATATGAGAGTACGCACTGTAAACTTTTTAGTCGGCCGACAATTTGATCGAGCGCCGGATAAGTAATTAGATATCTCCGCACATAGCACCGATCAGGTATTTGACCAGTATCAGAACGACTAAAATCTTTGATTGAATTCACGATTTTCTTTAAAAAATATTTTCTCCAACCATCGGGCCAACTGTCGGCCGATTGTTTAGTATGCAGTATGTGGACAAGGCGTGAAAATCATTAATAAGTCAGTCTTTACACACTTCATTGCTTACAGCACAAATAAATTACTTTCAAATTGTTCGTTTACATAATTTTTGCTTCTAACGCTACTGAAAATTCCTCTATGGCTAGAAAGGAACTGCTTTGAAATATTTCTGGTACATTGAAGTCACGATGTAATGTTTATGTTCTTCACATTATATTATGGTTTTAAATACGAAACTTTGTTGTGGTAAAATTAATACTATATCTCGTTGATTATAAGATTTTTTAAATCATGCTGATCAGAATTTGGTTGAGAGAAAATTCAATAACCTTTTGTAAAATGATAATTCATTGCATGTTAAAAATGCAACTAACAAAATTGAAACTACAAAAAAGACTAAAACAAAACAGATGAAAACACATCCATGATCTACCAAAAATTCACGAGCAACTACCGAAATTCATTTCTCACCTTGTGAGTTACTTACACCAACACTCATGACTCATACACTCACAGCAGCCACATCTTCACCAAGATCCTGTTCAACTTCCTCAATCCCATCAACACTAAGATTTCTACAATCTCAATGATCGTTACTCTAACAATCGAAATCCAATCCAATATATCTAAGTGCTCCACTAACGTAAGCATCGGTAAAAACTGAACATCGATTAAGTTCACATGATTGTAGTTTCTTGTCTCATGTAAACTGTGTCGTGAATCAATGTCAGTGTCATTGAGGGCGTTGATCGTGCTCATCATTGAAGATATGGGTATGGTGATGCGGAACTAGTGGTGTGGGTTTGTTTCTGATGCTGTTGCAGGGTTGGATGTTAGTTTTCGAATGGCATCTAGGAATTATTTTTGATATATTGGTGTGAGATTTAAAGTTCTTGGCTAAGTAATAGCGGCATAAGTCGATGGATCTTATGGCTAGGCAAAACTTGGCGAGATCAGTTCGTGGATGGTTGATCCGGTCCTGAGAAGTTTTTCGAAAGCTGAATTGTATTGGTGGACCCTGGCTGTAAATTGAACATCTTTGACAGTCGATACGAGTAGTCAGAAGCCGTAACGTATAACAAACAGTCTCACTAGCCCCTAGCTATCGGGTTACTAGGTTGAGGAAGTCAAATGTATAGTCATTCCACTTAAAACAGTATGAGAACATGAGTACCAGACTTAGTTACGTCTAGTTGGATTGGAAGTCGCCGCCAACATAGTTTGGAAAAAGGGCTAGGCAAATGATGATGATATTCTCCCTAAGGCTACAACACTCTCACTTCTTCGCCCTCGTTCTCAGAGCTAAAATTGTTGACCTTACCTTCACCACAGTTTCCCTTATAATCGTCCCAATTATGTTCCAAAGTTCAGTGTTCTAAGAAAGTAATTACAGTACAAATGTCAGGTCTAATGCCATCCGCGTCATTATCATCATCATCATCATGGGACTCATCCAGTTGGCACTTTCATGCGTAGTTGAACTTTGGTCGTTGTTTCTAGTATTTATGATAAGATCTTGAGTTGTAAGTTGGTCATGATTTTGGAGATAATTGTAAAGTACATTCTTCAATTTTGTGTTCTTTCCTTTCTGTACCGTTTGTGAATCTTTTTGATCTTTCTTGAGTACTGTTTTATTTGTAACCTACCATTTTCAATATTGCCTCGTTTTTCTATCACATCGTAAATAAGCCATTACTCTTCTTTTTACTGTACATAATAAATTGTTGTTTACATTTCAATAATTCTTTCCCATTTGGGAGCTTCATTTGCTGTTATGACACAGTGAATTTGTTTTTAATTAATCCTTCATTTCTACCTTAATTCATGTTGAAATTCTTATTCTATATAAATCTTAATATATAAATCTTTATTGGTGAAAAGTACTTGAAAGGCAAGGGTAATTTAAATAAACTAGTAGAAAATGCATGACATTTTAATAACTCGGCTCATAACTCTTTATAGCCTACGATGCTGACCCACTGACTGAGTTCTATTTCCATACTAGATATTATTTTCTGCCTTTTCAACCGCGTCCCGTTGTAACTCTTTTCGTATCTACATAAGATATAGCCTATATCAATCGAGGATAGTATATAGCTTCCAAACACGAAGAATTATTCAAACCATTTTGGAGTCTTTAATTTCCATGTTGAGGCGAATAGGACTGCCCCAACGTAGTACATTACAAAGATCAAGTCTCCAGCCGATTCCAAAGTTTGATAGGATTCATCTAACATACATCTCATCAGCCAACAGTTCAGCCTGTGTAGAGGCTCTTATAATATTTATTAGTCTTTTCCTTCTAAATGTTCTCTTTTATAGCTTACTGAACAATGACTGTATGATGGCAATCATTGTATGATACTCGTAAAGCTAAATTTTGCACAAAATTGTTGCAATTATGTCTTCAAGTATCATTCATTCCCTTCACTATAGAAATGAGTAAAGAAAACCTTTGAAACATAACTTTCCTCGTTTATGGGTATTAGCTTTGTATTTATTGTCTGCAGTAGTTTCATTGTTATTATTTATTTTACCTTTTTAACCTTAACATACCTATTTTACCAATATTCAATCTTATCCATCTCTACCAACTTTTTGCACTGCACATGATTTTCGATAAAGAATCGCAGCAAATATACATACCGTCAGTTGCACAAAAGTCCATTGAAGTTAAAGCTTCTTTAAATCTATTGCAGTCTCTTTCTTTGTCAACAAGATAATAAGTGATAGCAATAGATTTAATGAAGCTTTAATTTTAATGGGCCTTTGTGCACCTGACAGTTAGTAATTAACTAAGTAATTAATAATTTCTGCTAATAACTTAACACTAAACTTCATTTTCTGCATTTGACTTAACAGACACGAAACATTACAGACATATCTACAAGACATAGGCATTAAAACGACATCAAGCTTAAGATATTTCTAGCCATAGTTATTCTAACTTGAACAGTTTAGTCTAGGTCACTATCATGGAGTAAATAACAAATGGAATGCTTATATTGCTCATTCCGAATTTCAGTTTTAAAATGAGTCAGATATTGGAATTGATGAATAATGAATACACAAAGTATTAGACGTCATTTTGCAAGAATGAACAAATACAATAAATTGCTAACTTAAAGATATTGTATAATCATATAATGATTATTGATAGAAAATCTTCATCATCGATCTAGTAGGTTTTTACTAAGATTACAAGGATGATGACTAAATGAAAACTGAAATCATTGCGTATTATTTATTAATTACTCTGACAACTGATCCCTTATTATTAATTGCCTAATGTACACAGTTACAACTACACAGTTGCTTATAACAAGATACCATCTTGTAAGGGCGCAGCATCAGCTAAATACACACTAGCCACAAATACTCCAATTTCCCTCATCGACACAAACACATGTACACTCCATTTCCTACCTCATCCTTGTCTCAGCAAGCCTTAGCAATCACGTTGTTAACTTTCTACGCGATTAGGGCATTCTAAGGGCAATAACTCGGATTCTAGTGCTCATTGAAAGTAATTAATGAGGCCCGTAATTGCAGCTGCCTGTTTAAGATAATCGCCTGTCTATTAGAGAAATTATTGTATGTGTTTGTTGGAGTTTAATGAATGGGAAGTTTTTCTTAATGAGTAAGTAGTTGGTTTTCCTTTGAGTGTAATTTGTTTTCTTTGCTGAACAAAATATTTAACTATCTTAATTACCTATACATCTAAAAAAACCGGCCAAGTGCGAGTCCATATCAGTGAGGGTTCCGTATCATTGTTTATAAGACGGACAAAAAAATCACGTTTGTTGTATGGGAGCCTCCCAAAATATTTATTCAATTCTAGTTTTCAGTTTATTTGTTGTTATAGCAGCAACAAAAATACATCATCTGTGAAAATTTCAGCTCTCTTACTGTCACGGTTCATGAGATACAGAGGAGCGAAAACAATAGGGTCCCGTTTTACCTTTTGGGTACGGAACTACGGAACCCCAAAAATACAATGCAAATAAATAATCCGAACTGTGTTTCTGCTTCTTTAAGCTGTGCCCTATAGGTCCAAATTATTTAATTCTATGTTATAATTTTACTTTTTCCATCTTTCAATGGGTTGTCCTCCTGATTTTCTTAATCACGTTTACGAAGCTCATTAAAGAAGAGATTTCCATAAAACCACTGCAAAACGTACACAAAATAATTAACTAATCATCCACAATTACCCATAATAAACAAAATAATCATTATAGCATAGAAAGTCGTATTTGCCATGTCTGGCACTGAACTCACGAACGTTCGGGTCAGAGAAAGCTGATGTACTATGATAACTGAGCCATTAGTGTGTGGGAACAAGGGGGTATGCCGGATGTTTTCTATGATGATATCCTGAGGGGACTATTAGATAGATTATTATACATATAGCAGTAGTTGGGAGTGGGTCTAGTAGCCTCATAACGCTACTGCTGTGCATCGGGTTCCAGGTTCGATACTCTCGCTGAGCCGCTTTGTTAGTCTTGAACCACTTTTGCAATGCAACCGGAGTCTGGAAATTGGTGATTGATATACCTGAGCAAAGTACGTTCCTGATCTCTCTCAGGTCAAGCAGGATTTCGGTTCCTTTGGGCTATGAGAGTGCACCTATGTGTGCGCAAGTGCCTCTGTAATAATAAACATATATTCTGTGCAGTTGAGAACAGCCACTGTGGACGACAATTGGTCACAGGCTTTTAACAAACGTCAGAAGCGAAATGCACGGTTCCCAAAAGAAAACTGACAATAAATTCCAATACACTTTTCAACTAGTTCTTAGTGATAAGTTACACAAAAACAAAAACAATGTAGTTGAGTAACTACACTTTCTATCAGAAAAGAACCTACGGCCCTACACTGAAAAGTCGCGTCCTACAACTACTAAACCAACCAATTATTTTCCACAAATTAAAAACAAAAGCCGTTCACGTAATAAAATAAATAGTTTTGTTATCAGCAGTTAAAACAACTGGGTCAAACTGTTATTAAACATTTGCGTGTATAAAATAGTTTATTTACTTTAGTTAAATAAATGTAGGTCACTGTTTGTAGGTAGGTATGTTTGTCGCCCTGAAATAGGTAAGTAATCATTTTAACTGAACCAAAACATCACTAATGTTCGTCATAGTCAAAATAAAATGGATTTTTGGACTCATCATCCTCCGAGATTTTTTTCCAACTATTTTTGTGGTCGGCTTCCAGTCTAACCGGATGTATGTAGCTGAGTACCAGTGCTTTACGAGGAGCGACTGCTCCATCTGACCTCCTCAACAAAGTTACCAGGGTAACCCACATGTTTTTGGACTGAAACTTAAATATTTAACTAGAAAGTAATAGCTTCCGCCAGTTTCGCCTACTTCCCGAGGTTTCTGAGGTAACTACTTCCCGCGTCCGGGTAGTAAATATCCTATAAGTTATTCTGATGTATAGGCTACTAAATTATACCTACTTCCTAGTTCTTCCTATACTCATATATCTACTTCCAAGTTACTATACATACAAACTTTCGTATGTTTAACATTTGTAGGATTTCAGATAGAGTTAGTAGACAGGCAGTATCCTAAGCAATACTCCTTCTTAGGCAAACAAACACAACTTACTTTAGGATCATTCAGCATCAGTACAGACTTACCAAATTCCAGATATTTTCTCAAACTTCCTATTCGGCCATCTCACTACAACACGAGACATAAAGGTGAACGACACGCCGACAGTTAAACGTAACCGCACAGTTAAATGGCGCGGTTACGTCATCCCCAGTAACTTAGTATTCATAGCCTTGGAGTGTCGACGCGGGATGTCGCCGGTTCGATTCCGAGTTCGAGTGTATTTTTAGTATTTTGTTCAATGGGTTAATATAACGATGGTTGCTTGTTTAGTACTAAGCTTGAAGCATTAATAATATAATATGTTTCCTACTACAGTTCTATTTCAAGAAAAATTATCTATACTAATATTATAAAACTGAAGAGTTTGTTTGTTTGTTTGAACGCGCTAATCTCAGGAACTACTGGTCCGATTTGAACAATTCTTTCGGTGTTAGATAGCCCATTTATCGAGGAAGGCCCATTTACGGGATGCGGGTGAAACCGCTGGCAGAAGCTATAGTTCTAGTATAGCTTCTGCCAGCTATACTTATAGTAGTTAATAATTGAGTAAAAAATAATCAAAAATTCGTGTTATAATGTACTCTTTTCATGTCAACATCTAAATTATTTTTAGGAACAAACAATCACTAGATACCATCAAAAACAATAAAGTAATTACAAAACAATTAAAATACCAAATCATTTAATTGTGACACACGTGTTTTTATCGTCAACCCTATCTAAAACATTGTTCATTCAAAATCCAACCTTAAAGTCTGCAACATAAAGACCATAATCTCAGGATAATTTCTAACCACGTGAAGTGAACTTTATTCACTTGGTATTTTGAACCTTATGGTTTAGACGATAAGGTATATAATTCCGTGTGTGATGCATATAGGAATTTAATAAGTTCTGAAGGCGTACGTAAGCGGCCTTCAGTGTTCCATACTAGTTCCATTTGCTTCGGTTATTCGCATTTTAATAAATAGTAGTGTTGCTAGGTTTAGGGAAAATTGCTGGATTTCGGGGAAAAATAAATAATAATTAGGCTGTCGCTTTATGTCAAACACTAGTACTCAACAGCATTAGGTGAAACTGGAAGCCGACACTTACAACATACGTAGTTTGGAAAAGGCTGGGCAGGTGATAAAAACTACATAAAACCTGTTTATTTTTAAGGTTTTTTTTCCTATAAATAGCATTAATTAGGCAAAAATATTAATAAGTAAATCATGAATGCCATTACAGCTAAAAATATTATCGCAAAAAAATAACTCAAGTCTCAAAACAAACCACCACTTAATCAAATCTTTCATTACCTCCACAAACAATAAATCTACACTCACACAATACAAACAAAAAACAAATTATTCCCAACAAAAAATAAAAGTTGCAACAAAAGGGTTAAATCGATTTCCAACCTAGCAACACGACCGCCCGACTCGCAGTCATCTCACTGCAGCCGAACGCAGCACTCGCTTCGGAAGTCGCTCAAATAATCGAAGTCGTTTTCGAAGTCGATCAAATAATACTGTCAACTCAAGTAAATCTCGTGCGGCTTGTGTCAATATTAAGCCGTTCGAGATTTACTTAGGCTGATGGTAAATTTTCGTCTGTTTTCGTCGAAAACACGTGGTAATGTTAGTTTTTTTTAATTATTTGTTTTGTTTTGTTTTTAATGGCTTTGCGTGTTTTAATGAGCTTTTTTACTACTTGATTTGTTGGTTTTTTAATGTGTATCTTTATGGTTCAGTTTATTTTTATAATCCACTAGCAGTTTGCCCGTGATTTTACCCGTGTCCCGTAAAAACGACTGCCCGTACCGGTATAAAATATAGCCTATATTACTCGGGAAGAGTGCAGCTTTTCAACAGTGAAAGAATTTTTCAAATTGGTTCAGTAGATTTGGGTACAACCAAACAATCAAAAAAATATTTCCTCTTATATTAATGTAGGCATGTTTATTCCACATTTTCGGTGACACATAAATGTTGCAAGATCCTTATGTAATACAAAAGTGAATGGTCTGAGTTCAGGTTAAAAACAATGTACCTATATTCTCAGTATAGTACGTGCATGCTCCAATGGTTTCGTGGCTGTAAACACGGCTGCGAAACCTTGAGGTTCGCGGTTCAATGTCCTTCTTTGATCACGACTTGAATTCTTGCACATTAAATGTTGTTTGAATTTGTCTTAATAATTGGTTTTAGAATTTTAATTACAATAGATTTACAATCATGTAAATCTATTTACACCAAAACATGGCCTTGGTTCACAAACGACTAGTTATTTCTTCGGGTTTCACCTGTTTCCAGGGGGGAACTCCTTCCCGTATCCGGATAAAATATACCCTACATAAACGGGCTATCTAACACTGAAAGAAATTTTCAAATCGGACCAGTAGTTCCTGAGATTAGCGAGTTCAAACCATTGACATATAACTATAGTTCAAACAAACAAACAAACTCTTCAGCTTTATAATATTAGTATAGATAACTGTCGCCTTTTATAGAATCCTTAACATTTTTATTTAGTTTTATCACTTTTTACTCCACATTTAATTGCAAACATCACTATACATTACAATGTATTTGTAACTAATCATTTTGTTTCGTTTCACACCTTTTAACCTCCAAAACTAGAACACATTGATAAGCACTCAGAATCTACATACACATGTATATGTATATTTGTATATGTATCTGTATATTTGTATATGTAGGCAACAACAACAACACAGCAACTAGACTATGTCAGATTGACAGTTATTTTTAGATGATGTACGTATTGATCGAAATTGATTTCAGACTTTTGTTTGTGTAGGCAGGTGCTGATAATTTAGTACTTTATGTCTGTTAAACATGCTAAGTCCTTTAATACTTGAAGCATAAAGATTTTGATATTTTAACGAATCTCTTCTATTTCTTCCTGCCGGAGGCTTTTCGCTTATATTCTTCTCTGTTATTACATCACAGACACATACAGATAGACAGAACAGCCTCGTTTAATTCATTATATCTCTCACACATCCATCCATCTTTTTTCGGTCTTTATCTTCCTCTCCATCCATCGACATTCATACTCTTTTTGGCATATATGCTTCATTCCTTCTCAACAGAAATCTTATGTAACCTATATCCGAAAACTCGCCAGAAAGATTATTTTTCAGGAATTACATTCAACAATTTCATAATAGAACTACCTACCAAAAACAGTACCTTGATAATGCAAATGAACAATCTCTCGTTATCTCAGCTCGGCACACTTTCTGTCAAATATTCACATATTTGCATGTACGATAAGATATCTTTACTACATAGTCCCAAAGGTTTCATTAAACAGAGTCCTGATCTTAGAGTATTAAACCAACTGGAGACGCCATTGCCGGAGCTTACCTTCTTCCAGAGGCACAAGACCACTGATCATACTACATTTGTACCGGACATGTGTGTGTTTATGTACAAGCTTGTGTATGAGAATTTTGTTGTGTGTATGTGTAAAGATGTGATTTAAAATGTATGGAAAGCTACCTACCACTATTTGGTGCATTGCCTTGCCTATTCGTAAATTGTGAGACCCGCATAGAAATTGTGCCCAAGGCATCCATCGTTTTTAGGTCCACTTTCACAGTCATCTAAATCTTTCTCACTATAGAGTACTTATGGCTATTCCAGTTGGTTATATGATCAAAGATTCTAATCATAGCTTTGCAACACAGACATGCAATCATGCAATATGTTAATATTCTCTTTTTATTAACCACGGGGTTTTATTAATGTTTGATAGTAATCTGAGAATAATAAATAATCTGGGATAAATATTCTATTTCATGCCACGGTCAAACTGACGATGTTTTACTATTCAATAGTATTTTTTAATATCGTTCGTAATTTCAGTTATCTCCATACTAAATGATTGTAACTATTTATTTTTTTAACATTCTGGCTGTTAATCAGTAACTGCTGAACGAATTTACATGCGGTTTTCACTAGTAGTAACTAGATTAGTAGATTTATAAGAATAGTTAGGGTATATAAATTAAACACGTGTACGCCAGGATAGTTCGCTAGCAAGCTATTATTCAGTATTAGCCTGAAGAAAACCTTACAAGAGCCGCTAAGCGGTCGTGGTATTAGATTATGCACGTATCGTGTAAAGGGTTGGAAAAGGCTTAGCTTGTTACATCATAAGGCTAGTGTTTCCAAAGAGGTCATGTGTTGCTGGGGAGTTTGTTGCGCCACTTCTTCCCAGCAAAAACACATAGGAAGTGGTGAAGGGTGGGCGTTTTGGGGGCTGTCTTTTGTAAAATTTTTGAAAAGTGCTGTTTTGCAGCCAAGTTTGAATGAACGAATTTTGGATTTTTGATTTCACTTTTAAAACTTCTATGATGCACTTATTGATGCATTTTTTCCGTTTACAAAAAAGTATTTAAGTCATCATCATCATCTGCCGCTCATGTTTCCAAGTATGTTGGGGTCTTCTTCTAGTCTAACCGTGTGCAGCAGTCTAACTATCTGACCTCTTCAACCCAGTTACCCAGGCAATTCCCATGTAAGACTTACTGGCTTCTGACTACCCGTAACGAATGCCAAAGATGTTCAAATGACAGCCGGGACCTACAGTAATTTACCGTACCTTAATTAATTGGAAACATAGCACGTGTATTCTATTAATATGTTTCTTTTGTAAAACTTCAGAATTCTAGGAAATACAAATCAAATCAAGAACCTCGTAATTAATAGGTACACTTGGCAACTATTAGCTCAAACAAACCATAATCACAAAATACATAGGTACAGAAGTCAATCTACATACAAAGCGCGTTCGAGTCACGCAGACATAGGTGTCTATGTGTGCGTGTTCACAGACGCGCTGTCTCAAAACAACTCAAAACAGTGCGAGCGCGACTGCCGTTTTCTTGAGATACGCGCGTCACTCACAAGGTAGATAAATGTGCACGCGTCTGTAATTTGACTGTAATATTTTTAATTTTAATAACAAAAGAAAAAGTAATAATGGAGCAACAAAAAGTCGTATTATAATTGTTCAGTGGACGGTTGTTTTTATACAAAAATAAACAGTGAATTGTCGTTTTTTTAGCCTGCCGTATTACCTTTAGTACCTATGTACCTACTTATTTTCTCATATTTCGATGGTTCGATTAATAAACGCAGTAGGTAGGTACAGTTAGGTGGGTAGGTAAGCGCCCCGGCGGCGGCCTCTGGCCCAATGCCGAAATAAGTTTTGCTAGTGTCGACCCAGTTGAACCTGCCTACCTACCCTCAAAGATTATTACTAGTAGGAGTTGATAATTTTTGTGATCATGGCGAAAGTATGTTGTAAGGTAGACGAAATAAAACTCGCACATCAAGGTTTCTGTAGGCAGAAGCAAGCTTAGATCAGGGACTGTACCAGCCCATTACATACAAAAATATTTTTTTCACAAGTAAAGAGTAGGGTAAGTATATATATGTATGAATAACAAAATTATAAATTGCGGTTTCTGAAAAAGTTCAGTATCTCGTTCAAACGAATTTCCGTTGAAAGTGTTTATTAACCTCTTGTATGCCACATTAATTTTTTGATTATTATTGGTTTATATTTCATTTTTCCTGTTTTATTCTCAACAATACATCAAATAATTAGATACGAGTACCACTACCACGTTAGTTTTATGCGCATAAAAAAGTTGACAACCCTAGCGCGACCGCCGAGTTTAGGCATGAAAAGTGAAGTACATACATGAGATTGACTTCTGTACCTATGTATTTTGTGCCATAATCGTATAGCAACAAGATTGTATGGAAGACTCCATACATAAGTAAATGCATTTCCAAGAAAACAAATTATTTATTTGATTACCTACGTCATGCTTGGAACCCGCAGACTACAGACTAAACAGTCGACCGAAAGTTGACCCGGTAGTTGGGCAAACATCATTTTAGGAAAATCGTGAATTTATCAAAAGTTTGAATTCGGTCTCATCATCTCCCGAGCCTTTTCTCAACTATAATGGGCTCGGCTTTCAGTCTATGATGCACCTGAGTACCAGTGTTTTACAAGGTGCGACTGCCTATCTGACCTCCTCAACCCTGGACTTACTGGCTTCTGACTACCCGAGTAATGACTGCCATGTTGAATGACAGTTAATCTAATTTGGTCTGATACAGGAAAACCCCCACACTCAGAGACATTTAAAGGTTAGGTACTTAAGCCGTTCTTAAGTCCAGATTTTCTATGAGAATCTGTCACTAAGGAGTGACTTTAGCAGTCATTAAATATCTCTGAGTGTGTCCATAAATACCTGATCTTTATATTGTGCGTACTACCATTCATCCTCATACTGATTTATGAGCCCAAACAAACTATCGGCCTACTAAAATTTTTTAAGTGTGCAGGTACTTAAAGTGGTAGCCATTTCCTCGGATGCAGTAAATTTTCAGTGTTTTCAGGTCAGGAAATCGACCGTATTTGATGAATTTTTTAAATAGTAAACTTGGGCTGGGTAAACTTTGTAAAAGCTGCTTATTAGGGTCTGAAATATTTATTAGGTTTATTTTTGTTGCACCTTGTACTGTAAATTGTTTGTTTTGTTAAGTTATTTGTTTGTTGGGGTAGTTAATTGAATTAGTAGGAAATAAAGGAAAGTACTTTTAAATATTATGTTCAATACCCTTACTGTTTCATCAGTCTTCTATTGAAGTTTGTCTTTCTGACTGAGACTATTTGAAAATTTGTTGTGGGGGAGTTGTATCAAACTTTATCGAGTCTTCTGTTTTATTAAATGGCTTTGTGTAGTTTGACAAATTTTCAAAGCAACTTAATGTCTAACTAATGCATCTCTTATAACAGAATGTAAGAAAATATAATAATTATGAACCTATATGATAATTATGGAATTTTCAGCATCTTTATTAATCAATCAATTAAGCCTCCTCCCACACAAAGAAGGATTGACCTTTAATCACCACGCTTGCTCAATGAAGGTTACATTGTCCTACCTGTACCTCATCTGCATCAACGACAAAAAATCTTAAATACCTCTTTTCTCAATTTCCAGATCGCTCTCCTCCTATCAGGAATCATGCTGCTCAAGAAGTTGATGTCAGCGAAGAGTGGCGGCGGCGGAGGCGGCGGCCATGACAGTCACGGCTGGTCCTCTGGTGGCAGCAGTGGGGGGTGGGATAGACGCGCGTATGACGAGCTGCCTTACTCCGCGTATAAGAGGGAGTAAGACTCCTCTGTGGAAGGGAATTTGGGAGTAGGTTTTGTATGGTGTGTTATGGGTATTGGATACTTTAGTCTTGTAATTTCTTTTATAATATCATGCGAGTTTGCCAAATCTGATGGCCTCTGGTGTGAAATTGGAACAACGACTGCAATTAGTCGATAAGGGAAGGTTTTCAACCGTTGATCACCAATTCCAGCGGAGAGAAAATATTCAAAAACATTTCTTGGTATTTTATGGGATAAAGGAGCAACTTGTATGCCTTATTACTTATACTTATATGCCTAAAATATAATTCGTGACTCTTTAAATTAAGCGAATTCTCTATCTGATTGTTATGAAGAATGCAATAAGGCTCGATACTTATGTAGTTTTTTTTTAACTGTGTAGCTTTCAGGTAAACTATTCATTTCAATATTGCCCTTCGATTTTTGTATCCAATAACCCATATCATGGTAAACCTGTAACTTAATTTTACGTCCAAATATTAGACAACAATTTAATTTATTTTAATGTACTTAGTTTATAGATAATCTTTCATCATACGGGACACTTGTTTTTTTATAAAATTAATGTATTTGTGCTTATAATAAATAAATAAATATTCGATATATTTTTGTAAGCCCACCATTAAAAAAACAGGTGCCTCGTCTTTTACTATTGTACTTTAAAGAAATCATTATTTTATTTATTAAATAGAATTTAAATAAAAAGGTGCTCTTGTATAATAACAATCGTTTTCAAAAAACGATTTTTGGTACTTTTTATTAAAAGGTTTATTTATTTTTAGTTTTAAGTAACGACTGTTTTATTTAATTTATTTATTGCTAATTATTTGTGCCTGAATACTCAATAAAATATAAATAATTTATTTTAGTTTAAATCGTAAATACTTATTATATGGTGAAGTGAATCATGACAATAGTATTGTGAAATAAAAGTTGATCTATTTTTATACAGGTTAATAAAGAAAATAAAACTATTTCTTAGTTGTGATTATTACCTACTGAAAGTATTTCTACCATGGTTATTATTTTGCTAGTTTTCTCCAGCGGTTTCACCCGCATCCCTTAGTACTCTTTGGAAACTCTTTTAACTTATAGTAATAGTATGGAGATGATAGAATTCCATGTTGCTGGTTGGGGAACCATTTTATTATTTTGTTCAATATTATTAATGCTAATAAAACATAATAGCCTGACTCAATTTTATGAACGTAGCCTTTTATTTTAGTAAGTGAACGAATTTATAAAATGAGTAGTGGTTTCATAGCGTGCCCCAAAAGATACAATAAACTAAATGGCTATGTAAAATAATATCTTTCATACTTGATGAATACTCCACTTATAGATAAGTGGTATTTCTCATCAACTTAATACTTACAAAGTCTGGGTTACTGAAAAAAAATGATCGCGTGCCTGGCCTTTGCAACTATGTTATGGTCGCTTTTCAGCCTAACTGGATGCGGCTGAATATCAGTGTCTTACAAGGAGCGACTGTCTCCCGATAAAACTGGTTGCCAGACTTGCTGGATTCTGCCAAAGATGACACCTTGACGAATGACAGTCGGGACCCACCAATTGCCATAGTCTCCCGACTTCCGACACAAAGGAACTTCTCTTGACAAAGATGGTTATGTATCCACGGACTGACCGCGCCAAGCATTGCTTAATCTAATCGATACATGCAACTCTTACGTAGCCACAAGCCCCATCAAGATACCTATAATACCGTCAAAAATAAACCTTACACAAACAAGTCCATTTTGCTTCTCCAAAAGTCTTATCACCCGAATTTCCATACAAAATATCAGCGAGGTACCTATTGTAGCAACTGGGTCATGAACCTAGAGGTATACTGCAGCGGCCCAAAGCCTTCAACTGTAGGTAATACCTTCGTGAAAGGGTAATGTGGCTTGCAGACGTTGATTGATTGCTTTTTCATGTATGCAGGCGATTTTGTATAGAAACGATAAAGAATTTGATGTAAATGGTTAATAGGGAAATAGGTACAATGTTTTTTGCCTGTTTTTAATGAAGAAAATTCTGAACTGATTAAAATAACGTTTACCATTACTTGGTATATAGGCATAAGTATGTACTTATAACAAAATTGATCATAATAAGTAATGACTGAATGAGTAGATAGGAACACTGCTACTTAATTACTTAAAATTTAAATCATAATATTAATGATTGAATATATTTACGAATACCTAGTCCCTTATTCCAAGAAAAATACAAAGAATCACTATGAAAACTGAATAAAGTGCATACCCTTCACTTGAAAACAGCGCCGTCTATCTACACGAGTAAGAACTACGTGCTTAGAATTTCAGGCGACTAGCACACTACACAGCTACCCATTGTGTACCCAGGGACGCAGAGTTTATTATTGCGATCCTTGTTTATAGGGTTTTATCTACCAAGATATTTAAGAAAACTTACCCCTAACTTTAAGGTACTTACCTCCTATATAATAGGATTACCATAAGCTTGATATCTAACGGTTAAATGAGATATGGTTATTGAAACCTACCAATATGCAACATAAACTTTAGTTAAGTACGTATACAAAACTTGGTAGTTACTGAAAATGCTTACGTTAAAGCTACTGTCCATACATCAAGTTAAACTCATTGACACGGCTATCGAATTAACGTTACACACAAAAGAAAAGAATTAAGAAGTAATTAGCAAAGACAATGCGTCCATCATATGAATTTATCGCTCATTAGCTCGTTACTAAATGACAATACCAAACAAATGCTACGATTGGCAGAACACGATACTTTGGAAATATACGGGGAGGTATTGCGGGAAATGTCGTCAGGTTATTAAATTTCATAGACGGTGATTAAATCTCATATAGTCGGTGTCCTATTTTTGATTGATTTTGTAACTATTTGTCGTTTAGTTTAAAAGTAGATATCAATTTCGATGTCGTTAATTAAATTTTTGCTAAGCGTGATTAGTCTGAAGAATAATGTTTCCCATGTTTACCTCTAGATGACTGTAATGGGTCACGACTGTAAAGTAAATCTTACATTATAGTAGTTACAACGAAAGAAAACTTACTCACTCCATTTATATATATCCTTATGCAAAGTTGTGAATAGTTGCAGTGACCAAATCGACTTAAACTATGATGGGATAGGCAAGCTAAAAACCTCGTTCCTCAAATATTTACCTGATTAACTCGTTTTTATTTTAAATAGTTAAATAGTTTATTTTTTATAAAATTATATAGTTACATAGGTTAACACCATAAGTTAAAGTTAACACAAGTTTTAAATGGTTATGTTTTTTGTTTTGTTAATTTAGTTTAATTTTAAGTTAAGTGCAGTATGTACAACGTCGTTTTCTTTTCTTTTCTTTTAATGCATGCTGAGTTTACCTATAAGTGATTGTTACACTATTATTTAGTTACATTACATGTTATCTTAGTCGTATCAGTGTAAATAATCGTTGGTGAACCAAAATAAATAAATAAATTTAAGAGTTGTACTTACTTTTTTGCACCCGACTAGCTTGAAAACTCGATCCTAACAAAACAGAAATGCAGGCAAATGATTCTGAAAGAAACTGTTCAAGAATTCACTATTCGAAGTCTGAACAAAATTTTGATAGGGCCTAAATGATGCTGCAGGGCTGCAGGCTCCCCGCGCTGTGAGGGCAGGTATTTACCCATACTTACCGTGCTGTGAATGCGTGTTGGTGGTTGGTTCAAGAGATCGATTTTAAGCATCAACCTAATCAAACGGGTAAGCTGTTGCGTAAATACTAAAATTTCAACCCGTATAATCCAATCCACATTCACTTTCCTAAATCCACGCATATCAGGTAATTATCGAATAACTATGGAAGTGTAACAACTTCCGTCGCCGCAGCGTTTTGCACGAACAAATACATAAGTACATAAGTATGTATGTTTTGCACGAACAAATGCATAAGTATGTATGTTTTACGCACGGTTGTGTACTACAAACGCACTGAACACTTCAGTTGAAAACTGAAGGAACTTTGCATGTTTCCGTATTTTATTCATAAGCTGTGTTATTACAATTGTTAATCTAATCTAAATGTAACCATCAAAGATCTACATAATCAATCCACTAAATTCCAGGCTTCCACAAGATATTTTCCTTCACCTTACAGGACAGTATGTCCTAAGTATCCAAGATATCCCTAATCTATAGTATTATAATAAAGAGAAAATCTTTTTTTTTTGGTTGTACCCTGAAGGCGCCAAACCTACTGAACGGATTTGCAAAATTACTTCACTGTTAGAACGCTACACTATCCGCGAAGAACTAGGCTATATTTTGTCCGTGTACTGGAAGAAGTTTCCCTGGGGACCAGATGAAACAGCCATAAGTACCTACGTATAACTTGGGTAAGTTAAATATTGATACTCGCCTTACCTAGAATTAAACTCGCTCCTTGAAAGGCCATGAGGACCATATATGGACCATAAATAGTCAATTATTTATGAACTGCAAAAAATTGTTGTGGGTACTTTTTCAGCAATTGGATAAAAACACAGGAAAATCATACAATCGTAAATATTGTCAATTTATTGATACTGAATAGAATATTTATTATATATATATAATATTTATATTATTTATTATAGAATATTCTCTACAGTTAAACACCGTGACAATATTCAGTTGTAATGCAATTACACGGATTTACGACTGCTAGTCATCTTATTTCAGTATTAACTGTTTTGTTAATCTTATGTATTGACGCTAGACACGCACTCGGGGTTCCGTAGTTATATTAAAGTATTTTCTTATGAATTATTATGTACGATTTGTTGCTGAAATGGCAAACTAACGAAATAATTTATTTTTTGTAAAATTTTGTTATTAATGTGGACTTAGCTATGTCTGTCTGTAGGTTCCATGCTCACATGAAAACTACTGACGTGATTTTAGTATAAAGTAGGTAAATTGGTAGGACAGTGATATTAATTATAAATAGTTATCATCTAGACCTACTGAAGCGATTTAAATAAAATTTGGTAAAAAAGTGTTATGAATTATAAATAGGTAGTTATCAGTTAAAGTCCTTTCACAGTAGTGGATTTTCCGCTCGTTTTTTGCATGGCATTGCTCAGTTCGTACCGGCGCATACGCACAGATATCCATCAATTGACAACTCCTAATACCGCTGTAATGACGCATTACAAGCCATGCGATAGATATTGGTCACTAGTAAATTATCACGCGTGGAAAAACCGACCAAAAAATCTGCAAGTATGATAGGGCTGGAATTAAACTGTTTTGCAATTGCGCAAACGGAACCCTAATAGTATTGATCCCTCAATCTACTTATTACAGGTTCTTTAAAAGGCGTTTTGTAATGCACTACAATGTCATAAGTAGTTTGATTTACTCGTACAGCACACGTTCTTACTAATACGAACAGCTACCTCTAGAATGGCTCTTACGATTCGTGTAGATTAGAAGAAGAGATAGGAAGAAAAAAGCATGTCGCAGAATTTACTTTTATCTAAAGGTGTACTAATATTTCAAAGCTAAAGAGTAGAACTCAGGAGCTCTTGAACAGATTAAAGAATACTTCAAGGAAAGGTTTTCATCCTGTTGTGTGAGCCTACGTCCTTTATCAGGCTGTACACACTTAGACAATACTAAGGCCACTGCCCATACGTTCGGTAAAATTTCGTAACTGACCCGAATATTTTGCTACCTAGTGTAAGGTCATCGACCCATCAAGCACGTACACTAACAAAGCCATATTTAGCTACGCTTTATTATGCTTGCATATGCCCTAGTTTAAACTTAATCAATTCAGCCCCTTTCTTATCGTACACTTCAGCTCACTTATATGAGGTCAGCTAGTCGCATGAATTTAGATGCAATGAAAAAGAGGAATTGTATGTAAGTTTGCACGATCATTTTTCAATATTATATCCAAATATTGATACTAGAGATAGGAATTAGGTAGACATTATACTTGTATAGGGCTAATGACAAAATATCTAAATTCTATCTCTAGTAAGGAAATACTCAATCCTTCTCCGTGTGAGAGGAGGCCTGTGTCCAGCAGTGGGACGATAACAAGGCTGTAACAGTAAGAGTAAAACGGCAACAAAAAAAACATGGATAATTAATAAAAGTTAGCAAACCATCAGCGACCATTCGATAGTGCATTAGAATAATTCCTTCCTTTCCTTTCGTAAAAACGAAGTTAAAAATTAAAGTTTAAATGATATAATTATGTGCGAACAAATAAGTTCTCACAAGATGCAGTAAAACAAGCGGGAAACTGCATAGTAAAAGTACATAAAATCCGCACTATTTTATAGCCTACGTTTATGTTTACTATCGAGCATTACTGATAAGTTTTACTGCATCAACATTTAGTTATAATAGCATCATTATATATAGATCTAAATCTAGACAATATCATACATTTATTATTTCATATCGTATACTACAGGTATCATATGCAAAAATAGTCCTTAAGTCTTCGATAAATGGCCTAGCTAACACTAAATTAATTTATCAAATCACTCAGAAAAATAGTAACTCAGAAAAAGATAAGTTAGGATTGGTATTGTTTAGTGTAAAATGTAATAAAAGTTAAGTATGTTTATAACAGTAAAGTTACATAAAATGTTGAAATGTTGTCATTAGTTAAGCCGATAGAGTATAAAAATTAAGTTGAATGTATGATTGATAGTATGAAATCACGTAAGCAGGTAATCGAGTTAATACACGGTAATTTTATTATAAATAGAATTTACATTACCAATTCACTTAACTAACAATCTTACCCAGTTTCACACATAATATAATAAAAATACTCTATTAAATCTATCAAAAACTAAGTCATCTATCAAAATTGACTATACACAAAAACCAATTACCCAATGACACGACAAGTTTTCCAATAATTTTCCACAAACTGCAAACACCTAATGATCGACACAGTCATCAATCATATTTAGAAAATCCCATCAAAATCGATTCATGAGTTTTCGATATCATCCCCAACACTTTCATTGAAGATTAGTTCAGCACTTGGTATTATCACACAACCAGTATCACCAAAGAGTATCGAAGTGACGGGGAAACTGGGTTGATTAAGTTAGATGGGCATTAAGTCAAAGTCAAGTCAAACCATGTTAATAAATAAAATACTGATAATTAGCTGCATACGGTTAGACTGGATGCTGATTTTAATATATGTAGTTGGGAAAAGGCTATAATAATAATAATAATAATAAATCATTTATTTCAGACACAGTCCATACTTATTACAATAAATTTGATCAACGAAAGATAAAAAAATGTCACGAGATTACACAAGAACATACACACAAAAATTAATAATACAGAGTCAACATCAATAAATCAATAAAATTCATATACATTAAGGAAAAAATTAAATAGATATATATATATAAGTGTACAAAAGTCAATTTAAATCTAAAATTCTTAACAATGTTAGGATATTATTCCTAACATTGTCTTCATCCATCTGTTCTGAATGGGGCAATCGAACCTTGAAGCAATCATCTTCAGAATGCCATTGCTACTCTCTCTTATGCGTTTGGAGATCGATGCTACTTTCTTACGCATTATCGCATGATAGCCATCTGTATGCGCTTCTGCGAACATCCTAGACGCACTGCAATCTCTTCTATACAGATCAAACATTTCTTGAGATGATCATCATCATTTCAGGAAATCCACTGCTATACCATTGATTCCTCCCCCCATTGATTTCCAAAAGAACCAGTTGAAGGCGACTGCCGTCCAACGCTTACCTGCGATATTTGGTAGATCGTCTAACATCTCTTTGGTGGCCATCCATCGCTGCCTCTACCAGTCCGTGATCTCCTTATCATCTGCCTTTTTATCGTTCTACTATAACTGGGCACAGGCATCCTCTCACACAGAGAAGGACTGAGCGTTAATCACCACGCTTGCTCCGCTGGCTCACCCACTTCACACCAATTTGGTGATTTCAGACTTTATAGTCCAGATTCCTCGAGATGTTTTCCTTCAACTTGCAATCAATCACTTATGTCCAATGTAATAGGTACTTAGAGTGTACACAAAAAAAGTTGCATTGGTACTTGCCAGATCTGTAATTGAACCCAAACTCATACTTACTACGATCGTGCTTTACCCACTAGACCACTACGATATGGTCTTCTCTCGAGTAGTTAATAGATAGATTATCTTAAGATAATGCTTTTTAATTACTATCACAGTGTAAATGATGAAAGGAGATAAGCAGTAAACACACTCGTTCAAGTAATTGTATAGTGTATGCGTCATTATGTACACGACTTACTCGATTGTGAAGAAAAAAGGAGGGTAATGATTTTCAAATACTTGTTGTTACGTGTGTAATGGTATGGTATGGGATGGTGCTGTTTTCTTCAAATGCCTTTGTAAGATAATTAGAAATATGACGTGGTGATGAAGTAATTTAAAGTGTCTTAAATCTTCGTCATCGTTTTAACAACATACATTTGCAAAATTGGGTAAAAACATTTTTACAATACTATCTAAAAATAATCCGTACTAGGTCACGAGTTTGCAGTTTTTGTAAAAATATCTGATTTTGGTACAATACCTCGCAAATTGCCAAAAGTCAATGGGGCGATTAATAGAAAAACATTTTTGAAAATGCTTTTGAACTTTTTACATGGTCTAGTAAGTCTGTTGACCACAGCTCCATCCATTCGTATTCCTCAGTCGAATGGTTGGCATCTACTGTGGTAACCACCTTGCATTTCCGAGATTAATTTCCTTTGCTCATTGATAAAAAACTGAATATCAAATTCAAAATCTAGCTTTGGAGTTACCTTTATATTCTGTAGAAAAAAGTGCGTGAACTAAGACTTATAAATTGCTCGCCTAAAATAACGAACCAACTTCTGAATCCGCTGATTAAGTTATCACAAACCAAAATGCCTAATAAACATGTTCAACCAACATAACAATTTGTGACAAGATGATGACATTTCACCATCCTCTCAGATCACCTGCCATCGCGATAACAACTACAAATTACCCACAATCAATAGGAGAAATTGTCGTAAACTATTAACGGAAGAAGCCACGCGAAAACGGACAAGTTTTTCATTTCATACACATTTCGTTTACATCGGAATTGAAACCAAAGGAAGCTCGAAGGCCCGGCCGACCGTGAACTGACTGGAAAAACGCAACTTTATACCAACACATGTATAAATATAACGTCTACGGGCGACAGTAATTCAGTTTTGCGCGACCGCTTGATGCAAAATGGTGGTACATAGGGTGACGCTCTAAGGAAAGTGAAGTGTTCTGTGTTGTGTAATCAGTGAACTAATTGACAATCAATATGTATTACCAGACTTTAGTGCTGTGCTGCGTGGCCCTAGCCTCGGCCAACGAATACCAGGACGCGTTGAAAAAACTTTGGAGTAAAAACAGTGATTCGCAAATCGATGTCACCAGTGCTTCAATAGTTATTAAACCTTCCAGTTTCGAAACGAGGGATGCAAGAATCCCTTACACATACAAGCGGTATGCCTTCAAGCCTCGCGCTATTCCTCTAAGGACTGAAGCGCCCCAAGTGGAAAGAAATGTGTATTACGCCGATGTCAAGAATAAAAGCAATATTCTTTTCCCTGGTAATTATATCCCAATTGCCAAAGAGAAAAGTAATTTGACGGATGATGGCCAGTTCCAAGTTAGAGCAATACCCTTGATCAGGAGAGATGAGTTCGAGAGGCGGTCGTTGGATGTCGAGGAACCGATCATTGAGAAGCCTGAGGGATTCTCAGAGGCGACCATCTCAAGGAGATCACTATCTTGTAAGTATGCTTAAATTAATCTAACCTATATTACCTATATTGTATTTATGTTAGTTTTTGTCGTCTAGAATATTAATTTTACCCAGATAATCAATCAGATCATTAACATTATCACTTTCGTTATCTAAATCATTTTATGTGTTCTATGTATTTCAAATTATCAATTACCTAAAACGTCCGATATTGCTATCATCACTCATCAGCAAACTCTAACAAAGTGTACTCCTTAATTATACGTTTCAGTGTTAATTGAGTTTCCATCCTTATCAATCTTAACAACTCATTCAAGTATGTAAATACACAACTCAACAACATTATGATTAACATCAACGCTGCCTAATTTGAATCGATATTTTTTGCATACGACTCCAATTACTTCAAATATAGAAGATTTATTATCGAAACTATCGAATGGTATCGTGTAGAATCGAGTAATTTCATCACGCAATACTTCATTAATACGTAAGTTAGTATCAATGAACTGATGTTGCATGTTAAAAGACAAACGGTTGCAGTTATAGATGTCATTGGAATGTTCTAGAAATTTATTAGGATTTTCCAGCAATTTCTCTTGTGTCCTGAGGATTTGTCTTCAAACTTTGTCCTAATACTAGCTTCAAAATTATCGTCACAGCCATCAAACGTCCACAGCTCGACTCTTGCCTCCCCAAATCTGGGGAGATTTGCCCATACACAGCGCGCTAGGAATGCGTTTTGGTGAGCATTGTTAAAAGCATCGGCCGTCAAGAATTTTGCATTTTCAGCAGTTTCGACAATCACATGATTATGCATAGATTAATTAACTTAATTATCATCGAAATAGGTCGTGATTTCATTATGCAAATATTGCGTTATAACACCTACTTTTGATTCCGGAAAAGTTTAATGAAATTCATAAAGTTAATTGCTCATTAGGAAATGTATGATTTTCGCACCACTTACAATTCCTTGACTAATAAGGAAGTTTGTCATGTTTCGTGACTTCCTTTTATTTCCAGTTTTTAATTGCGAATGTTAATTGATTGTTTAGGTTCGATGACTGTTCAACTATTTTCAGCGCCTATCCTGGATATTGAAATTCTGTATTGAATAATTTGTTTAACAGCCTTTGACACAAATCTGCCCAAAGTGCAATTTCGGGGGTATCAATCCATGTGAAACGGAAGTCAACCTTTTTCTTATTATTTCTAAGGGGCACTCGTTGCAAGGGATCATTTTCTTGACCTATTTTTAATAAATGTAGCCTTTACGCTCTATTTATTTTCTAGATCTTAATTAATTGTTGTAATTATAATATTTTACAATCGTTCATTGGCACCTATCACTAAACTTCAATCTTCTTTCACTTTAAAAGCTTCAAAGCTTTTCTTTACTTCATCATTTTACCAAACCGTTTTTACTTTCACTAATATTTCGTTAAACATTTTCAAAAGCTCTTAAACTTCAACAAATAATACATCAATAACAATTCAATGTGTCCATTTGTTTTCCAATTTATATTGATCGTAAATAATTTTCGAAACTTTGTCATTTATTTTCACTTTCTTAGAAGTTTCGTACGATCCCAAAATTCTGGGTGGTTTCTCAAAATTGGTGATTGTCACATTTTCTCTTTTTTCAAAATTGGGGAGGTCTTTGCCAAGAAATACGTTGGTAGGCCGTAACGAGACCCCGTAACGTAACGTTTTGTGCTTTACGGTATACGATTCTGATATACTTTTACGTGTATCGTAGTCAACAAGCGGAAATGATTGCCAGTTACAATATTGATGAAATTCAGTTCGGCGAGAGTTATTGCTAGTTAGTCGTGTCACATTGTGGATGAGTGCAGAAGTTCCATTATAAGAGATGACACATACAACTTTGTTGATTCAGTCAAATCGACTTGTTAAGATAAGAACTTTACTTTTAATTTCACAATAACTTTTTCATTCTTCTTTAGAATCTAGGCTGTATTTTTCGATATCAATAGATCCTTTTGTCGGAGTTTTCTTAATTGTATCAATTAGGCTTCTAGGACAATCCAAGGAACTTTTTTCAGTTGTTGGTCTATACCTATTTTTTATCCTATTTGATGCACCTGCTACTACTTTCAGAAACTATTTCGGTGGTTTTAGTTTCATTATGGGTTTTTTAAGGGGACTTGCGTTTAGCTGTGCTGTGCAATAGTATGATATGATCGTGTTCAATATTGTAGTTAACTTTGAGGTCTTGTTTACGTACAAAATATTTCAGTCATCTATCCGTGCATCATTTTCGATGTCATCCTATCAATAAGCGTTTGCTTTGCTTGCTTGAAGTGGATTTTCTGCTTCAACCATTCATATATTGTATTCAGTCGACGGTGAATTTGTAACGGTTGGTAATGATAGTGGTATTATTGCGACCGTTTCTCTATTATTGACTGAGCAGGGCATTAAGTGCACTGGACTGATAGAAAGGGATCAATTCAATGAGGGGATCAATTTTGAAGTTGATGACATGAATTTATTTCTGATAGAAAAGTTTTCATTTCATTTTGGAGATCAAAGTTTGTATGGATTTGATAATCCAATTAGAACTTAATATATGATGGTAAAAAGTCAGTAGAAATACCGATCAATGATCAGTATTAAACTCTTCACAATATGTAAATCACAAATCCATTTATTGACATTCATCTGGTATTGATTACTCTTCAAGACCAGTTTATCACGCTTTATTACCTAATCCATCAATAAATAAAGAAGCATCAGACACATAATCTTTATTTCATCAGATGATATGTATCCATATATTATCTGCCACTCAATAAATACTTTTCGCTTCATGAGTTACTTGATTGATGGTTTAGTAGATGTTATTGAAACTTATTAGCATATTAACGGTGTAATTGAAATCATTCAAAAATTTGAGACAGAATCTATCATTGCAGTTAAAGATCACAAATCAATCAGAGAAAAACCTGAAGATATGAATAAGACCACCAGTAAAATTTTTTCTATAAATAAACTTAATTCAGAAGAAGAAAATTTCAAAGCTTTATTCAATACGACCTAGACAATCAAAGAAATGTACTCTAAAAGAAGTTATTAAAGTTATAGACAACATTGAACAACATGAACAATCAAACACTCCATGACAAGGACAAAGACAGATTACATGAAACCGTCAAACTTTCCTAACAAGAATGTGCGTTTACTGTGATAAAGATAATAATTTAAGTATAATACGCTGAAATTGCTCACAATTACACTGTTAATCATTAAGACACGCATGCTATACGTAATCTGACTCATCTGACGTTTCACGCTAACGCAGTTGTAATAGGTTGTTAGCCTGAACTGTAGGTAATGATTGTGTTTCTGTCAGGTGATAATTATTGGCTTGGCTAACTAGTGGGAGTGATGATACATAGTATCGTTAATTCTAAGAATTGTAGTTTTAATGATTAGAATAACCTTACTGATGGAATTTACAGCTCCTAAAAAAAGTCACAAATGAAATCTTTAGGCACCAGTGAGAGCTTGGCGCTATTTATTCAACCAAGTATCAAAAGAATATACTGAGATAAGGAAGACCATTACAACAGCCATAGACCCTCATCCATGACCCTTATGAATACATTGGGAATCCTTTTGCCACGAAAGTCATGATTTATAAAAAAAAAAACTAAACATTATTTTTCTCCCTTTCCAGACATAATGGGTGAGGATGAAGATGAAGAGGACGAATTCGAGGATGATGATGATGGAGATTTTGAAGAAGAAGACGTCGGCAGCATCAAAGGGCAAGAAGAAGAAAGACATAAAAACAAGAGAAAGAAGAAGCTCAAGCCTAAAAAGCTGAAAAAATACATGCTACCACTACTATTGGCGTACAAGATGAAATATTTTGCTTTAGTACCAGTGATGATTGCAGGACTGGTCCTTTTGATAGGAGCCACAGGTCTTGCAGGGTTCTTCTTTGCATTATTTGCAGCAGTCATGGGATTACAGAAGGGAGGATATTAGACAAAAGACCAATGACACCGGCTTCGAATCTGGAAAGACAACGAAAACGAATGAAAACCGATTGAGATTCCACAACAAAATTCTACTAACAGGGTTGTAATTTTTTTGGAGTTGAATCTCAAATTATCGACCTCGATGGTGTAAGAGATATTAGTGAAGTGGAGTGAGGATCAGTTTTTGAAGTCGGTTGTAATTAAAATAAAGTCGACGACTCGCAGTTGCCATTCAGTCTAAGTAAGCATTCATCTGGAATCCATCCCTGCTAGTCTGTTGTCGAAAACAAAGAAAATCCACCGATAGTTAATTGGCAGATTTTTCTGTTCCCTATAATTTTCCTGTTTTTCGTACAAAACTTGGACTATTGAATTTCTGTATTTAATTTTTTAATACAATTTCTGTTAAGGCTCGCGCAATGTAAATATAGTTAAGTGGTAGTATTAAGTTATTTATTTATTTATTGTTAGTACGAATAGATAATGTAGTTACCAATTATAACGTAGACGAATGTATCGCTAACAATGATAATATAATTATACGCAAGTGCTTTGATGTTTTTTGATTTTTATTTATTGGGCTAAGTGAAAATGGTTTTTAAAAAATATTTGATACAACATCATGTAAGCTACTGAAGACAATACAACCCTGAATAGGCTTGCTATAACTTTAAGGCTGATGGAGACAAATAGAAGAAAATAATATTCTTACTTTAGTGATCGCCATAACTATGGGATAATGATATGTAGATAATCATAGGAATAGATTATGTGCGAAAGAGGATAATAACTACAGATAAAAGTAAAATGTTGATCTTCATAAAATAGCAGCTATTCAGAGGAAGTATAAAAAAGTTAGGCGACTGTAATGTAATAACTCCAAGATGCTCTGGCATTTAAATAAATGTTTAATATTAGAAAAAATGGCAGCAATAAATAAATAATTGACAGGAGAAATTACTAGAGAAAACCGCAGATTAAGCTATGCTCCATTTAACATCGCATCATTTTCGAAACTCTTCTGTTTTGTGGTTAAAAAAATTGTAAATCCGAGTAATTGACTGATCTTTAAAAAAAATAATTTTACTCTAAGTACAGACTGTGAAGATATAACATTGACCTAAAAAAAGATTTTTTCTTGATAAATAATTACAGGACAAACCTTCTTTCTTGAAGTCGGTTAAAAAGAACATAAAATATACACTATTCAGGCCTGAACATTCTTTAACAAAACTGTATCCCCGATTAGCGCCATCTGTGTTAACACATAAGAACGTTGATTGACGATAGTCGGAACTTAACTACTAAAAATAAAGAAACCCAAAAAAACACTTCAGTTGAAGATAACTATGTGTATGTTAAATATTGTCGATTGAGATAAAACTTGACATAGAGATAGGTTTGGTACTTTGGTTTGGTAATTTAGTCAAAACGCTGATTAAAACCTCAAACTCAAAAACGTTTATTCAAATGAGGCTGATAAATAATAAATCAGCACTTTTCGAATGTCAAAACCAAAAGACAGCCCCCAAAATGCCCAACCTTCACCACTCCCGATATGATTTTGCTGGGAAGAAGAAGTGGCGCAACAAACTGCCCAGCAACTTATTATTATGTATATACACTTATATACCTTATACAGCTTTTGAGTTTGAGGTCTTCAGTTTAATTTCAGGTACATACAATGTTATATTGGGTTTCTGTTAGATTAATTTGATATACCTGAGCCCTTTGATCACCCTTTGCCGCCTCTGATCTGAAAGCAGACAGTAAAATATTTGTAACTTTTCTTAAACCAGGATACAAAAACAAAACCAGTAGCAATAAGAAAACTAGACCCAAAGCTTTCCCTTACACTTGAATTAGCGTATAATTACTTAGAAATACACATAGAGAGTCATTAAAACTCAACGCATGATAGACCATTATGTTCCCATTAAACGCTATATAAGTTTGTGACCAACTACACTAACCTCACTTCTTTAGCAGTTGTCAAACAGATAAAAAGTTTCAAAAAAATTATGGTACTGTCAAGCAAAATTGAACTTTAAGTCCAAGGATTAGAGACTAGTGTTGAAAATGCTGCCTTACTCCCGTGGTTTGATTCTGGATAATTCTAATAACTATGGGATTGTGAAGACTGAAACGCTGTTTGGATTTGCTCCGAATGGTCATGATAATTATGTGGATGGGGGATTTAATAGTACAGAACCCTTGGAGTGGATTATTGCTAGCAGCAACTTTGCACCTAGGTCTTTGCCAGGTAAATATTTTTTTGATTATTTTGAAGTGCCTAAAAGAAGATTACTTAAAAGTTTTCTTAACCATGAGCTTGATTCATTGGGTCACAGTGTGAAACGTATAGTCTATCTTATCAATGTTGCAAATGCAGTCGACAGAAGCTTAATATCACAATATTCCAAAAGTATTTATCCTTTTTCAAGGCAACACAGAAGTCGAACCACGAGACAAAAAATCAACACCAAAAGCTGAATCTAAGACCGCAAAGTCGGCAAAGAAGAGTAAAAAGAAACATTTCAATAAAAAGAAGAGAACAGGCAAGGGGAAACTCAAGAAGTGCATCTTCAAAGTGATAAAGAAGTCTAATAAGAAGAACAGGGGAGGTAATAAGTTCTCCAAAATGCATAAGAAGTATATGATGCCGCTGATACTTGGGTTGCTGGCTGCCAAGAGTTTGCTGATACCGATTGCTTTGAAGGCATTGGCGTTTTTGTCTGCTAAAGGTAAGCAAACCTGCTAATTATGACTAATTTCTTACTAAAGTATTACTGCCACACTCAGAGACATTTAATGATTACTTAAGTCACTCCTTAGTGACGGAATGTCATACAAATCCTTCACTAAGGAATGGCTTAAATAACCATTAAACGACTCTGAGTGTGGCAGTTAGAGGTTCAAGTGTTACGTGTAGTCCAAAATAAAATAAGATAGTTTCTATACTTCGTAGCTTGCAATTATCAACCCTTTTAAAATGTTAAGTAAATTTTTTCTCATCAAGATTCAAATGAACTATCTAATGTTTGTGTACCTAATGTATGGATCTCAGTTATCTGAATAAAGAAGTTTATTATTATTATCTAAAACTCAGTAATTCAATCAAGGCATTTGTAACGATCATCTTACATAAAAAAACTGAAGCAAGCGTCAAACAGGAGTACAATTCTAAAGAAGTATAGTACTTAGTAACATTACATAAAGAAAATTGTTACAAAGCAGACTGAAATGTTGATAAACTAGGTAGTTATCCCACCTTACTGTTTCATAAAAGTCAAATCTTTCATACCAACACTAGTAAGAAGAGTAACCTAGCTAAAATAACCCAATATTTCCTTATAGGACTAATGATGGGCTTCTTCTCAACGGTCATGGCATCAGTCCTGAGCCTCAAAGGCATGTTTGACCACAGTCACAGCTACCAGAACAGGAAAGATGACACCAAGACCCAAGTGGAGATCATCCAGGTCCCTTCGAAGACAGATGACCACGTGTACTACGATGAACATTATAAAAGAGGGGATTATATTCCTGTGCCTGTTATGGTGCATTGATAAAATACTTAAAAAATATTACTTTTCCCTTTTTTAAGTCAAGCGTTTGACCCCCCATACTTGCGCAATATTAAAGTCACTAATAGCCTTAGTAACTCTTAAATTACTTTCTTTAAAAACTTTTCCAGTAGCAAAGTTATTTGGCGAGAACTTTTTTTTCTTGTGATTCTTGTTTTAATACTAATTCGTCATAAATGCATTTATTAATAAACGTATTAAGTTAACCTATACTAAAATATTTTAACCAAAGAATTATTTGTACAAATATAAATTAGAACAATGGCACTTGTTTCATTTCCAACTTAGATAATTCCTTTAAGTTATTGGTATCATAAACTCTTTAATCCATTCCCAAAGAAGTTAATCACAAAGAGTATTTACACCAGATATCCATAAAAAAGTAAAAACCTGGCATATAAACAAAAGCAGTCAAAAATCACAAATCACCTTACCTGACAGCAGCATACCTGACATCCAAAAAAACTTCAAAACGGCAGAATGTGAATACAAAAACCAAACAATATTTCTTAACAAATCCATTCAAACAACCAAAAAACAGACTACAATGTGATCTAATAGGAATTAAACAGAAAACTGAAAATGGGGAAGCGAAGAAGAAGAATGTTCCCGAAGAAAAAGAGATCAGTGTTCAGTAGACCACACCCTATCAGACGAAAAATGGCCCTAAGACACAGGAAGATGAAAGCATTTTTCCACAGACACAACCCTAAGATGTTCATAGCGAAAGGTGTAAGAAAAGTTGTTGGTGGTATATACATCGTGTCTGACAAAGTTCGAGATAAAATAGCAGAAAGTACCTTAGCTCTGGATAATCCCTTCAGTGCCCAGTTTTACGAAGACCGTTGCACCATCCAGTAGTTATGTGAAGTCATTTTGATTCTGAATAAACAGTTCTTTTGTACCGGATAGTTTATTGTAATCATGGATTTTAGTCAAATATATTGTAAAGTGTGGAACTTCAGTTAAGTGGAAATTCTTTTGATTATTTTAAATTTCTTCCTTCTTACAAACAGATTGGAACATTTGCTTCTTTGTGATTATTCTTTTATCAAGATAATTGATGGAAATAAAAAAAAATACAGGCTTACAATTTAGTTTTAATTATTTTTATCCATTTCTGTAACCCTCCTTGGTTGCCTGTTGCCCGTCAGTAGGATGATAAAAAGGCGAAATATATGACATAGCTTTTTATTTTTCAGGAAACATATTTTATAGATACCAAAACTTATACAAGCACAAGATTTTTTTGGCCCCATTTCTTTGGTTAGTTGCTGAGGAGTTTGTTTCACCATTTCTCCCCAGCAAAAACACATAGGAAGTGGTGGAGAGCGAGCATTTTGGGGGTGTCTTTTGTAAACTTGACCTTAAAGAAGAGCTGATTTTCAGCCTTGAAGAAATTAATTTTGATTTGATTTTCGTGCTTACATCTCTTCTGCTCAATAGTCACACAAAAATCTCTCCAATTAAATAAATAAATCCTCAAATCCTTAAAATCTCGTAATAAATAATAACCAGTATATCATAAAGTTATAACACTGACCGCTGGGTATAAATACTAGTTATACAACGTGAAGTGTGTCAACGCACTCTCAGCGTTGCGCAACTCACCCAGTGCTTCTCAATGTGGACAGTATATGGGAAATATGGAGATAAACATTTGTTTATTATAAGGTTATGGTGCTCTAATCTCTGCGCTGTCAAGATTGAAAAATAAAATGGACCACCTACCTACCGACCAACATCTTTAAAGAGCTCTATAGTGAATTCAGTATAAACATTTGCAGTAGTACATAAACTTCTGAGTTATTGTGTGTGTCATTTCCACTAATATAATAATTGTTCAATTGTCCAACTAAGTTCAACTCCATTTAATTATCTTAAAATACATAAACTTGATGACATTTTCGGACCAAAAGTATGTATTTTAAAAGCATTAAATAAAGAAAGCTGTTGAAATTATTTACAGCAATTTTCTATAACGCCATAAATGGGTCAATATTCATCTTTGTAGCGAGATACATTCCATCTACGATTAACAGTCATAAGTAACCAATCAATACCTGTATTTTTATCTGAAACTCCGCCATATACTAGGTGCAGTTCAAATAGAAAGTAAGCGACGATACAAGTTCATTGTCGCGACCTTGAGCGCAGCCAGGCTGCTGACGAACTAGGCTCAGCGCACACATATGATCCCACAGATGATACCTACCTAGAAAAAATAATTAAAATCACATTTTTTTTATCTGATCTTATATGTGGTGGGTTTAAAGTGAAAGCTCAATCTATACCAAGTAATAAATAATTTTACAGAGAACGACCTAAGAATAGACGACGTAGAACTACATAATATATAAAGAAAGGGATTGATATAGAAATAATACAAAATGACGCATGATTGAATTCTAGCTCCTTTGGTTAACCTTTAACTAAACAACAAAGTTAGCTAGTATCTAGTTTCAGAAATTTTTGTAACATGAGTTAGATTTCGCTACCCTTGTTTAATTTAGTTAATTATATCTGTGACTCCATCTGATATAATATTCTTATTCACCTTACCTCAAGCTATATATTTTTTATATGAGCCGCACACTTGTAAAATAAACCAAAAACATTTAAACCCTTGATAGGTGCGTGTGCGCCTAACCTTAAGGGACAATTCAATAGATGTATTGGAGAAAGTCTCCCTCAACAACCTTGACCCGTTTGAAGATCATCACGTTTGGGAGATAGCATTTTCTAATCCTCAGATATTTGGACGGAAAGAACAGATTTTGACTATTAAGTATACTTTGGAAGTTGGGGAGAGATCATATTATTTATTGGATTTGGAAAAAAGTATATGATTTCATGTGATAAGGTAATATTTTATATAATATTGACTGTACTATTTCTAAATTCTGCAACATTTATAATGTATACTGGAATTATACTAAACACTACATTCGGAAGGCACAGTTAATTTGGTCAGTCCCGCCTCTTATTTGAACATATTGATATTCGTTACGGGTAAGTGCCCAAAATGTATCGAATTGCCCAGGTCTGGATCTGGACTTAAACTGGATCGAAGAGGTCAGATAGGCAGTCGCTTCATGTACACTGGTAGTGTAAAGGGATGACGATGAAGAATTTTATTACAGACAGGACACGTCCAAAACGGCTGAGGCTAATAAAAAGATAAATAACATCAGCATTTAAAACAATGGAGACATAAAATTCAAATTCAGCTCTCTTATGTCTCTTATGTGTTCTAACCATCACATTAGCATTATCTAAACTGAGTCATCTATTTCAAAACTCTTTCTGCAAACAAATGCTAAGAAATCCGTGGCAAAGAACATAAAACTCTATGACGTCATACACCATAGGATGCGGATGTAAAGTGTCCTTTAGAAAGTGCATTTTGACAGCAAATCGAAAAAGAATGCAACAATAACGCGGGTATTGCCAAAAGACGATAAATATTTTCTCTTGAAATACTGACCAAGGCAGGAATTGTTTACTGGGATTTGTGTAAGCTGTATGTTTATTTGAATTTGTTTATATGGCTGTATTTTATGATTATAGGATATTTTAATGCTGGTGAGTGATCAGCTAAAATATACTCTGGGATTCAGGTAATTTTCTTTTTCCAGAATGATCTTATGTCTTCTTCATTAGACCATCCTCAACTGTCTTTGTTATTACATTTTCTAATATAAGCTCTTTTTACTTATACATAGTTACTCATAAAAAAATTAACACCTAGATAACTATAACAAAAAGTATAGTAAAGATACGGGTGGCATGGAAAGCACTATTCGGGTTTTCCCGGAACACGATTATTTATTTTTGAGTGAAAGGCACATAATTTCATTGTAAACATTATCCAGGATAAAGTTCAAAATTTTAATCAAAATATCCTTCCTTTAATAAAATATCTCATATACCGAGGCATTTTTTATAGATTTTGTTGTGCAATATTATTTTTGTCCTACATTTGAACAACAGTAGTTCCTAGTATCGTTTTGTTTAACGCTTGTCAAAAGAACGGCGTGTGCGCAGAGTAATGTATGAATGAGTGTTGGCACTCGCTCGTGAGAGGTTTTGATACTTGAAAGTTTATGGACTATATTTGTACAGGAAAAAATACAAGGAAAATATATAGGGAAAAGGCTTGGAAGATGGTGATTTACACAGTAAAAAAATATAAGCCTTTTCAGTTATTAATATTAGTAGACTTTTGCACTAATTTTAAATCCTATCATTTGTAATTATTATATTTATTTATTAAATTGTCTTTACTGAGTACGAAAAATATCAAGTTCTTATTAAACATACATATAAATAGATTTTTTATTATGACATTATTTTTTGACAAACTGTTTAAAATTCAATGCAACAAAAAACTCAATTATAAGCTTATTAATTTTGAAAGCTATCTACACGTTCTAATCTTTTACTTACCATCGCATGTATTTCAACACAAATCTGTTATAAATAACCCACATTTCCAAAGTTCCCAATTTACACCAAGTATCAAGCCCCTTCGTTCACGCTACACAGTATTCCGTAACACCCGTCCTTGCTTACCATAACATTGAATATAAAAGCGAGCGGTCCCAGTCGCATCTCACTTTATCCCAAACCTTCTTACACTAAGGACTAAAAAAACCTTAGAGCTGCCACCATACTTTAGCCTAAAAAAAACCTTAGAGCATCCTTCTAACTTTAGTACAAAAAATTTTTTTGGAAGTTTTTTTTGGAAAATGCGTGTGTTCTGTGTATTTCTGATTGTGGCTGTGGTGGCCTGCAGTGCTGCCCCAGGCGCTGGGAGTGAAGAAGATGGGAGAATTGAGCTGTTCTCTGGAGTCGCTATTGAGAAGTAAGTGATTTTGTTTTTGTTTTAGTTTTGTTATTCGGGAATGTTTTAGGGGATAATGTGAAGGGAAGGTGGGAATTATGAAAAAGATGGTGTTTGCGGTATTAAGTGACAACTAAGGATATAAAACCCATGTTTATGTGATCAAGTTTGATAACTATTATTTAATTGATATGAGGAGAGATAGAGAATAAAATTATACCTCTACCTGAGAGCAGATGATAATTGTTACCAGATATTATGTTATTAGAAATATTTTTTAGAAACACTAGCAACTCTATCCTGGATGTATAACTATCTTAAATTTTTCCTGCCAACTGAATTATTACCTGCCAGGACTCTTCTTAGTAACATAATACCTAAGCTTAATTTTAATCCCTAATTTGTCCTTTTGAACTCCAAAAGTTGTGAAGATTATTAAGGGCAATGTCCCTTTAAAACACACTTTCCAAAGAGAAATGATAAAACAATAGGTTTGTAGCTAATTTACCTTAAACAGGTGACGTACACGTGTACCACACTTTGTCATGCGTAGTTGATTTCCAAATGTTTTTAAAAACACATTTTCTTTGTTTGTTTTGGAGGTGTCTTGTTGAAAGTTCAAGTTTTTGGTCTCGTTAAGACAACATAAATGTAGGTTTTTGAACTCCGAAATATAAGGACTTATATCAAGGGCTCAGAACGTAAAGAGGGATTGAAGATAGGTTCAGTTTTAGGATAGTATGAAATTAATCAAATATCCTGGTTGGATAAATCCTTCCTTCTGTTTTACCTACAGGGAAGTCCCATCACATGATTAATTGTTTCCCTGTTATCTATAAAATACCTACTGGTGTTAGTAAGAAGCACCAGTAGGATGTAGAGTAGAGTAGTGTAGTGTGGAGTAGATGACCAGCTGTTTCGTTGTTATTTTGTATTTTAGTTACTGATGAAAATAATAACTGGTTCATGTCATACACATTTCATTTCAGCATATTTTGTTCTTATGAGCATAATTTTTAAATTCATAGCTCGGATTGCATTACTCAATAACATAAAAAACTTTTACTTTAGTTGACTCCTCAATAATGTCTCCGCCCTTTATTCATACAATACAGTTTGTATGACATTTACATACAAACACTTTCACTATATTGTTTCAACGTATGAAACATTTTCACTTTAAATGATTGCGCATTTATCTGGATTAGAGATGAGTATTAGGTATAAGGCGGGGCCTCTGTATCACAGTAAAAGTACATTAAAAGCTTAATAGGATTGAAACTTAATTATGACAATTGACGCTTATGTAGACTGTAAACTAACAGGTATTGTAAAGCAAATAGTTGGTTTATTTCAAGTGCCTAACCTAAGGAAATAGTGTAGGTAAGGATTTGAACAAATATTGCTTGATTACCTATTTACTCTGGAAGGTTATTATGCGCTATTTTTAGATATTTGGATTATGTAGTTTTAACATAGGTAATATAGATTGTCTGAATACCAGTCTTACTGAAGGGTCATTGAATAAGCACTGCAAGGCACTGGTCCTCAGCTGCTTCCGATAAAATTGGAAGCTAACCCAAACATAGGGAAAAGGCTATGGGACATAAGAAGATTCCTCAAGATCTTATGTAAAAATGCACCAAAAACACTCACATTTGTATTGAATAAATAAATGACAGCAAACATGGAAGTAAATAGTCATGCAAATGAAGTGAAAATGCGTGTAAAATTGTACTGTTTCGGTTCAGTTACGAAATAACTCACATATTATGTATGTTTGAAAAGAAAAATAGTTTTCTATATTTACGTAAGAAAACTTTGCTCTGTTGTGAGAATTTTACTATAATTGTACTGTATTTGTTTTCAGAGATGCGACGGGAGAAGAAAAACTAAATGTCAAGTTTGAGCCTGGTGAATTGAGGGAAGCGGCTAGGACTTTTGAAGAAGGTTAGTATTTCTGTGGTAATGCAAGGTCATTTTTTTATTTTCTTTTTAATATTCGAAAAGTATTTACAAGTGTTTTTCTAAATTATTCTACCAGTAAAGAATGCTAAAACCTCACTCAAAACCGGCTTCACAGTTTAGTTATCTTTGTTTTATTTCTCGTGACTGTACTTGTTTTCTAGATGTGTTTGATACTTTTTACATAATGTAGGCTAAGCACAAAACTAAATCAAGTTATGACGAGTAGAACAGTTATGATTTCACAAAGTACTACAAAATCGGTAAAAAAAATCTGATTGACCCAATTCTCAAAAACAGTATATAGTCTATCATCACATCACAAAATCATTCTTAACTATATAGAAAAATATTTTATATCAATGACTACATAAAACATCATACATAAGAAATAAAAGTAGTATAGTAGGTCAGTGAACTGTTACGTGAGCGGCCGCGCGGTCAAGGTTGTAGCGCCGGGTTTATAGTACTATGTGTGTCTATACTATGGATAGGTTATTGAAAGCGGTATGTGTGGTAGGTAGGGATGAAGCTGGGAAGTGTAGGTTGTGATCTGGAATTTAAGTTATTTTTTCATTTAGTAAAAAATGTTTTTCCGCTCGGTCGACGTGCGGCGATCGGCAAACTTGTATAACAAAAAAGTTGGTTCAATAGCATTTTCAAGACAAGTCAAAAATGTCTTAATGCTGTAGTATAATTATTGTAAATCACAGTAATATGCTGCCCAAATCACTCGCCATATTTTTCAACGTGACAGAAGCAGACTCAAATACACGACCTAAGACCAAAATCTCATAACTCTACCTCTTTTCAGAAGAATTTGAATGTTTAAACATTTTTTTTTGTTCTAAATGGGAAGTAAACAAAAGCAATATCTTTACCAAAATTCACAATAAACACTTACATGTTTAAACGGAATTATTTCCAAGCTTTCGTGACTGCCTTACTATTGAGGAAATACTTAGTATAAAGTATGAATGCTAGCGTGAGTACAGCTTATGATAATTACAATATTATATCATAATGAAAGTGCGGGGTGAATGAACTATTACGTCAGAAATGATCGCGTGGTCAAGGTTGTGTCGTACGGCAGATTGTCGAGAAATAAGGCTAGTCGTTAGAAAACAATTTATCATAATATTCATTAGTATATAGGTAGTTTGTTTTTTTTTTGAGATATAATTTATGACGGTTTTTCTCCGAATTAAAACTTAGCAGACTAAACATATACCAATTCCTTTTTGAACAATCTCGATGTAATAGTTACTTATGAATAGTTTATTGGTTGGTTTGAACCTTAACCAGTTGTCAAATCGCCCAACAAATTAGCTGCAATTTAAGAGCTGCTTATGGTTTGGCTATCGTCAAGGACCGATATAAACCAGCTTTTTCTTTTATTTACATAAAAAATAACGGTCCAAAATGTATGTTCAGCGTTCTTGAAATAGTCTCAACATTTTAAGTCAATGATCTATTACATGAGCGGATGTAACGTGCGGTCAAGATTACTAGATTACGTTGTGTTATGTGAAGGTTGAGGTGACGTAGCGTAGTAAACTGCATACATGGTTGTAGATACACTGATATTTGTAGACCTTCAGGCCTATTGCTTGGTCCAAATATGGAGCAATAATAGATGACATCCTGAAAGTAATTATAATTCACCTACATTTAGTTTAGGTAAAACAAACACAAAAACATTTTACCTAAAGTCTGATCAGTCGATGTAAGTTACAAACCTAGCTCGTATTTCAATTCACAGGCCATCAGGAGGTTTTGAGATTAATCTGACACTAACTCTATAACAAAAAGAAACTCTTTATGTCATTTCAAATCTCCCTTCATGTTTCTTCAATAATAAAGAAGCCAGTCTTGAAGGACGGGCGTTTTTAGGTAATTTTGAACTTCGAAAAAGGTCAATTTTTTAGCCTACTTTGAATAAATTCTTTGTTTATTTGATCCTAAACCAATTCATTTTCCCACAGCACGAGGCAAGATCAAGAAATACTCACCACTCCTTGCTGGCATTGGAGTAAAAGTCCTGGCAGTGGCTGGTCTCCTGTTCGGAGGACTGACACTCCTGGTCACCAAGGCTCTGGTGGTAGCCAAGCTGGCGTTCGTGGTGGCTGCAGCTTTGGGCATACAGAAGCTGTTGAGTGGCGGTGGGCTGAATAACATTAGTGGGAAGGTAGGGGATTTTTGGAATTTTATTTCTGTTTAGATATTTGAGGACAGTGTGTGGAAATAATTTTAGTAGTCAAATGATGTTAGACAGAGAAATATGCAAGGTTGAACATGCTACGCTGAATCTAAATAAAATTTAGGTTGTGTAAAAAAATAAGTATACATAAAAGTAGGATAGTGATTTTGTCTTTTTTATGTGATCATAGAATTTGACAAAGGTCGTAAGTAGGTAAAAATATACTCCGATACTTTCTCGACCTGAAAACAAAGCCTCACAATTGAGAGGTCTTAAATCACTAGGTCACCATGACTTTAATACACCCAAATTACCCAAAACACAAGTATTTCTCATACAACAAATAGTTTTTAACCTTATTTCCAAAAAACAATAAAATATCATTAAACAGCAATCAAAAATAAAATGTAATTCGTTTTCCCCCAGCTCGCCGGCTTCCAGTCCTCCCAGCAGTGGACTTCCCCCACGGCATCAGCGGCCACCTACCCCTATGCCAGGTCTTCAAACATTGGAGGTGATGCCAATGACTTGGCTTACAAAGCTCAGATCAGCTCATAAGGAACGAATAGGGAGACGAATGGAGAGGATCGTGCTATATATTTTTTGTTGCGATTGAAATAGAATAAGCGACAATTTCAAAACTGAAAACAATTTAAAAATGGGATGGAATACGTAAGTGTAGTAAAAATGAGTAATTTTATGGGTCCTGTTCTTATCTTATTTCAATCGCATTTAAACATAACTATTTTATTATTTAATTCATTTAAAAGTTTTTAAATTATTAAACATTTTGAATTTTATTTATTAACCTTTATAAAAATTATAATCATAGGGAAAGAAAATTGTAAAATATTCAAAATAAGTACAGATTTCCAATGATCTTTTTAATTTTAAGCAAAATATTCAGATATGATTGACTAACTATTAATTTTAAGATTTTTAAAACTAATTTCATGGTGCGTTTGTGAGCTTTAAATTTTAAATCTATTTATTTAAAAAGCTGAATGAAATGGTGCATAATTCGTTGTGAATTTTAAAAATATTTATAGGGTTTTATAATTTATTTTTACTAAGAGTACTATAATTTATTATTCCTTAATTTATAAATTTTAATAAAAGAGAAAAACTGTACAAATAATTACAAGCTTGGATAGTACAGGGTATGATCAGTAAAAAAATAAATAATTTATTTCCAGAGGAGATTTTGTAAAAAAAAAAAATTATTCCGAAAAATGCTTAATTTTATATAATGTAGTTAACTATTACGGGTTTATGTGTCATAAAACCAAACTTTGTGTTTTGATATAAGATTACTTATATTATCGAATAATAAGACTGTACAATTAATTTTAAGAAACAAATAAACTGAATTTTTATTGAAGCTTTTTGTATTATTTTCTCTCCACAATATTAACCTTGGAAAGTCTAAAAAAAAAGTCTAAGTAGATATTTCAGTATATTTATATATTTCAGATAAATAAAGTTATCTTATATACCTTATATGCCTATGCCTACCCTACCCTTATATACCTTATACGCAATATTTTCAGTACCGATATTTTGAGAGCTTATAAATAAAAAAGTTTTTATCGATGCTTCCAAATACTTTTGAAATCCTGCTTGTTCTTCCACATTTTTCAAAACCCCCGTTACACTATCTATCTACAAAATATTCCAATCTTACGGTTTATTCAAAAAACCACTAACTTAACGGGTTCGTAGCTACCGTAGCGTTAACTTGTAATAGTGTCTGTAAGATACGTCTAGCGCCATCTATTGACAACTTATGTGAAACTGGAAAATCTGTTCACACGGTAGTTAAGGATTTTAGTGTTATTAGAAGAATATCATAATCATTTTTAAATAATTGAGTGGGTTAGTTAAATGGAGGATCTGCTTTCATTAATATAGACTAACATTTAGGTATTTAATTTTAATGAACGTAGGCACGAAAACCTAATATCATAATAAGAGTATTTATCTCGGTCATAGAGAAAAAGATATATGAAATAACTTATTTTTCGTTTCTTAAACTGTCTAATTTGTAATACTATTGAATGCAATTATTGAAATCATCAAAAACCAAGTAATTATACCAAATATAAAACTTATTTGGTGACATCGTTTAATATAACTAAGTATGTATAGTACATCTGTATTTTGTATAAAAATATAATTTCTTTCTATTGGATTTTTAGTAACTTAAAGAAATTGGACGCAATCATATTATTTCAATTATATAAATATAAATAAATAGTGTAAATGTCCTTTATAAGGATGGAATAGAATAGAGATATGTTGATATCATAATTTCAGTTTTAGTTATAACTTTCTCCGAAGTGAGCTTTCTCATTCTACAAATTAATATAATATCGACATTAAAATAGACATTATTTCAATACTGTACAACATGAGAAAAAATCTCCAACATATATTTTTTCCTGAAAAACATAAAGCCAACATTCCCCCGTCTATAGCAGTTTAGAAACTAAGTCGAGTACACGGACGAACCCACTTTTATACTAGTTTTCAATATAGATAGAATGTGAAAAAAAACAACATGCCATCTTCACACTCACACAAACAACGGTGCGTGGGTACGGCCGTGTATGTATATGCCTTTCACTCCCACACATAGATGGGAAAACGATCGGACAGAGAGTTGTGTGGAGTAGGTGTTGGTTTATATTTTCTTTTTACGTTTTTGGAAAGCGTATTTTCAGTGACAATATTGTTACTTTTATAGGTATTAATCACAAAAGAAAACATTTTTTCATTATTTCTTAAAACATTGTAGGTATTTAACATAGCTCCAACCTTATTAAATGAAAAAAAAATTGACACTGTCCTTAACTGATATAAAAAAATAAGTGTCTTTGATTTGAATGAGATATAATTTCTGAGTTGTCAAATAACTTGATATAAAATCAGGTTGATTTAATTTGCTCATGTAAATACTAATACTGCAGTAGTGTGCTTCTTTGTCAAATTAATTAAACAATAAAAAAGGGAGAATGGAAATAAATTATATGATGTGTTGTAAAAACACTCGTAAGGATTTCCGAAATCATTATACGTAGTATTTTTCACTCCAAACCTATTAGAACTAAGAAATGTAGCCACAATTCGACTCCATGCCTTCACAATCTCTATTATGTAGACGGGAAACTTTCTCCACTACTACATAGACATTTTGTCAGTGTGTGCGTGACACTTTCACTTGCATACATTTTTGTTGTATTTTGTTCCGTTTTCTCATATTAATAATTATCTTAGCGAGTTACAATAAATTAAACACGCTGATTGTAATTTATTTTTCATAATTATTATACAAAGGCATTTCTTGTTAAAAAAATCTCGTTTTGGAAGTGTTAGTTTATTTTAAAACAGTTTCCATTTTAAGTATTTAGTCTGAATTGGTTTTGGATCATTTTCAAAATACATTCTAGTTGTAAAGGGCTGCTCTATTTTCCTGAACTACAACATTTGTGACACCTATAAATAAAAAAAGTATTTAATAATTTCAATTGTTAATTTCTTAGTAGAAAACAGAAAGCACACAATTTTTTGTGTCGTAATCAGTCCAGTTTCATAATAACTTTTCATTTAAAATCTAGTAATAGTTTCTCAATTGATGATAAGTTTTGATGTTTCAAAGATTCCAAATAATTTGGATTCTGTGAAATTTGAATTTCCAAATAATTTATGAATAATTCATATAATAAAATATAGAAATTGTTGTAATAATCCACAGTTGCTATCAGCAACGTAAAGTTATCGATTAGAATCAAGTTTTCAAAATAAAAATTACCTACAGCTAAAGGATCTAATGTTAGGATATTTAAGTACATCTAACTTGTCAAACTTTATCTTTTGTAGCTCTCCCTAAACCAAAAGGACCCAATAAGTTCTCATCTTCTTTATGTAACTGAATAGTTTTATTTTTAACTGTCTTCCCAACGGTAGGAGGAAAGCAATTCATACATTTTGGTCGTTTCCCAACCGATTTCCATTATTCAAAAGTCGCAATTCACATTTTTTAAAGTAATATTTTTGAAAAACCACATGAGTACCTATCCAATATATATGAAAACCGTGAAAATTTTGGTGTTTTCAGCAAAAAGTAATGAATTTTGATGAAACTTGTCACTAACATAACGTACATATTAGAATAACATGTAACTTACTTTTTACTTATTGAAAGAAGTAGTTCCTTTCATGAAACTCGGGAGTACTATAGTTTATACATTGAAATAACATGCAAGCTTCTTTTTATCCTGTTTCAAGAAGTAGTTCCTACAGGACATAGATGAAACCACAGCCGACCGCTACTTTTTCATACACTTCTCAAACTACATCTCTTATAAACTTAGATTATTTAAAAAACTACTCATTTCCACCTCACAAAACTGGCTATCAAGAAAAATCAACCTGTCTCACTACTAAGGGGAAAAAAATCTCTTTCACCGACTCAGGAATTTGGGCTCCAATGTCCGTATACACACCTTTCTCTTGCTTTCACACCGTGAGATCTGGTAAACACAGTGCCCTCAATGGGTGCTTTCATCCCATAACAAAACACCATATCTCCTTTACCCACCACTGTAATATAAACCTTGATACTAACACGTTAAGGTTGAAATTTCCTTGAGACAAAGTTGGGAGTTATGTACAAATTTGTGTCGTGTAATAGTAAAATCGGATGGGTATGATGTTTACAGTTTTTTTTTTTAATAGTGAGATTAGGCGCCCACCCATGTTATGACCCCATAATTTTATGGTGTTTTCTATGTTATATTGGTACATTTTGATTGGATTGAGGTTGTATGGCGTTGTTGATCGTTGAGCAATAACGTTTTCTTAGTAAGACGTAGACGTATATTTAAAATTCTAGAATAATAAGATTAATAGACATGGAAATATATATTTTCTGTGAAAAGGAAATACAATAGGTAGCTTTTCTCAATATTTTCTTTCTGTTATTTTCATTTTCAAATACATACTGGTTTCTAAAATACCAACTAACTTTGTACAATTTGTATTCAGGCGACAAAAACTTTTGATTTAGCTGCCTATAAGTCTAGAATTTTGATCAAATGTACAGTAAATGCACAATGGTATAAAACCTAAAGATGTACAAAGAATTTCTCAGTTTTCTGTGAAACTGTACAATGTCACAGTAGTATAAAAGAAAATTTTTTTTCGTACACGAGTAAATTCTTATAAATAATTAAACTCTTTAATTTTTAATTAATATTATTGTCATGTCATTTTCTTTCCATAAATCCGTCTTGGCAATCTATACTAAAATAATAAGGCTGAAATATTGCTGGTCAGATTTGAGAAAATCTACAGTAATAGACGGTCTATTTGTTGAAGAGTCCTAAATAATTCTCACTGGAAGCAGGTGAAACTACTGACTAAAGCTAGTGTCTTCATAATTTTCCTAGTTTATGTCTACCTTGTCTTGATTTTCAAAGTAAATAGGTATTTTTTACCAAATTTTCTTAAGATTTTAAAGTAAAAATCTGCTTAAATCTCATCCTCTACTTCCAAAACATTGATACGAGCTCAGAACCTTCATAAATATCACCACTCAGCTATCTTATTACGTTTTTCTTCTCATCATCTACTCCCAAAACATCCATACAAACTCAAATCCAGTGTTCAAATATCTAAAATCACTGAACAAATACCTACAACCACAGGTGCACAAGTACCCACAAGTACACTGCCCACCAAAAATAAAGACCACACCTAAAGTCAGGTGGTGAATTTTGCAACAACCGTTCGCGAGGCGGATGTGGCATTTTTCTCTCGAAGGTGAAAGTGCTAGAAGTGGCACACACAGTCGAAAGTGGCGTGAAAGTGAAGTCGCGGATGTGTTTTGGTAATTTACGACTGCCGATGTGTCGTGGGATGGTGGTGGGCGATTTTTTCGGTAATGAAGTGTATGCGTCGGGTGGGTGATTGAAGTCGTTGTGACTATGTTTTTTTTTGTTGCTGTTGAAGGGAAATCGTGGTTAATACTGATTAGTATTCAATTAATGTCATAATAGTCTACTTGTAACTACACACTTTGTCAATTTATTTAAATTTTAATGCTCTGAACAACGCCCTAAAGAACCCGAACTGAAGTAAAATCCTTTTTAGTCTGATATGCTTTGTAAGATTTTCTTTAAAGGAAACAAAGATAGGTAAAAGCCAGTTAATTTGTAACTGAATCATAACTCACTACAAGTATCGAATTTGGTCTGAGACGAAACCCTGAAAAGTAAACTAATTAAAATCTACGAACAAAGTACATACCTACGTATGACACTTATTTGCTATTTTCTATGTTACAATCAATACCAATATCAGATTATATCTATCAGTTAACTCTCCTCATAATAGCATCAAACAATATAAATTCACTCAATGTATTTTAGCTTGTTTACCATTGTAAGAAAAACCTACTAATTATTTATTACACTAAACTAAAATGATTTTAATGACAGTTTTTAATTCTTTACTCTTCCTTCTTTTGAACATAAAATAATTACAAAATTAATTTTATATAATTCACCTTTCACACATGCATCCTTTTTCCAATCAATAAACTTCCACACCTGCATGAAAAATATCCAAACTGCAAAAAAAATACATCAAACTATGACTCAAAAGACATTACCTAACATTACGAAAAAGTCCAAAAGAACTACTACCTACATACATAGTATACCAAAAACTTTCATTTACAAAGACATGAAGCCAGCATCCTTATTACGTCACGATACAAAATGGCCGCCGTAGAAAGTCGGTCGTTGAACCCGGCACACTTATGTCGAGAGAGTATTTGAGAACTAATGTTTAGTATTGAATAGTGTTATGTCATATTGGAAATTTTTGAAATGTGTGTTTGATTTTGTAGTACTTTACTTAGAATTTATATTATTTAAGATTTTGTGAATTATTGTATCCTTTAGTTAATGGTTGGAAAAGTAATTATTGAAAAATGTTTCAGTGGTATTGAAAATGAATGGGAAAGGAAATCGATGAGTATTAGTCAAATGATTTTTAAGCTTGCTAAATCTGCTATAAACTGGAGTATGTTGGTGAACTTTCATACTATTTTTCTTAGTTTTATACACTGTCTTTAAGTATTTTAGTACCCAAGTAGACAAAACCGAAACTTACAGTAGACCGAAAATACCGATAGAGAGATAGAATTATTAGTACATACCTACATTTTATGTACCTATCATTAAAAGGAAATAATCGTATTACTATGCATTATTAAGTAAACCAACATTTTTCTTTTGAACGTTTCCGAGTTGTAATTAGAAATGTTTCCTACTTTGTAACACGTTACAAATTAAGAAAGTTTCAAGTGCGTTTAACTTAGTAAAATTGTATAAAATACGAAGATCTGTATTATATAGTTATTTAAGTTTTGACCGGTTTTTAAATATGGTCGCTGTACACAATTTTTCATATAGTTAAGTATTTAAGCAAAATTCTTTGTAGATAACTTTTATATTTAATGCAAGTTTCAGATACGTTTGAGTGTAGTTTGATTGTTTCCGGTTTTCTTTTCTATAACAATTATTTTTGGCTATAACCCAAGTCTTTAATGTTTCAGACATTAGCATAATCTTAGTCTTCATATAATCAAAACAGATTTTATTCTGCAGCTTAGAAAAATTGTAGTGCCATCCCCCAACAAGAATTTCGTTGCCAAACACAAACTACATACATATATTTATTTCAATACTATACACATAACAACCACCACATATCATTCCCATAAAATAATACCAAAACCATTAAAAACCACAATTAAAAATAATAACCCACTATAAAACCAAGTTTAGTAGACATACATACATACACTCATTTACAAACCCACAAACAGGTGCGTACACACACTTTCCCGCTGCGCTAGTGTGCGTGACACTGGCATTCACGCACACTAGCGTCACATCCGTATAGTGACCTCGTTCCGTGATGCTTATGTATTTAGGTAATATATAGGAATGTTCATGGTTTGTGTATGTATGGGAAAATTCATGTCGGTGGTTTGTATGGGATTTTTGTGGCACGTGGTTTTAGGAGCTTAGAAGGTTTTAATTTGGTTAAAATGGAAAATTTAATTTTGTAACGTAATTTGGTAGATAATATTTTTCGTTTGTCAATAAATTGATAAGCATCTAACTCAATTGTGTTTCTTTCATTAAGTTATAATTATTAATCTTGTTTGAAGAGAAGTTTCTACGTATTAACTTCTAAATTAAGATGTTTTTAAGAATACATAAATTACTTTTGAATTTACTCAGAACTTGTGAGAAAAGTTTGGTAGTAAGTAAACGAATATCTAATTATACGTGAATAATATAAAAAAAACTACAATCGATCATTATTTTCGACCTAAACTAAAAAATTTGATAGCTTTTTGAACTTTCCAACACTTATGACATTTGTTTTTCTTGAATAGTAAAATATATAACAAAACCTCTAATATGAAATTCAACAATTGAAGATTATAATATTATTTCATTTGGTTTTAACCCGTATTTAGTTAGATGACCGCCAGATTTCTATACGCGTTGATGTCTTTTGTACTACACTTTAGTATTGAGCTTGGCTGTCTTTTTTTGTTAATAACATTATGAGGAAATAACAAAGAAATAAGAAATTATATCACAACTTAGATATAATAGTACCTACGAAATTTCAGATATACATACTTATATGAAACCTTTCAGCTGTTATTTTGCATAGAACCAAATCCAAATCAAGACTATTCCTTCAGTATTTGATACTAAAAATTGAAAGCACAAAACATCCTAAAGCAAAATAAACAAAAAAAAAAACATTGATTTCCTTTCAATACAACTATCAATATTACAGTATTATTTAAATAACGTAATATACTTAGCCGCACCTCGCTATACAACCGTGACATTCACACACACATGCAAACAAATCGTAATAAAAATCACCAACACATACACAGTTATATAACTCGTGACACAGGTGCTAACTTTCACGAACTTTCATTTTTCCATCTACAACTTGCAAACAAAACTCAACCTTAATCCCAAAGACAAACAACCCAATTTCCCTTAGCAAAAAAATTGTATTTCCATTTTGATTTTGCTATAGCAATTTGGGCTGTATGGCTAAGAGTTTAAGGTTGAATTTGGTTTGTATGGTAAGTTTATTAGTCAGGCAATGGACGATGAATGAGCCTTTCAGTGTTGCGTAACCATTTTAGTGTGTAAGGACATTGACCTTAGTCTGAAGAAAGCGTATGAGTTATAAGATATATTTTTTTCATTGATTGTAGGTATGGTAAAGGAAATTGATTGAAACGTTGACTAGGTATGAAATACGGAGAAAGATTTTATGACTGGCTGTTTATCACAGTTTCAAAGTCAAAGGTGTTATTTCAAATAAGCCTTTGCAGGCTCTTATGAAACAACTCACTATTTGCAAGGTTCCGAAAAAGTTGGTCTTATGGAGAAGAGCCGGCAAAAAACTCCATAGATTCACCTGCATCTTAGGGGATTTACTTGCAGTACTCTAATAAACTATAATAGCTATTACAATTGTTTTCAAAATCAAACTATACAGTAGACAGCTATTTCATGCTAGAGAGTAGATGATCAGGTTACCTTAAAACATACTTTTTTGCTCTTCATACGTTTAAGTATCGCTTCTCAGATTGAATATATTCCTTAATGAACCCATATCAAATGTCTTTCACCATCATAACGATTAATCCATGATTTACAATATTGTTATATTTTCTCCGGTAACTTGAATTAAGTCTCCCGAAACGTGGGTGAAACCGCGTAAAGCTTGTTTCTGAAAAAGAAAACCTTGAGATTTACTTTAATATAAAAAATACGTAGGTAACTAATACAATCAAATTAATCTTATTAATTTAAATAATAGTCTAAACTGTGAATAGGTAACCAAAAAGGTCTCTTTTTTATGTTCAAATCTTTATCAACAATACAACAAAACACTACTACAAACAGCTTTACAATAACTCCAAACCCAATCTAACTGAAAACAGAAACAAATCGAATACTTTCATAGAAAAAAACATCAACTTCACAAAACCTTATTTTTCTTTTTACCAACAAACGCATACTACTAACGCCATCTCTTGACACTTTACGTAAAACTTTTCACCGTACTCCTAACGCCATCTATTGAGCAGCTTTGCAAACTGGTTCAACGAAGTGAGGTACAAAAAGTAAAAAAAGGTTTGAAGTGCTCGTTATTCGTCGCTAGAGAGAGTTAATTTCAGTTTTTTTTTCTTTTTACAATAATATCAGCATTAGAAAGACTAGAAAAGATTCATTAATTTTATTGCAATGCAATATTGAATGGTGCAGTTGAAAATAATGATGTTGAATAAATGTATAGAACTTATATACATGTATATAGGTAGATATATTTTAGTCTTGCTACTGACCGGTTTTACTAGGTATCTTTTCACGACTTTTTGTTCATAAGAGACACAAAAAGTGCATGAAATCGATTTATCTAGCAAAAAACTGATGTGTATCGATTGTATAATATTATTGTAGGTACAAATAATCTTACTCATTGCCAAGTAAAAAACGCGCTAGCTTGGAACTGTATCTGGTTCTTTTGTATGACAATAACACTTTGAATCGCTTTGTAACTTAGTCATATTTTGATGTAATCGGTATTTCATTAAAATGCAATTTGACAAAAAAATCTGTAAGGATGAATATTTTTTTTTTCAGAAATTGACATGAAATGCTAATAATTAAAAGAAAAGACCACATATCGATTTATAAGTTTACATTGATTGATCATTAACCAGAAAAGTAAAGTAGGTATGTAAGCCAACGTAAGTACAACCTTGATCATTATTTTCTTTCACTCTGTCTTCCCTTTTCCCAATTTGTACTTTTCCATAATTCTATAGTTCCACTTGAGTTCTGATTATTGGGCTTCGACGAAATAATTGTCAACAAACAAACAAGGGGACACCATTTTTATAGTAAACTGATCATTATACTCCCTTTGTGGATCATGCGCACTAGAGCTTTCGTTGCTGACTGTGGATTTGATACCGGTATAGGTTTGTGTCTTCTGTTGCATGTTTAGTTTATCATGGGTGTGGTTGCATGGGTGGTTAAGTAGAACTGAACACTTAATTACATAAAAAAGGTTCTTAACATAATAATTTAGAGTACCTTCCGCTTATTACTTAAGAAATCCTTTCCAACAAACCTACCAAATAAGGATGAAAATGTGGATAATAATAAATGAAGACAAACTACAACTTTATTGGTAAAAATTCTTCAGGAATTGACCAGATTCTAAGTATTATTATTGAACTATTGTATATTTAGAACTTGGCTTATAATTCACGATCTCCAAAGAAAAGTCACTCCGTTACTAGCATCTAACACACCAACCTTACTTCGAGTACCCCCAGCTCCCCATTCATAAGAAGTCCAAAGTCCACACTACCTTGACAAGCAGTCATTAGACATACACTGCTGCACACTTTCTGGTACCAAAACGACACTTTTTACAACAAAAGTACCAATTTTCCTACTTAAAAGTGAGAGCCGGTAAAGGATTGGTAGCACTTTTTTTGCTAGTAATTGTATGTGGTAAAATAAAAATGGTGGGTATGGAAAATTGGCGTGTATTATGAGACAGTGGAATTTTTCACACGTAATCTTATTCATACGTTTACTATATTCTGCTTAATATAATAGCGTCTTTTTCCAGTATGGCTCTTGAGATTTTTTGACAGTAAATATTAGTTCAATTCCAGCGTGAATTTGAAGGATTCATCACGGTTGCACGTTCTAAAACTAATAAATGGACTAAAACACCATGTTTGCACTGGAATTGAACTTGCTTTGAAATCAATTGGAGAAGATTTTAACATGGTTTTTATTGTTTCATTGCTTTGAACTATTTTGAAAAAGTTTATTGCCTTCCCGTACTTAGATGACGTCACAATAAGAATCTATTTTAAAGACAAAACCGTTCCTCCGTGATTGTCGTCAAATTCTGGACCTCATGCTCATTTCCAATCACTAGACAACGAGGCAGCCAAAGCCAGAACCGCCATATAAACAAGTTAAATTCGGTACAAATAATATAATACAAAAAGCAACTCTATTTCAAGTTCCTAAAGTTCATTTTCCAATGTTGCATGTTTTGTGTACATAAAAACTTCGTCTGGCAAGTTTAACAAGATGAATAATATTCTACATACATATTTTATTTAAAGTTAATTGATCTACAGTTCACAGTTTTTTATTTACGCTAGACAATTTCATGACTTAGATTAAAGGTAGTCTAGAAAAGATAACTCAGATTAGACCAATTAATTATAATAATGGTATCCAGAGCAATTTATCGGTTACGGTGGCTTTTCTCTCTAAGGAGATCAGACAGCTGTGCAGGACATATTATACTGCACGAGCATTTGCGCAGACACAGGTGCACTCACCATTCCTTCTCTCTCATAGCCCGATGGGACGACAATTCGACACGATTGGGAAGAGATTAGGCCCAGGACCGACATTTACATGCTGTCCGACTGGTGGGTGTATCCAGGCTGCTTTTTCAATGTTTCTTAGAACCCACAAAGCCATTTTAGACCGATCCGGGATTCAACCCCGAAACCCCATACACATCAGTTGCATTGTCGCATTTTGGATGTGAGAAATCTGAAAAAATAGGGCTAGTCAAGTAGAGATCACGCAATGACAAAAATGACGTTCAATCACAATTTTAACCGGTTGCATTACTACTGCGTTGCGTGCATGCATATGTTTTAACCAAAATATAAGAAGTATTGTTTTTATTTCATCCAAAATTTTAATCTAGACTAAGTATGTTATAGACTGATTGATTAAGGCTTATTATATTCCTGGTGACTAATAACTTAAAAGTCGACAAATGTTGGCAGCAAATAAAATAACTTGCCAGCGATTAAATATTTTCGCGACTATTATAATATGTAAGGTTCAAAATTAAGGGTGTTATAAAAACTAAAAACTAGCAGCTGCGTTTGGGTAGCAAATAAACTATACCAGTCGATTGAAATATTAGGTGAGGAGCTATTTATAATGACTTGGCGACTAATAATGTTAGTTGGATGGCAAAGATAATATGTTACCAACTATTTCGTGCCGACTAAAAACCCAGTTTTAGGCTTCGCTTTGTGGATAGCTCTAAATATTAAAAGGAGTACAATAAAAAGGAATAAGAGTTAATTATTAATATTGTGTATCATAATTTCATGAAAACGGCGGAAGGTGCGGTGGTATTATCTCACTTGGCGCACTATGAAGATGGTAGAATTTAATTTGGAATCATTTTATTTAGCATATTGCCATTTATAACCTTCAATTAAAAAAAAAACATTGTATTAAAAATTGAAGTTAGTGACGAAAACGAATCGCTGCAAAACCGACTCCACGTAGTCTTGTCTGCTCTACCCCTAGAGTGCAATTCAAAACCGCGTAGGCGCGGAGGGGCGAGGCGGCCTGCTGAAGCCGAAGCTGCGGTGGTGAGCGTGAAAACCATCTGCGACTATAAGCTCGCATGGGACCGCCGGAGCCCCACAGCGCCGGAGCCGTGACAGAAGTCATACTTGCTGCATGTTGCATGCTTACTTCCATGCTATTCACCTATAATTTTGAAAATAGCAGCCGCAAAATATTTTTTCTTCATGCCATTTTAGACTTTATTTAAAGCTATTAAAAAGTCGCACAATATATTTATAATATGAGCTAGTTTATATTTATTCTTCATCCAAACAATTTTAAATAGAACCTAATTTGTATTATTTATGAATGCCCATTTTCTATTTTATTGTCATCATTAAGTTTTCGCTTAGATATTAATTCAGTCGCCAAAAGAAAAACTTGATGCTAGTTTAAATTAAAACGGACCTCATAACTGATATATTAATATGCTACCTTTGATTTATTATGATACTCCTTTTTAGTTGCCAACCCATTATAAATGGTACCCACTCTATTATTTTTTAAAACCTATATTCGTTTTACTTAGTCGCCGCGTTAAATACATGCCATTGATTAACTTGCTAAACTTGAAAGTTAATTAAGCAGACAACTCTGTAGTGATATTTAGTTTCAGAGAATATTATATAGATCCTGTGGTGTTGAAGCTACCACTTTCGAAAATTAAGTGAAAAGGGATTCAAATTGTAGTTGGCACTTTTTTTGTGATGTTATTTCTATACCCTAGATTAAACTATTTATTTTCTTGAAATAGGTAATTGGATTATTGAGTAAATGTACAGCGTTAGTATAATTGTTTAGTTAAACGCTCTAATTTCAGTATGTAGAGACTAATATAATTTAAGTATTCTATCAGAGATAGATTCGCCCTTAATTCAAAAGCTTTCTCATACCCAGATAAAAGCCCAATTCTATAAGGATGTGAGAAAAATCCTCGGGAAGCGTTTGATTTGTTTTTTAATAACCTACACTTATTCCAGAAATATAAAATAAAATTGAAGTCAAGGTATTGAGGTTTGGCACATAACAGACATGAGCATAAGACAACACCAGTTTTAATCATTGGGTTTAACTAACCAAAACTGGTAAAATAGATTAAGTATGAGTTTTACAAACTAGTACTTATTAAAAAATACTCGCATTCTAACACAAATTACATATTCAAAGTTGACCCAGACGCTGAAAAAACGAAATACTGACACAGCAAAACTGAGTGATTACTCTTAATTCCTGACTTCAAAAAGCATTGTGCATGGCTAGAAATTACAAATTATAATCTAGACTGAAAAATAAAACAAAATCAACACTACTCACACTGAACTACTCGCTAGTATATTTTTTTGCATTCACTCGTACGTTCGGCTGAATGAAACGATGCAATTGCAAAAAACTGTTATGCTAAAACCGCTCATAGTGCTAATGCATAGAGACTTAATCCCCATCAAAGATCTAGAGTAACTGATCTAACTTTTGCTAACGACCCTCCCAAAATCTGACAAAAACAAATTTTGTATAGCAACTGGTACAACTAAAACTGACAGTCATGCAATCGAAAATGATTCTTCTGGATTAGATAATAGAGTCGTGAAAGAATCCAAAAATAATTTTCGAACTGCAGAAAAAGATTTGCTTGTTACAGACTCGGAACCACACGCAGACTGGGAGCAATCATCTGACCACAAACATCAAATATAAAAGGGTGACAATATACAAGTTCATCACAGTTTTAGTGTTAACTGACCAAAGTAGACGTGTGATACCACAAAAATGTATAAATACATCATTGTATTCACCATTGCCAGTGCTGTGGCACTACCAAACCCTGACGATGTGAAAACAGTGGACAAAGTTCGCGGAATCAAAAAGGACTGTGCCAACGGACTTTTAAGCCCCACGTGTTTAAAAATGGGAGCAATCACGTTTTTGGAAAAACTAAACAACAAGGATGAAGTGTCTTTAATTCCTGGTGTTAGTCTTGTGAAGGATAGTAGTAAAACTAATTCCGAAGCAGTGGCTGCGGATTTAGCTAGATCATTATCTGGTGATTCTGATGAGAGGTTGGATAAATCGCTGCTGTTCCACGTTGGGAGCTTCCTGGACAGTCATTCGGTGAAGCTGAGGCTGCTGGATGACAATGCGGTTGAGGAAGCGAAGACCGCGATGTCTGAAGGCAGAGGGAAGTATGGGGGACTTGGTGGAGGCAAGAAGGGAGGCATGGGTGGTCTCATGGCTATGGCAATGATGATGAAGGGTATGTATTGGTTTTATTTCATTTTAATATTAGAGGTCACATTGGGGGTTCGTATAGATCGTAATCGGTTTGATAAGATCGAATTATTGATCTTTCTTGATTCAAAATACTCCTTGAAGTTGAACGACTGAATGGAGGCAAAGTTACAGCCACTACAGGAAGGAATATCAAAATTATATAAATATACTATATAAATTGACGGCTTCCCATGCAGTCTTCAAATAAAAATTGATATAGCTATTGAGTCTCAATTAAAATGTCATCTCTGCTTCCCATTATACCAGCATTTAACGAAAATCGTGGATGACAATAGAAACAATATTTGAAGACTGTTCAAAAAACCCCATGGGTTCAATCCCCATGAGTGATATCATTCGATAATGTACTCAAATTCAATCTAAACTTCCCAAGAACACTTGCTCTAATTTAAAATGCCTTACGATCATAGCCAGACAAATAACTGTATCAAGTTACTGTTATATGTATCTACAAGCTGACGTCAATAGTTCCATTAGCTGAAATAGTCTACTTACTTCAAGACTATTACTATACTACTATTTATTGTAATCTTTGCCTTACCTACTGTATTTGGCATACTATTATCATCATGATAATTTACTCAGCTCATTTGTTTCCAAACTATTAAAATAAGGTAGGACGTAATGTCTATTGTTTTCATTAATTCAAAGAAAATGGTCCAATTTTGTTAATCACGGACATCAGAGCACATGAAATGACATTCAGATAACAAGAATTAAAATATAATTGCCCGCAAATAATTTGTACGAACTACTAAACGTACCCGAAGAAGAAGCGTACACTACAGTTCCCAATAAATCGTCTATTTAACACTGAGAGATTTATTCAAATCGGTTCAGTGGGTTCCAGGATGAGCGCGTTCACGCAAGCAGAAAAACTTCAGATGAATACGAGAACGAATACGAATACATACATAGATCAGATGCAAGTAGGTTAGATCGATGCAGAAACAAAGTGCTAACCACAACCTTCCTAATAGAAGAAAATCGTTGATGATCTAAAAACCATTTCGGAGGAAAAGTCAATATGAAGTATATAAAGATAACTTTAAGAGATAACATTACAGTATTTACAAAAGCACACGACCGTGAGAAAACTATTCCAATTTTTGATCTTATCTAGACGAATCTTTTCTTTCGATCCAGTGGTCTTTTCAAAATTATAAAATTATACTATTGATGGGATTCACACATAAATGACAAAAGGACAAAGGGTTACTCAGGTAACCGGGTTGAGGAGATCAGATGGTCAGTCGCTCCATGCAAAACACTGGTACTCAGCTACATTCAGTTAAACAGATAGAAGAGAAGCCAGATGAAGATGACAATAATTGAATATCGGTAACTCGGAGTTCGTGGCTTGTCTCCTTGACTGTTCATACATTTTCGTGAATGGACTAGCCTTGCCAGGATAAAATTACATAATGAGGCATCACAGTTCCCGCCTTCTTTGACCCTAAAGATAAAGTGATATAAATAGAGGAAAAGTATGTGATGAATATTGAAAAACTGACTGTTTCAAGATGGTTTGGGCTTTAATTTCACAAAACAAGGCTACTGCGTGGTGATTCATTCAATAATTTATTTAGCTTCTGATATTATGGTCTAGTTAGTGAAATAACTATAATTCCTTGCTTATTTTCTCGCAATGGTTTTGTAGTTTAAAAGTAAAACCGTCTAGACTTGTAACAGTTTTAAATACATGCAGTTATAAAATAAAACTAAGTACCAGAATCGTATTAATTTCAAGATAATATATGACCGCATGTCTAAGTAGTTTTTTAGATAAGTTGCTATTTATAAAAATCTGATTCAGAGTTGTAGCTATAATTAACTGTCTGTGAATAAAATTAAAAGGAGAAGTTTGATTGAAATCTAATTTACTGAAAATATATAAAAATAACTATTTTATAGGTAAAAGTATGTACTGTTAAAATTAATAACTTGGGCTCTATTTACGAGTGCACCTCAGCTTGGACCTTGGACTCATCTTTTCTATCAAAAAAGTCCAAAATGACAAGAAAGTATAAGGTGTAATACAGTGGTTAGTATATTAAAAACCCATAAAATTACTATACATTTACATTGGTCGCCTACTCTAGTCACTGCGTGCGATAATAAACGAAAACCTTACGGGTACCAAAACTACAGCGCAAAACCAACCGTAACGCAAGAGAATAAGGTTGATTTCAGTTTGAGGAATGAGAACTTTTTGCAGCCAGCCTTCTATGAAAATATAATGGATACAAGAGTACTCCGTACTAATCATACATCTATGTGAGACATATAAAAGGTGGACGAAACAATTGCTTATCAAAGTGTATCAGCATTCGAGTCGATACAGACGTCCACCATGTATTTCATATCGATATTATTTTTTATAACGGCAGTATATTCACTGCCGAATCCAGAAATAGGGGAATCACCAAAAAACTTAGTGGAACCTAATGTTGAGAGTGCAGCTAGGGCTATGAAGAAGGATTGTACAAATGGGATTTTTAGTCCAACGTGTTTGAAGATTGAAGCTATTTCGATGTTGGAGAAACTCAGTGCGAAGGAGGAACTTCGTCTCCTGCCAGGAGTGAGTGTAGTTAAGGAAGCCAGTAAAGAAAATGGGAGTAAAGTTGAAGAGTTTGCTGCTGAGCTGGCCAGGTCTTTTCCTTCGAAACCTGATGAGAGGTTGGACAAATACCTGCTGTATAGGCTTGGGAACTACTTGGACACCCATACAGTGAAGCTGAAGTTGTTAGATGAGAATGCTGCTGAAGAAGCCAGGGCTCTGGTTGGAGAAGCGAGGGGGAAAGGAGGACTTGGAGGAAAGAAGGGCGGACTGGGGGGTTTGCTGGCTGCCGGACTTTTGATGAAAGGTATGTCAGTAGAAGTGATCAGTGTTGAGGATGTACATCAGTCATGTTGACGTTGTAAATCAGGATTTGGGGGATCGTGAGATGACTAAAATAGGTGGAATCGCAACTCGATATTAGAGCTTATTTATATTATACAACGATAAATGTGACTATGTAAAAAAATACTAAAATGGGGTTCCCTCTTTTACACCAGTAGGTTAATTTTGAAACTAAAATTGATCATGCTCAAAATGAGCGATCAAACTACAAACAAACGAAAAGTACAAACATTAGAATTGGGAACTACCTTATTTTTGGGAAGTCGATTAAAAAGCTTTTTCTATGAAGACAGATTATATCTATAACATTACTCATTAACTAACGACATAATATCCTTTGACAAAATAGAAGCCGCTAATGCATTATAAAAATAACAGAAACGACCACAGGAAATCAATATGCATTAGCAGTTTTTTCTAATCTAGATGAAGACAGATAGACAGATGCAATCAGACTACATTCTAGTGAAAGCATTAGGAAATATAAACTAGATCTTAACGTAATTGTCTTTGTTCCAATCGATGTCTCGATTTGCGGTACTCGAGATATTTAATGGAAAGAATATCGATTATCGATTGTACTAAGGCTGACGGTGATGATTTTCATACTATTGTATGACTGATAGTGTTTTCTTATGAAGAGAAGTATGGTTAATATCAGGACGCCTCCTTTTTGCATATATATGAGATAACTTGAAATTTAACAACAATAACATGCTCAGGACTACCAATCTGTGTACCTCTCAATTTTTACGGTTCAGTAGTTTTGACGTTAAAAAATATAAAATATACTATACGCAAGCTCTGACTACAAAATCTGTTAATGTAGCTTTTGTGTTTATAAACAGACAAAACAAACAGCCACTGAAAATCATAACCCTTCCTTCACATAGTCGGATAAAATGTGACTCATTAGAATTGAAATGCGAACCATTATTATAGAAATTGAAAACTTTCAATGTCATTAAGATTGTGGGGAGCAATGATAATAAGAACAAATTGTTAGAAGTCGCTACAATTTCTAGTCTGATTACAAAACTTACGTAATACGTAAAAAAGTAATAGAAGTATTTTTGATATTGTATGTATGTAAAATAAATTAAAGCAAAGCTTTGGTGCAAAAAGTTTTATAGGTTCAATTCAGTTCATTTTTGTTGGTCAAAATTGGATTCATTGATATACTTTTTCATGATGTAATTGAAATACGTGCAGTAGTTTTATGTAATGTATTCTTACAAATATGTATATTATAGAATACTTACTCTGCTTGCTTAGCATAAATCCCGTAGGAATGTATTTGTTCTACACTTTTGGTATCCCGAAACAGGCATTCAACATTTTGTGTGTACTTATGTATATCACGATTATTTCCATATGATAGTCAGCTAACTTATTTACTACTTTTTTAGATCCACTAATAGACTGCAAACATCTATTTGGCTAAGGATTTTGTTCAGAAATATCAATCGATAAATTAGGCTGCTTAATCTCCATTGAAAAGTCTTTTAAACAAATCTTGACCCCACCCTAAACACTAAACTCTACGCCTCACTTTACATGACCTGAGTATCGAACCACAAACCTGCACGTTTACCAGTCACGCTTTTGTCCGGGCTATTACTCTTGAAAAGTGCCGCAGCGTGATCTCTTAGGGATAAGGCATTAATGGCTGTGCTGACTTGCTCTCCATCACAGTGGGGCATCTTCATGCTAGCGTATGCATTATGTAGCTTCAGTTTTATTACATCTTTGATGTGTTGTGCTATAAAGAGTTATTTATTCAATAAAAAAGTCATCATTTCCCGAGCCTTTATTCCAACTATATTGGGGTCGGCTTCAATAAAAAAAATAGTTGTTCAAAATAGATGAGATTCATAGCTGTATATTGAAATCATTCAGTTAAAAGCTCTAGTTGTGACGATGTAATGCACTTAAAGTTTAGGTATTAATCAGTCTTTATTAGACTTAAAATATGCTTGTTAAACGAACATATAGACCACTTCCTTTTAAGGAAGTCGGTAAAAAAATGAAGAATCTGAAACTGCATAATTATCTAACTTAATTCGCTTAAGGCAATCTAGATTTCATTAAGATATCATGATAATAAACATAGAAAAGCACATTTTCTGGAAAGTTTACATCATTAAATGATCATCATTTTTATCTACAATCAATTCAGTCATAATTACTCGAAAGCATTGTCAAGAATTCAGTTTGTTCAATTTTGAAATTGTTCTACTGTTGGTTATCAGAGCATAGAGAAAATTGTTAGTTGTCATTTGAGATATACCAATTTTTTTACTTTTACCCACTTGACGTGTAATTTGAGTCAAAAGTTGTCAAGTTATTTGAGTAATGATCTGTTGTGGTAATGGACTTTGACTGTGTTTTGCTATTTTCTATCTAATAAGCACGTTTTTGAGTGGCCCTTAACAGATAAGAAATGAGTTTACGAAAATTATAGCGGCTATTTCCCAAATATCATTTTCCTGGATTCAATCATCAATTTTAACTTTTTTCGAGATCCTATAAACTTCGTGCCCTTAACCTGACACATATGATACTTTTTATGGCTCTTCAAAGAAGACATTACCACATTTAAAAAAAGGAGAATCACCACTATGGACATCAACATTTTCAATCAATAATGCTAAATAAGCACCAACTAACCACCCCTTTTCTTCCACAGGTACCCTCATGTCAATCGGTCTTGGAGCTCTCGCCCTCCTCGCTGGAAAAGCCCTAATGACAGCCATGATGTCACTCCTTCTCTCTGCTATTATCGGTATCAAGTCTCTCTCGGGAGGTCAGAAGTCTACCACGTATGAGATCGTCTCTAAACCCATCTACAGTCATTCTCATTCTCACTCTACCGCTCACGAAGATGTGGGAGGCTACGGCCATTCAGGGTACGGCAGGAATCTAAACGTCAGGAGACGTTGAAAATGAGTTATTTATTTATTTATTTGAGTGTAGTTATTTGAGTAGTGTTGTTGTTTTGTTATTTCTGCTCGGTTTTGTTTTTTTTTTGTTTGTTACTTGTTTTTGTTTTTATTTATACATTGTTTTTTCTCTTCTTTTAAGTTTATCTTGTTGTTATTTACTGTTTTTTGTTTATTTATTTCGTAGGAAAAATAAGACAATGATATCGACTCGAAAAACTGTAATTTATGAAAATGTAATGAAAATACTCACTATTTATTGAAATTATTTATTGTTAGTTTTAAGGTCACTGTTTTCTTGAGGTGAATAATCTCCTATTATTTATGAATATGTAATTTTCTTTCTGATATTTATTTTTGTTTTATATGTATTGTTATTTATTTTTGTATATTTTTTATTGTTATTTATATTTGTATTAGAATTTAATAATTGTACAAATATTTGTTTCATTCTATTTAAACATTTTTATTATGTATTAATAATATTGTTTATGATAGTTATTTATATTTACTTTGTACTTTTGAATATGATATTTCTCGATACGTCTACCCGCCTATAAAATAATATTTATACTGTGTATCATTTTTTTATTGTATGTATCAGTATTGTAATATTCTGACTATGTATTTTATGTGATATTAGTATTTTATGTAATGTCAATATAAATTAACATAGTATTATAATAGATTCAGTATTGTCTTCATATTTTAATTTTATTTGTGTATAAAAACTGTCATTATGTATATATGTATATTAATTATGTATTATTACTGAATGTTCTTCAGCACCAAAAGAAAATAAATGAGTTTGTTTTAAAACCTTATTTTATTTCTACGCTCTTAGTTTCCCATAGATTCGTATATATTTTATGGACACCAACTGCCTACTATTTGCAGAAAATTCCGAATATTGAGGAATATTATGATATGATGAAGACATTAAAAGAAACTTATAAAGCATACTCGAAGCATAATCTGTCAGACTCCTACACTATTAATTGAATACAAATAAATAACACACAAAGGGTGAACACTGACTGGTCATATCTATAATCCACAATCACTTAATCTACTTCAATGAAAAGAAGCATTTAGAAAGAAGATTAAAATTGTATTAATTTAGAATAGTGTACATTATTACGCATTCCACAGTAAAAAAAACCCACACATATATTTTTTTAAATTAAACATGACATGACAAAAATGTGACATTTACTTGTACAGAAAATGAAAGAAAAATGATTTGAAGAATGAAAGTTATTCAACAAAAAAGAAATTACAAAACTGCTCGATTATGTTTAAATAATAAAAGAAAAACAAAACACTTTCTCTACATTATTATTATATCATTATCTATAATACATTGTCACCCATAGTTTTCCATGGCACCCATCTGCAATTCCCTTCATCTTTGTTAAAACAAAACAAAGAAAAAGAACTAAATCCAACTTTCCTTTGCTGATGAACTTCGCTGCATTTTGTCTTTTTTCTACAAAAGTGAGAGAAAGCGAAGGTATCTTTTATTTCTGATTATTATAGGTAGATCTGTCAATAAAGAATAGTAAGATGATCTGTATTGGCAGGCTTATCTTATACTAAAACAAAACATAAACTTAAACATAAACTTCCTAATCCTCTACATCTAAATTATGGAGTGCTAGTTAAGAACATAAACCGTCTTACCACAAAAACTTTTAAACGTCAGTTTATGCCTTGTCTAAAAAAATGTCAAATTATGACGTTGACATGTGGTTCATTTTGCAGCCAAAATTTTATTAGACAAGTGTAAAACAGGGTTTAAAGTTTTTGTAGTAAGGCCCAAACGGTTTTAATACTAAACCATATCAAAATGAGTATTGCATCATGTCGATAACCAAAGTAACAATAAAGTAATATATTAATGTATATTGTCATGATTCATATATTAGGTACATAATTTTAGGTACCACCTAAACCACATCTATGAAATGTAACCAATACTAATGATGTTAGGGTACAATAAGATGTATACTTACATCATTATAATACTGTGGTCAACAACTAGCCATGAGAAAACCATACCTACCAATTGACCATTTACATCCGCAAACAAGACTCTACCTTGTTAACGCTGCGGTTGTAAACAAAACTACACCATGACAAACCAAGAAATCAAAATAAAAAAACTTTTTTTTTATGGTAGCCGGTAGGTGCCATCGTCTCGAACAAAAGTTAATGGTCTAGCACTAAAGCTGGTAGGTATATTTTAAGTCCACTTTTTATAATTAGTTGGTTTCTGATTAAAAATAATCAAAGTGAAGAATAATAATAATTACTGGGCCCAGAAAACCTTTTACAGTATAGTTTGAAAACCTTAAAAATTAAAACCGAGCTTACAGGAACATGGATGTTCAAATCTACCCTTAAATGTCAATTAAGAATTTTATCATAGTAAATTGAGCAATAGTGATCGTTAACGCTCAATCCTTCTCTCTGCGAGAGGAAGCCTTGTGCCCAGCAGTGGGACGATAAAAAGGATGACGTTGAAAGCTTGGCCAGCAGGAACTATACAAAACAAAAACTCATAGAAGCTACTAAGATCATATTACCTACTTTTATAATGAACGCAATACTTTTGACGATCGATTAAAAAATGTAATTATAGATCAATTGTAACATGAAACCAGAAAGTAAAGTAAAGTCAAAACCGTTGTAACGACATCACTCGAACTCATGACATACCTTACCTATTAAAGCTGCGATTTTTAAACTTTTGGATACCTACCAAAAACTGCATAATGCATTTTGTATGTTATTCTATATTTCCATACCATAATTTGTAACATGCAGTGAGATTGCAAATGTTTTATAAGTCTTATCGATTTGAGAATACTAAATCTATTACCTAATTTCGTTCAATAATTACGGCCGATTATCGATTGGAAACCGAAAATCGTCGAACCACTTTCGACTTTTCCATTACAACAACCTTTTATTTACTGAACGAAAGTGCTGCACACAATAACGTTCAAAAAGCGACGACATTGCTCTTTTTTACGTTTTTCTTATACTTTTTGTTATCATGGTCGGTATAAAACATTTTGCGATCGGATTAAAGCTATCAGTCTACAGCGGTCCCCCATAGAAATGTGTCAATAGTTGTCAGGAATAGTGCAGTGTAAACGTGTACAAAAATGCATCGTAAAAGTGTATCCATTGCCGTTTTAGTGACTCTAAGTTTAGTGATTGTTACACAAGCAGCCATCGATGGATCCGATCCTAATGCGATAATTGATGCTGTGCAAAAAGTGCCAAATAACACGGACCGGGTTGGAAGAACTCTGCATAAGGAATGCAACAGTTTGCTGAACTCAAAATGCTTGAAGATCCATGTGCTGTCCTTTTTGGAAGACTTAAGCTCTCGCGATGAGCTAAACCTTCTGCCAGGATTGAGCATCGTGAAGGAGAATCAGACAGGGAATACTCCGAGTCCTGAGGAGATGGCTGCGGAGTTATCTCGGCAGTACCCTGGGAAACCTGAGGAGAAACTGAACAGGTTTTTGCTGTACCGTCTCCAGGATTATTTGGATGGGCATTCGTTGAGATACCGACTGTTGGATCCTCAGACTTCGAAGGAGGCTATGGATATGGCGAAGGGAGATAAGGAGTCTGTGGGGAGGAAATCTGGTGGTGGTGGTGGGCTGGGAGGAGGAAAGGGCGGCGGCGGCGGTGCTCTCTTAGCTGCTGCTTTGATGATGAAGGGTAAGTTCATTTCAGATAGATAATTTAGGTACCTTGTGTTCTTTTTAAGTCATACTTGTCTTAAGGATTAGAGTTTCATAATTCAATGATAATAATAAAACATTGTTGTGGCTTATTAGAGAAATATTTTGTGTCATCTGCGAATTAAAATTATATTCACAGTAATTCAAAATTTCGTCAATAACATTAACAAGATCACTGTAAAGTTTTAAGCTTATAACCACATACTTAGCCACAGTGAACTCTGCCTTACTCTACAGTACGAAATAATTTTCTTTTTCCCCTATATTTGACTAAACATTTTTTTCTCCATTCCCAGGTACTTTAGCAGCGGCAGCCCTTGGAGCATTAGCACTGCTAGCTGGCAAAGCATTGATGACAGCTCTCATGTCACTTCTCCTATCTGCCCTCGTAGGACTCAAGGGCCATGGTGAACACAAGTCTACTACGTACGAGATCATCACCAAGCCTGAGGTTTCTCATCACCACTCTCATAGCCATGAGGAACATCATGAGCATGAGCATGGACACCATGGTGGTTATAGAAGGGCTTATGACATGAATTATAATAGTTACATGCCTTATGATACTACGTCCAGTTAATTGTATTTGTAAATTAGTATTTGGTGTTTGTGTTTTGTGTTGTTCAGTATTGGTTTCTAATATTAGTGGCTCCATTGCTATTGATGCTACTAAAGAATAAATTAAAAATCTTTTTGGGGGACCGACTGTGGAAGTAAAGCTCAAAAATGACTTCGTACTTTGATAGAACTGTAAATGCAAACACTAGATATTATTGACAAACGATTTATATGGAATTAATTTATTGTTATTTCTAAAATAATTTATTCGAAAATGCTGAAATAACTTAGATGTAAGTTTATTTATTTGCTTAGTTTTAATCGTCGTTGTTTTCTATTTATTTATTTATTGCAGTCTCATAGAAGGCGTGTTAAAGTTTTTCATTACCTCTATTATATTTATATGTATATTTTCATCCTTCATATTAGCTTTCAATTTATTTATTATAAGTAGTTCTATTTCTCTATTGTTATTTTCTCCCACCGTTTTAAAATAACATTTTATTTCTTTTTATTTACTTTGTTTTGTTCTTATATCATTATTTTATTTATTTATTTTCATTTATCTTATGCTTCGTATTTATTTAAGCAGTATATTTAACTGTGATATTTATTTAATATACTTTGCTTTTATTTAATCTACGCTTTCATCATACCAAATATACTTCGTGTTATTAATATATTTAAAATATATTTATTTTATTAATTATTTGTGTAAAATTACATAAATATTCATGTTATTAATCTTTTTATGTATTACTATTTGTATATTGTATAACAATATAAGCAACAAATGTAAAAATAAACATTATAATAATATTGACTTCGTTTTAATTACCCCAGCTGTTATACACAAAAGTTATTATTTGTGGAAGTCTTTCAGAGTAAGCAAAGTCAAGCTAATTTATCCTTACTAATAACTTAGTAACTTAATAATAACTATAAATGTGAAACTAATTATTTATATCTGTCGTGTTTTCATACCAAAAGATGCAAGAGATTCCTGAGATCATCTCAAACTCTTCAGCTTTATAATATAAGCATGGATATCATCTCTACGAACCACTATTAAGTGCAAGCGTGATATTTTAACACATATCATAAGTTTCACTATAGCCAACATTGTTATAAATAATGATTATGACACAAAAGTGTTTTCTAATGCACTGCTGGAAAAATGCTGCTTAATCTATTTCATGCGCAATTTAATCTTTTGGACTTAAGAAAGCTATTCCTACATATCTTTTTCGGTCTGTATAGAGGTTTCAAAATTTAAACAAAATAATACTACAAAGAGGAAAGTTATTGTTTGTTTGTGCCCTGTAGGCTCCGAAATTACTAAACTGATTTGAAAGTTCTGTGTTAGGAAGTTACATTATCTCTGAGTCTCGTTGGTTATTTTGCAACTAAAAATGTTGGTAACTAACCCATTAAATAGTGACAAATTACAAAAATGGATTGAATGTTCATCTCATTTCGTTTGTGATGCATAACATCCTATAAAATCATAATTAGGGAACAGCAGAAACTCCTACATGTATCTTGTACTGTAGTTTCGTTTTAACTGACAAAACACATTTGCTTGCCACTGCCAAAACTTTTTACAGGCAAAAATGAACCTTATGCCTCTAGCAATAAAGACTTCACAAACCAAAATAAAAAGTAAGAATACCAGATTTATTTACACAGCCATTTCTAAACCCTAAACCGCAACATTATTTAAATAAATAGTTAACAATAAAATTACATGTTTTCACGACAACACCATAGCACTTGACCTTATATCCCATAAAACAAAGAAAATAAATATTATGAGCTGAATACCGCGATTTCCATTTGTAATCCGACAATGGAACTTAGAAGAGTCATTGTGACACTCATTGGTATCGTCATAGTTAATGGTAAATTCATCAAAGTTAATGATAACGGTGATAAAGATGTAATTAATGAAGATGTTAAAACTCCAGATGATAATTTTAATGGTGTTTACGCTGACTGTTTTCTTCACATGTCGTTTCCATGTTTGCAAAGGAAAACTTTAATGTATTTGAAACAGTTGAATAATTTGAGTGAGGTATCCGTGATTGGGGATTATGTAAAGTTTGGTAAGTTTTCATTTGTTTTGGATATAAATAAGATAAATGTTGCAAGCAATCTTGATAATGCAAGTGATACCTACAAAAGCCAAGATGATCAAAAAATATCTCAAGTAGGTAAATAGGAATCCATTGCCTACATGAGTTTGAATCATGTTTACACCAAGATTTACACCTAATATAGGTACTTATGTATATCTGAATATTTCAAATGTTTGTAAGAGCGTTTGTGAAAACTCTTAAGCTTGACCAAGCGCCTGACTATTTCATTTCAGCAACAAGAAGTTGGTCAACAAACTCTATAGTCCATTTTAGGCTTCATAGTAAATGTAAAATTGTACACTTAAAAATAATGCTATAATTGTATTGCTTGCATACTGTAACTTTTTCGATATTTCCAGTAAAATTGAATGCAAGTAAACTTGAAGAAAATAAGGTTGCAGAAGAACATTTATCGGAGAATAATTCTGAGGAACTAACACACATGATCGACAGAGCTATTGACAATTTCTTTGATAACCACATCATCAGATTCAGTGCTTTGGGAAGAGAAGCGTCTCTACCGATACCAAATAACGGTAAGTTATAAATTCAAGATGATTTAAAGAATAAGAAACAAAAGCTTAAGACAAATTTTAAGAAAACAGGCAAAGGATTATGCAGTTCAAGAGCCAAAACTATATATAATAAGTACAGCAACAGTAGATCATGCTACTATTCTGCATTTCATTGCTATAACAAATCAAGTAGTAAATAATAATTGTGAAATGCACTAGAAGAACGACTTTACAATAAATACAAAAGCGAAGAATATTATTTTAGAACATGAGAGTCGTTTATGTGATTTTAAATCACAATTTGATCCAAAATCAGTGACTTTGGATATTATTGGTATTTTCACCCAGATGAAAAATAGATTTGGTCTTTTCTTAAGCTCTGGATTATCTAAGCATCAATTTAAATCAAAAGTTTAGGCGACAAAAACCAACATACTTTATTTTCTTATTTAAAATATTTAGTAACGATAATACAATTTGTAATATTACAGAAGAGTTCGTCGGTAGAAAGAAACGTAAGGGAGGAGGTGGCGGCGGCGGCGGTGGACACGATGGAGGCGGAGGAGATGGTTTCGGCAAGAAGAAGATGATGATGATGGCCATGATGTGCATGAAGATGAAACTCATGATGGTAAGGGTGGAATTGGAAAGTATATACGAAGCAAAAATGTCCCGTCCAAAAGCAAATCTTTGTAAGTTTATGTGAAACAAAATAAGGCCAATACTTGGATTTGATTCTAAATAATAAATGATGCTTCAAAAATCCTGACAAATCAAGCTTTGGTCTTAGTTTACTATTCTATTTTTATCGTGGTAAATGATGACTAATAATACAGTCACTTGTGAGAAGTGAGATTGTAACTTTTCTTGAACAAAACGTACTTTTTCAGATGATTCCAGCCATGATGGGTATGATGGGAATGATGTCGTTCAAAGGCATGATGTTCAGTATGATGTCTTTCATGCTAGCTAAGGTAATGTTGGTAACCAATTTTATAGCTTTAGTATCGCTTTTGATATGATAGAGAGATGACATGAAAAAGAAGAGAACGAAGGTAAATATGACGTGTGACAGAGAGGAATGGAAGTGGATAACAAGAAACTGGGAACAGGACAGGAAGAAGAAATAGCTAAATAAATTCTTCAGATAAATTATAAATTCTTCAGAACTGGTTTCCTCTAGTAATCTGATTTGCATAAGACTAATTGTTCCTACGTTGTTAATTAGATGATGCTGCTTATGAAAATCTTAGAGAAGAAAGGTAGTGCTGGCGGCGGCGGTGGTGGTGGAGGCGGAGGGGATGGAGTAAGTCAATAAACAATTATTATTTCATTAAAACTTGAACATACGTGTGGTAGGAATGTTGTAAGAAATATATGATAGTCAATAAATGTAAGAACTGTAACGCCTATAAGAATAGTCATAGCAAGAGTCTGAAAGCAAGCATACGACATTTTGCTTTAGTATTATTCTTTGCAGCGTTAAAAGATCGTCAGGTGTAGTAGTTAGTAGCTTTTATTTGCGGAGAAAAACTTTTATAATTAAAGACATATGTAAATACTTTAACTTATCTCCACAGGGATGGGCAACCGGCGGCGGCGGTGGTGGTGGCGCCTGGATGCCAGCAGGTATAATCCCAGTATAACCAAAAACTAAACCGATACCAAACACTGTAGAATGAAAAAACTCCTATTTTCACACTCAGGTGGACCAGATTACGGAGGAGGCGGCGGAGGGGGTGGAGGAGGGGGTTACGATGCAAACGGCCAATGGCAAAGCAGATCCATACTAGATCTTGGTGAAAAAGAAGAAATTATTGAGAACAAACCTATCATTTCTTATGTAGCACCTGTAGTACGGTACAGTAATAAAAATGTTGAGAAGTCTAAAAACGATAATGATGTCATCAATGTAAAAAACAATGGGAATACCGTCAAATCACGAAGGAAAAGAAGCATCATTGATGTACTACAAAACTCCTATATTTATTGGATGAACAAGCTTTTAGGTATCAACAGCAACAGACGAACTTCGAACAACTATCCGAAATACAAAATTGTGAATGGGATAAAGTACGTTTTCTATCCGTATCGTCAACAAAAACTGAAGATGCCTAAAGAAATTCAGAGTAATAGAATCAAAACTGTTGATGAAGGTTTTAAGCCTATTATAACAGCTGAAGATTTTAACAAAGGAGAAATAGTTGAAGGAGCCGTAGAAAGTCGAATGAATAGGAAGAAAATGAACAAAATGAAAGAAACGGTGAATGAAACTTTGGATGATAATCCATGGGAATGACTATATTATTTGATGAAGTTCTACGTTCTAGATAACATTGTGGAACCGGAATTTAAATCTTTTATATTCTTATAGACTGTTTATAATGGACTTGTATGAGATTATTGTTATTTGAGTAAGATATTTTGTTATGTAGTTGTTAAGTATTTATTTGTGCCTCATAATAAACTTTTGTAGTCAAATATTTGTCAATTTTTATTTAAACAGTTCCCTAAAATTCTGATACTTCTGATTTCCGACTGTGACAGAAAGAGGATTATGTATATGTCGGAGGGGTCATCAGGAATGGCACTATCGTCCGACATCAGTTAGGGTAATGAAGCAAAGAGATAACTCAAAGAAACTCAAAACTCAAACAAACTAAAAACTCAAACGTTTATTCAAATTAGTCAGAACAAAAGACAGCCCCCAAAACGCCCGCCCTTCGCCACTTCCTATGTGTTTTGGCTTGGGGAGAAGAAGTGGCGGAACAAACTCCCCAGCAACACATGTCTGTCTGTTAGGTTAGAAGAACCTTTACACTTTAATTTCAAAAGACACTTTACACACTTTACAATATGGATCTACAACGGTACTACAACACTAGGCAATAACACTAGACGTAACGTAGGGCAGTTTCGAGATGTGCGCAGCACGACGACTCGACCAAGACTGAGCTCCGCGGACGCCACGCCGACCACCACTACTCTGCCAAGCGCGCCAAAATGTTGTTTCACCGGAAACGCCACCAGAGGGCGCGCTTGCGTGACGTTTAGTGTCCATACTATTGACAGTCTCCGACAAGAGAGACAAAGAGATAAGATATTTTGTTATGTAGTTGTTAAGTATTTATTTGTGCCTCATAATAAACTTTTGTAGTCAAATATTTGTCAATTTTTATTTAAACAGTTCCCTAAAATTCTGATACTTCTGATTTCCGACTGTGACAGAAAGAGGATTATGTATACATATATTTCACATCAAAAATTATGTCAATGCAACAAGCAGTCAAAGGATGATTAAAAGACAGTAAAAGAATATTTTAAAACAAGTTTAATATGATCGAATGAGATTAAATGATACTAAACTAAAGACAAGTGAAAACCAAATTGATTCAGATAATTTCATGAAAAAATACGACTACAATCAATGTTATAAATGCGATTTTTTTATGTAGTGTACACATAAATGTATTTTCAGTGAAAACCGTGCTGCGTACTTTAGAGTAGAATGAACTTACGAACAGCGCCATCTGTGATTTATCATGAGTACTAAAATCAAACGATGGTAGCAATATTGAAACTGTGTAACAAGTTGAACTTCTCGTGGTGTAGTGAATTTTATTGTTACTAATAGATTGCGTGTTCTTAAATACTTTCGGAAATAATTTTGAAAAATGTATTAGTATTGACGCTGTATTTCAGAAACAAGTAACGACTCTTGATTTTTTTTTTTGTTATATTTAAATCAAGTTTTAGTTTTTACTAAAAATATACAACAGTAGGTATTCATGTATTTCTACCACTCTTTCAATATCCGATATGGTCTAGTGGCTAGGATACCTGGCTCTCACCCAGGAGGCTCGGGTTCGATTCCCGGTATCGGAAAAAATCTTTTTGACTTCTTATTCTTTCCTATTTAATGGAAATCTTAATATTTTTGCACTTTGCTCTATTTTTTAAAAAATTTAATAAGGTGTGTCAAATCTTCATCATTTACCTGGGGGTATTGGGTAGCCCAAGTAATTGGGTTGACGAAATCAGATAGACAGTCGCTGCTGACAAACACTGGTAGATGGTTTAGACCCCAAAATAGAAAAGGCTTGCAGATGATGATGCCAATTCTTAATTACCTTTGCAAAGTCCTTAAAACAGCACAAACATTTGGAAATGTAGGAAAAAATCTTGTAAGTAAATGACAAGTTTCCCACTGAAATGAGTATCATAAGCACGTAATAGTGTAGTATTATTGACGCGGTAATGCGCACGGTTGTAACCTTTGCTTTAAGACTTAGTTGACACGCTCTGGTTTTTAGGCCTAGTTCAATGTCAGTTTTTATGTCTATTTCTTCTTATGTTTTGTATTTTGAAGGTGTTTGTTTAATTTGTAGTGTATAAAGTTAACATTCGTGAATGTGTATGGAAATGGTCTTAGAGATGATATGAATAAGAAGGCAGTGAATATTGGTATGACGATTAAAAGATAGGATACATACTTTGGAAGTCACATAACTTCTGCAAAGTTAATGCAGTTCTAATCCTCACTTTAACAGGTTGATTCATTCTAAATCAAAGATAAGAATAAGTTTATAAAAAGTCCACTGCTCAAGCAATAGTGTGAGGTTAGCAAGCATTGATGTCACAGGTTTTATAACGTTCATAGCTGAACAAAGACCTACCCCAAGCTGGGGGATTTTATATTGGAGTCATTTGATATTTATTTGTAACTTGGGAAGTGCTGCTGCACATATCCAAGTAAAGCATTTGATACCCCACTTATACGCCACCAGTCGATCGCCAGAACCTTGTCTGTTTTTCAGTAGACTGCACTACATACAGATGAGAGTCGCAGTGTTGGTTTGTCCCCTTACACCTTATACAAGCATAATATAACCAATTATAAAAAAAAATGCCTCAAGGAATACACGTAAGCCCTACGACACCGTTTGCAGAAATATCTCAACAACTCCCAGGAACTAGATGATGAATAATTTATAGTAACTTCTAGACAGGCACCACAAATAAAACAATACAATCAACAGACACTACAAAACTAATACAATTAGTGTTCAAGTTAGCAGTGATTTGTATGCAATGGGTGATTAAGACGCGGCACCCGGCGCGGCTGTCGCTTTCGAAAGCAACGGGGTATGAGTGCACCGTGGTTAAACTTGGTTTTGATTTTGTAAACACGAGACAGTCTTTAAACAATGTCAATTTAACTTCTAAAAGAGGTGACAATATAAATTATTCTGGTAAATTGAGTGGTTACGTTTATTTCAGTTTAAGCTGTCCTTTGATTTCAGCCATGTTAAAAGACATTTTTAGTATTTCCAGAACCCACGTAAAGAGTGAAATATAGTACATAACTGTCTCCAGGATCTTTCCTAACCTATCTTGATATCATAATTACGATTATATGTGTAATTATAAAGATTCGCTAATTCAATCGTTGGACTCCTAACTAAAGGTTAACACACGTTTCACAAGTCGGTAGAGTCAGCCGTTTGCAATCGGCCACTGCATACGGTCAAAGACCCACATCTTCACCTTGCTCTTGGGACATGGTTTGACGTTTGTAGTGTTGTTACTGATGTCGATGTCGATGAGAAAGTAGATTAACTTATTTCAGTACCAGATAAGCTATGTTTTTAAGTTCATAACATTCTAAATAAAATCATTTTAATGTCACTTGCAACTAATTCCGAGATAAAAATAAATCTTATTGACCTATAAATTCCTAAAACCTGACCTAAATGCTTTAATAATATATTAGTTTTAGAAATCTTCTTATATGAAGTTTTACAATATTATGTATAGCATCCCATCCCAATTATTTTTTTCCTCAAAACCCGCTATTAAAAAAAATTGATCACCTGAAACATTTGTAATTGAAGCACAATAGCGTTGTATATTTACCAGTCTTTCCTACAACAAAATAGTTTGTGGTTAGGAGTGTTACGACAGAACTCATACAAACAACTACCAACGAAAGTTTTCGCACATCGACAACCGGCCAACACTACGCACCAGTGCGAAAGAGACTCACCAATTTCTCCCACTCACGTTCAGCCGAGATGAATTTAGTAAGCCAAGCGATAGCCGACGGTTCGCGCGCTTTTCTGGCCCACATGACCCTGTTACAATCGTAAACATTAACGTAAACGTGCTTGTTTAGTGTTACGGATTCATAATTATGGGATTCAGGTAAATTAGCCTTAATTTTATTATAATTATCATCATCATTTTTAGCTTCATTTTGAGTCTACTGGCGATTCTTTCTTGTTTTTTATTGGAAAGTTGCTGGCTGGGTTGTTTTGTTTTTCGTTTTATGTGTCCAGTCTGGGTGTTTGACACTTTTGTCTGTGAATTCAACGGTATTTTGACTATAATAGTCAAACTTGATATCACCATGTGCTGTTCTTTGACCTAACTCTTTTATAATTTATGCAATTGTATCAATTGCATCAGTTACGTCTTTCTCCTCTAAATAGTCGCTCTTTCCTTCTTCTTCTTGTATTGCATGGTGGTTTTGGTTATCATTAATAGCTCATTACCAGTCTTTGACTAGACACGAGCCTACCTCAAGCATGCCACTACAACCGGTTTAATTTAATCCGCATTCACCGGATTTTAGTCACCGAAACTTCCTTCAACCAGACTTTCTACACATGTCTCGTTTGTTTTCTCATCAACATGCTAATAATGATCACCAGTCTTCGCTTCATAAGTTATATCAGTAATTACTGATTATATTGCATCAGGCTGAAAGTTATTATTATCATATTATTTCACATTATTCTTATGTCCATCCACCGTTACGTGACTGCATGCATGCATTACATTTTAGAGATGACGTATGTTACCATATCGAGTCATCTTCACTTTCTATTTATTAGCTATCCGGAACTTTAGCAGGTGCGGCCTTGATCGTGATCAGGGACATTACCGAGGTTTGTCATAGTATTATTAATTGGGTCACGAAACAAAGATGACTAGATGCAGCCATAGTTGCCTCTCACTCTCACTAGCTAAAATATTTTATGAGCAATACACATACGTTTTTGAGGAAGATAGAACGACATTCCTAACGATAATTTACTTTTTAACAGTATAATTATACATTTGAGTCCAATCAACATCAATAGGTTCCTTTTATGAAGCTCCTTCATCAAGATCAATACATATGATATCAGAATTACCATTTCCTTATAAAACATCACACACTTCATAAGTGTTAACTACCTTTCACAATCTATCTATTTGTATTGAATCATCATCAACCACCAGATTATCATGACCATCTATTCTGATAATTGCCACTTCCACTGTTACAAAAACTACAATAACAAAGATTCGTTCATCTGGAAATGCTGCATAACTTCACGCCATACTTCATTAGGTACATCCAATTATGATATCTTTTCTCTGTCGAAGCAACTTTCCTTCGCATGTACACTTGCATTCCTAGTCATCTTACGTTTGAATTTCAGGTGTGATAGACGAAGAAGTTGTGACTTTACTAACTTTTTCTTGTCTTTTTAAATCTTCTCATAAAGGATCTCACAGAGTAAAGACTTCTTCTATACTTTCTTCATCTTCAGCAATGTCTCCAAACCAATTGATGTCATAAATGGTTAATCCTTTTAGCTTTTGATTCCTATGACCACCTTCAATGCGATTTGCATTTGCAGTGAAAGATTTTGGAACTACTCTCAAAATAAGCAATCTCGTTAATATAACGTAGATTTGTCCCAATTACATTTTCCAACATTCCCAATGAAACTTTCAACATTGATGTCATTGATTAAGACATTCTCATTAGCGATTTGCACCTTAAGCTGACAACTTATGGTTCATTGTCGAACGTCATTAGCAAACAATGGGACAGTCACTCACAGGATAGGGTTGTAAATATGAATATGTATTGGTTTTCTAAATATTTGAATAATTTATTGCTAATTTTCTCTCCATTGTTATTGTATGAAAGCCTCACTAGCATGTACCTCTAGTTTATTTTAAATATTGACTTGACCCACTTTTTGGTCGAGTTTTACAAGTTCACTTTTGCCATAAACGTCGGTTTTCTTAAAACAATTATTTTTATGTATTTTAAATCACATCCAATTTTAATTGTAAACCGTTGTTTTCAGAAAAGTTGAGCTTGTCAATGGCATTAATAAATAATTTTCTCTTAGCATAAATAAAAAATTACCGTCCTTTAACAATTGATTTATTCTCGACTCTACGGCTTTTTCAGCATGATTGCAAGATATTTCAAATATGTATGTATGTACGTACAAAAGACATCAACGAATGTAGTGAAATAAAAAGTCGGTCAATGATGATTACACATATTTCCTGATTATGTAAAAATAGGCACCTACTAAATTACTAAGTGCAGGTACTCCTATTATCATATTTTCTAAGCCTTTTTTTCTCATTATCACAATACTAAAATCATCGCCACTAATGTGTAAAACGTTAAAATATTCAAATTTTGAAACTTTTGGAAAAGGCATGTTAATCGGATTAGCATTTTTAATAGAAGTGATGACCCAAAAATATATTATAAAGTTATGCTAGTGATTAAACCACGTGACACCCACCTTGTAGAACCATACGTCACTTCTTCGCAGTCGGTAAAAGTGTGCTAATGCGTGCGACATTGTTTAAACACGCATCCGTAAGATACCGGTATAAATTAATATATTTATAGTCTTTGAAAACAACCGGCATCTTTTTTTTTGAAAGTCATGGTTAGAATTTTTTTTTTAAGTCATGGTATGAACGGAATTTGGTCTAGAATGTCACAGCGTAGGTAATTTTGAGGCTCAATGGTGACGGTAGAATTTTGAACTTGTTTTGCAATTCTGGAAAACCCACGAGTACATAACTTGGCAACAGCAGGGATGGTCGAAGTCAATAGCGAGAGAATTTATCTTCTCTTTTTGTCTCAAAATTAAGATTTAGAGCTCCCACACACTGCAAACTTTCAGTCTTCCAAATCCCGTTTTTGGGGCTCATAAAACAGTATGAAGATGAATGGTAGTTCACAGATAACAAAGATCAGGTATTTATCCGGTATCAGACCGACTGAAATCATTGATTGGAAACAAGATTTTTTTGCCATACATCGGGTCAACTCTCGGCTAACTGTTTAGTTCGCAGTGTGTGGGTAGGGTAAAACTTATGCTTTAAAATACTTCATAAAAGGTGATTTCAACAATGGCCGTGAAAAGCATAACTTAAGGCGAGGAAGTGGTCAACAATAATTCCATAACCGGCACGCGCATCTAAGGCGCCAAAAGGGGTCGGAGCGTCTAAGCGGGGCGAGGATAACAATACGCGCGCTAGCTTATAACTAAAAGTCGTAAGCGACAAAATGGTTTTGTAATTTTAATATTTAGAAATGATAATTTAATAAAAATTCCTACTACCATTTTAAAGAGTATGTATATATTCAACTACTAAAAAAGTTAAGAGGCTTAAATCGGTCCCGTTTGCCCATAATATGTGAATCTCTTTTTAAAAAGAGGTATGTTTGATATATTTTTCTCTGTTATAAAAGTTACCTAATCATGTTTCTACAACTAACAAAATAAGGCTTATATCATGAACTTTCAGGTAACCAAGTTGTATTTTGATCCGTTTTGTATTTACTGAGAAAAATTGACATCCTTGGCGCCAAAAATTCCAATTCGTCCTCTTAACGAAGATGTCTGAAGAACTATAAAGTTCAATCGGTCAAGCCTTTCTTTAACCAAATATTTAACTGCCGGCTTTATGCTAACTTCTCTTCGTTTACTATTAACCTACAAACGCACTCAGATTTTACAAGTCTGAGTATAAATATTCATTATAATATTTTCCCACAGTTTTCTAGCATTTGAAAATGGTGTCACAGAAATTCAAAAAAAGTTTTGTTCCGACCACTTTACATTATTCCAGTTTATCTTTTGGATGTCGTATCCCTATCGTAGACTTGCTCATTAAACTCATGCTCGCTCATGCTTTGCTCAACGAGGATAGGATTTTGGGTCGTTGAGTATTTCATAAAGATATGGCTACTACAGGTATTCCTTGTACTTAAAGTACAACAAAATTCTTGTACTTACAAGACCCCGAAAATTATACGACACTCGAAGCAAGAAATTGAAATTTCCAATCAAAAATATCATCAATAAAATATTAGGAACTTGTAAACACAGATTTATCTATGTTCAACTGTAGGCCCACACACAAGAATATAGAATTTCATTCAACCTGTCATTCGTCAGAAAACCAGTTGACCATCTTTATGTATCATAAAATATTATGGAAAGTCCGACCTTGATAATTTTGACTTCGGACTTCTATAACCATATGGTTTAAGTTACTTTACCGGTTTTGGAGAAAGTGTCAAAAAATTCGCCCTTATCAGGATATAAGTGAAACTGTTATTTATGGGATATTCGGCTTTAAAAGTGGCGGCGTAAGGTTGCATTTTGAATGGTTTTCTAAATAGGACCGTTTAAACCACACCCTTTTAAAAGTGAGATCTGCGTATTTCCACGTCTAGGCATAAGTTTACACGTCCCACTAAATTCTTCTGTTATTTATCTTATGCTTCAAAACTCAAACAGCATACTAATAAACTTGTATCTACATAAATACTTTCTATATTATGCAGTGCTAAACTTTCGTAATATTTAAAAAAATATGTCACTGTTACATAGGCTACTTTTTATCCTAGAACGCGAAGCAGTTTCCACGGGACGTAAGTAGAAGCGCTGTCGCAAGCTTCTTTACATTGTTCCATATTAAGATATGCCATCAGAATCTGCAATTGACGATCAATTGCATCTCGAGTTGAAATAATAATGCCAACGATTCAGTGTCGTCACAAAGCATGGCTGTACCATGAACAGAGATGACTCAATACTCGAGAATACCTAACTCTTTTCTAATATCTATTAGGCACTTCAAAGTCAAAAAGTCTTTATATAAGATCTTTTTGTTTTGTGACCATTTCGTAATTTCTTTTGTTTTCAAATCCACGACTTTTCTTCATAATAGAATATAATTCATCAATGGAAGGTGATTTATTGTCTTTAAGCACGTTTTGGAGAGAAAGTTAAGCCTAATCAATGGATTTTCCGTGAAGATAATTTATTAATGAAATCTTTTAGACGAGAAGTTTCCCTTAGAAACTAGGCCTTAGAAACACTTTCAATTTTAGGGTTTTGTTTCCAAAAGTAAAACGCAACCCTATTACTAAGAATTTGCTGTTTGTCCATATGTAAAAAGTTAGTGTTCTTGACCCACATTCTGCAGTTTTTGACATAAAAAGTATAACAATGTAAAACAATTAACAGTCAAGGTAAATTAATTACCATTATACCATGGCATACAAAACTACAAAGTGGAAACTCATACGCATTAAAAATTTAACTATGAGAATATCATTATTTTCAACTTTTATCTCTTTTAAAAATACCAGTTTCACTAATTCAAAATGCAGATTTTGAATAATGTTACTCGAAAACGAAAAGATCAAAATAGAATCTAGCAGTCTTACTTATAAACGTGAATTAAATAATAAGTTATACTTAAGGGGTGTTTAAAAAAAATCTTTCTTATAAACGTGGCTTAACTAAATCATTTTCTTAGCAATGTCTTAAATGAGCTGCCAAATTAAGTAGCCTCACAACCATGTTTAACCCGCTAATTAGCAAAATGGCTGGATTCTTACCAGCTGATTTTTCATTTCCGGTTTATTGATAGCTCAACTTTTTAATTTTATATTTTACAGATGCCATTGTTGCCATTACACAACGTTTTGATGACAAATATTTTTTTAAGCTACCAACATTCCAGTAGTGTTGAGAAATTAGTATGTTTTTATGTCATTGTCTGTTCATTACTTAAGACATGCTTAAGCAATGTTTATAGGTCAAAATAATTTAATCACTACTTAAGGCTTTAAGTAGTAATTACTTAAAACAATGATTAGAAGATGATTAGTTGATTTTTATAAGTAAGGCTGTAGAAGATTTATATTTATCTTTATTTTATTACTGTTAATGTAAAGTCATCGGTTTTAATAAAAATCTACTGTATTTTGTGGTTACAAACAAACCTATTAGTTTTATTGGAATCCGTCGAAATTGTCTGAATCTATTTGTATTTCATTTGTAACTAGTTACTTTCACATTACTGATACTGAAGTCATAAACGTACTTTACAATGTATTTGCCATTCTAACTTTTCCATTGGAAATGGAACACCATTCTTCAAATACATAACTACATATCCTGTTCTATATGATTACTATCACATTGATGACCAGCTTGTGTAAGCACAAAAGCCCTTTAACATATCCGTGCCATTACGATTTAAAGCTGGTTTCACCTTCACTAACTATAGGCAATTGCGTTTGATGAGAGGCGTAAGGCTTTTCCCCCATTGTTAGCAGGGCTGGTATTTCCTTTTGAATATTACCAGGAGATAATCTACCTTTCATGTCAATATTTCGAACAAACTCACGTTTAAATGAGTCCTTCTTCTTCTTTTGGTACCTCTTCATTCCTGAAGTCAGCTTTTTGTACTCCTCTCTGTCACTATTCATAAGTGGATATGTATTCCCATAAGTAAATAGTATCAAAAGTAAATACTCAACCTCTTTTAGTGTTATCATCATCATCATTATCCTTTATATCAGAAACCTTAAACACTAGGTATAATATTATTGCATCTATTTTCGTCACCGAAATCTGTCTTACTATAAATATTACTCTTATTTTCATTTGTCCACCGTTTTGGATACTTTCACTGAGTTATGCTGTAACCCGTTATCTGATATTCGTTCAACTGGTTTCATATTAACCGTTGGACTTTAGTTTACTTGGTTGAAAAAATTCTTGGTTTAAAGTATGACAATGTTCTCATATTTTTGAGTTCTAAAATTACATGACTGAAACCTACCAATGTTCAAATGTGTTATGAAAATGTGTTATAAACCTACGTGTCTCCGCGCCTCGGTAACTCTTTCGAACAAGTTTTCGTTAGTAAAATTGACAGATATTGGTAAAATTTCTCAATGTCTGCTTTCTCTTCCAATATCAATTTCCTGATGAATAATTTAGGAGTTATTTATGTTTACCTAAAATATTTCGTGAATTCATATAATTTATTGAATAATGTAGACACTGTGTAATAATTACTTCATATGTGTATTTATAAATAGCATCGTAAATATTTAACAACTTTCTCCAATGACACTTGAACTGACTAAAATAAATATTGAACAATCTTTTATTTTATAGTTTTTTTGTGAAGATGAATCCTTCAATTTATTACTTTTAGGCCTTCAATTTATTACACGATACACGTTATTTTCAATCCTTATACACCACATACTTTATATCATTTATTGGACCCAACTTTCTTTAACTTTCGCAGGGACCTTGGACTTTGTTTTTTTCGTATTCGTTCGTTTTCGATTCATAAGGCAACGTAACGATTTCAAAACTATTGGGTAATAACTTTCACATGAGGTCTAGAGCACGCTAAGTGATAATATTGAAACATTGTAACTGAGTGACGTAAAATGTATGTGTGTAAAAAATCTCAAATATTAAACTTTGTAAACACATAATAAACGTGGGTAATCTTTCGTCACAGGTATTTTAATGGGAAACCAAGGTGATAAAGAAAAGCAAGTGGATAGAAGGACTGGAACATAATATAATATAAGAATAGATTATGATATGATATAACAACAATTAAATAGTAATATTTATGACGTCTGCGAAAAACATGGAAGATGAAACTGTTTTACTCCATCTCCTAATTTATAACAAAAGTAATAAAGAACATGGATTTATAGCCTTCATAGGAGTAAAAATCTATAATGCAGGTATGGAAATCCCCTCAAGACAACAATCAACGTGGGAAAAAAGTGCGTACTTTAAATAACATGCAAAGTAACCAGCGGTCATGAACTTTGTTTTATAATACTTAATAACGACAGAAGCCATCAGTATCCCATCAGATTCTCATACACTGTAGTTCTAAGAAAGTAGATGATCTGAATAATAAGCTGCTACTAGACGCTTTTACTTTCAAGCTTAAACTAATGAAGAAAAGTGAAAAACGATAAATTGCTAGGTTTCTTTGATAACACCGACGCCTGCACTTGCTTCAATTACAGTGTTCTTATGTTAACTATGTAGTTAAGAAACAACCACGTTAATAAAATAACGATTAAAATCGACTTTCAATAAGCCACTGATCATATGGTACTGATAGATTAAAAGAGTTACCTTAAAAAGTGATCACGATGGGTCACGGTCAATCAATGCTTGTCAAAATTGAACAAACCGAATTGCATTAAACTATGCATAACATTATTTCACGCATTATTTCACCAAGCTTTATTAAAACTTCATCACAGTTCATTGACACTAATATTTTTTTACTTCTTCTTCTTCTTTCGTGTCGATGACATGTCATATATTGAGACTACAATATGTCAGCCCAATATGCCGCCACAGCGAGAGCATTTTTTACTAAGATTTATAGATGTTCCCTGGGAATTTTACCTACCTGTATTCGGATAGAAAGTAGCCTACGTCCTTTCTAGAGCCCAGAGCCCGAGAAAAGTATATACTTAAGAGTATCTGTTTACCAAATCATTTATATAATCAGTTGTCATTAAAGCGCTTCAGACAAGACCGACATAGGTTAATACCTAACTATATAAACTATAAAATATAACTATATAAATATAGGTGCTTAAAATCTGCCTATTAAAGACTTCAATAAATATGAAAGAGTCTTCAAAACAATAATTGACTTATATAAAGAAGATTATAATTTGAAAACCTTAATAGACACAATCACAGCTAAACAAAACAAAACCAGGATTTGACCTACAAATACTTCAGAACCAGAGTTTGGTGATAATGACAAAACACACAAACTAATGAACGTTTGTGTACTAACTTTCGTAGTGAAAGTTAAAGTGCACATGGGTATTGGACTTCACTTAGTTTTGTGAATGGCCAATGATCAGTATATTTCCGTTGATACAGGTGCTAAGTTATTTGTGCTAGTAGGCTTAAATGATAGGATTTTTTAATATTTCACATGAATATGCTTTGTTGGGTCAAACTTGTGCTGTTTTTGGTGTTGAAGACGATATGTTAAAGTAAAGTTTCTCATCACCTGTCTATCCTTTTCTTTACTATAATAGGGTCGCTTGAGTTCAATCATGATACATTATTGTAGCAGTTTAATATATAGTGTTAAACATATATTCAATACTAATAACTAAAAAAAAAAAACAAATTATACAGAAGGTTCTAGATGAACCACTGTCTGGGAAGGTAGCGAAAGTCAAACACAAACAGCTCTCCCAAAATTAAAAATACCACACACTTTAACATACTAAAAACAAAAAATTATGCACATAATAATAATTACAGAGTAATCAGAGCAGAACATATCAATAGATCACTCACGCGTCATCCAGAAATACGTAAATCTTTGGACGTGCGCACGCGTCGAAAGCGGAACGGATGACAGCTGTGAAATAAGGGGGAGTCTGTCGCTGTTGATCTGTTGTTCCGTGAATAATTTGTGATTTGTAGTGGTAATCTGATTTATCCTAGCAAACTCCGAAGTAACTATAACATTAGAGCATGTGTTATTGTAATTTTGAGCCTATGAGGCAGGTTTTACTTCCCCGACCCAAAAAATATCTGCAGAAATATGAAGTTGACACATGAAATTAAAAACCATACTTTTTTATGGGAAATCATCAAATGGAGGTCATATGATGATTACCACTGTGGGTTAGCAGAGTTAAGGTATGTTAGACTCCTACCTACTAAAACCCATCATGTTCCTTCTTAAGCCCATTGATGTATCCATACCGTGTATAATCCCAATACCATATAGATCCCAGATTGAAAACTACACTGCAAACGATTTTGAATATGAAAGCCAATTTTGAAAAAATATCACTTGTAACACACATCACGTTCTATAATGTCATGAATCCTACAAAATATGACTAACATATCCTTACACTTATCGGAAGGGAGAACCGGTGCAATTCTTTTTAAAAGTGTGTCTGTTGGCCATATGGCAACCAGTTTATAGATAATTTTCCTTCACGCACGTATGAAGCTGGGAGCTATGGATATTCTATCGTTTGTAGTAGAATTAACTACATATGATATTTTTCGCAATTCTCTGCAAAATTAAGTTAGCGTCATTAGCTGTGTGATTTTTATCTTTTACATTATGATGTATAATTAGGTTTACATTCAAAGTTATATTTTTGTTTAAATTTGAATAATAAGCCACTGATATAATCTTCATTAATGAGTTTTCACTTTCTTGAAAGGTTGCTGAAAAATTTGCATGTCCTCATTCTGTTTTCATCTAAATGACTTTCCTCTGATTTACACAATGCATTATGTATTATCTGTACAATCATCTAAAATTCTTAAATGTTTTGTTATTTCCTACCAAAAGACGTATACAAAAGCTATCCAAACTCTATCCACTATGAATCTGAAACGCACACACAACTGCATTCTTTCTTTAACTTCCGAAACTTTTCCATAGCAAACAAAATTTTACTTTCTACATCTTAACCATAAGATAGTGGAAACCCCCATTGGTTTGACATTAATGGTTTAATTAGTAGTCAAGACATTCATAGCTAAAGAGGTTATACGTGGTTTGAATTTAGGAGTGGCAATACTAGTTCCGGGCTAAAAGATTGCCCAACAGTGTTGCAAGACCAGAATTATAATTATGATGCAGTTGTAGATCAAGAGTTTAATGAAAATTAAGTAGTAGATCAAGTGGAGTTATTAGATGATAGTTATTTGTTTATCATCATCTCTGAAGAAATTGTAGAAGGTATACTGAATCGAGTTGATTTTGAGAAAGTCAAATGTGATCATAAGGTTATAGTACACAAACAGTTTAATGATCCAAAAGCAACCGATGATGGTATTAATATTTACGCTTCAAAATATATTTTACATTACAACAGCTCTTGTTTAGTTTAAACTATGAATAAACATGGTTATAATTATAAACAGTTGTGAAACAAACAAAGAAAAAGCCATACTTTTTCCTATGACGGAATGGTTGATGAATCTACGGTAAAATTAATTGCATTTTCATTAGGTTCTGGTCTAATTATTGTTTTGCTAAAGTAATTAGATTAGTAGTATTAACGAGAATATGCGTGGCTTTAATTATGTGGTTTCCTGCCACCTGCCCAGTCTGTTGTATCAATCACCAATAAGCCATTCAAGGCACAAGAGTACGAGGTACGAGTACAAGAAAAAAATACCTACAAATTGGCGTGAGACAATAATCTGAATCTAAAATACATTTTTATTATAATCTACGAAGCTAATCAAATCATCGAGATAATGCTATGTAATTTGTTGGAACACGCGTGCAAATTACTAGATAAGCATGTCCAGTTAGCGAATGACCGCTAAAAAAGATTCAGAGATTTCATAGCCTTTGGCTTGTTGTAAATGGTTATAGACCCCTTTATTTAAGAGTAGTTAAATCCCTAGGTTTACCTAAATTACTTTTTATACCAACAATTCCTAAGTGTTCAATCTCATCTCATGATTGCAATCGTAGATCCAGGTTCCTTTAAGAACCAAAACTCATATTATTTTAGAAATGCTATTGTATATAATATGCAAGCATGTTTCATGCAGATGAGTAGGTATGTCAAAAACTGGCGGTCGAAAATAATGCCGCATCCACACAAACATCGTCATGAGTCTTGTACCTTACTTTTATGGACAGAAGTCTCATTCCTCCTAGCTTGTTTCAATACCTTGTAGGAACTAGTAATTCTAGTTTAGAGCTAAAGGGATATCAAATTATGTACCGGACATCGTCTTATCAATGTACTAGTGACCTTCTAGTGCTAATATAGTTTCTTAAAGTTCTTCTACGTCACATTTATTTGGCTTATATTTATGTTTTTTGTTTATAAATATGAACTCTGTTTACTATTCCTGCAAGCTTTTCTACGGTTTCTCTTATACGTAGATTTTTAGTTATCGTATGTCCAGGCCCAGATTTTTTATCATTTCTTGTCTTATTCTATCAATATCTGTTTGTATATAATTTGACTCTGAAAGCATGATAGTGTGTTTTAATTTGCATTATTTTCTTGAGTATGGTCAGTAAATTTTAAACTTACATGCTGGCTGGTTTTCTAGTACAAATAAAAAATTACGTTTTGTAATTCATTACCACTGTCTAGGTTTTTGACCTTTTTTTTTTTTTTGTTGTCGCTGGGCTAAAAATGCTATTACGCATCCCCTTCCCGTCGGGGGACGGGAGAGGGGTATGTGGGACTCCCCGGTAAAAACTTTCCCGGTATACCCACTAAAAAGGCCCAGCGGCACTCCGACCTCGCCTGAGTGGAGGGGGTCTGGGAATCTATGGCATCCAGTCCCCCACCGGCGATTGCCCGCCTTACGGCAGGCCCCTCATTCCTCCCCCTAGTGGGGATGGATCCTTATAATGGCCGGAGCGCAGGGGTTGATCCTTGTGATGCAGGCGGTGGCGCCCCCGCGCCTGTCGCCCGCTGATCACCCCCCAGGGCGGATGGGGACGGAGGTTGTATTCGCCGTCTTCTGCCCCTTCTTCGTCTACGGAGCGGCACCGCGAGAGGATCGTTCTCCCGCATGCGCTCCGCAGCTTCCTTCTGGGACATGAGGTCTTCACAGAAGGAGGCTACCGCTTCCCATGTCTCTTCACCTCCCAGCATGGCAGCAATCACGCTGGGAAGCGAGAGATCGTTCCCGACCACTGCCATCAGGGCGCGGCGGGGTTCAGCCCACGATGGGCACACCTGGAGTGTGTGCTCTGCCGTATCCTCCGTGGCTTCGCAGTGGTGACACTGTGGGGTCGCCTCCCTCCCAATCCGATGCAGGTACGATCCGAAGCAGCCATGTCCGGACAGCACCTGCACCAGACGCATCGAAAGGCACCCATGCCGCCGATCGAGCCATCCGTTCAGGACAGGCCCGATGGCATCCAGCGTCCAGCGACCATACGTTGCCGAGGCAAGATCTTCGGCCCAGTGCAGAGTTATTGCCTCCCTTGCCTCCTCACGCACCTCTTCCTTTTCTGTCGGGTCTGGGCGCCGGTTTAGCGCCTTCTGCTCCGCCGTCCAGTCGTACACTCTGGCGAGCACCCAAGCCTCGAGCTCCCAGGGAGGAGTTCCCGCCAGAACGCACGCCGCCGCGAAGCTCACCGTGCGGTACGCCCTCGACACCCGCTGTGCAATGGCCCTTTGTGGCCTGCGGATGGCAGCGGCGTTCACCCTACTGCACAGTGAGTCTGCCCAGATTGGGGCCCCGTACAGTGCCATACTTTTGAGTATGCCGGCGTATAGTCGTCGGCATTGGTCGCCGGGTCTCCCGATGTTTGGGAGGAGCCATGAGAGGGCGCCCGCGGTCCTCATCAAGCGCGTCGACAGGCCGCTGAAGTGTGCTCTGAAGCACCACTTACTGTCGAGCACTATGCCCAGATATTTCATCTGGGGCTGCACCCCTATGCGGACACCCTCCACATGGATATGGGCGTCGGGCGGTTGGTGCTGCCGAGGGCCATGGAAGAACACGGCCTCGGTCTTGTGCAGCGCCACCGTCAGCCCTAGGCGGGAGATTCTGTCCACCACTTGAGAACCGCCCGCCGAGGCCAAGCTGGCTGCCTCTCCAAAGTTTCTCCCCCTGGCCGTCAGGAGGGTGTCGTCTGCATAGCAGATGACAGACGTACCACGTGGGAGGTTGCCCCGCAAAAGCCAGTCGAATCCGATGTTCCACAGAAGTGGCCCTAGAACTGAACCCTGTGGGACACCGGACTCGACGGCGTAACGTCGGAGCTGGCCCGACTTGTCCACAAGGAGGACTGTACGGTCCCTCAGGTAGTCCGCCAATAGTCCCCGCAAATATGGAGGCACCCCATGAAAGCGAAGGGCCTCCAGTATGGTGGAGTGGGGAATTGAATTGAAGGCATTGGCTATGTCGAATGACACAGCCAGCAGTCCATCTCCCGCATCCATTGCCTCCCTCACCTGGCCCTTGAGTCGGGACAGGGCATCAACTGTCGAACGCTCAGCTCGAAAACCGAACTGAGCGTCCGCTAGATCCGGGCCGATTGTGCCCAGATGTCTGGTGATACGGGCAGCGAGGATCCTCTCGAACATTTTACCGACCTCATCCAGTAAAACGATGGGTCGGTATGCCGATGGGGAGTCCACCGGCCGCCCTTCCTTCCGAAGAAGGCACAATTGGCCCTCCTTCCATGGCTTTGGGAACCTCTCACACGTCAGGCACGCACTGAATAGGTCCCGAAACCTTTCTCCCATCTGGGAGGTGGCGATGGCCACCACCTTTGCGGGAACGCCGTCCGGACCTGGGGCCGTCTTTTTCCCCCTCAGGCAGAAAACTGCCTTCTCTACCTCGTCCTCCGTAACCGGCGGGACCTCCTCGGCCGATGGAGCCGTACCCTGCGAGGCGCTCATCACTGGTGGAGTGAAGTTGTCCCTGCGCGGAAACAGGGACTGGACCACCCCATCCAGCAACGACGGCTCGAGGGTCTCGGCAACTGGGGGACCGTACGGGCGCAGTTTATTGCGTGCCGCTTTGTAGGGCCTCCCAAAGGGATCAATGTCCAAGCCCTCAAGCATCTCCGCCCTTGCGCGATCCTGGGCTGTGCCCATTTGCGCCGTCAATGTCGACTTGGCCTCTATGTAGGTTGCATAGAGGCGGTCCTCGTTGTCGAGGTCGCGAAGGCGCCGCCGCCGACTTCTTGTGTAGGCCCGCCTGGCCGCCACACAAGCGGCCCGAAGATCCCCCAACTCCTCCGACCACCAATAAACGGCGCGTCTAGGAGACGGACGATGAGACCGAGGCATGCTAGAGTTGCACACCTCGGTCAGGGAGACCCTTAACTGGACCGCTGTGGCGTCCACATCCTGGGCTATTACAGGAGGAGACAGCCAGTCCTGGACGAAAGCCGCCTCCGAGGCGGCCTCCCGGTCTAGGCGGGAGAGCGCCCACCGTGGGAAGTGCGACCGACCCTCCTGGGTCCCCTGGGAGCCCGGGGTGGAAATATCGAACCGCACGTATCGGTGGTCTGATAGCGTCTCCACCAGCTCCACCCGCCAGTCCACTACACAGGCCGCCAAAGAAGGGGATGCAAAGGCGAGGTCCACGATGGAGCCCCCCTGCCGCCGCACGCAGGTGTGAACTGTTCCCCTATTCAGGAGGGACAGACCGGATGACACGGACCAGGTTTCCACCTCTCGTCCTCGGGCATTGGTGGTTGGGTTACCCCATATTGCCGACTTGGCGTTAAAGTCGCCTAAGACCAACACCCGTTGCTGCACCACTCCGCTTGCCACCCTGGCGAGCACTTCGAGAAAGTTCTCGAAGTCCGTGAGAGGGCGGTTTGGGGAGAAATACACCCCTATTAGAGCTATGTCACCCCACGCGGCAGCCACGTATCCCGGTCCCCTCTCTAAGAGTGAGAGGGAGGGGGAATCCGTGGAAGACCGTGCTACCAAAGCAACTAAGCCGTTGTCGTCTCCCAGCCAGCTGCGAGGGACAGAGTACGGCTCGGCAACAACCGCCACGTCCACCAACCACTCCGCAAAGGTTTGAACCAGCAGGCTCTGGGCTGCTCTGCAGTGGTTGATGTTCGCTTGAAGAACACGTCGTCGATGCCCAGCCATCAGTCGGTGTTCATCGCGCTTCCCTCGGTTGCCGGCACTGGAACTGGAGTTTCAGAGGTGGCGGCAGCAGCAGGCCGCACCGGCGCCTGCAGTTTGCCCTTCTTCGGTGGCGGTCGGCATTCCTTGCCCGCCATTACGTGGTCGGATGGACGACCATTGGCAGCGCATACTGCGCAATGCATGGTGGCAGCCTCGCAGCTGGCCAACCTATGTCCCTCTTTTCCGCAGCGGAAGCATAGCTCCCCACGCTCGGCAGTGGACGGGCAGAGAGACCGGGTGTGTCCGATGCCGAGGCACTTGAAACAGCGCATCGGCGCATCCTCAAGCACTCGGACCCCACCCGAGCTAAACCCGACCGGGAGGCGGCCCTTAGCCAGAACCGCCTTGGCAGCTACGACCGGGCACTCTAACCTCATAGTGCCCATACCCCTGCGGCCAGGTCTAATGGCTCGGCCCTTGACAGATGCGACGGCGCAGCCCCCCGCCGCCGCAACCGCTGCCACCACCTCCTCTTGCGTGACCGAGTCGTCGAGGTCGGTCACCTCTAGAGCTACACACTTAACGGCCCTCACCACCTTGGCCGTGTCCGCGACAGCCTCTCTGAGCTTCGTCGCAAAGAGGTCCGCCTTGGTGCCGCGTTGAGCCCCCGAGAACTCGAAGATACGAGCCCCCGTTTGGGTCTTCCGGCACGTAATTCTGCCAGCCCCAAGTTCTGCAGGGTCGACGTTTGTACGAGCCCGCCGCAGCACGGACTCGTATGTCTCCCCGCGTTCCGCTGCCTCTGGGGTCAACGTGACCACCACGGCTTCGGTTCTTGGAGGAGGAGCGAGCTTCCTCCTCCTGTCCCCTAAAGCGGCAGGCTTGGCTGCAGGGGGCTCGGGAGCTAACTGCTTACCCTTCCGCTTCCTCGCTGCCACCTTAATCCAAGGCTGGTTGGAAGGGGTGGTGGAGGGCAGTAATGGGTCTTCTCTCACCGGTTCGGGAGGGACCGTCTGGGTAGTCGGGGCTAGTGAGGTTTTCTTGCCCTTTCCCTTGCCCTTGGTGGTCTTTAGGACCTGGGGCTCCGACTGGTCTGGAGCCGTTGAGGGCCCCGGTGCAATGGGCATCCGTCCAGGTGCTTTATCCGCCGCGAGTGGAGGGCGTAACCGCTTCTCCGGCAGGAGCCGATCCTCTATGCCGGCAAAACAGGCCCTGGTGAATGCTCTCTCCTCCATTACAACCTTACGGATAAGATCCTCAAGGTCAGAGGAGGCAGGCATCGTTGCTGTAGCTTCCGACGTCCCCTTGGGCCGAGTCGTGGGCTCGGCAACGCGCGCGTGCAACGCGGACACCTCTTTCTGCAGGCGATCCACCTTCGCCTGAAGTTGCCGCGTCTCATCGGAGGTGGTGCGCTTCGCCAACTCCTTTACAATGCCGAGCAAGCTCGCTGCCCGGCATTTTAGGGCCTTCTGGAAGGTCCCCTTCAAGCTGGAGGACTTGGAGGCGACCTCTAGGATCTCCATCTGATCCTCCAGAGCCATGCGCTCCATTTCCTCCACGGAGTGGTCCGCGTAAAGGACACTGGAGGCGTCGTGGCTGGCCCTGGCTCTGCTTGGCCGGTCGTCGTCTTCTAATACCGCCCTCTTCGCGGGCTTCTCGGCTGCGTCCTCGGAAGAGCCTCCGGATCCCCGCTTGAGGAAGGCCCTCTTCCTCGTACGGCGGGTTGCAACGCCGCTCGTTCTACTTATTTGTGACTCCGTGTCGGACAAGTCGGTCGACACGAGGTCACTACCTCTCATGAGACTGACCGCGGATGGTGCGCGGCTGGTCTCTGATGCCGAAGCATCTCGAGATTGGCCCTGAGAAGGGCCTTTGGGTTGGCCCTGAGAAGGGCCTTTGGGTTGGCCCTGAGAAGGGCCTTTGGGTTGGCCCTGAGAAGGGCCTTTGCGGAGACAGCGCCCGGAGGCGGCCCTCACAGGACGTGGCATTGCCACCCACAATATCGAAACGCAAGACTGTTGAAGATGTTTCGACGCACAGCGTTCGTTAGCCGCCGGCCTGCCACTCCGTTACGGTGGTCAGGCACGGCGTTGCCCAGGGGTCACTACGTGGAAGTCAACGCTGTGGGGGGACCTAGGAAGAGAACCTCACTCATGTAAGATAATTTACAAACGCTGTTTTTTTATTCAGCTCATTATAATACAACAGAACTCAAAGTACATATTAGTCGCTCCAATGACTTGATAACCATAATATTATAGAAACCATGAAACCATCGTAACATCGTTAGTGTCAAAAACAATACATCTCTTACTTAACAAGCCATGACCAATTTAATGGGATGAACAAAATCATATATTCCCGAAGACAACAAACTTTCTCTTGAGTACTAATACAGAGAAACAGCTTTCCAAAATGTTGTGTGAATTTAAAGTACGAAATTTTAACTTGATATGATACAAATCTTGAGTAACACTTGACTTGCATACATTAATATGAATAACATGTTCAAGAAACAAAGCACATTCAAGTATCAAATCGATTTAAGTCATCTCGATCTATGTTTTGATGAAGATTTTTTTTTTTTTTTTTTTTTAATAAAAAAATATTCAAATAATAACTTAATAATAAATATATATACAACATACAACTAACTTATTACCTAATATTAATTGATGTACAATTGCTTTATTACTTAACTACCTTCGGACCGCAAAATAGCTTTCTACCACTGCTAGGAATTTTTGGATCAGTTGTTTCTGGTATTTTTCCTAACAAACAAAATCTTTCACTTTTATGACTATTTTAAAGATGGAGATTATTCAATTTAGTCACTTGTATGGTTCAAACCAAATAATGTATCCATTATAAAAATCCACATTTCAGTCACACACCGTCAACTCATATCATTTCTTCTGTTACAGATAAAGCACGAGATAAACGCAGATCAACAAATCAGATTATTCTCAAACCTGTCAACAAGACACTGATGGGGAAACTTTCGACAATTACTATCCCCGAAACATTAGAAGAATGGAATTACTTTGCGTAGACGAACTCCGGTATACCAGCAGATCAAACGTGTACGCAAAATAAACCTATCAGTGACAAATAGACAGAAGACAGTAATGATCTGACAATGCCTGAACGCTATGAAGAGAAGATCAAACACAAGATGGGAATCAATACTATAGCAAAGTTTCTAGTTATAATATTACTTAGTGTTAAACACATTCAGTGCAGTGACAATGACGATTTTTCGAAACGAATGAAAATTATAGAAAGTTTATCAGGAAGGTACTTTAGTGACGTTTATCAAAATGGTACTTTTAGGACTGGTAATGTTTTGTGGGACAATATTTTAAATAAGTGTACGGCTAAACCTACAGTGAGTTGTTTGCAGAAAAATGTTTATTCATACCTAGATGACAGACTGGGTACGAACGGTGATGTGGAAGTGACAAGCGGTGTGTGTTTCAAGAAAAATAGTGTGGACATTAACAAATATAGTAAGGAAGCTAATACTATCTACCTCACTGGAAACAAGGATGAAGATAAAGGGAGGTACTTGGAAGAAGAAAATGAAATTGAGGATAATGAACCTGGTAAGTGTATTTTAAAACATTCACAATGTTATGTATCTACTAGCTGTTGCCCGCAACTTCGTCTGCGTGGGCAATATAGAATAGTCAAAATACTACTTATCCCGTAGGTGCATTCTTTCACGTGACAGTATAATTAGGATTAGCACTTAGCAGTTGCATAGATTCATTGATCAAGGTTGTGTTGTGGATGTGACCATTTATCTAAACAAAAGAAGTAAAGTTTGTGACGTTGTGAATATCTCTGGATCTAGTCAGCCAATTTGGAAAATTATTACGTATGGTGCGTAAGTAATTTTCACAGGAAACAGTTATAATCTATGTCTATATGCTTTGAGTCTGACAAAGCTGTCATTTGTACATTTTCTGCAGCTGCTGCGACTAATCAGAAGCCAGAAGGTCTGTCAGTCTTACCATGGATATCGGCTTGTGTAGTTGACTGGATTGAAGATAGGTAGATAGGTAGTCGCTCCAAGCAAAATATTGGTACTCAAACAGATTCGGTGACTGGAAGCCAACACCAACATAGTTGGGGAATAGCTGGATGGATGATAAAATGAGTCATCATCATCAGCAGGCGCATAGGGTAGGATAGTTTCACTACTGGGGAGAAACACTTGTATGACGGGGATTTTCTGTGCACTTACTCACTATGGTAAGGCTGACCCCACATTAGGCGTGCGCGATCCTCGGGCGTGTGAATAGCGCGGGCGTCGCAAGCACGCTGCATGAACGTCGCGTTTTGCTGCCCTGCGGCATGTGTGAAGAGTGCAAGCGACGCGCTCGCGGCGAGCACGCGGCGCTCGAGTTGCGTTCTTACCCCTTCGCCTGCTATCCCCGCCGCCCGCTAAACGCCTTAGCAGTTAAACGTCAAGGAGAGCGGCGCGTGCGCGCCGCGAGCGCGCTGTAGGTAAATGCCGCAGGGCAGCAAAGCGCGACGTTCATGCAGCGTGCTCGCGACGCCCGCGCTACTCACACGCCCGAGGATCGCGCACGCCTAATGTGGGGGAGGCCTAAGCCGGGACTCCACCGAAATGTTTGCATTAGTTCACAAATAGGCAAAATGTACGTATCTGTGAGAGTCCACTTCATGTGTTCTTACTTGAAACCTGCAGTTTTGCCAAGATTTTCAAAATGTACGCTTGCAATTTGTCATTTCTTGGTGGAGCCAGCAAATCGAAAGAAACATAAGTGTTGTATACTGTGCGTCACTACCGCACACCGGGAAAATTTCGCTCTTGCGGAGGACGTTTATATACCATATTTTGTGTCACACAGGACGACAGTAAGTATCCACCGAAACACTTTCAAAGATCTGATGAACGAAAAAATCAGACCTGACTTGGTCACCTAGGGCCAATCAGAGCTCTATGAAGCGATAATACGCTTTGGCTCCTACTGTTATTGTGGTTTCTGAAAATTTATTCACCTCATTCAACGATGAATATAATTCTGATGGTACTATTAAGAACACTTGCTTAGCGCAGAAGCTGACGTTGGCAGGTCAACTCTTTTGACTTCTCGAATAGGATACCATTGGTTTTTGTGCAATGCACACCTGCAATGCATGCTGGATTAGGATAGGATACAGGTGGATAGGATTTGCAACAGAAAACAATTCTGTCTTTGTAATTGAATGATATCAAACGTAGTTTTATATAAAAGGTGTTTTTTTAGACTTGGCTCGGGTCTTACTGAGACTGTTCGTAATCGTGACCAGTGTATTTGCGATCAGAAGTTGAAAGTAAGCATGTCTCTGGTATGCGACGCGCAATTTGTACGTTTTCAGACGCATAAAGCATTTTACGTGTGTATGGTATTAAATCGAGAAAGCTCCCATTTCTTATCTGCACTTTGTATCTGGGCTTGTTCTTAAAGCTACAGAATCCTACATTACCTACCTACCTCACGCTTAGCAGCGCTTGCGAGAGACAGATCCTCCTTTCTTCTAGGATTAAGTTTACATATTTTGCATCAGAAAAAATAATGAAGGTCTACTTAATACTACTCACTCAAAGTAATTTGTTTTAAGGCCACCACATTAGTGGAAGATAAGCTAAACTATGTTTATGAAAAAATCCTGATATAAACTCCATCTGTAATTTTAAATGATAATTAATTGTTATACTAAAGTCATCATTTTTGACATAATGTTCAAAAAATAATTTAGATGGCACCGTTTTAAATTTGGCTGAGAACTATAATTTTCCTTTCATCAAGGTAATAATAATAATTGGATTTTGATGTGGCACGGCAAACTGACAAACACTATTGAAATGTCTATCGAAAAATTACACTACGTGTTAAAATATGGTGAATTACGGAAAATACACAACTCCATCTGTTGAAATAATAATCCTCTATAAAGAATGTATGGTAATTTATTGTCATTTACCACCTCGCTCTTTTGACAAATTTTATGTATTTTATTTAACACAGATTACCACAGATGGAGCTACTTTAACCTTGGCTAAACACAATTTTCATATTTTTTTTTCTTCCGAATTTACTTATGAAGGTGTGATTTTCTGTGTAAAGGTTAATAATAGGCCGATCAACTAATATAAGTACAACATTCAAATGTACAGTTTTGACAAACAGATTGCGTGTCGTAATATTTTACATCTTGAATTCACAAAATTAATCATATCTTTTGATAGAGTGAATCGATTTCGATGAAACAAAAACTAAGTAATACCCCAAGTTACGTAGAATTTTTGTATATAAGCATTGTCTGCATTGAATTCGTAGATTTTACGTGAATCCCGAACGAACAAACAGATAAACAGACAAACAGACAAACAGACAAACAGACAAAAATGACAAAAATGATGGAAATGGGTTCTGTTAGTTATCCTTTAACATGCTGGCTATTTTTTTTGCCAATTTCTTCAATGTACGAAAATTACTTTTCTACAGATTTATTATATGTATAGATAGAAGTAAATTTTGAACCGAAGAAGAGAAATCGAACCATCAATGAAATTTATTAGTAATTCCAAGTGACAGTTTCAAACATGTTTGTCTAATAATAACTTAGATTTAGGATTCTGAATATAATGAATACTTGATAATTGAAAGGATAATAAGCAATGCAAATCTTCGTTAGCATTACTAATTTGATGAATAATACTTAGATGTAGTAATTTTAAATGTAAATAAAGACTGTCTAGACAAGCGTTACTCATAAACAGATTATTTCAAAACGCATCGTGTAGATTTACAATGTCATCAATGCAAAAAATATTTTCTAACTCATAAAATTCTCTTAGTGTGGCGATTAAATGAGGTATAATTTAGTGCAGTTTATTTTTAAGACAGAAGTTATCTTTAAAATTTATAGTGACAGCTGCATAATCAGCAACAAGTTTCTGTCATAAATTAAGTTTAATTCAACTCAAACTTTTACGTGAGATAATCTTAAGTTACTAAAATTGTAAATCCTTAAATAATTCTGTCTGGCAGGATTGCAAATTACAACGATTGAATTTATTCAGATAAGAATATTAATCATGTCTTCGAAATAGACTTAGAAATTTTTGAATGGTAAAAAATCATTCAGTCAGTCATAAGAAAGTTATAAAAGGTAGGATTACTAGTAAAAGCCTGGGATAAGGGCAGGAGGATGATAATAGCAGTTTGCATGAGAATCCAAATCATACTATGATAATTCCGGTAAACAGTAAACGCACTTAATAGTGAATAAGATGAAGCAGGATGCATCTTTGCTTAAGAGGACGCGACCAACTTTTAATATTATAATAACACCGATGACATTAGAGATTATGATTGACGGGTGATTCACGATGATTAATGAAGGCCCATAACTTATTGAAGAAAATACTTATTCAAGTGCCCATTATGGGCCAAACGAAGTCTTTATAAATATTATAGATAAAGTAACTTTATCTGTCACGAATTCAGAGTAAAAAAGTTAAACAGATTAAAATACAATTTTGGGAATTACTGAACTTGTATGTTTTGATAATACACTTCTTATCAGAGTACAAGCAGAAGTCCCACAGGGTACAAGAACAGAAAAAAACAGTTCTACAATATAATCAGTAACTGTAACCACGTTCAAACGAAATAATGTGCCAATAAACAAAGAAAAACAGGATGACGATACAAACATAAATAATGATTTCTCTAAGTAACCTACAGACATATTGTAGACATCATTGAGACTTGAGGAAATCCACATTGGCGGTGAAAACGCATTTGCTTATTCAAACAATGAGCCATTCTTGTCGCGATATTGTGTCAACATCCAGTTTAAGTTGAGCTCTGGTTGTGAAGATAATGTTCTACGAGGGTCACACTGAAAGTTTTTAGAACTGGCCACTTATAAACAATATAATAAAAAAATAATTCTAAAATTCGAAAATAGAACTCTTTACCAATATTACTGAGTATATATTTAATTAATTTATCATTTGTTTTACGATTTGGCGGCAAATTGAAAATTGTCTGTGTCACGTCAACATGAATTTAACACGAGAAAATTTTCGTGCAATGATTTTTTATGACTTTCGATGTCATTTAAGTCAACAAGAAAGTTATGATAGACTACGATTGGCCTTTCACGATGAAGCCCCATCTCGTGCGACTGTTTACAACTGGTTTAATGAGTTTAAACGTGGTCGCACTAATCTCACTGATGATTTACCTGAGGGACGGCTTTCTACGGCGACGACTGAAGAGAACATCTGTGTTGTGCGGCGTATGATAGAGACTGATAGAAGAGTGACCTATCAGCAGATTCGGACAAGCTTAGGCATCGTTATGAGTCAAGTGCACAAAATCCTCCACGAACATTAAGCGGTCAGGAAGCTTTTCGCCTGGTGGATACCTCATAATTTGACTGAGGCTCAAAAACTCCATAGTGTGGATTGGTGCCGTAAAATGATTAAAAGATTTAACGGAGGTGACTCAAATGCTGTGTTCGACGTACTAACACTACAATAAAACATATAATAAAACGAATAACTGGCTAATGTAACCAGTTTCTGATTTTCTAAGAACTTTCAGTTTGACCCTCGTAGATGTTAGACTGGTGGTTAGGACTTTCGTTACGGTATTTATACAATGTTTTATTTAATGTGATTAGTAAATCTTGTGTTTCTGTGTCAGCGTGTGTGCTTGTTGACCTTGGACAACTTTTCTTGACTTTACATTATTTTAAGTAAAGTTTCCAAGAAGGATTTGCTATAATAGAAATGATATCTTCTAAGTAACCACGCCACAAGGCATAAGGCGAAAAGATTTTGATTCCAGTTTTTGCTTAGCTAGAACTGCATTGTCTGCATTGTACGAGTATTTCATATCAAGGCATAAAGAAACTTAAAAATAAGCAAACTTTATAAAGAAAACAAATATACAGAAAATCGATAGTAAACTACCGATGTACAATGTGAACCTACATCATATTGACAAAGTGCAAGCTACGGACAAATCAGGCAAAGCAAATAACTCTCTAGTCACACTCCTAGAAGCAATATTTTCTAAGCAAAGTGTAGAATCATCTCAGATCTGTGAACTTTCTGTTTCCGTCCAACTTGAGTCGGTGTCAATGACATTGCATAAAGACTTACTTGAACTTGAAGAGACTAGCCTTCACTTTAATCTGTAATGCTAATTAGTTAGTGCTAGATATATGAGGAATAAATGAATAAAGAAGAAGGTGAGTGTTAGCAGTTGAGGATAGATAAATAAATGAAATATTTAATGCAAATGATGAAGAGGTTTGACGAGTAAACAAAGATGGAAATACGAACAGATTTATGATTGACATAACAGAGTTAAATGAAAATGTGATATATTAATAAGTAGATGGCAATGAAGATAAATTCATTCTAGATTAAGTTTTGCTTTGAAAAACGATTGGTTATTAGTGTTAAAACCGCCACTTAGATCATCAACTTAATATAAAAATAAAGAACTCAAGTATTACAAATAATAACAATAAAACATAATAAAACCATGTCTTAAATAAAAACAAACGAGCAATTACCCATTGTGAGGCAAATCTGACAATGTATGTGGTTATGTGGGCTGCCCATGCGCAAGTCATGTGCCACCGACCATGGAAATATGGTTTTTGGAACTACAATGTGTACATTTAGATCAAATTCAAGGTCAGGAGAATTACGTAGGATATAAAGTTATAGGTACATATAGCGTTCTGAACTCGACATTTTGGATTTTTTTTGGGATTATGTAGAAACAAAGCAGGGATCAAATCATTCCTATCTTCTATATGTTAGAAGGATTATCAATGAATTTGTTAATATCGACTTGTCTAATAATTGAAATGTAGATAATATTTCCTTTCATTCTATTCCAGTTTTCAAAAATCTATAGAAGTAATCTTTACCTACTGGTTTTACAGTAAAAGTTAAAAAATAAGCGAAACCGTCAGAATTACTTTCGTATTTTAATTATTTGCAATGATTATGCAGGCACTAGGTAATTATAGTTCATTCACCTTAGTTATTTTTGTATTCCTAAAGATTTTATCACAAGGTCATTAAAGTTTAACTCTAAAAATAAATTCTTGGTAATAATTTTCAACTTTCTTACCTTTCTTTGTCAATTCTCCTGTCCACGTAAAGCATACTGTATCATTATTTATTTGTCAGAAATCATCAAACGAACCACCACGAAATAAAAATAATAATTCTTTATTTGAATTATAAATACATGACAATGATGATGAGATTTTAACTGACTAAAACCCACCATGTTCCTTCTTAAGCCCTTTATGTACCAGGGCCGCGGTAACTCTTTTGAATAATTCCACAACCCTGGTCAGTATTGTGACCTTCTTTAGCATTACATCATCTTTTTTAAAACAAGGTACCATTCTCATTATCATCAAAACTGTAATCAAATTATAACCATTTTCTTCACAAGTTACCACTTTCATTTTTTTCCTTCGACCATCTGTGAATTAATTCATCGCAAACGTGATTTCGAAAGCATTTTGCATTCCATAGTGAAAGCAAAATAGACTTATAAATACAAACGACTACCTCACTCTTATTCCTTGCACAATAAAGTCTAAATTCGCTTGACACTTCCTTCAGGCGTTTCATCGTGTCCACCGGCTATGTATTTGCAGTCGATATAATTCTTATTGTGTATGAAATAAGGATTACATTTGATTGCGTAATTTGGTTCCGTAAGGTTGTTACGGCGGTGGCATGAGCCGAGGTGGTAGAAAAAAGTTAGGAATGCTCTAATGGTCTTTTTAGGTGCTACAGTTTCTATCTGTTAGGAAAAGCGGTAGTATAATATTATTTTTACATTATGAATTGTTTGGTGTGCTAGCTAACAATATAATGAAGTATAATACGTAGTTATACTTACTAACATATTGTTGTAGTTAAGTTTATGGACATAAGAAGTTAATAGACATTATCATTGATTCTTCGGCATGCGATTCTAGAGCTTTAAAATTCTTTTGAGCTTTCTATTTTCTTTGGATTCTTAAGTTTACAAAAAAAGTTCTTCTATGAGAATTTGGGACTTGCCCGAAAGTTACAGTTGTTAGATTTTAGTAATTTGATCTCTAGCCACTGCTCCGAATTTGTCACAATTAAATTCCCATTAGCGAATGTGTAATTACTACCGGGAAATAACATTATATTTGAATGTGAAACAAAACTTATAAAGCAGATGATAATTAATGTTACCACATGCCTTAGGCAAAAAGTAGTTTAGTTGATAAGTATACACAGGTGATTATATTAAGCCATAGGTACGTACCAAATAATTTTCCCTTAAACATAGTAAACAGATTATTCGGAATGGAAATTTCCAATACTTTCACTTAGTTAACGCATTAAGTCCAACTTACTAATTACCATATGTCAAAGACAGGCAAAAGAAAATGGTGCAATAATTAATGCGTGCCTTGTCACAATACATAAGTCTATTCTTTTGAAAAAAAAAAACTATGTATTTGGCTAATTTCTTTTTCAATATTGACAAAAACATTTAGGTTAATGACATGCTTTTTCGAACTTAGACGAAGTACAAAACGCATTGGAAACAGATTCCAAATAAACTGCAAAACAAAGGGCTAAGAGTAAGACTGATGAGTTATATGAAAAGACAGATAAACAGACACAGTTACTTTCGAATTTATAATATTAGTAAGGATTTGAATATGTGCACTTGGAAACAGATCGTTCAAGTATTCGTTTTCAGCTTTTTCTGTCTTTATGATATCAAGACAATTTTTGAACGTACCTTACCCAAAAAGTAAAACAGGACACTATTACCAAAACTTCACTGTTCGCCTGTCCATCCGTCTGTACATTTATCATCAGACTGTAAGTCATGACCATGGCAGCTTCTGGAAGATGTATTTCTGTTGTCGCTATAACAAAATATACCAAAAAGTAGAATAACATAATTCAAGGCGTCCATACATCCATTCAACGAACGTGACGTTTTTCTTATTTAAAAACCGGCCAAGAGTGAGTCGGGTTTTTATGCAACTACAAAGGTATAATTCTGAGTGGGTCAGTAGCTCATGGACCATAGCACTTGTTACGCGGCTAACCACAAAGGGACAGCACTTGTCGCGGCTTCAAGCATCTGTGAACCAACTGGGATGCTGCGGTTACAGATGAAATGTAGAAATTGTATGCACTTGCTAGAGTAGGCTTCATTTGAGTAAGCAGGTTGATAGTTATTTGGTTATTGTGCAAGAGAGATAGCTTTGCTAGAAGCGCCAATTGTATTTCATACGTAAGCAAAGTCAAAGGTAAAAAAATATATTTCATTCTAATACGGGAATATGGAACGCGATTAAACTGGCGTGAAACGTCTAGTATCTAATATACACATTAATTTCATGCATTTCACTTATATATTGTAGCATTTATAGGACCTAAAAAAAATCAAAATCCTCCAGTACCTAATGGAGAGCTTAGGAAAAAAAATTTAGGTAATAAGTATACTCCCACAAGATAATACATTTTTGGATTAAAATTAAACGAATCACTATAAATTCCACACGCACAATTTTGTAGAAATTACAATAACTCAAACCTAAACACGACTAATAAAAGCCGAAACTCACGCAAACAAATGACATGCTATTAAAGTCCAATCATACTACATCGTGGCCAATTTATTATGCGTAACTGCAATTACATACATACGCGACAAATACATAGTTAGAGCTTGTTCACATTTTTCCGTAGAAGCTGTTTCATCGAGTAAATATGATTCATCTTTGAGAAAGTCTTCGAGTTATATAGAATAGGCTAGTAGTAGCAGCAGGCAGCACGTGCTATTTCGAATGCTAAAAAGATACCAGATTAAATAATAATAATAGTAAGGTTCATCGCATAAATGGTTCTTCTGGTCTGCTCGTTTTAACAAACTGGATGTGAATATTTATATTATAGCCTAGAAGACCCGAGTTAAAGTGATTTTTGATAGAATCGAGCCATAATAACTCTTTGGCACATAATAATCAAGGATAATGATGACAGAAAACAGTAAAAAAATGGTACAACGATCACTCATGCCGTCAGAACCACCTTACAAGTCTTCTCGTGTCTTTTACTTAGAATAAACATAAAAGCATGAAAGTTATGTAGATTTAACAAATTGATGTCAAATGTGTTAGCATTATGATAGGCGGTAAACAAATCTTGACTTTGCATTTTCCGAATGGTGTTAAAAACGTGTTTACTTCGGAAACAACATTGGTTCGAAAGCACGCATTTGGAATCGAAGCTGACAATAAAATAGTCATAAATGTAGGAATAGAAATGAGATGTCTGTCCTCTTTAAAATCTATCAAGGAGAACTATCGTCATCTATCGATTGCCTCTAAAACTACCATTAAACTTAATAGTAGTTTGTTTAGTCAGACTCGAGTAAACTCTGAGGCAAACGTTTATGTACCTAATGATTAGTCTACCAAAGGACAGGATATAAACAAGATCACAACTACAGACTGCTACAGACAGCTACAGACTGCAAATGATAAAAACTACAGACTGCTTAGAGCGATTTTAAATAATAATGTTAATGCAGTCCTTAATCGACAATAAACTAGACCGTGGAAAATTTCGGAAGAAAGTATCGATACACACAATATAGAGAAATGAAATCGAATAGAGAAATTGATATTGTATCATAATGTTGGGAAACAAATTATGATTATAGTCGAGACGAGGAAGAGTTTGATTGAACGAGAAACGTATGAGAAGATATTATGAAATTTGGTTTTCCACGCATTGTCTTGTAACCTTGTGCAATTGTTAAGGTTGCTTTCTGTGACATAATGTGTGAACGGTGAACTATGTGATGAAAAAGCCGGTATTTTTATGGTCGTTACGATTTTAGTTTTTCTCACGGCAATGAGCATACCTTTACTTGTGCATTAATTGCGTATGGTTTGTGGTCAATGACCCTTAATCACCTCAGTTTAAAACTGTTTTGATAAGTAGGTTCTAAATGTAAAAATAGGTTATACTACTAAGGTATATCTTGAAAACTTTAGGGCATTGTCTTAAATAACCAGTCATGCCGCGAAGAGATGTATTATTTTACAATCGAGTCTAGGGCACTCTAATTTGAACCTTCTCGATTTCCAATAAGGAAGCTTTTTATCAACACCATTAACATTAAAACCAATTGTTTCAGAATCACCCTTCGAAGAAATAACAGACGCCCTCTACGACAAGAGTGTCAAATTCCTGGTGACACACGACATGAAGCTGACGTTGCCAGACACGTTCTTCCAAGGAGCCACCCTGAGGGTATCACCCAGGGCGCTAACGAAGACGGGAGCGCTGGTGCACATAGAGTTGGAGCCCAAGGTCGAGGTGCAGGAGAGGAATGGAGAGGGGCGGTTGTTTTTTAAGAAGATAAGTGAGTACAACACGTTGAATTATATTTAAAATGTTTTAGAAGTGGTGTATCTATAAAAAACTTATAACTGAAGTATTGAACATTAAGATTTAGAAAATTTTGTTTATCTGTGGGGTTATCTTAGACCCAAACACTAAAATAACCAGTCTATTGATAAGCTCGATCGACACGATCAGAATACAAGGTTCTAACAGCAGATTTAAGACTCAATAGTATTTACTCACCTAAGATCAACTAATTAAATCAATGTTCATTGTTCCAGAAAAATACATTAAGAAAAAGCTAATAACAGCGGCCATAGCAATAATCTTAGTCATAAAGCTGATAGCTCTCAAGTTAGTCTTCGTGTTGCCTCTCATCATGGGTGTGACGACTGCTAAGAAGATGTTCCTCAAGCTTCTACTATTCCTCTTCCCTGCGTTAAGCCATATCTTCAAGCTCTGCTCTTGGTACCACCAGAATTACCACACCACGAAGTACCATCATCACCATCATTTGATTACTCATCATCATAAGGTTTGGACTTGTTTATTTTTACTCTTGCTTCTGTGTTATTTTTTAATTTTCCTATCATTAGTTCTAGATCACTAGATCATACTTGTACTAATGATAGTGATCATACTTGGGTCTTCTTACTGTCTGAAATATCAGTTTCTGGTCATTCGCCACTTCAACTTAATTATGCCTGTTTTAGTGGGAAAGAGTTTTCGCTATTTGAGATCATAATTTAATAGAACTTCACATTAATGAAATTCCTAGAATTTATGATCATCTTTACAGTAGTTATGATTCAGCAGTTATCAAGTACATGCATTCTTACTTCGTGTTAGAAATCAAATTCAAATGCATTAGATTCCCTACCGCGTTTCATAAGTTCGTGTCATCATCATATTTTTTATAATGACTATCATAAATTGCGTGCAGATCGTCATTCGTTTTCACGATAACACTAATTATGAGTATATTCCCATATTTCATGCGAAATAATTCCGTAGTGACTTTAATGTCAATGCACTGGACTTGAGATAGTTATTATGACTTTAGGCAGTACCAAAAAATCGATTGTGATTTATAATGCATTTAAATAAAAGCTAGATACCTTAAAAAAATATGTGAACATATTCAACTGATTTATTTCATTTCAGTTAGTGTATTAATACACGTCAATAATACAAACGATATTGAAACCAATCTAAATACATCAAACTTCTAAGATAAAACGTTGTGTCCAAAATTGTCCTCGTTTATGCACATACAGCCATCTAACTCCTTCTAAATAAATAGTAGGTACAACTACACTATTAAACTTTTAATCATAAAATATTATCACGCTAAGAGAGTCATCATTTTGATTTACGAACAAGTTTGTAAACTATTACCTACTATTATGGAGTAATTTCAACAAATCTAACATAATGATGTCACGCAACTCTTTAGTGAACAAAGTACTGACAACTCCAAATAAATTAAAAGTAAAACAGCATTTATTTTTAGACAAACTTGTAACTTTCTCTTTGCTTTAATTAGTTTTGTAAACACACATCAAAATGCAATAGGAAATTAAGATAGATTAGATCAAATTAGTCTGGTTTTGTTGAGTCTGAGTAATTTGAGCAGCTTCGGGTCTTTTGATGATAATGATCGAAAAATATAAACACGGACCATATTTTTTTTTCTTAGTAAAGTTACTCAATATTTTGGACTTGCTCTAAGAGAAAGGAACCACTTTTGAGATAAGATACCTATAGCTTGTCTGGGCATGCAATATGTAAGCATTTAACAATACGTTTTTTGGAATTCTACCTATTTCAAAAATTGCCTACCTCATTTTAGATCCATTTGCTAAAAACTAAGAGGCTCTTCCAGACAACCTTAGGATGGCTTGAGACGAAAAGGAAAAGAATATATGGCAGGCAATAGATTTTGTACTAAATTACCACTTTCCATTCTAGAACCCTCATCACCCACACCAGGCAGCCTACGGAGCTCATTCCCCTCACTCCTCGACCGTGGTGGTACGGCCTCACAGCCAGGGTCCGCCTCCATCATCAGATAGTTATGACAACGAAAACTGGCCTCTCTCTGGAGCACCACTAGGCACTGAGTAAGTTAAGATGTACGGTTGATTCACCTTGTCAAATGCTTTAGTAAAATCAATTTTTTCTTTGAATACTTTTATTTGACAAATGGAGGCGATTTAAATGAAAGAAATGTTTTATGGGTTGTTTATTTGGGTAAATCAACAACCATAGATAAAAGTTATTTTTTGGAATCCCAAATTGGTATGAAGTTTCTCCCATTAACGACTCACTAGTCTAGTTATTAAGTGAGGGCAATTATAATACCATTTATATCATCCATCAAATAAGTAAGTGAAAATGACATTACAGCTTCTAAGCTCAGTGTATTTTTGATGGCTAACTTTCAATAAAAGTTTTCATGTATTCTAGCCTTATTTTTGACGTTCGAAAAGTGCTGTTTTGCAGCCAAGTTTGAATAAATGACTTTTGATTTTGATTTTGGGTAATTATTTATATGTTTCTAATTTTGATCACTATCCACAGGTATATTATAGGAGATATCCACCGCAACGCAATATCGAACTTCAAGCCGACTCTGGGCGACGCTAATGATATCAACGCTTGGGGATTGGGCATGCCTCCAGGTATAGAAATAATAGACTTATCTGAATCTTTACTATTGATAGAAAATATTTTGTATAAACTATATATAATCAGATAAACAATACGTGACCCACACTAAACTTCATTCGGTCGTGAAGATCGTTTTGACACTTTGCAATATCCTGTATTTCTAAAAATGCTCCTCTTAGATCGTGCAAAGTCAATATGACTGCCTTAGTATTTTCCATTACAGATATATCGTTGTCTTAGCATAGCATAAATATTTATTACAGACTTTCCAAGAAAACCTTTTGGCTTAAGTGCAAACTAAACTTAAAACTACGAAGCAGCTAAAATATACAGAAATACATATTTAAACTTCAATAATGCATATGGTAATGTTATCTTGTCTGAAGACAATCATGTTTTGGATAAGTTTCTAACTTTGCTTAATATTTCAGGACCAGCAATGAACGTAGGTGAATATGCAGCAAGTAATAACGTCGCTCAAACTGTAGCAGCATCAGCTAATGTACCACAGAGGATAGCAGCCACTAATACTGGAAGGTTAGCTATATTTTTTTTATTATTATTACAATAATTGGTTTCCTTAATGTCATGGGTTGCCTGATAATAAACGGTTCTGAGCTTGACGCGTCCAATTTCAATTAACAACCGCTTTTAAATGGTTACTAGATCTTGCAGGATGGCTTATCACTTATGAACTAACTCATTTTAAAATAATCCTGTTTACCTTTAAGGTCCCAGTAATTACAGCTAAGTAAACTTTCTAAAAGTCAAATTAAACCACTAAACAAAACAGCTCTCCTATCATTGTAGTATACAAAACTATGACTCATAGTTTACAAAGTCACATAAACCTGCTTAGCTCAAAAAGGGCAATAACAATAAAACGAAAAGAAGGTAAAACCTCCCACATGTTGCGATGTAGGTTGAAGATGAATATGTTTATGGTAATAATGAAAGTTAACATTATAAAGTGGAAGAACTAAACAGATAATTTAACTCCATTTATGATGTTTTAAGTGATGAAAATCTGGTTAAACTGAAAGCCGAAACCAACATAATTGGGAGAAAAGAAGATAACATGGAATAACAATCACGATAGCTCTTCATTCATGGCAGGTCTTAAAACAATTTTGTCTCTTTAATTTTCAGACCCGTGGGGCCTCCAAACCCGTATTATCGAAATAACAAAAAAACAACGCCGAAAGACCCGCTATTAGCTGAAAAGGAAGCACTGGTAAGTTTTATAGTACCTCATAATCTCCTACCTTCTACTTAATTCAACTCTGTGATAAAAGTGACGGATGCCACCGCAAACATAGAAGAAAACTGTATGGCATGGCAGATAGTAAAAGATACAAGGCAAGTCAAGCAAATTCAATTAAATTTACCAACTAGTATAAGATGATGAAATTTATCACAATTATAGTAATTATTAGCAGTATGTATTAAGTACCCTTTACCTTGGTCATCAAGTACAGACCGACCTACAGTATGAGCCCAATACAACAGGTTCACTCATTTAAAATTCTAGGCCGTTCTCGTTATACCAGTTGCAATGTGTACCACGGATAAATCTGTACCTTCATGCTCATTAATGCTAATCACACAAGCAGCCAAGTAAACAGAAATTAAAAGATATTTGATTTTGGTTAATTTATGGATAGAAAGTTCTGTTTTGGCTGTTACTGCACTAGAATTTTTATCGGTGTTTTTATGCAGTTTCGTAATGTAAACATGGGAGTTGTGTGGTCCTGAATATGTTAAGCTTGCTTTCGTGAATAGAAAGTGACAAAAGCATCATGTAGGAAATTGTCATTGCTTGTTTTATGTTATTGAAGTCAACAGCTTCGTCGTAAACGTCTCTTAAAGAAAATTCCCGTTTCTAAGAATTGACTTAAATCAGGAGAAAGTAGGAGAAGGAAAACCTTTGTTCTCTAACATACCATACGATACTCAAAAATTCAAAAACTCATAATAATATGCCAAGGAATGACTGTAGTAGTTATGAACATAATTTTGGACATGCACTATCCAGACTTTGCATGATACGTGGTGATCAAGACGATACACAACCCATCACCCATTTTCCAGATCCGAGCAGCAGCAATAGCAGCTCGAGCACCACCTTCTCCGGTCAGGGACGAGATACTCAGGGTATCTGCAGTCAAGCTGAAGGAGACGAACAGAATAAAGGCAGAAACAGAATTAGTGAAGCAGCAACAACAGATTTTATCTGCACAAGACCCGGTAGGTCTAATATTCCCATTAAGGTCGTTATAGTTACCGGTTCCATTAAAGGTAATACGAACTCATAACTACTGAATGTAGATCTCTTCCGTGATGCAAAATTCAATCTTTATCTTACATTTCTAAGATTAAAAGTGTCAAATAAATAAATCCTTGTAAACTTTCTTCGACTAAAATCTTAATGGAAAATTATATTTATGTTTAGAAGAATCTATGATTGCACTTTTGTATAAATTGTGATAACGAGTTAGGTAAAATAAATGCTTTTAGGTAAAAGCCAAATCTTACATTCTTAAATTGGCTTAAATTGCTTTTCTTTTAACAAATTCATTTTTACTCGAACTTTATTTATTCGAAGCTTTTAACTCTCCATCTTTAAACTCCATATTATCATCATCTGTGCAAGCTCTCATATCTTTATTTTCACCTTTTCAGGAAACGATAGCAGCAGAAAAGTTCTACGGGACCTTAGTTGAGACTGTAGATGGGTTGCTGAGTCAAATGGGAGCGAATGACCTTGGGTGTCGAGAGAGGGCAGTCTGTGCTCTGTATGGGGACCCCTTCAAACATACTCCTTATAGCAACCTCGTCTCTGGCCATCTTAGCAAGTAAGTATTGTGTACTTTTATAGTTGTTATTGACTAGGTCAGGATCTTGAAGGTCTTCAACTATTAAATGTACTTCATTATCTCTTTCTTGTATAATATCATGATTGATGAAGTATGTCATTAAAGTAGGTTACAGTAACTTTCATAATGTTGTCAATAATTTTATTTACCCTAATTTAACTATTAGGGAAAATTTCATTCTCAACGTTCCAGCGCAGCGAGCATGCACTTTTTAATAAGATTAAAGTTCAAAGATTGTGGTAAATGAGTTTGCTAATCACACTTACTATGGGACAATGCCCAACCACGCAGATCCCTAATAAAATCTCTTGAACTTGCATCTTCATCTTGCAAAAATCTAGTCTAATCTCATGACAAGCTACCAATATCCTACCCTATTTACTCACGAGCGCTCTCGTTGCGTGCAATGACGGTATTTGTACAAAATGACGGTAATCCGAGTGGCACGTGTCATTACCTTTCGTCATTCGTTACGGACCGTTCGCGCTGTCATTACGATTTGATGCTCACCTATTTATTTATTGTAAAATGTTTATCTACATGGATATAAAGTTTCTCAAGAATTATTGCAGACATAAATTCTGGAAGAAAGGTTAAACAAATGAATACTGTAAGATGGGTTTCAAAGTCTATATCTATGATATCTGATGATCTCTGAATTTAGGTGAACAAATCGACGGGTAAAAGGCAAAAGGGGTCAAGCACCACAGATCAAATTGTTCAGGAGAGTAAAAAGAAAGTTTAAAAAAATAATATCTCTTTATTGCTTTATTGAATCACATCACAATCTTCAGAAAAGTTTACTTAAATACAATGCTCTTTAATAATTTTACATCAAAATAAGCCTGAGATCAATAGTTTCAAAGATAGATGTCGCTTGACCCCAGGTTTTTACCAGGTTTATCGCATTTGCGAGGGGGTCAAGCACCAATATTGAATGTTGGAATATTTAGATTTTGGCCTAAGCTCCCTGTGTATAAAGAAGTAAAGTATTTTATTTTATTTGGCACAACAGATCATAGAACTAAGTCAGATTTTGGCTTAAGTTAAAATATCTTAATTAACAGTATTATTTTATATTTGGCACAGCAGGTAGGTAATAGAACTATGGATTATGTATTAAATTAAAACAATACAAGGAACAAAACTGAGATCCAAAAAACAGCAGTTACCTAACTGATAGTACATACAACAGCATGTTATCACATTATTTGAGTAAATAAAACACAATAACTTGGTAAAAATTATGATTGTTTACATTTTTGCAAATTTTTAATGATTTCCTAAACGGATAAAATGGTTTTATACAAAAATAGTTAAGATATCTCAATAAACACATTTTCAAGTTGCTCTCGTATTAAAATTATCCAACATGTACCTATGAAACGCGTACCTACTACCTATTACCAGTTCTTAAAAAAATCACGTTTTTTGTATAGGAGCCCCCCAGAATGTTCATTTGATTCTAGTTTTCAGTATTTGTTGTTATAGCGGCAACAGAAATACATCATCTGTGAAAATTTCAACTCTCTAACTATCACGGCTCATGAGATACAGCCTGGTGACAGACGGACGGACGGACAGAGGAGCGAAAACATTAGGGTCCCGTTTTACCCTTTGGGTACGGAACCCTAAAAACTATCCTAAGAAACGTTAAATTTATTTTTATAAAATAAATAAAATGAGGATGAATTTACCGATGATAGTAGGGGAATCACGGCATCTTAAATTTCTTCGACCCCTCTATTGCTATCATTATAATCAAATACCTAACCTTCTTGGTACTAGCAAGTCTTTTTCGGCCTAAAACACTTCGCAATTTCACGTTTTCGGGAGTTGCAGACATGTTTTATATAAAATTTTAATCTTTGTTAAAAACTGCGATCGCGTTTCAAACACGCGTGAACTCGCTTTCACGTACCTACACGAGACATATACCCATTTGCAAGGGCGCTGTCGTGCGTGCGGAGTGGATCAAATGCAACGTAATGAAAATAAAATTATTTAAGAAAGGAGCCAAGCGCCAATTTATGTTTAGTTGACAATTTTTACTATTGGTGTAAGCGACGTTATAGTTATTAAACAAATAAAAGAAAAATGGATACAAACGACATATTTACTTCTAATATTGTTTTTAAAATTATGCCAAATGACAAGGCGATACAAAAACGTAAAGTTGGTGTCGCTTGAGCACTTTTGGTAAGTATCGATTTGGCACTTCAGTACAAATAATTCTTTGGTACAAGCGACTTTTTTTCATGCTAGAAAAACGATACTACGACCATTCGAAAGAGAAAAAATAGTGGAGTTGGGGTCAATAAAAAAGTAAAAATCGCAAAATGTGGCGCTTGACCCCTTTTGCCTTTTTACCGTCGAAATATTAAATAATTTGAATGATTATGTAATTTATGGCATTCCCACTTAACTGACGCACACTGCTAATTAAACTGTTGGTATAGTTATATGTTGTTGGCCATATAGCTGAGTGACAGTTTATTTTCAAAGTTATCCAATCAAAATTTTTAATCAGTTGATCCGATACCTAGTCGTTGTAATACACGTTCTGTTATTCATCTCCATGCTGAGATTTATGAACTCAATCTAAATATCGATGATTCAAAGAGGAATGAAGTCATTATCTTCAGAAGTCACTTTAATCCGCATGAGTATTATTATAAATACATTACATAGTTTGTAATGATTTGCTTTGACATTATTGTAGGTAACTGTTCTAGATATGAAAAATGTCGTGTATCCGTTGTTTATTCTTGCATGTATTTAGATCATATTATTTGTATGTTTAACAGTGACATCTTTTTGTTAATTTGTTTCTTCTACTACCTCATTATCATAATTTTCTATCTTATCATCATGTCGACCAACTTTTAAGCCTACTTATTGATTTCCCAATTTCATTTCTCTATCCGGTTTCTTGTCAAATTTTCCATCAACAACCTCATACATATTTATTTTTCTATCGGAGGCTTAACTGGTAGTTCCGTTGCCCCAATTCTTGTTTAAATTGATATTGAAATATAGTTTTATTGCCTTTCCAATGCTTTCATTTTCGTTGCCCTTGGAGCTTTCTATGACAGCTTGTATGTTTGTTTGTGGAAGCCGGTTTTTATTAAATACAGTGTTAATATTTGGAACACGAAGGGCAACTGTCTTATTTATTAATTGATCATGTTATGAGTTATGAGTGTCATTATGTTAATGAACAGTTTAATGAGAAAGGCTGTAATTTATCAGGCTTGTTTGTACAGTTATTTTTTTAATTAATGTAAAGATCAGTAAGATTATTTTGCTTCTTTGGCAGAAGTTACTTCAGGAAACTTTGGCTCACTTGAGTAAAAAATATGAACTACAGCTTTAAGCGGTTTTTAATTATGGGCTATTTCGCACTAAAATATGGCACATCAACTTTAGCAGGCAAACATCTCTAGCTTTATATAATTGATTAAATAGTATCAATAAGAATTCCCTATTTCCTTTATTAACTATGACCTAAAAAGGTCCAAGATAGATAAGACCTACTATTAAAAATACTCAATGATTTTTAATAGTCTAATATGTTTTTTTCGATTTTTTCAGGGATTCCAACGAACTCCTACCAGCAGCCGACAGCAAGATGGCTCTCCACTACTACAGATATGTCCAAGCAGCTCGTGATGGCCAAGAACAGAAGGATTGTAACACAACATACCCCAACTGCAATGTAGACTTCAATAGACAAAGAAAATAAATACACATTTATGCAGTTGATATTTGATGCAAATTGATATGCATTTGCATAATTGACGAGTGATTTATAGACTCGCATATCTTTTTTGTGCAAATGATTTTAATTGTGTGGCATTGGTTTTTTTCTTTGTTGATTTTTGTACAGGAGAATTTGCACTTTTAGTTGCTCAAACTTAATTGGTAGTTTATTTATTAATATGTATTTAAATTATTCAAATTAATTTATTATTGTTTCTAAATGAGCCATGTTTTTCTATGTTAGGGTATCTTTTACTTAAGTTATCATTAGGTACACTGGGTTAAATATTCGAAACCCTTTGTCCTTTTTAAATCAAAATTATTAAGGATAGCGAAACACGAAAAATTACGCAATTCACTTGTGAACTATTTGTAGTTGGTACAGTCAAGTAAAAATAAGTGAAATAACAATTCTTTTGAGTTTAAAAAAGTAAGCGATTGTAAAAAAAAGATTTTTACTTAATTTTTTACCATGACTAATTTTACTTGACTATAACTGCGCCCCTTTTCATTTGTACAGAGACATTTTATTTTTAGTAGATTTCCTACAATTTGCATTTACTAAGATGTTTAGTTATGACAGCTACGTCCAAAACATAGTTTTAGTAGCAGACGTTATTTATTTATTCTTATATTTTAAGTATTTATTCAATGAAGACTGACTTTGATTGGATTCATTAAGGGAACATTTAAGACCTTTGTTCCAAAAACGAATAAAGAAACATTACGTGAAAAAAAACCCGAAAAGCTTCTACTAAGTCTGACAAATACTGTGATGAAAACCGCATTATAATCGGCTCAGCTAAACCTGAGATAATTGCTCACAAACATACATACAGGTCAAACAAAGAAGCTTTTTTTAAGTCGGTTAAAAAAGATGTTTTTTTTTTTCAAAAGATATTATGAATCACTCGAAGTCAGTCAGTTTGAATCAATTAAATTATTTCTCTAGTTTTAGAACCACCAAGTCACTAGGACAATAGTATTTATTTAATTTAAATATAATTAAACTGCTCAATGAAATTCAGTAAATAATTTATTGTTTTAAATTAACATAATCGATTGTTATTTTTATTTTTGTAGATAATTGTATTTATATTTGGTTTTAAATATATTTTAACAATTTATGTCTTTATTTTAATTATATAATGCTTTCGTGCCCTCCCAATTTTTGACACCTTTTTTTACGTCAAAAAACCTTTCACACATCTTAAAAATATAATTAACAACCTTCAAACTTATGATCCTATATTCATTTATATTAAAAAAAAAAAAAAACATTTTTAGCAGTAATATTTCTATTAATTTAAAGAAAATATGCAAAAAATAATGAAATTTATTTTTTACAAATAGTTGAAAATGATGATTGGATTTTATTCAATAAAATTCAAGCAAAGATATTTATTGATTTATACGATGTTTGTTGCAAAAAAAGATGACATTTCTTTCGTGCTTTTTTCAAAAATGTTTTTAAATTATTTACTTTTTCCCTTCATCCTCATCACCAACACTTTAATTTGACGTGTTCCTCTCCTCAATAGTAACAGCGGCAGTGGTCGGCTTGAGGATCATGTCTACCTTCAGCTCCATCTTTTTGACATCTGCCGTGATGCGGTACCGACGTATGAAGTGAGATAGTGTCACCTTCATTGATATCATTGCGTAGGTTTTGCCTGGAAGGAAGGTTGATTTTAGTATTAAAATGTACCATTTTTACTAATATGTAGTTAAACTCCTGACAACTTGGCAGCCAGTCCTTCGATTCTTGCTGATTAGTTACGTAGTTGTAAAATTGTTATGAGTGAATTTATCGTCATCATCGGCGTTTCTAAGGTAGTCTTGCAACAGGACACAGACCTCTTCTCATTCAGAAAAGAAATGAGCATTTAAAATACCACGCTTGCTCAAGGCAGATTGGCGAATTCAGACTGAAGTTCACCATACTTAAAATGTACAAAAAACGCTTCCGCGGATACGCGTCGAAATTCGGATAAAATGAAACTTGGAAAGAATATAACTCAGAATAACACATAGGTTTCTGCAGACGTCACGAAAAGGGTGCCACGTGGAAATGATTAAAAGCGTGGGCGGAAGCTATGTGTTAAACAATTAATTTGAACTGATAGTAACTTACCAATACAAGATCTCTTGCCCAAACTAAATCCGAAGAAGGCACCGTTGCCAAGAGTAGCTATAGCCGGGTCCAGCCATCGTTCAGGCCTGAACACATCCACGTCATCCCCCCACTCAGGCGCGTGATGAGTTCCTACTGGCAGTATCACACACTGACTGCCTGCACGCATTGTGTAGTTTCCTGAGACAAATGGAATGGATATCACTTTCCATGACGATTTGCATGATTGTTCGAAAGAGTTAACGCGGCCCTGGTACATGAGGGCTTATGGAGACACATGATGGGTTTTAGTCAGTAAGACTCTGATAATCCCTCACGCTGTTAACCCACAGCGTGAGAAGTCATTTGATCATTGGCCATCACAACAAAAGCAGAGTACTTCTTACTACTGAGTAGAAACGCTACAATGAACTCATGAGCCTACAAAGAAAGTTATATATCCTCACTAATACGCTGGTCTTTTAGAAAGTCTACAAGCAGTACATAAATTTCTTTGTTTGAATCTAAATCATAGTTTATATAAGAGTGAATTTAGTTCAGCTATCCAAGGTTCATATATCTTAGGTAGATACAATCTAATCTCTATATTATGACTTACTTAGTTTAACATCCTTATCAACATTTCTCATTAAGGCAGGTCCTATAGGTAAAACCCGAAGTGCTTCCTTTATAACTGCTTCAGTGTACACTAATTTCTTGATATCGTCCTTTTCAACATCTCTAGTTGGTCCTAGGACATCGATCATCCTGCAAAAATACTTTATGATAGATTTGTAAACATAAGCTTATCTTGAATCTTCTACTTCATTATAAGTAGTGCATAACAAAATTCAGCCCTTGCCCAGTGTATCTAGTCCGCTAGTAGGTCGAACTCATAAATCATATGGAAATTTTCATATCAGTGATCGGGCTGATTAACAAGTATGATTCGATACACGATTACCTTCAAAATAAACTTATACCATCCATCGGCCTTTAATTTGATCTAAAAATGAGTAGAAGGGCCCAAATTACTCTAAATATCTGGAGATTTTGATCTTGATTTTTTCCTACACCCATCGTTAAATCTGCCTTAAGAAAATATCACTTCTCATCAATATAAAAAGTATAGATCTTACTTACTCCTCATACATCTTCCTCTGCACTTCAGGATGAGACCCTATGAGCACCAGCATACACGTCAGTGTATTAGATGTAGTATCGAATCCAGCTAGTATAGCTGTATCTACTTCTTCTTTTATCTCTTTCTCAGTAAGAGTGTCATCATTCTTAAGTTCTAGTAGTAAACTCATTAGGGGTTTGCATCTTGTACCTAAAACAGTATGTGTAAGTGAGTTTAAAATATCTTAGGTCTTTGTCGTTTTCTTCATGTTTTTCTTTTGTTTTTGCTTTTAGTAGGGAGTTGGGTAATCATCGATGTTTGTGTCATATTACCAATTATTTCTATACTGCCAGAACGAATTTATTATAAAAGTTGCAAGCAGGAGTCACGTTAGGACGAAACATTCATACCTTAAAATCTTATACTGGTAGAATGCAACATTTCAGGAATTATAATAGTAAATAGTTATGTCAGTATATACAGTCATGGACACATAATTAAAGACACCCCCCGACTCGAAGTGAAATAAATAGTTATGGTACTGACATGAGCTTAAGCACGGTATAAACTGTAGTGTAATAATTATTAAAACAAACATTACATTGTGTTCTTTAAATTAAGGACAAAAAATATTTTCTTTCTTTAATACTTTAGATATAAAGCTCTATGGGAAATGAACACTAACTTTTGTAGCTGATACTTGGCTGGTCAGCTAATTAAAGACAGTAAAAGCCCAGTTAAGAAAAAAAAACGAAAGATACAAATAGTTGCCATACTTTTTTTTAGAAGTGAGTAAAATACTTATGAAAACTCGATTTAGGTAATAATTTAGGTTTATTTCATTAAAAATTTTCATTTTAGTCCTATCAATAAGACTAGAACAAAAATTCTGGTAAGTAAAATGTTTTAGGCTTTTTAATATTATATTTTGACATACGGATTATTAAGGATTTCTTATCAATGGCACTAAATAAGGCATGGTTTGAGAACAACTCAAAACCGACCCCAAGGAAAACTTGTCCGCAAACAGACTTTAATGCGGTGCTACAGGCAAATAGTGAACCATTACATGATTCGGTACTGGTTTTTTTGGGAGTCATCTGATGCTAAAAGGACGACAATTGTGTCTGCAGAACTTTTAGACTACAACCGGGTCGGGAAAAGCTGTAAGGCATGGGTATCGGAAGATGTTACTTTTGGAAAAGCACCGCGTGTCCATAGTGTAGTTGGCTATTTCTATCAAATGTGAAAGGTGCAGTTAACAAGTGTTCAAAAATGTATTTTTTTTTCTCATTAAACAAAGGGATACGAATAATTCTAAAATAATGTATCGAAATTAGTCGCCTCCAAAACATGAGATGGAACCAAAATACACTAAGAAAGTTCTCAAACATAGGAGGCGAAAAAGTAATAGTGTGGGGCTTCTCTCCACTACTTGGTGTGGTGATCTTTTAGAAAGATATTATTAAAAATAGGCGAATTCAAGTACTATAATATTTTAGAAATAGCATTTTGTTATATGCTAAGCATAATTTACCGGTCCTTAGCGCTTTCCAAATTAGAAAAGTTCTGAAAAACACTGTAAGAGTAGTAAAAAGGACTCTTTGATCGAGCAACTTATGACGGTTTTGGTTTGGCCCATCGCAAATTTAATAGAAAAAAAACTGGTGATCGGCCAGAAAACACAATGGCGATAAGTCATACATGAAACATTGATCAATTTTACACAGATTTTTATGAAGCATGGAAGAAAATTCCCGTAGCGACTTAAAACAAAACTGACCGCTTGCACGCTTAGGGATGTCGTGCTGTCATTGAGGTAAAAGGAAATAAACCAAATATTAGTACTCATTAGTATGCTTAGTTACAGTGTAGGGAATGTTGTTATAGAAAAGTACCATCAATAATATTAATAATTTGCATTTCTTCCTCTGAGCAAATGGAATGTCTTTAATTATATGGCCAGGCCACGTTATGGTTCATACCGCTCGAGATTCGGATAAAGCGAAAAAAAACTTGTCGCGAAGGATCACTGAAGATAGTCTTTAGTTTTAATATTTCACAAAGTCCTCTTAAATATTTTAAAATAGAAAATAAAGTTCCAGTAGCAATCAGAAAAACGAAATACAGATTAAATGCGGCAGCAATTTAAGATTCCAACAGTGTCTTTAATTATGTGTCCATGACTGTATAAATTCAAAAGAAAAGGTTCTTACCTGTCTCTGGTTCCTTTGATTGATGTTTTAATTCCTCCTTTTTTCTCTTTATGACCTTGAAAATTACTAAGCATTAAAAATGTAGTCACCAAAATATTTAAAGAAATGAGTTGGCAATGTTTATTCAAAACGTAATAATAATTTATTAGACTTAGAATAAACAAAATATAAAAAATGAAAAGCGTCTTTTACATAAATTAATCATTATTCTCATTAAAAAAAACTACATCAATTAACAAGTCTCTTGAAATGCTTAGATTAGTATTGTTTAAGAGCGTGTACGTCAACCGCGCGCCATTTGGCCTAAAATGGTACTTTTCAAACCACTGTTTCTCAGTAACTACTTATCCTATAACTATGTTATTTTTTAATAACGCAAGGTAATTTCACTGTCTATATAGTTAATTGAACATAAATTTCAATTTGTGTAGTTTAAATACTTAAAACCCCTATAACGTAACAGATGTTTTATAAAATTCCCGTTCAGCGTCTATTTCGAAGCTTAAATTCATGTGAAAACAGTGGCAAATCTAATCATATTAATTTTTGTACTCATAGACGAAATCTCCATGCCTATAGTTAGTTGAAAACATTTTTTGATTTAGGTCTCTATCTTTCAGAAAAAAATATTTTAACAATGTGAAAAATTGTGAATTTCAAATGCTTTTTTTACCTATCTATCTTACTTAATTTAATATAACAATTATTTACTATAGTAATATAACTCTTTCTTTAAAACATAAACTTTATATTATAATTTAATCTCTCGTTTTTATTTTTTTATAAATTATTTAAAAACTACTATAAAACGCTGCACGCGAGTCAACTCAAACCAGACCGCCGCAAGGCTTCACAGAGAGAGGACGTGTCGCTCCGTCACATCGCGTAGGGTGAATAACCTCTGCCGTGGATACCGAGAATAGAGTACATTTCAAGCGCGACCAACAAATCTTGATACATTACTATTTTATTTAAAGCTCAATTTTGAAGCATATTTTTTTTATCGATTGAGTTGAAATTTTGTTTGAATGTTCAGTTTTAATGACAATGTATGATTCTACATCCAATATGGCGGTATACCCAAGATGGAGAAAAAAATGTTTTTAATGCATTCCTACGATATGGGTATCAAATGAAAGGGCTTGCTATGAATAACTCGAAAAAAAATGTGTCGCGAGTCTAAATCCAATATGGCGGACTCCTTAGGCTAGAAATCACTTATTGCAGATGTCTGTTACCAATCGAGCTATAATTTTTTTTTTTTTTATTTTGGATGTACCCAAATTTTGACTTTTGATCTCGAATAACTTTTGAAGCATATAGGATAGATAACTTAAAACTTTATTTGCAATGGTAAACCCAAGCTCTTCACCAATATTTGGCTTTCCGGCAATTGTTGTTATTTGACCACAATTTTTCGGGCTGGATGGACTGACCATTCATATAAACAATCAATTTTTCAAATCGGTCCAGGCGTCTTTGAGAAATCGAGAACAATCAAATTGAGAACAATCACAAAACAATCTAATTGAAACCTCCTCCTTTCTTTTTTTGAAATCGGTTAAAATACAGAAACTCTTAACATTGTCATTAATCATCAGTCGACTATTTAGTACTGTTGAAAATTGTATGTAATATACAGAAAGTCCTCAAAAACAAGGTTTTCATAGGTGCCCGATTTTTTTGCAAAAGAGTGTAAGTATTAACGACTTATTTTCATGCTTTTATATTTTAGACATCAATAGACCTACACTATTTTCCCGCTATTAACTATTTACTAAATAATATATTTTTTGTTCTACCAATTTCACTCGAAAGGATCAAAATGGTTTGTGTGACTATACGTGAAGTATGATAGGCACGCACACAGCCGCGACGCTAGTCTGCGCGGTTTTTTGCGTTGAATTACCTAAAGTTGACATCGCGCGCCGAGCGTACACGCTCTTAATGAGCGTCTTATTATTCATAGAGTGTCAACACCTTCTTCCTCATTCACATTATTTTCCCATACTTTATTTTAATTCATCATAATATAATAGAAGATCCAATTCAAAGCCTAATAGTTTCTCTTACCATGCAGAGGATTTCTTCAAGGTATCGTTATCTTCAAGAGGACAAGCAAGAATTTTGGACAATCCCACTCCATAAAAAATTGCTTTATACCTATTCTAACATTTACTTCTTCAAAATTGTTATCATTACCTGATTAGCCATATCATCCAAAGTCTTGATAAGTTTTTGTTCCTTCTTCTTCAGTCCAGTGAGCCTGAATATCAAGTCACTATGGAGCCAAACATTCTGGAACCTGTATACTACCATGTTCATGAGCTGGTCTGATGACTCCATGTATTTTCTAGCGAACTCTTTCACGCTTTCGTCACCGATACCAAAGGCAGTTCCTGTAAAAATATAATAAATCATCATAGTTCTTTGTGTAGGAATAATAACAAGGAATTGGTTACTTTGGTAAAATCGAAACCTTCAAAAATTGTCTATCTCTCATATGTCATGTAAAAATTACAAAAAAAGGTGTTCAAGGTCGGGTTCATATGACCAATTAAGGAATTCTTCGACACTTCGTTTCTTTACCTGGAATAATGAGTCTCTTAATTAATTTAATCATGTCTAGACTACCTAGGCATTAATAAATCACCATGCTTCAGGAGCATTCAAGATTTGACACAAACCATATTTTTGTGTGAAAATGATCCATTGTATGCAAATAAAATTACTTATGAATTAAACTTGTGTGTTATAGACATCCTCAGGCATTTTTTGCACTTTGTGGTCTCTCGAAATATATGAAAAATCAAAAATACTAAATCAGTCATAGAAAATTAACCCAGAAATCATATCAATAATCGTTTATTCAAACTTGGCTGCAAAACAGCATTTTTTGAACGTCACGAATTTACAAAAGACAGTCCCCAAAACGCCCACCCTTCGCCACTTCCTATGTGATTTTGCTGAGTAGAAGAAGTGGCGCAACAAACTACCCAGCAACAAGAAACCATACTTACTGCTAAATGTCTGGAAAGCAATAAGCCTCAAGTAGTGGCTGATCTCAAAGGGCTCCTTCCCAGCATGAGCTGCCAGCTCACTGTTGAACTGCTTCGCCATGTGGTTGAAGATACCGAGGAAGTTGTGAATTACGGATACCGTGAACGCTGGGTTCAGGAGTTTACGGTGGCGTTGCCATGCTGCTCCTGTTGTATAAAAGAAATTATGCTTACTAATAAGCTACCACTTAAAACGTAGCCTCGTTCTTTGATAAATGAGCTATCTGAAACTGATTTTTTTTTTAAAGGTCAATTATGTTTCTTGAGATTATCGCGTTTAAGAAAATAAACTATCGTACAGATTACTAGAAAAAGAAGAATGCTCTATCGAGAGGTCTCAACTTTGAACCCTAACTATTATTTTATTATGAACCCACTTCAGACGTAATCATATTTCTCTTAGTGGAATAGATAAGTAAATAGGTATTTCTGATTTTAACTCTTAACAACAGGAAACTACCAAAAAAATACAGAGGACAAGTACAGAGCTTGTACATACCTGAAGCCGTTAGGAGTCCGTTACCCAGCCAATTATCTAAGTAGTTATAAATGAAGTGTTTCTGAAGACATGTGTTGGCTACTGTCAATGCGTCATCAGGATCGGTTACCACTGCAATTTAATAGTTTTCAAAATGAGGTAAAAGTCAAAGGTCATAAAAATAATCTTATCTAATAATAGCTGGCAGCTTTCCAGTTCATTTTGAAGAATCAGCGGGCGGTGTATGTACCTATGCTTGGAAATTAATAACGAGCCGCCATTAAGTTTGGTGATAGCTATAACTAATTATATATTATGTATAATTACTCACAGTAATAAATCTTTCCTCCAATATGAGCGTAGATCAAACCTCCATTTCTCACACTCTCCATTGACATTGACTTTAATACGTCCCATATTGCTACAAAATTAATTGAAAAAGTAAGATTATTGAATGACAATATTAAGCACTCATAGATCTTACAAAGGCAATGATGATGAAAATAGGCAAAGACAGATTGATGGGATCTATGAAAATTAATATATTTTGGAGATTTTGAAACTTAGGCCAAAGAAGAAGGCGAAGATATGTAAGCAAATACAGCAGTTTCTAAATGCAGTGGAGACGAAACAAGAAAGAAGATGATGACATAGCAAAAACAAAACACAACTTCGACATACTTTTAGTGTTCCCACTGATGACATGCGTATGTCCAATGATAGGTATACCACCAGAGAGAACTGGAGGTAAAGGATGGGCAGACGCCTTCCCTGAATAAGCGCGCCATGCTATAACTGCGCAGACGCCCCAAAATATACACAACAGTAACGCACTAAGCATTGTGTCACACTGAGTACAGTGTAGATAGTTATTGGAATTTTTCGAAATTATGCAAATTTTCTGACCTTTAAAGAATGACAAATTGACAGGTGACTGTTGAGGAGCTCAATTTACATTTTGTTGAGATTTGTATTTGAAAAGTTGCTTACGTATTTGGGATTCACAAAGTAAAATACAGTGGAACAGGTTAGTGTTTTTAATCAATTTTATTATTTAATTTAATATAACATTCAGAAAATGAATACATCAACATCATCATCATCTCTCATGAAATAAAACACATGAATGGGATTAACTTTGAAATTCCTATACTTCTTTGCCCTATAATTATTACATCATTCATGTTAAATTACAACTTCATTCAATATTCTATAACAATCATTCACATTCTTCGTTCAATACTGATTTCGTGTCCCGATTCTGGTTTCAATACGAAGTCAAAATTCAGTTTCAACTGGCTCATGTCAGCTTTCACTTGGTACCGACGTATGAAATGCGCTAGCATCACCTTCAAAACTATCATTGCGTAAGTTCTACCTGAAAATAAATAAATAATAGGACTATGATTACGTTGTTCTCAATTGCCAAGGTAATTGCTACCAAAAATATCATCATCAAATTTATGTTTATTTACGCAAAGGCATCTTCTTTCTCAAACAGAAAAGGTAGTATGCATTGATGAATATAGTACCCAAGATCATAATAACATCAGACTTTAGATCGTAACACACATACAAACCCGGAAAAGGATCGTAAACAAATCGCTTGACCAATTGTCCGGAGTCCGGAGACTAGACAATCACGTCACAGTACCAATTAGTTTGCGTTGCATTAGTATTTGTATGAAAATTCGACACGAATTGACACAGTAACGATCCTCTTCCAAGTAATTATGCATACTACGACCTTATGGTTTGATGAGATTATCCCGTCTAAGTCATATACAATTTCAAGGCCTACATAAAACTTACCTATACAACCACGCTTCCCCACTCCAAAAGCTGCGAATTCCTGATTGTTTTTAAAATCACCATTCAACCATCCTTCTGGACTAAACTCACTGGTTTTTGTATTCCAAGTAGAAACGATGTTAGTCATCATTGGGAAGATGAGACAGTAACTGCCAGCTTGCATTGTGTAGTTTGCTGTAACCATAAAAACCATAATTTGCTTAAACAAAACACAGTGCCTCATTAACTTAGCATAATCTCTCACCCAGTTAATCTAACTTAAACAAATTACAAAGCTGAAGACTCTATTTATTTGAATGCACCAAACTCAAGCACTACTGGTAAAACTTGAAAAACATATCAACGTTAAGTAGTCCATTTATCGAGGGAGGATAAAGGTCACTCTTTTATCCGGGTGCTTGGGGAAACCGCTGGTAGAATCTAGTTTCACATTGTATGTATGGTCATCATCATCTATTTCTTATTATCTGGTCTTTTTATATCCTTCTTTACCTAAAGCATCAACACAATTATTAAAACAACTGAAATCACAACTTACTTAGCTTAACATCTTTTTCCACGCATCTCAAAATGCACGGTATAGTTGGCAACACCCGAAGAGTCTCCATTATAACCGCGTTTGTATAAACCAGTTTGGTCAAATCATCTCTTTCTACGTCTCGATCTGGACCTAGCACCGTCAATAATCTGCAAACAAAAGCATACAATAAATTAAGGAAACTATCTGTATTATAGAGATAGATATACCTACACTATCAGGAAAACATTTTTTGAAAATTTTTGATCTTAGAGCTAAATTAAACTAAGTAACATAATGGATAGTCTTATGAGGCAACCTTACGTACCTAAAATATTATGAATGTAATTTTGCATATCACCTATTATTTTTTTTTAATATTTTATTTAAGAGGCTTAAACGCTGCTGCGTTATGCCAGCCTCGTAAGGTTTCACACAAATATCACCTATTTGTAATATTTCCTACAACATAACAGTTTTAATATAATTTTGCCTTGTAACGATCTTTCCTAAAGAGACTACATGGTGTCAATATTCTACTCATAATTTCAAAAATCAGGTCTCACAACCTTGCAGTTTAAAACATTATCGTTTTGATAATTTCTAGTCACCAAGGTCAGGATCACGCGAACCGAATTGTAAAGACAATTTAAAATTCAAATCGATTGCTCTTACTTAATATGTAGGTATTGTTTCTATAGTGATCATACGAGCATTACAAACAACTAGCCGTTTTCCCGCGCCCTGTGGGCACCACTGCGTCTAGATAAAATGTAGCCTGTTGTTACTAGAAAGGGTAGCTTTCCAATGGCGAAAGATTTTTTAAATCGGTCCAGTAATTTTTACTCTTAGAATATACCCTTTACAAACAAAAGTATTTTTTTCCTCTTTATAGAAGTGCAGATATAATCATATCTTCGAATTCAACTTACTCTTCATACATTTTCTCCTGCACTTCAGGGTGAGATCCAAGCAGCATCAGACTAAACATCAGCTGACTAGACGTAGTTTCAAAGCCAGTACCTATGATCGTGTTCAATTCTTCTCTTATCTGTTTATCTGTTAAAGCACCATTTGCTGATAGCTCTAACAGAAGATCTAGAAAAGGTCTGTATTCTATACCTGGAAAAGGTAAATTGTGTTCATTTTCATATTTTGTTAAGTCATTGAATCATTATTGTAATATTTTTGAACTTACTAGTAGCTGCTTTTGGGTTATCGTTTTTATTTAATGCTCCTTTTTTTAGTATTTGCTTTTTCTCTTGAATTACCTGAAAACATATTTCTTATTTTACTTCCTTTTAATCCAGTTTGATAAGTTGACTACTTAACTGAGAATTATATCTACTACCAACAATACAAGTTAGCGAGGCTTTTTTCATCTGTTTTTGGAACAGCCCTTTGCACGTGAAGAAGTAGCAATCATAAACTTACATATGCATATTATATTATCATATGTAACTCACATGTATATTATTAGTTTGATGTATTAAAATTTCACTCACTTTATCAGACATATTATGCATTGTCTCCACCAGGCTATCTTCCTTGTCCTGTATGCCAGTTAGCTTGCATATCAAGTTACTCTGCAGCCAAAACTTAAAGAATTTACTAACGAGAATAGAAACCATTTCACTGACGGCCTCAGTGTATTTTTTTATAAAGTTTACATCTTCTATAGCTTTTATTCCGAATGTGCCGACTGAAAAGAAACATTAACATTGTAAGTAGAGGAAACTAGGCCTAAAAGAAGACTGTTTTTAAGGGAAACCTGGCTTCCGCCGTATTTCCTTTCCTTTATCCCGTGGGAATTCCTTCTTTCGCTAATTGGGCTATCTAAGATTGAAATTATTTCCCAGAGACTAGCACGTTCAAACAAACAAACACACTCTTCAGCTATATAATGATTATACATAGACAATGTTATACATAGCAATAATGTAGATACTACAGCAAAAAATGGCAACGTTTGTATTATCGCCATCACTCTCTTGTATAATAATCTAAATTACCTAACGCTGATGAGCTTAGTATTTTTTACGTAATTCCGGTCTCTTTTCTCGGAATCATTATATTTAGGTACATTTTTAGAACTATAAATATATTCTCCGCGTAAATTCCATTGATGCAAAACTTCGTAACCTTTGCAATTCCAAAATAAACAAGATTAAAAATGGAATCACAAAAAATGGGTCAGTATATAAGAGAATTAAAACTGTTGCAAGGTTTCAAGGTCATCTGGTAAAAAACAGCAAAAGAATACGCTTATTGACAACTATTTTTGATATTAAAATAAGTCAAAAAGCATCAGCCCAGCCTTTCCCCAACTACTTACATATGTTAGGGTTGGCTTCAACTAACCGAATGCAGCTGACTAGGAGTGTCTACCTATCTACCCGGGCAACACAATACCAGACCCACAAGACCTACCAATTTAATGTACTTTCCGAATCACATAGGAATTCGTCATATCAAGGTGCTCTTATCTCATTTCTTGTTTATTTTGGATCGACATAAATATGCGGCTGTTGCTTAGCCACGATCTCCTGATTAAAAAAACCCTGACTTACCGCAAAGAGTTTCCACTGCATTATTTTTCATATACAAACTGTGATCAAATGGGCCTTTCCCAATATGAGGTTCTAATTCATTGATCAGTTTCTTGGCCTGACTGTTGAACACATCTAAGAAGCCGTGGATCACCGGCAGGCTGAACGCTGGGTTCAGCAACTTGCGGCGATGTCTCCATGTTTCTTCTGCAAAGAACCATTTTTTGTATACGTAGCTGTGACAAGCTATATAAGCTGGCATGGATGTGTAAACTGCAAAGAATGCAGCAAAACATAGGAACTAGAGTTAAATCGAACTATTTTTAGGTATCAACGTATCAGAAGAGATGCGCAAGGAGTATACGATATACATGTAATGCCTACGGTCTGAAGTTAGTTACGAGCCGCCATTAAGTTTGGGAGGCCCTGTCTAGTAAAATTATACATAACTTTTGCGTCTAATTACGAATTTCCTTACCTGTAGCTGTAGCAAGTCCATGACCTAGCCAAGTTTTACAGAAGTCATACGCATAATGTCTATTGATACACGAGTTCCCAGCAATTATTGCCTCTTGAGGATTGGTTATCACTGAAAAAATAAAAACAAATCTATTTGGTAAACCCGCAGAGCTATTATGTTCTCGGCCTCAAAGGCAGCAATAGCTATTGTATAAAATCGGTCAACAAAAGAATAGTAGATAGTACTTACAATAATACAGCTCACTTCCAAAATTGAAAACTGCAACGCCTCCTAGCTTTTCGCAGCTTTCGCTCAAACTTGCCACGAATTTCAAAAGATCTGAAAAAAGCAAGATCCTTTTCAAAACTTAGGATAAAAACAGCCAGTATATAATTATAGATAGAATAACTCACTAGATCTGGATAAAACCGCTTGATGCAGATGCCCAATGACAGGCAACCAACCAGGTACTTTTGGAGGCAACGTATAGGTCCCTCTGTTTCTCCCATAGACCTTAAACCTTAGGCAGACAAGAAACAAAACACAGATGAACAAAATAATACCCATCATTTTACTAATATAAATGAAATGAATGGCCAGGATCTGAAGATTTTATACTGATTTGAAAATAATAACATTAGAATATTTGGGAAAGATAGCAATCTTGAATTGGAAAACAAAGAAATGATTGTTTTTGTAAACTCGAGGGAGATTTTCTCAAAAGCAATGATGAATGTGAATTAGTTATTTATATCTCTTAACTAGCTTCTTCCAGTGGTTTCACGCGTCGCTGGTTCGACTTGAAAAATAGTATATGAAATATTGGGTGGATATAAAAAAAATCATCAATACTACTACAAGTTTTTTTCCAGTTAAATGCAGTTTTTAGCTATTTTATCGAAAGCTTTTGCAATCATATTATTATTTTACGTAGGGGAGACGGGTGTTCATGACCATTACAACCTTCCGTCGCAAAATTTATTATGGATATAGGTATTTATTTTAAGACATCTTATTGTTCTGATGATGGGATGTAAAATAAGCTTAATATTTCGGCAAACTGCATATTTTGGGCATGTCCATATATCTCGCCATAAGCTCTGGAAGTTATTGTGCAGGACAGACGGATATATTTAAATAAGCAATGTATGATAATTATTGTCCCTTACAAACATATTTATGCTTTTACTTGTAGGTACTGTTGCGACAGTTCAAGGAGATCAAAATGACCTTCAGATTATATCGATTTCCGAATTTTTTTATATGTGAATAAAAACCAAGAATTGTGATTGTTTCATTTTTAATGGTTATTTTTGCAACTTACCTAAGTGCAAAAAGTGTTTTTTTTTTTCAAATTTGCATTAAACCGATTACATCAACAATTGCAATGAGATAATATCACATTTCTGGTAAACATATATAATAATATGTATTTTTATTTTATTGTGCATCGGGCTACGAGGGAGAAGGAATAGTGAGTGCACTTGTAATCTGTGCAAATGCTTATGCTTATTATATAATACGTCCTGCGCAGCTGGCTGATCTCCTTATATGAGAACAGCCGCCGTGGTCGAAATCGGCCTAGGGCACTGTTATTGATTTTAATTAATATACCCTCCTGACAGTTACGACGTTTTTTGGAAAATATTTTTTGGTATTTTGACAGCAAAAGCATTGACCTCAAAGATGATTGTATTCAATTTCAGGCATATTTTGATTTAAAAAATCTGTTATAAGGTTGTCGAGTTTTGGGCTTACTGGAAGCGAGCTAAAAGCTGAGATTTATTTTTATCTTTTTTTGTATTACTCACTCCTCGAAGTAGTATTTAACGTTGCACTCAATAAATCTTCGATTAGTTTCGGAAGTGAGATCGTAAAATGTTGAGCCTGATTTTAATATATGTTTTAGTGGTTTGTTTGGGGTTTGTGATATTGAAAAGGGCTCGGAGTTCAAGGGGACATGTGTTACCGCCATTATTGCCTGGATCTTTGCCCATAATTGGGTATACGATACAAGTCGTTTCTGCAGCAAGAAGTGAGTGTTTTTGTACTTAATATTACCTACTTATCTTGCCTTACTATTTTTATAGGACCTTTTACACAAACGCATTACAAATAGATTACTGCTTTCAATAATTATATAATTGATTAAGTAATAATTGTATTGATTTTTAGCCGCATTTTATTTTTACAAAAAGTCATTTCAAGATTGTTTAAGCTTTTAAATAGAGGCGTTAGTCAATTAAGTTTTCAATTACTAAAAAATATGTGTAGGTAAGTAGGTGTAGGTAAGTAACCCCATAGGCAATTTAATTACCCGGTAGGTTACATTCCATTATAAAATAGTTCATTACCTATTCAGGAAGATTAGTCAACTTTTGATGAAATTTTTTTCAGATCAGTTTCGTTTATTGAAAGCTGTAACTACGGGCAGCGCTCAGAAAGGAGGGATAACTACCACCACCTTTGGGACAGAACGGTACTACTGTAAGTAATATTTTATGCAATTTCTATCCTATCAGTTAAGCTTAAATAAAATAAAAAAACAATTTCCCATGGCCAAGTCAGTATTTTCTTGACCAAAGACCAGACCAAAATGTGGCCAACTGTTGCTTCAAATTATTGATTTGGCGAGAACTGCAGCTACATGAAAATGTTGTCAACAATAAGCTAAAAATACTAATTTCTATACATCCTTTTATATTAATAAGCTTTAATTGGATCGAACCTGTAAGTAACTATGTAGTGTGATCTATAGCAACTAATTTAACCTTCTCCCAAGGGTCACACTCTGGTATGAAAATTGGTCACTGAATGTTATGTGCCTAGTTCTGATGACAATTTAACTGATCTGCGGTAGTATTCCGATAATGGAGCCGGAAGACATAAACTGGAATTTCATGATAGAACATCGTATCATGACATAGCTACATAGTTATTTTAAACTATGAATTTATTTTCTTTTTTCCAGTTATAACCGATCCTCAAGACGCAGTGACAGCTGCTAACTCCTGTCTTCAAAGACATTATGCTTTTGACTTCTGCAAACCGTGGCTGGGCGATGGACTGTTAACGACTTCGGGTGGGTAAATAATTACTTAATTATCATAATTATGTTGATAACAATTATACGTAAAATGATGTTTACAATCGATCGGCGATTATAATTAACCTTACTAATATTTATTTGAGCTGGCCATTTATTTATTTATTTTATCATTTATTATAGAATTTATTATAGAACTGGGCGGTGTTATTACATAAAAAAATCGGATGCAAATTATGTATTGAGTAAATATCTGCTTTATTTTATTTTTTTTTTGTCATAAGAGAAGTTTATCTGCTTCAAGGTCCTAATCTCAGGAACCCCAAGTCCAATTTAAAAAAAAATCTGTTTTAAATGGCCCATTTATTTAGCGAGGACCTTCTAAAAAAATACCTCTTACCTGAAAGCAGTAACTAAACTTAGACTTTTTGTATAAAACTGAAATGATACTACACACATTACAAAGGTCAGATATTTAGCTTGTATAAGACCGTCTGAAAAACTTTCATTGAAATCGAGACTAAAAAACAACAATCGGATCAACTGTCGGCCGACTATTGAGTCTGCAGTGTGCGGATACTCTTTGTCATAGATAACCCATACATCGAGGAAGACCATAGGCTACTTTTCCTTTAGAAACTAGTTAATACAAATTAAAAAACACCATTATAATTATCTACCATGCCTACAAATTTCAGCCGAAACATGGAAGAGTCATCGCAAGCTGCTGAGCCCAGCATTCAGCCTGCCTGTGATCCACGGCCTGCTAGAAGTATTCAACAGTCAGTCCAGGAAGCTTCTGGAAGAAGTAGCCCCTCATGATGGAAAGGAGCCATTTGATCACGACGTGTATTTGACTAAGAATGCTTTGGAAACTCTTTGTGGTAAGTACAATCCTTATTACTTTTTGTGATCATCATCTGCTGATCGTTATCCAAGGATGTTCATGTGACAGTCGAGATGATCGGATGGATCCACGCGACTTTGATTTAGCCACGAGCTTTTCTTATTACTTTCCGAATTTGGAGTTTTTTTTTTCTTTTCTTAGTTAATCCTTGATTGTTAGAAAGCTACTACTAGGTACTATCTATACATCACACACCGATGAAATACCCGATAAAACTATTATTATTAAAAGTTTATCAAAATATAATGGTATCATTTATATTTTGATCTGTCGTTTAGATAAAATAATCCTCGTGTTATTTATAAAATTTTCATAATGATTTGAACAGTTCTGAGAGCTTCATGTTTTTTAATCTAATGAGTTTCCCTAGCTGAAAAGAGAGATGCTCAATATTTGAACTAGTGTAATTGTTAAATGAAAGTATTTGATTTTCTCAGATAGCCTTGTACTAACAGCGGGTCCTTTTTACTTTTCAGTTGGCACTTTTGGAATAAACATCATAGATGACGAAAAATTTACCCAAAAATATATCAAATCCCTTTACGAGATTATTCCAATGGTGACGAGGAAGTTTGTTGAGGTCTGGAGCCAGAGCGACTTCTTGTATAAACTCTCAGGACTTAAGGAGAAGGAAGATCAATTACTGGACACTTTACATTCTATGACAGATAAAGTATTTCTATTTTTGCTTTTTATAGTCTTTGCCTTTGTGCTTAAGTAAGGGCAGATTTCTATAGCCTTAGTATCTCTTGCTTTAAGTCTCACTTGAGAGAGACCGATGCCCATTTTCACCAACAAATACCTAAATTTAGGGATCCCCTAAGAGCATTTAGGGAACACATAATACGAATTTCGTTTTCACCAAATTTTAAGTGTTCCTTATAACCTTTATTATTGGGTTTAGATCTTCTTCTAAGTGACAGTTGGGGAAACGTCAAAAGATTGTTGGTGAAAACGGCATGAGATATTTAAATTCAAACAATCGCAAGTCAACAGGTAGATACATTATAGAAGTTCATTGTTAAGGGCTGTGCTGGTTAATTATAAAGATGACATTGACATTGCTTTAATTTCAATCAATATGTTCCAGGTTTTACAAGAGAAAAAGCTTGCAAGAAAGGGGAAAGAAATTAAAAAAGAAGTTACTGGTATTTTATAACCTTATTTATATAATATAGCTTGTATATCTGAATAACATATAGGCTACTTTTATATCCGATTGCAAAAACTAGTCTCTTTAGAAATTAGTTTATAACAATAGTAGCATTTTAATTTTTTTTCTTCCAGGAATAGAATACAGACCTTTCCTAGATCTGCTGTTAGACTTGTCAGAAAATGGAGAGTTGTCAGACCAGTACATTAGAGAAGAAACACAAACGATCATTGCATCTGGCTTCGAGACCACTTCCAACCAGTTAACATCCACTTTAGTGCTGTTAGGTGCTCATCCTGAGGTTCAAGAGAAAATGTATGAAGAGTAAGTAAATTTTGGAGGACCTTAAACTCAAACTAGCTTCGTAATTACTGGCCATTTTTAACCGACTTCCCAAAAAGGAGGAGGTTCTTAGTTCGGCCGGTATGTTTTTTTTTTTTTCTATGTATGTACATCGATTACTCCGAGGTTTATAGACCGATTTACGTGATTCTCTTTTTGTTCGACTCGGAATAGCTGCCAGTTGGTCCCATAGTCATCAGGTCAGGATCTGATGATGGAAACCCTAAGAAATCGAGGGCAACCTTCGAAAGTTGTAGGGATACATAGGGTAAATCTTGACACTCAAGTGTATGCCTGAAAGCACTATTCAGCAGTGAAGGTTTGGAGCTGACCTGATGATGGAGACCAGAGAGGGTCGAGGGAACTCGACAACTGAATATGTAAAATACCTCGTATTTGGGCTTATATTCTTTGTATTGATGAGAATTTTCCTCTTATATGGATAGTGACAACTACTCGTATCACTGAAAAGCTGTAAATAAAAAATGTCTAATGGATGTTACTAAGTTAATTTTGCCACCGACTTCTAGGCCGATGCACCTAAAATTAGTTTGTTTTTTTTTTCTGTTTTTGGAAGTCGGTTCAATTTTTTTGTAAAAAAGTTTTAAACATATAAAATTAAAACGGAAGAACTATGATTTATGATATTCTACGTAATCTTGGAAAATAATTAAGAATAAGAATAATTTACATATTGTTTAAAAATTACATACAATTGATTTGATTCCTGAAACTCATGATTCCCTGAGGCACAGGCACATTCGTTGTCAGTTTTACTATTAATTTATACACAAATCTTCTCATCCATTATAATAAATAATCTGTTACATAATCTAAATGTAATGTTGCTAAAACCCTCAATGAGAGAAAACTATTTGCACGCGTTGATGTCTTTTGTACTAGACGTTACAATTAAGCTTTGATGTCTTTTGTTGGCCCAGCAGGGCCAAGGCCTGCCGGGGCTGCGGGTTGTTCGAAAGAGATACCGCGGCCCTGGTACATAAAAGGCCTATGACGGAACACGACGATTTTAGTCAGTAAGAGTCTGACACTCCCTCACCGCTGCTAACCCACAGCGGGAGGGGTCATTTGATGTCTTTTGTTTCAAATCCTATCAAAACTTCGAAAAACTAGTAGTAGGTTTCAGATAAACATAATTAGGTATGTTAACTATTTAGTCTGTCGTGATTTTTTAAGGAACCGTATCGAAATCAAAACCATTCCTCCAGCATTGGATACTACAAACTGAAAGCACAAAACATTCTGAAGCAAACCGAAAAAAAAACATCGATTTCCTTTCAATACAACTATCATTGGCGATCACTTTGACAGCTAAAGCAATCATTGAAAGGCAAACGGTCCGACAATGGCGAGAAGAAATGAATAATTGCCCAAAAGGTTGACGAGTTCCGTCTTAGCTTGAGACAACTATACCTCATTACATTATAACGAGGCAGTCTCATCATAAGATATCGAATGTAATTAAGGATAGGATGTATTAGTAGATAACCTATTAGTCATTTATTGTCTAAGAACATTAAACAACCGGAGACGACATTACGGCAATACCTTTCACTTTGGCAGACTTTTTCGCATAGAGATTGGCGCTTTTAGTTTTTAGTAGGTTATCTGCTCTAAGTTATATAAACACAAGTGTTTATACTTTGTTTTTTCCTTACAGATTAATAGATGTACTACAAGATAGAGATGTAGAAAAGGAGGATCTCAACAAACTAGTGTACACAAATGCTGTAATATTGGAGTCTCTGAGATTATTCCCAACAGTACCATGCTTGCTGAGATGTGTGGATAAGGATGTAAAGCTAAGTAAGATACGAACTAAAGTTAAATGATTATGAACTTGATAGCTAGCTTTTATTGTTTTATGATTTAGCGTTGACACCTAGCGTCGCAGACTGTTTAATTCCAATTGACGTCTATGGAGATATTTTTGCATATCTTTCTATAAGTAGGTAAATAGGCATATATTTTTTTATTTTATTATGGCTAAGGCCTCCTGTTTCCGACACGCAGTTTTCAATAGGTTAGTAAAGATGTTTGTTAACGTGACAGAACGTCAGTTTTGTTGCAATGGGTAATTTTGTACCCGATGCCTAAAAACCCCTTACATTAACCTTTGAACACTGCGTGTCTTACGTTTTAAAATGGGGCCATTGTCCACTGTCATTAACAAGAGGCCTAATTCCTTCTCTGCATGAAAAGAGACCAGTGCCCTGTCGGACAGTATTTTTTTAGGAAAAAGCACAGCCAAATAAAATCCTGTTATCAATTTCAGAAAACTACACGATGCGTGCTGGCAGTTACTGCAGTATATCCCCTCTGGTAGTCAATGTGAACTCTCCTTGGAAAGCAGAAACAACACATTTTGATCCTGAAAAATGGCTGAACGGAGAATACAAAAACAATTCTGAATTCGCCGGATTTGGACTGGGGAAGAGAGGATGTATAGGTATATACAGAATTTTACGTAATTATTAGAACAACGCAAAAATCAACAAGAAAAGTATAAAAAAAATAACAATAGAGTCATAATAAATCATATTATTAATGGTATGTTTGTAATTTAATAACTAGCGCCTAATCTTTCAATTAACGGCCGTCCCACAAAAACAAACATACTTAAGTAGAAATCCATCTGTTGTTTTGATTTTGAGATAGGAATTTGACATTACTTGTATGGAGCTAATGACAAAATTCTGTCTCCATTTTCAAGGTATCGTAAGTAAGAAATACAGTAACTAGAGTTAAAATGCTCTTCACATTAGATTCTTTCATGAGTTAAACAAATTATTAATTCAATTCGCTTATTAATTTAATTACAGGTAAAACATACGCAATGACGATGATGAAGGTGGTACTATCGCACTTCATACGCCGGTACAAAGTACAAGCCGACATGAGCCAGGTTCGAGTCAAGTTCGAATTCCTATTGAAACCAGTGTCAGGACATGAGATCAGGATCCAACGGAGAAATTAAAAGAATAATTTAATGTTATTAAACTATGTAGTTTCTGAGAATAAGTGTTTATTTATTATACAAATAAATTATCTACGTGTTGTGGTATTTTCATTCTGATTTATGAAATATAAAAAAAATATAAGTCTGTAATGGCCAATCCGTATTGAGCAATTGTAGTTTTTCATGCTTACATACCTGTTGCGGTATGAGATGACAACTGAGCCTTGCAATGGGATGATAAAAAAGGTTGAATGATGACAATTCCAGTATTAAAAAATAATTGATTTTTAACAAAAACTCTAAAGAAAAAATTGCTTATTAAAGATTCTTAATGTAACCTTGCATTACTTTCCCACGGCAAAAAAGCAAGCTTATACCTATTGTGTTGAATGTTCCTTTGTCGCTTAGGTTGCAAGCGGACTGGCTTGCATGCGGTCCCGGGTTTGCTTCCTGGGTCAAATCGCTTTGTGGGATTTAGAAACATCCACAAAACAGCCCGGAGTCTGGAAGTTGGTGCTTACACCCATGTGCCTGTGAGGGCACGTAAAGCCGGCGTCCCCGAATGCTACTCAGTAGGAGTCGTTGTTACAATTCCACGTCAGAGGTTGTCAACTCTGACACTAGGACCTATTAGTTGATTAAACTTGCACCTCACTCAATAAGAATAAGACTTACTTACTTTTTCTTTACTCCGACTACGCAAATTCCAAAAAATATGTTTTTAGGGTTCCATACCCAAAGGTCAAAACGGGACCCTATTGTTTTCGCTCCTCTGTCCGTCCGTCCGTCCGTCTGTCACCAGGCTGTATCTCATGAACCGTGATAGTTAGAGCTGAAAATTTCACAGATGATGTATTTTTGTTGCCGCTATAACAACAAATACTGAAAACTAGAATAAAATAAATATTTTGGGGGGCTCCTATACAACTAACGTGATTTTTTTGCTCATTTTCTAAATAATAGTACGGAACCCTTCGTGCGCGACTCCGACTCGTACGTGGCTAGTTTTTAGGGTTCCGTAGCCAAAATGGTAAAAACGGAACCCTTATAGTTTCGTCATGTCCGTCTGTCCGTCTGTCCGTCTGTCACAGCCGATTTACTCGGAAACTATAAGTACTACAGTGATGAAATTTGATGGGAATATGTGTTGTATGAACCGCTACAAAAATATGACACTAAATAGTAAAAAAAAGAATTGGGGGTGGGGCCCCCCATACATGTAACTGAGGGATGAAATTTTTTTTTTCGATGTACATACCCGTGTGGGGTATCAATGGAAAGGTCTTTTAAAATGATATAAAGTTTTCTAAAAAACATTTTTCTTAAAGTGAACGGTTTTTGAGATATCAGCTCTCAAAGTCGTAAAAAGTATGTCCCCCCCCCTCTATTTTTATAACTACGGGGTATAAAATTCTAAAAAAAATAGAGGTGATGCATGCTAATTAACTCTTTCAACGATTTTTGGTTTGATCAAAGTATCTCTTATAGTTTTTGAGATAGGTTGATTTAACTGTAATTTACGGAACCCTTCGTGCACGAGTCCGACTCGCACTTGGCCGGTTTTATTTTTTACTCCGACTACGCAAACCCAAAAAGTTTTTTTAATGACAATTACTAAACAAATTCGCGTACAAACATACCTTAGCGTAATAATGTTCGACAGTACACAAGAAAACACGCACTTTATGGTCGTTGGCATTAACGAAATGGTGCTTAACAAAACAAGAACAATTTGTTATCCTTAACGACTTAATAGCAAATGACCTAAGGTACCTTTTCCAGTGGTTTGACACATACATACATAGTTTCGTCCATTCTGTCCTTGGATGGTTAGCTGACTTGTCAAAGCGTTTTCCTTCATGTATCAGAAAGCACGTAAAACCGGGAGATTATCCGTCATTTTATTTGTATCTTTGACATTGTAAAAAAATCTTTCAGTAACCAAATAACTAAGTTGGGATTACATAAGTATTAGTTACGATATAAAATTCTGAACTCCATCTTTCCAAAACCGTATTGCAATTTTTTTTTTCATTTTTTTTTTTCAAAAAAGTGTGTCCAAAAATAGTGTATCACAATGTTGACTGGTATCTTGTCTGTATGTGTGTTGTGCCTAGTTTGGCTTACATTGAAGGGTTGGAGGCGAGCTCGCTCCAGTGAACATAAGTTACCGCCCGCAATGGATGGCGAACTACCCATCATTGGTCATATGCATATTGTTATTTATTATGTCACAAGTGAGTATATACTGTTCCTTAATGTATCTAGTGTTAAAGATGCGAAATGAGGTGGTTTGTTTTTTATGGATTTGCAAAATTCTTTCACTGTTGGAAAGCTTCACTCTTCCCGAGTAACATAGGCTATGTTTTATCTCAGTAGGTGCAGTAATTCCCGAAACCGTTTTGTGAAACTACAGGAAAACAGCTATGACTTGATAAAGATGTATGTGGATAGATTATAGTGCGATTGGTAATTTGGGAACTGATTTTAAAGCTTCAGGGGTTTTTGAAAGTAACTTATTATCGTATGTAATTAAACCTCAAATGAATTAGATTACCGAATTGTTTAATTAAAATTAATTGTTTCATTGAACTGAATTTAACCCACATAAAAATAGGGATAAGGGCAGGAGGATGATGATTATGAACTCAATTTTATTTGTTTCCTCAGATATCTACAAGTTTATGAAGACCTTAAGTGATGAATGCGCTAAGAAAGGCGGTGTTATGTACGGCAAATTCGGCAGCGAATTGTATTATTGTAAGTTACCTTAAGATACCTCATGGTAGTCAGAAGCAAGTAAGTCTGAGACCAGTCTTACCAAATGGTATTAGGTTGCCGGGGTAACTGGGTTGAGGAGGTCAGATAGGCAGTCGCTTTTTGTGAAACACTGGCACTCGGCTGCCTCCGGTTAGACTGGAAACCGACCCCAACATAGTTGGGAAAAGGCTCGGGAGATGGAACCTTAAGAGTACCTACCCTTACACTGCAGACTTTTAAGTAGGCCGATAGTTTGATCATACACTTAATAAATTCGGAAATGAATGGGAGTGTGCACATAACAACGATGTGGTATTTTATATAAAAACTTCTATTGAATTCTCGATGTTCTATCTATATTTTATTAAAAAAAGAATTATCTCCAACAATTAGGCCAACCGTCGGTTAAAACCATTTTTGATTAATAAAGTGTAGCACAAAATTTCGGAACAAAAAAACCTGTTAGACCTATTGCGGAATCTGTTGTTTTTTATCAGATGCCTTATTTATATTCAGGCTTAATTGTGACAACCAGTCTTAACAAGTGGCCCAAGCAATTGGGTCAAGGAGGTTAGATATTATAAGCGGTCTCTAGACAAACTTGTATTTTTACATATTCAGGCTCAAAAGGGCTTCGATATCCTTTCATAAAAATACCAAAATAATTGCCTGTCTGTCGGACTTTGACCTTTCCTTGTCAAGAGCCTGAGAAAGGATTAAATTTATGTAGTCTTAAAGGTAAAGGTATTATTAAAAATCTAGTTGTCTCGCTGATGCACAATACCAGCGTCTGAATTTGCCTTTTTAAGGAAGACTTACCTACATAAATGTATATCTGAGTGGGCAAATACAGTTACAATTATGCCTCTCAAGTTTCGGTTTTCATGAGCTTAAAACCATTAAGTAAAAGAAGCTGCAAAGTTTGTTTTTCGCCAATTTTTCTCTTCAACCACAAAACTAGTAAGTAGTGAAAGTAGTACGAAGTAATTTTGACCTGGAATAGTGCTAAAAACTAGCCTACTTTCAATAAAGGTGTTTAACTTTGACTTTGACTTAACTTTGCCGCACTTTGTAGTGGTAAATCCCGGAGATTGTCCGGCTATTGAACACTCACGTACTCAATGACGTACTGTAGTGTACGTGTGGTATCATAAAACCCACGATAATTGCCTGCCCTTGAATTAGTACGATAATTTTTTGTACTTATTTGTGCCATTAAAATTTTGCGACACAGGCTTAAAATAAACAAAACTAAATTATGTAGTGTATATCATTTTATTTAAATTTAATAAAACAAAAACATAGTCTTTTTTGAGCTAAAATTAATATCTTAACGTCTTGGGCACATGACCTCCAAGCTACAAGATTCTTGGTAAGGCAGGTTTCAGACTTTTAAACTGTCTACCCGTAACTTTACAAAGGTTCAACTTCACCAGCAGTCATCAAAGTAATCGGTATTTTAAACGAACACTCTTTTTTTCTATGAACGTTTTTCCTAAACTATTATATTTTGATCTATCTTGCTCTGTTAATCATTTAGTTACTTCATCTATTCTAATGGGATCTCATGTTTGTTTTCAGTCATAACTGATCCTCAGGATAGTTTGACAGCGGCGAGTGCATGTCTGAACAGGAATTACGCTTACAATTTAGCTAAAGTTTGGCTGGGAAATAATAGTCTGGTGCTTTCTGGAGGTTTGTTAATTTGTATCTATTTATTTTTAAGGGCTGAGCTTTTTTTCTTCTTATATTTAGAGGAAACACTACTGAAGTTTTATAGCTTTAGCCATAGTCCTCTATACTTATTCACCTAAACTTGAATCAACGTGACCTGATATTCTTTGTGCACTTGATTGCACGCTCACTGCGTGTAGATTCCGCATTTCTATTGCGTAATAATGTTCTTTAATAATCATGAGATTGTCACGAAGACGACTATGGGTACACAAGATAATTTTAAATTGTATGTTTCTTGCAGGAGAAACATGGAGAAATCGCCGCAAGCTACTGAACCCAGCGTTCAGTCTGCCGGTGATCCACGGCTTCTTAGATGTGTTCAACAGTCAGGCCAAGAAACTGATCAATGAATTCAAGGCTTATGTTGGCAAAGGGCCATTTGATCACAGCGTGTATTTCCTCAGAACTTCATCAGAAACACTTTGTGGTAAGTTTGTTAATAGTTTCATATCCGAAGACTCTAGTCTACCTGGATCAAGATGGATTACTGTTTTTTAAATGAAGTATTTAGAATCTATGTGAGAAGAGATCCGTGCCAAGTAGAGGAGCTGATAAAGATGATGATGATGGAGCATTTTATTTTGCTTTCAAAATAGCTGATAATGATTTTCTGTTTATAGTTGGAACATTTGGAATAAATCCAAAAGAAGCTGCGGAGTTTACCGAGAAATACGAAAAAGCGCTTTTTGACTTAATAAGACTTCTTATAAAGAAGTTCTTGAGGTTTTGGCTGCAGAATAGATTGATATACAAACTGTTTGGATTAAAGAAGAAGGAAGATGAATTAGTTCATACTTTACACTCAATGTCTGAAAAAGTAAGTAAAACCATGTAAGACCTCAAGTTCAAAAATAAGGAGTGAATTTAAAATTCATATATTTTTTAAAGTGGTATCTTAAGTTAAGTTAAATAATGAGACTCTTTTGCTTGCAGGTTCTACAAGAGAAACTCCATGATAGAAAGAATAAAGTTCTTACAACACAAACGAATGGTATGTATGATTCATCATATTAAGAAATTATACGTTCTTTACAAGACGGTCATAATAGAACGGTATCATGATACGATGCCAATGAAATATTGGTTGGGTGGGTTTCCAAAATAATTTGATTTTAATATGACTATGAAATAATTTTGCCTGATTTCAATTTTCAGGTACAGGATACAGACCTTTCTTAGATCTAATTTTAGACCTGTCGGAGAATGGTGCACTGACAGATAGGGAAATTAGAGAAGAAACTGACACTATCATATTCACTGGAATCGAATCCACGTCCAACCAGTTGACATACATTCTCTTGCTGTTGGGAGCTCATCCTGATGTACAGGATAAGTTGTATGAAGAGTAAGTTGAGTTTCTATCTATACTTAATCAATATTATATAGCTGAATACTTTGCTTGCTTTAACGCGCTGAACTCAGAATCTACGGATCGGATTTGGAAGATTATTTCATTGTTAGATAGATAGATTATGTTAGTGTTAGATAGATAGCCCATTTATAAAGGAGATAAAAGATAAAAAGTCATTTATTCAAAGTGCTGGGAAGAAGAAGTGGCGCAACAAACTCACCAGCAACACATGTTTCTGGTTGGTGTTAACATTATGCTTTGGGACATTTAAAGTCAAAGCCAAAACGTTGTTTTGATTTCATGAAGAATAGATGAAACTTCAAAAGCTAAGTGCACGATTCCAAGAAGATCCTATGGAAAACCGGCAATAACTCCAATTAAATTGTATTTATTTATGCCTTTACAAACCTTATTTAGGACCATAAAAACACTTATAAACTAATACATATAAAGATTATTGCAATATTTACAATACTATAACATAGTAACTTTGTAACTAAAATAAATATAAATAAAAACTTGACTACAACGGCATCGCATTGCAACAATTAATGTCTATAAAAATAGCTGTTAGATCTCTATCAGGCAAGGCGATTTTAAGATTCACCTCTGGGCTATATGTTGTAATTTTTGAAAACGATTTTTTCTCTTGAGCTTTGACAGTCCAAGAGGCCATATTGTTCATTAAGAGGACGACGCAACGTCACTTTAAGAAACATTCCAAGTCAGACAAACTTACAAAATATGTTTAAGTAGCAATAAAACAACTTCATTTTAAACGAAGGTACCTCAAAAATCACCTTATTGTGATCATTAAGAAAGAGACACATGTTTTTACCACCAAGGCCGATTCACATAGGCCTAGAATTTGTTTTGTCATTTTCGCCACTACGTAAATCAAACCAGTTCTTAAAAACACATAAGTATATATGTTTATTTATACTTATTTAAGTAATATGTGTTTATTGTTTTGTTGGTTGTTTGGGTTACCCGGGTAACTGGGTTGAGGAGGTCAGATATGCAATCAAACAAGTCAAAAAAGTTCTTGTAAAACATTAGTAATCCACTGCATCTGGTTAGACGGGGAGTCGACCCCAACATAGTTGGAAAATGGCTCGGTAGACGATAATGAAGTTTATTATTTTGTTTCAGAGTTTTAGATATTGTAGGAGCAGAAAGGGATGTCGTAAAGGATGATTTGAATAAATTGGTTTACACAAATGCAGTAATAATGGAGTCATTGAGAGTACTTCCAACTGTACCTCTTATCCTAAGGAGTGTGGGCCAAGATGTCAAACTAAGTAAGAATTTTAACACCTTAAGTAAAAAAGAAGCGTAATTAGCACTTGGGAATTAATTAAGTCGGCACATTAATTACTGTACTATGTTATGTAAGATTTTACCAAAAAACATTGACAAAAAAAATTGTGTACGCGCACAAAGGATATTCCGACAATTCCGCGGACTTTTTCCTATAGCGATTAGAGTCTATTAGACCAAAAGATACATTAATGTGCATGACACTGCAGCACTACGATGGAATGTAGCTATAAGAAAGTCTATGACCAGTCAGTGTGATAGTAAAAAGGCTGGTGATGATTATGTAACATACATTAAATATTTTTTATCTTTTATCTTTTTATTGAATTCTGATTTCAGAAAACTACACAATGCGTGCTGGCAGTCACTGTCTAATATTTCCTCTGATGCCTAACGTTAAATCTACCAGCGGCACGGAAAGTGATCTCTTCAGACCAGAAAGGTGGCTGAATGCTGACTCCAAAACACAACAGGAATTTGCTGGATTTGGGTTGGGGAAACGAGCCTGTTTAGGTATTGAAACATATTTGTTTTGGCCATCTGATGTTTATAGTACCTAGTCAGGAATAAAACAAAAAGCACCCTGCTTATTGGTAAAGCCACATGAATATAATTTTCAATAGTTCATCATCTGGCTAGCCTTTTTTAACTACGTATGTTGGTGTAGGCTTCCAAAGTTTTACATGGAGCTTATCTGACTTCCTCAACCCAGTTACCAAGTCCGATTTACCTGTGACACATCGGTAGTTGACAGGTTGTAAGTGAACTTGAAACACAGACAAACCCAGCTGTGGTGCACTCTTTCAAAATAGAAAGTGGTTTGCAAATAAACTAAAAAGACAGTCAAGAGAGAGAAAATGGTAAATGGCCATATTTTAATACTCAATTTCTATTTATTCCTGTAAACCACATAAAAACCCTTTCATTTCAGGTAGAACATACGCGATAGTAATGATGAAAGTGGTACTAGCGCACTTCATACGTCGGTACCGAGTACAAGCTGACATGAGCCAATTGCAGCTGTCTGCGGACTTCGCGATGAAACCAGTGTCAGGTCACGAGATCAGTATTGAGCGAAGAACTTAACAATAAATACTTATTGTATTTTTACTTTTTTGGTATGAATAAACGGATTTTTTTATTTTGTTTAGTTTTATTTGGTACCTGTTTGAAGAGGTTTTATCCACGCCTCCAGGGAAGGGATAAAAAGTATCTTAATGCAAGACTCCTGGTTTTAAGTTAGGTGCCTCAATAATCTTCACCTGTTATGATTATATGACCAACGGAGTTATGACTTAGGAACATTTATAATCTTCCAGGTAAACTATAAGCGATGATAGCTGTCAAGGTGATTCTTGCGCATTTTTTAAGTAACCAATCCTTCTCGATTACATAAATAAATTATCCCTATTTTTAACATACACGTTAGATCTTGGACCAGGAGACAGATATTAGTGTACTTTTTCGTGAACTACTTCTACTTTGAAATCCTCTCGGACCATGGGGTTTTAAGCCAGTAATAAAAAAACTAAATAAGAAAACAGTTTATTTATACCCAACAAAAGTAATTAAATAACAATTGAAATCAAGTTCTTCGTTCAATTTTTATCTCGTATCCTGACGTTGGCTTCATAAGAAGATCGACAGACAGCTTCAACTGGCTCATGTCAGCTTGTACTCGGTACCGGCGTATGAAATGCACTAGTACTACTTTCATCATTACTATCGCGTATGTTCTACCTGAAATGAAAGGGTTAACTGGCAATGTCAATAGGACTAAATACAAATTGAGCTTCCAGAACTTGACATTTTCCACTTCATATTTTGAAATAGAGCCCTCCACCGCTGAATTTGTCCATCTCTTTTGTTTATTTGCAATACGATACATACTGACTTGTTACACAGGGGCATCGGTTTGCCCAGGCTGAGTAACTGGGTTGAGGAGGTCAGGGAGGCAGTAGCTCCATATGAAACTCTTGAAGCTGACTCCAACATTCATAGGTAGAAAAGGACTAGCTACATGATGAACAATTAGCTACTGTTAGTTTTTAAGTTTTTTCTATTGACGTCAATAACGTCATTTTGTCATCTCGCCTGTAACCGTTATACGTATTTTAGGACAAAGTTATTTAATGCTTAACCATCGACTTTTCTTTGGAATCCCTGGAACTTTCTGTACATCTGCCTTTTGTTGTTGTTTTATTCAGGAATGTTTACCAAGAAGCTAAAAAACCTTTGTTTCAATACCTAAACAGGCTCGTTTCCCTAATCCAAATCCAGCAAATTCCTGTTGAGTTTTGGAGTCGGCATTCAGCCATCTCTCTGGTCTGAAGTGATCAGTTTCCGTGCCGCTGGTAGCTCCAATAGAAGGCACCAGAGGAAATATAATACATTGGCTACCAGCACGCATGGTGTAGTTTTCTGAAATAAAAATTTAATAAAAAACAGGATACTGAAAACTAAAGTGCCTTTGAATTAAAATCTGCACTTGTAGTAAACAACAACATTGCTCGCTTGTAGGTAACAGAAATGATTGTAATGTTTTCTTGAGGTAGAATCTCGCCATATTTAAGAAAAGTAATGAGCATTAATTAGTCAATAAGATTTAGTTGATACTTATTATGCTCCTATTATACTTCAGGTGTTAAGGTCACCAGTTAATCCTTACTTAGTTTGACATCCTGATCCACACTCCTAAGCATGAGAGGTACAGTTGGAAGTACTCTCAAAGACTCCATTATAACTGCATTTGTGTAAACCAGTTTGTTCAAATCATCCTTTTCGACATCCTTATCTGAGCCTAGAATATCTACTGATCTGCAACAAAACAATACAAATATAATCTCTGGTTTTATTTATGCGATTCTATGCCTTTGTGAATCAGTCTTGATGGTTAAAACATGTGTCTCTTTCATAATAATCACAACAAGGTTTGCAAGACTAACTGACATTAAAATATTCCTAAAGAGACGTTGCCACTTGACAAATGTTTCCCAAAAATGTTTAAATGTAGCCCAATATTAAAATCCTCTAAGTATTTAGGTAATTGGAGTTCTTTGCCAGTTTTCCAGAAGATCCTCTGATTGGCTCAAAAAACTCGCACTCACGGAACTCGCGCCTAGCTTTTAAAGTTCCATGAGAACTTTCCCCTGGGCTGGGTATATTCAACATGAAAACAACATTTTTACATGTATATTTTACACCATTGATACTCAACTTACTCTTTATACAACTTATCTTGTACCTCAGGATGAGCTCTCAACAGCAAGAGAATGTACGTCAACTGGTTGGATGTGGATTCGGTTCCAGTGAATAAGATAGAGTCCGTTTCTTCTCTAATTTGTTTGTATGTCAGAGCGCCATTCTTAGATAAGTCTAAAATTAGATCTAAGAAAGGTCTGTATCCTGTATCTGAAAGCAGGAATAAGACAAAATGATTTCCTCAGCTAGATCAAAATACGCATAATGATGGTAACTTCGTCTTCGTTTTTATTTTTATTCTTGAGGAACAACATTTAAACGTCCTTAGTGGCATCGTTTCTTTATGACACATACCATTCGTATTACCGTACATGTAATCATACATACCATTATTTGGTGTTTCTGTGACTTTATTTTTTCTAGCTCGGAGTTTCTCTTGTAGAACCTGCAATGTTTAGCAAAATCGAAATCGTCTCATAATAATTTGCTATTCGTTAAGATTGCACTTTAAAACAATTACTATTCCTTTTAAGATCCCGCTTTTATTTAAACCTCTTTTCATCAAAAATATTCATGGTTTCACTTACTTTTTCTGACATTGAGTGTAAAGTCTTAACTAATTCATCTTCTTTCTTCTTCAGTCCAAACAGCTTGTATATCAATGCACTCTGCAGCCAAAATCTTAAGAACTTCTTTATCATTAGATTTATTAATTCACCGAGTGCTTTTTCGTATTTCTCGGTAAACTTCGAGGCTTCTTTTGGATTTATTCCAAATGTACCAACTATAAACAAAAAAAAAATATCAGCCATCTTGAAAGCAAAATAACATGCTTCATCATCATCTTCATCAACCTTTTTATCGCCCTGCCAGACACAGGCCTCCTCTCACACAGATTCAAAATACTTAATTTATAAAAAGTAATCCAGATAGATGATTTAAAAACTTACTACAAAGGGTTTCTGAAGAAGTTTTCAGAAGATGCGAGCTGTGATCAAATGTTCCTTTGCCAATGAAAGGCTCTAATTCATGGAGCAGTTTCTTGGCCTGACTGTTAAACACGTCCAAGAAGCCGTGGATCACCGGCAGACTGAACGCTGGGTTCAGTAACTTGCGGCGATTTTTCCATGTCTCTCCTGCAAGAACGATTATAAGGTGTATCTTTTCCTTATCATAAGATTATAATGATTTAAGGTTAAATCCTGTAAAGTGTATTTACTTATTACTGTGAATGAGAGTTCAATCAAGTGTATCAAAATATGTTGACTCAAGTAGTGGAGATTTTTTTTTCGTTCATGACACCTACTGAAGCTCTAAAGTGTGCTCTCAAGATAAGAGGAGCAAAAAAAGGCTTAACGCTTATAAATTAAATATTATGAACAAACCTGAACACAACAGCAGGCTATTTCCCTGCCAAACTTCACCGAAATTGTAGGCGTAATGCCTTGTCAGACAAGCATTTGCAGCTGTCAAACTGTCCTGAGGATCGGTGATGCCTGAAACATGTTTAAGTGGAATGTTCGCATCACATGGAACGGCTTAATTAATTCTGGTGAAATTGGTCCGTGATAGTCGTTACGGGTAGTCCACCGTGTCGGGGTTTCCCCACAACGCAGTGTCTCCTCACGCCAGTCGTACCTACAGGTGCAAGAGCACCCTCGCCTCCAGATCCCACGGGGGCAGTCCGGCTAGTAGGCCAGCTCCTTCTCAAGCATGACTGCTTCGCAGAGGGAGGCGACGGCATCCCATTAACTCTCGCCCTAGACCATAGCCTGAACCAAGGCCGGACGCGAGAGATGGATCACATTATTTCAAGGGCAGGTAATTATCGTGGGGTATGGAGCTCACTAGGACCAAAATTAGACTGGTTATTCTGGGTGAATATAAAATAACATATCATTAACCTGTTTTTTTTTATTCCAAACTGTACTCATAGAAATTAGGATTACTTACAATAATACAATTCGCTGCCGAATTTAGCGATCATAACACCTCCTTTCTTAGTACATTCATCACTCAAGATCTTCATAAACTTGTAGATATCTGAGGAAACAAATGAAATTCCGTTGTGAACAAAAAAATATTTTAAAAAAATATATAACAAATAATATTGAAAAGAAAAGCAAACCCATTTTTGCATCTTTAATATTAGCAAAAATATCTATAAAAGAAACGTAAATACTTACTTGTGACGTAATAAACAAAAAAATGCATGTGACCAATGATGGGTAGTTCGCCATCCATTGCGGGTGGTAACTTATGTTCACTGGAGCGAGCTCGCCTCCAACCCTTCAATGTAAGCCAAACTAGGCACAACACACACACAGACAAGATGACAGTGAACATTGTGCTAATACGATAATTTCCGATCTAAGCGGAATTATGGATGTTTCAACGATATATACCCTTCAGGTAATTAAAAAAGAATGTTTATCCCTACTAATATTATAAATGCGCAAGTAACTCTGTCTGTCTGTCTGTTATGTTTGCACGTCTAAACTACTGAACTAATTTTAATAAAATTTGGTACAGAGATAGAGTTGAATTTGAGAAAGAACATAGGATAGTTTTTATCCCGGACTTTTGAAGAATTCTCTTGGTAACGCGATATAACCGAACTCTACGCGAGCGAAGCCGCTGGCGGAAGCGGGAGAATAATAATAGTAAAACAGACAATGTAAATAGAATGTAATCAAGTATCATAACGTAATCTCTATGTTTTGCATAAAATAACATCTTCGATAATAATTATTATCTGTAACCTGCAGGTATGATTATCGCGATTTTAACCAAGTTCATAAAAGAGGTTTTTACAGCATTGACAGATTGTTATTTTTCATGTTCCGTGGTAAACTAGGAACCCATAATAGTTTTGTCTATTTATTAAGGTTACCCCCCCCCTACACTTAGTGGGGAGTGTTTTTTTTTCATTCCAGCGGCATCGTGTACGTATGAACATTGTGAGTTAGATGGTTAGGGGTTTACTAAATTTTTTGATAATGTCATATTTTCGGAAATAATTACTCCAAAAGTGTAACAAAATAAATATGTAGTTACATTTGAAATTTTGATAAAAATATTTAAAAAAAGTCACTTATGCATACCTACAGAACCCTTCTGCACAAAAGGTAATTAACAAAGTTTATAATTGATCATTCATTGTAAGTGGTTTGTACCTGGTTTGTTTGTTATTTAATGTTATTTAATGATAAGTGATTTTAAATTATAAGTATGTAATTTCTAATTAATTTAATATACCAGTTAATTTATTAATGTATCTTTTGTAATCTTTTGTAACTTGTAATTCTAATTATTATTATTGTATTTTTTTTAATCCATTGTAATTATCATGTAATCAGTTGTTAATATTGTACATATTATATTTACCACAATATTTGTACAAGCGGTGTTAACCTATAATTAATTGTTACACAAGTGTAGGATAACATACATCTTGTGCTGTTAATGTTAAGGTGTAAACAGTTGTTGGTTAACCTCAAATAAATAAATAAATAAGTACCTATATCGTGGAGCATCTGATATACAAATGTTCTCTGTAATCTGCATGACCTCGCTCTCACAAAGTTTGACAACTATAGCAACTAGTTTTACCAAGGGTATCGGGTTGCCTAGGTAACTGGGTTGAAGAGGTCAGACAGGCAGTCGCTGAAAACACTGGTACTCAGATGGTTAGACTGGAAGCCGATCCCAAAGCTGGGCTATGGCTACCCAGAAAGGCTGCCAGAGCAAAAGCTGCATCCAAGAAGCTTGTAAGTTGGGCATGGAGGACCAAGTCAAAAAGATTGGACTGTTATCAAAATGTATTTTTTTATTGAATTATTTGTTTTCGTCTTTAAAATGTTGGCTCTACTTTAGTAAACTGCTTATCTTTAGTCAAGTGCGTTCTCAAATTTAAAATAGAAAGAAATCACAAAAATTACCCATTAATTGGGGTGAAATGAATCAAAATCAAAAATCATTTATTCAAACTTGGCTGCAAGACAGCACTTTTTGAACGCCAGGACTTTACATAAGACAGCCCCAAAACGCCCACCCTTCACCACTTCCTATGTGTTTTTGCTGGGAAGAAGAAGTGGCGCAACAAACTCCCCAGCAACAACAATGTGTTTTTGCTGGGAAGAATGAGCATGGGAGTAGGTAAGTTGCAAAAAAAAATCACCTATCGTGTTCCATCTAGTCTCAAATCCCACGCATTCATTTTCATTTAACCACCCTTGAACATCAAACCTGACTGTGTTTTTTTTTATGGGAAATCTCCGTTCCCGCTTAGCACTTTTACAGAACCTGAAACCCATAATGTTCCTTCTGGAGCCCTATGTGACATCGATATCAATATTAGAAATCTACTTATTTGACTATAAAACCCCGTTTAGGAAGGTTTAAAAATACTAGATAATCATCTGGATAAACATTTATTTGGCCATAGCTAATACAAATATAATCCAATAAAAAATACAAACATCCAAATTGAGAACTACTTTTGGAAATTTTGTTAATCAATTGGAATAATCCTTAAATCGACTCAGGATTAAAAGAAAACACATTTCATAATAAAATTAGAATATTTGTATCATGACCTCAAACAAAGTCATCAATATATCGGGTGTGTCGTACCTAATCACATTAAATCCTATCACATATACATACTTTATGATATTCTATGGCGAATTGTAAAAAAAAATCCCTAATCCATTCGGTGGTTTAGCCACAGGAGTCATTTTTCGTTTTCATAATTTACAACATCATGTGTAAATCACAGATAAAGTTATAAGTATCGAATGTTTGACCAGTTGACAGCTGTCAGTTTTCAAGGGAGAATTTCAGTTGTTTGTAATGACTGACTCTTATAATATGGTGTTCTAATTTTCGCACATTTTTATTCTATTTACTTTGTTTGAAAAATTATTTTTTTATTTTGACTTATTTTATGTTTGTCTTTGTGCTAATCGACATTTATTAACTAGTATATTAACGTATTTAATTTATTGTGATTAGGTACGACACACCCGATATATTCCAGGTAAAGCTATCACCAGATCTAGTTTCTTCATTCCTCAAAGAACTGTTGAATGTCTTCGTTCAATGCTAATCTGGCACCCCGACACAGGTTTGAGCACGAAGTCCGCAGACAGCTGCAGCTGACTCATGTCAGCTCGCACTCGGTACCGCCGTATGAAGTGCGCCAACATCACCTTCATAGCTATAATTGCGTATGTTTTACCTGTGAAGTATGACATTTTCGATTTTTTGTTAAAATCAGACAGCTAGGCATTTTTTGTCTGACGAGGCTGCGGGAGCGCTCGGAAGAGTTACAGCGGCTCTCGTACATCATTAAAAACACATCTGATGATTTATTATCTCAAAAAGCACACACAAACGCACATCTCTCACCGTCGTGGGTAAAAAAGAACATTTTGAGTCTATAACTTTGTACTCAGTGAAACAGCAATTGTTATACCTAAACAACCACGTTTTCCCAAGCCGAATCCAGCGAAGTCTTGTTTACTGTTGAAATCATCATCCAGCCATTTTTCTGGTCTGAACTGATCCCCTTTCAAATCTTTGGTAGTAACATTAGGAACCAGTGGAAATATGATACAATTACTGCCTGCTCTCATCGTGTAGTTTTCTGAAACATCAAGGAAATGGTATGGAAAAGGCATGTACACACGGAGAGTAGTTTTATTAAAGAAAAACCTCTTACTTAGTTTCACATCCTGGTCTACGCATCTTAGGATGAAAGGAATAGTTGGGAACACTCGGACAGACTCCATTATAACTGCGTTTGTGTAAACCAGTTTATTCAAATCCTCCTTTCCTACATCTCTGTCTGGACCGAGTACTGCTACTAGTCTGTTATAAAGTAGTCATAATTTTTATTGCCAGAATTAAAGGCATCTGACTGCTATGATGGACTTTGCTGTGGGGCCATCGATTGTATCTCAAATAAATACTATTAGTTGGCATAAATTATTTGTCATATTATTTTATTAAGATACATATTATTCAACTACACCAAATTCAACGATGACAATTATTCTTTGACTTTGTGGTTCAAATAGAAGTACAAAACAATCTTCATTGGGGGTTCGGTTTTTGATAGGAGTGAGACGTCAAAAACTTACTCTTTATACAATTTGTGTTGAATTTTAGGATGTGTCCCTAGCAGCAACATGGTAAATATCAGCTGCGTCGATGTGGTTTCAAAACCAGTTGTTATAATTGCATCAGTTTGTTCTCTGACTTCTGTTTCAGTAAAAGAACCATTTGCTGATAGATCCAAGAGCAGATCTAAAAAACCTTTGTATTGCAAACCTGAAACAAGCAAAAAAATAACGTCAGTAACAATTTAAACACAGATGAAGATAACCGTTCTTCCGTGTTTTGGAAACTGATGTTTCCCGGCTGTCATTTGACAATCTTTTGCAGTCGTTAAGGGTTTAGAAGCCAGATCGTTTCAGAACCAGTCCTACCCAGGAACAGGCATTCGCGCAGACACAAGTGCACTCACTATGCCTTCACTCTCATAGCCCGATGGGATGGTAATCCTACACGACCGGAAAGAGATCAGGCTTAGGACCGACATTAACGTGCTCTCCGATTTGGAAAAAGGCCAGGCAGATGATGACACAGACGAATTCAACCTTTGTTTTTTTCTACCGTGACTATAGGAACAATCAATATTTTGTTACTTGTATTGGCAGGTTGATACATGCATACTTACCTCTCATTGGAGATTTGATAGTATCGGACGTAGCTTCATTTTCCCTTTCAAGTTTTTTCTTTTGCAGAACCTGTAATAAAACCACTTGTATTAATAGATGATCAAATATTTACTTCGTCGTTTTATCTGTAGTGAATCTTATATAATTACTAACTGATCCTGCGAACTTCGTATCGTTCAAACCTTCCCTGGATTTCAACACATTTTAAAACCAAAATCAGCTCAATCGGCCCAGCCGTTCTCGAGTTTTAATCAAACTAACGAACAACAATTCATTTTTATTTATATATAGATTGTTGAACTTACTGATTTTGTCAATGTATGTAAATTTTCGACTAATTGATCTTCTTTCTTCTTTAGCCCAAAAAGTTTGTAAATAAAGTCGATTTGCAGCCAAACTTTGAAAAATTTGACTTTTAGGAGTTCTACCAGCTCATACCCTGAAGATATATATTTAGCTAGAAGATTTTTACTGATCGTATATTCCACTCCAAATGTGCCAGCTGAAAAAAGGATTGCATTACACTTAATCATTATCATCTTCATGATCATTTCCTAACATTTTTTACAGTAATGGCGTCCACGGCCGATTTCGGACTCGGCGGCTATTCTCACTTAAAGAGATTAGCCAGCTGCGCAGGACATATTATAAGTGCACGAGCATTTGCGCAGACACAGGTGCACTCCCTATTCCTTCACTCTCATAACCCGATGGGACGGCAATCTGACACGACCAGAAAGAGATCAGGCGCAGGACCGGCATTTACGTGCTCTCTGATGCACGGGTGAATCAATCACCAACTTCCAGACTACGGGCTGCTTTGTGAAAGTTTTTAAGAAAACCCACAAAGCGATTTCGGCCCGACCCGGGAATCGAACCCGAGACCTCGAGCACAGCAGCAGCGCTTGCGACCACTAGACCAACGAGGCAGTCAAAAAACGTCGAGTTTTACAGTATACTGGTATTAAACAGCAACAAATTCTGACTGAGACACTATGGAGCGTCGGATAAACCTCCGTGAAATATTTACCACAAAGCGTTTCAAAGCTGTTTGCGACAAAATATGTGCTGTGATCAAATGGCCCTTTGCCAACGAAAGGCTCTAATTCACTGATCAGTTTCTTGGCCTGACTGTTAAACACGTCTAAGAAGCCGTGGATCACCGGCAGACTGAACGCTGGGTTCAGCAACTTGCGATGACGTGCCCATGTTTATCCTGCAAAACAAGGACAGATGAATTCTTATAAATTATTTTAAAAGTTGTTTTTAAAGGAATGGCATGTTATGATATACAATTTTCTGCTGATTGATAGCCACAAAAGGACATCAAAGCATACAAAGTTTCTTATTTGAAGTATGTACTGCAGTTTGTAATGTAGTAAAGTAAAGCTGTCGTCAACATACCTGATGATGTTGTTATGCTGTTACCCTGCCAAACTTTTGCGGATTCTAACGCATAATGCCTTCGGAGACAAGATTTTGCTACCGTCGATGCATCTTGTGGATCTGTTATCACTGAAAAAAATTCAAAAAAAAAAGGCTGCTAAACGTTTTCAAGTTTTTAAACTAGGCTTTAGTAAGAGTCCACTAATTTTCAGAAAATAATTTTGTACTTACAATAATGTAAATATGGACCAAGTTTTAAAATAGTAACTCCACCTTGCTTAACGCAGTCTTCACTTAGAATTCTAAAAAAATTGAAGAGATCTGAGGAAAAAAATCAAAGTTATATTTTCAAATTATCGCTATAAACCAAACCGAGATAGCAATTAAGATATAATGATTGTACTCACTAGAAGACAAAGAAATTCCTTTGTGCAGATGTCCGATAATGGGCAGTGAGCCTGGAAATGCTGGTGGTAATGGATGCGTTTTCGAAGTCGAGTTCCACACTTGTTTTATCCAATGGCTATCTAAAATTAAGAGTGTTAAATTAGTCATCATCATCATCATATCAACCTTCCCAACGAACGCCAATTATCTAGGTCATGGGCAGCCCGCATCCATCTTGTCATCTTCTCCAAATTGTCACCGTGCAACAGGAGGTCCGCGGTCTCTACTCTAAATTTTGTCTGCTCCATCGACTGTCCGTACGTTTGCAGACATATCCGGCCCACTTCCACTTTTGCGTGCTAATTCTATGAGCAAAGTCGGTTCTCCCACGAATGACATCGTTGCAAATATTTACCAGAGAAACTACGAGCAAAGCCCTTCTCATTACACGCTGACCGACTTTGAGCTTATAGCCTAGCCCTACAGTAAGTGTTCGCGTTTCGGCTCCTTAGGTCATTGCAGGTAAGACAGTATGTCTGGTTAAAAATCCTGGCCTTAATCATTTATATACTTGTCTGTTTTTTGGAGGAAGGATTTTTTGTTTGTTTCTTAGTTTGTTCCCAAAAGGTACTGGAAGTAGTTCCATAAATACTTACTAATTGACAATTCACTGTCTTTTTGTTCACTGGAGCGAGCTTGCCAACTTTTCAATGTAAGCCAAACTAGGCACAACACACACACAGACAAAATTACAGTCAACATTGTGCTAATACGACAATTTCCGATCTAAGCAGAATTATGAAGGTTTCAACGATATATACTCTTCGGGCAATTAAGAAATAATGTTTAAAAATAATAATGATAGCAAAACAGACAATGTGAACAGAATGTAATTAAGTATCATAACGAAAGAGATTTGCATTAATTAACATCAAACTAACCTGCAGGTACGATTATCATGATTATTAACCAACTTTAAAAAAGGAGGTCCTCAATTTGACAGTTTATAATTTTTATGTTTTTACTCAATTTGTCGAAGACGCCTGAGCTAACTTGTTGTTTTATATGAAAGGGTATACTTGCTTTTTGGTCCCAATGCAATGTCATCAATTCACAATCTGATGTTGGAAACCCTGAGAAATCGAGGGTGACTCTCGAAAATTGTAAGCACACTTTGAGTTAAACTTGAACTTCGAGTGAAAGAATCTACATAACCGTGAAGGTTTGAAACTGACCATGATGAACTGACTGACTTAAACCTACCGAACCCTGTTACATACTTAAGAGGAAACAAAGTTTAAAAATTGATCATTCATTGTTAGTGCTTATATTATAGAGCACCTGTGTAACCTCGCCCCTACGAGACCCTGTTAAGACTAGCAGATAATAATCTTAATTTGCCTTCAGACTACTCGTAAAGGTTGTGAAAGCAACAGCTGCACCCAAGAAGCTTGGATTATGGATAACCAGGTCAGGAACTGTTTTCAAAATGTTTTTTATTTCTGTTATGTATTTAAACATTTTGTTTCGACTTGGATGGTTAGATTTTATAACGAGGAGAAATTGATTTGAAGAGTAGACACTTATTTTTTGAAAGTAAACAATCTTGATAGAACTATTAACAAAATTCCTTATTAATATAAATAGACTGATGTTTAAAATAATGATTCAATTCATGAAGTGCTAGTTCTGATCTTAGTTAAGTGCCTACTTAAATGAAAAAGTCAGGAGCATTTACCATCACTTGGGGTAAAATGAACGAGTATGGGAGTAGGTAGTGACGTGTTCCACGCTCACTTATTATTGCTGGGCAATGTCCGCTCCCGCTGAGGATGCCACGTAAGGGAGTGTCGGACTTTTACTGACCCCTCTTTCTAGATCCCTGCATGTACAAGGGACTCGTCAACTCTTTTCAATAATCCCTCAGCCCGAGCAGGCTTCGGCCCTAACGTTCCCCGCTGGATTTGCTGACTCTCTTTAAGGAGCGCGTGGACCAACAGGACACTGGTACGTAAAATTATTTCATGGGGTTAGAATTGTACTTATTTGAGTAAAAACCGGCTAGGAAAGTTTGAAATTAATACATTAATAACCATCTGGATGGACATTTAATTTATTTGGTCGCAGCTAATATCAATATAATTTTATAAAAAAATACAAACATCTGAAGTGAGAACCTTCTTCTTTTTGGGAGGTCGGATAATAAATAAAAACTCAAACACGTTCCGTAATAAAATAAGTAAATGTATCATGACCACAAAGTCATCAATGAATATTCTAGGTGAAGCTATCACCAGATCCACTTTCTCCATTCCTCATGCAGCTGGTGAATGTCTTAGTTCAATGCTGATTTCGTGCCCCGACACAGGGTTGAGCACGAAGTCCGCAGACAGCTGCAGCTGACTCATGTCAGCTCGCACTCGGTAACGACGTATGAAGTGTGCTAGCTTCACTTTCATATCTATCATCGCATATGTTTTACCTGGAAGAGATTATTTATTAAGATATTAAATAATGTGGTGACGTTTTATCTCGGATTTTGATACCAGCTCTGCTATTACTACATCCAACATCTTTGGAATTGGAGCTTATTCTCGCTCCACATATTCATTCCATTCATTAGATTCTTCCTCTCGCACATCACACTTATGCTAGGTCTTTCTTATGGGCATCGTCTTTCTTTCTATCTACATGAAAGGGGTTCCATACTCCTTTGAAACTCAATTCAATTCTGTTTAGGGAATTAGAGATCTTGAGACCTTGTGATGACTCATGATAAGTCGTTAGTTCACATCAACCTCAGTGCCATCGGGCTTTGCCAAAAATCCGAAACTTAGTCCACACAAAATAGACAAGAATGATTTAAATTGTTATCTATATACCTATACAACCGCGTTTTCCCAAGCCGAATCCGGCAAAGTCTTGGCTACTGCAAGAATCATCATCCAACCACCTTTCTGGCCTGAATTGATCCCCTTTCTTGTCTTTAGCTGATATGTTCGGTATCAGAGGAAATATTACACAGTAACTGCCTGCATTCATTGTGTAGTTTTCTGAAATCAGAGAGATTACAATTAATTTCGTCACGTATGGTCCGAAGTAAATACAAAAAATGTACTATTAATCCAAAGCCTCCTTACTTAGTTTCACATCCTGATCCACACATCTTAGTACAACGGGTATGGTTGGAAAAACTCTTAGAGACTCCATGAGAACTGCGTTTGTATAAACTAATTTGTTCAAATCATACTTTCCTACGTCTCTTTCAGGACCCAGTACTTCTAATAATCTGCAAAGATTGAAGTTTTCATTTGTATTAATATAGTTAAGAAAATCGGGCTGCACCATATAATTTATCGACGCATAGTGATCAGGCCGTTAATGACTTAAATAAAGACAGTTTGTTTGCATGTAAAGTAAAAAATACTTTTTTGGAAACAGAAACGATTGTCGTTTCAACAATCGAACAACTTTTAGTGAAGTGGCTTTTATAATATCGTCGTAAACCTACTCTTGATATAGTTTCTCTTGTACATCAGGATGTGCTCCGAGCAGTAACATGGTGAATGTCAACTGTGTGGATGTAGTTTCAAAACCGGTTGTCAGAATTATTTCAGTTTGTTCCCTTATTTCTTTTTCAGTAAAAACACCATCTGCTGATAGGTCTATCAGCAGATCTAGGAAAGCTTTGTATTTTAAACCTGAAAAAGATAAAAGTTGAATGGGAGCAAATCAAAGCTGTTTTTTTTTTCAATTTCAATTGCATGATATCTTAGAGCCTTCAGCATATAGAAGAATAAACCATCGGCCGATAGTTGATTGTCATTTTTTTTGAAAATAATTATGAATCCTATCCAATTTTGAATCGTTCTCATACCGACTGGATTCCCGATCATAGTATTCTACCCGTACCGTTGTAATCTCCATATGCGATCAAACTATCGGTCGAGAACTTTGCAGTGAACAGTCTATAATAATGTTATACTCTATTGTAATGTCTATAATGTTAGAAATCGACAGCGATAAACATACCGGTAGTATTTGTTTCAACTTCATTCTCTTTGGTGATTCTTTTTTGTTCCAGAACCTGTAAAATACCACCTTGTGTTAAATTTTTATGTAAATATTTCATCATTTCAACTTTCTTTATCATCTAACTTACTGCTTTCGTCAATGAATGTAAATTCTTGACTAATTGATCTTCCTTCTTCTTATACCCAGTTAGCTTATAAATGAAGTCGATTTGCAGCCAAACCTTGAATAACTTTTCCTTAAATAGGCGTATTAATTTATATGCTGACAGCAGATATTGTTCGTGCTGTTTTTCACTGATGGCATCAATTCCAAATGTTCCAGCTGAAAAAAAATATGATAAATATTTACCACATCTTTCTACAACATACCTAATGTTGTAGAAGTATATTTTTTTTGTTGTTACACAGGTTAAACAGGTTTGAAAAAAAAAAACTGGTTGTTTATTGAGGTAGGTTACGCAAGAGCCTCAGATAACGCAAAATTAATTACCACAGAGCGTTTCAAAGTTGTTGTTGAGGAAATATCGTCTGTGATCAAATAGGCCTTTACCGACGAAAGGCTCTACTTCATTGATCAGTTTCTTGGCCTGACTGTTGAACACATCTAAGAAGCTGTGGATCACTGGCAGACTGAACGCTGGGTTCAGCAACTTGCGGTGACGGGCCCATGTTTCTCCTGCAAAAGGAATACAAATTGCTTCGAAAAAATATTTCTACAAATCGCATAGGTACTCGTATGTAGTATTGTACTGACTAAGGTCTTACATAGATCCTGACACATGGAAGCGATCACATCAGATGGATATATGGGAGTGTCGAATTCAGTTATAAATAGCTGATTTGTAGAACTTCTATTTCATTATATGCTAGTTCTCATTAGATATATATGTAAATATATCATTTTTTAAGTTTATTAATATAACTTCCAAATTATTGATATCCTTTTAAATTATACTCGTAAATCGATAAACATTCCAAGCACACGATGATTATGATACTCAATTTTTTATTGCATTTCACAATATATGCTTAAGTGGTAAACAATTGTTAGGTTGGTAACAATAGTGGACCCTGTCGGACAAAGCAAATGGGAATATAAATATATGTATGTGGAGAGGACATATGATATTCATGATCATTCATAAAGACTATTGAAAATATGATAGTAAAGTTGGACTTTTCTTTTTATCATCATCATCATCAGCCTATCGCAGTCCACTGCTGGACATAGACCTCTCCAAGTGCACGCCACTGAGATCGATTTCAACCCTTCTTTCTATGTAAATATAAATTTAGTTTACTTTAAAATAATTTCAGTTAAATAAAAATAAACCGTATAAAGTCCAAAAGTTTTACTTTAACATACCAGTTGATGTTCCAATGCTGTTACCCTGCCAAACTTTAACAAAATCAAACACGTAATGCCTTCGGAGACAAGATTTCGCTGCCGTCAACGCATCTTGAGGATCCGTTATCGCTAGAAAAATACAAGATAATACTTTAATTACTAAATGGTCAAAAGGCGCAGATTTTAAGCCCAAATTAAATTAATTTCTAAAAATAGTTATCGTACATACCATAATGTATTTCAGGTCCAAGTTTCAAAACGGTTACACCTCCTTGCCTTACGCAATCTTCACTTAAAATCTTAAAGAAATTGAAGAGATCTGAAAGAGAAAAATTAATACTATATTCGTTGAATTAGCAAAAGAATTTTATGAAAACAGAGAAAGGAAAACAAATAAACTATCTTTTACATTATAGTAATTAGAATAGAGAATGTTTATGTTCCCAATAACAAAATATTACTTTTGACTTTGAACTCTGGTCTCTTTTTTCCATGAATCTTATTTTTTTATCCATTTTTTATTATTATTATTATGCGTATGTGGAGTAAGAAGATGGGCGTCATCTGTTAACGGCTTAACCGTGTTGGAAGGTGCAGTGTCACTACAGGATTGCACTACACAGGTATGATCATCATCCTCCGAGCCTTTTCCCAACTATGTTAGGGTCAGCTTCCAGTCTAACCGGATTCAGCTGAGCACTAGTGCTTTACAAGAAGCGACTGCCTATTTGACCTCCTCAACCCAGTTACCCGGGCAACCCGATACCCCATGGTTAGACTGCCAAGGATGTTCAATGACAGCCGGAACCTGCAGGTATAATATAAGATTGATAGTTTCTATTGGCTGATCGTCGCGGCAATATCTGTAAGCGCACGTCACGTCGATCAAACTGCTACAATATTCCTTGTTGCAAGAAAGTACTCACTAGAAGACCAGGTAAATGCTTTGTGCAGATGTCCAATGATGGGCAGCGCGCCCGGTAATGCGGGGGGTAGTGGATGCACTATCCTATTTGGCCACAGACGTTTCAACCAAAGACTCCCTAGAAACAAATAGTTTTGTTTTAGAACAAAAAATAATGGATAAAATATATACATATTTAGGTATGCATTTTTATGCACAGTTTTTTATCTTTACTGTAAATATGTAAATAAATAAATTATACAGACCTACATGTTAATAAAATTCAAACTAAAAATAATATTAGACAATTGTATGCACGTTTATAGCTCCTCACATTTTTTTAAACAAAATGTTTACTTAAAGTTGTTCAGATCAATACTATAAAGATTGGAGGCTTTTGAAATGTGGTGCTGGAAGAGGATGGACAGAATTAGCTGGACGGAGAGAATTACTAACGAAGAAGTTCTAAACAGAATAGGAACTAAGATACGTCTATTGCATTACATTTAGAACAATAGAGGAAAACTTACGGGACACCTTATACGTCACGACGATTTTATCAAAAACATCTTGGAAGGGATAGTCGAAGAAGATATAGCTACATGAAGCAAATTAAAGAGAAGGTAAAAGTTGTGACGTATAAGGAAGTTCAGGAGCTGGCGCTAGATAGGCGTAAATGGAAGGAGCTGCACCGACAAGAGCTGGGCTCTTAAGTTCATGATGATGATGATGAGGTAAATGTAAAAGAACTCACTTGTATCAAAACCAGTTTTATATAGTTCTTTACGATTTCTCCAGTTCTCAGCTCTCATATAAAGTATAAACAATAAACAAAGTGCACCAATAATTAAAATTAAACTCAGCATCTTGCGCCTGAGTGTAGACTAATACTTGATAACATAGCAAAGAGCGGTTATTTATAGGAATACAAAAAAAAATATTTCGAAAATAAAATCAAAAAAGACTCGTCTAAATAAAGACCAAAAACGTTACCTATTTTTCTCAGTATTTTGTTTTTATTTACTTAGGAGTTAGTTGTTTTTGTTTACACGCAAAACAAAAAAAAATAGGTCAAGAGCGAGTCAAACCGGATCACAAAAGATTCCGTATCTTATTTCTATAAAATGGCCAAATAAATAAGCAATTAAATATACCATACACTACAGGAAAATATGACGCCAGTTTAACCAAGGGGTATCGGGTTGCCCGAGTAACTGGGTTGAGGAGATCAGATAGGCAGTCGCTCCTTGTAAAACACTGGTACTCAGCTGAATCCGGTTAGACTGGAAGACCCCAACATAGTTGGGAAAAAGGGTCAGAGGATGATGAGGACACTACAGAATATAGAAATATCTACATTAATTGTGAAAATGTCAACTGTCCATCTATCAAAGTTCAGTCTGGTGACAAGAGGATATATATGAACAGCAAAGTCTTAATAATAGGGTCCCGTTTTACTCTTTGGGTATTGAACCCTAAATGCAACTACTAGGACCTAAATAAAACGTTAATGACGTACGGAAAATAATAAATGCATTAACAACAATATGCCTATTCCATTCAAACCTGTTAACAAAGGTCGAATATATTCATTTACCAAAAAAACATAACCACAATATGTGATTTCAGAAATCTGGTCTAGTTTTTTTACCGACTTCCAAAAAATGGAGGTTCTCAATTTATATGATGAGGAGGATGAAATTAATAAATATTCTACTAATTAACACTTACTCTTACTTTTTTCAATCGATAATAATTAATGTAGGTATTCAAATCGTCTGCTTGTCATTTTCTTACTTAAACATTGTCAACGAAAGCATTGTCAACAAAATGATAATCAGAGATGTCAAAATAAAAAATCTCCTAAAAAAGAAAAATCGCCAAAATGCAGGTGTTCGGATGACGAGGAAAGTCACTGGAAAAGCCCTCCTAAACTAAACCAGCCTCATTTAAAAAAATCAAATGAACAACGAGTTAAGCCTAATTTTTAGGGTTCCGTACCCAAAGGGTAAAACGGGACCCTACTGTTTTCGCTCCTCTGTCCGTCCGTCTGTCACCAAGCTGTATTTCATGAGCATAGTTAAAGAGTTGAAATTTTCACAGATGATGTAGGAATTTCTGCTGCCGCTATAACAACAAATACTGAAAACTAGAATAAAATAAATGTTTTGGGGGGCTTCCATTTTTGCTCTGGTACGGAACCCTTCCGACTCGCACTTGGTCGATTTTTTGCAGATGGCTCAAGCACAAGGACACCTAACTTATTAGAAATATGTAAATTCGTTAGGAGATACACATACTTCTTTACCAAACGCGGAGACAAACACACCAATAGATCACTGAGACACAAAATTATGCTGATGCTACCTACCTCCAACATGACACTACACTCCAACAGCCCCTACGTGATGTGCATCAAAATATACAATAAATTGCCCAACAAAATCAAGGACGAAACAAGTGACACAAAATTCCTTAACATCCTAAAACAAATTTTAATAAAAAAAAAGCATACTATTCAATCAACGAGTATATCACCGATAAAGAAATAACCTAAAATTAAATAAAAGCAACATGTAAAGAAAAATAACTATAAAACAAGTCATGCTACACAAAAATATACGTAATGTTAATATATACCTAAATAAATACCTCTACTTAAATAATATACTACATACTACTTTATTACATTAAACGCCTTCCTCTCTTCTAACTATTTTGCTGTGCCCATCAGGGTCCATAATTGTGACTACCTCTATTATTTTATATTTTCCACTAAATGTACATTATGGAATGCAATAAATGATATGAATATGATAACGTACGTTACTTTTGATTTGCAAGAAGCCAGAGCCTTGTGACATGTGACAATTTGTAGGGACACATTTAGTAAGAGTCCAAGGTGAGCATTTCCGTAACGATTTATGAGCCCCAACCAACTATCGGCCGCCTTAAAGTTTGCAATGTGCACGTCTAATGAGTAAACAGTTTAGGCATCATAAAATCTTTCGTTTCATTTCGATTCTTTCGAATCTAATAATTCTGATGTTGAGGTGATGTTCTTACTACTTACCTATTGCCATACAAAATACTCGTTTACTTAATCCTAAGTAATAGTTCACTTTAGTACCTACTTATATTCTAGTTGGAACTACTGCCTCGTTGGTCTAGCTGTCGCAAGTGCGGCTGCTGAGCACGAGGTCTCGGGTTCGATTCCCGAGTCGGGAAGAAATCGCTTTGTGAGTTTTAGAAGACTTTCACAAAGCAGCCCGGAGCCTGGAAGCTTGTGATTGATACATCCGTGCATTGGAGAGCACGTAAATGTCGGTCCTGCGCCTGATCTCTCTCCGGTCGTGTCGGATTAGGGAGGGACGACGCGAGGTTTTTGCTATTGATCACTGCCAATAGGGAGTGTATCCGGTAGTAATTATTCAACTAGAATATGATGATGATGATGTCCTCCTAGCCGATTATCGGCTACGGCGGGCGGCTGTTCTCATATTAGGAGATCAGCCAGCTGCGCAAGACATATTATAGAGCACGAGCATTTGCGCAAACACAAGTGCACTCACTATTCCTTCACTCTCATAGTCCGATGGGGCGGCAATCAGACACGACCGGAGAGAGATCAGGCGCAGGATTTTTAGTATGTAAATATCTGGTCCAGTAAGTACCGGGTGAGGTCATTCAGGTGCTCTCTAATTATAAATTAAAACATGAATGATTCATTATAATCGTAGTTGCAAAATAAAACAAGCAAGCGAGTTTTTGAATTTTGTATTATTATCAAAGAGTATCTTATCTACCTGTTATGTAAATGGGTCCGGTAGAAGTATATTTTTAGAGTTCCTTTCCCAAAGTCTAAAACGTAGCGCTATTACTAAAACTTCGATATCCGTATGTCACCACGCTGCCTCTCAAGAACTGTGATAGCTAGTGTTGAGTTTTATACAGATGATGTACCTACCTACATAATCCGTATACATGACAGTTATTGTGTTATATTTCTTCTAATTCCTAAACCTTGGAGCTATCAGCAGCAGCATGGAAGTTGATGATTTCAGTCCAGAACGATAATTAAATGATGATTGGGATTCGAATTGAAAACAAAATATAATATTTGTCGTGTTTTTATCTTTATACTAACGACTAGGCGAAAATTCCAACCAGGACTATTGTACCCATCCTCAATACACCTCAAATAAACCATAGCCACACTCAATCATCATACTCATTTATTTTACATAAAATTCGTCATAACAATCATTAGTAATATCAAAACATAGGTTAAGCTGCTGTACAATGTCTTCGTTCAATACTGATCTGGCACCCCGACACAGGTTTGAGCACGAAGTCCGCAGACAGCTGTAGCTGACTCATGTCAGCTCGCACGCGGTACCGCCGTATGAAGTGCGCCAACATCACCTTCATAGCTGTCATCGCATATGTTTTACCTGTAAGACGTATGAGACATATATACAGCAATGGCGTCCAACAAAATGTCGGTCACTGTGGCTATTCTCATTTAATCTGAGATCACCCGACTACACAATACATATTATAGTGCATAAGCATTTGCACAGACAACGGAACACCCTATTCCTTCACTCGCGTAGCCTGATAGGACGGCAATCCGACACGACCGGAGGGATCACGCACAGTACATCGAGCTATCTGATGCACAGGCCTATAAATCACCAACTTCAAGATTCCGAGCTGCTTGGTCAAAGTTTCTTAAACCCACAAAGGGATTTCAGCCCCACTAGGGATCCGAACCCAAGACACCGTGCAACAGAAGAGGTATCGTCACAGACAGTTGAGATATTTGTTAAAGATCTGACAGAAATTAAAGTTTACATACCTGTACAACCACGTTTTCCCAAGCCGAATCCAGCAAAGTCTTGTTTGCCGTTGAAATTATCATCCAGCCATCTTTCTGGCTTGAACTGATCCCCTTTAAAGTCTTTGGTTGGAATGTTTGGTATCAGAGGAAATATAATACAGTAAGTGCCTGCACTCATTGTGTAGTTTTCTAGAATCAAAGTAAATACAATTTATTTTATCACTCATGGTCCTGGAAAAAGTTCAAAAAGAAAATATACTAGATTGCTCTGAAGCATCTTAAAATCTCGAGTTGAATCTTTACTTAGTTTCACATCCTGATCCACGCATCTCAGTATAACAGGTACAGTTGGGAACACTCGAACAGTCTCCATTATAACCGCGTTTGTGTAAACCAGTTTGTTCAAATCCTCCTTTCCTACATCTCTGTCAGGACCCAGTACTGCTACAAGCCTGTAATAATAATTGTTCATTTTTATTGACAGAACTAGCTGATCCCGCTAACTTCGTATCGTTCAAACCTTCCCTGGACCTCTACAAACATTTTAAAACCAAAATCAGCCCAATCGGCCCAGCCGTTCTCGAGTTTTAATCAGACTAACGAACAACAATTCATTTTTATTTATATAGATTAATGACATCAGTTTTTCTATGTAAAATGCAACCTACTTAAATAGAGGGATCAGGCCAATAATGCCTTAAACGAAAAAACAGAGTCAAACTAATTGTTTATAAATGTGTATTCATCTGCAAAGACGACTTTTTCAATTATTTTTCTTTGTGGTTCAATCTAAAGTATAAAACGAACTCCAGTGAATAGCTTTTGAGGAATAACACGTTGCATTTCTTCTGTAGCATTGAGGTAAATACACATAAGTCAATGTACTGTGGTATGATTTAAAACTTACTCTTCATACAATTTTTCTTGAACTTCAGGATGTGCCCCTAACAGCATTGTCATGAATGCCATCTGGTTGGATGTAGTTTCAAAACCAGCTGTTAGAAGTGCTTCAGTTTGTTCTTTAACTTCTTTTTCTGTTAAAGCACCATTTGCTGACAGGTCTACTAGCAGATCTAAGACAGGTTTGTACTGTAAGCCTGAAAATGATACCAAAATTCGGGTAACCAGTAAATCAAGTTGCAAAAAGTTGAATATGTTCATGTTCGTGAGAGTAAGTAAATAAAGGTAATGATAATAAAAATATTAGCACTGCTGTACGTACCGCTAGTTTTTGATTCGATTGTGTTGGACAAAGCTTCATTTTCCCTTGCAAGTTTTTTCTTTTGCAGAACCTGTAATAAAACCACTTGTATCAAAATGTTATAAAATCTTCTTCGTTTAATGAATCATTATTATCGAACTTACTGTTTCAGTCAATGAATGTAAATTCTCCACTAGTTGATCTTCCTTCTTCTTTAGTCCAGACAGCTTGTAAATCAGGTCAATTTGCAGCCAGACTTTGAATAACTTGGCTACAATAAGATTTATTACTGCATATGCTGAGCTCACGTAGTTATCTAGCTGTTTCTGGCTGATCGCATCTATTCCAAATGTGCCAGCTGCAAGAAGTAATTTTAAACATACTATTATACTTCATTCCATGCTAGACCTTTATTATAATGGTCATTATTTTGATCAGATGTTACTTATTTAGCAGCATAAAGATTTCGAGCAGTTTAAAGTGTTATTGACGTAGGTTGAGAACAAGCATCTGATAACACATAATATGTTGTCAAACTCCTAAAAATAATTACCACAAAGCGTTTCAAAGTTGCTTCTGAGAAAATAAGTGCAGTGGTCAAATGGCCCTTTGCCAACGAAAGGTTCCAATGTATTTAGCAGTTTCTTGGCCTGACTGTTAAACAAGTCTAAGAAACTGTGGATCACCGGCAGACTGAACGCTGGGGTCATCATCTTGCGATGTTGTTTCCATGTTTCTCCTGCAAGGAAATAATAATATTGTATCTTATAAATTACATAGGTATTTTTAAAGATGAATTTGGGTGAACTTTATAAAGATATAATTAAGTATGTTTGTGCCGATGATAGCCTCATATGGACTTCTAGGATATTATGGACTCTGTCAGTTGTGATATATTTTTGGAAAAATATTATGCCGACGACGTAGCAGACGTAAGCAGCTTTTCTTAAAATACAATTATTTAGCATTTGGAAGGTTTAACTGTTAAAGTTTCATGGAAATGTACACACCTGATGAAGTTGCTAAGTTATTACCCTGCCAAACTTTAGCGAATTCGAACACGTAATGTTTTCGAAGACATGATTTCGCTGCTGTCAAGGCATCTTGTGGATCTGTTATTACTGTAAAAATAAGGGGTAAATATGTTAATTACACTAATAGAACTACATCGTCAAAAGCTGCTAACTTCAAAACAAACGAAAAGTAAGTGGTTTTCGTTCTCACCATAATGAATTTCAGGTCCAAGTTTCAAAACAGTAATACCTCCCTGCCTCACGCAGTCTTCACTTAAAGTCTTAAAGAAATTAAAGAGATCTGAAAAAGAAATTAGGTTCAATAATTTAGGTTGTTATAAATCCAGTTTAGAGTGAGCTAGTAATTAAAATAAAAACTATTTTAATTTAACGACTAAAAATAGTGATGATAAATCGATTGCCGTTCCACATGACGCGAATCATTGTGAAAAGATTCGTGTCCACGTTTTTTATGGTACCATAAAATTTTTGAAATTACTGAACAAGAAAAAAAATCTGGACAGAAATCTTCCAAACAAACGAGAGAAAGTGAAAATATAGAGGTACTTATATATATAAAATTACTCACTAGAAGACCAGGTAAATCCTTTATGCAGATGTCCTATGATGGGCAGCGCTCCCGGTAACGCGGGAGGTAATGGATGCACTATTGTTTTTGGCCACAGACGTTTCAACCACAGGCTCCCTAGAAACCAATTTAGAAGCGATTTAGAACAAAACAATAAAACAATGCGATGTAAATTGCACAACTGGTACTCAGCTGAATCCGGTTAGACTGGAAGCCGACCCCAACATAGTTGGGAAAAAGGCTCGGAGGATGATGAAATTGCACAACTATTTATTGAGACTAAAAAAAATATGCATCAATTGAATAAATATTTGTAACCAATGTAACCATTCGAATATTTTTTCACATCAAATTAAATGCTTAAACTTAGACAATTTCTTATTAGTGAATGCTACTATTCCATTAACGAATACCTAAATGATAAAAATATAAAGACATAAACAATCACACGCACATTGTATACACACAAACATATATACGCGCACACACACAGTTTTCAACTTTACAATGTAGATTAAATGTTTCAATATATTATAACTTATTTCCCTATATAACTACTTTAGTCTTCGTCAACAATAACCACTCTAACTCTCCTAACCCACTTATTTTGCTGTGCCCGACACATGTGGAAAGCAATAAAAGTATTGAATATTGAGTATTGAACATTGAAAAGCAGCAGTACGTCACGATAAGTTGTAGTCTATTTTCTGTGTGCAAATGTAATGATTCAGGCCGATGGGACAAACAGCACAAAGTACTCACGAGTAACAGATACACCAGATTTAGATTCTTCACGTTCTCTCGAGTAATCAGCTCTCATAAAAAATATAAACAATAAACAAAGTGCACTAATTATTAGAACGAAGCTCAACATCTTGCGCCTGAGTAGAAACTAATCTTCGAAAACATTGCGACGAGCGTTTATTTATAGGAATTCAAAACATATTACTTCAAAAAAAAAATCAAAAATTTTGGACGCAGCTAAATAAAGATCAAAAACGTTTGTTTTTTGGTACTTTGTTTTTATTTACTTTGCAGTTATTTGCCACTATTTACGCGCAAAGCCAAAAAAGCCGGCAAGTACGAGTCGGAATCGGGCACAGAGTTCCGTACCATAATTTATAAAATGGCTAATAAAATCACATTATTTTGTGGCTTGGGAACCCTTTAGAATATTGGTTTTATTCTAGTTTTCAGTTTTTATGGTTACCCTGACTACAGAAAATACATCGTCTGAAAATTTCAAATATTTAACTATCATGATTACATACATATACAGACTAGCTTCTGCCAGCGGTTTCATCCGCATCCCGTGGAAACTACTTCCCGTACCGGGATAAAAAGTAGCCTTTAGCCTTCCTCGATAAATGGGCTAACACTGAAAGAAATTTTCAAATCGGACCAGTAGTTCCTGAGATTAGCGCGTTCAAACAAACAAACTCTTCAGCTTTATAATATTAGTATAGATTACGATCATTACGATTACAGATAGGTACATACTGGTGGCAGACGGACAAACGGGTAGACTGACAGAGAAGTGAAGTCTTAGTAATATGGTCCCGTTTTACCCTTTTAGTTAGGAACCCTAAAAATGCATTTTCATTTAAGTCAATGAGGTATAAAAAATAATTAATGCACAAACAACAATATGCCTACTACATTCAAACCTGTTAACGAAGGTCGAATTTGTTTATATACCAATACAAACGACGCACTATATTTGTAAGACAAATATTTATGTTTACATTAATTAAACATCTTAAAATACTCTAGACATAGGTACCTACTGCAAGAATCATCACCATCAATTATAGAATGTCATCCCATCGGGCTATGAGAGTGAAGGAATAGGGAGTGCACCTGTGTCTGCGCAAATGCTCGTGCACTACGTTATGCGCAGCTGGCTGATCTCCTTAAATGAGAGCAGCCGCCGTGGCCGAAATCGGCCATGGACACCATTATAGTCAGACACCACGAGCGCCGGGTGTCGAGAGGAGACCTCTGGCCACCGTAGGTGCGGGGCTGTGTGCAGTGAGTCAAGGGTGGCTCCGTTTCTAAAAGACGACAGGCCAGTGTCCTATTGGTCCACGCGCTTCTTAAAGAAAGTCAGCGATGGGTTTCATCGGGGAACTGTTATATCGAAACAACCCCTGCTTGAAATATAAAATCTGTCATTCCATACATTAATCATGCCATCGATTATTTGGATAAGGTCAGCATCGAGTAGATCTGCATGCACTGCATGATATGAAGTCCAACATGGAAGCGTCACAGGTTAACATCAATGACCTGCGTGGCGTTGTTGTGCAACTCTGTTGCTATTATAAAAATTCGAATGCGTCACCGGTCGCCGATGTTCCTGACGAAGCACCCCGTCCTGCCGCCGCTGCTGTGTCAACACCTGCGGCCAAGACTTGCTTAGGAACATCGACCCCTAAACGCACATATGCGGCAGTAGCCGTCACCAACAAGTCCGCTGTGACGCAAACAAAGCGGGTAAAAAAAAGGAGGTAAACAAACCCGCGGCCTATCGCAGCCACAAACTGGTCATGGATTCATAAAGGTAAAAAGGAGAGAAGAAAAGGCCATTTTGTTAGGGGTCCGTACCCAAAAGGTAAGACGGGACCCTATTGTTTTCGCTCCTCTGTCCGTCCGTCCGTCTGTCACCAGACTGTATCTCCTGAACCGTGATAGTTAGAGAGTTGAAATTTTCACAGATGATGTATTTCTGTTGCCGCTATAACAACAAATACTAAAAACTAGATTAAAATAAATATTTTGGGGGCTCTCATACAACAAACGTGATTTTTTCGCTCAGTTTATAAATAATGGTACGGGACCCTTCGTGCGCGAGTCCGACTCGCACTTGGCCGGTTTTTAGAAATAAGTGCGGTACCGCACTAACGGGACCAAAAAAAAGTCGTGGTGGCCTAGTGGATAAAGAAGCAACCTCTCAAGTATGAGTGCGTGGGTCCGATTCCAGGCCCGGCTACTACCAATGCAACTTTTCTAAGTTTGTATGTACTTTCTAAGTATATCTTGGAACCCAATGATTGTGTAAACACGAGGTAGTTTACATATTCAGTTGTCGAGTTGCCTCAACCTTCTCTGGTCTCCGTCATCAGGTCAGCTCTAAACCTTCACGAAGCAAAGTGTTATCAGACTTACACCCTATTATCAAGTTTTTTTCCTGCGCATGCCTAAAACTTTCAAAAGTTGCCCTGGATTTCTCAGGATTTCCATCATCAGATCCTGACCTGATGATTATGGGACCACATCATCATCTATCAAACAAAAAAATAATTTAATAAAATGGTCCATAAATAGTCCTATGAACGATGTTTTCATAAGAGCCTGAACAATTTGCAAAGCATTTTTTTCGTATAAAGGTGTAAAAAAATTAAATTAGAGATATATATTATATATATATTTTTTTAAACATTTTAATCTTTTTTTGAGATACGTCACTTTGTTATAGGACGTGGGGCAATTTTGTATGTATTGTGATCCGTCTTCTATTAACTGTGACTAGTATTCGTTGTGATCAGTTAACTAGAATAAAAGTAATATTTTAGGAGGCGCACACACTACACTACAAAATAATGTGTTTTTTTTGCCATTTTATAGTTAATGGTACGGATCTCTACCTGTGTGGGTCCGATTCGTACTTGCCGGTAGACATTAAAAACAATACACCCAGAAATGAAGGTTTTTGATCTTTAGCCTGGACGTACACATTCGGATTCCGCGCCATTCGGAATGACGTCATTAGGTTATTTCCGTTCTGACTGCCCGAACGCACGGAGAAAATTTCAAACCAAATGTCAGGTTTTTTTCCGTCCGGAAAAAGTAAGCACGTGTGCGCTCTTGTTATCATTTTATAGGCAGAAAGAGCATTTCGGTTTCCGAATCAGAATTCCTGATCAGAAAAACCCGGAAACCGAATGTGTGCGTCCAGGCTTATTTAGCCGAGTTTTTTTTTTCTTTCTAAAACATGTTTTGATTTCTTATAAATAAACCTTCGTTGCATTGTTGCCAAGTATCGGACTACACTCAGACGCAAGATGTTGACTTTCATTTTAATCATTACTGCCCTTTGTTTATTACTCATATTTTTTGTGAGAGCTAAGAACTCAAGAGAACGTGAAGATCTATCTAAAACTAGTTTTGATGCAAGTGAGTACTTTTTACATTTATTGTAAGTACAAATTATTGGACTTATCTTCCATAGTCATCATTATCATCCTGGTTCAAAGCTGATACTTCTATCTTACCTCCCCACTCAGTGACATTTAATGGTTACTTAAGCTATTCCTTAATGAAGGATTTGTATGACATTCCGTCACCAAGGAGTGACTTAAGTGATCATTAAATGTCTCTGAGTGGGGAAGTTAGACTTTTATGTCCCGGTTTCCCACAAATATGGACACTAACAATTCTTACGCGGGCTAAGCTGCGCTCGCGTCAGTACACGAGTTTTGCGTTGCCGCCGTGCCTACTATGACGACTGTGACCGTACAATCGGTTACAAAATAAACATCTTTCGCTATCAATAACTATTTATTTGTACTAAAACACAACAAAATAATAATATACGTATCTATAAAACTTTGCGAACTTTATAACATTAATTCCTATATAAATATATATATATATATTTTTTGTTCTAACTAAATCAAAACTGTTTCTTTCTAGGGAACCTTTGGTTGAAACGTCTATGGCCAAATACAAAAGTGCATCCACTACCTCCCTCGTTACCGGGCGAGCTGCCCATCATTGGACATCTGCACAAGGGGCTTACTTGGTCTTCCAGTGAGTACTTTCCTCCTTCCTTCGAGCCTTTTTCCCAAACTATGTTGGGGTTAGCTTCCAGTCTAACCGGATGTAGCTGAGTACCAGCGATTTACAAAGAGCTTCTATCTGACCCCCTCAACCCAGTTACACAGGCAACCCAATACCCCTGCGTACTTTGCTGCAACAAGGAATATTGTAGCAGTTTGTCTCACAGTCTCCGGTCCCTCACGATCGACCGACAAATCCTGCTCTTTCAGATATAGCCAACAGAAACTGATTATCTCATAATAATACATGTATAGAGTGCAATTTAGTAGAAACCTATAATATTTGATTTCACCTTCAGATCTTTTCAATTTCTTCAAGATTTTAAGTGAAGATTGCGTTAGGCAAGGAGGTGTTACTGTTTTCAAACTTGGACCCGAAATACATTATGGTAAGTACGCAAAAATATTTTTCGCAATTTATTTCATCTGGGCTAAAAATCTGCGCCTTTTGACCATGCAGTTATTTACGTATTATCTTCTATTTTTACAGCGATAACAGATCCTCAAGATGCCTTGACGGCAGCGAAGTCTTGTCTCCGAAGGCATTACGTGTTCGATTTTGTTAAAGTTTGGCAGGGTGATAGCATTGGGACATCGGCAGGTATGATAATGACTGTTTTCTACAAAACTTTAATAGCTAAAACCATATCATTGGACTATTGATTGATTTATAGTTTGAAAGGATACCACATTAAGAAATAAGTAAAGCTGCAAAATGAAGTAGTAGCGTAGAACAAGCATATTGATATGACAACAACTGAATCAGTGTATGGATGTGATAATGTAGGATCCATGTGAGATTGTTGGTCAGCATAGTACCTACAAAATTACATACGAGTATGATATTTTTTGTTGCAATTAGTTACAGCCTTTTTATCGTCTCTCTGCTGGGTGCAGGCCTCCTCTCACACGGAGAAGGACTGAGCGTTAATCACCACGCTTGCTCAATTCGGATTAGTGATTTCAGACTATATAGTCCAGGTTTCTCGAGATGTTTCCTTCACCTTTTTACCAGCCAGTGGTGTCTAAGATATACTTAGAAAGTGCATACAAACTTAGAAAAGTTGTATTGGTACTTGCCTGACCTGGAATCGAACCCACACAGTCACAATTATGTATTTAAAAATAATTTATAAGAAGAAGATTTGTAATTCTTTTGCAGGAGAAACATGGGCATATCACCGCAAGCTACTGAACCCAGCGTTCAGTCTGCCGGTGATCCACGGCTTCTTAGACGTGTTTAACAGTCAGGCCAAGAAACTGCTCAGTGAATTAGATCCTTTCGTTGGCAAAGGGTTATTTGATCACAGACCACATTTCCTCAGAAACAACTTTGAAACTCTCTGTGGTAATGAATCTATGTTATATCTGATGCTTTTGACTAACCTACCTCAATGAATAACCATTTTTTAACCTATTCAACAACAATAAAACATATACCACCATATCTTTATGTTGAACAAAGATGTGGTACATATTAAACATTATTATTTTCAGCTACTACATTCGGAATTGATGCTATCAGAGAAAAACAGCACAAACAATATCTGCAATCAGCATATAAAATAATAAATATATTTAAGGACAAGTTATTCAAGTTTTGGCTGCAAATCGACTTCATTTACAAGCTAACTGGGTATAAGAAGGAGGAAGATCAATTAGTGAAGAATTTACATTCATTGACGAAAGCAGTAAGTTAGATGATAAAGACGTACTTAAGATGCATTGAAATATAAATAATTATTTAACACGAGTGGTATTTTACAGGTTCTGGAAAAGAAAAGAATTGCCAAAGAAAATGAAGTTTTGCCCGATACTAAAGCAAATACTAGCGGTATGTACATCACTTCAAACATACAGTCGGCCGATAGTTTGATCGCGGTACGGGTAGAATACAAAGATCGGGAACCCGGTCGGTATCAGGATGATTCAAAATTGGATAGGATTTATGATTATTTTCAAAATAAACTGTCAACCAACTAGCGGCCGATGGTTTATTCTTATATATGGACGCTCTAAGATATTTGGAGGCTATCACGCAATTGAAATTGACTTATGTTTCACTTTGGTTTCACATTGGTTTATCTTTTTCAGGTTTAAAATACAAAGCATTCTTAGATCTGTTGATAGACCTATCAGCAGATGGTGTTTTTACTGAAAAACAAATAAGGGAACAAACTGAAATAATTCTGACAACTGGTTTTGAAACTACATCCACACAGTTGACATTCACCATGTTACTGCTCGGAGCACATCCTGATGTACAAGAGAAGCTATATCAAGAGTAAGTTTTTATTTTCTATACCTATTAATTAATTTTATTTTGCTGTGCCATACAGGGTTCACAATTGTACTTGACACCCTACTTTACTACATTGTAGAATGCAAAAAAATAATATGAATATAAGTTTTAGATGATATTATAATTGCTGCTTCACTAAAAGTTAAATAAGTCTTTTTTTTGGAAATAAAACGTAATGTACGTTCAAACTACTTTAGTTTTTCTTTATTTAAAGCATTATTGACCTGATCAGTTTACGTAGATAAATTATACGGAGCAGCCTGATTTTATTAACTACATTGATATAAATGAACACTTCAACCTTTGCAGACTATTAAAAGTACTGGGTCCAGAAAGAGACGTAGGAAAGTATGATTGTAACAAATTAATTTACACAAACGCAGTTGTCATGGAGTCTCTCAGAGTATTTCCAATCATACCCTTTGTGCTAAGATGCATAGATCAGGATGTGAAACTAAGTAAGGACTTATATGTTGTACATTTCGTATTTTGAGTTCACACTGGTCCGTTAGTTATGAAACAAATTAATTTCAGAAAATTACACAATGAATGCCGGCAGCTACTGCATAATATTTCCACTGATACCGAACGTATCAGCTAAAGACAAGAAAGGGGATCAGTTCAGGCCAGAAAGATGGCTGAACGATGATTCGTGTAGCAGCCAAGACTTTGCTGCATTCGGCTTGGGAAAACGTAGTTGTATAGGTATAAAAATAACATTTAAAAAAGGTATATTGTCTTTTTAGTGTGGATTGAGTTTCGGATTTTTGGCAAATCTGCCCGTCTCAAGATCTTTATGGAATTCCGTACATACAGATAGAAAAAAAGATGTTGTCCATAAGAAATAACCAGCATTAGCGTGAAGTGTGAGACGAATATTTAGTGAATGGAATGAATGTGTAGCTCCAATTCCCATGATGTTGGATGTAATAGCATGCAAAGCCGATACGAAAATCGAAGATATAATAAAACCACTTTTTTGAAAATTGCAGGAAAAACATACGCGTTGACAGCTATGAAGGTGATGTTGGCGCACTTCATACGTCGGTATCGAGTGCGAGCTGACATGAGTCAGCTGCAGCTGTCTGCGGACTTCGTGCTCAAACCTGTGTCGGGACACGAGATCAGCATTGAACGAAGACATTCAACAGCTGCATGAGGAATGGAGAAAGTGGATCTGGTGATAGCTTCACCTAGAATATTCATTGATGACTTTGTGGTCATGATACAATTTTTCTAATTTTATTCCGGAGTTTTTATTTATTATCCGACTTCCCAAAAAGAAAGGGGGATCTCACTTCAGATGTTTGTATTTTTTTATTAGATTATATTGATATTAGCTGCGACCAAATAAATTAAATGTCCATCCAGATAATCAATGTATTTATTTTCAAACTTTCCTAGCCGGTTTTTATACTCAAATAAGTACAATTCTAACCCCATTAAATAATTTTAGTACCCGTGTCCTGTTGTTCCACGCGCTCTTCAAAAAGAGTCAGTAAACCCAGCAGGGAACCCTAGGGCCGAAGCCTGCGAGAGTTGTCGAGTCCCTTGTACATGCAGGTATCTAGAAGGAAGCGTCAGTAAAAGTCCGATACTCCCTTACATACATCCTCAGCGGGAACGGACATTACCCACCAATAATAAGTCAGCGTGAAACACGTACACACAACCTACTCCCATACTCGTCCATTTTACCCCAAGTAATGGTTAACGCTCGTGACTTTTTGCTATTTTCCATTTAAGTAGCCACTTAATTAAAGATAAGCACTTCATCAATCTTCATACTTCATGAATTGAATCATTATTTTAAGCATTAGTCTATTTATGTTAATAAGGAATTTTGTTAATAGTTCTATCAAGATTGTTTACTTTCAAATAAGTGTCTACTCTTCAAATTAATTTCTCCTCGTTCTAAAATCTAACCACCCAAGTTAATAACAAAAATAAAAAACATTTTGACAACAGTTCCTGACCTGGTTATCCATAATCCAAGCTTCTTGGGTGCAGCTGTTGCTTTCACAACACAACCTCTATACGAGTAGACAAAAGACAAATTAAGATTATAATCTGCTTCAACTAGTCTAAACAGGGTCTCGTAGGGGCGAGGTTACACAGGTGCTCTATAATATAAGCACTAACAATGCATGATCAAGTTTAAACTTTGTTTCCTATTTAGTATGTACAAGGGTTCGGTAGGTTTAAGTCAGTCAGTTCATCATGGTCAGTTCCAAACCTTCACGGTTATGTAGACTTACACTCGAATTTCAAGTTTAACTCAAAGCGTGTAAGCACGCAATTTTCAAGAGTCACCTTCGATTTCTCAGGGTTTCCAACATCAGATTGTGACATTGGGAACTAAAAAGTAGATTGCTTACATATAAAAAAAAAAAACAAAATACTATAGCCGTCTTCGATAAATTAAGTAAAAAAATATATAACATAGTAACAAATTGAGGACCTCCTTTTTTGAAATTGGTAAAAATTAGATAATCATACCTGCAGGTTACAGATAATTAATATCAATAGCTTGATGTTAATTTATGCAAATCTCTTTCGTTATGATACTTAATTATATTCTGTTCACATTGTCTGTTCTGCTATTATTATTATTTTTATACATTATTTCTTAATTGCCCGAAGAGTATATATCGTTGAAACCTTCATAATTCTGCTTAGATCGGAAATTGTCGTATTAGCACAATGTTGACTGTAATTTTGTCTGTGTGTGTGTTGTGCCTAGTTTGGCTTACATTGAAAGGTTGGCAAGCTCGCTCTAGTGAACAAAAAGACAGCGAACTGTCTATTGGTAAGTATTTAAGGAACTACTTGCCGTACGGGGATGTTATAAGAATTTTTCAAATCGGTTCAGTAGTTTCGGGGCCCTTTGGGTACTAATTAAGAAACAAATGAAAAATGTTTCCTCCTTCTAAAAGTTTTGGGAGTAATCGGGATGCTGCGCGAAATATTCATATCATCGATTCAACAATCCCTCAAGACCAAGTTCTTTAACCAACATATCTTACCTGTAATGACGAATGGTGAAACATTACTGTAGGGCCAAGCTCAAAGTCGATCAGCGTGTTATAAGAAGGTCTGTGCTCGTAGTTTCTCTGGTGTATAAAATTCGCAACGAAGACATTCGTCGGAGAACCGATTTTGCTCGTAGAATTAGCACGCAAAAGTGAAGTGGGCCGGTAAGAGTGGGTGTCTACAGACGTACAGACAGTCGATAGAGTAGACAAGTATTAGAGTGGAGATCGCTTTTGGGTAAACGTAGTGATGGACGTCCTGCTGAACGGTGGACCGATGATTTGAAAAAGGTGACAGGTAGTGGATGCGGGCTGCCCATGACCCAAACAAATGGCGTTCATTGGGAAGGCCTACAATCAGCAGTGAAAGGCAATTGGTTGATGACAAATTAAACATTATTGATTCTAGTAAGCCTTTGGCTGAGACGAGTGTGGAACTCAACTTCGAAAACGCATCCATTACCACCAGCTTTTCCAGGCTCACTGCCCATTATTGGACATCTGCATAAAGGAATTGCTTTCTCTTCTAGTGAGTACATTTATTATATTTTGATTGCTTTCCCGTTATAAACCAGATAATTTGAATATATAGCTTTGATTTTTTTGTCCTCAGATATCTTCAATTTCTTTAAAATTCTAAGTGAAGACTGTGTTAAGCAAGGTGGAGTCACTATTTTAAAACTTGGTCCAGATTTACATTACTGTAAGTACAAAAATATTTTCTGAAATGTATAGTCCCCTTTTCCTAAAGCCTAGTATGAAAACTTGATACCGTTTAGTAGCCTTTTTTCCTAGAAAGATACAAAAAAATCTTTTCTAATTGCAAAATACATCTCAACCATATTTAAATCATTTTATTTATACCTATTTTTTATAGTGATAACTGATCCGCAAGATGCCTCGACGGCAGCAAAATCATGTCTCCGAAGGCATTATGCGATAGAATCCACTAAAGTTTGGCAGGGTAACAGCATAATAACATCATCAGGTGTGTTAAAGATAGCTTGCATTTCATATTAAATTGCAAATTGAAAACTTTTTATGCATTGAAGTGCATTTTCGGCTGGCAGGCAGTAGAAAATTGTATAATCATATCATTTTGCCGTTCTTTCAGATTCAACTTTTAAAATAACCTACAAGAAACCATCTGTACTTCTTTTGCAGGAGAAACATGGGCACGTCACCGCAAGTTGCTGAACCCAGCGTTCAGTCTGCCGGTGATCCACGGCTTCTTAGACGTGTTTAACAGTCAGGCCAAGAAACTGGTCAATGAATTAGAGCCTTTCGTTGGCAATGGGCCATTTAATCACAGCCCATATTTCGTCACAAACAATTTTGAAACGCTTTGTGGTAAGTATTTATGAGAGGGTTATCGGAAGAATTTGTTTGTGTTCGATATCAGAATACTGTAAAAAATTAAGGAAAAAATCATGTAGATGATACAGTGTAAGTCTTGTAATACTCTTTTCAGCTGGCACATTTGGAATAGAAAATGCGATGAGTAAAGAACTACTAGCTAAATATATATCATCAGGTTACGCGCTAATAGAACTCATTATAACCAAAGTACTCAAGGTTTGGCTGCAAATCGACTTAATTTACAAACTTGTTGGGCTAAAGAAGAAAGAAGATGAATTAGTGGAAAATTTACATTCATTGACGAAAACAGTAAGTTCAAGAATAATGATAAGAGATTCACCACAGATAACACGAAGAAGTATTTCATTAGCTTTTAATACAAATGGTTTATTACAGGTTCTACAAAACAAAAAACTTGAAGCTTTGTCCAACACTGTCAAATCACCAACTACTGGTTTGTATAACGCTGCCAATAAAAGTGACATGATGTTAATGGTATTTTTTGTACTTTAAGTCACAATAGCAAAAGATTCATCGTAGGGTATAAAGAGTCACGACAAAAAAGAGAAAAAGACAAAATTAAATACGTGGATGACATAATTTTGTTACATATTGCAGGTTTGCGATACAAAGGTTTCTTAGATCTGCTGATGGACCTATCAGCAAATGGTGCTTTCACAGAAAAAGAAGTCAGAGACCAAACTGAAGCAATTCTTACAACGGGTTTTGAAACCACATCCACACAGTTAACATTCACTATGTTACTGCTAGGCTCACATCCTAAAATTCAAGACAAATTGTATAATGAGTAAGTTTTTGACGTTTAATTCTTATCAAAGGCCTAACTCCCTAGGGCACGCCACCATAGTGGCGGTAAGTTCCCTCTTTGAGGAGTGGCGCGGGAGGAGTCATGGCGCCCTCACGTACTGCATGACGCAGGTCCTCACCGGACACTGCTGTTTCGGGGGGTACCTGCGAATCGGTCGTGAGGAGGCGCCCGGGTATCACCACTGTGCGGATGGCCCCGAAGACACGTTGGACCACACAGTCCAGGTGTGCCCTGCGAGGGAAGGGCACCGCCGGGTCCTCGTCGAGGTTTTAGGCGGCGGCGACCTCTCGCTAATGACTACTAATACCGGTAATGAAAATGATGACTATATTTGTTACAGATTCGAAGCAGTACTCGGTCCAGACAGAGATGTAGGAAAGGATGATTTGAACAAACTGGTTTACACAAACGCAGTTATAATGGAGTCTGTCCGAGTCTTCCCAACTGCTCCTTACATCCTAAGATGCGTAGAACAGGATGTGAAACTAAGTAAGAGTTTGTCTTTAATAAAGCTACTCTCTGTTTGTACATGCCCTTTCTTTTGTATGCCAATTTCATACCCTTTCTTTCATGTTTAAAAGACATCTTTTAAAAGGTACATACCTTTTTACATTGTTTTCAGAAAACTACACGATGAGAGCAGGCAGTAATTGTATCATATTTCCACTGATTCCTAATATTGCCACCAAAGATTCAAAAGGGGATCAGTTCAGGCCAGAAAGATGGCTGGATGATGATTTCAACGGCAACCAAGACTTTGCTGGATTCGGCATGGGAAAACGTGGTTGTTTAGGTATTATTGTTAAATACTTATATACAACATGTAACGTAATTAACGCACACCCTCAAACACCCTAATTAGAACATTATGTTATAATCATAATACATACACTGAATTTTTAATTTAACATGTATATGCATTGTTATTTACTAAATTAGTTATACCAAACTTTTTGGTCATACTACTACGCACGCAAATATCGCGCCGCGCGCCGCTCGACTCTACACAACATACGAAACTACGGAAAAAGCCGACAATACACGAAGTCTTATTACTTTGAGTTACGGTCTATTTGAATTTGTTTTGATTGTACAGGGTTAATATGACAATAATTTCCGTAGTTTTAATTATTTTTGGGATAAAAAATTACCTATATTAAAAATGATATAAATCGATTCAGTAAACGATTCTGAACAAACTAATTTCAGGATGTGCGTTAATTAAGTTACATGTTGTATATACCAAAATGCTCTTGAGATATGAAATCATCTGATGACCAGTGTGTACATTTGCGACCGGGTATTTAAATCCAAACTCGGTTTCGCCAGTCACATCAGGGCTCATGCTAGGAGGTGAACTTGTCATAGGTCGCCGTTATCGAAAACGATAAGGAGGACTATATATATATATATACATTTTTTGTTGATTAAAACCTTTTGATCCTTCTGAGTAGTTTTAAGCACCAAAGCTGTAGCAAAGACTGAAAATGCCCAACTTTCTGATTTTGTCAAATAATCTAAAATATCATGCTTTACAGGTAAAACCTACGCGATGATAGCTATGAAGGTGATGTTGGCGCACTTCATACGACAGTACCGAGTGCGAGCTGACATGAGTCAGCTGCAGCTGTCTGCGGACTTCGTGCTCAAACCTGTGTCGGGACACGAGATCAGCATTGAACGAAGACATTCAACAGCTGCATGAGGAATGAATATATCACCAGAACCACCTTTGATCTGACGATAGCTTCACCTGGAATGTATATGGATGATTTTGTTTGTGATCATCATTCTCCTGGCCTCATCCCAATTTCTTACTTGGAGTTGGCGTAGCATGTTTTCTTCTTCCATACTCTTCTGTCTGTATCTGTAGCGTTGGAACCATTTATTAACCGACTACCCAAAAAAGGATAAAGATATATTTATTTTGCAAATATATGAAAGGAAGAGGTTTGGATTTTTGTGTTTTGTGTTTTCTTTTATTGTTGGAAAATGGTAATATTAGCTTCTTAGACACCAATGACTATGTTTCGGAGGACACGTTAAACTGTACGTCCCGACTGGTCATTGAACGTCTTTAGCAGTCGTTACGGGTAGTCAGAAGCCAGTAAGTCTGACAACCAGCCTTACGAAAGGATATTGGGTTGCTCGGTTAATTGGGTTGAGGAGGTCAGACAGGCAGTCGCTCCTTGAAAAACACTGGTCATCAGCTGCATTCGTTTAGGCTGGAAAGCAATTAAAACATAGTTGGGAAAAGGTTCGGGAGATGATGATGATGACATATTTAAATTAGCTACGACTCAATAAATTAATGTTCATCCATATAATTATCTAATATTATTTTTAACCTTCCGAGCCGGTTTTTTATATAGTCAAATAAGTACATTTCTAATAATAATGGTCTCGCTTTTTTTGTCATTTTTTGCACGTAGAAATATGAAGGCCTGTTTAAGTACTGGTATTGGTATTGGTCAGTTCATTTGAATACTAGTTTCTCCTCATACATTATTAATTATTTAAAAAGCTATTAAACATTTATAAAAATGATTGTTACCATGACATTATCCACGTTTGGGAAAGGTGATTCGTAATGATAAGTCCTGTAGCTATAGGTCCATCTCTTTCACTCTATATCTCCACTTAACTTGTGTGTTCGTTTTAATTTTACTACTAAACTCCTAAACTGATGCAGATGAGATTTTGCTATCAGTAAAACAAGGACTCTTCTTACCAGACCAGCATTTATTTGCTTTAGTCCAAATATTTTCTAAAGGAAAAGTTATAGAACCCTCACCCGTTCTTTTATATTTCTAAAAATAGGTTGCTAAATGTTTCTAATTTTTTTTTTGAAAACTGAAAATTTTTGACTTACAAAAAAACCACTTCTGTGATTCATCGATTTTTCTTAAATCTCGTTTGTCACACTTGATGTGAGGTAAATGAACTTAGGAAAGGTTTGTTTTTAGAAAAAAACGGTACATAATTAATATTGTACCTGTAGTGGATGCAGTGTGTACTTTGATGGAGACATCGTGGTTGTAAAATGCTGAATAGATTCACCATCCATACCATAGGGCCTTTCTTTTCAGCTCACATTTACTAAGCCTTTCAATTACCAACAAAAAATGACAAACCAACATCGTCCTGCCCCAATTGCCAACTTTACCTGCCCGTGGTGCACCCTGTTGAAAACTGACGAGACTCTGACGACTGACTGGAGGTGGTACAACCACAACACAGTATAATCATCGGCAAGGATATTGAGCCCTGACCTTCACCTGCGCAGAAGTGATTTATTGGTTTATTGCCTTAAGTCTACAGTGCGCAAAGCGATCTCCACTCTTCCGCCGAGAGCTCATTATCCGTGCCGATAACTATATTAAGTGTGATATTAAATGCCTTGCTCTGAAAACTTGGGTGATAGGGAGTTTGTTTCACCACTTCTTCTTCCCAGCAAAAACAAATAGATATGGTGAAGGGCAGGCGTTGTGAAATCAACTGGTTTATTTTGCAAAGTTGATGAAGATAACAATTTAAAAATACCATATTTATTTCATGAAATAAGTATACATGCATAATGACCATGCGAAACTCATTTTTATATTTTTTTTATGGCATTTTACTATAAATATCTAGGTTTTTAATAATGTATGAGGGAAATACCAGTTAGTATTCAAATTAATTGACTAAAGTAAAATAATTATTGTGTGAATACCAGTACTTCAATAGGACATAAAAAATAGAGATTTACATAATATCGTTAAAAATAATGGCGTCCAAACGAATTTCCATATCTATATTTAGAATCACTTAGAACTAGTAGACAAACCCACAAAGCTACTTCAGATCGAATCGAACTAATATAAAAAGTAAGATTTCTCAAAACTTTCTCAAACAAGAGCACAAAACTACAGATAATTTGAACTTCACAAATGATTGACTCAAAGTTTCCTTCATTCGATTTTGGTTGATAATATTAGTTATGTATACGGAAGAAACAAAAAAATCGACCATAGGCCTGAGCACTCATTAGCATAATCATCATCATCTTCCTGCCCTGTTCCCAAGTCATTTGGGGTCGGCGCAACATGTCTTTTTCTTCCATTCCTCTCTGGGAATTAGCATAAAATAAATTAATATAAAAACTATTTTTAGCTAACAAAAAATATATCAAGTCTCAGAACATTAATTTGTGGAAGATTTTTGAATATGTAAACATTTTAAAATAAATATCCCTTTATATAAAGACCGCTTTAAGGTCTACCGGACAATTCGCTTCCGCGTTGAATAGGCAATGGTCTTGGTAGTTGTAGAACTAAAGTACCTTTCAAGTACGAGTGAGCGATTTCCATTCCAGGTCAGGTTAACACCAATTTCTAAGTTATATTTAGTTTCTTAATATAGAGTAGGAGACCAACGAGCAAAGGTAAAGAAAAAACATTCAGTTAAAATTACCAACAGTAAGCCTTCAAAGCGTGCTCATGCAGCCTGATCTTGAGGAGTGCTTTGGCGCCTGGTCGAAAGCACAATGCAATATCGCACCAATGTTCAATTTATACAAGGGCTATAGCTGTTAAACCCAAATTCCGAGTGAATAAGTTAACGCAATCAGAAAAAGTTACAAATATAAGAGTACATTTTATGAGAATTGTCCAGAATAATCTCAATCGAGCAGCAGTTCCTACTGACTGTAGAAAAAGACGGTCAATCCTCAAGAATGAAAAGCCACCAAAAGTAGAAAAATTCAGCTATTCGCTAAACAATATGTTTTACAGACTATTCAAACCTAGTTACCTGTGTCGGTATCTATACTAATATTATAATACTGAAGAGTTTGTTTGTTTTTTTGCTTTAACTACTGGTACGATTTTAAAAACTCTTCCAGTGTTAGATAGCCCATTTATCGAGGAAGGCTATAAGCTACTTTTTATCCGGGTTCGTGCAGAGGTTCCCACGGGATGCGGGTGAAACCCCTGGCGGAAGCTAGTTCATAATATTAATAATTATGTAGGTATCACTTTTCATCTATAATCTAATATAGAATCCTACTAATTACCACAGATTAGCTGTTGAATAAAAAAGTATTTTAAAAAATTACTTCGTTTTTTAAATTCATTAATTACTTATTACACAACCAGTTTTAAATTAGGTAATATCTCATAATTATTTCATTTATTACCGTAATTGGTTGCCAACCGTGGTAACTAGGTATGTCACAAATACAATAAATAAATAAACAAAAAATCAAAACCCGGATCTTCATTAATTCTCATTAATTCACACTATTTGCAAAAAGGTATATTTTATCATCTAAAATAATATTCTACAATATTGTGTCATGATTTCTATAAACATGGTACACTCTTAATTTCTTATTAGATGGGCCACTATTGTCACCAAGTGGACACCTCAGGATGGACAGCGCAGACGGGGTAGGCCTCGGAAGAGATGGCGTGATGATCTAGACGCCTATCTTTGAGACTGGTGGACCCGGTCGAAGGATCGGGAAGTGTGGAAGCGAGATGGGGAGGCCTTTGCCCAGCAGTGTGACAGTATAGGCTAAAAATAAAAATAAATTTAAAAATCTGATGTTATTATATAATACTTGTCTAAGCATATGAATTATAATGAGACGGGTATTGCCATGGCTGCCGATAAACTTGTAGTTTAAAGGGCCAAGAGTGATTCGGACGCGAGAGGGTTCCGAACATCGAACACACGCACATCTATACATATAATAAATCTGTAGAAAAGTAATTTTTGTACATTGAAGAAATTGACAAAAAAAATAGCCAGCATGTTAAAGGATAACTAACAGAACCCATTTCCATAATTTTTGTCATTTTTGTCTGTTTGTCTGTTTGTCTGTTTATCTGTTTATCTGTTTGTTCGTTCGGGATTCACGTAAAATCTACGAATTCAATGCAGACAATGCTTATATACAAAAATTCTACGTAACTTGGGGTATTATTTAGTTTTTGTTTCATCGAAATCGATTCACTCTATCAAAAGATATGATTAATTTTGTGAATTCAATATGTAAAATATTACGACACGCAATCTGTTTGTCAAAACTGTACATTTGAATGTTGTACTTATATTAGTTGATCGGCCTATTAATCTTTACACAGAAAATCACACCTTCATAAGTAACTTCGGAAGAAAAAAAAAATGAAAATTTTGTTTAGCCAAGGTTAAAGTAGCTCCATCTGTGGTAATCTGTGTTAAATAAAATACATAAAATTTGACAAAGGAGCGAGGTGGTAAATGACAATAAATTACCATACATTCTTTATAGAGGATTATTATTTCAACAGATGGAGTTGTGTATTTTCCGTAATTCACCATATTTTAACACGTAGTGTAATTTTTCGATAGACATTTCAATAGTGTTTGTCAGTTTGCCGTGCCATATCAAAATCCAATTACAATTATTACCTTGATGAAAGGAAAATTAATAGTTCTCAGCCAAATTTAAAACGGTGCCATCTAAATAATTTTTCGAACATTATGTCAAAAATGATGACTTTAGTATAACAATTAATTATCATTTGAAGTTACAGATGGAGTTCATATCAGGATTTTTTCATAAACATAGTTTAGGTGATCTTCACACTGCCCCGCATCACGCTGCATCTTGCGTGTCGACGCACCTACGCGCGTTCTTGCGGGAGTGCAGATCTGCATCATCGTGCGGGTTTTTCACGCACTCACGCGCGTAGGTGCGTTTTGTAAATTCACGCACAGCGGCTCTCATCGAGTTCCATTTTCAAATATACACGTCACGCCCATTCAAAATCACGCGCGTCAATGCGGGATTCAGTGTGCCATACCTTGCGTCTCGCCCCGCACCTACGCGCGGGGGTGCGTGTTTCTCCGCATGTATGTGCGTGATCCGCATGAACGCGCGTGGATGCATTTTCAGTGTGTTGGACTATGCGTGTTTTCCATACAAACTGAGATATTTCCATACAACGGAAAAAAACGCATCCACGCACTACGCTGCATCATGCGGGGCAGTGTGATAATCGCCTCATGATCTTCACACTGCCCCGCATCACGCTGCATCTTGCGTGTCGACGCACCTACGCGCGTTCCTGCGGGAGTGCAGATCTGCATCATCGTGCGGGTTTTTCACGCACTCACGCGCGTAGGTGCGTTTTGTAGATTCAGGCGATTATCACACTGCCCCGCATGATGCAGCGTGGTGCGTGGATGCGTTTTTTTCCGTTGTATGGAAATATCTCCGTTTGTATGGAAAACACGCATAGTCCAACACACTGAAAATGCATCCACGCGCGTTCATGCGGTTCACGCACATACATGCGGAGAAACACGCACCCCCGCGCGTAGGTGCGGGGCGAAACGCAAGGTATGGCACACTGATCCCGCAGTGACGCGCGTGATTTTGAATGGGCGTGACGTGTATATTTGAAAATGGAAGCCGCCGTGCGTGAATCTACAAAACGCACCTACGCGCGTGAGTGCGCGAAAAACCCGCACGATGATGCAGATCTGCACTCCCGCAGGAACACGCGTAGGTGCGTCGACACGCAAGATGCAGCGTGATGCGGGGCAGTGTGAAGATCACCTCACGCACGGCGGCTTTCATCGAGTTCCATTTTCAAATATACACGTCACGCCCATTCAAAATCACGCGCGTCACTGCGGGATTCAGTGTGCCATACCTTGCGTCTCGCCCCGCAGCTACGCGCGGGGATGCGTGTTTCTCCGCATGTATGTGCGTGATCCGCATGAACGCGCGTGGATGCATTTTCAGTGTGTTGGACTATGCGTGTTTTCCATACAAACGGAGATATTTCCATACAACGGAAAAAAACGCATCCACGCACTACGCTGCATCATGCGGGGCAGTGTGATAATCGCCTATATTTGAAAATGGAAGCCGCCGTGCGTGAGGTGATCTTCACACTGCCCCGCATCACGCTGCATCTTGCGTGTCGACGCACCTACGTGCGTTCTTGCGGGAGTGCAGATCTGCATCATCGTGCGGGTTTTTCACGCACTCACGCGCGTAGGTGCGTTTTGTAAATTCACGCACAGCGGCTCTCATCGAGTTCCACTTTCAAATATACACGTCACGCCCATTCAAAATCACGCGCGTCAATGCGGGATTCAGTGTGCCATACCTTGCGTCTCGCCCCGCACCTACGCGCGGGAGTGCGTGTTTCTCCGCATGTATGTGCGTGATCCGCATGAACGCGCGTGGATGCATTTTCAGTGTGGCGATTATCACACTGCCCCGCATGATGCAGCGTAGTGCGTGGATGCGTTTTTTTCCGTTGTATGGAAATATCTCCGTTTGTATGGAAAACACGCATAGTCCAACACACTGAAGATGCATCTACGCGCGTTCATGCGGATCACGCACATACATGCGGAGAAACACGCACCCCCGCGCGTATTTGCGGGGCGAAACGCAAGGTATGGCACACTGATCCCGCAGAGACGCGCGTGATTTTGAATGGGCGTGACGTGTATATTTGAAAATGGAAGCCGCCGTGCGTGAATTTACAAAACGCACCTACGCGCGTGAGTGCGTGAAAAACCCGCACGATGATGCAGATCTGCACTCCCGCAGGAACGCGCGTAGGTGCGTCGACACGCAAGATGCAGCGTGATGCGGGGCAGTGTGAAGATCACCTGTGTTGGACTATGCGTGTTTTCCATACAAACGGAGATATTTCCATACAACGGAAAAAAACGCATCCACGCACCACGCTGCATCATGCGGGGCAGTGTGATAATCGCCTTAATCTACAAAACGCACCTACGCGCGTGAGTGCGCGAAAAACCCGCACGATGATGCAGATCTGCAGTCCCGCAGGAACGCGCGTAGGTGCGTCGACACGCAAGATGCAGCGTGATGCGGGGCAGTGTGAAGATCACCAAACGGAGATATTTCCATACAACTGAAAAAAACGCATCCACGCACTACGCTGCATCATGCGGGGCAGTGTGATAATCGCCTTAGCTTATCTTCCACTAATGTGGTGACCTTAAAACAAATTACTTTGAGTGAGTAGTATTAAGTAGACCTTAATTATTTTTCTGATGCAAAATATGTAAACTGAATCCTAGAAGAAAGGAGAATCTGTCTCTCGCAAGCGCTACTAAGCGTGAGGTAGGTAGGTAATGTAGGATTCTGTAGCTTTAAGAACAAGCCCAGATACAAAGTGCAGATAAAAAATGGGAGCTTTCTCGATTTAATAACATACACACGTAAAATGCTTTATGCGTCTGAAAACGTACAAATTGCGCGTCGCATACCAGAGACATGCTTACTTTCAACTTCTGATCGCAAATACACTGGTCACGATTACGAACAGTCTCAGTAAGACCCGAGCCAAGTCTAAAAAAACACCTTTTATATAAAACTACGTTTGATGTCATTCAATCACAAAGACAGAATTGTTTTCTGTTGCAAATCCTATCCACCTGTATCCTATCCTAATCCAGCATGCATTGCAGGTGTGCATTGCACAAAAATCAATGGTATCCTATTCGAGAAGTCAAAAGAGTCGACCTGCCAACGTCAGCTTCTGCGCTAAGCAAGTGTTCTTAATAGTAAAATCAGAATTACATTCATCGTTGAATGAGGTGAATAAATTTTCAGAAACCACAATAACAATAGGAGCCAAAGCATATGATCGCTTCATAGAGCTCTGATTGGCCCCAGGTGACCAAGTCAGGTCTGATTTGTTCGTTCATCAGATCTTTGAAAGTGTTTCGGTGGATACTTATCTACTGTCGTCCTGTGTGACACAAAATATGGTATATAAACGTCCTCCGCAAGAGCGAAATTTTCCCGGTGTGCGGTAGTGACGCACAGTATACAACACTTATGTTTCTTTCGATTTGCTGGCTCCACCAAGAAATGACAAATTGCAAGCGTACATTTTGAAAATCTTGGCAAAACTGCAGGTTTCAAGTATGAACACATGAAGTGGACTCTCACAGATACATACATTTTGCCTATTCGTGAACTAATGCAAACATTTCGGTGGAGTCCCGGCTTAGGCCTCCCCCACATTAGGCGTGCGCGATCCTCGGGCGTGTGAGTAGCGCCGGCGGCGCGCGTGCGTCGCGAGCGCGCTGCGTGAGCGTCGCGTTTTGCTGCCCTGCGGCATTTACCTACAGCGCGCTCGCGGCACGCACGCGCCGCTCTCCTTGACGTTTAACTGCTAAGGCGTTTAGCGGGCGGCGGGGATAGCGGGCGAAGGGGTAAGAACGCAACTCGAGCGCCGCGTGCTCGCCGCGAGCGCGTCGCTTGCACTCTTCACACATGCCGCAGGGCAGCAAAACGCGACGTTCATGCAGCGTGCTCGCGACGCCCGCGCTACTCACACGCCCGAGGATCGCGCACGCCTAATGTGGGGTCAGCCTTACCATAGTGAGTAAGTGCACAGAAAATCCCCGTCATACAAGTGTATCTCCCCAGTAGTGAAACTATCTTACCCTATGCGCCTGCTGATGATGATGACTCATTTTATCATCCATCCAGCTATTCCCCAACTATGTTGGTGTTGCGTTCCAGTCACCGAATCTGTTTGAGTGCCAATATTTTGCTTGGAGCGACTACCTATCTACCTATCTTCAATCTTCAGTCTCACTACACAAGACGATATCCATGGTGAAACTGACAGACTTTCTGGCTTCTGATTAGTCGCAGCAGCTGCAGAAAATGTACAAATGACAGCTTTATCAGACTCAAAGCATATAGACATAGATTATAACTGTTTCCTGTGAAAATTACTTACGCACCATACGTAATAATTTTCTAAATTGGCTGACTAGATCCAGAGATATTCACAAGGTCACAAACTTTACTTCTTTTGTTTAGAAAAATGGTCACATCCACAACACAACCTTGATCAATGAATCTATGCGACTGCTAAGTGCTAATCTTAATTATACTGTCACGTGAAAGAATGCACCTACGGGATAAGTAGTATTTTGACTATTCTATGTTGCCTACGCAGACGAAGTTGCGGGCAACAGCTAGTAATAAATATACGCAGTAAAGTCTTATAACAGATTAATTTAATCAAATCGTTAAGAGATTTATTTTCTCTCCGTTTATTGGATAAATCGACTGTATGTAAGTCGACATGGCAAAAAAACTTGCGAAGTAACAGCAGATAGAAAAGCATAGAATAAGTCCAAATAAAATTGGGATAAGAGCAGAATGATTTTGATACACATATATGTACTTACAGTTCTATAACTAATCTCACATAAAGCCTAAAACTTATAAAGGACTTCAAAAATACAGTCTACTAGTATATTTTTTTTATTCTAACTCCCATAATGGGCCTGCTGCAAGAGATTTCTTATGAAAGAAGTTGTGCCTTTGTACTATTTGTTCTGTGTGTGTAACATAAACTGTGTAAATAAATAGTTTGTTATCGCTGTTATTCGGTAATGAACCCAAAGTTTACTGGTTATGTAATTATTTGGGTCCATTTAGATTAATATCCTTGAGATGGTCACCCGTTACAGAAAATTTCGGCATTTATAAGGATTTTTAAACATCTCCACGGAACCTTAAAGTAATTTTTATCTAATATAAAAGCCTAATAAACACGTTCTCACCGTTTACTCAAAACTTGTCCTCAGTACAATGATTGGCTTAATTTTGATATTTTGCGTTTTGTGTTTGGTGCTTCTAAAGTATAAGAAAAATCGAAATAAACATGAGCTTCCACCGACTTCAACTGAATTCGTACCCCGTAAGTATTTTTTATAACTATCTTTTTAATTCTGAAATACAGGTTGGAATATTGTAGACATACATTTATTAACGACATCAATATGTTTCTATTGATATATTTTTTAAGTTAGGAAAAATATGCAGCGTTATTTCCGCATATTATCGGCCTTAATTTAAAGGATGCCCTATATTTTCGGAAGTCTGAGTTTTATTTCTCAATACATTTCTTCTCAATTTTTAAGGAACCTGCGTAGTTTAGTTTTTGTTATCAATTATAATATCGGTTCAGTAGTTTGGGAGCCTTCACGGTTTAAACAAACAGATATAGAAATGTTCACTCTTTATTATATACATAGATGAAATGCTTGTTTGGTACTTTCGCGGTAACAGCTGAACCTCTAATTTATACATTTTCATCCTAGAAAGCCTTTGGATGAGACGACTGTGGAACACAACTTCGAAAACGCATCCATTACCACCAGCTTTTCCAGGCGCACTGCCCATTATTGGACATTTGCATAAAGGAATATCTCTGTCTTCAAGTGAGTACATTTCGTCATCTGCCTAGCCTTTTCCCAAGTTGGGGTGGGCTCTCAGTCTTATCGAATGCAGCTGAGTACCAGTGTTTTACGAGGAGCTACTGACTATCTGACCTCCTCGACCCAGTTACCCGGGCAATGCAAAGCCCCTTGGTAAGACTTATTAGCCCGCTTTGGCGTTCTGACAACCCGTAGAATTGCCAAAGATGTGCAAATGACAGCCGAGACTTACAGTTTATCGTGCCCTCTGAAACACGGTAATCGGTGTCCAAGAAAAGTTGTATATGTATAATATAGGTCTGACCTACAATCGAACCCACAGTAATTCTCGAGAAGCTGGTTCTTTACCCACTAAGCCACTACGAATTCTATTGAGTTGAATTATTAATAGCTATTTCGGTATAATCAAAATCGTTTGACAGTATAATATATTTTTGTTTTTTTTTCAGATCTCCTCAATTTCCTCCAAATTGTAAGTGACGACTGCGTTAAGCAAGGTGGCGTTACTGTATTAAATCTTGGTCCAGAGCTACATTACGGTAAGTAGAAAGCCATTTTTTTGCCAGTTCTAATTTGAAACTTAAAGTTTTTGAGATCGTGAACGGGTGTGAAAAAGTTGTGAGACTTTTTATCAAAGCCTTCTATGGCATAATAAAAGAAATAGAATATTAAACCACTACAAACTATTCCAGTTGCAAATATATTTAATACTATTCCTATTTTTTCAGTAATCACAGATCCGCAAGATGCCGCGCTGGCAGCAAAATCATGTCTCCGAAGGCATTACTTGATGGATTTTGCTAAAGTTTGGCAGGGTAACGGCATAACAACATCATCAGGTACCTATGATACTTTTACTAAATTGACAATCCATTTGTGGCTATCAGTCAGCACAAAATTATATAATTATTATTATATTATTGCCGTTCCTTCACATTCAACTTTAACCATCTATACTTCTTTATAGGAGAAACCTGGACAAGTCATCGCAAGTTGCTCAGCCCAGCGTTCAGTCTGCCGGTGATCCACAGCTTCTTAGACGTTTTTAACAGTCAGGCCAAGAAACTGATCGATGAATTGGAGCCTTTCGTTGGCAAGGGGCCATTTGATCACGGCTCATATTTCGTCACAAACAACTTTGAAACGCTTTGTGGTAATTATTTCTGGCGGTCCGAAAACATATTACTAAACATAGCTCTTGCATAACCTACCAGTATACTTTAAAAAAAAATGGAAATGATTAGGTAGAAAATTCGTAAGTCTTGTAATACTTGTTTTAGCTGGCACATTTGGAATAGAAAATGCGATCAGTAAGAATCTGGGAGCTACATATATATCCGCAGCGTACGGGATGGTAGACCTTCTAAAAGCCAAGGCATTCAAGGTTTGGCTGCAAATCGACTTAATTTACAAACTTGTTGGACTCAAGAAGAAGGAAGAACAATTAGTGGAAAATTTACATTCATTGGCGAAAACAGTAAGTTTAACCATAATGATGTAAGATTTACTACAGATTAAACGACGAAGCATTTCATATTTTTTGACACAAGTGTTATTACAGGTCATACAAAAGAAAAAACTTGCTAGGGAAAATGAAGCTTTGTCCAACAATGTCAAATCACCAACTGCTGGTATGTATATCGCTACCAATAAAACTGACATAATTTTAATGATATGCGTGTATGGTGTATAGTGTTCAAGACGTGGATGACGTAATTTGGTGACCTTTTTCAGGTTTGCGATACAAAGGTTTCTTAGATCTATTGATGGACCTATCAGCAGATGGTGCTCTCACAGACATAGAAGTCAGAGACCAAATTGAAGCAATTCTCACAACTGGTTTTGAAACTACAGCCACACAGTTGACATTCACCGTGTTACTGCTGGGAGCACATCCTGACATTCAAGAAAAAATGGTTAAAGAGTAAGTTTTTGTCACGACTAATTTCTGTCAAAAGACTAACCGTTCCAATGAAGATTATTTCTTACTTCAATTTGAACGATAAAGGCAACGAATATTTGTCATCGTTGAATTTGGTTTACTTGACGTCTAAAATATGAATATTAATAAACGGATCCCAAATAATTTATGTCAACTAAATATACAGTTTGTAGGTATTTATCGTAGATAAAATGCGTTTTATTGCAGATTAGAAGCAGTACTCGGTCCAGACAGAGATGTAGGAAAGGATGATTTGAACAAACTGGTTTACACAAACGCAGTTATAATGGAGTCTGTCCGATTGTTCCCAACTATTCCTATCATATTAAGATGTGTTGATCAGGATGTGAAATTAAGTAAGAGGTTTTTCTTCTTCTGCTTGAGTAAGCTTCTGGTTTAATCACCTAGCAGGCCCTGGTGTTAGATCTCTGTTTGTTTGTATATAATATAATTGTACCTTCTTTCGTGGTTTTCAGAAAACTTCACGATGAATGCAGGCAGTTACTGCATTTTATTTCCACTGATACCTAATATTGCAGCCAGAGAATTGAAAGAAGATCAGTTCAGACCGGAAAGATGGCTGGAAGATGATTTCAACGGCCATCAAGACTTTGCTGGATTCGGCTTGGGAAAACGTGGTTGTTTAGGTATAACATTTCCTCCTTTACTTACTACTATGGTTATAGACACAAAACGCCCTTTTTTGAAGTATGAAATTACCAGATAACCAGTATGTAAAATTTTTGCTGATGTACCAGAGCCGCTGTAACTCTTCCGAGCGCTGCCGCAGTCTCGTCAGACAAAAAATACCCAACCGTCTGGTTTTGACAAATAATCTGAAATGTCGTACTTTTCAGGTAAAACGTACGCAATTATAGCTATGAAGGTGTTGCTAGCGAATTTCATGCGACAGTACCGAGTGCGAGCTGACATGAGTCAGCTGCAGCTGTCTGCGGACTTCGTGCTCAAACCTGTGTCGGGACACGAGATCAGCATTGAACGAAGACATTCAACAGCTGCATGAGGAATGGAGAATGTGGATCTGGTGATAGCTTCACCTGGAATTTATATAGATGACTTAGTGTGTGGTCATGATGCAAATATTCTAATTTTATTATGAAAATGTGTTTCTGTTAATCTAGTGTAGATTTAAGGATTGGTACAATTTATTAAACGACGAAAAAAGAGGAGGATCTCAATTCGGATGTTTGTATTTTATTGGATTATATTGATATTAGCTAAGGCCAAATGAATTAAATGTTTATCCATATGGTTATTAATATTTTTTTAAACCTTCCTTTCCGGTTTTTTGATGGTCAAATAAGTACCTACATTTCTAACCTACCTTGATTATTTGTTAATACTCATTTTTTATGTAAATTTTTACGCGTAAAAATATGTAGGCCTATTTAGGTATTCACATGTAATAAAAAAACTTTCTGGTTAGATCATTTGAAAACTAGTATCCCCTTATGAATTATTAATTATTGTAAAAAGCTATTAATTGTTACTACGCCACTATCTATGTGTACAATCTATGTTTGGAAAAAAGGTGATTCGACCTGCGGCTAGGCTCAAAACACTTCTTCTTCTTCTTAGCGTTTATCCCGTCCTGTGACGGGGTCCGCTTTCCGTATCTTCTTCTTCCACTTCACTCTATCCTGGACATCTTCCTCTTTGAGTTCGCAGATTTCCATGTCTTTCTTTACGACACTCAACCACCCTCTTGGCCTCCTTTTGCGCCTTTGACCGGGTATATCGAGATTGAGGTGGTCACGTAACATGTCCGTACCATGTTAAAAGGCTCAAAACACTCTCATATAAAAAAAAATCCTGAGGTTCCAGTGACTTGTTTGTTGAGGGTATATCGTGACTCAGGTGGTCACGTAACATGTCCGTACCATGTTAAAAGGCTCAAAACACTCTCATATAAAAAAAATCCTGAGGTTCCAGTGACTTGTTTGTTATTTCTCCGTTTTAGATTTGCAATGATGAATATTCTTTTTATTTATTTTTATTATTTTGATAGCTTATGACTAGATGGCGTTGACCTAGGTCTGGGATGCTAGATAGCGTTGACCTAGGTCGTATAACGAAACGTTTCTGTGATCACCAATTTAAAAAATGGAATAAAAGGAGGAAAGAAGTCAGATTAATATCCGAATGTCCCGAGAGATTTTGAAAACAATTTGTCGCGAAATCTGAATTTCTTGAGTATCGGCTCAAAGGGCTCGGTGCAATGTTCCTTTTTTATTTTTTTACTTGGCAAAGGGCAAAGGCACACTCAGCTGGTAGTAACAACGCCATCTAACTCTTCACTTCTTTTTTTTATTCTCATAAAGAATACCTCCCATTCCGATGAAATTTTATTTCTCCTACACTGACAAAGAGGCAGAAAACCCCTGTCCCATTCCTTAATATCCATGAAAATTAAGTTACTAAGGTTTCTAAAATAAGGGTAGGTTTTTTTTGATAAATGGAAATTTTTGACTTACAATAAACCCCTTAATGTGATTCATAGTTTTTTTTTCACATCTCGTTTCGTAACACTCTATTTGAGGTTGATGAACTTTTGAATGATATTTTTGGAAAAGAACGGTACCTACGTGATTAATTACATACCTACTGGACATCAAAAAATGTTGGAACCTTGTCCTTTCGAAATGTCAAAATGTTAATTATAAGGCAAAGAACAATTTGTATATATATTTTGCTAGATGAAGCTATAAAATCCGTTAATGGATCTACAAAGGCTTTTAAAAAATCCTACAACAAGCTTGGTTCCTTAAAAGGCCTGTGCACTGCATCAGATGATGATCACGATGAAGCATCATCATTTAACAAGAAGCGACTGCCTATCTGACGTCCTCAACCCGAATAGAACAAACACTCGTACTTGGTTGGTCCTTTACCCAATAGGCTACCACGACTTCTTAATAATGATGATGAAGTATCAATTTAAAGAGACCATGTTTGTTTCATGAGATAAGTAAATAAATAATAAAGAAGCGAAGCTCATTTATATACGTTTTATGGTTTTTTTTTCAATAATTATCTAGGTTATTAAAAATGTATGAGGGCAAACTAGTATTCAAATGATTTGAACAAAGTAAAATAATTATTGGGTGAATACTTGTACCTAAATAGGACGACATTTTACAAATAAAGATTAACATAAAGTCGTTAAAAAAATGGTATTTAGTCCAATTTCCATCTATATGGAGAATCATTTGCTTTCAGACAAAAAGGAATCATTTTGAGAATAAAAATATAAAAATGAGGTCTCATATTTTTTTGAAAAGTTAGTGTTTTTATTAGTAATAAGAGCAACAAAACTACAGTTTAAACTTCACAGGTTATTGACTCGATTTATCCTAGGTTAGGTTTGTTTGATATTACATTTGACATAAACAAACTATGTTTGCGGAAGGAACAAAAAATCGACTATAGGCCTGAGCACTCATTAGCATTAAATAAATTATCATAGTAATATAATTTAATATTGCTTACAAAAAAAAATATTATGGCTTCAACGGGCCTATTGGGTTTTTTGAATATTTAAACATTTAAGAATTTGATGGCCTATTCAACAAAGTTATCCATGTATATCAAGACCGGTTTTTAGGCCTAGCAGACTCTACGATTTTTTTTCGCAACGAATAAGCAATAATCTTATCGCATTAAAAATATATTGTAGAGTGGTTAAAGCAACTGTCTCTTAAGTACGATTTGGCGGGTTCATTTCCAGGTCTGGCAATTAGCAATTTGTAAGTTATGTGTATCGATCATAAATCAGTATGAATGGAAGTACACACACGTAACAACTATCAGGTAATTTTTCAGTATCAGACCAACTAAAAACTGTCAATTTTAGAAGTGCAGAGTAGGCTAAAAACAGCAGTTTCCGAACATAAACATTACCGACACTCAAAAACTCTGCTTGACTGGAAACCGGAACTGTTTATTTATTTATTTATTTATTCTAGGAAGGCTTACAGGCTAATAACACGACAAGATGGTAACAATAGTTAAACACATTGCTAATAACAAGCCCCCACATATAGGTAAGCTAACATACAATAAGTACACTGAAGACTCAATGGCATACAATCGCATACAATAGATAATAATGTAATATTTTACGCATCGAAAAAAGATTTGGCTAGCAAACGCCTTGCTGTGCCTGCACTTGTGCAAAACAGATCTATATTCAAATCTAGTGGTATTGCGTTAAAGCTCCGAGCTGCCCTTAGTAGAAAAGTATTACGTCTGTAGTTTGTCGTTGCAAAAGGTGCCTGTAACAGTGGCCGCTGACGGAGTCCACCCATGTTTGTTTTTAACGATAAGTTCGCTAAAAGTTCAGGACAATCAACTGTACTATTAGCGATATTCAATAACATACATATGTCATTAATATAACGTCTAGTTTCCAGCGGAAGAAAATGATACCTTTTACAGCGATGTGTGTAATTTTCAGACCATTGTTTTGCCTTGAAGTCCAGATATCGTAAGAATTTCTTTTGGATACCCTCAATACGAGACGTGTAGATCCCGTATTGAGGGTTCCAAACCTGTGAGGCATACTCCAGGTGGCTGCGTACAAAGGAACAGTATAAGATTTTAACAGGTTTAAGAGTACGGAAGTCTGCTGTGTTTCTAATTATGAATCCTAGCGCTTTCGCCGCTTTCTTTACAATAACGTCTATATGTTGATCAAATAAGAGCTTGCTATCTTGTATTACTCCTAAATCTCTTATGCTGCTAACTTTATTAATATTTTGATGGTAAAGTTTGAATGCCGCATTTACTATTGTTTTTCGCCGAGAGAAGGTTATATGAAAACATTTGGGCACGTTAAGTTGTAACCTATTACGCTTACAGTATTCCTCAAACCGTTCAAGATCCGATTGAAGGCATTTGACATCTTCTAGGTCTCGCACAACTTTATGTATTTTCATGTCATCTGCGTACATTAGGACATAGGAGTGTCTGAAGCAGAGTTTAACGTCTGCAATGAATATTGTGAATAGAAGAGGTCCCAAAATGGATCCTTGTGGTACTCCTGAAGGTATAGCAACCCAATCTGAACTATAACCCCGAAGCACCACGGCTTGAGTGCGATTTTCTATATAAGAAGTGAACCAGCGGTATAAACTACCGTGTATACCGGCTCTCATTAGCTTATCCAGAAGTACCCTGTGATCTATGCGATCGAAGCACTTGCTAAAATCGGTATACATTACATCTACCTGTCCCTGCTGCTCCATGCCTTTAGTGATATATTCATGCGAAAGTATTAAGTTAGATGTAGTAGACCGATTTCTGATGAAGCCGTGCTGCTCTTCACCAAATTTGCATTTTAATGCAGTGTATACACTATTATGTACAATCCGCTCGAGCACTTTAGCAATCAAACATATTTTGGAAATAGGGCGATAGCTGGCAATGTCTGTCTTGTCTCCTTTTTTAAAAATTGGTGTTACAAAGGCTGACTTCCATATATTAGGGACTATACCTTCCGCAAGCGATCGTTCGAATAGAATGCATATTGGGATGGTAATACTCTTTGCACAGTTTACAATAAAAATAGGAGCTAACTGGTCAGGCCCGCCAGCCTTGGATAGGTCCAAGGACTTCAGTAGCCTATAAACTTCAGAATTACTTATTTCAACAGTGCTTATGCATGCTGAATCATCATCTGTGGAGAAGTCAGAAGGATCCACGGGTGTTAGTGGGTCTGGTTCTTGATAAGTAGAGCAAAAAAACGTAGCGAATAAATTACTAATGCCTTCTCCAGTAGATGCCGTCTCATCACCATACCGCATTACGTTAGGAAAAATGTTGTTATTCTTTTTACTCTTAATGTAAGACCAAAAAGTCTTAGGGTTTTTAATAATAGCTGACTCCATTCTGTCCATATATTTACTAAAGCAAGACCGTTCCAATTCGATTACTCGATTACGCAATATAGAGAAGGAATGATAGTATGGAAATATGTTGGAATATGTTGAATAATCTTGCACTAATATGGACTTTGTATTTGTTTTGAAGAATCAACCTCACGCGTAGCAACTAGCCCTTCTCACACTTAGCCAATTAATATCTGTTGGTTTTTTGTTGATATTATATATTACGTTTTTCTAGTAAGTTAAAAACTAGTTTATTTTTTTATTATAAATCATTTGGCTAAACAAGTTTCATGTTGACCCTTTTTATCTATAAATCTCTCATAGGATTACTACTAATTATCACAATCCATCCTCCGAGCCTTTTTCCCAACTACGTTGGGGTCGGCTTCCATTCTAACAGGATATAGCTGAGTACCAGTGCTTTACAAGCAGCGACTGTCCTACCTCAACCCAGTTACCCGGTCAACCCAATACCCCTTGCTTAGACTGGTGTCAGACTTACTGGCTTCTGACTACCCGTAACGACTGCCAAGGATTTTCAAAGACAGCCCGGACCTACAGTTTAACGTGCCATCCGAAACACAGTCATTGGTGTCTAAGATATCCTTAGAAAGTAGATACAAACTTAGAAAAATTGCATTGGTACTTACCTGACCTGGAATCGAACCCGCGCCCTTACACTTGAGAGGTTGGTTATTTGCCCACTAGGCCACCGCGACTTCTACTAATTATCACAGTCTAGTAGTTAAATAAAAAATGTATAAAAAATGGATTGGTACTCAGTCATTACAATTATTAACCAGTTATAATTTATTATCTCATCATTATTTAATTTTTTACCGTAATCGTGGTATAGCAAATAAAATTAAGAAATAGGTAAAGAAGGTCCAAAACTAAGATTCTCTTAAGTGAACGTTATTTGCAAAAGGGATTTATGTATTTACTTATTTACAACAAAATGTCTCTGCCATGCACTCGGGACTACAGAGTCCCGGACTTTTGGAAGGCGAACGTGGGGCCGAAGCCAACACGCTGAAGCCCTTTTGAGACAACTTTAATGAAATGGCGACACAAAACCGACGATTATCCCTGTATACACTATAGAAACGTATCCAAGGACAACCCCCGGTTCTGTGCTAAACTGTTGCAAAATATGGAATAAAACTACTAGGGCTATTGGGATGCTAATGGACTGGGAATAGGGATAATTATGGGAACTATGGCATCTGCCGATAACAATGTTTGCGCATGTAAAAGTGGCAGGTGGAGACTCGCCAGCTCACTTACTGGGCCTTCGGGAATCAGTGACTGAAAAGCAACAAGAGAGCAACAGGTACGTGAGCGGCTGAAGGGTGAGGATACCTCGGCGGACTTTAAACGCAGATCACGCGCTCCCTGTGGGTCCAGCATCACCGGCCCATTCGCCACTTACCCTGCTTACTTAACCCTGCTCTAGCGACTCCTCTCTGGTCGGCCGATGAAGGCAAGCCAAGACGCGGGAGACCTTTCCCCCGTCATGCTTCACTCCGGCAAGCCGGAGATGGGGGACAGTATACTCTCCCTGGAGCACTCGGATATATAGCCCCGCGGAGTCGCTACTCCCCGTCATCCGCCTCAGATGCCCTGCGGGGCTACAAGGATTATTATTATGATTTAGGCATAATAAAGCAAAGATTCTATGTTACACTATACTGATTTTGATAAACTAAGTGCCCTGTTAATGTTTAATTAACATCTGATTAAGTATTTATCGAGACTATTAATTAATAATACTTGTTCTAGGTTTGTGAATCAAAATGAGATGGCCATTACCATGCCTGCCCATAAACTCGTACTTAAAAAGGGCCAAGAGCGATTCGGACGCGATAGGGTTCCGAACATAGAAAAATCACAGAAAAGTCTTATAAAATGTTATGATAGATAACAGAATAATCTAAATAAATTATTTAAAGGACTTTCTCTCCGTTTGTTAACATTCTATAGGCTTCGAAACAACTGAAACTTTTCGAAACATTCTTCCACTATTGGGAATCAACACTACCCCGGGTGATATCGCCTCTATATATTATTTAGGTACTGGTAGTAGTTCCCTCGTGATATGGGTGAATTCGTGAGAAAGAGCTAGTTGAAACACAGTACATTTCTTAAAGGAACTAATTACAATAATATTGTGTTTTCCAAATGACTAATTGAAGTTAATCAACACAGTTATCACGTAATAGGGTAAACTATAGAATAGATTATACTACAATTATTATCAAGACCAGTGTGTATGTTATGTGCCCTTTGGTAACAACTGCATCTGACAACATCTTCAATTTATTTCTTTTTTTAATGGCAGTAAACTTTATTTCATAATATGATATACGATGGGTGAATTAAGTTAAAGTCGATATGGCTAAAAAGAATGTCTCCTGAGATGAAAGCAGAAAGAAGAGCATGGAAGTTGCCAAAATAAAATTGTGATAAGAGACGGAGGATGATGATACAACAAATTACAGTAATCTTTCATACAGCTTAGGTAAAACCAAAAAATATAATCAATGGTTGATCCTCATCACTGCCATTCAGTAATGTACCCAAAAGACTGACAGCATTGCCACGTGGGATAACAATGCTTAATTGTTATTTGATTTCTTCATCTATTTGGACAATCATTAGTTAATGACCATCCTAATATGTACTCGCGTGTCCATTTAGATTAGTATCCTTGAAATGGTCGGCGCTTACAGAGCCTTTTCGATCTAATCTAAAAAAGGGATTTTTTGACACCTCTAAAGAACCCTAAAAATAATTTTGAATAATATAAAAGCCTACTAAGGACGTTAACATCGTTTACTCAAAAAACGTTCTCAGTACAATGTTGGGCTTGATTTTAATTTTTTGCGTTTTGTGTCTGGTGTTTCTGAACTATAAGAAAAATAGGAATAAACATGAACTTCCACCGGCTTTGGCTGAATCCGTGCCTATTATAGGTCATATGCTTCTCATAGTTAGGAACTGTACAAGTAAGTATTGTTTTATAACTATCTTCTTAATATTTAAGCTAAGAAATATAGGGGGTTGGAATATTAGAGCAAAAAATTACAGTAGTTTACAAATATATTTTTTTTTATCCAAGGTGAAACTTAAGTACATTTTCTTATCGGTAGATTTATTTGATACTAAATCGAGGTCTAGAACACAAAGTTGCTCTAGACCGTCAGGATTTACATAATAAAATATAGGTACTTTCCCCTGTCTGTTAAAACACTTTAATTTATATTTTTGTAAGTTTTCTTTCCCATTTTATATCTACAGTGGAGTTTTTTCATAATAACAGGCCAAATATAATATAGGGAAGATCGAACTACTGTAGCTGAAAAAACATGTCATGAAAATGAAAACTCATAGCGGTAGAAATTAAAATGGGTTTGCATTAGCAAGCGTAATACTCGTACTATATGACATTGTAATTAGCAATTACCAGAAAATTAAGCTGTCCTTAAAAATTTAGTATAATTAAAAATCGCGTTTTCAGCTCTATAAGACGAGTGAGTAGGTAGATTTCGCAGTGCAAGTGCCAGTGCAATTTAATGTTCAGGACTTCGATCACGTGTCAAATAATTTACAAAATTAATATCAATTGTATGTTTTACCTTGGAAAATAGATTCTGTTATAGACTAGTGTTTTTAATATATTGAGATTTATAATATGTCAGCCTTAGGTTTAAGGGATGCCCTATATTCTCGGAAGTCTGAATTTTAATTCTGTATCGGGTGTGTCATATTTTTTTAATTTTTTTATGGTTATTTTTTTACAATTCGCCATAGAATATCATAAAGTATATTTGAAAGGATTTAATGTGATAAGGTACGACACACTCTGCATACATTTCTTATTAAGTATTCATCTGTGTACCTTAGATATTGGTTTTTATTGTAAATCTATTACAAAGTTTTATTTAAAGTTTTTTTTGTTAGTTTTATTTAAAGCTGTTTAGACCACTACAAACTTTTAGTCGGCTCATAAATCAGTATGAAAATGAATGGTTAGAAAGATCAGGTATTTAGCTGGTATCAGACTGACTGAAAACTTTGACTGGAATCAAGATTAGCTTAAAAAAAAGTTGCTAACCTACTGTCGACGTTCCCAATATTTTATCTATGACTTTTTTGCTATCTAGAGATGGGAATTTCACATTTCTAGTATCTATGGGTCTAATGTAATTGTTATTAATATGTGATTTTTAAACTCGTTAAACAAGTACTTAATATTATTTAGTAATTTTAATTTGAATAATCATTTTAGTCCTTATTAGTAAAGGACCGCCAAAAAACTAGTTTAAGATAAAGAGTGAATATTAATGTTTTTGCTCCAGTACCTACTCATTACCTTATACTATTATTATTATTTAATAGGCTAATTTATATTTACTTAAGTACTACGCCTTAGCCTATGAATTTGAAAAAGAATACATTTTTCACAGGAACATGTTATAAAAAAATTGCCGAATGCTAATTAATTACATTTATAATTTGAAAAGGCCTATTAAATGAGTCATTAAAAATCTTTTTTTTAAGAAGCAAGATTAACATAACTGCCTGCCTACTGTTTTAATGAGTGTCTTGTTAGTAATGTAGTTCTAAGTGCTATTAAGGTGTCAGATTCGATTCCTGGGCGGAATATTTTTTTTAATCTCACAGACTAAACAGTTGGCCGACAGTTCGAATTATTGTAGGCACATACTATTTTTATTATTGAACGTTATTTTATTTTATTTTTCAGCTCTTTTCACCATGATCACTTCTTGGGGCAAACAGGCTGATGCGAACGGAGGCGTCGCACATTTTTATTTTGGAAAAGAATTGTATTATTGTAAGTTTGGATTTTTGTAATATATCTATTAATGGCAGCCTCTATTGGACGTAGTAGTTACAGATAAGTACATACATATATTTCGGAGAACATGATAACGAACTAGTTGAGTTTCCTGAAGTAAATGAGTCTGTACAGGGTCACATACCCTACATATTAAAAAGTTTGAAAATTTTACATAGATTAAAATAAACTAAATACATATTTATACTGCACATAATAAATAAACATAACTAACGACTAAAAGTCAGACATACAATAAAATATCAAACTCTGGATATCAAACGACTGTGTTGTTTTTTTTTATTAATTATTTATTATTATTATTTCAGTTATATCTGATCCTCAAGATGCATTAACTGCTGCAAATGGATGTCCTAAGAAACACTATTCTTTTGATTTAATCAAAACCTGGCTAGGCGATGGGCTAGTGACGGCACCAGGTTAGTTCAACTCTTTTCTAAAAACTCTCTTCTGAAGACTTTTTAAACTGCCTTTAAGTAATTGTTATTCAGTCCAACTTTTAACAGCTAAACGGTAGCTTGAAAAATATAAGGCAAACAATTATTTATTTTTTTTGTTATTTTTAACAGCGTAATTGTATTGTATTGATCCATCATCCTTACAAGAGACTAATACTGTGTAATACCTTAAAGTACTGTATTCTGACTAATAAATCTATCTTGATCTTTATCTTTATCTTAAAACTTAAAGTCTAATCAATCTTTCAGTCGACATTTGGAAACGTCATCGCAAGCTTCTCAGCCCAGCATTCAGTCTGCCTGTAATCCACGGATTCCTAGGAATATTCAACAGTCAGTCCAGGAAACTTCTGGAAGCCATAGAACCTAATGCGGGGAAGGGTCTATTCGATCAACGAAAATATTTTAATAACAATGCTTTGGAGACTCTTTGTCGTAAGTACCTACACAACATAGTATTATACATCAGATTATTTCAATGGAAAAACATTAAAAATATACGAAATCTCTTTGATTCCATGCAATGTAACAAGGTCACTATTATCAGAAATCAACTTATATTAATATAATGAATGCATAAAGTAAATAGCTTAACCCGGCGGGAGTGTGGTGGGGTGTAGCATACCCCAGCATTGATTTACCTAGGTATATTTTTTAACTGGTAGCAACTAGATTTCGGGGCTTCGTGTAGCTGGAGGTAAGAGGTTGCAGTAGAGGATAGTGGCATGATCTCGGTGTTACGCCGGCTGGTGATTGAAGTGCAAGTGCGTAAACGTCCGTGGGGTAAGTCACACCCCGCCACATAGTTCGCGTATTGTTTTCGTATTTTTACATGTATACTTATATTTTTTATACTTTTTGAATAATAAAAACCGGCCAAGTGCGAGTCGGACTCGCGCACCGAGGGTTCCGTACAAATCCTGTATAGATAAAAAGTGAGTCTCGCGCCAACCCTTCAGTTTAGAACAATCATAGTTATGGTAATTTCGTGAGAGTCAAAATAGTTAATATTTTTTATTTTATAATATAACTAAAATAGTAGGCCAGTACCTTGTAAAAGTTATTTTATTAAAGTTATTTAATACAACATTTTATAGTCATCATTCAGAAATCTGATTGAAAATAACTAATTATGTCTTAAAGGTCATTGGGCATATCTCACCCGCTTTGTAAAAAGTGGTGGACATGAATCAAAGTAGTTTTAAATAGTGGAGAATGGTATGACGTTTCTTTGAATATAAATATTTTATTAAAATTCCATGGAGACGAATGTCCAGGATCGTTTGAAAAATATAAAAGACAAGCAGTTTCAGAGGATTGTACAGGTTGCAATGCTAGTTTATATTGTTAAAGACTTTTCATAAAGAAAGAAGATGCCAATTCGGATGACCAGGATCTGATGAGGATCTGGAAACCCTGAGAAATCGAGGGCAACTCTTGAATATTGTAGGCACGCAGCGAGTCAAAACCAGACATGTGAGTGTATTTTTGAGGGTACTTGTAAACAGTGAAGGTTTGGAGCTGATTTGATTATGGGGACCACAGAGAGTCGAGGGAACTCCCGAATGGTATGTTGCAACTACCACGTGTTTGGGCTTATTTTATTCGTATTGGCGAAGACTTTCCACATAGATAGGTTTAACTGCCATTGTGGGATCGATAGCAAAGATCAGATATAGTTATGGGAACTCCTTTATAATTTATAACGTAACCTTGTGTTGGAGCTTATTTTATTTTAGGAGATGAGAATTCACTACTAATAGGATCTTTTATTTTTTTAAACATACATAGAGTTCTCTCAACTTTCTCACGTCTCCATCATCAGGTAAGCTCTAAACTTTCACTGTTTGATAGTATCACCAGACATACATCTGAGAATCAAGTTTTAATCCTATGCATGCCGACAATTTCTGATAGTTGCCCTCGATTTCTCAGGATTTCCATCATCAGATCCTGACCTGATGACAATGGAAATAAACGGCGAGTATACTCTTTCACTACAAAGAAATGATTTCTCAAATCCGTCCAACTTGGTCGTTTAAATTCCCCATTGAAATGAGGAAAATATTTGATGTTTACACCTGATTTTCTCTAGATTCCCATGGTTCACATGGATGCGACTAATGCCATAGTAAATCAGAGCCTTTATCATTATACTGTGCTATATTTCGTTCGTATCCTCCGTGGGTATGGTTTCCATACTAAGGTGCCCAATGACCTTTGAATGATTTAAAATTTTTCACAGTTTAGAGGCAATTATATTTAAGAAGTGTTTGATATGAATTTCAACTTTAATATCTCAGCGCGTTCATGTACAAAGGGTTGGTAGTAAGTTTATAATTATAAAAAAAATATTTTATGTCGTGTAAGCAAAAATAATATTTTAATATTTTATGTAACATCAAATTTATCATTTTCGCAATTTTTCCTTTATCTGTACTATATAACGCTGCTTCGTGGCGAATTTCAAGATTCTGAGTTCACGGGAAGTACCTTGTAGGTTTTGATTCCCTAGCGTGTGACGGAAATTCGTCTAAGGTGTCGGTATATCGGTGTCTTAGACGTTTGATTTTTACACTGCCTAAAGGGACAATAGACCTAGGTATTTGGTATAAATTTCAATTTGATATCTTTATTCGTTCGTGAGAAATAAGGTAGTAATTTTCATTTTACTAAAAATTTTGTTTTTTATATTATATAACTTAAAAAATGAGATTTTCGCAATTTTTCCTATATTTGCATTATATGACAATGCTTCATGCCAAATTTCAAGACTCTGAGTTTACGGGAAGTATCCTGTAGGTTTTGATTCCTTTGCGAGTGTCCAAAATTTGTTGAAAATATCGACATAATTGGCTGTATCTTTTGATTGGCTTGGCTTAGAAGTTTGATATTTTCACAGCTTAAAGGGACAATAGACTTGAGTATTTCATGTGAATTTCAGCTTGATACGTCCACGCGTTCTTGAGATAAAGGGTCTTGACAGACAGACAGACAGACAGACGGACAACAAAGTGATCCTATAAGGGTTCCGTTTTTTCCTTTTGAGGTACGGAACCCTAAAAATGGCACTGGAGGCAGTTGAAAGACGTATAAGAAGCATTATTGATGAAGTTTTAGCCGAATCTTCAGATGAATCAAGTTCTACCGAAGAATTTGATCATTGCAGTGAGCATGAGCTTGAATCATACACGCAAGCAGTGTGTGATGACCTTGAAGCGATTAGCGGCGAGTGGGAATGGGATGACGAGGATGTGCGGATTGTCCTCGGAAAAAAGATCGGAACACAAAACATGTCTGTGCAAACTGCCGAAAATCACTGTGCCTAGAACATGCAATAGGTATTTTCTTGCAAAAATTGTGCTGACGGCGAGGCCTCTTACTAAGATATGCCATTTGATTCCATAAGCTTTTTTAATTTTTAATTGAAAAAAGATCTATTTTTTTGTTAATTTAGAAGTTTTTTTATTTTGTTTTAATCATTATGGTTGATTTTATGAATATTTTAATAGAGCAAATAAATTTTTGCCACCAAAAAGTACTCAAATTGTTCAACTGCTAAGTAAGTAACAACAGTTTTAAAAATATGTATTTATTTGTTTATTTTTTATTATAGGGGTTATCATTCATAATACTTAGTTATAATTTTGTACAATTTTGGAGAAATACTTAGTTAAAAGACGATTTGTTCCGTGGGGTATGTTACACCCCACCACATACTCTATGTCAGCTGTTCCCAAATGGGGTTCCGCGGAACCCTGAGGTTCCGTGACAGGCCCTCAGGGGTTCCGTGGAAAATTCAAGATTTCCATATAGTAAATTGTTTCACTTTTGACAATATTAACTTATTATTAATTTTCAATTAAATTGTTTTAAATATTGCATTCCAAAATTCCATTTAGGCACCATGTAGGTGGGTACCACTCGGGAGTGTAAGTACGAGTTCGCGACAAGTGGCGGGGGAAGGCCACGGCAGCAGATAATTTAGTTCCGTTTTTTACAAATTGTAGATTAACTTAATATAAAATAGCGCTTTCTTCGCTAGCTACTCATTCATTTGCATTTCCTTTTTTGTGTGGATATTGTACTTTTTGAGACCTTATTAATTTACAGTGGTTTTGTTTATTTTGTGTAGGTACCTACTTAAACTAAAAAAAATTCGCGCTCGCTTCGCTCGCGATACCGGCTACCACAGGGTGCTTGGAACTTCTTCTTTTAGTAAAAAAAAATCGCGCTCGCACCTGTACAAACCCAATCTATTTCTTTTTGCGTTTACTTTGTCAGTCTTCAAACTGAAAACTATTCACATAATACACAAAGTCAAGGGCGGCTAAATTGTTTTCTGGCCCGTGTGACCATGCTACGCCCGAGTATAATGAATATGTCTCTAACCATATAACCATTTGGTGCGTGCGCTACCACGCGCCACGAGCCGTACCTAAGTCGTCTTAAGTTTAAGCTAAGGTTCCGCCGAAAAATGGTGAGACGAAAAGGGTTCCGAAGCCAAAAGAATTCGGGAACCGCTGCTCTATGTAATCTTTGCGCACCACACTCCCGCCGGGTTAAGTACTATTTGTGAAGCCAACAAGGCTGTTTTTAGTGGTTAAATTAATAATCAAAATAACGTGCTCATAACCTTTGACATATAATTCCAAATAAAGTAATGCCGATAGGTCTATTGAACATAGCATCTAAGATAAATGTAAACTGACTAAATAATCAACCATTTCTTGTTAACTATAAGTAAATACTTACTGATGATATGTATATTATATTTATAGTTGGAGTATTTGGAATAAACGCTATCAACGACCCGAACGTTATACAGAAATATATGGAAGCAGTAGTAGAAATGATAAGACTGTGTTTTGCAAAGACAATCAAGGTCTGGCTACAGGTAGAAATAATATACAAGTTAGTGGGCCTCAGGAAGAAGGAAGACGAATATCTGGATACATTACATTCTATGACAAACAAAGTAAGTTAGATATTTAAAATTATGAATAGAATTAAAAAATAAATTGTTGAAGAAGACTGATTTGATAATTTTGAAAATTTACAGGTTTTGCAAGAGAAAAGAGCTGCCAAAAAAGATGTGGCTAACAATAATGCAATAACTGAAATTACTACTACTGGTTTGTAGAAATCTTTCAACTTTATATTATGAGATATAAAAATGATGGGATGATTAAGAATTTATTTAAACCAAATTACTTAATTCCAGGACTTAAATACAAACCATTCTTAGATCTAATAATGGACTTATCACAAAATGGAGAGTTGACTGATAAAGAGATAAGAGAAGAAACTGATACAATTGTAGTGACTGGATCTGAGACCACATCCAATCAGTTGACATTCACCATGTTACTGCTGGGAGCTCATCCTGAAGTACAAGAGAAACTGTATCAAGAGTAAGTTTCAAATATTGTTGATGAAGCAGATAATAATGCACAAAATACACTATCATGTGTACTACAAATTGCTTTCGGTTCGGTCTCTATGGCTAGTTTCCAAGCATACATTGGACTGTTTTCAATGGGAAATACTCAGTGCACCTGGATAAATAGAAGAAAAATTAAATGGGCTATGTAACTAAATGAATCCCTTCAAACAAACTCTGTAACTTTATATATGCCGCATGGATTTGATCAACATAAAATTTTATTTTGCAGAATAATAGATGTACTAGGTAAAGACAGAGATGTAGAAAAAGAGGATTTGAACAAACTCGTCTACGCAAATGCTGTTTTGACGGAGTGCCTTAGATACCTTCCAACTGTACCTTGTTTGTTTAGAACCGTGGAGAAGGATGTGAAACTAAGTAAGTTTTTAATCAATGCTATATTCATAAAGTCTCTATCATCATCCCCGTAGCTGGGTCAGGCCTACTTTCACACAGAGAAGGATTGTGCATTAATACTTGCTGAAAATGGCTTAATTGGTTAAAGACTTTATAGTTCAGGTATCCTCGAGATGTTTTCCTTCACCTTTAATCAGCCGAGATGTACTATGAAAGTATATACAAACTTACCAAAGTTGCATTGGTACTTTCCTGACCTGATCCATACTTGAGAGGCTGATTCTTTAACCGCCAGGTCATCTCTCAAGTCATCTTCATTAACACTCGCATAATGAACAATTTCCCCTTTCATACATAGATTAAATTCTTGAAATGTTTTTCCCTTCAGAGAATTACACAATGCGTGCCGGGAGTTATTGTCACACATTCCCATTGACTTACGATGACTCAAATTGGGGTCCAGAGAGCGATAAGTTTAAGCCCGAACGATGGCTTAATGGAGATGTTAAACCTAACCAGGAATTTGCTGCATTTGGATTGGGCAGAAGAAGCTGTATAGGTAAATAGAAAACGCAACAATAATGTATAAAGTTTCAATAGCGGTCTCACTCGGTTGTTTGTTGACACACTTTGCTAATCCAGTACTGAATTTCATTTAAATCAGTTTAGTAATTTTGGCGTGAAAGTGCTACTGACAGACAGAGGTACTTTCACATTTAAAACAACATTATTAAATAGTAAGGATTACTTCAGGTAACTCAAATTAAGCAAAACCGATAAACATATTAAATAATGCTGATTGCTTCCAATATAAAACAAATCAACTACGTAGGCCTAAAAGAAACGACGACTACTTATGATGTTGAACATGATAATAAAATGTTAAAATTTCACAGGAAAAGGATACGCAATGACAGTAATGAAAGTAGTACTAGTCCACTTCGTACGCCGCTACCGAATACAAGCAGACATGAGCAAGTTGAAAGTCCAATACGACTTTGTTTTGAAGCCAATATCAGGACACGAGATCAGTATTGAACGAAGAACGTAAATGGAATCTTCTAGAAGACTTTATAGTCAAATACGTGTATTTTACGAGAATCATCGCCTAGGGATAACAAAAACTCTTAATTGTACTGAAGATAATTTGGTTGTTAATTTAAATAGATTTTAAGGAACTACACGAAGAATCAATTTACCTATATTAGTATCTTTGGATAAAGTATTGTCATTTAAATGATTTACTATGTACGTTATCCCTCTTAGTTTTTTAATAAGGGTGGTTTTAGTTTAGCTAAATGGTGTAACCTACCCTAAGTCATGCCTACTGTAACTAGAATAAGGATCTTTTAATTCGTTGGCTAACGGTTTTCATCTAGCCAACAGTTTCCTAGTTTGTAGTTCAATCTAGATGTTTAGTAAATAAAACTATTGTTACCGGTCCTTTGTTGTACATTATTACATCAACCATATAGGTACCGGCGGGTAAATAATTGTTGATAATGTACTACCACTCTGTGTTCAGGTTACTCGTCTCTATCGTAATGGTGAGATTTTTTTATTTTATTTATATCTGCCTCTTCTTGGTACAGTGATTTCTTGGTTGTGTGATTTCTTAGTAGTTTAACAATAAATTCTGTTTTTAAATATGTTAGTGTCACTAACTGCTATATCTGCGCGATTTACAATCAATCTACTGGTAAGTATGGTGATTATTATTTTAATGGATGCGTGAAGTGAAAAAATATAAATTCCAGCACACTTTTCTTGTAAACCATCTAACTTATTAATGATATCCTATAGTCTTAAACAGGTGCACCTAATCAGGTGTCAGTCATTGTGCCAATAGTTGTCATTCAGTAACACTTTTCCCTCTTTGAATATAAGCAGCATACGCTGAATGCCAAGTAGCCAATGGATTCTGTTTTTCTCTTATTATATATTCAACAGTTATACCGCCGTCGTCACATTAATATAAATGTATTGTAGGCGTACGAATTTCATTTTTAAGGGATCGTGATCCCATTTGCACTTCCTGGTCACTTTCAATTCAAATTGTGGCGTGCACGTATTGTTTTAAAGTTTTTATTCGTTGCAGAAATGTGTATAAAAGAAACCAGCTCATGTTAAAATATTGACCGTGATATTATAATCTACGAGTTTTTTTTGCTGCCACTTAGTTACACAGAATTCAATGTGTTTTTTTCTTTCTAGTTATTCAGCTGCATCCACAGTTATTTGGCGGAGAGGCATTATAAAAGAAGCAATGCTAATGGAAATGTTTTCAATCTTCTGCTTGGACTATACAAAATAAATCCTTTGAAAGGTTCCGATGTATATAGATCTTTTTCTGACAAACTGCTCTTGGGCCGCAGTGAAAAAGTCCAGGGTTACAAAGCAAACTCAGATGAAATTGGCAAAGGACAATTGAAAGAATCTCTAAATGAAATAGAGAAAATAATACACCTCACGACAAAAAAGCCTTCGAGTACTTTCGTGAAACCTGCGTACGATGTCGATGATGTCAGCACAGAGAACTTTAAAGTAGATATCGTAGTTAATGAAAAATATATGGTGAAAGACGACATGAGAAGAATTGAGGATGAAGATGATTTCAACTCAATACTCGGACATTTATCAAGCAATGAAGTTAAAGATATTCCTGTCACAAAACTGTTGCCTGTCAATGCCACAAGTGCGTTTGAACCTTTTTATGAAATAGTTGACAATAATGTACCTAGGAGTGATAATTTCGAATTTCGTGATAAAAGTCTGGACGAAGCGCCTTCGGATACAAAAATAGAAGAAGTGCCAGAAGTGATAGTGTTATAAAACTCACAGGAAAATAAACAACTCTCGATCGAATGTGAAACTTACTTTATACAGAATTTTATTTACATTATTAAGATAAATTAAATTAAATAAATAAATAATTTAATAATTTAGTCAGAGGTCCGTAGTTTTAAAGCTATTTGTTTCATTTTGTTTATATTTGTGCGGAGTAGGCCATTTCGTGGGCGTCTTCGAAGGTCCTGGCCTGGTAGGGTCCGTGGGCATCCCATCCTGGGGCATGGTGGTCTACATGGTGCTCAACGTGGTGCTGTGGGTAGTGGATAACTTCGTAGTTCACGACCTTGGGTTTCGTGAATTTGAAGATTACCATGGCACCTGTTGGACAAAATAAAGAATGTTATTTGCAATTTTTGCCTTTCATTCATTCCTACTTTATACTTGTTTTGTAATTTACTTGTACGTCTATTTTTCTATTGTACTCTAAGTAAACAAAACATATTGTTTAATCGTAATTGTAAATGCGATTAATAAAAATAATCGTAAGTATTCGTCTAAAGCGTGGAATATCTAAAAAAACATAATGTGAGATTACATAAGGTACTGTGTAATATCGTACCGGAAAGAACTAATGAGATGAGACCCAGGGTCAGAGCCTTCCATGTCTTGAGAGCGATGAGGGCAAGAGCCAGAGGGACCAGCACGGAAGCCTTGAACTTCAAGCCGAGGAGGAAGGGCAGCAACACCTTCTTGATGAAACCGTGCTCTGAAAAATAAACGCTTAGTTAATAATCATCGACAGCATGTTTTAATTAGGCAACTAGGTGATCCACTAACTGCTCTTGATCCTCAAAGGCTTGGGGAGCTTGATCTTCTTCTTCCTGCCCTCGAACACTTGACCGTCTTCTTCACCATCCAGAGGCATTTCCAATTCCGAAGGCAGATCCGTAAGTAAAGACCTTGGCACATACTCAGACGCAGCACTGTTCGAAATTTCCTCAGGAACTTTCACTTTGAGCGTATGGGTCTGGAGGAACCGGTCTACTTTATCCACAATCTGGTAAGCTGGATCCTGTGCCATCCTGGGGTCGACTCCCATGTCATTTTCCAGGGTCGCAGTCTTGACAATGGAGAGGTCGTCCGTGATCTTGATCTCGTCATCGTTGGACACTTGCGAAATCCACTGCAGGGTTCTCGGTTTCACACATTCCACCGAATATTGGCTCAAACATTCGTTGTAAATGTTCTTTACTAATTTGGAGGCGGTATATGAGTTTGCACTGGCGACTGCCGCAAGGGTAAGGAGCACTAATAGTTTAGCCATGTTGCACTTTTCACTATTTAATTTTGTTTAATTATTTGACGGCAGACGACTTACTGCCGTCCGATGAACGATCACAATGTATGCCAGGGTACTCCTGGGCTTGGTTTATATACGAGCATTAATACGTGACGTGTTATCAGAATGCGCAATGGTACTATCTTCGGCGATACTCGCGTTTGTAAGCTCGTGGTACATTTTGATTGCATGTGTGTGTGAGGCTTCACTGTATTGGAAAACTATCACTTTGTTGCCTCCACAACGGTCCTGTGCACTTGAAATTTGCCAAGGGAAATCGAAAGAAAATTAGATGCTTACGACATGTGTTAAGCAACAAATTACGATTGAAAGTTGATAGTAAAAATATTTAGCATACAAATATTCAGTGGTTGATCTTCTCTATTTCCTGACCCCTTGGCCAAGGTACCTGCTGAATCCTTATCAGTGGCAACTATTTTTTTCTTTCAGAGATAGTAAAACGTCTTTCCTATAAGTGACGTCATGAATACGATCTTGGTCGCATCAGCATATAAAATCCATTTAAACTTTGTGTTACATTTCTAGCTTACTAATGGCCGTAGGAGTGATGTTTTCATTTGGTTTTGTTTTTTTTTACTACATTGTGTAACTTTACCACAAAAATACTATGTTTGTAAATACCTGGAGGTTGTAGTAGAAAATTTTGTATTATTGGCATAATTCAGTAGGTGACTTTCTTCATACAATTGATTCCAATATCGAGCAATATTATTTTTGCCCAAGACGCTCTTTATGCTGCTTAACTTGGCAATTGAGACCGATAGGCTTTATTTTCCCCAACATGAAGATTGGAATGGCTCTGGCTGGAGACAATTTATAATAATTACCATAATCAAACTAAGGCGGTTTGGCAAAAAGTAAATAAACCTAAAGATGCATTCATATCCATAGGACGTAGGTAATGACCCATCTAATAAAGTTCAAGTTAGCTTACAATTTAATGAATTATTTGCCGTATTAAGTTGGATTACATGCCAAATACACAAGTATGATGACAATGACAAAATAACAATCAATAGAAATACAAACAAAACTCAAAACTGACCAATAAAGGCAATAAAAGAAAGTGAAGCGACAGATGATTCTGATACCGTTGCTTACGTAACAGGCAACGTTTCAAATGTTCTTCATTCTGGTCATATGGTCAAGTGAAAGATGTTGCTGCAAAACGGATGCTTGGCACGTGAGGAGACTGTTGAGTGGAAGCCAGGAGTACGTGTTGCCATCCGGTGGACGCCAAAATATGAACAGCTGATTAAGATCAGTGTTACGTCAATTTGGGTTAGCGTAAGTTATCTAGGATGGGGTAAAGTTGTTAAATAAGTCAGGATGTAAAATAAATGTAGGGCTGCTGTAACATTATGGATTACAAGCCATTCCTTTCTTCGCATGTTACGTTCTAGGATCTCCGTCAAAATCCCGTAGTTCCTGTACCCTATTTACAAAGTTCTAACATTATCCAAATAAATGCAGATTTGCAACTAGATGAACAATGAACAGCCTAAAAAAAATTATAAACAAAACGCTTTGGAAAAGAAAACAAGTGAGTACTTTTAGAAGTCATATTTCTGCTACCGATGAAATAATATAATCATTTGTTTCAATTTCTTCTTAGTTAATTCCTCATTAAAAGTTATCCATCCTATCTGTAAGTAAATCTTGAATAGTCAATCAAACGCACAGCGAAAGCTTTTGTATTTAAACTAAAAGTACTAGGAGGTCATAGACGTTCAGAGGCCTTTTACTCTTAGCCATAAATAAATCATGGTGTAAACAGGGAACGTTAGTAGGTATCTATGTTTGTGGGTCTTTGTCATCAGTCTGACTTTTAAATTCTAGCTTTTGATCAAAGTTCTTATAGGCAAGCGAAAAAAAAATATTCTCATGCGAGCAAAAATTTGACAGGACATGATGCTGCAACCAAATACATTAGAAGGAAGCAGCAACCCCTATAGGAGATAGAAAGCTGATTTTCAGCGATAGCCGAGATACCTACAAGATCATCCTATAACGTCGCCGCGTCGTCTCAGAGGTCTTTGGTGTATTGTGCTCCCCATCTCAAAATATTTTAATACCAGCTTTTTTCAGTTTATTTCGTCTATGAGGATTGCTTGTAGGTAGCCTTCTTGTTGAGCCTATAAACCGTCTTGTTTGTTTAAGTAAAACCATCATTTGGGTAATAAACATGCTAGAATCATGACCAGAATAATTACACATGTTAATCTATCATGAGGATTTTTCTGTTTCTTTAAAAAATACTCTTCGAGGCTGAGTTTACTTCCGTATAAAAGTAGAAGTAGTTCTAATTCTTTATCAAGGCGACAAATTCCAGCACTATATTAGAAAAGTATTATTTAATGAATTTGAGTCCACAAATATGTCTCGACCGCGAAACTAAGTTACCTACATCTGAAACAAGGACTGACTGGCGCACACTTTCATTGACAATGCGTATGGACTTGCTGGAGGTCGCTATGTCTGCATATAGATGGGCCATTATAATGATTTATGGACCTCAACCAATGGTACTGTGAAAATTGTTTGATTAATTAGTTTTACCAATTAATTGCACGCGGATCTCTTGCAAGGACAAGCAGGAAGGGGTTTTTTACGAGCGAACAAGTTGAGTTGTTAGGTCACCTTTACTTATAAAGCCCATAAGGTCAGGGCTTAATTTTGACAATAGCTTTACTGTCTCTTTTTCTTGTAAATATATCCTACACCCTGATATCCTGATTTTTCTTCTCCAATTCGCTCTATCTTCAACGTCACTCTGAAACACCTAGCTTCTTCTTATTTTTCACCACCTACAAGCGCTTTTATCTCTTTAACTCAAATCTTTTCTTGTTAGCTCTTCAGTATGAATCCAACTTTTCCGAACCATGCAACTAGTGTGGCATCTCACAAGAGGAAAGGATGTATCAGAAACAAAAAGATTTGATTGCTAGTAGGTATAGATAAGTAAACTTCTCAAATAAATGACAAGCATAATCCTTATTATAATAATATAATCATCCACAAATGAAAATTAGAAATTAAACCTCGAACGTATAGGCATGAGTTTAATTGATATAAGTTGTAGGCGTCTGCTATCGCCTATTTAGTATGCAGGGGAGAAGGCAGGCGAAATCGGCCTGAATAGCTAGCGAGGTGTCGGGCTACTAATCAATACGAGATTTTAATATGATTACTTTGTATTACGATGGGTTTGTTGCAAGGATAACGTGTTTCTATTTAAATTACCTACTGGAATATAATTTTCTTTTCACTTCCGCAGCGGTGCTTACGCTGTTTGTCTGGTGGGTCATTACGAAATAGCTAAGCCATGAAATATCATGAATATTGGGGTCGGGGTTGGCTTTCAGTCTTACCGGATGCAGCTGAGTAACGGTTTTTTACATAAAGCGACTACCTATCTGAACTCTTCGACCCAACCTGAACAACCCGATGTTCATTTTTTATCAATAATAAATAAGGTTTATTACCTATATAATTATAGATCTTAGTTAAAGGGGTAAAACAAAAGCACACAGTTAACAGATCGCTGGTTTGAAGTAGCTAGATATATGTTTCTAGCTTTTATTGAATTAATTAGAGTGCAATGGATAAAGATTATTATAATTTTATTCTTATACGATTATAACAATCTAGATAGGCAGTCCTAAACTCAGGTACCTACTGAAACTTGGTACCAACATAACTATGTAGGTAAATTGAAACTTTGGGAAGATTAAACCATCTTGGACTCTACACATATCAGATTCTGAGGCTTCATAATATAATAGGCCCTCCATCAGGATCTCATCAAGTAGGGTACACCTCCGCGCCCGTAAACTCAGTAAAACCTCCGGCTAAACGACTACGTTTCCGCGCTTCCAATATAGAGCAAAACGCCATCTATTTTAGATAATATGAACTACTGTGTGGATACTTAACAATGGTTAAGTACATTTTAGACTTGACAATATTAATTTAAAACAAAACATTGTTTCCATTTTTTTGTGTAAAATTATATTTAATAATTTTACTTTTTACCCTGGTACATTTCATTTTTCAGAAAACATAACAAAATAAAGTATTAATATTCTATGGTAACAATATGTCCGCCTGACAGATAATGTCATGTCAGTCATTGACGCACGTCATAGTACTTTTATCGAAATATCGCGAGAAAACAGAATTCTCCTCGTATTTCTATCTGCATAACTATCATGCTGAAACTATGATACATTCATAACACAAAGCATTCCTTTAGACTTATTTCTGTATTGATGGACTTTAGTTTGTGAGTTTGTAATGATGGCAAATAATCGTATACCTTCAGGGCCCAATACGCCTGGGAGTCAACAGACCCCAACACAGCAAGGAATTAAGATATTTATACAGAGGGACTATTCTGAAGGGACTGCGGTGAAGTTCCAGACTCGTTTCCCGCCAGAACTGGAAGATCGAGTAAGTGAAAGTCATTTGTTTACGCGATCTTACGAACATACCTTCATGGGCGCGTTCGACTTCTTTCGATTGTGTTTCTCGCTTGAGAAATGATGTCAACTTGTATTGACTCTATTGTCTTATTACAATGTACTACACTTAAGTGTTTTCTCTTCATATTAGTTGTAAATTGTTGTTATAATACAAGCTAACATAAACATTGTGAAATCATTTGTTGCACTCTGATTCTGAACTAGAAAGTCACATTGCACTTCATAATTCGACTTTAAGAAGTGCCAGATACTCAGGCTAACTTGATTATAGAATAAATATTAATGATTGACCTTTCTGCTTAAATATTAAGCCGATAACACTTAGCTAGTTAGCATGACCTACTAAAAACTGAAAGACAGTTTAACATAAAGTAATGAAATTCTTTGAGGTCAGATATTATATGCAACCAGGATATAATAAGCATAATTTCAGTGTTGATATTTCTTGTTTATCTATCCTGACTATACTCAGCCTTTTCTTGAAAAAGGTTTGCTGTTTATACAAGGTAAAAGTAAATTATTCAGATCGAGTCTATGGGTGTGACTAAAATGTTATTATTTTATAGACACTATTTAATTGTGTGTATCTTATTAATAATGTGTAATCTTATTGTTTCATGTTTATGTTTATAAACATATTTTAACAACTATGTTAAAAGTACATATTAAGTATTCTACTAGAAACATCACGCTCTAGCAGGATAGTTTTTTTAGAACCCAAAACACTACATTTTATCACATACTCAAAAACACATTACTTAAGATGAAGCTAAAACCTGTTGATGGTTATGTTGACCCTGTAACAAGACCTTCAAATAAATTATGTAAAAACAGTGTTATTACCATTCATAATTACCAGTAATTGTCAACTTAATAACAAGGATGACAAGCAATTATTCACACCTTATCATCAATGTTACCTGAGAGACAATTTTAACAAGACCTACTAGACATTTTACTTACGGTTGAGTTTGTATTACTATATTGTAACTTTCATATTAGAATTATTGAGTTTATCACTGTCAACCGTACTATCAAATTCCATAAAAATCATGATGAATTTCAAAGCTAGGGTGATTTGGTTTGTTTTTTAAATTTTGCTGTGTCATTAAGGAGACTGCATCTAAGGAAGAGGCATGCAGGTCAATCGATTATAATGTTTGAAACTTGTGGGTTCGAACTGTCAGCAGCCTAGGTTGAGGAGTTCAGATAGGCCATCATTCCATGACATCATACTGGTACTCAGCCACAACCAGTTGGACTTATAGCCAATCCTTACTAATATTATAAATCGGAAAGTGAGTTTGTTTGTTTGTTTGTTTGTTTGTTTGTTTGTTTGTTCCGCTTTCACGCCGTAACTACTGAACCGATTGCTTTGAAATTTTGCAGACGTAAAGTTAGAAGTCCGGATTAAATAATAGGGTACTTTTTATCCCGAAAAAAATAGATATTCCCGAGGGAAAACAAAAATATTGTTTGCTTGATGGATGGATTGTAGATGGCGCTGTGTGTCGTTTAAAACAAGGTAATATATTGCAAACGAATATAAACATGTAAATTTAGAAGCTAAATGATACGGTAATGAATCCCCGAAAATGAGGAATTCCCGAGGGATGATGTACAATTTGTGTACGATTTATAATATTAGTAAGGATGAAGTTATGGGAGAAAATACTGAATATTAATCTGTAGACACAGTGATAGAAACAGAACATAGTGCCTCATATCCTGTGGAGTTTTAAATTCTTTGGAATTATCTGGGGTGCCTTCTCATAAATTAAAACTAAAAGTAGGTGTTCCGGTGATGCTCATGCGTAATCTCGATGCCCCTAGACTGTGTAATGGTACCAGGCTGCGTGTCACTCAGCTTGGGCGGAACATGATTACAGCCACTATTATATTACCACTCGGATTCTGATTATTCCAACAGACCTTCCATTTCAATTTAAAAGACTACAATTTCCTATAAGGGTTTCATTTGCAATGACCATTAATAAAGCACAAGGCCAAACTCTAAGGGTTGCTGGAGTACACTTAGAAAAACATTGTTTTTCGCATGGTCAGCTCTATGTAGCGTGTTCCCGGGTTTCCAGTGCCCAAAATCTGCATGTTTTTGCTCCACAAGGGAAAACGTATAATATAGTGTACCATTCAGTTTTGGTTTAACAACTAATCGTATCCAGCGTTACATCGCGCTTCTTAGATTTTTCCGTGGGAATGAGAAGTTTTCTTATAGTTGTGATTTATACCGCAATATAACCGAATTCCACGCGGGCGAAGCCGCGGGCGGAAAGCTAGTCCCAATATAATTGAGAAAAGACTAGCCCGATGACTGAGTTTTAGATTTACAACATAGTCTAGTTGTGAGTGTAGTAATGACTACTACTATTTTCGCGTCTTGCTAACTTTTGTACACTAAGAGTGAGTTGCACCACAGGCGTAGTTAATGCTATAGTTAAGATTAATTTTAGCAGTAACTATAACGATGACCACAGAACTTTACAAATGTTTGTTGCACCATGATTTTTTTGTTAACAGTTAACGCTAATGGGGTTGACAGTATAAAAAGATAAATTATCCCTAAAAACTGACGGGGAAAATTATTTGTTATGACAACACTGTGAGCCTTATGTCAAATTTATTTTCACGAATCTCGTTTCGTGAGGTTAGGTTTGTGTTATTATAATTGTTGTGTTTTTGTTGTGTCCGTCTGTTTGCCGAATCAAGCACGGATATTGTAATAGTAATAATGGATGACTTCAAGACAAAGTGAGTTTAATTTTATGTTAAATTTATTATACCTGATAAAAAGTGCGCCACTACATTAGTACATTATAACTTTTAGCCTATGCAAGTTAAATCAAGCGTGTTTTACTTAGGTCCTATATAAAATAATATCTCAGTCCACACTTTTTATTCATACAACATTGTTTAGAAAATGTTTTATTTAATTGTTCATACAATAAATAAAAAAAAACTATGTGAAATAACATAATTAAACATCCATATGAAAAATTCATGGTATATTCCTTACTGCCTATTGTTATTTACCACATTGAATAAAGTATTTGTTATTTTTACAGGGAAAGAAGTGTCAATTTTACTAAGGAAGAGATTAGTCGATTGCAGATACTTGTAGACAAATATAAAAATGTACTTATGTGTAAAAAAACTGATGGGAGTAGTACAAAACAAAAAGACCATGCATGGCACTGCATCGCAAAGGAATTTAATGCTGTTGGTCAAGTACCTAGAAACATGAAGCAGCTAAAATATAAATTTGAAAATATGAAAAGATCTGCAAAGAAGGTAATTCTACCTACTTTCCGCTGCTTGGAAGTGAACTAATCTCACCTTCTAAAAACATGAATCAATTTATGTCTAATGTTATAACAAAGAAATTATATTTTGCAGGTAGCAAGTAGAGAACGTCAGGAAATGAGACGCACAGGTGGAGGAAATCCTCCCTCACTTCCTCCAGATTCAGAAGATGCTACTGATTGGTTAAGATCCATTATGTCTGGATCTATTGATGGAAATGAGGCTATATATGATGATGACATTATTTCCCCAAATTCCATTGTTACAGTGAGTAAATTATTGCAGATTATAAATAAGGTGTAAAGGAGATACTATAAAATATATTCTTTTTTTTTTTTCAGATTCCCATAATTCACAAAGATAAGGATTTTGATGAAATTCCTCCTATACAAAAAGTAATGAGGGTTTGAATTGTTAAAGATAATTTGATTATTTTTAGACCCTGTTATCTACATATCATCACAAATATTTAGTGATTGTGATAAAACTTATAAGTACTAAGCTTGTAGGTTTAAAAATTTAAAAAATAAATAAATTGCACTATTTATTCAAAACTATTTGCCACCAATCTGCTGTTTAGATTTAGTAATAAATTGAAAAGATTAATAATAAAAGCAATGTTTTTACAGAAAGTGAAACTAGACACAAATACTGATAGTGAAATTCAACATGACATGCCCAATATACTCAAGGTATTTATGTATTCCAAATTATTTAATATGTATTTGGATTAGATGCATTAATTAATTATATTAACTTGTTTGCAGGATGTTGTAGTCAACACAATTATTACAGATCAAGACAAAAGTTTTGATAATGTTGAAAATATTGTCCCAGATGAAGTTTTTGATGCTAGTGCCCCACATTCATCACTAAAGAGACCAGTAGCACCACAACTAAGTCGTAAGTATTTTTAAATGACAATCTATAGCCAAACTTTGTACTTACATACATAGATAAATATATAACAAAAACACCAGAGTTCACCACAAGTGTTTTTCCTTGGTGGTGATCGAACCCACACCATCTAGTACATCAGCAGGGTTACCACCGACTGCGCTAATAGGCCATTTAATTATTGAGTGTGTAGCCTAATATTTTATTTCAATTTTAGGTATCATAAAGAAAAAACAAGGGAAGAGTGAAAATATCATAAAACAAGCACTAAGGGAAAAGAAACTGACAGTTTTAGATGGCCTTCATGAGTTGGAGATGGAAAAGATAAAGTTATCTATTAGTCACCAAAATGAATTACACAGCCAGTTACTGAGGCACAATGAAGAAAAACATAAGCTTGAAGTGGATAAACTTAAACTTGAAATAGATATTTTAAGGGAGAAAAAAATAAATTTTTAAGATACATTTTTACTTTTTGTATAGGAGAAATTTCATCAAAATCCTTATCTTTCTGAATTATGGGAATCTGAAAATGCCATGCACTTTTTGTTTTCTACTGAGAAAAAAAATAAAAATGCATTTTTATTTTTGAAGTTTTTTTATTTATTCATTTAAAACATAGTCTATCTTAATGTAATCTATCAAAATAAGTATTTATTAGCATATTCCTATTATGCTCGTCATGCTGGCTAACATATGCAGAGGTCAGGTCATTGTCATCAGAATCTGATGATTCATTATCAGAGTCGTAACATGTTGGCATCGGGTCTCTCAATTTCTTGCAAATATTATATAGGACAGCCATTGCCACTATAGCACATTGGGCTCTTGCTGTATTTGTTCTGAGTTTCCATGACACTGCAGGAAACCTTTTTTTCCAACAACCAAAACTGCGTTCTACAATATTTCTAGTACGAATATGACTTTCATTGTACAGTTTTTCAGCTTCTGTAACAGGATTACGTAGAGGTGTTAGCAAATATGGTTTATTGGCATAACCTTTGTCTCCTAGTAACCAAAAACCATCAAATTCTCCATCTTCTAGGCGTCCCTTAATGACACTGCTGTTGAAAATATGGCTGTCGTGACAGCTTCCAGGCCATCTAGCAACTATATTTGTAATGTACATCTCAGCATTTGTGATTACTTGCACATTAAGAGAAAATACCTGTTTTCTATTTCTATATGTTTCTGCATCTGCACCACCTGGCGATTTGATTGGTATATGTGTGCAGTCTATAGTTCCTATTACTTTAGGAAATGCACATATTTCATAAAATTTTTTGGCCTCAGTTTCCATTTCCTCAATATTTTTAGGCATTGCAATCCAGTCTGTTCTTAGTCCGGCTATAGCTCTGCTCACTCGATGAATTATTCGACAAACAGTAGATTTGTGAACACCTGCAGCATCCCCAATGCAGCGTTGAAAAGAACCACATGCGTAAAATTCCAATGCCATTATTATTTGCTGCTCTGGAGTAACTGCAAAGTTTCTGAAAAGAAAAACAATATTGTTTATGTAGTTATACCTTAGTCATACATAGGACGACTCAAATATTCCCACTATAGTTTTTAAAGCCTTTATTAAACAGGCACTTACTTCATGGTTCTGGTTTGGAGCAATGGTGCTAAATGAGAAGCCAGGGCTCGTGCTAAACCTTTGGAAATCCGAAATCTATCCAAGAACTCCTGCTCATTCCATTTTAGGAATCGATTAACACGTGGTTGATACACTTTTTTCTTTCGAGAATTAGGTAAATCATTATAATTTTCGTCGTCAGAAGAACTAGATTCCCATAAAATATCACGTACTAAAGACATTTTTAATTTTTTTATACTTAAATATGATAAAACAACAGAAAACAACGGACTAGGTTATTATTTTGACAAGATTTTGACATTTGTTAACTTAGCAATAACGATAACCGGCCAAAATTGACTGGTTACGGTTATCGTTAAATATGACGTCATTTTAACCATTGTTAAAATGGTGCAATCCATTATTGACTTAACCAGAGATTTGACCGTTGGTTCGAGTTTTGTTATCGTTAAAGTAAGTTGGTGCAACTCACTCTTAATTTATTATTGTTTCAATAATTGATCTCTATATGAATGATTAGGTAATACCTCTTGACACAATTACAATCAAGGTAATGGATATTTATTAATAAATAATTTTAGTTTGGCTGTTAAACATCAAGCAAGCAAGTTAATTAAATACACAATTTACTCTACCATAGTAAATTACTTTCTTAATAACTCTCATCTTTAAGTTAGTGTTTCTTTTTTCTTGAAAATAAATGGTTTACGTAATAAACATAACTTATGTTAGTCACTTTCTATTGAACTGGATATTTTATAGTGCTACTTTAACGATTCTTTCAATATTATAAATAAACTTTTGCAGACTTATAATAAACATTAAAAGAATTTTAAAAGTTTGAACTTAGACTAACCTTACTTTGTGTTTATGAATTGGAGTTAAGGTAGATTATGTATAATTCGGTTCACCAGTTTTGTTTAAGTTTTTAAGCATAGAGTGAATCTGAAGACACTTCAATAAAATAGTGCTGGATGGTTAATATGAATACATAATATTTATTGCAATTTTATTAGTCTATTGTAAATCAATTTGGTTACAACTGAGTCATACATCAAAGGAAACCTGCAAAGAAAATGCATTAATGAATTGACGTTCAATCATTCATTGTTTGTGGTGTCATAAAAATTAAGGATATGATAGCTGTATTGATTTATGAGTGACTATGTATGATGGCCTCTACTTTGAATGAGTCAACTTAAATATACAAAATATACGTATGTGGATTAAAAATAATATAGGTATCTACACTATTTACTATTCACAGCCCGTAGCTCAGGCATTACTCAATATCAGTCCGGAGTTTGTAATAATTGGTTGATGGCAAATGGCCCCTTAATTACATGCACCATAATATTGTCAGTCAGTATCTAAAATCTACTTCTTGTCTCTTATTGAAAAAAACACGTGTATGTTTCTACAAATGTGTATGCTTTAATAGTTGAAATCTGCGAAGCGTAGTGAAACAAACAATAATTTGAAAAGCCAGCAGTCATTATTTTAATTAGCAGTCAGACATTAAAATGATTGAGACAAGCCCACTTAACCTTTACATGTCATCGCGATTGCATGACCATTCATTACAAAAATAGCTTTATCAACTGACTTCCCATTGAGGAAGAGGTTCTCAATTTGGATGTTTTTTTTTTAATACCTAAAAATGTTATCTACTCGTAAAGTTATCCAGGAACCGAACACACAGAGTACATAATATTCAATTTATTTTATTCTGGGTGAAGTAGGCAGAAGTTAACCAACCTTCTTATTCCATTGTATTTTTTTTTCTAAAAGTATAGTTACGTCAGGCCTAACTGATATTTAGCTTTTATGGTTCACGCTGCGTAACCCAATTCTGAAGATATTTTCATCATACTTTTTTGCTATTGTGAAGTCAATAGTAGCTGACTATCAAATGAATAAGAATTAAGAATTGCAAAGATACTTTGCGCACTGTACCTGTTGGTTTTGCTCAGCTTATTGGTTACTTTACCTAATGCTACATATTACCAAATTCCAGATAGACAGACAAACATTCGAGTACACAATGGAGCGACTGAACGAGCACTTCGAGATGGCGGAGACGGCTGACTGCAGCACTTACTGCGAGGGCTGTTTGGCCTGCCTCACTGCCTACTTCATTTATATCTGTACGGAGACACATTATGAAAAGGTATGTAAATTATCATTAATATTTTTTACAAAAAAACTAAATCGACTTCAAGAAAAAACTTAAAAATGGTCCTGTGTCAATATCGGTTCAGCCGAACGTGAGACATTCACGCTTAAACAAATTGATTTCTAAAATATTTAATTTCCAATCAAGACTCAACATAGTTAAAAATTATTATGATACAAATTTGCAACAATTCACACTAATTCTGTGTCTGTACAATTAGTTGAATGGTTCCGAAGAATTCTAGACCATCATAAATAAATTCTTAATTGAGGTAGGACACGGCATGGCTAGGCATTAGTCATTATGTAGGTATACAATGTGCCTAGATTAAATGACAAATCGTTTCATGTTATTATTACCTGTAATATAATGTTTTTTTTTTCAAATTTTGCAAATACCTGCCTGCATTCTTTATATAAGTATGAGTAAGATACAGTTGTGATATGATGCAATATTATCTCCTCCACAGCACTTAAGAAAAGTATCAAAATTCATAGCAACGCAAAACGAACGAGTTTACAACCCCCGCGGGATTCACATCACGGACCCCATACTACGGGGTCTTCGAGTCATAGAGATCACGGTCATTGACGTTCCCAACTGCCAGAGTCCGACTGGCAACTCGAACAACCAAATGAGGCATACATGACCACCACAGGAAAACCGGGAGTTCTTCATGTAACCAAGCAGACTCTTCTTGATGTAAGGATTTGGCTCTTATAGGGTAAGGATTAAGGTTTCTTTTCCTTTGCAGAGTTGGTTGTCACGAATTTTGTATAGTCATTGATTGGAGATTTTAAGCAGTTGCGTCTGGTATATTTTGGAGTCGGTACTTGATTGTATTTAATTTGACGATATCTTGCCTTTTTAGACAAGCACTCCAAAATATAACAACTGGGCACAGTTTAAGTACCTAAGTATGCAATTTCATATAATGAATATCACCACAATTCTTTCTACCATGAAACAATGGTAAAAAAGAATAGCTTGAAAATACAATCTATATCGTGATATGCACTGTTTTGAATTTGCCTACAAACCATGAAATTAAATACAATAGTAAATATGTTATCTGACGACGGTAAAATCAGATAATATATTTTCTCAGGCACTTGTGAAAGATAAGTAATTTTTTTCTTGTTTGCCGATTCATTCGTATGAGTAACCAGTTAGATAATAATACATTTTTTTAAATAAAATAATTATGTATGATAGAGTAGGTATAATGAGAGCTAAATTCGTATGTCACTAAGAAGATTTTATACAAAAGTTTTTAAATATAGACTGTCTTTTTCCAATGTAAATTTTCTTTCGAGTCATAGTATATTGTGCAAATGTGTAGATAGGACCACTGTGTGGTCTAATATTATGAACGTAATTTTTGTACCTAGCTTTGTTTTAGAACTTTCATGCTCGTTTTTTAGGGGACATTTGGAAATAATGACAACTAAGAAATTTGATTGAAGAACTATAGAAGTAGTTTTCTTGACGTAATCAATAGTTAACTGGTTTGTATGTATTGTCATTATTCCTAAATTCCTTACACATCAGTTAATAAATCCAATAAATTAAGTATTTCACATCAAGACTAAGAGTGACTCAATTTTGATCTTATGACTGAATTTGATTTAATTTTCGTTTAGCATGACAGGACTCCTTTTGCCAAAATTTCTTCCAATTTGAATGAAGAATGTTGTAGATATATAGTTATTGTTGAAATGAAAATATCGGACGTATATTAGATTGCGTGGCTTATCATTTTGCGTAAGGAAATGTACTAGCAGTAATGGTTTGAGTTATTTTCTGTAGTATTTTTATCTTTGACATCTTCAAGTTTAAAGTAACTAGGGTTTTTCCAAGTATGACTAACTTTCAATGTAACAGCACTTATCATGAAGTAAATGAATAAAACACAAACCTATTGTGTATTTTATATTAATAATGTGGTAATCTTACCAGTCATAGAAAAGTGAAAAATCTTTAAAAAAATGACAGATAAAAATACTTTCAGCAAGATAACTCGAATTGATATCTGAATAGATAAAATAATATAACAAATTGTAACATAAAGATTAGCTGAAATCGTGGTTATGCTGTTTTATTTATAGAAAATATTAGTGCTAGTACATTTTAGTCTTAGTTCATGTGGATTATATGTATAGCGTATTAAATAATAGCTTTTATACAGTCTTGTCTTAGCCATTCCACGTAATTTTTAGTCTTTGAATACACGTTACTTTTTTGCCACATTGCAATTTTTTGTCTAAAATTTAAATTTACTTTAAATCATTTTAATCAATTACAATGCAATTTGTGTAGTTTGAATTTTCTGAATACTTCATTTTAATATTTTAATTTCTTCTTGCTATTGTATTATAGCCCCATTGTCCCCTTTCAAAATTTTCTACAATTAGATTTACTTGCTGTTACTTTTACATAGTTATTTTTCTGGACTAAATTTTGTTAGTCATTAATATTTCAATTCATTTTGACTCTTAAGCCCATGAACTAAGACTCAATTTCGTGATTCAGTTGTAAGGGCCATACTATTTTTGTGAATAGACGTTATGAAAACTCTTTATAAAAAATAAATAATAACCCATTATGGCCCCTTATTGTACTCTGTATACTAATTAGGAGTAATTATAATAAAGTTATCACTAATTTAATAATTATTTTATGTGTAAATTAAACTATCGAAGTATCTATTGGCAAAAATTTTATATTTTTAAATGTATCGGCATTGTATATAAATAATGGGTGTTTTTAATGTTTGATTTTAATTAAAAGCAGTAAATTGTTAGAAAGGCAACAATATGCTAAAGTGTATATGCGTGTATGTTCTACAATAGCATTTTCCAGCGAATATTTGTTTCTTTTATTAGTGAAAATAGTTTCAGAACAGGTCTTAATCACATTTATTGGCACAAATCAAAATGTGGTGCTCCTAAATTGTATTTGAAAATCTTGAATGTTGTGTCAACTTGCATACATTTTGAAATATCTGACCTGATTTAAATTTCTGTAAAATCTGTATCAGACATTTTAACCACTATTTTTATTTATTGATTGAGTGATTTTCGAGTTCACAGTGATGAAAGTACCAAGTCGCAATAAGCGAACAAATGTGTCACTAAAGGTGAATGCAGATTTATCCGAGCATGTAACGAAAAAAGAATGATAAATGTGTGTATACCTTAAATGTTGCTGCAAGAATGTTAGCTATTAAGATAATGTTCACAATTTATTTCCATTACGTAAAAGAAGCCATAGGTAACTGCTAGGTTATTTTACTTTAAGTAATAGTTAAAATTACCCTATTTTCAATGCCTTCCTTTTTGGCAGATGTATTATTTTGTTTTTCAAAAGGATTACTTATCACATCTCGACAAATAATTCTGCTATTCCGAAGTTGGTTACAAATGCAAATGACTTACTAATAGTCAAAGTTAACGAACAAAAGCTATAGCGCATGCGCGAAGCATGAAATGGCTGACATCAGAGGCGCAATGTTATTTGACGAGCACAATACTTTGCCAGGTTATAGAACTCCTGTTGTATAATGGCAAATCTAATGAAAAATGTTACATTTAAAACATATTTCCTTGTAATAAAACGTTATTTAGATAATTTGTGTAGTTCAGCATTTAATTCATATTTATTGTAACTTAGGATATGTATCACAAGTATTTATAATTTTATCTTGATATATGGAAACAGCTTGTTTGTGAGAACTGAGTGCCTGCGAAATTCTTGTTTTATTTAAATTTGATTTAACAGTGTGATAAATTAAACATTTCGAGTAGAATTTTATGCGATCAGACATAGGTGCACTCATAGAGAGAGATCAGGTGCAAGACCGACATTAACGTGCTCTCCGATGCACGGGTGTAGCAATCTTCAACTTCCAGGCTCCGTGCTGCTTTGTGAAAGTTTCTTAAAACCCACAAAGCGACTTTGGCCAGACGCGGGACTCCTAATTGGCTAGACTCGGGATGGTCCTAAATACTTTTAAACAAAAAAGTTTTTCTGTCATAAAATTAATTCATTGTCTATCACATTTTATAGTAATTTGTATAAATTGGTAATAAAATCGACTGTACACGTAATTTTCATGTTCGTTTTTTACCATTAGATAGCTTAGTGTTACAAACAAGCATTTGTCATTTTTATACGAAAGATTTGGAGTTGTTAATTGCGCCTCATCTGTGGGACTTTTAGATTTGCAATATTTGTTTCAAATAATAGAAAATATTATTAAAAGCCGACCACAGTATATTGTGGTATGTTGTGATTCCTCTCACTTGTCAAAGTGAAAGATTTTAATTCAAATAAGCCTTTGGGAGCTTTATCGTGACATGAAGCTGATTGCACGGTTCCAAAGAGTGGGTCTCATGCAGAAGAACAGGCGAAAAAGTCCATAGGCGCTCTTTTCAAACCTTGGAAAACCCATATTTAAATATGTTGTATTTTTTTTTCTATCTGCTTAAAAGTCCTGCAGATGACATAAATATAGCTAATAATTTATATGATAGTTTATAAATGTATAGTAAAAGATATCAAATTTTATCACAAAATTTTCATGTAACTAGAGATATTGTATAAACTGCACAGATAAAAAATGATATTAGTATAATGTTGCAAACAAAAAAAAACTTAAACAAAAAATACTAAAGTTTTAGCGTTAAGTTATAGAGTATATTGTAAAATTTACTATGACTATTATTATAGAATAATTGGAATTATGTATGTGAATATTTCTTTTTTTATAATAAAAATTATTATAAAAATGTTTTGCTCTTATTTGAACCTCTCTCCAATCTAATAAAAATCTAATCTCCTATGTAGGTATGTATATTTTTGTATATGAAAATGAAAAATAAATGTTAGAAAAGGAAAATTAATCCTCAATGTTAGTAGGTTTTTAAAGGTCTGCTTGGCCCAATTCAAAAATAGCTATCAAGTCTTGCAGGCATAGATATGTTAGGAATAGCGCCTGGTACATATTATTGTTTTCGTTTATACAATTCTGAATTTGTAGTTGAAACTTGCAGGCGCTTAACTTAAGCTAACAGCAGGAAAAGTCCTATTTAACATCAACTAAATACCCACGTCTTCTTTACTATTAAAACGGTTTTTTTTAAAGGTAGTTTAATATATTCCCTGTCCCATGAATCATATATGATACCTACACACCTATGACCTTACTACAAAAACTTTAACCCCTGTTTTACACTTGTCTAATAAAATTTTGGCTGCAAAATGAACCATATTATGTCAACGTCATAATTTGAATTTTTTTTTAGACAAGGCATAAACTGGCGTTTAAGGGTCAATTCACACTGAAAGAGCAGCGGCCGGCAGCGGCCGTAAGAGCACGGAAAATGTAAGAGCGCGGCGCGGTGCGGCGCCGCGCGGCCCGCCGCGCTCGCGCTCAATCCCTTGCAATTTCGGCCGCTGCCGGCCGCTGCCGGCCGCTGCTCCTTCAGTGTGAATTGACCCTAAAAGTTTTTGTGGTAAGACGGCTGTTTGAGCTTGCATGCATTCCTTGTTCCTTCCATTTCCCTCTCCTAGTTCCAAAAACTGCCACTCACCAAGCGAGACGTGGCGCCACCGTCAATGCAAAAAACTTTCGCAGTGATGCCAGATTGGGGGGATTCCCCCCAAATTTGGGGGTATTTTCTGCCCACGGGGATTTTTTGGGGGGAACAATCCTTTGGGGGGATCAGCGGGGGGATTAAAAATTGGCTTGGAGGGAGTTGGAGGATTTTTCGGAAAAGTTTAATGACTGAACGCGACCAAATTACTTACTACTTCATTTGATTCCACCATAGAACCACACACAAAAATGCAGTTGGTGATAAAACTTACGGACATATAAGCAAATTGACATTAGGAATTTTGTCGTTGCCTTTTTCTAACGCTGTTGTGGAAAGAACTTTCTCGCAAGTTGCGATTGATTGAGGATGTGTTAATTTTAAAGTAACTTCAAAGATGCTCAAGAGATTTAACTCGCAGAAAATGTATGGAACTGCAGCCGACGACGCAAGTGAGGATGCTGATCCAGTAATGGAAGCGATTGCAAAATTATTATAAATTATTGTATTTAAATAAATATTTTTCTAATTACTGGGGGGGTTTTCTCTCAAAACACTAACATTTTGGGGGGATTTTGGGTGAGATTTGGGGAGAATGCTTGATCATCATCTGGCAACACTGAACTTTCGCGCGAGCGTCAAAAAACACGACGCCGGCCGCCATAACGCGCCGCAAAATAAATTTAAAAAACTAGGTCCAAACTTCAATAAACTTCTTAAACTAATCAAAAACCTCTGCAGGGAGTTACTGGGCGCCCATAATCATCATCAGTCACGCCGCGCGCGCGTATGCGTACGGTTGGATATTGTGCGTGACGGTGTGGTATTACGGATTTAAAAATGTCCTCTGTGGTTAAATGTGCAAACTGCAATGTAGTGATCAACGAAGTTTTGGCCTTCGTCCATAATAAGATTGCTGTTATGGACGATGAAAGTATTAGCAGAATCTGTGTGAGCGCTTTCTCTGAGAGTGAAATAGTAGCGGCGAAGAATCTGTTGTTCGAATCGTTGCCGACAAAGAAACGTAAGATAACGAGGAGGAAGGCCGGTAAAAGTGTTCGAAACATAGACGACATCATCTGTGTTATTCGCGATACCGACTCCGAGGATATCCCCGTCTTCGTGGCCCGCGATCTTGAGAAGTTACCCCCGGTTCTGTTCGATCATGTTGACGTGACGAGGCTACTGAAAGATATTGTTAAGCTGCGGCAGGATCTCGACATGATGAAAGAAGATTATGCTACAGTTAAACAGATGAACCAGTTGAGAACTGAGGTGCAAAATCTTTCATCAGGATGGCGCAATGTAAACACCAAAAGAGGTGCAAATGTCGCAAGACTTGCAAACTTTGAGTGCGATAGTGGTCCCATCGGGTTGCCGCCAGAGTGCAATGAAGGCAGTAGTGAATGTTATCAACAACAATCTACGTTGGAATCAGCATTAAAAACCGTTATTATCGATAATAAAATATTGGAGGGTAATAGTCAAAGTCATCAAGGCGAGTCTACCGTCGAACGACGAGCAACGGCTACGATGACGCATGTCGCTGGTCAGCTGATCGAGTCGCTTGCGGCTCCGCACGCGCAGTCGGCGCCCGTTCTACCGCCCGCGCCGGTGCGCGAGGCGGTCGCTGGGGCATGGCCCCTGACGCCGTCCCCCGCGGCGACCGGCGGCCGCGGTCCCCTGTCCCCCGCTCAGCTGCCGACATTATCTAGTCCGGCCACCAGTACTGCGCCGCTACCACCACCAGTCGATAGAAATGGATCCAGCCCTATGGCGCCTAAATCCTTAGCGGAGATTGTTAAAGAAGGGAATTGGAAGACACAGGCCCCGAGTGAACAGTGGATTCGTGTTCAAAACAAAAGGTTTCGAAACCGTTTCGTTGGGAAGCGAGGAAAAGCGGAGCCTGAGCCTGGATGTAATTTTATGGCAGCGGAAACTAAGGTTCCCATGTACATTTATAATGTGGCAAAGGGCGTGTCTGTGTGTGATATCCATACCTACATAAAGAAAAAAACTAACATGGATGTTAAAATTGAAAAAATGGACATGAAGTTAGCGAAGGATTACGAATCATACAAAATATTCGTACCAAAACATTCCTTAATAAATTTCCTTAATGATGACTTCTGGCCAAAGGGGGTAGCCTATCGTCGATTTGTTAACATTATCAAACGTGATAAGGAAAATGTCCGTGTGACTAGCGAGAATATAGGCAAATCGAATAATTTATGAATAATATCAACTTGATAAGTTTTAACTGCAAAAATGTGACGAGGTCAGTGGAATGCGTGCGGCAGCTTTGTCGCTCGGCAGATGTTGTGGCGCTGCAGGAGACGTGGCTTATGCCGCACGACCTTGGATACCTGGCCACGATAGACAACGACTTCGCCTGCACGGGTACCTCTGCAGTGGATACAGCGGCAGGAGTGTTACGCGGCAGGCCCTATGGCGGAGTTGCCCTACTGTGGAGAAAGGTTGCGTTTCCGACGGTAACCGTAGTAAAGTGCGATAGTGTGCGTCTCGCCGCGATAAAAATCGAGCTCAGTGATCGTTCCATCTTAATATTTTCTGTGTATATGCCTACCGAATCCAATGATAACTTAGTGGAATTCACAGAGTGTCTTAGTGAAATGACAGCTATAATTGACAGTCACAATGTACAGTCAGTGTTCATGTTAGGGGACTACAATGCGCACCCCGGTGAGTCATTTGCTACCGAACTTTTATCTTTTTGTGCAGAACAATCGTGGTACTGTGTAGACCTAGAACTTATGCCGTCGGACAGTCATACGTTTGTCAGTGATGCGCACGGTTGTCGGCGCTGGCTCGATCACTGTCTTGTGACAGGTGATGCGCGGCAGTCCGTGTCCGCAGCCTGCGTGTTATATAATACTTATTGGTCTGATCATTACCCCATATCTATACGTTGTAATTTTAATTTGATTAAGCCTAAGATTTGTATACCCACTGTTTGTATAAATAGAATAGTCTGGGGCGAACGTGACTCGACTCAAATAGCGAAATATAATAGTGTATGTCACTCTAGACTTCGTGAAATTGATTTTCCCTCAGAATTAAGAAGTTGCTCAGATAATATGTGTTGTAACAAAAGTCATAAAATCCTGTTAGATAACATGTATGACGAGATTATTTGTATAATGTCGGAGGCCGCTTTAAGTAGTTATAATGTTACTGAAAAGCGTAGAGGTAAACACATTACTGGGTGGAATAGGCATGTCCGAGGCGCTCATGAGAGGGCTCGGATATGTTTTCTGGCTTGGCTGTATGGGGGTAAGCCTGAGGCGGGACGTCTTTATGATGATATGTGTGCAACAAGGCGCGCTTTTAAATCAAAATTAAAGTGGTGTCAAAAGAACCAAGAACAGATAAAAATGGATATTATTGCCGAACTTCACTCAAATAAAAAATTCGGTCAGTTCTGGAAAAATACCAATAAAATGAATCATAAGCCGGGCCTCCCCGTCAGCGTGGCGGGAATGCACGAGCCTAGTGAGATCGCCACTATGTTCTCCCACCATTTCAGAGTGGTCTCGCCTCTGGGGCCAGCGCGGCAGGAGCCCGATGCTGAGGAAGGTGGTGAACGTAGTGTTTATTTTACTGCGAAGGAAGTGCGTTCGGTGATCAAAGGCATGGTGAGGGGTAAATCCCCGGGTCACGACAGCCTCAGCATCGAGCACCTGCAGCACGCAGGTGTACACTTACCCAGAGTGCTTGCTATGTTTTTTTACTCTGTGTTTAGGCCACGCTCATCTGCCTGATAATCTAATGCGCACTATAGTTGTACCTGTCATTAAAAATAAAACTGGTGATACATCGGATGTAAACAACTATAGACCGATCTCACTAGCCACAGTGATAGCCAAAGTGTTGGACAGTCTGCTTGGTCAGCACCTGGATAAACACGTCTCGCTAAATGATGCGCAGTTTGGATTCAGGCCTGGGCTTTCCACCGAGAGTGCTATCCTGTGCCTCAAGCAGACTGTACAATACTACACGAGTAGAAAGACCCCAGTCTATGCATGCTACCTAGATTTATCGAAAGCATTCGATCTAGTATCGTACGATATTCTATGGGATAAATTAAAGGACGAAACTTGTTTACCTAGGGAATTTGTGCTATTATTTATGTATTGGTATAATAAGCAAAAGAATTGTGTAAGATGGGCAGGCTCTCTTTCGGAGGAATATAGGCTGGATTGCGGGGTGAGGCAGGGGGGGCTGACCTCTCCCACGTTGTTCAGCCTGTACGTCAATGGGCTGATCGATGAGCTCAGCAGCACCGGCATAGGGTGTCATATAGATGGAGTATGCGTGAATAACATCAGCTACGCAGACGATATGGTGCTGCTGAGTCCATCGATTGGTGCCTTACGAAAGCTCCTAAAAATTTGTGAGTCCTATGCGGTGGCTCATGGGCTCAAATATAACGCAAAAAAGAGTGAAATAATGATTTTCAGACCGGACAACAAGCGATACACATTCGTTCCGAAGTTCACTCTAAGTGGAACAGCTCTAAATAAAGTTGAAAAATTTAAGTATTTGGGCCACTGGGTCACCGAGGATCTTAAGGACAGTGAGGATATTGAAAGGGAGCGCAGAGCGCTGTCCGTCCGTTGTAACATGTTGGCCCGCAGGTTTTCACGGTGCACAGGGACTGTCAAAGTTGCGCTTTTTAAAGCATACTGTCAGTCCTTTTACACCTGTACCCTGTGGGTTAACTATACGCAGCGGACGTACAGCGATCTGCGCGTTCAATACAATAACGCGTTCCGGGTGCTGATGGGGCTGCCGCGCCACTGCAGCGCCTCCGCGATGTTTGCGGCGGCTGGCACAGACGGCTTTGCTGCCATTATGCGCAAGCGGTGCGCTTCTATCATGCGCCGCACGCGCGACAGTCCCAACAGCATTCTGCGCGCGCTGGTGGATCGGTGGGACTCTCCGATACTGGCACGCTGGATACGGTTGCATGCAATCGTCTAGCTGTCCAACCGAACCTGCCAGTTCATTATTTATTGTGATTTAAATGTTTTAGGTATTAGTAGTTACTAACACTAGTTTATAAGCTTGTAATTTTACTAACAAATATGGATGTAATTTTAGGATGAATCCGAAATAAATGATTTATTATTATTATATTGTATGTCTCTACCAGACCTCGGGACTATAGAGTCCCGGATTTTTGGGAGGCGAACGTGGGGCCGAAGCCAACACGCTGAAGCCCTTTTGAGACAACTTTAATGAAATGGTGACACAAAACCGACGATTATCCCTGTATACACTATAGAAATGTACCCAAGGACAATCCCCGGTTCTGTGCTAAACTATTGCTAACTATGGATGAAAACTACTTGGGCTATTGTGATGGGATGCTAATGGACTAGGAATGGGGAAACTACGGGAACTATGGCACCTGCCGATAACAATGTAATAAATACACGTAAAAATGGCAGGTGGAGACTCGCCAACTCACTTACTGGGCCCCCGGGAATCAGTCACTGAAAAGCAACAAGAGGGCAACAGGTACATGAGCGGCTGAGAAGGGTGAGGATACCTCGGCGGACTTTAAACGCAGATCACGCGCTCCCTGTGGGTCCAGCATCACCGGCCCACTCGCCACTTACCACGAGGCACCTACCCTCCGAGCATTGCTCTAGCGACTCCACTCTGACCGGCCGGTGAAGGCAAGCCAAGAGGCGGGAGACCTATCCCCCGTCATGCTTCACTCCGGCAAGCCGGAGATGGGGGACAGTATACTCTCCCTGGAGCACTCGGATATATAGCCCCGCGGGGTCGCTACTCCCCGTCATCCGCCTCAGATGCCCTGCGGGGCTTATTATTATTATTATTATAATACTATAAGTAACATGTGTACAAGTGATCTGTGTACTGTGTGAGTGGATCAAGTTGCAGCAACCGGCGGAACTTTGTAAGTACCTACTGATTCCTATTTCCCATCGGTCCTGTGTGCAGCTTTCCATAAACCTCTCACAGAAAATCTCGTCCAGACTTACAACCTGGATAGATCTGTAAAAAACCTATTGGTCTAGGGCTTACGGTCAACGAAGCGCCGTTCAAGTCACACCAACGGCTATTGTTTAACTATTGTGTCTGCATCGTTGACAGTGAAGTGCTTAAATATTACAAATTATGAGGGAAAGTGAGAAAATTGGAACAATGTGGTAACCAAATTATAAAAGTCGCACGATTAATGTTGATATGACCACTTGAATAATAATGTGTATCATATTTTACTGGCCAGTAACTAGATTTTTTTGCATATTTTATCACGATATTCTGCCTTTTCAAAATTAACCTAATCTGAAGTCCAACTCTTTTCATATTTAAAAGTGCCATTTTGCGAAAGGTTCTTAAAACCATAAAGCGATTTCGGCCCTACCCGGGAATATAACCTAAGACCTCATGCACAGCACAACGCTAGACCAATGAGGCAGTCCCGCCTTAGGTACTACCTACATTACGTTTTATATGAATGTCGTGAAAAACTAACTTCACAAAGGAAACATCTCCTTGAGCGGAATACCTAAAGTAATTACAGAGGTCGTAAACAAAAACAATTGAGTCTTTACGAGAAGGAACGCGATCTGACGCGTTACTGTTGGAGGGCTCGTAAATGTTCGCTTTATGGCGTCTAATTACATGGGGTTATTGCTTTGGTAGGGTAGGCCTATGGGGGTTATTGCAGTGGTAGGTATACCTACCTACCTTCTTATTTATTCAAAAATTAAGATTCACCAGGATAAAAACTAGCATGAAACAGTTTAACAGTCTTTTTTACGGGAAATCATCAAATGACCCCTCTCGCTTTGGGCAGTGACAGACTTACTGACTGAAACATATCACGTTCCTTCTTAAGCCCTTTTTATGTAGGAACCAGGGCCACGAAAACTCTTTCGAACAATCCCGCAGCCCCGGCAGGCTTTGCCCCTGGTGGGCCCGGCTAGGGTTTGCTGACTGACACGGGCCTATCACCTGGGGACTGTAGGACGATGAGCTAACCGAAACTCAGCGCCCACAGACCCACGCCTACGGTGGCCGGTAGTCGTTTCTCGACACCCGGCGCCCGTGGCGTCTTCCACGTCCACCGCAGCGGCTGGGATGAAAGGTACGAATTGTCACTCACACCAGCCTACCTAACAAAGTCAAACTAGAGTAGCTAAAAGTCTCAACATTTGAAGGCTTAAACAAAACAGTACCTAATAAACAGTCCTTGTACCCGTAAATACGGAGAACTCGCCATCGCGTATTGTCTCTAAGAATTATAAAGAAAACAGTACTGGAGCGAGAAAATGGCCGCAACTTATTAATATTTATATCAAGAGTTTGAGAAACCGTCTCTTTTATGTTGTGCTCTTGAAGTAGGAATTAGATGTAGAGCGATGGAAAGTTCTAAGACTCGTTAAGTTGTTACTGCGGTAAGTAGGTACTAGGATTAAATAAATGTTTACTAAGGCGCTATTTGAATAATTAGGTACCTAATGCAGAAGCAAATAACTTATTAACATAAATAACTTCAAAATCATAAGGTGTTTTATGGTCACCCCCGGACGCACATGCCACCTCCCATATAGAGAAAGAATCCCGACTAATATTATAAATGCGAAAGTAACTCTGTCTGTCTGTCTGTAACGCTTTCACGTCTAAACCACTGAACTGATTTTAGTAAAATTTGGTACAGAGGTAAATTTGACCTTGAGAAAAAACAGGATAGCTTTTATCCCGGTCTTTTAAAGAATTCTCTTGGAAACGCGATATACCGAACACTACGCGGACGAAGCTGCGGGCGGAAGCTAGTAGTAGGTATATAAAAATAGCTATGGAATTTAAGTAGGTAAATAGGTAAGTATTTAGATTCCTACCTACATAGGTACACGTGGAAAATCTGCATAGGCGGATTTGAAGAAGCTAAAATAAAGTCTACTTCCTAGCTGTTCTCATTCATCCTCAAAAGTTTGCCATTTTCTTTGACGTAATAACTTTTTTTATAATCATACCTTTCGCCCACTTGCTGTTTAAATATTAAAAGTTGGAGACGCAGGAACGACGGTTATTGTTTTATTTTATAAGTAACTTACTTTTTTGTTCTTATAAACATAATTTTTGCGAAGAAATTGTTAACTTATTGAATTTTGGACGCAAAATTATAAATGTTGGCCACGGTCGCTGCTCTCTCTAGGGTAATAAGCCAGCTACGCAGGACATAATTAAACAGGATTGCATAATTGATAATACACAGTGCACAAATATTTCCGCGAACAGAGGCGCACTCCCTAATTCCTTCATTCTCTTAATCAGATGGGATGGGCATTCGACACCGATTTCCAAAATCCGGGCTGCTCTGTGTAAGTTTCTAAAACCCACAAAGCGATTTCGGCCCAATCAGGCAATCGAACCTAAAACTGCACACACGCACTCAGTCAAACGTGCCGTCTATTGGACCTACACCACCGGAAAATGATCAAATGACGCCTCCCGCTGTGGGTGCAGCGTGAGGAAGTGACAGACTCTTACTGCCTGAAACCCACCATGTTTTTTTATTTATTTTTCTTACTAAGCAGTTTATGTACCAGGGCTGCGCTACCTCTTACCTTATTCTGTAAACTATATCTTATAACCCTAATCCATATGCATGAAAGAAAACAATTCACTACATGGGAAGGCAATAAAGCCAGCATCGGTACCAAGTCGTGTAGAAATGAAATATCTCTCCAGCCAAACTATTTTTATATTGTCGCCAAGATAACGACAGCTATTGACATCAAAAGCGACGTTAAATTTTAATTTAGTTTTATACTAAAAAGTACAAAATACACATAACTATAAAATATATATTTAAAGTTATTCCATTTAACTCATGTTCCATTTCACTCGTGTCCTGGTAATCGCATTATTAACCTAATGTTAAGATAAACCTGTAATCGTAGATTAGTGATGTAAATAAATAAATAACTATAAATTTATTATTTACCAATTTCACATTACTGAATTATTATTTATTAGAAAAATACAGAGTAAACTTAAGAACTACTTAATTACAATGTCCCACAAAACTGTAAAAGCAGTTTGACTGTGTTAACTTATATTTATTAATTGAAACATTTTTTCAAAGTTAAATAGTCCATTTATCGAGTAAAGCTGTAGGCTTCTTTTTTCTGAGTACCAATTTCGCCTTCCAATTTCGGGTGAAGCCGCTGGCGAAACCTAGTTAATTTATGCAGGTGTAACTTTTGTTAACAACGGGGACCTATGGGAATGGGCTCGCCCTTTATTAAAAACAAAATAATTAAATTATAATAATTGACGAAATGCGAGTGTAGGCAGTGTAAGTACGCACATACTACCTACGCGTCCTTTGGGAAAAACTGACGTAAAACGTATACAGTTGTAAGTAATTAGTTAATTCATACTTCGTACCTATTAAAGTTTGTAATTTTTGAACAATCATGTTTATATAGTGCTGTCATTAAAGTGTAAGTCGTGGTGGCCTAGTGGGTAAAGAACCAATCTTTCGAGTATGAATGTGTGGGTTCGATTCCAGGTCAAGTGGGTAGGCAAGTACCAAAGCAACTTTTCTAAGTTTGTATTACTTTCTAAGTATATCTTGGACAACAATGGCTGATAAAAGGGTGAAGGAAAACATCTTGAGGAAACCTGGACTAAAAAGTCTGAAATCACCAACCCGCATTGAGCAAGCGTGGTGATTAATGCTCAAACCTTCTCCGAGTGAGAGGAGGCCTGTGCCCAGCAGTGGGACGATAAAAAGGCTGTAACAAGAGTACAAGTTATTAAATTAAATCCAGTTTTTTATAAGTACTAAGTTCACAATTGATTTCAAGTCTATCCAGATTGCTTGGTAAGAGCGTATTGTGCAAATCTATAAACACCATTTTCTCGATAATAAAATTCCAATAAGCGCTGAAGCGTGTACTTTAAAATCCAATTACTTTTCTTTGCTATACGAAAGTATGACAATTAATCGTGATTCGACATTAAGATTGGAAAACTGCAGTCTGTTGGAGTTAGGTAGCCTATTTCTTTGGCTATTAAACTAGAAATATGTACGGGTCAATGCACTTACACGCGTAAGTTTCACAATGTGTAGTAGCTGGTATCTCTTAGGTATCAAAAAACATTTATCATCATACTAATATTATAAGGGGATAGGTGTGTATCTATGTAGGATGTTTGTTAGTCGTTCGAGCAAATACGAGTGATGGGTTTCATGAAACTTGGCAGTTCGTTGTATAGCTTAGGTATCACAATGACATAAAGGTCATTTTTATCCATGTGCTGCAAGCAGTTTCCACAAGGAAAACCGCCGGTCGTAGCTTCATAAATGAAGTTGGCAGTCTTTGCACTATTTTTGGCTGATAGAAAAACAGCTTGAAAAACGCCCGTATACTCTTTCCACTAAGGAAGATTTTAAGAGATACTTACACAAGAATTATTGCCTACATACAAAACCCAAGACAAGATCCTGTCAGGTATTCAAGAGCAGAACAGTAAAAGTCAGACAAACGGAACAGACTCGTAAAAGTGATTTACCAACCAATTGACTGACTGTACTTACGACTTTATTTCGACTTTATGCCCAAATGTAAGTGCTGTTAAACTTTAATTGTTAACGATCACCTGCCCTTTTTAATGTCCTTTAACGTTGAAGTGGCAAATTAAATTAATTAATTATTTCCTTATTTGTAAAATCTTACATCTAGGTACCTATACACCCCACCGAGGGGGTCCCCACGTTGTCGTCGTGGTGGGGCTTGTGTGCCTCAATGATCCTGAAGCTCTGCCGGTAGAGATACTCATGCCGGAAAGGTTCAGGGGAGAGGCCAGACAAAGAGGGACCCAGGGAGGGGCCGCTCCTGACCAGTCCACGCTAGTGGACATGGCAAGGATGCGGCCATACCCGCGGAGGTGCAGGCGCACCAAAGCGGTGGTCGTTTGCTCTTCGTTCAACGAAGAGCAAACCTTTCGGCGGGTTTGCTGAGCCGAGTTGGCCGGACAGCAGACGGAGGCATGCATAATGCCGCCGCCGAGGGCTTGGCTTAATCGCCCGGCCCAGAGGAAGGACACCTCTTGATAAAAAACCACCCAATCCCAAGTTTCGGGAGCGCGGCGAGGGGATGAATGGCCGTGGGGGACACGGTCGTTAGCGCTCCCCCCTGTTGGGGCCAGCCGCCCCCAACAGTATGTAGGCTTGCCCCGGTATGAGGCCACTGCCGGGGTGGACGAACAATTGCTCTCATGATCGTGGGAACTGTATGGATTCTGACACAAACAAAAACAAAAAAAACAACAACGAAGAACTAAGGGAGTGGGATGAGGACTCGGACTCCGAGTCCGTGTCCAGCGAGGGGGATGCGGGGGGTTTTAAGCTCCCCCGCAACAAGAAGGACCACCGGGCCGACGCCTTCCTCAAGAGGAGGAGGGAAGACCCCGGGTCCTCCTCTGGTGGTCGCGGGGCCTCGGCCAAAAAGGTCGCCAGGAGGCCCGTCAGCGAAGGGTCCGCTAGGGCTTCTGGGGGTGGCGGAGGAGCGGCTCATCGGAGCTCCTCCTCCGAGGAGGAGTCGGCCATCGGCTCCGACCGGGAGCGCAGGGCGGACTTCGAGAAGACGGTGGAGTCCGCCATCAGGCAGGTGGCCTTAAAGAGAAAAAAGGCCAGCAAAGACGGCGCCATTGAGGCCGCCACCGCCTCCATCACCGCCGCAGCGGTGAGCAACTTTGGCCGGGCTCCCGTGAGCGAGCTGGCCAAACTGCAGCAGGAGGTGGGTCGTCTGACGGCCGCCCTGGAGTCTCTTGTGGAGGAGAACAGGAGTCTCCGGGCGGAGCTCGCTAAGATGCGCGAGCAGGGGGCGGAGCGCGGTGGGGCCAGGCAACAGGCGCAGACTGCGCCGGCTGAGAGCCAGATCCTGGCCCTAGTCCGTCAGGAGATGGCGGCCTTCCAGGCTCGCTTCTCAGTCCTGGAGGGCAGGGTCCTGCGCCCCCCCCTCGCGGCGTCGAAGCCCCCAGCGGCCCAAAGGGCCTCCTATGCGGCCGCGGTTGCAGCGGCACCCCCACCCAGAAGGGGACCGCCGAGCAAGCCCCCTGTCGCGGCGCCGAACGGACCGACCAGGAGGGCGCCCGCTCAGCCAAAGCCCAAGACCGCAAGGGCGGTCCAGGCGCAGAGGCCCCCGGTGCCACCGTCAGCACCGGCTCCGTCGTCGGCACCAGTGGCGAAACGCCCTCCAAAGCCGACACCGTCTGCGGCCCCTACCTCTTCTGCCACTGAGTCTGAGTGGCAGGTGGTGGGGGAAAAGAAAAAGAGGCGGAGGGCGGCCAAAGCGGCCAAAAAGAAGGCCCAGAAACAGCGGCGCAGGGAGCGAGCCGCCGCGGCGAAACTCCGCGCCCCCAAAACCGCGGCTGTAGTAGTCACACTACAGCCGGACGCGGTCAAAAGGGGCGTGTCGTACCGCGACGTGCTCGCCCAAGCAAAGGAGGCGGTGAACCTGCAGGAGCTGGGTATCGCCTCCGGCCTCCGGCTCAGGGTGACCGCAACGGGCGCCCGTATGCTGGAGGTCCCAGGAGCGGCCAGTGGGCCCGCCGCAGACGCTCTAGCCGAGAGGCTTAGGGCGTCCATAAGTGCGGACGATGCCCGAGTCTCCAGGCCCCACAAGTGTGCGGATCTGCGCATCATGGGCCTGGACGACTCAGTTACTGCGGAGGAGGTGGTGGCCGCCGTCGCTAGGACGGGTGGGTGCTCTGCCGACGAAGTGAAGGCGGGCACCATACGTCCCGACTTCAGGGGCACGTGCACCATCACGGTGAGCTGCCCCGTGACGGCGGCCAAGCGCATCGTAGACGGCCGAAGATTGCTGGTTGGCTGGGTGTCGGCGCAGGTCAAGCTGCTTGACCCCCGACCGCTGAGGTGCTTCCGATGCCACGTCGGGCATCATGTGGGTGTTCGTTGCACCTCGGAGGTCGACCGCAGCGCCCTCTGCTTCCGCTGCGGTCAGCCCGGACACAAGGCCGTGGCTTGTAGCGCCGCGCCGCACTGCACTGCGTGCGCGGCGGCTGGCAAGCCGGCCGAACACCGGGCGGGGAGCAAGTCCTGTGCCCCACCCGCCAAGACCAAGAGTAAGGGCAAGGGCCGGCCGTCCGTCGCCGCCACCACCACCACCTCCGCAGTGGCCACAACCGCAGCTCCTGCGGCCGCCGCCGCCCCCAACGCTGCCGCCGCTGTCAACGCCGTCGCCACTGCTGCTGTCGCGGCGCCCGTGTCTGCGTCTCAAGAGGAGGAAGACGTGATGGAGTGCTAGTCTGGCTCCATTGCGCTTCCTCCAGGCGAACACCAACCACTGCGCCCGTGCCCAGGATCTGCTGCTCCAAAGCATGGCGCAGTGGTCGATCAACATCGCCGTGGTCGCTGAGCCGTACTTTGTCCTTCCCAGGGATGACTGGGTTAAGGACCTTAGCGGCTCAGTGACCATCATATCGTCGGCCGCCGCTGGTACTCCTTCCCTCGAAGGGGTGAAGAGTGGAAGGGGTTGCGTCGCAGCACGGTTCGGGGAGATAGTCGTCGTGGGGGTGTACTTCTCCCCGAGCCGAACTCTCGCCGAGTTCCACAACTCCCTCCTGGAGTTGTCCGTCGTCGTCGGAAGTTATTCCCTCCCTGTGCTAGTGTTAGGGGACTTCAACGCCAAGAATTTGGCCTGGGGTTCCCGACGCACAGATGCACGGGGTAGGATGGTGGAGGACTGGGCGCTGGAAGCAGGCCTGGTCGTCCTCAATCGGGGTTCTGTCCCCACGTGTGTACGGATGCGGGGCGAGTCAGTGGTGGATATCTCGTTCGCCAGCCCCGCTCTGCTACCGCGTGTCTTTGACTGGCGCGTGGAGGAGGGGGTGGAGACCTACTCCGATCACCGGTACATCCGGTTTGACGTCTCCGCCCAGAACCCTAGCGCGCCGGTCCTGCAGACCCCGAGTGGTCCACGTTGGGCGCTGAGGCACCTTGACCGGGAGCTTCTCCTGGAAGCCTCAGTCGTGCAGGCCTGGGTGTCATCACCGGACAGGCCCGCCGACATCAACGACGAGGCGGAGTGGTTCCGGGAGACCATGTCCGAGATTTGTGACGTGGCCATGCCCCGAGTCCCGCCAGGACGCGCCCGACGCCAGGTGTACTGGTGGTCTCGCGAGATCGCCGCCCTTCGAGAGGCGTGCGTCGCTGCGAGGCACCTGTACACCAGACACCGCAGGCTGCGCATCCGCCCTCCGGATGCAGAAGCCAGGGAAGCAGAGCTGTACGAGGGTTACAGAGCTGCGAAGACCGCCCTCCAATTGGCCATCGTCCAGGCCAAGGAGGTGGCCAATGCGGAGCTGCTGGGGTCTCTGGACAGGGACCCGTGGGGGCGCCCGTACAAAATGGTGCGGGGCAAGCTCCGCCCATGGGCCCCCCCGCTGACCCAGAGCCTTCGGCCTCAGCTGGTGGAGGAGGTGGTGAGCGCTCTGTTCCCTTCGCGCGGGGAACACTCTCCCCCGCCCATGTCTCTGCAACCCGCGGTGTCAAGTACGGACCACACTTCCGACGACGACGATGTCCCCGAGGTGACTGGGGTGGACCTGAGAGTGGCGGTGGCTAGGCTGAAAGCCAAAAACACCGCCCCAGGGCCTGACGGCCTGCCTGGCAAGGCCTGGGTCCTGGCCCTTGAGGCTCTCGGGCCTCGACTTAGGGGGCTTCTCAGCGCATGTTTGGAGAGGGGCCAGTTCCCACTTCGTTGGAAGACAGGGAAACTGGTCCTCATACGGAAGCCGGGGCGCCCTGCGGACTCTCCGTCCGCATACCGGCCTATCGTGTTGCTCGACGAGGTGGGCAAGCTCTTTGAGCGAGTTGTCGCACACCGCCTCGTCGCGCACCTTGGGGGGATAGGGCCGGACCTTGCGGACCACCAGTTCGGTTTCCGCAAGGGGCGCTCAACGGTGGACGCCATCATGCGCGTGAGAGCTCTCACGACGGGGGATGCTGTGTCCCGGGGGGGGCCGTCTTGGCGGTGTCTCTTGACATCGCCAACGCCTTCAACACCCTTCCCTGGAGTTGCATCAGGGAGGCACTCCGGTATCACCGGGTGCCGACCTACCTTCGTCGCGTGGTCGAGGCCTATCTGTCGGATAGGTCCATCATTTACCCTGGTCACAACGGGGAATGGAACCGGCGAGAGATGTCGTGCGGTGTTCCGCAGGGGTCGGTACTGGGGCCGCTCTTGTGGAGCATCGGCTACGACTGGGTGCTGCGCGCCGACCTCCCTAGCGGCGTCAGCGTGGTCTGCTACGCTGACGACACGCTGGTTCTGGCACAAGGGAGGTCGCACCAGGAGGCGGCCGACATAATGACGCGCGGGGTTGCGATAGTCATCGAGAGGATCCAGCTGCTGGGACTGGAGGTGGCCTTGCACAAATCCGAGGCCATGTGCTTTCATGGGCTTCGGAACGCGCCACCTTCAGGCTCCCAAGTCACGGTGGGGGGGGCTACCATCGGCGTCGAGAGGGCGATGAAGTACCTGGGACTCGTCCTCGACGGCCGGTGGAGCTTCGTCGAGCACTTCCGACGTTTGGGCCCCAAACTGGAGAAGGCAGGTGCTGCATTCAAGCGGCTCCTGCCCAACCTGGGAGGCCCAAACGCCCCCTGCCGTAAACTTTACGCGGGGGTCATGCGGTCCATGGCCCTTTACGGGGCCCCGGTATGGGCACGTTCGGCACGGCCGCGGGCTGTGCACTACCTGAACGTGCCCCAAAGGGTGATAGCCATTAGGCTAATCCGGGGGTACCGCACGATCTCCCGCGAAGCAGCTGGCCTACTCGCTGGACTGCCACCGTGGGATCTGGAGGCGAGAGTCTTCTTGCGCCTGTACGACTGGCGCGAGGAGGCTCAGCGCCGGGGAGAAACCCCGTTGCCGCGGCAAGTTGTCGCGCAGCGGGCGGAGCTCCGGCGCGATCTCATGGTGGCCTGGAGGGAGCGACTATCGCAACCCAGTGCAGGGCACGCCACCATCGTGGCGGTAAGTCCCCTCTTTGAGGAGTGGCTCGGGAGGAGTCACGGCGCCCTCACGTACCGCATGACGCAGGTCCTCACCGGACACGGTTGTTTCGGGAGGTACCTGCACCGCATCGGTCGTGAGGAGGCGCCCGGGTGTCACCATTGTGCGGACAGCCCCGAGGACACGGTGGACCACACAGTCCAGGTGTGCCCCGCATGGGAGGGGCACCGCCGGGTCCTCGTCGAGGCTTTGGGCGGCGGCGACCTCTCGCGTCCGGCCCTGGTTCAGGCCATGGTCCGGGGCGAGAGGGAATGGGATGCCGTCGCCTCCTTCTGCGAGGCGGTCATGCTCGAGAAGGAGGAGGCGGAACGCCAGAGAGTCCGCACCTCTCATCCCGGCCGCCGCGCTGGACCAGGTAGACACCATGGGCGCCGGGTGTCGCGAGATGACTCCCGGCCACCGTAGGCGTGGGTCTGTGGGCGGTGAGTTCGGGTGGCTCATCGTCCCTCTGTCTTCCTAGACGACAGACCCGTGTCGACGGCGCGCGTTGTTCCACGCGCTCCTCAAAGAGACGTCAGCAACCCCAGCGGGGCCCAGCAGGGCCAAGGCCTGCCGGGGCTGCGGGTTGTTCGAAAGAGATACCGCGGCCCTGGTACATAAAAGGCCTATGACGGAACACGACGATTTTAGTCAGTAAAAGTCTGACACTCCCTCACCGCTGCTAACCCACAGCGGGAGGGGTCATTTGATGATTTTACGTCGATAAAAAAAAAAAAAAAAAAGGTACCTATACAGGTCTATGTATGTATAGTAAAGAGGAAACATTTTTTGTTTGTTTGTTTCTACCCTAAACTGAAACTGAAACTTCTGTATAGATTCACTGTTGGAAAGCTACAGTATTCCCGAGTAACATAAGCTATATTTTATCCAGGTCTGTCCATACCCGAATAAAATATAGCTTATGTTCTCACAGGACGCAGGTGGAACCGCGGGAAAACCCCTAGTTTCTACATAAAGAAGTAGGTATTGACCACGTGTAAACTAATATATACGGTCGTCTATACACGACATTTCAACGTTTAATGTCCTAGAAATGCACTTTTTTGCACTTCAAAGGAACTTGCAAAAGTTAGTCTAACTAAAATGTAGGTCCCTTCTCATAGGCTATTAGTAGGAATTCTACTGTTTTGTTTAACTATGTTTAAAGAAACCTTACATAGTCCCCTATTTTGCTTAAACTACTACGTGAAGTTATATAGTGATAGGGACTCGTGTTTGATTCCTGGGACGAGCTGAAATTGCTTGGTGCGTTTAGTTTTAAGTAACTTTCATAAAGCAGTCCTATGCCTGCAAGTTGTACGTTTATACACACAAGGATGGGTCACCCGCTTTTTTGAAATAAAACATCTGTATGTTACCTAAGTACCTATTCTACGTTTTAAAATTAATTGGCAGTAGGAATAGAGTCCCAAAATGAGGTTTGTAAGTCGTGACATTGTTTCAAATGTTGTATATTAAAAATCAATATTCCGTAGATATAATTGGAGAGCTAACTGCTCCCAAAATATAATGGCCGAACTGAACAAGATAAATGTTTTAGGATTTCATTCCCACTTTAATATTTTAGGAGAAGGCCATTTTAGCTTCGCGTGGGATACTAGGAAAATATTTTTCAGGATGACTAGAAGCCCGAAACCAGTATTTTTAAGAGGTATCGCGTTGCCCAGGTAACTGGGTTGTGGAGGTCACATACGTAAGCAGTTGCAAGACTGGTTGTCAGACTTTCTGACTTTGGCTACTCGTAACGACTGTCCAGGATGTTCAAATGGCACTCGGAACACTCATTGAAGCCGTAACATATATTTTTATACTACCTTTGTACTTGTAAATTATGTACCATCTGCTAACTATGTTTATTGAAGTACTTGTGTATTTTATGTAGTGTTACATAATAATAACAATAAGTTACCTCACTGAAAACTGCAATAACTTAGCTAGATGTCACACAATTTATATTTTCCAATTTTTCGTTGAACTAAAGCACTAGCTTCCTCAACTTAACTTAACTTTGACTTGAATTTCCAAGTTTGTACATGAGTAATGTTGTGTACACCGCTGTGGAAGTTCATAGTTTTGCCGTACAAATGTATATTACTTTGGAAGTAAGTTGGCAATGCGTGGTTTATGATGTAATGTACGGAAAACTTGGAAATACCTGACGGATTATCGAATTTCCAATATGGTTGCTCAAACTTAATAGTGAATTTTTGAAGTGATTTTCAGTAGAAATATGTGCAAAAGCAAATAATTGTTAAACAGTTTAGCACACATATAAAAGGAATAATATGTACCTACTACTTGCTTTAGTGGCAGTAGTATTAACCACATCATTTGGTGCACCCAGATAAACAGCTGCTTGGAGGCTCGGTTCAATATGAGATAATTATAAAGAGCGATTTCAAGCAAACAAATAAATAAACTTTTCAGCTTTTTAACATTGTTTTAGATAGGTAGGTTGGCAGTACAATATTAACGAACCCAGACAATTTAATAATCCAAGCATAAATTGATGCAAACCGTTCAAATTTTAATTGACGGTGACCCTTAAGAAACTTCAGCATTCACAATTTAATAATCCCAACAAAATTCACTTATTTTTCGTTAAAAACTTTGTCAATAACAGCTCTCATACTTTTGAACTCAATTTTTGTTGAACGACCAAATCTGGGGACAATGCTACTAATTATTATAATTTTCTATGCAAAGCGAGGGTCGGGGGTTCGAGTCCAGTGCGAATTAATTCGTCTAGTATTGTTTGTTTGGTCCTTTGTCCTTGATTAAGGACTGTCCTTTGTCCCTCAATGAGGACCGAACTGAATAATGGTCGCTATTACTTGATTGCTTTGTTGGTTTAGTTAGTAAAATACTATGAGTATTTGTGGGGTTTATTGGCATATCTTTCATACTTATTTTTGCATTTCCTTCTACTAAGGGAAAAGATCAGGCGCAGGACCGAACTTTACATGCTCACTGTCGCGTAAGTAGGTAACTATATCACAGATTACCTAGTTACTTCGTGCCCTAAATCACCACCTCCAACTTTCATACTGCAAAAGTTTCTTTAAAATCCCTTTGCTACCAAGCGATTTTGGCCCAACACTCTGCAACATTAGATAGACTCTTTTCAAACCATCTGAAAGAAGAAAGAAAGAAAAACTATTTATTTACACATACAAATGACGCAGAAAACAAACTCTCATTTCAGTAGCGTGAACATAGATCATTCTCTTGTTCTGCATGTGTTTGTTTTAATAGAACTCCTATTATACTCGTACATGTGTATAATAGTGTTAAAAGGTCCCTCGCTAGGGTAGCTAATAATAGACAATACCTATGAACCCTTTCATTTCTAACTATGCGTTATGTGCATCAGCTGTAGCCTTGTATGCGTCAATGAATGCACGCCTTTTACTTCTATGGAAGAGTGCATAGGAAACCGTGTCATCCGATAGTAAGGCTCACTATCAAATTGTGGGAATTAAAGATTTGAAAATGGAATCTATGAGAAAACAGATTGAGAAGAAGTAAAGGGAGAGCATTTTATAGCGTTTTCACTGCGATCCGAGGTTACTAATTCCCCCACATATATAAAAAAGCCTAGGTACATAAGTCATCTGATAAATATGTAAGCAGGTGCAGGAAAGTTGTTCCTTTAGAAAACGGTTGAAACCACTAGCGGAAGATAGCAACAAAATAAAAGACACCGCTGATGAAAGGTATTATCACAAATGAGCTAAATAAAGCATTTAAAATTCAAGACCATCATATACCTAAAATTCATAACCATATTAACCATGATATCTAAAAACATAGGTAAAACCAGTAAATGCAGTAATAACTTCACTAAAACTCAAAAAGCTTCAACTCTATCATTCATCGGAGTTGAACCACAAACTTACTTAGCAACTGCTAACAATATAAATAAGTTGTATTCTGCAAAGCGCCGTACATTGCAGTTCACCCTAGTTCCTAACAATATGGTCGGAGTTGATTATAAAGTGCAACAGAGAGAATGCAGTAATGGCTGTGGGAAGAATAGTGTAGACATTTACTTAATTCAATAAATGACAGATACTATGAAAAACTGAAATCAAATTACAGAGAACAGGGTTTGCATTAGGGTCCTTTCGTATGAACAAGGGTCCATCGATGTTAGGTTATAACATTAGCGGGACTCGCGGGTTAGGGCAAAATTATTTTAACTGCTAAAAATAATCGCCACAGTGACTTACCGCCAACGTTCGATGGGTGAATACTTACTCAAACGCTAATCATCACTATCGTATAACAAAAGGCAGTGTCCTCAAGTCTCGAAAAGAACGTAAACCTGTTGGCAATGGCTTACATTTCTACATCTTTGTCCGTCTTTACGAATAAGTTGTAAAAAGATCAAACCAAACGTCTGATAACCAGTCATTTCCTACAAATCATTTATTTATGTACATGCTTGATTCATGTTTATAAGTCTGAAAAGTCAAACAAAAAGTCGTAGCCATAACTTAGCTCACACGGTACACCCCACCACACAATACGACCCACACATTATCGCATTTACCTTCAGCTTGCGCGCAACTTTAGCGACGCACCCTACTCAACCGTAATCTCGAAGTTGGCAATAGGCCTTTTCGTACGCAATGAAGTGTTATCCACGTCAGTATTGTGAGAAAGCCTAAAGTTTTTGTACTGGATAAGCTTTTTACCTTTTTTTGGGTTCTGTATTCAAAGGGAAAAAGGGTGGCCAATTACTAAGACTGTCCGTCTATCAATTGGCTTCAAGTCGTGAACCATGATAGATAGTTAAGCCGTTTTTTTCACAGATGATGCATTTCTGTGGCCGCTATAACATCAAGTATTGAAATCTGGAAATTAAAACCTACATACTGACTTAACCGGCTTCTCAAAAAAAGAGGTTCTGAAATAGGATGTTTGTAGTTTTTTATTGCTCGTTTTATAAATATTGGTACTGAACCTTTTTAGTCGGTTATTTTAAGGATAATAAGTCAGTTATTGAAGTGTTTGTAAGTCAGTAAAATATTGGTTTCAGCAGTCTCTACTCTTAGTTACTTTTTGGACTTTACTGCACCATTGTATCCAAAACCCTTAAATAATACCTTGATAATTTCTCTACTTCCCGCAAGGTGGACATCTCTAATCATTAGATCCTGAGTTCCCTTCAAAGCCTACCAATAACAAACCATTTACTACACCGGGTGTAAGACGCACCACCCAATACAAAACTCAAACCCAATGTTATTCGAACCATTTATCAAAACGGAGCGAATTTAAATTCACACAAAGGCGCATGATATCGTCCATTGCTATCAAAAGCGTCCAGCTCGAAGATTCATGAGGCAGTTCTTTGATACCCTCGTTCAAAAGGTTTCTATTGTCGTCGTAACGGCTGTGTGTTTTGCCTCTTTTCAGCCATTTTGCAGAGATTAATTTTAACGTTCGACAGTGTTTGGAGAAGCTTATAAAACGCCCACTCTAAGGTTGCGTGCATACTGTGTCAGGTCGTTTATCGGATATCGTTTCTCTGTTCCTATTATACCGCATCGTTCCTATTGTTTGGTTTCGTATCTATCGTCCCTAAAAAATAAATTATCATCAAAATAAATTACAATTAGACTCTTCTCATGCAGAAAGGGAATGAAACCTCGCTTGCAAAAGATGGATTGGAGATTTAAGATTTTTAAAATCCACATTTCCACAACATACAACGTTTTCCTATGCCTTAACTAATTTCTGAAATTCCTTCTAAAATTTGAACTGCGACGACTAAAAATAGCTTTTGACACAGAAGGTCGGAAATAGCCTTAACTGTAGGCGAACGTATCTAAATACTGCTGAGTATTTCTGATTTCTAATTACTTACTAAATAAGCCATAAAAGACGTCTTTGAAAGACGACAATAGAATGTCTTTGTTCAATATTGGTTATTACAGTGGCAACAGAAATACATCATCATCATCTGTGAAAATTTTAACTGTTTAACTATCGCGGTTCATGAGATAGTGCCTGGTGATGGATAGGTGGACAGACGGACAACGAAGTCTCACTAATGGGGTCCCCCTTCACCCTTCAGGCACGGAACTCTAAACTGCACCTTTTCTAACCGAACTTAAAAAGAGAACAAAAACAGTCCCATCTAGGTAAACCCTGAACTAAAAAAAGCCATTAAATTAGGCCATAGAATTTCGCTGAACGATCAAGGCCGGCTTCCGCGTACACCAACTGTTTGTATTTCCAAGTATAGCGCTGTGACACGGAGCCAGAGGCGCGGCCGTGACGTCACGGGCACGTCAATAGGTTTGTAGGCTACCTGGTAGAAGATATGTAGGACCTTGGATGCCGTGTCAAGTTTAGTCTTTTTGAAGTAGGTTTTATACTCGGAAAAGGCGAAAATGTATATGAAGTCACAGAAAAAGTTATAAGTAAATAAACACTTTGACAAACACGGATCAGAATCATCATCATTAGAATCATCTATATCGAGTCAGCCATTTTGACAGCGGGGAACAGCTAGCTATTTAATTGATATTTGCAGGGTTCCACCTACCTCCCGGGAGACTGACTTTCCACACCCGAATAAAAAGTATCCTATGCTCTCTCTCAGTCTTTAAACTGTGTACTAAATTTCATTTCAATCGGTTTAGTGGCTTTGCCGTAAAAGCGCGAAAGACTGATAGACAGAGTTGCTTTTGCATTTATAATAATAATATGATCATCAGCACAGATAAGTACTTATATTAAAAAGGTTAATACACTCGTTGGTATACATAAGTATCTACATATCCCACCTATGAACACTGAAGGATCAGAATGACAGCGGATAATCGTCGGCACAAAGTTTTCAGTACAAAAGTTAGCAAGTCGTTAGTCGTGGTGCGGCGATACGTGGAGTTTTTGGTTACAACTTTACAGTTACGTACATACTTTCAATGGGAATTGTTTCAGATGTTACGTTCTGACAGATGATGGGAGTATGGATTATTTTAATTATGAAACTTCTTCATTTGGTTAGTTCTTTCCTACCTATATTGGGATCAACTTCCAGTCTAACTGGATACTATGTACCATTAGTTTACATGCAGTAAATGCCTATATGTCCTCTTCAACCCAGTTGCCTAGACAACTCGATCTCTTGGCAAGATTTATTTTCAGACTTCCTGGCTTCTACCAGTAACGATAACACCCGTGACTCGTCGTGACCAATGGGCCAACTGCGCCAAGAATTGCACCTTATGATTTTAACAAAGCAATCAAGGGTGTAGCTGTAACTTAGCCACTAGCACGAGCCCCCCTCATTGTATAAAACAATATCTAAGCATCTACTATTACCAAACAAAAACACAAAACCACGACATACCATTTACAATATTGCTTCCCAACAAAGTGCGTTGCAAAAAAATATGTTTTCGAGTTATTCTAAGAAAACTTCAGTACTGAGGTACTGAGGTATACTTAGCTAACCCACGCAGACTATAAAAGTCTTGCTATAGAACTGTAGATTGTTTTGATGGAGAAAAGGTAATCTTCCTACGCAGCACCGTCTGTTGTTTCTCACGGTACTTGCATCGGCAGTAGTGGTTTGTGAAGATGGAAATAGTGCTTTTTATAGAAAGGCAAATTAAAGGGTTGGTTATGAAGAATGTGTTTCTTGACTTGCGAGGTCACGAACAACAAACGTCTGTCAATTTGGATGGGTAACATCTTTTTGACAGTTGCTGATTTCTATAATGAATCTCCTGTTTTGAGATTTGTGATTGGACGTAATTTAGAGGTTATGTAAAATTAATTATTTTATAGCAAATCACAATATTGGTAGCTTATAGAAATCCAACGAAATAAGTAGTTATTGCTTGGCCAACACTTTTAGTAAGATAGATCTTAGAATGTATGCAGCGTTGTACATTGAACTCCTTCGGACGGGTATGAAAACGGACTGATAAAATATAGTCATAAACTTTGACCTATATTCAAAGTCAGGACAGCGAAACTTGGACTAGAATATTTCTAACAGCCAGATAGAAAATGCCAAAGCAAAGGTTATATCATCGTAAAACTGCTATAAAAGAGACGTTGGCTTCGACCGTGGAGGTACCGCTACTCTGGGGAGATTACCCAACGTTATGGGAAATAAGTTTACACCCTGCAGTCGATGTTAGTGGGTTTAATCATTAATTAGTTTTCGTTTGACATGTGACTATGGAATTGGATAAATGAACTCATCATTTTAGATTTTTTCTCCCGATCTTAACCATTTTATGAACATTTTCCATCCCTCTTTTGTTTCGGGAAATTCTTAAATATATCGCGAGTGTCCGACTTTTTTTACTAAAATTCACCATGGTTCTTTAAGTACCAAGGCCGAGGTAACTCTTTTCGAGCAATCTTGCAGCAAAGATTTAAAAAGATACCAATTTATCAAAGCAAACTTTAGTCGAAAAGGAATTAAAGGTTCACCATTGTTGAATTCAAACCCTTCTACGCCTTACTAAGCTAAGTACCTCAAGTTACAACATAATGAAATGAACAGGCTACTTACTCACCAGATTACCCTTCGAGTAATAAAGCAAATGTACCAAGTTATTTGTTTTCTCACATATAACTTGGCTGGAGAGCCGCCAACTTAAAATTTGCATGAGTCTGGATGTGCGAGGACTATGTCTTCCTATGTTTGGGAAAGTTGAGTAATTCTTTTCTCATTTGAGAGTGGAAACTTGGGGACGACCAAAGAAATTTTGTGAAATACGTACGCTGAATACAGTAGACAGCAGCAGCAACAAAAGTAGCCGAGTTGTGAGAAGACAACAGCGACCATACGCAATTTAAGCGACCATACTAAAATTATCAAGTAGAAGTTGTTTGTTTTCTTGACCGCATTATTCTATGGAACCGCTAATCCGATTTGATCAACTCTTTCAATGTAAGACACCCATGGACCTATCAATGAATGCCAACTTTTAACTTGGTGCACGGAGTAGTTCCCATGGTTAGCTAGTTAAAATTACGGCAGTAGTTCATAAATGAGCAACTCTGAAATAAAAAAAATGGCCTTATACAGTTTGTGTCTTGGAAAAACAAAGAGTCCTCTGAAAACTAAACATTCACATCAAAAAGTCCCCAGAGCAATATATTCCGAACAACTGAGAAACTGCACTGAACATTACCTAAAAGCAATTTCAGCAGCTAAATAAAATCAGTCGTAAAACATTGAACTTGTGTCAATATATTCTCGGTCACGGACGTAAAGCGCTGCAGCCGATCGAGGGTAAAATTTAAAGTAAAGGTTCGCTATTTTATGAAGCGCTTTACGATGGATTGTTTAGTACCTGTAGGTTTTTATTGGTTATCCTAATAAAACCTTTTTTCCTTTTATTTAAATATGTATGTATTTCTAGCTGTTTTACACCCCCAAGGGGGACTTACTTACATCTGCTAAAAACTAGCCTTAGTTAATCCTTGTTACTTCAGCTATCTGCCACTGAAAGCCCCGTAAAAATTAGTCCAACTATTTCAGTGACAGACCGGATCAAACATAGAAACAAAAAATTATATTGTTTTGGTATACTGCATGCCGTGTAGTGTAGGTATATGTCGCAGCTAACTGGTTAAAATAACTGTAAAATTAAACATCTACATTCGCAAGACCACTTAAAACGTTTAACTTTACATCTGAATGAAAAGCCGCCATAAACAAAAAAAAAGTATGCAAGTGTATCAAACTATGCTTATAAATGCCATTCATGTAGATAATTTTAAAAAAGTTTCTCCGACCTCATTGTAGTGTTAACTCATCGTCTCCCAGAGGCATGAGAGCCACGCAACATCATAATGACTTTGAAAAACTTTCCCCCGTATCAACTATGTATCATTTATTTCTCCCCCGGGGACTGATAAAATGAGATTTTTGGGGGGAAAATTTGTTACACATCCCTTAGAGGTTAAGATAGATTTAAGGAATATTTTTGGCACATAATCTATTAATGTTCTCACTGTTGGGATTTAGTATAATTATATTCTTGGTGAAGAGCCACGTGGAACTAATATTGTGGGGATTTTCCGTATTTCTCAGTAGTGTCCCGAAGTTTGCCTGGTTAACGAACTAAGTATGGTACTTACTAGGAATGTACTTACTCTAGGGCTTAGTTAAAACTAGGTGTTGCACGCGGTTCCCCCTGCGACTGGAAGGAATTACTTCCCGCGTCCGAATAAAAACTACATAGTTTGTGTCCTTTCTCAGACACTGGATTTATCTGTGTACAAAACATTAAAATCGGTTCAGCTGTAGGTACCCCAACTTTTGTTATGGTTATAAATCCCCAAAAAGACACTAAAATTGAAGAGAGTAAAATCAGCTAACAATTGAAAAAAAAAGAGAGCCAGTAACAGAAATATAAATACCTAATGATGAATAAGGGGGTAAGTATATCAATGGTGTCAACTGAACACTCAAAATAACACCCCAAACGATATCTTGGAATGCTATCAGTTTATTTTTAGGGTTCCGTACCTCAAAAGGAAAAAACGGAACCCTTATAGGATCACTTTGTTGTCCGTCTGTCTGTCTGTCTGTCTGTCTGTCAAGACCCTTTATCTCAAGAACGCGTGGACGTATCAAGCTGAAATTCACATAAAATACTCAGGTCTATTGCCTCTTTAAGCTGTGAAAATATCAAACTTATAAGCCAAGCCAATCAAAAGATACAGCCGATTATGTCGATATTTTCAACAAATTTTCGACTCTCGCAAAGGAATCAAAACCTACAGGATACTTCCCGTAAACTCAGAGTCTTGAAATTTGGCATGAAGCATTGTCATATAATGCAAATATAGGAAAAATTCCGAAAATCTCATTTTTTTTGTTATACACCGTGACATTTTAGTCGTCTTACAACGGCAGCCCACTTCATGTATCCAATGACTAGAACACGTTCATAAAAAAAAATATATATATTTATGACATTTGAATAATTCAAAAATAAAAATAAATTCATTATTATGACGCATGACATAGATTATAAAAACACCCTGTAGTGAGCGCGGCCCGAGTCTTTATCAATGGAGCGGCGCGGCGCGGCGCGGCGTCTTTATCAAAGTTCATTCACCCTAGCGCAAAATAAGTTTCTTACTATTGCAATCTTAATGTTCTCACTATGTGGCAGTTTGTAAACTTGCACTCTTACTTAACTTGTAACACTTAATTCCAATTCTTCCTTCATACTTTTACGGGCTTAGGACCGTCAGAAACATTTTTCGTAATAAAACCAAAACAAAGTGATGTAAGTTGACCATGACGTACCTATTATCAGGCCTCTGTCACTCTCTGTACTCGCGCGCGATAAATGCCTACCGCTCGCTGGGTTACCGGTAGCCCCACGCGGCTCAGGGCGCACAACAGTCACACGTGCCGCGCGCAACACAATATTATTATTTTTATTTCGTGCGGGTTGATCACTCCTCGGTTCCGTAACATTATTAGATTGTTAGGCGCAGCGTACAATCTTCTTGCTTCCCTTAAATTGTCACCAGCTATTGCGTACACGCGTACCATTTGTAGGTACTCGATATTCGAGTAGCGACGGTATCACTCATCATGCAAGACGTATACCCTATTCACTCGTAGCGATCGCGAACAACACTTGATTACCGGTAGTGCGCGCACACTTCCACTTGCGGTGTTCGGACGGCAACTGAGCCACAGAATGACCTTTAAAACTTATTTTTAAGTAAAAGGCGGCATTTATCAAAGTCCACGTGGACTCTTTGAAAAGTGCCGTCGTCGTCTTTGGCGGTGCCGTCGTGCCGCTCGTGGAATGAATCTCATTGGATGACAGTCCACGTGGACTGTGCTAGATTGGCTTACGATATTTTGTCTCGTAAAAAATGGAGATGGAACGAACACTCGACTCGAGCGCTGGGAAGGTACCTACTTTCTACCGTTTGATACGTAAACATTATTAACAGGATGTTTCTATTTCTAATGTATTATTTATTTTTCTTTGCACCTATTATCTTAATTAATGCTATAAAATTAATAATCATGTCTAGTGGTATTTTATGTCGGATACATTCAGTGGACCACCTTTGTAAGACGACTAAAAAGTCGCGGTGTATAACATAAAAAAAATATTTTAATAAAATGAAACTTACGACCTTATTTCTCACGAACGAATAAAGGTATCAAATTGAAATTTATACCAAATACTTAGGTCTATTGTCCCTTTAGGTAGTGAAAAAATCAAACTTCTAAGTTAACGCGATCAAAAGATACAACAGTTATACCGACACTTTAGACGAATTTCCGCCACACGCTAGGGAATCAAAACCTACAAGGTACTTCCTGTGAACTCAGAATCTTGAAATTCGGCAAGAAGCAACGTTATATAGTACAGATAAAGGAAAAATTGCGAAAATGATAAATTTGAAGTTACATAAAATATTAAAATATTATTTTTGCTTACTTGACATAAAATATTTTTTTAATAATTATAAACTTACTACCTACCCTTTTTCACATGAACGCGTAGAGATATTAAAGTTGAAATTCATATCAAACACTTCTTAAATATAATTGCCTCTAAACTGTGAAAAATTTTAAATCATTCAAAGGTCATTGGACACCCTTTGGGCACCTTAGTATGGAAACCATACCCGCGGCGGATACGAACGAAATATAGCACAGTATAATGATAAAGGCTCTGATTTACTGTGGCATTAGTCGCATCAATGTGAACCATGGGAATCTAGAGAAAATCAGGTGTAAACATCAAATATTTTCCTCATTTCAATGGGGAATTTAAACGACCAAGTTTGACGGATTTGAGAAATCATTTCTTTGTAGTGAAAGAGTATACTCGCCGTTTATTTCCATTGTCATCAGATCAGGATCTGATGATGGAAATCCTGAGAAATCGAGGGCAACTATCAGAAATTGTAGGCATGCATAGGATTAAAACTTGATTCTCAGACGTATGTCTGGTGATACTATCAAACAGTGAAGGTTTAGAGCTTACCTGATGATGAAGACGTGAGAAAGTCGAGAGAACTCCTCAACGGTATGTTTTAGTTACGTCGTGTTTGGGCTTATATTATTCGAATCGACGAGAACTTCTCACAAAAGTTAAAAATAAAAACTTTTTACAAAAAAAAAAAAAAAACAAGAAAACTGTATATATGCATCGGTCTAGATCTCGGTGGTTAAATAAATATAGATGCATCCTCTAGACACCGACTTCTAGACCGATGCACCTAACATCTTTTTAATTTCTTTCTTGCTTTTGTTTTCTTGTTGCTTTTTTATATGTTTGAAGTTGGATTTGTTTGTAAAATGCTACCAAATAAAATAAAGCTGACTTTATAAAACAAAGAAAGGGACAGAATTACACTTTTGTCAAGGCTCTAAAAAAGTAAAGCCAGCAGCCCCGAATCCTACTCTCTCGCAGTCGTTGTTACAATTCGACAGTTACAAGTCTTCAGGCAGTTTCGAAAAAAACCTGAAACTGGGGCTCGTTAGGTGATTGATCCCTCAAAAATAAAAGATCCCATTAGCAGTCAATTCTCATCAACTAAAATAAAATAAGCTCCAACACAAGGTTACGTTATAAATTGTAAAGGATTTCCCATAACTATATCTGATCTTTGTTATCGATCCCACAATGGCAGTCAAACCTATCAATGTGGAAAGTCTTCGCCAATACAAATAAAATAAGCCCAAACACGTGGTAGTTGCAGCACTTGCAACATACCGTCCAGGAGTTCCCTCAACGGGTCAGATATCCAATGATCTTTAAGACATAATTAGTTATTTTCAATCAGATTTCTGAATGATGACTATAAAATGTTGTATATAAATAACTTTAATAAAATAACTTTTACAAGGTACTGGCCTACTATTTTAGTTATATTATAAAATAATAAAAAAATTACTATTTTGACTCTCACGAAATTACCATAACTATGATTGTTCTCTCACTCACTTTTTATACAGGATATACAGGATTTGTACGGAACCCTCGGTGCGCGAGTCCGACTCGCACTTGGCCGGTTTTTTTTCTGAAAATAGCCACGTAAAGCTAATTGTTTCACGAATGTAACATTCTTTTGAGTCTGATCAAAAACATTGCGACTTAGAGCGTACCACAGATTAAGGGACGCAGAGAGCCCAGATAGGTCGATAGGTATCTACCTACTCCCCGCCGGGGCTGCGGGATTGTTCGAAAGAGTTACCGCGGCCCTGGTACATAAAGGCCTTAAGAAGGAACGTGGTGGTTTTTAGTCAGTAAGAGTCTGACACTCCCTCACGCTGCACCCACAGCGGGTCATTTGATGATGTCCTATAAAAAAGGTATCTACTCACCTACGGATTATGTAATGATAAAGTATATGGTTGTTTTTGTTTGTTGTAAGATTAGATCCTTTATATACTATCTTGATGTGATAAATATTGATCTGGTAATACCTACTTTAAGGGAAAAGTATGCAGTGCTTTTCCGCTTTAAGGTACTACTTGTTTTTCGAAAGATATAAACAAATCTTATAAACCTTTCAAAAGGTAACTATTTAGGTATATACTTGCTTGTTATATATTGTTTTCTATTTTCATTTCCCGCATTTTCAATGCTTCTTAGAGGTTACTTCTTCCCACGTTCAGATGATAAAAAGTATCCCTTTCTCAGGCCCCAGACTTTCAGCGTTCCTAGTATTAATTTTGAATTGGTTCTGTAGTTTTAGCGTGAAAGCATGACATATGAAAAAAAAATACTTTCACATATTTAATAACAGTCAGGATGCTATTGGCGTAGAAGCTGAAGTTATGTTGAATAGGAAATTGCTAATGTATAATTTTTCCTACTTGAAATCGCAGAAGCCATGAATTATGTAATTAAATAAGAATTCATGTTAATGAAATTCTTATTGTGATTTACTCTACAGATAAATAAAATAACAACTTATCTAAGAAAATCACCATCATCATCATTAACTATTGAATAGAATAAATAACATTTCATCTTTATTTATTAACAATTAAATTAATTACGATCACGTTTGTTGTAGTCACGTTTTGTTAGATCTTCTTAATACTACCTACGCACTATTGTACGTGCGGTATCATATCTCTAATGCCAAGATTAGTGGATTATGGGAGTGAGATCATCAATCAAGCAATCACAGATAGCCGTGGCATGAGATGGCCTCTGAGCACTGTTTCATTCCTGTCGTCAGTTCTAGAAAGCAATTTAACATTAATATAATATCGGTTTTAAGCTGACCACCAAGGTCTTCAGCACTTATCTCATCTGTGTTATCTAGTCTATGCGCTGTGGTAGCGAGGCGCGTGTGCCTGGGCGGGCGGGGCGGGCTCGGCGGGGGGAGGGGGGCACTATTGGCCCGGCTCACCTCGGAGGCTTCAGTCTGGCGCGGGACGCGTAACGGAGCGCACGTCGCCCGTCCAAACATTCTCCTCGTCCAAACCGCGTGTTGAAAATAAAGATTGCTAAATTAAATTGCTAGTGGAAACCTATTTGGTGGGTAGTGTTTTGTTCCTTAGTCAGTGACGTCATAATCGTGAGCTTAAGTTCGGAGGCGATTGTATCTGAATGTTCGAGGGCTAAACAGTATTTTCAGTGGAAGTAAGTAGTCGGATCGTAGATGTTATTATATGATTGGCAGTACTTATTGACTGTTGCTTTTAGGTAGATGATTCCTTAGATGAGTAGTGAGTAGACGCAAGTGTGTTATGTCACCGACTTAATGCTGCTTACTTTATATAAAGGTTATGAAGAATATTGAACCGTCTACAGGAATATTGATTTGTTTGTTATTACCTGGACCTGCTTTGATGAGAAACACCTAAAACACGCTTAATTGAAAGGCTGACTTATTATTTCAAACTTGCTCACTACACAAAGAGACTAAGTAAAGACTAAAGCCACAATCCCTTTGACAAATATAAATAAAAGAGTGCCGTTTATTTTGAGCCCTCAGACACGGGTTCTGAGGATAAAGACAAAGGGAATATTGAAGTTAAAGCTACCGGTAATAACAAACGTAATATAGATAACAATATACGTAAAGGCTGTACATTCGGTAATCACAATTTTCCTGTACCGAAGGTCAGTCATGCTCCTAAAATTTTCTTTGTTACGGTACCCCAGTTTTCAGGCTTTATGTCGGTCATAACATGTTACATTATTTTTTTACCGTAAGCTACAAAAATGTGTAAAAGATGTATTTTCCCCACACCTTGGCATCGAGATATGAACTCCATTCAGAAAATTCAAATGAAGAACTTGAAAATTCATTTCTATGATTAAATCAATTCGCAAGTTCCAAACTTGAATTTCCATACAATGAAATTCTCACAGTTTTCAATTTCGCCTGAATGTATTACTACAACAGGAATGTAATCAAAATTTTGATTGCGAAACATAATTGTTCATTCATCAAAACTTCCAAGGTTCTGTATCCTGTAAGATTTATTAATATCAAGACTTAAATCTTATAGGGTTAAAGGCCCTTGAATGAATGATGACAAATTGTTAGTCCAACGTTTGCCAAGGTTCACAATGAGAAACTTCTGTGGTTGACCCTTGTCACTGGGAGGTGACAGTCGTAAGATGACTGTATCCTTCCTCACCTATCATTCTTTAAGACACTAATATTGTTTTTATATCATTACGATCTTCTACATTAAATTAAAGGCTTTATTTATTTCTCTGGTCAAAATATTTCGTGTCTTCAAGAGTCTGTAATTTTGTTTCTCAAAGCTAACTCTTAGGTCTTACGAGATTGCTTTCTAGACTAATATTGGTCTAGTTGCAAAAAATGCTCTGGACATCGTCTCGATATGTATTGTAGTTACATTTACAACTCGTGTGTATCTAAGTGGTCTCCTCTTAGGCTATGTACACACTAGGGGTTAAGACATACTCAAAAGAGGTGAGGGTTTTTAGACCAGATGTAATAACTTGAGGTCTGTTTTCAAATAGCGCCTAATTGGGCTATTGTAATATCCAAACTTAAAAAGACTAAACTATGTACCTAGATGACTTTATAACTACAATAGACAAAAATAAAAATAAAACCGGAGCGGACACCTAAGCACCTATAATAATTTAACTTTACGTAAAAACTTATACTCTGTTTTCAGGTTCCCAAAATCTGAACATAATTCAATGATGATTTATTAAGCTCTATCAATAGCCACCAATTTATCTTTTTGCAAGGCCTAAAAATATAAGAAAGCTTATACTTACATCTCCTTTATTAAATAAGCAGACTAGTTTTGAACTATCTTTCACTAAACGCGTATGACTCCACGTTTAACGCCTATTCTGTCTACAGCTTAAGTTAACGTGTCGGTTAGATGTCCGAGCGTAAATACGCGCCGACCACAATGACCAATTTCCTTTAGTTGACTCATACTACTTGTGGTTATACTGACACGCTGTGTTTTTCTTAACAATTCATACTAGTAACCTTTTGTGTTTTATGACCTGGTTCAGTTTTGTGATTTGTTGAAATATTGTCACATTAGTTGTCATCTGGGATTCGTCAAACTGTTCTTTCATGTTCGTTTTTTTACTGTCCATGTCAGTCACGTCTTCATAGGTCAGGATTAGAACTTCAATGTCAAGTTTATTCTTCTTGTTATCAAGTGAGCTATCACCTAACGCGCACTAATGTCCAGAGATTTCTCAAATGGTTTGCGACAAACGGGCTAGTGAGTGCGAAAGTTTCATGTAATGTGTGCAGGTGTTTCATCTGGAACATGCTAAAGTATTTTGTTATCATAACATTTGTCTATCCGCAGATTCCCTTTGTTCTTTAATATTAATCGGACACCAGAATGTCTAATCTCAGAGGACTAAATAAACCAATAACCAACCCAAGGGAAATATTCCCGCCATGGGATTTCCTATTTCGTGGGTGTCATGCCATAACATTCAGTTGTCACGTACACATAACGGATATTATCTGCTAACTATAATAATGTTTGTCCTGGTGTGAAAACCGACATGTATGGAATATTGACACTGTGGTTATGTCATCCATATCATCCTCCGAGCCTTTTTCCCAATCACGCTGGGGTCGGCTTCCAGTCTAATCAGATGCAGCTGAGTACCAGTGCTTTACAAGAAGCGACTGCCTATCTGAGCTCGGGCAACCCGGGCAACCCGATACCCCTTCGTTAGACTGGTGTCAGACTTACTGGCTTGACTTAATGGGCTATCTGACACCTAAAGAATGTGCCAAATTGCTCCTGTAGTTCCAAAGTCCAGCTTGTACATACAAAGAAACGTTTTAGCTTTAAATATTAGTAAAGATCGTAATATCCTCTGGTACAACAGCAACAATCTATAAATTCCTTCATCCATAATGAAACTTAGTACAATAGCTTGGGAAAACCGCAGTATTCTGCCGCTATCAACAAGGATGCCATGAGATGATTAGCAGTACTGTATTTGGTTTTCATAACATGTGATATTGTATGCAAATGTGTCTTTTGTTTTCGTAGATATTAATTTTGAACCCGTTTTGGTATGGCTTGTATGAATAATATTAGTGTTAGATGTGTTCGAACTAACGTTGTAAATTTTCTCAGTTGTTTTGATCAGCAGGCTTATATTTTTAAAATGTCTTCTTTTTATGAATAAAAAAGCAAGAATAAATTAGAATTAGATTACAAGTTGGTGAATCGAGGTTTTTCATATTTCCCTAAAGCACATCCTTAGATGACACATGTATAACATTAAAATACATAACTACATTTTCGGCTACTCGCTGGATGCGAGAAGCCGAAAATCGATCTCAGTGGCGTGCACTTGGAGAGGCCTATGTCCAGCAGTGGACTGCGATAGGCTGATGATGATGATGATGACGGATAGTTTGTAAATTGAGTCAAAAAATCAAAATCAAATTGTTTTCATTTCAAATAGGCCTTTGCAGGCTCTTATGAAACGTCAAATTAGTCAACATTATTACCTATTATATAGGTATAGATACCAATGAACGGAAGAGTGTCCTTGCGTTGCCGATTCTTCTGCATAAGACCTCTTGGAATCGTGCACCTTTTGACGTTTTTAAAAAACCTGTAATAGGTCTACATGAAATAAATACCTTTGACTTTGAGTGTTGCACAAAAGAACTGAAGTATTTAATTACCAATATATTTAAAAGAATATTTTCCCTCAAAAATCTTAACTAAAGCATAATAATTGTCGAACAATCTGATTGGTTAACCAACCTGAGTACATTCTTGCGTCAGGTCAGGAATTTCAAACGTTCCCAAATATGTTGAGAATTCAGCTAGGTACGAGGACAAAGCGTCTGTTGTCTGTCCGTCACAAATACATCTTGATTATCACTACATTACATTATAAGACTACCCACACTGCAAACTTTTAGTCGGCCGATAGTTTGTTTGGGCTCATAAATTACTATGAAGATGCGCCTGATCTCTCTCCGGTCGTGTCGGATTGCCGTCCCGTCGGGTTATGAGAGTGAAGGAATAGGTAGTGCACCTGTGTCTGCGCAAATACTCGTGCACTATAATATGTCCTGCGCAACTGGCTGATCTCCTTAAATGAGAACAGCCGCCGTGGCCGAAATCGGCCATGGACGCCATTATTATGAAGATGAATGGTGCGCACTTTTTATAGATCCGATGTTTAGCCGGTATCCGACCGTCTGAAAACTTTGATTATAATGAAGATTTTCTTTTAAAAAAAGTTTGCTAACCAATGGTTCAACTGTCGGCCGACTATTTAGTCTGCAGCTTGCGGGTACAGTAAGAGTACTGTATAGACAAACAAAGAGCTATCATAAAAATAAGGACAAATAACTTGATCCCCGTTCATTTATTAGACGAACACCAACAGAAGTAAGTTGATAAACTGAAACAGGAAAATTCCGTAACTCATTGAGTCATTTCCTCATTCAAAATATGATGAACAAAACGAAATTATTAAGGAAACGCTTGAAAAAATAATTAGACTATACTTACATACAATCACGTAACATTTACAACTTTTCTTAGACTTTAGGCTACCTGTATATAATATGCATACCTGCCAAACAAGTCCGTTCAATGGTTTAGGTCTGAAAGCCGGAGAAGCGGACATACATTTGGCTCGTGGAATATTATAGATTTGGTAAATGATATAGACAGGTCAAGTGCCTGATTTCGAAGTTAGTCAAAGATACGGCACGTATTAATAGGAGTTTGGGAGTTCCTGTAGTTATCTGAAGTTTTAACCACAAGTAGTTTTGGCGTTGTTTTACTCAACTACCAAGAAGGGTTACATTTATTATTATTTCAGCTTTTTCGTTTCTAATAAATGATTTGACTAAGTTACATAAAAGCGTACTTAGGTATTTATTTTGTAATAAAAGTAACAGTACAGTCATTAATTAATTTATTATCAACGTAAAATGTGAACAATTGTTATAAACTTTGAACTTTTAAGGAAAAAGACTAAACAATGGGATGTTCGTCACAACACAATGACGTTATTGGTAATTGGATAGGTAATCACTGAATTTTGTAATTTCAGTTACTACCTATTACCGCTGTGCATTTGATAATAAGAAAAATATATTGGTATACATAATATACTTGGCGGGTTTTTTCATGTCCTATTTACATATTTTTCCCTCGTTTTGGTAGAAAGGCAATTCAAAGTTCTAAATTAAGACAAAATCAGGTGGTTTTTAACCGATAAGAATCCGGCATACCCCTCCACCGACTCTAGGTGGATGATAGTCTATGACGATTTTCCCCCTGATAAAAAAAAATTGTCGTCACCTTTTCTGATGTGGGAAATTACTTACGTTCCTTCTAGAGTCCTTTGTGTGCCAGGACCGTTGTAAGGGGCTAAGCAAATCATTATTTACCTGTTTGAAACAGCTAGTCACTCATTTGGTGACTGACCACATCAAAGGCAACAATTTTGGTCCTTCCACCAGCGGAGTGATTGAGTTTGTGCTCAACATCTTTGCTCTCTATTTTGGGTGGTTTAAACTGACCTCCAAAACTGACGATCACTAGAGCCATCGTAATTATTGTCGAGTCCGCTTGAACATTTTGTTTGTAATATTTAGAAGTCACTAAACAGTTTTGATTATGCGTCGATACCTACTCATAAGTTCGGGCCAATTAAATTTGCATTTTTTAAGTTAGCTATTTGCTCCTTGCTTGTAATTGTTAGGTCTTTTTGGGAAGATTCACCAAGTCCGAAGTTGATCACAATTCCTTCACAAAAACTAATAAAAACTATTGCTATTGCGCAATATGTTTGGGTATCAAATGGCTAACTGCAAGAATGAAAAGTTTTTACCGCGAATTATACACTTCGTACTAAAAGTACCTACTGCGGTAACAAACCAACAAGAAAAAACAATAAAAAAAAAAACATTTTTCTGTCAATTCAAGGTACGAGGAAAAGGTTGCGTAATGTTTGAGTAAGTTTTAAGTTTTTTCCTTCCAGTGTAAATCATAGCGGTTCGCCAAACTTTTTAGAAGTTTTATTGCTATAAAAGTGAAGTGTGTTGTCTGCGGTTTTTCTTGACTCGCTCTATTTTCGGGTCAAGTAAACATTTGAACTGAAAAATGTGCGTCAGTTTGAGCGTCATACTTCGACCCATAGTGTTACATGCTTTTCAGGGGAACTACCCATTACCGATAAAAATTAAGTATCCTATATCCTTTCTCAAATACAAGATAGACTTGTGTACTAAACACATGTCTGTCGTTCTCTAGTGAGTAGTTCTTGATATGAGCGCTTTCAAGAATATACCTAGATGATCAATTTGCAAGAGTTTTGAAAGCCATGATCATTTGATAGCTCTCTAAGTACAGTCGTTTAGCTGAAAATTGTTCAATTTACAGCAATGATCTCTCCTACGTCTTAAAGACAGAATTAAGTAAGATATTTGTCAATAAAGTGCCGCGTTTTCAATGTTATCGCGATTCTGTGATCTTTATTATTCAGAACTGATATCTTCTGAGACTGATAAACAATAGCTGATAAAATTGAGATATTTCTTCTAATGGTTATTGTTATGCGATCTTTTTGAGTTTAGAGATGATGTCATTTTTGGCTAGTGTCTCAATCTCCTGTTTCAAAAATACTAATATTCTGGCCTTATATAATCTGGGTTATAGAAGAATTCAATCAGAAAGACGAATCCCTTGTTATCTTCTGCAACACCTAGATTTAATCAGCCATATATAGCATTGAAGACAACCATCGAAGGGACTTTTAAGCATGATTCAGTTTTAACAGGCGTTATAAGTAATAATTTGTCTCCACCTACTGAGTAATATGATGTTTAAAGATCCGTTTCTTTATCATCATCATCATCCCCTTGAGGGCAGGTTTTATTTCGTCTTATCTCACAAGTAACATTCATTCCATCTATTTCTCCATCTTTCAAAACACTAGGTACTTTCCCAATTTCTCTATCGATATTTTTTCTTACATAAAGCCCATTGAAGTCTAGTCTAGAATCTGATATATCGTCAGCTGGTAGTGTAATCGGATTGGAGCGTCTGTACCAGATATATGCAGATGCAATCAGACCTGACAAGATTTGTCGTATGGTTATCAGACAATGTCTGTGATATTGGCATTTTCGGAAATGTCGAGGCTGTTGGGAATATGAAGTGTGAAGGTTGAATATTATTTGCAAAATGTAGATATGGAAGTAGGATAGTGGTAGATGTTTTACTAAGAATCGAATCTATGGTGAACCCTGACAGATTAAAGAAGTTAAATTATGAACTAATTAATTAATTTTTCGTTCTTAGTAGATTTGGTTCACTGTCATCTATTTAATCAAAATTTCGATGCGAACTGGAAGTAAATTATCATGCTTTCAGCTCTTTTATAATCGGTGTGCATTTTTCATGAATAATTCCATCACCTGAAAGCAAAATTGTAACTTTAGTTCTATTTTATTCATTATTTTGTTTCTTTAAGAAACACGATCCATAGCTCGTACTAAAGTAAGTAGACAAAGTCATGAGCAAAGCCATGTATCAGCATAACTCGCAGAGCTACCCAATAACTTATTCCTGCCCATTGACTCCTAAACCAGGGATCGGCAGATAGATAAGATTCTGATAAACTCCTTTATATTTCTTCCCCGCATTTTCAAAACAATCTCTATAGTATAGAATCAGTTCCAATATATTAACAATCCTTTTTTGTTAATATGATAATTTTAAGTACTGTTTTATTTTATGTACTTTACTTATTCGAACCTCTTCAAAGGTGTAGGTGATAATAAGAAAGGCTCACAGATACAAAATGATCCGGCACGAGTACCAACAAATGGTATGATAATTTGTCACATAATGGGCATGGAATCTTACTAGAGCAAAGACAATATAAAGTTGCATCATACGATAGTAACGCAGCAGTGTAAACATTTAAATTTAGAACAGTCACTAGACCTACAAATAAAATTTTTAGAGAAGATCACATAAGTTAGAATTTCATAATTACCAGTGGCATCTTGACCTTAACAAGGCTTTCGATAAACATGACCTCCTTCACAGACTTGTTAACTCATCATGATAATCCCAATAAAGCTTATCCTAGCTTCCCTGATTAAGATAATTCGCGTCCGTGTCGGCTCATAATTCATGTATTTTCTTATCCAGCTGATGGCGGAAGCATGTTTTTACAATAATCTCGAAGATTGTGTCATTCAAGTAAGCTATCTAATTTTTCCATTGATAACATACGACAATTTGATATGGAGGTGTGAAAATTTTCGAGATTTGAATTAGAGGAAGATTTTTTTGACGATGATACTGCAGTGCTGGCAAAAACAAAGATAATATAACCAAACCTTTTTGAAGCTTGACAGAATTTGATGTGTGTGTTATCAATATTTATCGGTCATCATTCTAAATCAGGGTTGCTATAATTGATTATTGTGGCTTCTGCCTGGCAGGATTATATTCAATATATCAATTTTGACACAGTAGGTATAATGAAGCTATTGTTATAACAAGACTAATTATTCTTGACAACAGAATTAAAATAACAGCAAATAATATAATATACATATTACCAAACCAATCATATGTAAATTAACATGTAGGTAGTTAAGTACCACACTTTAGACAACACCAAAACATTGAAAGGCTCTATGTCAAAAGTAAAGAGTATCTATTAAACCAATATTCCCGCATCTCTTATCGGTCATAAATTTTCTTTTAAACCAGAAATAATCCATCACACCAATGCACAATTGAACACAATCAAATATAAAAAAAAATCAGTAACTTCAAAGAGGTCGGTCACCTAAATGCAGGTCGGTATTGACAGTAAACAAGCAAGCAATGGAAGTCGGAAAGGTCGCTCTTTCCGACTGTCGGTGGACGCAAATGAATCGAAAACTCCACAACTTCTATATTGCATCCGATTTCTTTGAGACAGTTTATGTAAGTTCATTGGTATTTTCTGTAAAAGCGTTTCTGGGGTTTTTAGCTGGATTTTGGACGAAAATATTACCAGTGACTATCTTATTTTCCAAACACTTTGATTTGTATTCGCCTGTAGGCATCCAGATTTATACAGGGAAGTAATGTGTAAAAGTGGTGTTGGATAACTAAAACTCATTAGTATGTTTATGAACAAAACCCCAACTTTCTGCTTGAATATGAATATACCTACATACATCATCATCATCATCATCCTCCTGCCCTTATCCCAATTTTATTTGGGGTCGGCGCAGCATGTTTTCTTCTTCCATACACTTCTATCTGCCGTCATCTCACAAGTAACATTCTTTCTTACCATATCTACTTTCACACAATCCATCCATCGTTTCTTTGGTCTTCCTCTTCCACTATATCCGTCCACGTTCATACTCATCACCTTCCTCACAACATGACTCTCATTCCTCCGCATCACATGCCCATACCACGACAGCCGGTTTCCACGCAGTTTTTCTGATACCGGCGCTACTTTCAAACTTCCTCTTATATACTCATTCCTCACTCTATCCATTCGCGTAACTCCACACATACCTCTTAACATTCTCATCTCTGCCGCATGCAATTGTCTTTCATTCGTCGCCTTTGTGGGCCAGCACTCTGATCCATACAAGACAGCAGGCCTGACCATACTCTTGTAAATTTTCCCCTTAAGTTTAAAGGGAATACGAGGGTCACAAGTTGTTCCCGTTACCTGCCGCCATTTCATCCATCCTGCGTTAATTCTGTCCGTAACTGTCCGATCTATTTCGCCATCGCCCTGAATAAGCGAACCGAGATACCGGAAATCGGAGCAGACTGGAAGAAGTGCGTTATCAAGCGCTATGGCTTCAGGACTGGAGAGACCGCCGAAATCGCAGAACATGTATTCGGTCTTGGTTCTGCTGATTTTTAAGCCAACATTCTCCAGTCTCTGTTGCCAACTCCCCAATCTGCTCTGGATCTCAGGTCCGTCTTCACTAACCAGGACGATGTCGTCGGCAAACAGCATGCACCAGGGTGCCTCCTCCTGTATGTCCGCCGTCAAGGCGTCCATAATAAGCAGGAAGAGGTAAGGACTTAGAGCAGACCCTTGGTGCAGGCCCACAGCCACACTGAACTGGTCAGTATTGCCGGCCGACGATCGGACATACGTACAGGACTGCCTGTACATCGCACGAACTAACTCCACATACTTCCCAGGCACACCTTCTTCTTTCATGGCCCACCACAACACTTCCCGAGGCACCCTATCATACGCTATAATATACCTACATACAATACATACATAAATATGTATATGTATACAGCTCAACTCAGATAATTTAAACTTAGGATATTTGAAACCATGTAATGCAAAGTTTTTCTTGCTTCTATTTTCCAATTCGATAACATGACTTTTTATCTGGTTTGAGTTTCAAATACAGAGTAGTTTGCAGTTGTTTAAACCAAAATATTGTTAATGTTATTTTAACTTTTAATCTGTCTGTCCTTTTTTATTTTGAGATTTTAATCGCACAATCGCAATTATCAAGCTTGGTTTTTATAGCTTTGAAACAAATCACAGAACTAAGGAATAGGTATTCTAACTTTTATTTGGTTGTTTTTTTTTTCGTCCATAGTACACCCTAAGAAACTAAACCTCAAATATATCGCAACCTCAATATATTTTACTGAATATAGTTTGCAAAAAGATCAATCAACTACAACCAAAAATCAAGCTCATAACAAAAATACATCTTTCGACAAAAGTCCCGAGTTTCCATCTCATGACGATCGAAAATAATCGAAGATGATGCACAAAACAAAGAACACAGAAAAAACACATCAGTTGCATACAACGTGGAATCTTATCCAGATTGCGATCTCAGATAAATTGAGGAGATAACCAATGATACGGCAACTGTAGAGGTGGATATGTCGACAAACATGAATGGAGGTACGTGTGCAAATAAGTAGCACGTTGTGTGTGTAGAAGTATAATATAAACAGCTGTGTGCTGTATTTGCTGAAGATAAGCGTGTAGCAGACAATTAGTTTAATGAAAATGCAGTAGCAGTTTGTTTTCCTACGACTCAAACGGTGACTAATGGTAACACAGATTTACATTGTAAATAACGTATTAACAGATTGTTAGAGATTACATAATGTTAAGACTTGTTCAGTGATAGTTCTGACAAATAAGTATCTGAAATGTGTGTTAGAAAAGTGGCAAATGTACATTAATTTTAACAATACTATAAAAACGCTTAAAATATTTGGAGTTTATTCAAAAGACTTTGACCAACGACAGCTTAAATATCTAAAGGCAAGCATTAAATAATTCCTACGCTGGGAAGAATTCAATTTTCCACCACTTAAGCTCTTTGGAGTCTAAAATTAATAACATGCATTCCCGCGGAAATAAAATAAGAATTAGTCACTAAGAGACAATAATGGCAGACTAAGGATCCCACACAAGTAGGTCACACATTCCAGCCAGCTTTAGTACTTGTATGAGAAATACTGACATACTTTAGTTCTCTACAAGTAGGCTATTGTTGAAGATTAACTTCCTTGCATGTTTGATGAGAACATGAAAGTCTTCTAATCTTAATAGCTTTGCAGTTTTATGGTAATTTGCTTAGCTGAGCCTTGTCTGCCTCAGTGGTCACTTCGATTTCTTATTATACGTCTAGTTGATTTTGATCGTGGGTGTATATGTTAGAATGATCAGCTTTTGTTTTTTTAGTTGCAGTATTGGATTGGTTTGTGTTTATTTATTTATTGACTTGCTCTCGCTATCGGTTACACCCGTATTTCATTGGAATTGCTCTGCATACCCCTAACCTTCCTCGATAAATGGACTGAAACTTAAAGAAGTTTTCAAATTGGACTAGTATATTCTGAGAGTACCTAACTTTTGTGTGTCTGAACTAATTTTTGTGGCATATAACTTTAGAGACAATAAAGTTTTACTCAGCAAGATTTCAACTACGTAATAATTCTTGGACCAACGTCATTTCCCTCTTGTTCTAAAGACATAACAGCGCACTGTTCTTAATAAGAAAGCTAATTTCTTCCTCCAGATGGCATTAAATCCATCTCAGTGACTCAGGAAATTGCTACAAAGAATACTTCTTCTTAATGGAGTATAAAAACTAGTGACAATGAAAGTGGCATTACGAGTGTTTCATAAAGAAGGATTGAGTTATTAAAAGATTTTTTACTAGAAGAAAATTAACTTAATGAAGTAATCACTCAGGGAATAGATGAAGATAGATTAGACTGAAAAACTAAAATGTTACGAACAAAGGATAGGTAATCGGCGACAATTTATCGTTAACAGCAAATTGATGGCTTAATTGATTATTGCGTAATTAACGGAAATTAATTATTGTTTAGATAATGATCAGTAGATTTTTGAACGGAAATGTTTTGATAATTTTGATGTATGTATTGTCATTTCATTTTGATTATTCGTTATTAGTTCTTTCCTTCGGTTTCGCCCACGTGCTAGGGAAATGCTCTAATCTACATTACCGAATCCTATAAATCTCATTTTTACCTAATTCCAATCTGTGTCTAGGATATAATTCCATACTCAGCTTTTCCTTAGAAGCCCAAACGAACTCAGTTTCACATTCATAAATATTGTTACCACTAAATTACTTAATAATTTTCTCACTAAGTTATGCAGACTGAAACTTAAGTTGTTCATCACATGCCTAGAAATTTCAAACATAGTGTTAACTAGATTGAAAAGTTTTAGTAGGAAATAAGGAAAGTTCTTCCATACAACAACTTCAAACAACATTCAACAAACAGACCACTGATTGGGAACAACTTAGAGACACGTGTTGAAATTTTAAAAAGTTTGTATTTTCCGAAAAGTCTTCCATTTAACGATGACTATGGACCGCAATCCGCCTTCAGCAAGCATGGTGATTAACGCTCATTCCTTCTCATGACCTGTGCCCTGTGGGACAAAAAGGCTGAAGTTGGTTACCAAGTACTTTAAAGATTTCATCTGTTATATTCGAAAAAATATTCAGTCATGATAATTGCCTGTTTTTATAATTACAAGTTATCTGTCTCTATTTTTATCCCACAGTTATGTAATAGCTTGTACCTGTCTATTGTTTTATAAACCCTTTTGTAAGCGTTCCATGACGATCCATTTTGTATAATCTACTCTCAAATTAAATGTTTTGAAATTTTCATGAAAATACCCAGATTATAGTGATAAACCCGCCCCTAATTTCATGGGAATTAAACATAGCTGTTGAAATTTTAAGTGGATGTAGGTATGTTTAGGTAAATTATTCGTGAACTAACTTGATGCTTTATTCTTTGCCTTGCTATAAAGAACGTTTAACATAGTATTATGAAAGTTTCAGCGTATTTCGGAAGGCAAGTCATATTTTTGTTACCCAGCTGTCATACGAATATCTTTGGCAGTTGTTATTGGTAGTCAGAAGCCAGAAACTCTGAAAATCAGTCTTAAACGTTATCGGGTTGCTATGGTAACAGGGTTGAAGAGGTCCGATAAAAGACTAGGCAGAAGATGAGCAATTGAGTCTTCATATTTTTTATTTAGTCCACAATGTCTCTTATAGTGTTGCCCCAATTTATTCAGACAAGTAAGTAATACGAACATCGCAACGTTTTAAACTTTAATAGACATGACTTTCTGATGTATTAGTTCATTATGAAACTGACGTTTTGTGAGCACAGTCACAAATGCTACTGTTATTTTCTGTTTGATAAATATATTAGGTACAGTAACGGTGGAAATAGATATTATAATGAGGATAGAAATTAGTGTATTAACGTTGTAATAAATAATTAAATACCTACATAACAATATTTGTGTACCTAAATGAACTGTGCAAATAATCGTTTTTATGTAGGTCCAACCTATTTGAAATATGAATAATTGACAATTGTTTCGTAATTTATACAAATAATAAACTTCATTATTTTTTGAACGCGCTAATCTCCAGAACTACCAAACGGATAGTTTTGAAAAAATATTTCAGTTTTAAATAGCCCACTTATTAAAGAAGGCTATAAGCTACTTTTTGATACCGGTAAAACTGCTGCCAAACCGTTTCCGAATGTCCTATAGAAATATTATTAAAAAGCATTGTCCCACCGTGTATTCGTGATCTACAACACGGAACTTACACGTCAAGTACAACAAACATGTCTATCACAAACAGTCTAATGTGTAGGTTATCTAATCTCAAGTGTGCGAGCCACGTAAACACTTGAAGATCAAGTCTAACAGTTCCTATGTTGAGTTTCTATTGTTTTTTGTTATTGAAGAACTGTCTTTTGTCAGTGGTTTGAACCGCGTTCTGTGGGAACTACTTCAAGTCTCCCAAAAAGTAACGCAAAGCCTTCTTCGATAATGGTCGAATAAGAGTTCACGCACACTACAGACTTTTAGTCGGACGATAGTTTGTTTGGGCTCATAAATCAGTATGATGATGAATGGTAGTTCGCACATTACAAAGTTCTGATATTTATCGGGTATCAGATCGACTGAATTTGATTGGAATCAAGATTATCTTTAAAAAAATGACAACAATTCGGTTCAACGGTCGGTCGACTTCTTCTTATAGGTCGATTTGGAAGAGCTGTAAATTCTAATTACTAATTAGAATTTACAGCTCTAATTAGTAATTAGGTATGAACTTAATGGTTTTCAAAAGGTAACACAAGTGACTGATTGCAGTCATAAAAGTTTCAAGAGTACATCTCCAATCCCGGTATTCACCTTACCTTGATTAGAGCTACTATCGTCGTTTGTAGGCTGCCCTAGCAATCATGGATAAGCCTTAGGACTATGACCCATTTTGTTTCTTCTTCAAATCATTTCTTTTGTGAGTGTTTCATACTTTTTACACGGTTGTCTGAAAGAGCTAGTTCTTTCAGATTAGCGGATGTTTTGCTCGGTTTTTCCGCACGGCAACGCTTGGTTGGAACAAGGGACAACAAACAATTGATATAACCTAGTGTCTATTTCTGATGTTCCGATGTCAAATAGCATATTTATAAATGTTAAAAAGTACGCCAGATTTTTTTGCATAGTGCATGAAAAAATAACTGCCATAGGGTAAGATATTTTTTCAATTTTTAAGCAGACCACACCACAATATTGTGAAAACAACCCACATGTTATCACCTTAAAAATGTTGTTACATTTTTACGAGTTTTTTTTTTATGAAACTCTTAAATATTTTATCGTCAAAATTGTACCTTCAACCTCCAAGCTGTACCTACCTACTCAGTCCCTTGGGTTTATGCAGAAATTCATAGATTATACTGTGAAAGGTTCTTGAAAATGGTTCACTGAAGTGTTTTCAAGTTTAAATGGCAATGTGTTGTCAGACTAATGCGATAAACTTGCTGGACTCATCGCTGTAGGCAATCAGCCGCTCGTTATGTAAAATTGCCCCAATTCCGAGTGACGCCTCTGCATTTATACATATTTTAATCTTTGGCACGAGTAAGATTGATGCTTTTGTTCGCTTAGGAATATTAGTCGCCATTTTGTCACTTGAAGAATATTGTTTATCTACTACTATTATAAAGAGTTTCTAATGCATAAACTCAAAAGCTACGACCGATTAAAAAAAATATTTCACTGTACAAAGTTATAGTTTTCTCGGGTAACATAGGCTATATTTTATCTCTGTACGATCAGTAGTTACCATGGGTGGGACGCGGGTGAAACCGCGGGAAATTGGCTAGTTACGTTTAGAATCGATAAAATAAAACTGAATACCTATAGTTAAATAAAAAGCTAGGTTTTAATCACAAAAAAATTATACTCGCAAAAAAGAAAATTTTATGCAAAGTAGAGCCCGAAATAAGTGGAAAACCACGAGCATGAAAAAGAAAAAGTTATAACAAAAAGTTTATCGAGATATAACCTAGTCGGTATTGAATTTACATCTAGACTGTACTAGGGAACTTTTTTGAGAGCAGTTATACCAAATAAAAGTAGACAGTCAAAAGTCTAGACAGTTAAATAAATAAAATTTTATTCATTGAAGCTGAGATGGATATTAAATTAAATCAAAATGAATGGAGGCTAGGCGGGCAGTTAAAATTATACTAATAAAAAAGTCTTCTCGTTGCTTATTAAAGGACTTGATATCAATATTAAAGCAGATCTTATAGAGAACTAGCTTCTGCCAGCGGTTTCACCCGCATCCCGTGGAAACCTCTGCACGAACCCGGATAAAAATCTATCCAACACTGAAAGAATTTTTCAAATCGGACCAGTAGTTCCTGAGATTAGCGCGTTCAAACAAACAAACTCTTCAGCTTTATAATATTAGTACCTATAGCCTTGAGGGGGATGTCGTAATGTTTTTAAATTTACATTATGTATTGTAGGTTTTTAAATATAAATAGATAACCAGATTCTTGTCAACCATTGCTAACTAACACATGGACAACAAAAACCTTTAATTTTTTTTAATCCATCACATTTGTAATCAGTTCATCCATTCGGGAGCTACGATGCCACAGACAGACACATCTAAATACGCACACACACTCACAGACACGTCAAACATATAACTACGAAAAATATATCAAAAGACTAAACATATCTATAAACTTATTTACTTCCCTACCCTCAAAAATCAACGAAATGCTAAAAACGACCACCGTTTCACCGACTGCGGTATCAGGGGCTTGTCACACTGTCCTAATTGAATTGGGTTGCTCCTGTCTACTCGTACTATGTGCTACAGCTGCGGGAAGATTGGACTGTCTAGTCGTGTTGAAGTAGTCTAGTACGTGTGTGGTCTCGATAGCTCATGGATTTTGTTTTCAACTAAGATTTGTTATGGTTCGGCCCGATGGGGATAACTTCCCGCATCTGGATAAAAAGAAGCCTGTTTCTGTGTCTATCTTTGTGCATGACATTCTTCTCGATCATTTATCTTCTGTGTCTTTCTGTTCTGTCGTTTTGTATTTCTCCTTAGACCACTACGTTCCGCACCTGGATACAAGTTGTCTGTCTAAATCCATTAGTGTCCACGTTTGACTTGTTATAAACAAATAAACTTTTACAAAGTTTTAAATTAGGTATGTGTTTATTTTTTTTTTTGTTTTCATTCTTTGAAATTGATTTCATAACATTCGCACTTCACGTGATTCACCAACAGTACAAAATTTCATAAATGGGCTGTCTGATCACAAATGCAGTCTCATAACTTATTTTTGAGTAAAAGTAATGACAGTGCTTAAAAATTAAATAACCTTACGACAGGATTTCGCGTTAAGGTGAGCAGGCAGGATTGCATCATAATTATTTAATGGTACACTTGATACTGAGTGCAATGAGATTCCCACTGTTTTGTGCAGTTAAGTATGTCATTTACATAATTGTAAACTGGCTTATATGTACATAGGCTATTTCATGATGGCGCTTAAGTTAGTTTATATTGTTGTAAGCGACATAAGTTGTTTATCATTTATAACGTATTCATTCACACTTGCGGATTTGCCGCTTGTTTTAACAAAAAACCTGTCATCGATTGAACCAAATCAAATCAATAACTCCTCCTTTTCGGGAAGTCTGTTGAAAAAATAGATTTTAAATAAGGTTTAATGCGTTTTGTTGTGTCCAATGCTATAGGTATTGGAGAAAATAACAGCCTTGGTACTATCAAACCATGTACATCGGTATAAGTCTCTGGCTGTATGTAGCTACTACATAGTTCAGCCAAAGCATTTGAAAATTATCAAATATACACACAAATAAATATACTTTAGTAATTTTAAAAGCAACCCTTTGGTAGCTCAACTACACTTAAGTGCACACAATACGGGCGCATTATATACACGATTACACACACATACATACATTACGGGTCAGTAAGCAAGCCACGCGGCCGTGTCGGACGATCGATCCAATGCAATCAATAAAATTGCATTCAGTTATTAAATATTTTTTATGGATGATGAGCCTATGTAATATAATGGTGCTAATGTTATAAATGCGTGTGTAAGTTTGTATGTAGGCATACATGTTTCTCGATGCTTGTTTCTCTATCATGCGAATACGATCGAATGGATTTTGATGAAACTTGGCAGTGTTGTAGCTTACATCCATACATTCAGAATAACGTATAATTAGGCTACTTTTTATCCCGGTGCAGAAAGTAGTTTCCTCGGGTTGCGGATGAACCCGCTGGTGGAAGTGTGCATATAACGATTTGAAAGTGTCATTTGTTTTGAAATGCTTTTTACCAAATGAATCTAATGAAGAATTTACATATTTCATTTACCCTTCTATTAGGAACATACGTATTCATCATTTTACCGACGTCAAATAAAGGAGGAGGTTCTCAAGTAGTTCGTTTACATACACTAAGACCGCACAAATTGATTAACTAAATCATAGTGCAGTCAATAATCAAAACAATGGCGGTCTGTATGCAAAACAGCGAGTTGTCCGAATAGGATAACGTAAGGATTTGCATGCAGCGGACGCGAGGCCGACACTTCTTGCATTGTGTAGTCGGACATAGGTAGTTATAGGGTCAAATATATAGCATATATGACACCTAGAAATAATGTGGCTTTTAGTTGGGGAATTAATTTTCAAAATCGAATCAGAAGAGCTAGAAATTAACCGTCGTACCACAAAAACTTTTAAATGTCTGTTGAACGTTGAAATAAGGTCCGTTTTGCAGCCACACTTTTTTTACACGAGTGTTCAACAGATGTTTAAGTTTTTGTAGTAAGGCTGTTACTGTATAGAAGTCAAAACTTATAAAACTCATCCTCTTGACTAGTAGCTAGCATCAAAGCGTCAGTTTATTTGATAAGAACAAGGTAGTCGACAAACATAAAGCACAGAAATACTTAGCTGAAATTACTATAAAGTTACAGCCTATCCGCTAGCTCCATAATAAAAATAGAAATTAAAAATTCTTCACAGCAACCCTTTTCATAATAAAAAAACATAATACCTAACAAAATATTTCGAGCATTAATTTACAAAGAAGCAGGTAAGTACTTCCTTTTAATAGAACCTTACCTTTATAAGAGCCTCATAAATACCTCTTAAAAATTATAAAAAAACGACTTCGGCCTTTCTTCTGAAAGTCTAATAAAACTGTAAGAGCTCCCGCAAACTGGAGACTTTTTTAGTCGGCCGATAGTTTAGTGCATGGTAGTATGCACATTACAACCAACAGGTATTTAGCCGGTATCAGACCGCCTAAAAACTCTGACTGAATTCACGATTTTTTTATATATTTTTCTCCAATCTTCGGACCAACTGTTGACCGACTATTTAGTCTCCAGTGTACTTTTGAGAAAACTCTTTGCGTTGAAATATTTCGCGGACAATACTCCGGGTGTTTACGAGGTAACAGCAAGTCACCGTGTTTAATGATGAACAATCTCATTAAATAAAGGTTGTATTGATTCGCCATTTTATTGGCTTCCTTCACTAGGCTTTGTTGGCGCTTACACTCTTTTATAATGTAATAATTTCGCAGTACATAGCTGAAAAAATACAATAGAAAAATGATTAGCACCTATCTATTGAGGTTTCTTAAGCATCAGTAAAAGGTCTATTCTATATATGTATACCCCTTGTCTTTGCCATTTAATAAGAAAATGTTTAGATAATCATCTGTGTTTATTTTCAAGTTAACATTCAAAATTAATTGTATGTATAGCGATTCAAATTGAATCTTGTCTCGTTACGTTGCACCCCTTTTTTAATCACTGTCAACTTTAAAGATTTGATGCCGCGGCATGACGTTTTCAAATCATCATTTGACATCAAAATGCAACAATTGAGTAGTAGCATAATTTGTAATACTTTCAATATAAATTCTTCCCTTCTAAAGCAAAGAAAAAAGGCAGTAAATGGAGTGAAAACCTCATAGTTGCCGCGCGACTGCCTCGCCCGACACCGGCCGTCGGAAGCTTTGACAAAAGACAATATGGCGGCTATCTGTCACTCGCTTTGTCGGTCAATGGAATAGAAAGCCTCACCTTTATAGGTTATTATTACTTTGTAGCTTTTTATGGGTTTTTCCTGTGGGTTCCGCTCATATTTTACGAAGTTTAAGTACCTACGTAAACTAACTTAAAAAAAATTAAACTACTTAAACTAGGTACTTATCTATTAAACTATCTGATTAATCAAAATTATGTATAGGTCTTTATATTGATAAAAATCTCGTTTGTTTTAATTTCTTGAATAAAGCAAGTTTTCAGCAGTACCTAGTAAATATTCGAAGTACTTCATCGAATTATTAAATCTAATATTAGCGTGGTATTTAGTTTCAAAGACAGTAAAAATACAACATTCTTTCAGTGTCAACATCTATTGAATTCCTCAGAAAGAATGCTTCCAGAAATAAGTCTCTTGTTTTATGTTTTATAATACGTTTTTCTTTTTAGAAAACATTTTATCAGAGAATTATATCCTTTCTCTTTGTTACAACATTTATTTTGTTGTCATCGAATTCCAAAACAATAATTTAAAAAACGATTAACAGCACTGTCACACTGGTAGATTTTCCGCTCCGTGTTTATTGACCGATTTAAGTTTATGAAGCAGTGCTTTAGTACTTGTATAATCATGCAAATAACTCCGTACATTCTTTTGTTATATATAAAATGTAGGTACGTCTTGTAAATCATAGTTTTTTCTAGTTTTGTTAAACATAGGGGTGGCAAGATCGAAAAGATCAGTGACCACCCTAAAGCACTTCTATTATGTATTTACAAACTTCCTACGTCCCCACTATCCATGTTCATTAGTACAGGAGAAGCGAACTAATGGCGTGACAGACGTGTCGACAAGCGAACATTCTGTTGTTACATAAACCTATTAGCCGATAAGTATGTTGCGTGTGAAAGGTCAGAACTGTGGGCTTTTTGTAGGAAACTTTGTTCTGATTTTGTTTAGTTTAGTTATTATTTCGGGATATAAAGAGTTAATTGGTGTGCGGGGTTGGACTTTTCAGGGTTTTTAGAGAATTGCAGAATGGGTTGTTATTAGGTATAACAATTTATTAATATACTATTCTTTATCTCAAAACTGTGCTACCATAGTTTCTAGACAGCTCAAAAATATTTCAGTATTAAATAAATAAGGAGGCTGGAAACAAGCTGAAATGAAAAACGAGTGGGACTGCTTCCTACTCATTGACCTTTTGTGTTTCTGTTAAGTGATTAATTACATTGACATTAAGATACCGACACTTCCCACTCTCTAATTCTAATCAATTTCTTTCACAAAATACCTTCATCATCAGCCTATCGCAGTCCACTGCTGGACATAGGCCTCTCCAAGTGCACGCCACTGAGATCTATTTTCGGCCTACATAAAGATAATACCTACATAAAGATAAAAAGCACATTACTCAAAGGCATTCCTAAGTCAGAAGCCAGTAAGTCTTACCAAGAGGTATCGGGTTGCCCGAGTAACTGGATTGGGCAGGTCAGATAGGCAGTCGCTCCTTGTAAAACACTGGTACTCAGCTGAATCCGGTTAGACACAAAAAGCCGACCTCAACATGTTTGGAAAAAGGTTCAGCAGATGATGATGACGATTGAAAGGCAAAAATTAAAAATCTCATACTAAACAAAATAAAATCAACATTCAATATTGTTATAAAACGAAAATGACGTGACCCGTTCACCGAATATTTCACGCCACAATTTTCATGGCAATTAACTGAAACATACAATAACATGTAATCACTAATTACGAAATATATGGAGTAATTACAGTCGCGAATTTCATACTTTGATCTACTGATGAAGCCAATTATAATTGGCTATTATATTACAGACTTACTATGGATTCCCATGGATACAATATGAAGAGTTAATTAATTACTTAATATCAAATATCGTAGGTACATATTATAAAGTACCTATATATTTATAGCTACATATTTGTTACATTGTTCAGTTTACGTGCTAATCTTAGGAACCACTGATATGATTTGAAAAATTCTTTCAGTATTAGATAGTTCATTTATCGAAAAGGCGTACCGGGTGCGCGAAGTATTTACCACGAGACGTGGATTAAACCACTGCTGGGCGCTAGTATTTTAATAACACTGAAGAAGTGTCTTAGGCCATAGTAAAATTTGCTATTCTCTCAAACATTGACGTAATGTAGAATCATTACAAAAACTCCTTGCGATGAGAAACTGTTGGTAAGCTCATTAATAATGCATTACACTTGCAATCAAGGAAAAGCAGCCAACATTACCCGCGGCCCTCGATCTCGCAATGCCTATGGAAAATATTGTTTTCCTTGTTAAAGAGAATTAAATGGTGTCTTCAATGTGATCTTGAGAAATCAATGGTTGATGTACCTACCTATTTATTTTAATCAAAATAGATTTTACAGTTCTTGTCAACCTCTTGGTTCTGCCGCCCGTACAGCACCTTCATATTAGCAGATTTGCCGCTCGATTTCTTCAAGCGTATCGTACGTTCGGTTTCATAAAACAATTGACAACACAGTCTGTCTTCTGCCTTGGTATGTCTGTTTGTGAACCACTAAGTACTTACTTACAGGCTCAAGCCGTGTGTCACGTATTGTGGAATGTGAGACTGTTTATAATAATAATTTGTGACATTATATTTTACAAAAAAGTACTCAAGATCCAGCTAAAAGTAAAATTAACTCTCGGTTTATTTACTGACAGTAAAGGTTACTCAGAGTGCTTACCTATGTTTAATCAAAAGCACCTTGTAAACCCCTAGTCAAACCACGGAAAAACAACTTATAATCCTGTTAAGCATACTATTGGATTAAACAAATGAACTCACGTTATTTATTAACTGCATGTTCTTTTAACCAATTTGTGTGTTCCGCCACCCACAGAGTAACACATCGTTTACAAGTCGTTGCAAATGCATTAGCGCTCAGCACTGCACAATCTTGTTACGCAGTCTTTGTCTTAATAAATAACTTGGGCTTTATCTTGATTGCGTGGATTTGTGATAATATCGACTGGTAATGATGATTTGCGAATGATCTGCCTTCTATGTCTGCAAGTGTTTAGCTATAAAGCACTAACATTAAGGAATAAATATAAAACATATATTACACATACTAGCTTCCGCTCGCGGTTTTACAAGTGTCCCGAAGGAACTACTTCAGGTGACCGGTGGAAAACCTCCCCACCGAGTTTTATCAGGATCGGTTTATTTATTTTAAAGCAGTATAAAATCCTCTTAGCAACCATTCACTGCCAAAAAGTCAAGAAATAAAGGTTTCCAAATCACTTAAATAAAAAATTCTGTCCAAGATAAAATATTCTAAAAATACTCAATTTTCCCCGCCCTGAAGAAAACAGCGTCAAATATTAACTATTCATCAGTTTTACGTCTTAGTAAATTTTATTAGGAAAAGCAATAAACGTCCGATGTTGATAATTAATTATCCTCTCCTTCAATATCGAATTGAAAAGCGAATTGATAACATGGCGGCAACAAGGCGGGTGAACCTACGCTATGGAGGTAGCGGAGCGGAAGCGGTTCGGGAAAGGTAAAATCATAAAAAAAAATTAAAAGAAATGTTGGAAGAAATCGTTAAGTACAGTCAAATTGAGTTAAGGTGCATGACAGTTACCAGTGATGTGCAGTCTACCGTACGATTGTCGTCAAAAATAACCTTACCACTCGAAAGTTAGTCATTTAACACGTAAGATAGAACCATTTGCTTTTTGTTCGTTCATGTACATTTTGGTGAAATGAATGGCATATATGTTGTTATTTACAGTTAAAATACGGAATTAAGAGATTATTTACAAGAAAAAGTTATTTGTTCTGCAAATACATACATTCCGGGAAAAGGCTAGGCAGATGATAATGAATCATATTTGTTGTCAAGTTAACCGCTACAGCTTATAGCCAATCGCTTACCGAGTGACCTACCATCGAAAGTGATTTTTCTTTATCATCGTAAATTTAATTAAAGCTAGATAAATTAAGGCTGTTAATTATATCAACGTTTGTGTTCAAAGGAAAATCTAAGTTTATTTAATTAAATTATTAAGTGTTAGATGGAATACTTTATTAAATATTATTGAAGATGGAGTGCTTTTTAATAACAAAAATAATTGTTAATACTATAAAATATTTGATACGAGTAAAATCACATTGTGTTCATTTCAAAAGCCTTTTTACGGATCCATAAATATTTTTATATAACGATTCGCTAATTAACATAATTAGTCCCTCATTAAAGCAATATCAAAATTATTATCGTTCCAATTAATTGTCCCAAAAATTAGGACCTATTTTATGTTAAAGAAAATTATTTCCTTCGTCGTTGATCAATCGTGTTCTAGTGATTGAATAATGTCGAAATAATTGACTGTCGAAATTCAAAATGACATTCGAACATCGCTTTGCGCCTCGCCCTGTAAGGCCCCACTAACAAAAAATACACAGCTACTGTCCCTTACAATTTTGTACCCAACATACCAAAAAAGTAGCTTCTCTGACGTCAAGCTCCATGAATCCTTTACGTACATAAATGATATGGCCGACCAGCCCCAGGGATACGCACGGAGTATTCGTTATTCGCCATCGGAAATAATGCCAGCGACCCACGGAGAACCAAATGACTAGCGGAGATGTCATAACGCGGCTGCGGGATTGTTCGAAAGAGTTACCGCGGCCCTGGTACATAAAAGGCGACAGAACATGATGGATTTTTGCCAGATTGATTCTGCTGCTAACCCACAGCGGGAGGAGTGATTTGATGATTTTTCCATCGTTAAAAAAAAGGTGTCATAACGCAACATCTTCTAAGAAAGTAGCGCGCCAAAATGCGGGTGTTCGGGGGACGAGGAACGTTACTAGCTACTAGTTAGCCCTCATACGCCTTCTTTAGATTCCCTCCATTATTATGAAATCTAAATCACCAATCAATGAAAATTCATCTTTCTTCTGAATCAATCACGCCTACCAAACGTTATTTGACCTACATGAAGTCCTGGTTTACCTGCCTTATGGTATCTCCACTCATATTTCCTTCCTCCGTGGAGCGACCTATGTAGGGTCCGACCCGTATTTTTAGATGATTTTTGGCGGCACGTACAATCTCCTTTGGGCTTATGTGCCTGTACGGGCTGTATGATGCCTACGTGATAATAGGTAGGTAGCTTTTGCTGGCTTTGTTTTTATATTTTCAGGGGAAAATTGGCGTAGCTATAAGATATGGTAGGGCGGCTGATGTCCTGAGCATCTAACTAAGGATTTGTACTGAGAGAAAGCAAGAAGAAAATATATCACGTTAGAACCTCATTTCATTAAAAATATAATTATGGCTGAATAATCAGCCCTTTGGAAATCAATAAAGTGTCTTCTGAACAAAATGCACCCTCCCATTTTGTCCTTTGTGTTAGCAACATTCCGATTTAGTTTTGATATTTTCTTACACGACGATAACGTACCTTTTTTAAAACTAGATGAGGCTTACCATTTGTCAATGGCAGCAAAATACTCAGGAAGACAATTGTTTACAATTTACAACTCATTAAATCTTTAACGATTGCTTTGTAAAACGGCAAAAAGATAATGTAACAACCCGCAATCAATCTTTACAGACAGTGATTGCAAATTAGACTTTAATAGGCATTGTATCAAAGAGTTTTCGAGTCTTTAAAAGTTTAAATACAACTCGGTATTTTGGAGTTTTTTGAAGTTCAAAAACGGTTTGTAATTCTTCTCCTTTGGTCGTGCCGTTTGAAACGACTACTTGTAAACAATGAGTGTTATTGCTAGGCTTACCGTAAGATAATAATGGATATTGTGATGTCAAAAGAAGATTCATATAAAAAGTTCAATAAAACAGTCACTTATGATTAATTCATATGGTTTTAAAAGCGACCACTCACAAACTTTTCTGGGTCAGGTTAATTTAACCAAATTCTATGCGGCCGCTGATAGTCTGGTAGTCCGGCTGGCCGACAGGTAGGTAGGTAGGGGTCCAAATAAAGTACACAATTTGGTAGAAATTGAGACTTTATTTAAGCCAACTTCTGTTGCCCTAACCACGAATAGATCTCGAGGTAAAAGGTAGGTACACTGGGAACACTGGCCTGAACCGTGGTGTAGCTCCGACGACGGCCCAGCTCCTTGCCAGGTTGCACTGCCAGGTCTCCAGCAGGACCCAGGTAGTTCCATACAGGATCAGGTCTGGTTTTTCACTCGCCGCCAGGTAGAACGTTGCGTAGCGAGGGTTTAAAGTAGAACGTAGAATATCCAACGTAGAAATCCAACGTAGAAAATAAATCCTGGAAGCGCAGAGACAAGGCTAGCATTAGCAGAGCTTGGGCCACGTTGCCGGGTCCAAAGGTCACAGTGTCCCAGCAAACAAAGAGAATAATCAACAGCTGCTTTAGACAGAAATTTAGCAAGAAGAACACCTTACAATAGTATTTAAGCAATGCATGGAAACTTACCCCAGCGGGATTTCCGATTAGAATTTGTCTAGCACAAATAAGTAGAAATTAGGCAGGTACGCAATCCTTGAAGGTCAAGTAAAAAAACATGTGACACAGCCGTCACGTCTGATGCAATTTGGTCGTCTGCCGCGTCTCCGGCCCGAATGCACTCGAGGCACCACCACCGTCGCGCGCGACGAAACCAGTTCACCAGTTTAGAGATGCGTAGGCGCAATAGTTACGAGGACCTTTGTGTAAATAATTAATATTGGGTTCCGTATATGAATTATGTTAATTTTAATATATTATAATTTTTTATTATATTTAGTTTAGTTTAATTTAGGTGTTTTATTAATTTTAGAATAATTGTATTGTAAATATTTCTACTTTATTTAATTTCTAACCTATTCTTAAAGCTAGCAAAGTACAACGTTACATCTATAACCAATCTTTTTTCTAAGTGCTCACAAAAAACATTAAGAATTCAAACGCCGCCTTAACCCATCTACTGACTAACCGCTTCAAGCTATACATTTCAGTCACCACTCGCTAAAGTCCTAATCCACTTAGTACTAATAACACAAATAAATTCACGACAAGTATCGAAATAACTCAATTACTTCGCAAAGACTTAAATAAACTTCGGTTAAAAAGCTAAATGAACGAGGAAGTAAATTGGTACTAATTGGCACTCGTTGGCAGTTCTAATGATGGCTCAGGTCGTTAATGGTACTAGGTACGGTCTGTAATTGTTTTGAGTTCTCTTCTGGTAATGAGAAGGAATGAGGATTATGCGACTGCTGTGTAGGTCGGTGTTTAATCAGGCAGAATATATTTTTTGTGGAGGAGCATATACGAGGAATTTCACAAAGCAGCAAGCAAGTTTAGCTATTATTTTAAGCATATTTATTTTAAAAGGGAAGGGAAGACTGTCTTTCAGGGTCACAAACACGCTTATGAATTTGAATACTTAGATCAGTCAACACTAATTAGAAAGCTGAAAGGTTTGTTTGAATCTTATCTCTGAAAATACTTACTGGACTTTTTTTTCAGTGTTAGATAGCCCATTTACCGAGGCGGGCTATAGGCAATCTTTTATCCGGGTGTACGAAGGAAGTAATTCCCATGGAAAGCGGGTGAAACCGCTGGCGAAAGCCAACTAAAAATACCGTCATTGTTTCTTTCAAATACTTAACTTCCTGTAGGAATTTAAAAACAATTTCAACCAAATACGATTTTAGATGAACTCTCCCGAACTGAACAATGATTTCGAGCAAAAGTTCTGACCGCAGCTCGTTTATTATTGAACCAGCTGTGGTCTCGTACGGATCGCGTGAACTGTGGTCACCCTTTGGTACCCACTGGAGTGACCAAATTATTCCGGGACTGTTTCCCGAAAATCAACTGCGATAAGTTGAAGTATTTCGTAATAATTTACAGGAAATATGTCTTTGATTTTGAAGTGCCTTTTAAACAAATTGGTTATGTAAATTCGGATTTCTTTGAAAAGTTTATGGAGGGGACGAAATTGCCGTGAAGCTTTCTCGGAATTAAAATTTTGTCTAATAATATTTCTTGCAAAATATGGATATTAATTGAAAAATAAATGACATAAAATGGAGCATGTTTCTAACTTTAGTTTAATCCAACTTTAGTTAATAAAAAATACCGGTACAGGAACATACATTTTTAGCCAAAAATACAGCCATTTTGTGCGATGTAATTTAGTAACGTTTAAAAATAAAAAGTTCAGGTGCTTTTAAAATAAACTGTTCATAAACCCTCCTCTAGCATTCCCCAAAAAAATACAAACAAACAAACAAACAAAAATTTTAATACCATCCAGTTTTCACAGACGTCCGCGCTTTTTGCATTTAATCCGACAACCGGTTTAATCCGCGAGACTTAATTGTAATACCACTTATGAGTGCTCGCCAGTTTACACAAAATGGCCGCCGGTACAACTTGTTACTGGAAAGGTTAATTTAATACTGAAATGTGCGATCCCTGGTACGGAGGTGAGAGCTTTGCATAACTGGATGCGTTATTTTGTTAATTCTTATGTTAAAAGACTGGTTTACATGTAAAATGTGAATTTGTGAAGGGTTTGATCACGATATGGCTTAGTCAACTTTCTTTTAAGCCTTAAAACATAAAAAAATAAAACGATTTCCAATAAACACAGAAGACTAAAAAATACATTAAGAAAAATGTATCAAAATTTGATAAAACCAGAACTAATAACTTACAGATGTGAAATATCTTATAATAATATTTAGTTATAAACGTAATCAAATAGCATTCTATTACCAGTTCAGGATCATCAAAACAAACGTAACACTTAATTTCCTTTGTATCTTCAAAAATAATACAACCGACACCAGTTTTCCCCTTTAAAAATAATCCCACCTGTAACCCACAATAATTATCTTTGTATGTGTGCGTGTAACCTTTCGAGCAATGAACGAAGCTTAGTATGAATGTAAAAAGGGTTTAATATAAGTAAGGAGGTTGTAATGGTATGGGTGAAAAGACCCTAAGGTTTATATTTCTTGGGTTACAAGCTGTATTGGAAAGATTTTGTTTTTTATGTCTTGTTTCACTGTCAATAGTTTTTAATTAAAGTTATAAGACAATCTATGGTTTTATGAAACTAAATCCTGACCATTATCTTCTTTGATAGGTACTATTTCCACGTGTACTTACGTATTTCTTTTTCTTTTTTGCAGGGTAAGAGAGATGGCATCAGCAGTCAAAAAGTTGTAAGTACACTCTAATGTGACGATGGACAAATATTTTTAACAAGATCAAAAAACGACCAAAAAGTATTTACTTATCGTTTGATCACTTTTTATGGCTTCGCGAAAATTAAATCCACCGTACATCGAGATTTGATGAAAACTTTTAATATATTAATCAAAATGTCTAGAAAAACTGCTTGTAATCAATTAAAAAAAAACTGTATTTTTTATCAGTAAATAAAATTATGTAAGTTAAAAAAGCATGTACTTTTATACCAAGTTATTTATTGATAAAGTATGTAAAGATATTCACTTTAAATAAAGTATGTATGTACATAAGTCCACCCTTAACTAAGTTTAACATAGTATTGCACATTCTCAACATTACCCAATCGCCATAAAGACAGCGCGTCTCCACAGAGTGCATTGACCTCTAACCGGGTAATGTCTTACATAACGCCGGATAACCGGGGATTTTAAACTATCCCCCGCCAAAGCTCGGATAGATCGAATCTTATAAATAGGGTTCACAAGTGCTGAGATAAATAGAACAGTTTAAGTAAAGGGTTTTCTTTTTAGAGATAAAAGATTAGATATGTTTGTTGTTGTATTTAAGTTAGGAAAATTGTGTTGAATGGAGTTGATTTGAAGATTTTTTATGTTTTTAAGGAAAAGTGTGGGAATGGCACGTTTTAAAAACAATATTTTCTTTAAAAGTCTTTAATTTTTGGCGTCAATGCACGACAAATGACTTTGGAGCAGTACCTACTTTTCAGTATCCAGCCGCAATACCTACTAGTATAATCTTAACCCCAATTTTACTACGATATCACATTACTACCCCAAAAAAAATCTACACGAAGAACCAACCTCACAAGTCCGTATTCCGTATCGATAGAGTAACATCTCTAACCCCGGATCTACCGCGCTGATTAGCTGCTAACTAACTAGCGCTTCTAATTAACTAGCGTTACATCGCGTTGTCTGTACGTCCGTGATGCTGAGAGTAATGGAAATGCATGGCTTGTATGTAGGTTGTTGAGGAAAATATTTGAATAATGTGGGAATATATTGGGATATGTACATGGCATAACTATTGAAAATGTGCACACACAATTTTGTACTTAGTTTAAGCGGGTCTTGGATTATTGTAATTGAAGTATTTGTATGAATATAGGAATGTATGTGTGTGGGTAAGTTGGTTACTCTTCGACACTAAAACTACACAGGAATTTGATGAAAGTTGGCACAAATTATATTATTGTAACTTACTAGTATAGGCAAATTTTTGTGCTGGAATTAGCTCGCTCGGGACGATATTTAAAATAAATATAGCTTTTAGACTAGTTCCCATTATAAGTTCAGATATTTTCCCATTAATTATTCAATTGGTAAGAACCTTCCTATAAACGTTTTTTTTCTGTTCTCCAGTGTATAAGGCATTTCAGTGTCAGAGGGCGTTTGACTGAGTGATGACTATAAATATAGGTGGATTGGAGAGGGTGGGGCCGGACAAAAAAAGATGGATGGATGTAAGGGACGATATGAATGAAGAGGGCGGGAATGACAAAACGATGAAAAACTGCAGCTAATCTGGTCAAGTGTGGTTGTCAAATGTAGCTTTTGTTTATGCTACAATTTACATATTACAAAGTTGGATATAATATGTATTTAGATATTTCAACGTTTATGTAAGAATTTCAGAATACATTAAGATTTTTAATATTAGGTCAAGTTTCGATAAACAAATTATTATGTCAATGTTATGATTGCTAGTCATTCCAATCGGGTCCTAGTTTACATAGGATATGCATAATATATAATATATATCCTAATTGAACTTTTATACAATTGTACTATTTACGTCAAAGCACAAACACCATTAACTAATTCGACACAATCACTAATGAGACAAAAGGAACGCACACAAACAGATCCGTGCTCAGAATAAAATCCGGATCCGCTAAATCCGTACGTAGAGTTACGGATGTCTGATTAGTGAGGGAAGCTCTAGTGTAATTAACATTAAAAAGAGACGGTTCGTTAGCGGCGAGAGCTCTTCACCTGAATGCCTATTACTTATGCTGCAAATGTTTTTTTTAGAATCTGAGTATTTTTTTTGTATGAAAAATGATGCTCTTTTATTTTAGTTTAAGGGTTTTACTGAGTTTGAATGCAGGGTGCAAATCTTATAGTGGAGGGTTAGGAAGTTGATCTAGTTGTATGTCGTTGTATGTAGAGTTGATGTTGCTTTACTAGCGGTTTAACCCTTGTCTCGTGGTGATCTACTTCTCGAGCCTGAATAAAAAGCCTAGCCTGTGGCCTACAGCCAGTCTCAATAAATGGGCTAACAATGATCATTTATCAGAATCAAAATCAGGTTTCGCGGGCGGGGCGGACCTTGGGTGCGAGTGCGGGGCTGCCGTGCAGACGATGTCCCACCTAATCGCATGTCCACTGTGCCCTGAAACCTGCTCGCGGGAGGACTTAATGAGCGCATCCGGCCGTGCTCTCGCTGTGGCGGCATATTGGGCTGACATAGTGTAGTCTCAACATATGACATGTCATCGACTCGAAAGAAGAAGAAGAATCAAAACGGGTCAGTAATTCCAGAGATTAACGCGTCCAAAAATTCAAAAGCATACTCTGCAGCTTTTTAATATCAGTATTAAAATCTGTTAAAAAATCACACGTCTCAAGATAGACGTACCTCACAAGTTAAAGTGTATGTCATAGCACGTTAAAACAAAAGCCGCGAGTTAAGAGCCCACCTGTGGCGGCCTACACACGTCCTCAGGGGTTCAGGATTTTATTCTTTATTGTTCTACTTCATTTACCGCATGTCAACAATAAAAATTAGCCTATTTTATTGGTTAATTTTGAAGAAGGTTCGTTAGAAATTATGATGAATTCATTCAATGAATCGAGTGTTTATTAATGTTATTGTATTTGTTAGTGTATTTTAGCCATAGTAATGATGGCAGATATAAGGGTATGGAAGAAGAAACCATGCCGGCCATTCATGGCCGGAGGCTGATTATGATGAATTACGATCAGTTGATGAAATAACAAAACTCAGTCGTTTAACAGTCGGTGTCTCCGGGCAGCCATTTTCACTTTTAGTGACTTAAGTCAAGAATATAACAAAAGGATACCAAAAATATTACCCAAAAAGGCCAAAATTATGACATAATATTTCAGGATCCTTCAAAAAGGAAGATCTTTGAGGCTGCATTGATAAGGCATCCTTTACAAATTGTGTACAAAAGATGTCGGCTTTCGATGAGACTTACCCTCAGGCAATCTCGGGCGATGTTTTTATAAGATATCGATAGACGCAAACTCTTCTGAGCCCAAACACAAATACTTCAAAAATATGGTAATAGTGGGAAAGCTTGAGAAAATCGCAAAGGAAAAGTCAACTGTGTATTTTGGAAAGCTTAGTAGCAATATGGGTTTCCTATACCTAAGACTTATTAACCTCTCCAACTATGTATGTAAATGTTTGCTCAATGTGTGTGTGTGCTGCATGTATGTGCTGCATTTGTGTGTGTGTGTCCCTTTTTTGAGACGAGAAATCATCAGATTACCCTTCTCGCTGTGGGTGCAGCGTGAGGGAGTGTCAGACTCTTACTGACTAAAACCCACTATGTGCCTTCTGGAGCCTTTTGTGTACCAGATCGCGTAAATAATCCCACAGCCCCTTAGGGCTTGTTGAACCTAGGATTCAACTAGGATTCTAATTCAGTATTGCATGTTTAGCTGTAGTTACCGTTATGGCAAATTCCCAACGTATTAATAAACCTGTACAGCCATTCCATATTAATCTTTGGATTAAACCATTAGGTAAATAACTTTCGTTTCATTTTAATTAAATTTTCAGTTTACATAACACTCTTACATAAATATTTACTACGTTTCATTTACTTGCTTGCTTATTTCTGCGTTCCTTCATTCTTAATACTTACACATTTTCAAATGTTCTTCTCTTTACTGTAACTCTCTCCTTCATTATGGCTTTTCCGAATAATATTCGAAGTTTTTCTCATTTCGTCGTTTTTCTTTAAATATCAAAAGGTATTCCGGTCATTATTGGCACTGCTGTGTTTTACCACAAAAATAAATTTATAAAAGCAAAAAGTGAAATCCGGGTTTAGAGATTCGCGAAATAAATTAGTTAACCTTTTTTCTCTTTTGCTTAGTTTGGCTTTTCGTATGTTTTAAGCCTTTATAGTTGCTACTCAGAAGTAGTACCACGAAGACCACCAGCGCACACCTAAATGCTAATATTATAAAAAAATTAAATGCATTGTCAGTTTGAGGCGCTGTAAGGGGTAATTACTGAATCAACAGAACTGATTTCGAAAATTCCTTTGCCAGTAGAAAGCTATATCATGATGAGTGCCATACGTTATATTTTATACTGTAACGGACGTATCGTAAAAGCACTGGTACTCAGCTGAATCCGGTTAGACTGGAAGCCGACCCCAACATAGTTTGGGAAAAAGGCTCGGAGGATGATGATGACGGACGTATCGTAAATTTTAAAATTTTCCTCGAGACTTGAATGAAACCTCTGGAATCCACTAGTTTATCATGTGAGATAGGATAGCTGGAATTAAATATTTATCTTCTGCATTCCCCTGTATTGTCACGTAATAAGTAGGTGTATTGATCTGAGCCACAATGAAGCAACTCGCAACTTCTAAGGAATATTTGATGGCGCATTAAACTTCGCTGAAACTTTCCTCTTACAGTATAGCTTTGTTACTTTTGTATAACGTTGCGAAGTGTGCTGTAAAATATATTTTAGAGGTAGATTCGTACAATACTCGATACTTACCACGAAGGAACTAGTTATACCATAGACGGTCACCCATCCATAGACCGACCGCGTGAAACGTTGCTTAACCTCTTGATCGATCAACTGTAATTGTAATCGACCTGTGCAACTGTAACTGATATGGTTTTCACATTGTAGTGCAAGCTTAATTAACTAAAATTTTCTCACTAATCTACCAATATATATAATATTTTCAAATCACATGCATACAAGCCTTTTCAGTTTTTCCACCAAAAAATATCATTAAACACTTCATTATTCAAATCTATGCAAAACAATAACAAACGCAGGCGCCATTTTCCCACACTTATACTAACGCACACAGCTACACAGTCGTGTGTATACGTGGTACAGTGGTGTGTGTGAGGCGGACCTACATTTATCTGACACATTATTCTTGTTGACAATTCGCGTCCGCTTGCATCTTAGTTAGGGTTGAAATTGAAACATATTCGAAGATAGATGTTTTATAAAATCTATTTTGTTAAGAAAAACATACCTAGGTCTTCTTCTTCTTAATAAGTAAAGAGGTAGAAAGTAAAAGGTAAACTACTATGTTCTAACGTCCGGGTACTATGGATGAGAAACGATTCGTTTATCTTACAGATGGTAGTTTTTTGACAAATCCTCATAGAATAAACGTCTAAGCAAAAATAGTTCATTCGTATATAAAAAACTAAAGCAAAAGTGTGCCTTACGGCAAGATTCCACCATTGTACCAAAAAAAGTAGTCACCAACAAAGAAAAACCAAATAAATAAAAGAGAGTTTCAAAGTTATAACTTCTAACAAAATAATAAATTGCTTATAGATTTGTTTTTGATAACATTTCAATAAATCAAAAGAAAAAACTTTAAACTCATTATGTTTAATAGTTAAAAAAATTACAAGAAAAAGTTTTTAACTACAAAAAGAAATTGAATTAGACGTAGTTTGAATCGAGTTAAGTCTAGACAAACGTCTTCTACTTAAATGCTTAGAACAGTATTTTATTCTCTTTCATTTCAATTAAGTAATGACGTTTTATTCGAAAGTAATTTATCGCAATAGCACAAAGCTGAAGAGTTTATTTGTCTGCTTGAACTCGCTTACCTCGAGAACTACTAGACTGATTTGAAAAATTGGTGGATGGCTTAGCTACACAGGATTGCACAGGAAGGCTGTAAGGCTAGTTTTTAGTACGAGCTGCGGAAAGTAGTTTCCTCAAGATGCAGGTGGAACCTCGAGTAGAACTAGACTGATACAAATATGATCATCGTTATAAAGACACAAAAAAGTAAATAATTCATATTAAATTACACTTACATAATTTATGTTATATTTCGTGGAAATAAGAGTAACATATAATGAAGATCGCGTTCCTCGTGTGTTTATTGGAACGGAATAAATATGTACAATTATTTTGCGATGTAGATGAAATTATCATTCTGAAGGAAAATTAAATACGTATTTCTTACAATTTGATGATAAAATATTTTCATATCGATGCAAAAATAATCTAATATCGCTTAAACGTGTCATATTTTGGAAGTTACCAGCCCGACTGAATTTTAACAATTTATTTTCTTATAACAATTTAAACATACATTTTGTATCTTCCAATGTTTTGATATTAATCTCTACTTATTCAGTGGCAGCTAGACTGGAAACCTTGAGAGTAAAGACTACTTTTACGGAATTAAACTGACATTTATTGCATATTATCGTGAAAAATTATAATAAGTACATAAATTAGTAAACACTTACTTAAGTATTTTAAGATTCATGCGGGTGGAAAAAATGTTAAGGTTTACTCGTTAATATGCAAAGAGATAAGTCAATAAAAGTCAGGAACTAAATATATTTCTTTCTATAATTATTGCACAGTAACAGTATATAAAAGGTACTTACCTCTTTTTTCCTTTCATGATCCACTTTAACTAATATTATAAAGATAAATATGTATGTTTTTATTTGTATGTTTTTGTACCCTAACGGTTCTGAACCGACTAGAGATTGTTGGAAAACTACACTGACCCCGCGTCTATTTATCGATTTTTTGACTGTTTACGGGAAGAAGTTCCTTTGGGGCGAAACCCCAGGGGAGAAATAGCGAAAAAAACAACTATTAACAAACATATTTATATGTTTATTTTTTTATTTATAAATACATAGTTTGAATGTGTAATGTAAATATAGTTTTCAAAATATAACCATTCAACTAGGTAGTGCTAAATAAATCAATCAAACTAAAAGTATTAATTCTTAAACAAAATTCTTGACAGCCCTAGCCATATTCTTGACCCAAAAACTACCGAACACAACACAAAACTCTTCACTGACGTAAATACCGTTTGATGTCCATTTTATTGCATTCCCAATGATTTTAATGCAATTCCATATTTCCTACTGAAACAATATTTATGTGAAATATTAATAAGTGACATCAATGCGAATTGGTGTGGACTGCGCGAATTAATGGCCCGTTCGAATGGGCGAATATTTGTTTATGGTTTGCGAAAATAGCTGTCAGGTTTGGGTAAAAATAGCTGTTATTGTTGTTGTTTGTTTTTTGAAGAATTTGAGTTATTGTTGCCTCTGTGTTTTAATGGGAAGCTTTACGCCATTGGTGAAATGGATTCCTTTAATGTAGCCGATTGGTAATGATGTGAACATTTTTAGAAGTCAGTTTTACGAACGGATAACATAAACACTCTTCACCTGGCAGTAGTATTAGTTTTTTCTGGGTGAATGAATACTTAGTTATCTACTCTATCATGTGTCTGCATCCAACGTTTTTGTTGACACATACCAAAAAGTGAGCAATTAACAAGCTAAGGCCCAAATGCACCGCCAGCAGGAAAGATAGTTTTTCTTGAAACAACTGTTCACTGTGTGTGAATTCTGGCGTTCCATTACAGACATTATGTTGTCAGTACACCTTAGTTGTTCCAACAAGGCTTTAGAGCAATCTAATTATACTTAGTCCATGTATAATCAGATTCACTAACAGTCCTACGTACATACATGTATTGTACATGTATACATAGCACGAATAAAACCGCACACTAATGCGTTATATGTATGTATAAGTTATGTACTACCACAATTTACTAGCTGCGGTCGCTAGCGTAGAATGGAACGTTCATTAATAGCAGGTAATTTTTATTTGACAATATAGACTAAGAGATATGGGATGAGCCGTTTATTTTGGAGGTGGGAATTCATTAAATGGCATTTCTTCTACTATGGGTGCAGCGTAAAGCAGTGCCAGACTCTTAAAGCAAACATACTAGCGGATTTTCCGTTTAGTAGATCAATTTCGAGTGAAAAATCAGATAGTGTGATTGAAAGCGGTTTTCGTTTTTTTGCTTACTGGCTTTAGTATTTTGACAGATCCTTGTTTGTTGTTATGTATTTTGTGATTGCCATCATAGCAAGTCATATAAAATATGATGATTCTTCATTAGGAATGAATCATTTTTGCTTGAGATTTGTCAGCCCTGTATTCATCTCCAAACTACGGTAAACATTTTTGGAAATGAAATACATTTTCAAATATATTTCTACGTGTATTTTAAAATATCAACATCTAAATATAAAACGATTCACTCTCAGTAAGTACATAAATAAACGTAGCGACTTATTAATAAATTCCCCAACTTCCCCCGAGTTTTGAAAGTAGCTCCACTTTCTTTGGCTTCCGGCTTTCATCTCTCGTTGGCAGTCTTCCCAGCCTTTTAGCGAGGGCCCACGGAAATAGGTAGCTACGATGTTGGTATTATGACGATAATCTAAAAAAAATGTTATGTAAGGTAAACGAATTCAGTTATGTTTTTTTTTTAATATAATTTCTGCCAGAGATTTCACCCGCTTCCTGAGGAAACTGCTTTCCATATCCGGATAAAAAGTAGTGTTACTCTGGTGTATAAGCTGTATTTCTGCCAAGTTTCATAACAATCCAATTAGTAGTTTTTACATGAAAGGGGCCCGTTTCTCTAAACATAAATCAATACATACATACAAACTTTCGCGTTTATTATATTAGTCTGGATTTGTTTACCATTTCTGGTGCAAATGGAGACAGAATTTTTAACAAAATACTACTTTCATCTGTTTCAATTCACACTAGATTCCATTGACCCTATTCTACCATATTCTATTTCCAAACAAAATTCTCCGCCGGCTTTAAGTCAAGATTTTATCCAATATCCTGACTAACTGACCTCCTCAGATATACTAAGGAACATGGAGAATGAAATGACTAGCGGAGATGCCATAACGGAAAATCTCCTAAGAAAGTAGCGCGCCAAAATGCGGGTGAGCGAAGGACGGGGAACGTTACTGTTTTCGCCATTATACGCCTTCTTTGGACCGACCATGACCTTACTTACCATTAGACACTTATGCGCCATTGATACCGGTGACAGCCACTCTGCTATCAAAATGGCTGTCACCTCTAGGTACTGATTATCTTCAAAAGCCTTAGGGTAGCAATTGGTAGCAACTAATGGTAGCTGGTAGCAATTAGGTAGCAACTCATCTATATTTCGAGGGTACCAGTGAAGAGTGACAGCGATTCTGACGGTCACGATCATTTTGGTCATACCCACTTTGACCTAGAAGAAGGTGTCTGACCTACTTGCACTATTATGGCATCTCCGCTCTTTCCTTACTCAGTACTAGGGAATCATAGAGCATCTGCGGGCTATCGATTCAATTACCAGCTCTCTGCATATTCAGTGGAATTAGCTGCATGCGACTAGCGTTTAATGGCTTTTTTGATTTAGTTACCTCGGCGGTTATGTGCGCCTGGTACTTTTAGGTTGGTGGTGCGTTGTTAATTTTGTAATTTTCTAATGGAAAGTTAATAAAAGGGTGAGAAGAGATATATAGATTTACTAGTTGTTTTCTGTGGTTCCATTCGCGTTTCGATGCAATAACTTCCCACACATGTACAAAAAGGAGCTTATATCCTGTCTCAGGGTCCAGATTATCTGTATGCCAAATATAGAAAATCGATTCAGTAGTTTTCCGTAGTTTTCTGTAGTGAAAGCTGGACTTAAATAGACAGTCAGCTTTATATAGATACATAATAATAAACAAAGGGAATCATAATTAATTATTTGGAGGTGGGGTAAAGGCAGTTATTTAAATCTACAAAGTGAAAATCTTTAGTGAAAAATGGTAAACTCATCATTTTTATACATAATTTTATTCACCAAAAAAACTTTAATATAAAACGTATTATCACGCAAACCAGGAAAGTTTTGTACAAAATTAAAGTCCCGATTACATAGACCGCGATAACCACATCGGTATATGCGACACGTAAATTGGAGCCTCACACGGATTTTAATTAAGTCCGTGAGAAGGTAATTTAAAACTTAAATGATGAGAGTCGCGTGAAAATTAACTGGGTTTTCATACCTTTGCGTGTATTTTAGTGAAATTTCCATTAGACGTAGCTGCGGTTAGGGTTTGGTTTAAGAGGATTATTTATTTATATTAAAATTGTTTTACATTCCAGTAGTAATATAAAAAGCAATTACAATAATCCCTTTCACAGTTAACACAGTTAAAATCCCAACAGTCAATTATACTGAACTTTAACACTCATTTATTAAGATTCCCCTTTCCTTATAATTCCTCATTTTGTGGTCATCGCAGTAAGTGTTTTCCTCTTCCATATTTCTCCGTCACACAAGTAACATCATTTCTTTATTTATTTATTTACGAGTATACAGCATGGAAGACTTACAGCAAGATAAAACACATTGTAATTTTGAATGGTAATCGGATAGCCAATAACAAGTCCTCACGTTTAACACTAGACTATAAAAATAACCATGAACTACTAATTAAAAAAAAAAAGAATACTAAATTATTAAGGAACAGTATTTACTACTTAGAAATATAATAAAAGCGCCTAAAAAACTATGTAATCACTCCACATCGTTGTTTCTGAAAAACTTAAGACTTAGGCGTCGCCTAAAGTTAGTTCCTCTATATCCATTCACATTCATGCTCAACACCTTCTTCACTATATGATCCTTATTTCTCTACATAACATACCATAACAGCCGATTTCGAAACATAACTTAAACCAACACAGTAATAAAACAAATTGCGCGATGATGAATTAATTCGTTGAATCAGCCCGCCAATTCATTAGCAACATTTCTTTATCCAGAAAACCGAGTACCAGGCATTCATGAAACCAAGCGATATGTTCTATGAGTAACCAGTCCCCTACATTACCGAACAAAGCCGGGCGGAAGGATTGTTCATACAAAACAGCTGGCTTGCAACAAGATTGCTTTGTTTTAGTTTTTAAAGCAAGTGCATCGTAAATACCTAGAGTTGTTAGTGCAGTAATTTGCTTGTGGTTGTCATAATATTGTATGTGAAGCGTCATACTGTCTGGTGACAAATGACTGTCAAAGGTAGTTCGAATAATTTTATTGGTTTGATTGCCTTACTTACCTGTAAAAACTGCATTCTTAAATTAATCATGAATTTATTATAGCCAAAAATATATCAGTAACAAAATATTAAATTTTAAAAATATCTATGTACAGACAAAAGAGACTTATCTTATTCACTACAAATATTATGAAGAGTTTGTGAGTTAGTAAGCTAGGTACTTTACATATTTTGTGAATGAAATAGGCTATATTTTATCCCGGAAGTAAACCCTTCGGAACGCTAGTGAAGCCGCGGGGAATCAACTCGGTCTTCAAAGACAAAAAACAGTTAAGTTTAGGATAGAAAGAACCCATTCATTGGCTTTCTTAAACGCAAACTTTTACAATCCGAATTAGCGCAAAATAATGAATAACCTTCAAGCAGGAAACACTGGTAGCTGTCATAACCCGCAAGGAATGATAACCAATGAGTAAGAATGCGTGGTTCCCGCAACTTGGTCCCAATGACACACAGACCACACGCGCTTGAGGAAAATTAACACGAATTGTGTTCACTAGTAATTTAACTGTTCAATGAACGATTAGTTTTGTGTGTAAGCATGAGGTCGTGGACCTTATGGTTAAGGTCAAGATTTAATTGTTGTTGGAAGGATGATAAGTTGTGGGTAGTACATATGTAATCAATAATTCAATATTATAAGGTTGTCCACACAGGTTAGGTAGGTACTCTTTACGTTTTCCATATTGTTAGAAGCTTCGAAAATATTTCGGTCTTTGGACACATTTTCTTTTGACATACTATGCGGAAAACTTTACCCTTTAAACTTTACCCGACTGCTCCAAAAAGAGGTTTATATTTCTTCAAATGTTATTTGTGATATTATACGACATTGAACGACTTTTATTTTTATGAATCGTTATATTGAGTAACAGAAGTTCTTTAACCACTTACTCTTGTGGTGTTGTTCGTTTAAACTCAACCTTCGAAGTCACATTTCATTATCAAATCGCCTCAAAATGCGTTTTGAGAATTAATTGATTTACATAACAAAGCAGCTAATTAGCAGAATTCCTCTTCTAATAATCAAAGGCCATAATTTGGGGGCCAATTTCCAGAATACAAGTAATGATTTCTTGGTAAAGTCTGAAGCATGAAGCATCGTTTCAGATGGTTTCAGTACTTCCTATATTTTGTGAACTTAGGTACTTTATTATTTGAGTGAACACGTGCGAATTTTCTTTTCAAAAGGAAAAAATTGCATTTAAAAAGATGTATTATGTTCAAAATATTCATAGGTTATATTGTTACATTTCGCTGGTGTTTCCTTGAGGGTGGATCTTTTAAAAAAGGTCTCTTCCCCGAACCTTTTGTGCGCTACATTTGTTTTATATAAAGTTTTAACAATAATTTACAAAAGTAGATATTGAACTGTACGTCATTTGCCTTTTCCTATATTGTGATTTTGATGATTGCAACTTAATCACGGACAAACTACAGGATTTGGTGAAACTTTTCAGTAATATAACAAACTGGCTACTATCCACATGCGACAAGTATTTTTCTCGAAAGCTTGGTCTGAAGTGTATGAAAAATTAATAAACTAAACTTTAAAATACATTTTTTCCCACATGGTTCACTCACATTTTCAGGCCAACTAAATTCACTACACATTAAGCTACACCCTTTCCTAGAAGCTCAAGTCCTATAAAATTTCATATTCTATCCAAGTAGTAAACATGAGAGTGTATACATTATGCTTATGTACGATTAATATTAATATAAGAGCTTTCATCGCATGAAATTCAGGCCGCACTGAAACATGCATTAAATTTTTATAATATGGCGGTTTATTGGAATACTGGGTTGCTAGTAAACTGGCTATGGGTTATGGGGTAGTGACACGTGTAGGATTCTTGGTAAAGTTTTGAAAATGGGGTCAGTTGTTTCATTTCGATTTATAAATTTATAGACCCTTTAATAAAATTCTTACACTGGAATCATCATGCAAACATTACTTAACTTTAAGGCACATTTTCACCGATAACATAAACGTCCGTCTACTTTGAAAATTGAAGGAGAAAAACAGTGATTTTATGAAAACTGAAGTTATGTTGTCACCATCTTGGATCAGCTTGGACCCTTAGTCCTACTTATAAGTTTTTCTGACTCAGCAATTACCTAAGTGTGGAAATGATAGAATGAAGTTTGAGCAGCACTTAAATTGGAGTAACGTTTCAGTACCCGACTTTTAATATCCTCTTTAATAACTTAACTAATAATTGCTGAAGTACCTAAATGCTGAAAGTATCAAACGCTTCCTGTTTTTCTTCTAAAACTAACCTATGCAATTTTCCAACCAGAATCTTTAGTTCTCATATAAAATCCATTTCTCCCCATCCTATCCTAAGCCAATATATTCCGTATCTCCGGCGCAATGAGTGACGTCACAACTATCCGGTAAGCCTGATCCAATCAGATTGTAGCATCCAGCCAGTTGCAATTTTAAATCTGATACGGCCAGGATTTGTGCTCGAATTTCAAGTTGTATTTTTGTGTTTGAATTTGTTTTGTAACTGGGGGTTGCAGTAATTTATCTATCCGTGTGTCAACTCCACACACGGATAGATAAATTACTGCTTAGGTAGAATTTTGAAATTATCTCCATGCATGGGTGTCGAATTTCTGCCTCAGATAGGTTTATGAAATTCAAAGTAAATTAATTAGACGGACAGGGCCACTGTTCACCATGCTAAAACTAATCACGATACCGGGTCTCCATTCATGACTATAAAAAAGACAATTTTGTCAATTTCTGCAAAAGATTAGAACAATTCAACTCACACGCATGGTATTGAATCTACGTAAACCAAACTCTAATTGCATTATACTCGTTTAGAAATTATCGTTTATAGAGGACTTATTATATTTTTTTCTTACACACAGCATATAAATCCATAAACCAACACCATCCCACAATTTTCCCTTGATTAAGACGAACAATATCACTACGAAGGTGACAGCCGCCATTGTGACATCAAGCAATGAGGTAATTAACAGCTAGACAGCGCTGCATGCGATCCCGTATCTAATGTTCCACGCTTCCTTATAAACTCCTAGCCTTTTCCTATACGGGACAAGTGAGAAATATATGAAAAAAATGCTATATAAGAAGCTGAAGAGTTTGGTTAAAGAATTAGAGCGATTTGAAAAATTCTTACAGTATCAGATAAGTATATCCTAACTTATATTATAAACTAGCTTTCGCCCGCAGTTTAACCGCGTCCCGTAGCCGGATGGTGACAAAAACTATCCTAAAACCTTCTCCTGGGTCTAAGTTACCTCCCCTCTAATTTTCAGCCAAATCGGTAAGCCGTTTTCATGTTATGTCGTGACAGCGGAAAGCGGGTTTCATTTTTATATATATAATAATAGATATGAAAGTAAGTCTGTCTGTCAGGTCTGTCTTTTCTTCACGTCTAAACTACTGAACCGATTTTGTATGAACACACAACTGATTTGGTACAGACATAGTTTGGAACTTGAGAAAGGACATAGGATAGTTTGTATTATAAAAAAATATAAAAATAAAAAATAAAATTTATTCCGGACATTAAGCGCCATCAAATTGGTCAAACCAAAAATCTGCCGGAAGTCACTATTCCACGCGAACGAAGTCGCGGGCAAAAGCAAGTAGCTCATATATCGAGCAAGATTATAAGCTGATGCGCCCAAAGTTCTTCTCATGGGAACGCATGGGCAAAACCGCTGGCAGAAGCTAGTATCAAATATGTACCTCCTTCTATCTCGTTCCTAATATAAATAATAACAATTGTGTTTACTATTATCAAGTACATAATTAAGAGGCATAGATAGTGCTAAATGGTTAAGTATGTAGTGGTCATCAAAGTGTAAGTAGGTGCAGGTAAATAAATAACAATGTCTCAATGGGGATATTGGTGATAAGTAGGTACTTATAATAGTTTCTTTAACACACGTTCAAACGTGATGAATATCGACTATTTTGTAAACAAAGATAAAAATTAATATTCCGAAACGTAAAAAAATATAAGTAAGTGTATTGGACTAAAGTGAAAAATTAATATCACAGTAAGTAATAAACAAACAAAAAAATTGAAAATAAAAATCACCTTTTAAAAGAATTTCCCTGGAGTACACGTCGCACTTAGTAGATTGAAATAATTAATTCATTTCGTTAAATTAATTCATTCATACAAAAATGCCAAAGTTCAACTGAATTCCATTTAGATAATTTTTGAAGCTTAAAAAAATATTTAATATCTAAAGGTAAATAGTAAATAGTCCGTTGTGTTTGTATTACCTCTATGACAAAAAAAAACTGAAAACTAGAGCAAATTAATGTTCCGTTTTGCGAGGCCGACCCGCTCTTGACCAGTTTTTAGGGTAAAACGGGACCCTATTGTTTTGTTGACCCCTTCGTGCGCGAGTCCAACTCGCTTTTGGCCAGTTTTTTTTCTAGTTACATATATTCGGGCAAACATTCATTATGTACTTCAAAAAAACAAAAGAATATCTAACTGACCAATTGCTCACAACATCTAGTCGTCCAAAGCACCTACATTATCCTGTCTTAATGGGGATTTCACCTGATTTTAGTGACCCCCTCCCATCCCGTCTTCATCCCCCTCTATCATCCTACCCACCTTCATCCTGTTTTTGTTATTATCGGAACAAACACAGGATTTATTGTTACATACCTTGGCTTTTTCTATTTCACGTTGTTTCTTTTTAATTTTATTTTTAGATTTATGTAAAGGTGGCTTCCTTTTGGCTGTTTATTTTTGTTGGGACTTAATTTATGGAAAAATGTTGTTAAAAAGGCTCGATGTTTTTATTTTAATGCGACTTTGTGGTAATCGAATAAATAAGTTAGGTACTACGATACCTTTTTATTTTTCCGACGGTTTGGCCGCATTGCGCCGACCGTGGTCACGGGTGGACAAGCGCGGCTGAAACGTCAGGAAATAAAAATGTATCGTACCTTTATATTATACAGTATTGACTATTTATAAATATGTGTACCTATAAATCACGAAGTTTAAAAACCTTTGAATAAATTAGGAACCAAACCAAAACTTTACCTAGTCACAATCACATAGACCATCATTTGAACCGGTAGTTGTCAATTTTTGGTGTCGTGAGAGCCACTCGGAAAATCCTCTAGTATGAAAGCGCAATAATATTCCTTATTCAGGAAAAACAACTGTAAATAGTAAAAGCGGTCAAAATAACATTTATTTTCGTTAAACCAAAGAATCTGTCTTCTAAAAGGGTTTTCTATCACGATCCAGATCTCAGATAACTAATGTATAGGTAAGAGTCATTAGTTCGGAACCTACTTTATCTGACGACGGATAACAATGCTTATCAAGGAAAAATGGAAGGCAGAAAACTGGGACAATTCCTCGAAGCAGAAAATGAACCCTTTTGATGTTGTAAAAGGGATTATAATGGGTTTTTATTTTGTTGTCAACCACCCCTGAAAACCTTTCAGATCTTTCCGAAAAAAAATATGAAAACGATGAAAAATTGTACAACTGCGTTATATTACATTGCAGCTTATTTTATTATTATTTTTTAATCTTCAATCCAGTCAAAGTTTACAGTCGATCTTATACCGACTATAATACCTGATCTTTGCAATGTGTCTACTACCATTCATATTGATACTAATTAATGAGCCCAAACAAACTATCGGCCTACTACTTATAAGTTTGCAGTTTGCGGGAGCTCTCACTGAAACAGTAAAAATATATTATTAACTAAGAACTGTTTCAAAGTTATTATATTGTTTTTTTTTGTGCTGTATTTGCTTAATTAATTTGATGCAATCTAGAACGGTTACCGATTAAATTATGTATATCTCTATGTAAGTAAGATCTGTCAGAACATAGCTGAAACAGCTAAACTACTAGTTTTAAAACGATGATAAAGTTGGTTATTTGTTTATGTATGAAAATAATGAGTTTGTTCGTTTAAATTGGATCCGCAGATTACTAGCGGGTTTCATTCCGAGCCAATTAAAATTAATCGTGTTGTTGGTTGTAGCTACATATTTTGGTCAACCAATCACAGGGTAAATGATATTTGACAGGAGATTTAGTCAACAAATATCAGAGATTGCATAAAGTGCCGGTTTAGGATTTCTGCAGAATATGATACTTTTGTTAGGTATTTTCTTTAACTTAGCTTGTCTGGTAACGAATATGCACGATTTAAGAAACAAAATTATTGATTTCGAATTTATAACAGGAGGATCAGAAGAATTAATATCAGTATAAAGAAAAATAAGTTTAAATATTAGGACATTAGAAAATCCTGGAGCTTCACATTACTTTCTTTGAATAATCATTATGTAATCTCTTTCAAACTCCTGCACCCCTAGTATTATTATAATCACGAGTAGGTTCTAGGCGTGCAGAATTCGGAGGAGCTCGTTAGTATTTAATATAAACATTAGACAAATAATTTTAAATATTAGGTAAGGCTTCAGAAAGCCCCATTACTTTCTTCGCATAATCATCATAAAATCTCTTCCAAACTCCTGCTGCCCTAGTACTATTACATCACTTGTACCAGGCGCGCAGAATTCGGAAGAGCTCGTTAGTATTCCGCGCTAGTATTATTTAACACTTGAGCTACACGTGGTGGCCACGTGCGGGGAATATGATCGCGTTGTGTAAGGTTGCCGTTGCTAACCTGCTTTGTACTGACCTGTGCCTTTGGTTTTCTGTTGTCCTAGTCAGATTGGAGCTGTTTTTGAAACCTTGTGAGAGACTTGAGGCTTCCAAGCGAAACTATATCTTTTTAAAAGTTCAGTGAACAATAATGTTCTTAAGAATGCTCTGGAGTTTTGTACTCGATAAGCATATTATAATTTTTTTTATAGAAAAATGGTTGAACTCGAATATATCCAAAAGACATTATACCTACTCAGGTATATCCCTTCCTTCACCTCGGGACATAAGACCAACCTACACATTGCGGTTTTAGTCAACGACCATTTTATTGCTTGCGAGTCTTGCGACTACCAGGCAATGGGCAATATCTTCAGAATGGTCACTTACGGTAAACCGAATGTTACTACTACTGTATTGTTTCTGCACCCTCTTAAATTCCGGATATTAGGATAAACTCGAATCTCTTAGTCCCTGTAACAAAACAAATCTTTTAGTTAGCTAATCCTGCATTTGTTAGGACACACTGCACACTTTTAGTCGGCCGATAGTTTGGTCGGGCTCAATTATTGAGCTACCATATGGAGTACCTATCATATGGAGATGAATGGTAGTGCGCACATTACAATGTATCAGACCGACTGAGGCCCAAGTATACCTGCAATATAAACGTCAATATTTCTTAAAACAACTGTTAACTTTAAAAACTGAACCTAAAAATTCGTTTTCAACAGTTCTTTTAGCAAAACTGAGATTTATATTGTCGGTGAAGTCGTAGCTTCAAAAGTTCGTCCGGATTCAGGATACGTGCAAAATAAATTGTCCCCCAACTATCGGCCGACGGTTTAGTCCACAGTCTGCAAGAGTTTCTTATGGTCATACTCGTACCTAATTCGGTAGTAAGATTCCATACACACAAAAGCATGGGTATTGTATGTTAGTGTCACTTTCCCCATTGGCTCAGATTGCGTAACGACTACACAATTGCTTCATTGGATCATGTGGCTTATGTCTGACATACGGACTGTTAGTTCGGCCAACAGGTTAAATAAATAAATAGCATTTTGTTGTAAGTAGATACAGGATTATTTTTGAACGAGTGCGTAAAATACCTAATACTTTTTTTATATGTTTTATATATTCGATTACCGTATCCGACATCGAAATAGAGAAAAATGTGTACGCGTAATACCACGGATTACTTAATAGTTACTACGTAGGTAATAATACTTCATCGGTACATTATACACATAAAAAAATGGTAGTCTGTATAACATGCATTACATTAATTTTTAAATCGGAATTCTCCCCAAATATTTATCAATACCTGTAATAATGTAATGTTGTTATTAACAAATTATTGCGGTGACATTTGGGTAAATTGTGATTGATGATTGATAAATTAAAGTGTTACGGCTAAATTGATGTGTGACAAATATTTTACTTATTTCAACATTTAAAGCCAACCTATCAATTAAAATAAATATATTAATTGAACATTATATTTATTAAGACTTTTACACACTAACGGACTTCCGCTGAGTTTTTCCGAGAGACATCGTACATCGTTCGAAAAGAAAAATCGTTAAGAAAAAGCCTCGGAAATAATAGGAAAAAGTTGAAAGTATAAAAGATTTTATCCGGTTGCAGAAATTATGAAATTATTTACCCTAGGTCGCGGGTAAAACTGCGAGGAACAGCTATTTACTAATAATTTGATAGTTACTTACCTATCAAAGCAACCAATAAATCGTAATCAAACATAAACACAAACAGCAAACATTCCTACGTTTTACCGTGAAACGGAACGCAGTTGACACAGGTATTCCAGCTATTTCCCACAGGCGATGTATTAGAGGCAATAATGTACTTTAATTTGCTTAAACCAACATGTGGGCGGTAACGATGAATTGGTTAAATAATGTTTACTGTTTATATAATAGAATTATAGACTGTTTTGTGTAGGAATATTAGCTTCTGCTAGCGGTTTCAATCAACCGCGGCGCGTGGAAACTATGAAAAGTAGTCTCTATCTCTAGCCTCGGTAAACGGGCTATCTGACACAGAAAGATTTTTTTCAAATCGGTCTAGTAGTTCCTGAGATTAGCGCACTCCAACAAACAAACTACTCAGTTTTTTTTGACAGAAATCAATATTTTTAACAATATTACATAGTTTAATTACTCTCAAAAACATATAGACCCCAAAATACTCTTAATCGCTGTTTTACTGTACCACCCAATAAAATATACTTGCATTACCTACCTACATATTTACCTAAAGCGCCATTTCCATTTTCTTTTGACACGACCCCTCAAATTAGCGACATCTCCATTGAAAACTACCCGCGATTTGCAAAATGGCTTCAATTATTGTAATAACAAACGACTCTCCACTTCTAACATTATGGAAATAACTGTCATTACACATCTTTTCGTGTAAGTTGGGCAAGGTCATTACCTATAAGAAGGGGAGAATCTATACTTGGTATATAGCGTAAGAGTTTGTCTCTTTGTTCGAGCTCGCTAATCTCAGAAATTACTGATCAGATCTGAAAAAATCTTTCAATGTTAAATAGCCCATTTATGAAGGCATGCTATGTGCTATTTTTCATAATTCTGCGACAGGCTCCCGCGGAACGCAATCGGAACCACGGGTGGAAATTAGTATGATATAATTTGGTGGATTTTTGCATGATATACATATGACATACTGCTCTTTTTGAAAATCTGATGTTTTTTAGTTTTTTTTTTAATATAAAGAAGTTGAGTATGTGGGTTAAATTGTAGAGAATCTCATCTCTAGGGGTAGTGATTTATATTTTAAAAATCCGAGTGAACCTGGTGAATAAGCTAGTGTTAATTGCTTAGAGGTAATTAATATTCAAAGGCATCCACCGGCCAGCCTGATCATGGTATCACGATCGAAGCTGTTTGACAATTAACTGTAATGTGTTTTAGTTAAATGGTGTGGTTAATAAGCTGGTTAATGAGGTCCGCTACTGTTCTGATGAGATATAGAATAAATAAAATGTTTTATGTTATATTTTTTTTATTGGAGACTAGCTATTTTAGCCGCATCCCGTTGATACTAATTGCCGGGTTCTGTACTCGGATGTAATATAACCTATGTATATGTCACCGTAAGATTACAAACATCGTTAGATTACAATCTATCTCGAGAGATTGTAAACTGTCGAATTATTGTGAACCGTAACATCCGATTGCAATTTAACGCATTATTTTTCGCTATATTATAATCTATCGATGAGAAATTGTCAAATTGTCAACTGTCCGAAAGCTCTCCCTGATTGGTCAGTCTTTTTGTAAGATCGACCAATAATCCGTTCTGTTCCCATGGAGTTCCCGTAGAGTTAGAAATGAAATAGAGGTGTCAGTTAAATAAAATAAATGCTCTTCAAAAATTCTTCAAGGATTTATTATTTAGTACGAGTGTGTAATTAATATTCCTGACATATGGAGAGAACAAATTGTAACGACATATTTATTCTTCAAACACAAATTGAAATTGGAAATATATTGATTTCTGACACTTACGCGAATATTAGACATTTAAATAAAACTACTTTTACGGATTTTATCGCGGTTATATTATATTATTTACCCGACGTTTAAAACCGACCGCGATAAAATCCGTAAAAGTAGTTTTATTTAAATGAAATTGGAAAATTATAAGAAACTTTTATAAAAAAAAATAAAACAAAACAATTAGGTAATTTGTCTTCAAACACAAATTCATTCCTAACTCTACGGGAACTCCATGGCAACAGAACGGCTGGTCGTGATTGGTCGATCTTACAAAAAGACTGACCAATCAGGGAGAGCTTTCGGACAGTTGACAATTTGACAATTTCTCATCGATAGATTATAATATAGCGAAAAATAATGCGTTAAATTGCAATCAGATGATACGGTTCACAATAATTCGACAGTTTACAATCTCTCGAGATAGATTGTAATCTAACGATGTTTGTAATCTTACGGTGACATATACATACATATAGTGTATGCTATGTGTATAGTGTAGCTTTTCAACACTAAAAGATGTTTTCAGATCAGTACGGTAGTTTCGGAGCTTCTGTGGTATAATAAACAAAAAAAAATCCTATGCATTATATTGGTACAGAAATATAGATGTAGATTAGAACAATGTCCACATGTATGACAGAAACGACAACGCCACAATAATGCCTAAAACATCGAATCCTCAATGAATAAAGTGATTTGATTGACAACTTGTCAGTACATTACACTGACGCACTCAAGGGGAACATTACTGAGATTAATCGTCAATTATTATAGGTCACATTAATTGTTATCGACATGTTACATGTTAAGTATTATGTTTGGCTTGTATTGAAGATTAAGTTGATAATAATGATGATAGTGAATTAGAAAATGCATCTGTTTATTGTTAAGTATTAGTGTTTATTTACAATGATCTATGAAGTAAGCACAGTAATATTACGTGGACCAAGACGTAGCCGCTTACTTGAATTTTGAAATAATTTGTGCACCTACTTCCTTGTAATATTTTCGTGAAAATATCTTATTTTTTTAAATATAAGGAAAATGGAATACTCTCTGCCTTTAATACGTTTTATGGTGGCAGATATTATGTGTAATTAGGAAAAAAAATAGTAAAATGGTTTTAAAATTTAATGTAGTCAATTGTCATAAACCAACACTAATTTCAAAAAAAGCGTAGTTTTTCCTTCCATTTACACTTTACATATGAAAAACTCCCATAAAAAAAATAATGACTAATAAAACTCTACTCCATTATACATTAATAAACCGCAGAATTTGAATGAAATCCTCATAGCTACCTCATAGCAAGACAATCCATCGTTATCTCATATTATGGTTAAGCCGCGCCCAGCCCGAATGGGCTTTTGTGAAATTATGTTTCATACTCACGGGAAAAAGGATAATATGCAGAAGGGTAGCTACGAATACTTAGAAAGTATACAAGTATGTCTGTATTTACATAGCAAAAGTAATAAGACATTATTCACTTATTTTTGATACAAATAATTACCAAACTTTTGTACAACCACATGAATAACATTTCTGGATAAGCTGTAATGACGTATTTTATTCATAACACCATATTGACTTAAAGTTTTGTCTAGTTATGTCTGCCATAGCATATTTTGAAACCAGAATGAATATATGCTATGGCAGACATGCTGCTGACATTTAAAAAGTTAGTACAAAATTAAATAAAGTCACGCAATACAAAATGAACCTTCTAATACTTCCATACTCTATGACACCAACAGTGCTGATATTCAGACAATTGTCAGTGTAAATGGCGGCCATAAACGCGCTACAATTTATTGCCAGCTAGTGTACGTAAGGAAAAATATTGTAATAGACAGCATATGTACTGAAATGAACAGTTTTTATTCGATGCATTCCGTGATCGCGTGATACTCAGTTGTTCAATTTATGTGTTTGTTGCTTTACGTTAATAGGATCCTAGTATTTACGTCAGTGCCTTGTTTTCTTTGGCTACGAGTGTAATTTTGAGGAGATATCTAACGGTGTGTTGAGGCATCTATATTATCTCCTTAATTAGATTCCAAATTGAATATTAACTAAGGAATTTCTATACCTGTAGTCTTCCACCTCTATAGCTTTAATGCCAAATAATATCTAAATGGCACACTAAGCATAAAATACTATTTTCCCAACACCCACAGAAAAGCCAACAGAGTTGGGATCTACAAACAACTAGAAACAAAACAAATCAACTGTTTACCCAGACTGGTCAGATCTAAACTCATTAGTTCTCCCTTTGTTACAGGTAACGCAACATAGACAAGAGATGCCGAACATGTTCGAAGCCACAAACGTAGCAGGAGTGTCCCAAAACTAACTGCCATGACATCCGAGGAGCCGATAGATGTCGTCGCCAAAAAGGACGCCAAAAAAACCGATGAGTGCGCCAACTTCGAAATACCAGAAAACAAAAAAGACAAAAGCGTAGTCGATCCAAAGCAGAAACGCTCACAAGAACTCATGAGGCTGGTCTACGAACTACCCGATGACATTAAAAACCCAGAAATAATAGAAAACAACAATATGTTGAAGGAAAACCCACCAATCACGATAGTGGAGATCACAGAACAGAATGGTTGTGCCGAGTTAAATGCTACTCAATGTGATAACGATTATTTTAACGTAGACGGCAGTCCAAAGGACTTAGGCAATAAGGTGGTATACGATGTGCTAGCAACTAATGAACTGATTATGCACTGTGCTGAGGAATTCAAAGAAGTAATCGACAGATCATCACCTGACGATTGTACGGATGAAGACTTGCTAGAGTTGAAGAAGTTACTAGAAGGAAAGCCGAAGGTTTTGGATAGGTATATTCGGGAGTGTGCGACGACGGATGAGGTGACGAGGCTCCATAGTTTGACATCTTCGGGGCCGCTGTCTCCGAGGCCACATCATGAGGCCAGGAGTACATCGGTGACATCAGACTTATTCCAGTTATGGCTGTCTTCATCTCCAGTGAAGGTCAGTGGTACCTATATTTTAATGTTTTGTCTTATGACGTTTAGGTAATTGACTATTGCGTGATGATTGAATACGTAAGAAGTTAATGTGTTTTTAATATCAATGGTTAGCGGCAATATTCGGTCATTATGTTGCATAAGGAAAAATGTTTTTGACGTTTCCATTCGGGAAAACTAGTTTGGGTTTCCCAATTGTAAAGTGTGTTTCAGTATAGGAAAATGTTTTAAGGTTTTTGTAGACTACTTGAAAATGGAATCTTGATGTAAGGCTTATTAATTCTTCTGTCTCCATTAATTACTTTATTTTTGCTACTACTGCATAATTATGAAGATTCCTAATATTCTGTTCTACAATTATGCCATTAAAGTGTATTTCTTTCATCTCTCGAGAACAGTTTTTATCTTTTGCTTCACAAATATAAAGCGTTTCTAGAATGAGATTGAAATAACTATATTCCCGTAATTTTCTTTGAGTTCCATCTTCATAAAGTAGTTCAAAGTAGTGTTTATTTTTCATTTTATGATATAATTATTACTGTGATACGTTTCAGTAGATCAAAATTTAAAATTTTAATTAAAAGAATTGTAGAATAAAATATTCTGTTTCAACTTAATTTATTCTCATAGATTTTTGTTTGCGAGAAAACACTGTATTGTAGGAAACTTATTCAGATGTCTTATAAACTCATTTTAGTTAGCAAAAGTTCGTACAAAACGCTAGTTTGAATTCGCAAAATGTCACATATAAAACTTTACCTAACAATTATGACTACAACCATTTCCCTTTGTGAAGTTAATTCATTATTCATGGTGATTAAACCTAGTAAAGGTATAAGTTAAACCCTAAAGTACTGACATTTCCTCTCACTATCAATTAGTCACCCAAAAAGGCTAGTCATTTGGTCAGGAATCCCGGGGTAGCCCCAACAGGAAAATTAATCAGGAGACTACACTTAACATAACCATACTTAGACTCACATCCAACTATTAAAGAACAAAGAGCAATTTGGCGTTAAACAATGGCAATACTTTGACCATATTTAGAAGCAATGATGTAACTTATCCATGTGGTTATTAATCTAATACTCTTAGTACATTATAAGTCAGTCGTGCCGGGATCTTGTGACTAAAGCGTTTGTGTTCTATAGTTATTTGTTTAGGCAAATGGCTATTAGAGCATGTGGTATTAGGGCTATATTAGCCAGGAGTACTATGAAGGAGGCAGCAGCTTTATATTATACGGCTGTGTATAATTATTTAATGCAGCTGCATCCTTTGAAGAGAGTGATGTCGAAACGAAGGAGGAAAGTGAAGTGGCGTGTTACCACTGTTTATAGGAAGAGAACTACGTTTGTGAGAGTGAGTACTCTAATTTGTATAGAGCCGAAATAAAAATGGAATTATTTAGCAAGCTAAAATGTATAAAAATTCACGTGGCTTTTCCTAGTGGTAGTACTTGATGGTGTACCCGTGTCCCTTTTTTGTGTGTGTCATTAGGCCTTTACAAGTCTTTTTTAACGCCGATCATCACATTTGTGAAATACTGAACAACTTACTCAAAAGTTCTTACTCTATGCGAATAAAGTAATTTTACGATGTAGAGGCCTTCTCCCCCTCCTCGGTTTTTAGGTACTAATGAAAAATTACGGTAATATAAACCTCAATGACTTATGTACCTAACACCAAAAATAAATTTAAATTTCCTCTAAAAGCCCACGAATAGGCCCAAAATAAACGTAAGTACCTGGCAACCCTCTACACAACAATACGACCGAAAATCCGATTTCGCCACACATAGGTGAAAATCTTCCCCCACTACTCAGCTTTAACGATATTTAAATTTATTTTATGTACGTCATACCTTCATCCCTACATTACCATATGTATCTAAAACCAGTCTAACTTGACACTTGATAGTGGTGGTAAGTCCTTAGAGAATTGAACCAACTGGAAAGGCTATTGCTATGCACATTGAGCATCGGCATCTAGGTTTTTTCATATGTACAATGGGACTGTATGTGCATAACGAGGTGATCGGTTCCGGAGAGAGCTATCAGTATTTGTTGCGTTGACAGACTTTTCGCATAAAGATTTGTGCTCATGTCAGTTCCAGTAACTTAAATGCTCTAGGTTGCGTTCGAAGATAAAACGTCAAACTCAATTGGTCTTATTACGAAAATAGTTAAACGACGTTTGACGGAAGTTTACACCTGAAAAAGCAACCTTTTTGAGACAAAGGATCTTTCGTTTTTTCCGCACTACAAACATCGACAGCCGACATCAACTTTTTTCACCCATCACACTGTCATTTCCTACCTTAACGTTGGCAAAATCTTCGATAATATCGAAGGAGCCGTTAATGAAAATAGGAAGAAGGTCTATTTAACACTTCTTTTTGTTATGGCATCACATAGTACATATCCAAAGCCGCTTTCTGTGTCCCTATATATCACTATGTGCGCTTTGAAATCTTTGAAACTACGCAACGGATTTTGATGCCGTTTTTTTTTAATAGATAAAGTGATTGAAGAGGAATGTTTAACAATGCATACAAGCATTGCATCCGTGCGAAGCCGGGGCGGGTCGCTAGTACCATATAATTTTAGTGTTCGTCCATAGGTCTAGTAATAGTGGTTATGTATCCAGGTAGCGAAGGTTGTCGATATCAATCGCGTAGCTCGCCACTCGATAAAGATAATATGGTAAAAGCATTTCGAGTGTTGTGTCCACTTTGCAGCGCGGATAGTCATGACGCGGGACACAGAGCGAGGAGGGTGTAGATGCGGCATGTTTTACTGTCGCATATCATTGCAGAAAGTCGAAGTAGCAATATTGAAATTTCATATGCAGATTTTATGGATTAGGTAGGGTTTAAGACAAAAAACACTATAGGTGATCAACATTATCCACCTTAATATGCCTAAAATGTGGCTTTCATACTTCTCTTTCTTTTTTGGTACTGTAGGTATCTCTGTCCACCGCACACGTTTTCCTCATTATATTTTTAGGGATGATTGTTCGATCAACAGTTTCAATCTAAGGACTTAATAAATGTGGCAGCTTGACTTATTTTATATACAAAAGCTGTCGAAACGTAAAAATATTTTTTGGTAGAAAATCTGTCGATTGAAAAATTGGCCCCATAATTAACAATTTAGCTATTTTTGTAGAAAAGTACCCCTTAACCCTAAATCCCTCAGCTCCCTAACTGCGACTGATTACCATCTGTTGGTTAACCCTGTGGATCGATCTGACCAATAGCCGCGACCCATTTGGCTAACCGCCTCACTTGACTAAGCTAAGTTTAAGATAGCAAGCGTTTTGTTTGTGTTGGTTAAACTATTAGCTTGTATTCATTGGGTTTGTATATTATCTTTAATTTATTCGCGTATATCATGCATCATGTACAGCTACTTAACTATTATAGCATAACAAACTAAATTCATTTAGTTTTATAACTAACTGTTTCTCGCATTTTCACACTTGTCCCGGGGGAAGTTTTTTCCGTAACCGAATAAACTATAGACTGGGGAGCGTGTAATTTTCCTACACTGAATTATTTCTATAATCAGTTTAGGAGTTTCAAATCCCAAAAAAAAAAATAGTTTAGATTGTGTTCTACCCTGACATCATTGTATTTAACGATTATTAAAATATCAAGTATACAATATTTCTATGATAGATCTATTTGCTTCTAGCATTTTGGTCGCGTTTCACGTTAATATACAACACTTGAGGCGGTAAAACATAGTCATTATCAGATAAGATAGTCACGTTAAATTGAATCGAATCCCACACTTACCTCCGTGCCCGATGATAGTGCCGATATACGATATAACCAGGCTTTATGTATTTACATAGGTGTGAAGTACACCTATATCCTGTTTGTATGGCTTATAAGCTGAAGTTGTTGAAATTATGTTGCCAAACTTACTATTGGCATAAACATCCGATTCAAATATGACAAAATATAGGTTTAAATTATCTGTGCACTATAATCAAGTTTTTTTTTTGTTTGTTTGTTTGTACTAAAGACTCCGAAACTACTAGACTGGTTTGGACAAGTCTTTCACTGTTGGAAAACTAGACTATCCCCGAGTATCATAGGTTAATGCGGGCAGTAGTTCCCAATGGCCGCGGGTGAAAATGCGGGAAACAGTTAATTTATAAAGGTAATTAAATAACTCTTTCACAACTTTCAGTATGGTACTTTTTTGTTGTTTACAGTGTAGTTTCAACACAATACGTTTATGTACAAACTGGTGGTTATTTTCATGGAAGTAATGTAGTTACGCACTAAACTCCAACGTTATGGAGAATATCGCTTTGTACCGCGATATTTACATGTTTTCAAGGCTTCACACAATATGTGGACACTATTGTAGTTCCACTTTATGGGGCAGTCAGATTTTTATTGTTCAGAACACATTCTACGAGGAAATTCTTATAAACGTGAAATTCATAAGTAGGTCATCTGTCTTGATAAATCTAAACCTATTATATAAGTAGAAGAGTTTTTTTGGCTGAACGCGAAAATTGGAACCTATATATAGGCTTCCTTTTTATCCTACTGCTAGAAGTAGTCTCTTCAAAACCGAAACCGTTTAAGAAACTAGCACATCTTAATAATACAAATAAAATGCTGTTTTGTACTATAAAAGTTTCTACTTTCTCGCCTTCGTAAACAGGCATCGATTCAAAACGCCGAACTCTCACAAAGAGTAACCCATCTTCAAGTCCTTTGTCATCAATACGAGCTTGTCATCCCTTCTCCTATCAATAGTCAGACACCTTCCTCCCGTAGATCGCGGATCAAAAGCTATTCAGCACTAAATAAACTTCGTTACCCCAGAAAGGGTTGCCTATTACCACCTGTACATCTTTTTGAAAAACCCTTTTTACCTCTGAGCCTCAATTTGAAAGGTAAGGGCCTTTCATTGGCTCTCATGAAGTCATTTTCGCGTATGTTTGGTGAAATTGATATTATTTGTGTAGGTAATGGGTGTTTTTGCGAAATGTCCGGTCTTTTTAAGTCAGTCTTGCTAGGTATCGGATTGCTCGGGTAAGTGGGTTGAGGAGGTCTGACAGGCGGTCGTTCCATGAAGCACACTGGTACTCATCTGCACTAATACTAGAAGGCAAACGAGTTTTGGAAAAAGGCATACAACAGGTAATAGGTCAAATGTAGAAACTCACTGATACAAAATATACGTTTACCTTCAAGTGACTCTCCACTACTGGAAATTAGCCTTCAACTCAGCGAATTTAATTTATATCTTGTGCCAAACGGAATAGTTTCAACTTAGTTAATACCTGTCGACTCTCGGAGGTAGACCACTAACTATGTAATTTTTAAACAAGATAAATATGTAGGTATACGAATCACTACTGTACCAAATTTTATACACTAGATTGGATGTTATGGCCAGGTTTCCCCAAAATTGTGTACGCGTCGGCTAGTCCACGGCTAACATGTGGTCGCGCTCAAAGGCTGGAATTTTGCACACATTTTAGAAATGTTCGCATTCAATTTGTTTGCTAGAGCGAGTAGACCAGAAGAAATATTTTTGTGCATCACAGCACCGTACACCGAAATACTGAAGCTTCAGTTTTACCTTATGTCTTAAGGGTATTTAAGGAACACGGTTTAGGAGAGAAATTACTGCTTTGACAAATGAAACTACAATTTTCTAAAAAGTAAACTCTTTAAAAATGATTACAACGTTTTCACTAAATATCCATTTCATCAAAACACCCCCACCATTTCCTCCCCAAAATCACTCACTAGCGCGCTATCAGTCGACACGATAAAACCAGCAACAGCATTATAACAACGTCCTAATCTAAATTAAATCGCTTCCATCAGCATTTGCATAATATCTCACTTACATCTTGAAGAAACAATTTCTTCTCGATTATCTCCCAAATGGGGGGACGGGGGGCCATTAGGAATTCATTACGAGTGACGCCTGTTCGCCCGAACGAGACAATGTAGCCACTGTGTTTCTAATGAAGTATTACTTGTTTAGGGATGGACTGGTTTCGTTGTATCGATAATGTTCTTTATTGAGATTAAATGGAATTAGATTTGATGGATGGAAGATGGTTGTGTCTGGGTTTGATCGAATTCTGTTTCACTTTCTGGATGAGTTTTAAATTTTGTTTCAGAAAAATTGTTTGATCGCAAGTTAGCATGGCAAAAGTCATGCATGACTTTCGATTCGAGTGCAGTATTTTATAGTTTTAGCACTACTTAATAGCCGAAAATCGATCTCAATGGCGTGCATTTGGAGAGGCCTATGTCCAGCAGTGGACTGCGATAGACTGATGATGATGACTTAATAGTAGAAATAGATTATTATCACAAAAAATCTTTTCCAAAATTCTAAACGTCTCTTAAATGGCAAATTATCCATAACCACCTTTTCAAACTTAAATGGGCACATACATTTAGGTCGATACAGCTAAACCACACCTTTACCTGATCATCATCACGTCTTCGCAGTTTTGTTTAAACACACTTTAAAGTTATTTGAGATTTCCCCTCGGAGTTGCAGCAGAACAATAAGATGGTAACAATGTGTAGTTGCCGTTACTCACCGCCTCCCATTCATCCTCCGTGCATCCCTTAGGACGAATGGAATTGTATTTCTTTGAGTTATAACTTTACTGGTGAATATAATAACTACGAATTGTTATATTCTTTGTTTGAAATACATGCATTAAGTGTTATTTGGGAATACGAGAAGCTGTTCGGTCAGGCATTGCTCTCGAAAAACGGCATGAGATTTTTTTCAAGATCAAAGCTAGTATTTCGAAGTATGAATTGCATTTGCATGAAAATGATCTGATAACCGACACGAAAGCATTTTTACGTCGAATATATTAGTTTTTCTTACTTTAAACAAAACATCATAGCACAAACTAGGCAACATCACTAAAGCGATCCCAATTAATGCTTAGTCTATAGGTACTACATAAATAATAGGAAGTAGTATTTGTTACGCAATAAGGAATGGCTCGCTTACCTCTGTAGCGATAATGTTAGGCAATTGTTTTATCGGATACCCATTCAATGTATTTTGTTGAATCTACATTTCCTTGGAAGTTGGGTTTCCGAGAAAGGTGTTCTTTTTTGTTTGGATGTCGGGAAACAGGGAATATTTGTTTGAAAAAATATAAAAGTTCCTTCTAGAAAATATTTTTCGTAAAATAGTGTTCAAAATCGATTCACACAATACAGAGATCACCCCCAACAATCTCAAAAGCCTTTTTACTATCACTAGATTTCTTACACAAATCTAACTTGACTTTTGTTTGCACTACATATGAATTGGTTTATACAGTTCTCCGAAGAGGTACATAACGATTGCATAGGAAGCTCACATAAGCTGAGAGCACTAAGCTCAGTAAGCCAGGTGTTAGGTCGTATGCACTGATTTAGTTAGTTTGTCTAACTACAGTTGCGACAAGGTTGTTGCTATTGAGTGTAGAGAGAAATATACAGTTTCTTTTAAGATCGCAGATTCCAAACATATGGCATTGGATTGAGTCTGTTATAAAAAGCAGCTGAAATTATTCCTAACTATGTATTTAACTTTGTCTTTAATTTCGTGATTAACTGTCTACAATAAAAAATAGCTCTATTTTTGACCACTAAATTCATTCATTCATGAATGATTGAGGTTTAGATGTTTATATTATACATACTAGATTATTTAAATACAATACATGACTACGCCTTAACCACCCCACCCTATTTCCACTTACCAAAGCACATAACATGATATTAATGAATAGTAACGGTTAAGCCACAGTTAAGCCCTAACTGACAAGTAACGCTCCCCACACGTAACACGTAACTCGCTAACTTTGTATGCAACTGTAATTAAAACAGCATTTAACAAGCGCATGTGGGTGGAGGAGATAGAGTGGGGGAGTTGGACGTTATGCGTTAGAAGTTGGAGGAATCAGGTGTGGGAAGATGTGACTACGTGGTCAGAAGTTGGTAGTGTAAAACGTGAGATTGTGAAAAAATGTTAGCTGATTCTTAGTCGATTACTTAACTATGTATTAGTTCAAATGGAGAAGTTCTTCTCGTTCCTGAATAAAATATAGCTCATTGTAATCAAGGATAATGTAGTATTCTTATAGTGAAAGCTTTTTGAAATGGAGCCTACCGGTAGTTTTAGTAATGATTGGTCACAAACATAGGTTCATACATATGTACATACGTCATTTTTCACAATTATCCATGTGTGGGCAGTAGAAATACCTTTGGACATGGGTGAAACTGCGGTCGGAAACGATTATAATAATAATGTAGTTGATAGTTAAGTTAGTATCCTCAAAAGACCGAAATTGTATTCTTCGGCCTCCATCCTTACTAATATTATAAATCGGAAAGTGAGTTTGTTTGTTTGTTTGTTTGTTTGTTTGTTTGTTTGTTCCGCTTTCACGCCGTAACTACTGAACCGATTGCTTTGAAATTTTGCAGACGTAAAGTTAGAAGTCCGGATTAAATAATAGGGTACTTTTTATCCAGAAAAAAATAGATATTCCCGAGGGAAAACAAAAATATTGTTTGCTTGATAGATTGTAGATGGCGCTGGGTGTTTTTAAAACGTGGTAACGATGTGTTTTTAAAATACGTAAGAAGTGGAATGATAGCTTTTTAAAACGTGGTGACGTTGTTTTTTTTAAGATACGTAAGAAGTGCAATGATATCTCGCGCTTTAACCTGTAGCTCATTGTTCAATCGCGAGCTTCCCGATAGCTCGATAGATGGCGTTGTGCTTTTCTGTATCGCGGTGTTAAGGTTCGCCGCGAATTAGTCTTAAGGTGTTTTGAAATCAGTGGGGCCCAGTAGGGCCAGGGCCAGCCGGGGCTGCGGGTTGTTCGAAAGAGATACCGCGGCCCTGGTATATAAAAGGCCTAGGACGGAACACGACGGACGATTTTAGTCAGTAAGAGTCTGACACTCCCTCACCGCTGCTAACCCGCAGCGGGAGGAGGGGTCATTTGACGATTTTCCGTCGCTAAAAAAAAAAGGTGTTTTGAAATAAATATTTTTTTTTGTACTCGCTCTGGAAGCAGTGTTTAACACTCATCACAAGGGAAAACGTATAATATAGTGTACCATTCAGTTTTGGTTTAACAACTAATCGTATCCAGCGTTACATCGCGCTTCTGATTTTTCCGTGGGAATGAGAAGTTTTCTTATAGTTGTGATTTATACCGCAATATAACCGAATTCCACGCAGGCGAAGCCGCGGGCGGAAAGCTAGTTTGTTATAAAACATGCAAGTAGAAACATAAGCTAGCCGCTTCGTGCAGTGGGCGGACACGAACGTTGATTCTACAGAACTTTTCACTGAAGCGAGGAATGTATGCAGTTTCACTTCATGAAAACCTACGAACAAACAACTTTTATGGATGTTTAGCTGGTATGAATTTTGATGCTTTTGTGTTTGTGGTGGTGGGGATTTATTTTGAAGAGACATTCGTTAAAATATTAGATGTCCTCAAAAACAACCAAGATTTTGGAAAAGGTATATAATTTGGTCAAATATAATCGAGAGTCTAAATAATAAAAGTGTACACCTACTTACGTAATATACCATACCTTGTCTCTCTGATGTATAGAGTTATCTGCCGGTACTGCTCATCGGTAACAAGGATTTGAAGGTGTCTTACTCAAGGCAACCCAGCAAGGTCATTTTAAAGAGTTCCTGCAGTCTTATTAAATAAAGATCAGACGCAGATTTGGACCGGTAAAAATCTGACACCTTGTCGGGGAACGGGAGGGACTGTCAGATTCAGGAGGTAATTTTATGGTTATCCCGACCACAAAAGAAGAGGCATCCTTAACTTCATCGTACAAACAATCAGCAGCACCTATATCTAACACAGTATAAAACAACCGCAGTAGATATGCTTTTGATGCAGTGGCCGGTGACCGCTAAGTGCAGCGAGTGTCAGTCCGCTACAATTTGTGAACTCGCGACGCTAACTGTCCACGATGGTCCCTTTGATTATGTCTGGCTTTTGGTTATCAAGTTATTTTGCCATGCATGGAGTGTTTTTGAGGATATTTATCAAGTATGACGGTGTGTCTATTATAAAATGTAACGAAGCTAACGAATGTCTCTTCCAAATAAATCCCGCCATAATCGATTGCTTCAGTTTAGAGAGTCAGATTGTCTTTTGTTTAAACGGTTACTGGTCCAAACTATATTTTGATGGCATCCTCAAAAATATAAAAAAAAAACAATAAATTAAGCCAAAAACAGCGTCAATAAAAATAGGAAACATTAAGCTCTAGGCCCGTTAGTTCTACTGCTACCGATCTATAAATTACTATTGATCTGGAAACCGAAAAAGCCACTTCTAGATGCAAAATATTAACTTCAAAACAACGACCATAGTTCAAAACCAATTTCAATACAACAAAAGCCAATATTGAATATAACCTGTCTGCAAGCTAATCGGAGCCACATACAGGCTGTTCCCTCGAGCGTGCAAATGTAGTGGAACATAAAATCCAGCAGAGAAGCCGAATCGATAGCGTCGAGTCTGGAGCCGTGGCAGACGCGAATTTGTTCACAATCGCTACGTTTGCGATCATGCGATATTTTACTTGCAATGGGATGGCATTTGTTTTGGGCGGTTGTCTTTTGTTGAACTGGTTTAGTCGATTGTTCAATTCTCGGGCTTAGAACACTTTGTTTATTCTGGTACTCCAAAAGATCGTTTTGGGCGCAATGTTCTTTTTTTACTAATAAAGAAAAATTAGGAAAGCTGACCCCACCACCATGTGGGATAAATAGCAGAAAGAGAGAGAGAGAGAGTTCTTTTTTTACTAAATAGAGTAATTAGGTATATCTTTTCAAAATTCGTAAAGCCCTGACCTGAGTTTCTCTATTTCCTCCAATTTTCTCAAACAAAATAATTAAATTCTATTCTTACACAACCACCCCAAATACAAACTGGAAACTCTCCATAGTGTTCATACCGACTACTTTAATATCTATATTTCAACTGCTTTAATATAAAAAAAAACCACTGCCACTAAAATTCGACACAATCGCTTTCATTTGTAGTAACTAGTCAAATCAGGTATGATTTCCCAGAGATGGATCACTCAGTTTATTTGTCTGTTTGGAGTAGTGTCTTTGAAAGCATTGCTAGCTCTAACTCTGAAATTGTATCAATGTTTGACGGTGAATAGTCTTTAGTCGAAACATCAGCAACAATAGTAGGGGTAGGTGTTATTTATCTAACAGGACTTTGTCTTCATAGAAACCAACTAATTCAATGTGGAACGCGCAACCACTACAATCTAAATAATTATTCCACATCCATAAATAGGTAAATATACCACCAAAAATCTTGCCATCACAAAACCAAGCAAAAAATCACTATTTCTAAACTGCCTAAAATAGTGGCAAACACAATAAAAAAACTGTCGCCCTCACAATCTATCACACGCGCAATAAATCTCTCACAATACAAACACATGATGATAGAATTTTCTTCAAAAATATAACTCCAGCCGGACCACATAATAGTAATTGGGTGCGGAGGTCGGTACGTTAAGCAATTTGACAGGCGCAGATAGGTGAGAGCCAAACTAACTGGCTTCCGATATGTTACGGGTCGTGTGTTCCAGAATATTCCGGGAACATACGTATCTCGTTGGTACGTGGAGGAATATCGGATTTGGAGTTCGATTTTTAATGTTTTGGGTATTTTTGTGTAGATTGACTTCTTTTGGTTGTGATGATGGGTCTAATAAGATAAAGTCGACTAGTATTCATGATGATAAAGACATGATAGAAAACAACATTTTAAACCAATTATTGTTTGAGAACCTACAAATCTGTGAGTCCATTAGATCATTTTTTTAAACCATCCTACAAAATTCCACTTTTTCGCTTCTCATATGACATTCCGTCTGCTGACCGAAAAAGCCAGTACGACAGCCCAATAATTAGAGAGTTAAATAAACAATACCTTTTAATCATGCTAACATTTCGAGTGAACGACCGACTTCAATAAGAAAGACCACTTACAAAGTCCCATCTTTATGCTAATCAGAGAAACAACACAAATCTGGAAGTCCCAGTCGTCGGAGCAATAAATTATCTAATCCAAGAGCATAGCTGCTGGCACGCACATTTATTGGTGTATTGACAAAAACGAATATCTGCGACGTGACTAGAAATATACCAGCGGTTATGTGTCTGACTTAAGACGTGACATAATGCTGGGGGAGTGGGGATTAATCACTCCAGTTTTTGGGGTTCTTTTTTTTTTATTATTCTTTATTGTACACAAAAACATTTAAAAGACACACACAACACAGAGAAGACATGTACAAAGGCGAGCTTAACCCAGAACTGGGTTCTCTAACAGCAAACCTTAGAGCGATAGAGAGATGCGATAGGGAAGAGAAAATTTAAAGTGCACAACATTAAACAAAACAGAGATGAAATTACATAACATAAAATATAAAATATATACCTATAAATAAAACATAAAATATAATAAATAAATAAATACATACATACAAATAAGGTCATGTTGACAGGAAATGTTCTTTAATTCGTCTCTTGAAGACATCTAACGATGTGCTGTCACGTATACTGTGAGGCAGAGCGTTCCAAAGCCTCACAGCGCGAACAGTGAAGGATCCATCATAACGGCTCGAAGTATGAGGAGGGATACGGAGTAAAAGAGATGAAGAGGAGCGACAGGGTTTGCCTCTAGGAACAAGGAACTCAAAGCGTTCCCTAAGATAATTTGGAGCGTTGGGATTGTGAAGAAGAGAGAAGAGAAAAGACAGAATATGAGCATCTCGACGCTGCCGAATTGGCAGCCACTTCAGCTGGCTCCGGAATTCAGACACATGGTCGTATTTCCGGAGGCCAAAAATGAAGCGGATGCACAGATTCTGCAGACGCTCGAGTTTGTTAAGAAGTTCCTCAGTCGCATCAAGGAAACAGACATCAGCATAATCTAAAAGAGGGAGAAGAAGCGACTGAGCGAGAGTAATTTTTGTTGAAAAAGGCAGGAACTTCTGGAGACGTTTGAGTGACTGAAACGAGCAAAAAACTCTTCTGCTTACTTCTGCAACGTGTGAACCCCAGGATAAATGACAGTCCATAATTACCCCCAAGTTCTTAACCGTAGAAGAGTATGGGATGGCAACGCTATCATATGAGACCGGTGGTGGAGAAGACAGCTTACGTAAAGGGTGAAAATACTACTGTTGCGAAGTCTTCGTCATTGTAACTAGCCTATCTCATGAAGCGAGATTGTTTGACATAATATAATTCTTTATGCGTGAGACCGATACACATTTCGCTATTTATTTTAATGTTTGATATTGGACCAATCACCATCATTGGTCACTGACTTCTGAGCTAATACGAGAAGATTGGTAAATGGTTTCTAGAAATCCAAAGATTTTGTGTTATTATCTTAAATAAGATAGAATATAACGTACTTTTCATCATGTAACTCAAACATTCATTTATTTATTACCTAAGCCAGCTTCGATTTCAAGTTTACTTTCGCCAGGTATATCAGAATTTCATTGATACAAACTAGAATTTTCCATCAATCAAAACGAAAGCTACACAACTTCGCCGCCTACCAAATCAATCACGCGACTCAACAAACTGTTTAAGTAAATAAAACTCAAATTCTATCGAGTGCGGCGTGTCGACAATTTGTCACAACACTGCTGTGACGTCACGCATCGGTACAAATTTTATGGCTTCTCCCGTACCTACTCGGTACACAGCGAGTAACATTTTCGATTACCTTCGTATATTATTTCTTGTACCTCTGGGACAGGTAGGTACAGGTTTTTTATGGTTTTTCTCCCGTATATTGGATACGTGATTTTCTATTCGCTCATTTTGTGATGGAATATTTTGCTCAATTTCAGCTTCTTTATAAGCAATTTCGTTATCATTTAAAAGTCCATTTAGACACCTTTTTACTTACAATTCTCCTAAATTGGTGTATTGCGTCGTTTTTGCAATTTTTGCGTCGAATATTTTGTGTTCTTTTGTGAGTTTTTGCGTGCTACTTGGAGCTACGTACGTAACTTTTGTTTTGACAAAACCATTTGTTGTGCTATGACGCAGAGAAATGCGCAGTTGTAAGACCTGGTAAACGCCATTTTTGTTTATGGAAATGCTTAATAATAATAACAGTAAGTGAGTTGGCGAGTCTCCACCTGCCATTTTTACGTGTATTTATTACATTGTTATCGGCAGGTGCCATAGTTCCCGTAGTTTCCCCATTCCTAGTCCATTAGCATCCCATCACAATAGCCCAAGTAGTTTTCATCCATAGTTAGCAATAGTTTAGCACAGAACCGGGGATTGTCCTTGGGTACATTTCTATAGTGTATACAGGGATAATCGTCGGTTTTGTGTCACCATTTCATTAAAGTTGTCTCAAAAGGGCTTCAGCGTGTTGGCTTCGGCCCCACGTTCGCCTCCCAAAAATCCGGGACTCTATAGTCCCGAGATCTGGTAGAGACATACAAGATAATAATAATAATAAATTCTTTATTGCAGATCACAGATCCATATAAATTGTTAGTAAAAAAACTTAAAACTAATGTTAGTAGAGATTAGGTGAAGCCCAACAGATATTAAAAATTAACAAATTAATTAGGTACATGTACCCCTTCTCGAACATGTACACCCACCCAGTGCCTAATAAATGGTCCATCAATTTTGTCCGCCAACGTGGCGAGAATACTGTTTGTACTGACCCTAAATCTTCGCAGCATCGAGGCACATCGCTTGCGCATGATGGCGTTAAAGTCATCCAGCCGCGCATCAGCAAACATACCCGAAGCACTGCAAAACCTGGGCAGCCCCAACAGCATCCTCAACACGTTATTATACTGCACGCGCAGAGCGTTGTAAGCCTTCTGCGTATACCTGACCCACAGGCTGCACGAGTAAAATGACTGGCAATATGCCCTAAACAGAGTCATCTTTACTTCTGTAGTACATCGCGCGAACCTGCGAGCAAGCATATTACCTCGGGCTGCCAACGCCCTGCGCTCCTTGTCAATGTCCTGATCATCAGCGAGACAATCCGTGATCACGTGGCCAAGGTACTTAAAACAAGTGACCACTTGGAGAGGCGTACCTCCTAACATAATTGGTGCAATGTTCGTGGGTGATTTGTTGCCAGCTTTAAATACCATCACCTCACTCTTGGTGGCATTATACCTCAGCCCGTGAGTCTCAGCATACCTCTCACAGACCGCCAACAGTTTTCTCAAACCACAGATTGATGGGCTGAGCAGCACCATATCATCGGCGTAACTTATATTGTTTATCATTTGCCCATCAACAGAGCAACCAACCCTAGTGCTGCTCAGCTCACCAATCAAACTATTTACATATAAGTTAAACAAACTAGGTGAAGTCAACCCCCCCTGCCTCACACCACAGTCAAGCCCGTACGTAAAGGAATTCGAACCTGCCCACCGAACACAGTTCTTTTGATTTGAGTACCAATGTTTAAAAATACTTATGAGTTCAGCGGGCAAATCCGTTTCATCTGACAGTTTTTGCCACAAGATTTCATAATTTACTAGATCAAAGGCCTTGGACAAGTCAAGAAAACAGCTATAAACAGGTGTTTTTCTGTCCGTGTAGTACCGAACAGTTTGCTTGAGACACAGGATTGCACTTTCAGTCGACAAACCGGCTCTAAACCCAAATTGCGCGTCATGTATCTTGATATGCTTCTTCAGCTGAGTATCAAGCAAACTATCCAGCACCTTACCAATGACCGTGCCTAACGAGATAGGCCTATAGTTGTTTCTGTCTGATGAGTCACCAGTCTTGTTCTTCAATATAGGAATTACAACCGTTTTAGTCAACTGCTCAGGCAAATAAGAGTGACCCACACACAGATTAAATAACATGGCAAGTATTCTGGGCAGGTGTACTCCAGCCGACCTTAAGTGATCAACACTTAGCCCGTCGTGCCCAGGTGACTTGCCCCGCTTCATATTTTTTAAAACCACTTTTATATCCTTGGTAGAATAAAACACGTGCACGTCACCCTCACACGGGGCCCGGATGGCTCCCATTGATGGACATGAGTTGAGAGGAGTAACTTTAAAACTATCAGCAAACATGTTGGCTATATCACCACTGTCGGACAAACCCTCAATATTGGCTGGTAGGCTCGGCTTAGGGTTCAAGGCGGCGGTACGCTTCCAAAAGGAACTAAAATTCTTATCATTAAGATGTGTAGCAAGAATATCCATTTTTATCTGATTTTCGTTGTCCTGGCACCATTTTAACCTCCTCTTAAAAATTTGTCTAGTTTTTTTCATTTCATTAAACAAAAATCCTATTTTGGGTTTTCTATGCTGAACCCACCTTTGAAAACTAAACCTTGCCTCCGAATAAGCTTCTTTTACATATTTATTCCACCCTGACACACATTTCCTTTTTGTAAAAGCAGTGCTATAACTGTGTATAGACGCCTCTTGCAACACAGCAATAATACGGTTATACAAATCATCAATTACTAATTTATGCTGTTGATTATTACAAATTTTGTCACCGCAATCTATTAACTGATTTGGGTAATCAATGTAACGCAGAGCTTCGCAACAATAATTGTGATACAATTGTATTTGTTCGTTGTTTCTTGTTCCCCAAATAATTTTATTTTGTCCTTCATATTTAGTACAACGTTTTGGAACAAATAAATTAAAATTGCATGTTATTACTAACGGAAAGTGGTCTGACCACGAAACATCATTAATTACATTTATATTCATAATAGAACTTCTGGTACTACTTGTCACCATGCAATGGTCAAGCCATCTCACACACCCGTGTGAGTCACTCATATAGGTATAGGTGTCTGAATCAATACCTAATATATCAATATCTGCACAATTAAAACTAAATTCCGAGCAAAACTGTAGTAATTCGTCACAGAATAACTCACCCGGGTGTGCGTTGAAATCGCCCAAGACGAAAACATTCTCGACACTATTACACTCAACAATTGCATTTATTTCCGTTAAACACTCTGTATATTCACTTAAATTTTTACTGCTACATACAGGCATGTACACAGAGAATATAAGAATGTCACGGTTGTTGACAACCACCTTAATTGCGGCTAATCTCACGTTATTGCACTTTAACACTGATACACTTTCAAATGCACTAGACCTCCACAACAACGCGACCCCGCCATGGGGTCGACCACACAGTAACTCTGTGGACTCGGTCGCTGAAACACCCGTCGCACCGAAACCCGGACAAATATTGCTTAGGTATGACAAGTCATGTGACAGTAACCATGTCTCCTGCAACGCTATGACATCCGATGATAAACATAGTTCCTTCACGTAATCAATTGACCTCTTGATAGACTTACAATTGAAGCTAGTAAGCTTACACTCTCGTAATTGGTCATTTACTTTAGACACCATCATTTTTCCGCCTTATTAGTTTCTGAGTCTCGCGTACTTTTAGTTTTAAAAACAAAGTATCGCCTAAAGAAAACGCCTTCTGGCCATATATTATCATTGTCGAACAAATCTATTTTTTGTTTCGGAATGTATAGCTTATAAGAAGCATATTCCTTAGAGTGTTTCTTCACCTCAATTAGTTCCGGAACGACATCCACCTGTGTTTTTTCCTTAATGTACGAAGCTATGTCCGCGGAGCTGACATCCTTCGAAACATTATACAATAAAAACGGTATTTTGATATCCGCAGCTTTAAATTTTGAAGAACCATCAACATTTGTTCCTTTTTTCCCACAAAGCGAGAATGCTTGTTACGCGATTTTACCAATGTCCACCCCTCCTCATTACTACATGAAGGTGTTGGTTGTCGAACTTCATGTGTATACATCGTCGGCAATTGTAGAGGTATAGCCGTCACATTAGGAATCTTTGTTTGAACTCCAAGGCTCGTAGGTGTAACAGCACGCGGGCTAATTTGTTGTTTAGTTAGGTCCGCGTAGCTGCATCGTTGCTCGGATGCGCAAATCGACTCGTCACCGAACACATTCCGTGACTTGAGGGTAGACACAGCGCGCTTATCACTATTCTCAAAATCAGATGACTGAGACTTATTACAATGATTCTTTACATTTTCAAGCAGTTCTTTGGTGGCATATTCCTCCTTAATCTGCTTGACTTCCGATTGCAACACTATAATATCTTTCATCAATCTTGTGACGTCAATATGGTCAAACGTTACTGGCGGTAGCTTATTCAAATCTTTTGCGACAAAAATAGGCACATTTTCCGGGTCTGTGTTCTTGAAAACCATAATAATGTCCTCCAAATCACGAAACACCTTGTTTTGACTTCTACGTGATACTTTCTTTATTGTTGTTGTCACTGAATTGAACAATAACGTCTTAGCAATGACTACATCTTCACCAGAAAACGCGGAGTTACACACTTTAATTATACTGTCCTCGTCCATTATTTGAATCTTATTCTGTATGAATGCAAGCAATTCGCTAATCACAATATTGCACGAGTTACACTTAATCAACGACATTTTTAAAAACCCGCTGGGGTCAGTGACCCCTCGCGTCCGCACGATAGTTCGTTTCGAACGAGACTGTCCAAAGTTAATGAAGGGGAACTATATTTTTTGTCACCAAAATTTATATTTGTCATCAAGTTGTATCACCTAATAAATAGATCTATCGCCACGAAATATTTTCGTTCTCAGATAAACAAAGAGTGTTCCCAGGTATGAATTACCAAATTATTGTTACTATAATGTGTAAAATATAAGATGGATTACCAATAAAACTGTAGTGCATTACATGAATATAAACTTCGTTCTTATAATAATAGTTTTATTACTGAAATAATAGCTTGGTGCTCAAAATGGTAGATCTGTCACCAAATAAATCGATTAATCGATCCCTGACTGCGACTCCTTTTTATTTGTTATTTTGTCACCAATACAGTAGTTACATTTTATTTCGTTCAGTTATTAAAATAATGTATTCATTACCAATTTAATACATCAGTTTATAATTTTAATGAAAATATGTTCAAAGGGAAGGGAGACAAATTGGCGCGCTTTCGGGCCTCAACGAATGGGTTGTAGGTTGGTTGTAGGTACGATCATACGATGTAAGCATATTATCGGATTAGCCATAGGCGTAAAGCTGGCCAACCCCCCACCAGAAGCAAAAAAATTACTTATCGGCCAGAAAAAAAAAGAGGGCGCCCTTGAAAATCTAAACCAGCGCTGATTATTCAGTGATTGTTATTTTTAACAATAAATATTGATTATTTTGACTTTAATTAAGTGTTTTATTTACTATTCAGCTAGAAATTTAATTTAAATATATTTATACTACCTGTGGAAATTAAGACCCTTGGGGGAGGCACATGACCAGTTAAGTAGTAGACTCTTTTGGTTGAAAGGATGCTGACGACCACCCTACATTTTTAGACCTTCATGAAATTTTCTAGTGATATTATATATGATTTATTGGTGATCTCTTTAAATTAGTTTGCTTAAAAACTATTAGGACAAACCTATTATAATACATACAAAACCATTTATTTGGTACTTGACCCCATATCTCCATGATTTTCGGTAATTTAATGTGGAATTGATTTTATATTGTTTGGTGACTACATTTGGTGACAAACCTACTATTTTGAGGGCAAACCCTATTATTTAAGAAACACAAAATGAATTTAATTGGTGACAGCTTAAATCATACCCTTAATGAAGTAAGCTTATCTTACACTATACGTCCTACATACATTGTTCGTAGCATAGCTCCTATTATTGTTAGACTGGAAATGTTATACTGAGTTTCAAGCATCTAGTGATATATATTATGGTACTTGCATACCTCGGAGCTTGATATTTAGTGTCATAACGTGTCAAGAATGTCAAGATATTGCTACAAGAGCATGCCTTACATTAGCCACGAAGCCTTATAGGTGCCCAAACTTTGCTAAAGCCCTGTCATTAAATACCAGTTGTTCCGAAGCCCGGTTGACTAGCGCGTACTAATGAACGGGGAATAATTACAAAGATCGTTATTAAAGAACTTTGAGCAAGTTTGAAGTAATTAGCAGCGGTAATGTACGGAGGAGATGAGATTACAAGTGTGCTAATGACGGTGCTGTAATGAATTCGGAATATTGAGATTATTTGAGGATTTATTTGAAGGCGGTGGAACAATGTCTTAGTTCAGTATTACTAAATACCAAAAACATTCTGTAAGTAGAAAACTTTTGGTTGAAAGGATACATGATTTTAGGATAGATACTAGGCAATAACTGCGTTCCTTTTCAGTGCTTTAAAAAGTGTGAAGAACGGAAAATTGTGACTTTTCTCCTAAAACTAGTAACTATTGATGACTTTTTTTCTCTAATAAGCTATACATCTTGAATATTTCATTTTTGTCATCCAAAAACCCATTCATAAGCTCCCATATATAAACAACCACAGGCCACAATATAATAAAAAGTGCTTTCATTTTATTTCTATCAAATTGATTGTCGAAAGCGAAACCTGTGCTCGATGGCTCCGCGGGGCTCCCGTCACTTTTAATAACTGAACTCTAAGCTTCATCTGTACTGACGGCTGAATCGATGACTGCCCACGGTTGACAGGATCCTTCACAAACATTTTTTGTTTTATTATTTATGAGAGGTTTTATTTGTTTTTATTTTTATTGTTGGTGAACTAGAGGGTATACTTTATTTTTACGAGCATTAGCGCCTTCCAGTCTTAGCCAGATGCAGCGAAGCGATGAAATGCTTTAGATACTGCCTAAAGCGTAGAGAGAGTTGTTAGAGTTTTTTAACATGAAGAATGAAGATACAACTTCTTCTATACGTATGCCTGTTCTTTACTCGTCATCTGCATAGCTTATAGGGATTGGCTTCCAGTCTTAGCTGGATGTAGCTGAGTACTTGTCTTAATATGATGCGATTGCCTATCTGACCTCCTCTACACAGTTACCCGGTCAAACCTTGGTGAGACTGGTTGTCACACTTTCTGACCCGTGACGACTGCAAAAAATGGCAAACTGACCTAAGATACAGAATTTTGGCTGCTGTATATATATTTTTATTTCCTTTCTCGTCTTACTTCCTTAAGAAAACATCAAAAATGTTAGCAGCACCATTTATACTGGTTTCCGAAAGCCATAACTCACTTACAATCATTTATCATTGAACGTTAGCGGGTCCTTCGCTGAAATCTTTCTCTTATAATTTATTTGTTGTGACGACGAAAATATCATGAAAATAAAATTAAGATTCAGTATTTCTGAACAGAAATATATATATAGGTTATGTGGGTATGCGATGTTTTAATACTTAGGTATGTATAAAACATACAAACATCTGGATTGAAAACCTCCTTTTTGAAAAGTCGGTATTTTTTTTGCCAATTTTTTTGCAAGATATGGCATCACACATTTACTAGGGATATATAATAATGAGTTGATGAAACCACATAATAATACCCAGTTTCCGATAATTTATGTATTGAGTGATTTAATATTAAAAACTTAGTGTTGTTAGGCAATTTCACGACTCCTTTATTTATAATCATACCCCTACATTAATCATACATTCTATTAATTTCCAACACACCACCATCTACTGCGTGGTTCAAAATGTCCATTTAAAGCCCATTAAACCAGAACTACTTCAATAAAATAAAACGTTTTGTCTCAAACAGCTCAGTAAAACTAACGCTAAAACAGCAAAACACACAAACAAACAAACATACAAATCACAAACTATTCAAATATTCGTTGGACATACAAAAATGCGTTCCGAATCGAGTCGGAATTCAGGTATCGAGTATTGGAATACCGGTATCGATGATCGGACAGATTTGAGCGGTCCTGGCGGGACTGCATACATTCCAGTCCTGGAATATTCAATATTTACTGAATCGATTTAAAATTATTTATGTACGAGTCCTTGTGTAAGAAATTCGTTGAAAATATTTAGAAATCTTGCAATCCTGGACTGAAAAGTCTCCATTATTTTAGATGGGACTAGCTGGCTAATAACTTTTAAAGTCTAAACCTCTTTCGATGAAATATGTCAAAGAATCACCACTGGAAAAGCAGCTTTTATTTAAAAACCGCATGCAAATTGGTTCACCCATTTAAGAGTTGCGGTGTCACATAGCGGTTAAACTCATAAAACCCCTTTTTGGGGACTTAAAAAGTATGTAAACCTTGTCAAAGCGTAAGTAACCAAACAAATATTTCATATTTTAAGGGAATTATAATATGAATTACTTGGCAATCGAGTTTTGGTAGTTGTAATAGAAATACCTTACTTGACAGTCTGGTAATATGTTGGTTGCTATAATGATGATAAACATGCAACAGTAATAACAGACAAATGGCTAGATGGACAGATAGCTTAGTGTTAATTAACGTGAATATATTTTCATATAGGACTGGACTGAATTAGACAGAAACTAGACCAAAGGTAACGTTAGCGTTATCACAAATAACTATCTATGGTGTTAGATGAATTAGTAAAAGGTATAGTAGGTAGAGAGGGGGTGGGGCAGAATCGCTTCTTGTAAAGCACTGGTACTCAGCTGAATCCGGTTAGATTGGAAGCCGACCCCAACATGGTTGGGAAAAAGGCTCGGTGGATGATGAGGTATGTATATAGTAGGTAGAATTCTGTGTAACATTTTTTGTAAATACTGACTAGCTTCCACCAAGGATCTCACCCACTTCTCGTGGACACTACTCTGCGCACCCGGATAAGAAGTAAAGATATCTAATAAAGTGACAGAGTTTTTGAAAAGGCACTTTGATTGCTAAATCGTCAAATAACAAGTCAATACTCTTTTTATCAAAAACAATCAAAGTCAGTTTAATAATAAAACAAAAAAAGACTTGAAAACAATAATGTCAATTTCAGTTCTTTTGTAATAGAATTAACAATAAATTGCTGTTTTCTTTCTTCAGTACTGAGCGACTGTGCTCTATTGTGTACATACAAAGGTAGCTTTTCAGGCTTCAGGCATAAAGGCTGTTATTGAAACACATTTTGCAGTTTCTTTTTAAATAGCAAGGGAAATTCTCTTTTAGTAATTGTGATATTTTTTTCTGCATTTTTCAAGCCGTTTTGTAGTAAGCTTGAAATAGATTTTAATGAAAAGCCGGGCTTCGGAAAATGCGATCGTTCCAATGATGCTGGATTTTTTTCTTTTTTAAGATTTTTCAGTGTTATTTTCTGAATACTTGTGTTGTTGCAGTGCTTTCTTTTATAATGACTCCTTTTTAAAGCCATAATGATTCTTGTTCATTATTTAGTTTTTAATTTATACTACTTAGTAATGATTTCTTGTCCAAAATAGGATTATTGCAGCTTTAGCTAGTAGCTTGCCGTTGTACATAAACTGTCTTGATTCTTCATATACATTTATTGTTAAGAGTGCAAAAAAAATACATTTAGAGAGTATTTGTTATTTATATCGTTATGTTGAGAGATATTGCAAGGCATATCCCTTCAAAACGAACTGATCTAAACGATCTAAAGTATACTCTAAAGTGCGACAACTCAAAAAACTACACGAAGTCACCAACTATTAACTAAATAAATAAACATTCTTTCAAACCAAAACTACGTTCCGTTCCTCTTAAAACAGGCTAACATTCCTTCCTTCATAATATACATATACAATATACATCATATAGTACAAAATATTCATAGCAAGTCGGGAGGACACTCGGAACATCTGAATTAGCCCCCAACAGATTCAATTACATTTTTTCAGAAGAAATTTCGGGTAATACGTGCCCGAAATATGAATAGGAAAGTAATCAGATTTGTATATTTTGAATGTTATGATTTTTTTGTCAACCATTTTGATAAAGCTGTTAGGATTTTAATTTTATTTTTGTCGAAATTAGATTTGAGTTTCGTTTGTAATTTTGAAGCATTTATGTAAGCAATAAATATGTTATTATGAGTAAAGTAAATTACAGTTAATCATAGTTTCAAATATCTTTTCTACAAATATAACTTATAATATTCGTATGTTAGATTATAGTTGTTTCTATTTAACTCCATTTTGCCAAACAAATCGTCTAACTATTTGTTACTGTAATGAAACGTGAAGATGTACGTAACATATTCCTATGTACCTACCATGTTCTTATACTATAAAAAACACAAGTCAAAAACCATTAATCTCTCAGACATATTTACTTAGCCAATAAAAATCCAATTTATCTAGCCCCTCAATAAAATATTAAATCAATCTCAAAATAGAAGTAAACGCTTGAATAACTAATATTCGTGTTATCAAATATTGATAGAAAGCAAATGCAATTAATTGCACTCGCCATCAATTCCAAGAGAAATGCAATTTTGTCAGCACTACTGCAGATTGCGTTCTGGTAGGGTGACCGCACGTTACTGGTTTTATGGACAAGTCTCAATTTAAAGTCGATGTCAAAAACCTTGTAATATCAAATTTCTTTTCTGTCATTTAAATTCATTTTCAGTAAGTTTTATTTAAAGTCATTATCATTTCCTCAATAACCAGACGATCTGAATATAAAGAATAAAACATAAATAAAAAAACAAATAAAAATTACAAAAGACGGAAAAGTTCTAAAATCTAGCCTACTGTCTTTAAAAGTTTTTGACTTTGACTTTGTAGAATTACAATGTCAAAAAGCCATGAAAAAATCCTGAAAAGCCAGTATCCTGGTCACCCCACATTCAACAGCTAAATTGGTTCGGTGATTGCGAGGTGGCAATAGCCCAAATAGCCGGCCCATTTTATACAGCAGAGGCTAGACTTTCAGTGTTTATTTGACTATATTTAAAACTAGATATAGCAAAAAAACAGCTTCACCTGTTTGACACTTCATTTTAAATTTTGCCTTTTACTTCAGCAGATATAATCAAGTAACTGATAAAGAATATATATTTTGATTATCTACTGCCAATCGTGTTTCAGAAGGCACGATAAATTGTCGGACTGGGCTGTCATTGAACATCTTTGGCAGTCGTTACGGGTAGTCAGAAGCCAGCAAGTCTTACCGAGGGGTATTGGTTTTCACGGGTAACCCTGTTGAAGAGGTCAGATAGGCAGTTGCTCCATGTAAAACACTGATACTGAATGAAATCTGACCCCAACATAGTTGGCAAAAGGCTAGACAGATGATGAGGGATTACTTGTAGTAATAGACTACTATCAAAAAAAGTAATTAAATAGTCAATTTGTCAGATATTTACAAACTAATTTCTATCCAAATAAATATCTATTCAGAAACGACGAAACCCTCCCGTTGTTTACTTCCTACACAAATTAACAAACTTTCATAAGAGCTTCGGCGAAGTGTCAAAAACTCCGGCTTCGTAAATCGTAACTTCGCAATAAGACAGAGTTTCAAGACCATTACGATTACAAGGGCACAGCTTTACTTAACAAAGGATTACCACGGTTATTCAGAACCACGGAGTAAGGAAAGAACGGAGATGCTATAATGCAGATAGGTCAGGCGCCTTCTTGTAAGTCCAAGCCCGCTGCATGACCAAAATGATCGGTTAACTATCGAGGCATTCGGATTCTTTGAGACATTTGTCAACGAATTTTTGGGTATTACAAATAAATACGCGTCCAAAGAAGGCGTGTAAGGGCGAAAACAGGAACTTTCCTCGTCCCCCGCTGACCCAAATTTTGGCGCGCTACTTTCTTCGCGATTTTCCGTTATGGCATCTCCACTAGTCATTTTGTTCTCTATGCTTCGAAACGATAACGTCTTTGCTAATGGCGCCCAACCAATGAAGTTTCACGCAAAAAGGAATAAATCTCAATTTTTAAACACTGAAGCTACTATGTAGTTAAAAATATGAAAGGAACCATTCATTCAAAAGCATTTCTATCTCTGAGTAATCAAAGTCCATTTTCGCTTGGCTGGCTATTTCATTCGTTTATTTAGCGTATTTTTTTCAATTCGCAAAAATAATCAAAAGGATCCTTTTAGTGAAAGTGATTCCCAGTATTTAGATATAGCTGGCTTTATTTAATATTGATATGATAACAGAAAGATATCTAGGTGCCTTTTTTACTTTTTATCTTGAAATGAAACGTAATATTTTATTCAAGTTTTTCTGATAAAAGCAACGTGGCAGATATGGATTTAGTTACAGCCTATTTATCGTCCCACTGCTGGGCACAGGCCTCCTCTCACACGGAGAAGGATATGGATAAAAAAGTAAAATTGAGCCAAAACCCTTATCCGCTTGATATGATACTTTCAGATCACTGCTTTGTTGAGAACATCTATTTTATAATAAACTGAAGGGAAAAGGATGTTAGGATCTGCGAAGTTAAACAGTATATTGTGGATAGGTGACCAATTTTTAATGTTGTTGAGTGTACAATTAGCGATCGAATCGACATCCTGCTGTTACCGCCAACTTTGAGTTAAAGTTATGTTTCAAAATTACTTTAGCTTAGGATGGAGGATAAGTATTCTATATGTCCTTCTCCAGGTTCTGTTTTCTTTTATGTAAATTGGTTCAACCTGAACTGAAACTGAAGTACAGGGGCCCGATTCTCCTAAGGTAATATTGTCAAAATCGAATGGAAATTGTCTCCTCCTCCTGTTTATAAATAGTGTAACTTACACGACTTTATTTCATGAATCCCAAACGTAACCGAATTTGTTTAAGTTTAAAAAATTCACCATATCAGGTAAAATTAATTTTCAATATCTACTAAAATATTCTCCTACTATGAAAACCACTGACCGCAGGTACACTCGAAGCCGTGTGAGCTGGCACCCTGCCACCGCTGCACTGCACTTCCAACTAATCATTATATTACTGCTGCGGCTGCATTTTATTTTAATAGAATATGCTGCACTTGGATATAGTTTTGGTTTTGATAAATGGCTTCACAGTTAGGGGGATATCTGGAGTAAGACCGCCTGCAAAGCGATGCAAGTCGAGATAGTCTTGTTTAAACTTTTATTACTTTTACTTATTATAGTCCTAAAATAATGTTGTTCGAACTGAATTCTAGTCTCCCTTAGGGTGTGTGCATCGCTCAATTTTTAGCTTGACGAAAATCTTCAAAGCTTAGCTGAGTCTCTCACGCTTCAGTTATTTTAGGTCTGATTAGAATAGAACAAACTCTTTTTCATTAGAGAAAAAATTAAAACGGTTCATCAAATACAGCCTATAAAGAGACATAGCCTGCGAAGACAGCGAAGTCTTAGTAATAGGGTCCCATTTTACCCTTTGGGTACAGAACCTTAATAAAAAATACAGACAGCCCAAAAAAAGACACTAAAATCTCAAAAAAAAAGGCTAAGCAAAATACAAAACCGAGATAAACTAAACAAAGTACATACATTATAAATACAATATTAATATTTCCATTCCATTATTTACAAAAGGCACCGCGCGGGCGGCACTTCAAAGAACTCTTGGAAATAAAACGCGCACCCATTGTCCATACTGTAATATTATCTCTAACCCACTCACAAAAACTAGGTATTTTCATTTCTCATCATCCTCCGAGCCTTTTCCCAATCACTTTGGGGTCGGCTTCCAGTCTAACCGGATTCAGCTGAGTACCAGTGCTTTACAAGAAGCGACTGCCTATCTGACCTCCTCAACCCAGTAACCCGGGCAACCCGATACCCCTTGGTTAGACTGGTGTCAGACTTTCTGGCTTCTGACTACCCGTAACGACTGCCAAGGATGTTCACTGACAGCCGGGACCTACAGTTTAACGTGCCATCCGAAGCACAGTCAATGGTGTCTAAGATATACTTAGAAAGTACATACAAACTTAGAAAAGTTGCATTGGTACTTGCCTGACCTGGGATCGACCCCGCGCCCTCATACTTGAGGTTGGTCCTTTACCCACTAGGCCACCATTTCTATTCATAGCAAAGCTATTTGTTTTGCTATTTTGAAAATTTTACTGGAATTACTGGATTTATTCCGATATTTATACTGCTCCTTTTTCTTTTAGTGTCAAGTGGATAACTAAGTTTTGGATATTTTCTTGTGATTCGTCTTATTTATTTATACGTGGTCCTAAAAAATTAACTTATTTACGCCGCTGGTTTCAACCCTTTAGGTACTAAAGACGGTTTTTTTTTTATAATATGGTTTTATTTTGTGACCGACTTTTTTAATTTCATAAGGTTAATCTACCTATTCTATTTATGTCTTATATAACGCATCAATTATTACCTAACTTAAGACATTAGACAAGTTAATATAATACCTATTTTAGTGTACATATTCCTAAAGTCACAACTTTTCTTAGTAAACCAAGTTTTTCCCATAAACTTCGAATCCAAAATACCCCATTTTTACAGTAAATCTCTTTGACTGTAACAGTTTTCACGCTCCAATGTTTACTAAAGGTTCATTGGGACGCGAGAACTCGTACAAACGTGTATTTTTACATTGCGGCCCGCGTTGTGTTTGCGCAGCGGCCCCGGACTTGACAATGACTGACAATTCTGATCTAATTGATGGAGCTTGCCGAAAAAAAGCGTTTTTGTCGCTCGGCAACTGAATTGTTTTACCTTTTTAAATGAAAACGTCAGTTTTTATTACAAAGGAATCTATTTGAACAATATATACCTAAACATAGTCGCACTACTATCATTGAAGTGCAAGTGTAATCTGAAAATGTTTATAAGGTATAAATTATCTACATGCAAAACGAAGTTAACGTAATTAAGTATTTGTTCTTTTAGCTACTTACGCCTACTTACTTACTTTAGCTCCTATTGGATACTAGCTTTTCCCGTGCAGGTCCTGAGGGACCTACTTCCTACATCCAGACAAAAAACAGCCTGTGTCCTTTTTCAGGCATTAAATTATCTATACAGTTTTCGTTTTAATCGGTTCATTAGACAGCCTTAGTTACTTTTGCATTTATAATAATACTAAGGATCCTTTCTCCATGATCTACTAAATAAGCTATCAAACCATAAATTCGTTCAAAAACCGTTAATATGCGCCTTTCATTACATCACCAGTCTTAATGATTGCTCCTATTGTTCCAGAGGTCGAGATCTCCGAGCTGCTCAGCACAGAAGCAGCTGGATGAGGCGGACCTGTTCATGGACCTCATCAAGGACGTCGCCAACGAACTAGACATTGATGTGCTTTGTCACAAGGTAAGGTTTCTTCATTCTTCAATCTACTATAAGTCGACTTGCCGTAAATATCGCGGCTGACTGTCATCGTCTTATGCGAGCGTATAATTACTTAAACTACCTTCCACTAGCGGTTTTACTAAAGTCCCATGGAAACTATTCCGCGCATCCAGATAGAAAGTAGATCGTAGCCTTCACTGATAAATGGGGTATCTATAATGTTTAACAATTACCTGTACACTTCTAATTAGGTACTGGTGGCTGTGATCGGCTCAGCAGATTGCACTGAACCCAGATAAAATAGCCAAAGCCTATTTGTCACATTTGTGTATCTCCTAAGTTTGTTTTGGACTTCCATTTTGGCATTAGCTAGATTGATTGATTAGTAAAATAGAACTAAAGACAAAATTACTTACACAGCGAAAACCGCTTCAGTTAGAAATTCCCGTTCCTGGAGAATTGATATTTAGTTCAAACATCAAACACGAGCTAACTAGAAGTTAGAGATTAACAAACAATGGTATGACTGTGCTTCTGTTGTCGATGGCTGTCAGAATTGGTAAGCCCTGTCGATTTTACTTTAGACATGTTTGATTGGTTAAAATCCTGGTAATATAAAAGGAAATTGTTCTATTTTATTTGGAAGCAAATCTACTGAATCTGGTTAGAAACCGTTGTTTGACTATGTCTTGATTGACTATAAGTTTTTATTCTAATACGGTTTTTTATAATTGGTACATTTACAAAAAGTTTTGGTACAAAAAGTGAAATATTTTTAAAACTCGTATCCATTAGGATATATAAAACTCGGCCAAGTGTGAGAAGAACTCGCGCACGAAGGATTCCGATTTCCGTGCCTTTATTAACGTAGAGAAAGCATTGGTAAGAAAATCACGTTTGTTCTGTGGGACATCCTGGTGACAGATGGACAAGGTATTTTAGTAATAAAACCCTATTTTAAAATAAAACCCTTTATATGTATACTTACGTTACCCCTAAAAGATTATCTCAAAACACTATTGACACATCGTCTACATCTCTTTATTCCTATTTTCCTTTTGTAGGTACGCTGGAAGAGATTTCTTAAGAAATAAGCACTACCTTTGTGAATTCTTTCCTGTTGTGTTCCTCTGTCGTGTGTGTAGGGTACAAAAAATCTATTGGTAGTAACGATTTAAATCTCTGGGTAGCGAGTAGTACTTTTACTGAAAAACTGACAAAATATAAACAAGTTAAGTTATTGTAAAAAGTTATTTGTAAATATTTGACATTACATAAATAAATACTTTCTTCTTTAAACAAGTTGCAATATATTAACCAGTAAATAACCACTATGAAGTTCAACCTGTATACTGTTCTAACATTCTGATTACCTGTAGCGTGCACTGGAAATGGGACGTTCCCACAAAACCGCCAATTAACTGGGTATATATTTGAGTGCGCACTAAAAGTTCTACAGTATAACAAACAGACGGTACGAACGTTTTAAACTTCAGTTTACGAGAGGTCGTAGGAAATAATGACGGAAGACTGTTTGTTTGTAACTATTAACGGCTTAAGTTTGTGACAAAAACTTCAGTAGGTATTTATTTGGTAGTTAATTTAGAAATTTTACGGGAAAATACTAAAACGGAGTTGTAATAAAAATTGAAGGCTACACCCACAACACGAATAAATGGACATCGGTGGGTATTTTATTGATAAAGTTGTGGTACAATACCTACTTACAACGAGATTTATGGGTTAAATTCTTGTGACGCGGCAATTATAAAGGATTTTTCTTTGAATTGGAATTTTGTCTGATAGCTATAATATCAAAGTACGTCAACTTTAGTATAGGTACATAAGTAGAGACACTTTTTCTCTTTACGAATTGTTTAGCCAACTTTAAAAAAAAGTTTCCACCTTATAAAACTTGGCCCCCATTTCACATTTACATACTTTTATTTAAAATGTAAATATACAATGAACTTCAACTCAAGAACTACTTTAAATATACAGAACTCGAGTTCTTTCACAGCTAAATATTTTATTACTGTAAGTTCGTGAAGAACTTTTTAACTTAATAAAAAGTTCTTTTAGTTTCTTAACTATTTACGAAACGAGTCCCTTTGTAATTGGAGAACTTTGAAATTGGCTTACATGCCTTGTAACAACTGTTTTGGGGATGTTAGAAAGACTAACGGCCAGTTTCTGAATTAACTATTTACAGTAAATTATTTAATAAGTAAATTATTTACAGCCTTATAAAGGTTCTTCTAAAATTCTAGAAAGTTCAAAAATTTTAGAAGGTTTTTGGAGGGTCTCAGAAAACGTGTATTAGAGGATTTTTTCACGTAAGAGTAGGTAGTCGCGGTAAAGCGGCATGCAGCCTGGTGGCAACCTTTTACACTATGATGACTCCAAATGAAGGTAGTAAAAGATAAAGACAGTCAATTCAGCAATCGGCAAGTGTATTAATTGACTGTACCTACCTACTTTATTATTATACCTACTAGTAGGGCAGGTATTACGAAAATCTAACACCTAACCAAGTGGACCCGCTTCTCCAAACTAGTCTCAAAAATAAACACTTCTATACTTTATCGTGGCCATAAAAACGAGTTTAAATTACAAAAACAACATCCTGTATCTCATCACAGTTACTGCTGTTTTATGGCGGGCTATACGGGGTGGTTTTAAATTGACTTATTATGTTTTACGTTGTTTTCTATAGGAGATGAAATCGAAAGACCATTGATGTCGAACAATTTGATGGAAATAACTTTTGTGGTATAATTATTTAACAATGGAACATAATGGTATTTACTTACAATTGCTGTACCTAAACGGTTAGACTGAAAGCCGATCCCAAAAAAATGTAAAAAGTCCGTAAATAGCTACGTTCAAACAAATAATAATAATATGAGATGATAAATTGACAAATATTTTCAATAGCAGATCAATTCTTCAAGGACTTCATAAACTACAAATAACAGAAAAGTAACTTTCCGTCAATGTTAACCCTAAGGGACCCAACTTAGTGTCTCAAGCTCGATGATAATATTACTGTATCTCGTTTATCGGGTATATTGTACCCCAGGGAAGTCAATTCAGCTAAATCGGTTAGCCGGAGGGTTGGTATTGGTCCTTTTCCTTTCGTTTTGTTTTGCTTATTAAACAAATATGGGTCAACCGGTTTCGTTGGGCGGTGGAGGGTTACGTATAAGAGTTTTTGCGATAGAATATGAAAGGAATATATTGAATGTAATTTAATATTGTATCCACGGATTATAGCGAATCAATTTTGTTCTTGACGGGCTGTTAGTGAAAATGGTTGTAAGCGAATTTACCACTTAGCGATAATATTTTTGACTTTTGGTTTGAACCATAACGTAAGATGATTCCAACATATTCTTTTAGTCCTTACTAATATTATAAATGCGATTGTAACTCTGTCTGTCTGTCGCGCTTACACACCAAAACTGCTGAAACGACAATTTTTTTCGTACCTACCCAAATGATCTTTTCTTGAGCCTGGGAAAGGATAAGTATGCTACTTTTTATCTACTTGCGGAATGAAATTCCCTCGGGACGTGTATACTGCGAACGGCTAGTCATAAAGAAAACTTCAAATAAAAACCACCACCTACTAATCTTACATGCTCTGAAAATCCTGTTTTAAAATTCCCCGCAGCCGTTACCTCTGTCACGAGTCACAAAGACTAGAAGAACAATATCTCACGCTGGGGGATCGGCTGATGTATGCGAAACACGTTAGTCTGGTACCCTGGTCCCTCGTCTCTTCAGAAAACTGCTTAAAGGCTCGAGCAGACCGGATGCGTATGCGTAACCACGCGCGTAGTCACGCGCGTAGTTACGGCGTAACCATGAGTTGTAATGTATGGAAATGTATGAGACAGGCCACACCGCTTGCGTAACGACGCGCGTGTCTACGTTACGCAAGCGGTGTGGCCTGTCTCATACATTTCCATACATTACAACTCATGGTTACGCCGTAACTACGCGCGTGACTACGCGCGTGGTTACGCATACGCATCCGGTCTGCTCGAGCCTTAAGTGTAATGTCACCTTATGTAATTGTTACTGGATTTTGACTTATACTGGAAAGGGTTTTGTTAAAGGATTTTACCAAAAATATATAGGAAGTGGTGAAGGGTGTGCGTTTTGGGAGCTGTCTTAAGTAAATTCCTGACGTTCAAAAAATGCTGTCTTGCAGCCAAGTTTGAATAAATGATTTTTGATTTTGTCGTCGAAAAGTAGTGAGTACTTTTACAAGAATTTCCGAGTTTTATAAGAAAGCACATTTTAAATTGATACGAGCTGTCATTTGTATATATTGTACATAAATAAAAAAAGAAAATCCTGTTAAGATTCCCCTTATTTTTATGGTAAATGGGCAATAATAAATAACATTGCTGCATGTAAAACATTGGTTCTTTATGGCACTCTGAAAGGCTTGGAAGCCAGCCCAATATGGAAAGGAAAAACTTAATTCCGAAAGAAAGATAGATATTACCTGAATATTCAAAAGAAAAAGGCGTCAAGATAAAGATTTTCGCTATAGTAGATCCACAGAAAAACATAATATAACGTCATATCGTGCACGCAATATGTTTGAGCCACATGACGCTCGCGTTAACAGTTATTGTAGTGAAGATATGAACGAACCTCTAATATCATATTACGATAACTTATTCCAATGATAGCTATGTGTGGAGCTGTGGATTAGGATTTTGGGTTTTATGAAGGTGTGTTTTTGCTTGAGAGTTAACAAATGGACAGTGAGATACGAATTCTTAAGACTACAAACTAGAGGAAGACAAAAATGGTTTTTGAAAGGACAATGGGCAGATTGGTATACCCCACCAATAGCAATGTCATATATATCATTGGATAGGCCTTTTTATGTAGAACAATATTTACTATGACAGCTTTGTTGAAATGTTTGTCCGTTCTGAGATATAGATCAAAAACTATGCAAAAGTTAGAACTAAGTAATCTATTGATAACTCAAGTTTTTAAAGGAAAATCTAAGTACTAGCAAGTATAAGTCTTGTAAGTGCTACCTGCTGTGCCCGTTAGAGTCCATAATTGTTACTATTATATAGCATTTCAACCTTTTATTGTATCAACTGGATTTTGGGCGTAGTGAAAAACCGCACCAATAGCAAAGTCATAGATATCGTTAGATAGGTCTTTTTAACTGGAACAACATTTACTATGGCAGCTGTGTTCTATTGTTTGTCCGTTCTGAGATATAGATCAAAAACTGTGCAAAAGTTAGAACAAAGTAATCTATTCATAACTCAAGTTTTTAAAGGAAAATCTAAGTACTAGCAAGTATAAGTCTTGTAAGTACTACCTGTTGTGCCCGTTAGGGTCCATCGGTGTTAGATAGCCCATTTATCGAGGAAGGCTATAGGCTACTTTTTATCCGGGTTCGTGCAGAGGTTCCCACGGGATGCGGGTGAAACCGCTGGTGCTACATAACAATAACAGTTATGGACCCTAACAGGCACAGCAGGTAGTTCTTACAAGACTTACACTTAGTAGTACTTAGATTTTCTTTTAAAAACTTGAGTTATGAATAGATTACTTTGTTCTAACTTTTGCATAGTTTTTGATCTATATCTCAGAACGGACAAACAATAGAACACAGCTGCCATAGTAAATGTTGTTCCAGTTAAAAAGACCTATCCAATGATATGTATGACTTTGCTATTGGTGCGGTTTATCACTACGCCCAAAATCCAGTTGATACAATAGAAGGTTGAAATGCTACATAATAGTAACAATTATGGACCCTAACGGGCACAGCAGGTAGCACTTACAAGACTTATACTTGCTAGTACTTAGATTTTCCTTTAAAAACTTGAGTTATCAATAGATTACTTAGTTCTAACTTTTGCACAGTTTTTGATCAATATCTCAGAACGGACAAACATTTCAACAAAGCTGTCATAGTAAATATTGTTCTACATAAAAAGACCTATCCAATGATATATATGGCATTCCTATTGGTGGGGTATACCAGGTCCCATATATTTGTGCCCATTGTCCTTTGACAATCGATATGGCTCCAATGAAATTAATAATAAGCGTAAAGGCAGACCATTCTAATTCGATAATAATTTTTTAAAGGTAAATAGTATGTTTGAACGTTAAATTTTTCGCATTTAAAAAGTCTATAAGCTCTCTTTTATACGGGAGGCGGAGTAGGTAATTCCCACGCAATGTGGGTGAAGCTGGCGGTAGCTAGTTTTAATATCAAAGTACAAAGAAAAATATATGACATTCTTTATTTCTTTTCAATACAAGTGCCAACAGTATATTACACAAGTAGTCTCCTATCCAATTGGGATGTTGGAAATACATAGATCTAGAAGTTACTACTGAACTGCCAACACAGAGACAATAAATTGTCTTGGCTACAGTTGGTTTTTTGGCACGATACAGCCGATATATTAGAACTGTCACAGGAAATGTCGCTGGTTCATTACTGTTTTTCAATCTTAATTTTTTATACAGTTTCTTTTCAACAGTGGCAAAGTTTTTCAATACGAAATTGCCTTGTTTGATGCTTTAGCAGGATTTATTTTGTAGTTTCGCGTAACATTATCAATTAACAGATCCTATCCAAGGTATAAGATTGTCAGCCTGGATCCTTGGGGTCAAAACCAGCTAGAGCTGCAAGTTTGTTCGAAATATTTAAGATCCCTAGTACACAAAGGCCTCCAGAAGGAACAAAGTTGGGTTTAGAACTGCTACTGAATCTCAGTACAAAACTCAAAATTATAACTCACTACTTAGGAATCACAAAATCAAATTGATATTGACGAAGAAAACCAATAAATCAATGTCTACAAGTGCATATACCACACAGCTTGGTTCCTACAAACTTCAGCACGCTGGAACAACCCAATTAGTGGTCGTACAAGCTTGTTGCGAAGTACTGAACAAGATTGTACATACTTATGTTATTTGTAGTTATACATAGTTGTGTATCTTTGATGTGTGGTATACAGTTTTGATATAAAATAGGTATTATGAGATGATAAGTAGGTTGGGTTGAAAATCGCTTTCGAGTATTTTAAGCAACTTACAAAGAAGTCCGTAAGCTGCAGGTCGGTTGATCTCTCTCTGGTCGTGTCGGATTGCCATTCCCTCTTGCTATAAGAGTGAGGGAATAAAAAAATGATTTCAACCTAAACCCTCCTAGAAATTATAAGTACTGAGTTCTTTCAAATTGGACAAAGTGTATTTTGGGAGCTCAGTGTTTTTTTTTCAGATTTATCTGGAGTTTGTCAATTTGTACTCTGACTGTGATTTCCAAAATTCCAGACAGCATTTAACCTACCTCTATTTGCTCTGTAAACCATTAACAATATAAGGTTCCTTCCAAAGGTACACATACGTAAGTCCCAACTTTGTTCAAACAAAGAACACAAACCACAAAACTTTTTAGAAACAAGTTCTTTTTTAATTAAAGTAGAAAGAAGTTTCAGCTTCATCGAGTGAAGGCTCTTACAAAATGGTTGATCGCGAGCCTAATCCCTCACTTGTCTTGATGGACTTTTCAAAATAAAACGCTCGGACTTTAAGTTTTTCTGTTGTAGAAGCCGTCTTAAAAGGGATTATGTAGTTAGGGAATTTTGCAGATGTCTCTCGGTTCGCTTCGAGGAAGTAGACGCTTAGTTTCTTGAAAAAAATGAAGTTATCAAAGAAACGAGCTCGGACTTTCGGTCTGTAAATTGAAATATTTGTGAATATTGTGCTTTTTCAACCAGAGGCGGTATTTCTCCCTTCCTCTCAAAGACCAACAGTTAATAAAACCTCCGAAATAATTATGTCATCATTCGTTACAGAAGTTGTTGCTACGGATTTTGTCACCATACAACTTTATCTATCGATCACCACTTAATTGAATCACGTAAACATACGGCCTAATTTACCAACCCCACCGATAGATGGCGTTATTAAGGAAAAAGTTAGTGCCCGTAAAAACTACTTAATTCCCCTCTATAATTCAAGCTAGGCTATTTTTATTCCACACAATGCGATCCTTTTTGTACCGAAAGTGAAATATAGGATCCTTTATATGTAGGGTTCGCGAACAATGGATTACAAGCCTCTGTTATTTTGTTTATTGTTTCTCTTTTTGGATTAGGTGGTTAGGTACCTTAATTAGTTTTTTTTTGTCCGTACATAGAGTTTTTTTCCTGCATTATCACTGGGTAACCATTGAAACCAAAGAAAGCTTTTCAGAGAAAAATAGGTACGATAAAAGGCGTTGTTTATTTTAATTGACTAATCTAAAAAAGAATACTCAATCTAATCCTGCTTACGCTAAAAAGACAACATTACTTTGTTTTATCAAACAGTCTGAAGTATCCAAAGCCTGTTTAAGCCAGATGAATCGGATTGCTTGAAAAACTAGAATCTCCAGCGATTCTTAAGTCTTTGGATGCAAATAAAAGTCCCGTTGGAAACGTCTGGCAATAAGCTGGGAAAACAAAAGAAATATCTCCTTATCCTACTGCATATAAATTAGCGAGACTTATTTATTCAGATGAGATTTGTATCGATTTGTCTTATTGTTAATGTTGTAGACTGTATAGTGTACAGTTGGCTCCGTTTTAGACAATGTCTCGAGTTGTATTATGAGTAGTGGGATAAAAAGAAGTTACATATATCATATTTTGAGTTAGCTATGACTTAACATTATAAATCAGTTTTTTTTTATTCGAAATTGTTGATGCCAGGTACACTGGATCGACAAGAAATACATTTCAGTGTTACGTAGAGGTAGATAGCACATTTATCGAGGAAACCTTTTTTATCCAGGTGCGCAGAGTAGTTCCCACAGGACGCGAGTGAAATTGCTGTTAATATAATACCTATTACATCATGGCATTTGTTCCACCGTTTCTCTCTATAATCTAAACATGGACTCCTTGTCTTCAGATCCTGGTAAACGTGTGCCTGCTGACATCAGCGGACCGAGGCAGCTTGTTCCTGGCGAAGGGTGTACCTCCCAACCGATACCTGCAGGCGAAACTCTTCGATGTCACCAGGGATACAGGTATGGTATCACACTTTTAGAAATGAGTTGAGAGTTTGGTAAATTGCAGCAGGATAGCAATGAAAAAGTACATAAGGGTTTACGATATTTTTATGGGTATTGATCATACATACAATGGCGATATTCGCATTGAATCTTCTTAAGACTTTTTTAAAAGAATCCCAAGATGTATTTGAGAGCACTTGTTACCCTTGAAACCCACTCAATACCTCTTAAAACACCAAGAAATCAATAAAGCCTTACATAACCTGTAAATCCGTACAAATAAACTGATAATTCCGCAAAGGGTGGCGCTCCCAAATTGTTATGATTCATGAATTCCAGCCCTCGGGAAAATTACACGGGCATCGATTTTGTCGCACCGAGCACCGTCGCGGAATCGCTCAGAATAAATGTTAATAACGACTATCACACCGGGAGAGGGTTTGAGGGAAAAGCTGGGATTGTCACCACGTGTTAAGAAATTGATATAAGATGCTATCATGTGTAGGACAGAGATATTTGGTGCTTTTAAGCAGGCAGTAACGTCCGTGCAATTTGTTATTGCTTTTGATTTATGACCGGGAAAGGAATGCAAGTGACACAAATAAGAGTATGCTCAGAATAAATGTTAATAACGACTATCACACCGCCGGAAGAAGGTTTGGTAGAACAGCTGAGATTGTCACTACGTGTTAAGAAATTGATATAAGATGCTACCATGTGTGTAGGACAGAGATATTTGGTGCTTATAAGTAGACGGTAAACTTCGTGCAATTTGTTATATGGCTTTAGATTTATGGCTAGGGAAGGATTGCAAATGACTGTAGACGGTTTGATAGAAAAGCTGTGACTGTCATCATGTTTTAAGAAATTGATATAAGATGCTACCACGTGTGTGGGGCAGATATATTTGGTGCTTATAAGCAGGCAGTAAAGTCCATGCAATTTGTTATTGCTTTTGATTTATGACCGGGAATGGAATGCAAGTGACACAAATAGAAATAAAAAGTTTCAGAAAAGAGTTGTGTGAAAGCCAAAATGAATTCTTATCTACATAATAGTATACAATTGCGCAAGAATTGTATGATTAGGAAGTGATTTCAGCATCCTTTAATTTACTAATGGAATCCAAAAGGTTTTAGTAGATGAAAGCGACAACATACATGCAGACTGCTACTTGCATGAACTACCTAGAATATACCTAATTTGAGTAGTATGTACATCCAAAAGCTCACAAAATATATGTAAGGATTTCTACTTAAAACGAAATTCAAAGACTCGCAATAAGGTAACATCAGAGCTATAACCCTTTTCGGGCGAAAACGTCGACGGAATGCAAAGTATTTGAAACATTTTGCGTTCACCGTTCATTTCGAGTGAAAATTACATTACTCTGGGGTGGCGGGGAGAGCGAATAAAAGGTGATACGTTTGCAGCCAATCGCTTTAACGTTCGTCAAGTTGACGCGACTGCTGAGAATTGCCGTGATGAGTTCGTGGTGTAACTTCGTTTCGGTTTATTGATGTCTTGGTTTTTATATGAGTATCAGAACCACCAATCATTCCCCATAATATCCTAATGCTTACCTATCGTAAGTTGCTACCTAGTTGCTGCCAGCTGTCATTAGTTGTTACCAAATTGATGCTCTCGTATGTTTAAAGGATTGTAAGGGGATATTGGATGTTGTAAAGGGATTAGCAGCCTGGCATCAGGACGGCAACTTTTCCCGTGCAAAAGTTATTTTTTATTTATTTATTTATTCATCTCAAAGTTACTATGTCTTTACAGACTTAATCTAATGCGACATAGTACCTACTTACAGTTAATATTTAATTGATAAATAATATGTGGCATCAATACTCAGATTCGGAATTATATTCTGGGGAAATTGTAGTCTGAGAGAACAGGTATTCAAAGCCCAAAAAAGATGCATAAGAGCTATGTGTAACATTAAAGTAACAGACAGCTGTGTGCCTGCATTTAAGTCCCTAAACTTACTAACACTTCCATCACTGTACATTCTCGAAATAGCTGTCTTTGTAAAATCAAATATGCATCTTTTTACTAAATTGTCAGAAAATAGGAAAAGACCACTAAGAAAGCAATATACCAACAACTTGTGTGTTAATGAGCATAAGACAGTGTTCGCGACAGACGCATCCGTGCGCCGCGAGTGCAAAATCATAATGCCTGAGTGTTCGTGTATGCGCGTAACTATTTATACTCTAACAATTTTGTGATGAGGGTAATGAGCAAAAAGTGCCGTGAGCCGCGCCAAGGTATGTTTTTTGCGCGCACCCTCCTTCTAAATTGTTATAGAATTCTGTTCAGATTTTGATAGTGCTTTAATTTGTAAATTATAGTGTTTTTTGATACCAAATTGTAATAGTTTTGTAGCGGTAACCTTAACCTACCTAATTATGTATAATTAACCTAATAGTTCTGCCGTTTAAGGCCTGATTTACCCATGTAAACATTTCTTGATAGCAAAAATCCTAGACTTTCATTAGTGAAATAGTGTTTAACTGAAAGCCTAGGTCCCATTGTATAGAAAATAACTTAATTTATAGAAATATTGTTAATAGTTTAAGTTATAGAACAATAAATAATGTTTGTGTTTTGACTTTCATTTCACATGCAAATAAACAATACTAGGGCTTAGGTCACATTGTTAGGATTACTATCGCCAGATAGCCCATGAAATGCCCTAACACACACTACCTTTCGTATTGAGATAACCCCCATAGTTTGTTTTTTATCTCAAGATAGTCTCCACCTAAGGGCCGATTTCACATAGTTTTTTATAGTTATTCGGTTATAGTATTTCAGCCCTTAAGGTATGCAGGGTGTGTGTGGTATAGTTCAGTAGCGCACTTCATGGGGCGTCTGACGCTATGTGTCCTGTAATGATATCATGTACCAATTGTTTGTAATACGGCTGTTAAATTGAAAGGTCAATAAAACTGAGTTGGTCGGAGGGACGAGAAATCGAGGTGCTCGTCACGGTAAAGTTTCGAGCTCATTCGGTGCGCAAGCGCCGCCGTACAAATCGTAGTCATCGGTATGGAGTTTTTGATAGTATAACAAGTAAATAGTGAAAAGTAAATAGTGTAATTATAGTATGGTAAGTGCGTCGAAGCTCGTCCCTTCAAGACTCCTGAAAAATATATGAAGACTTATTATTTCACCGGCATCCCTGAACCTATAGTAGCAGAGAGTCTAGAACCCGTCTAAACGTATTCTTGTTTCTGAAATTCCTGTTTCTCGCCACATCGTAAATACAGTCCACTCGCCCAGACGTCCAAGAACCAGCGACCGACGGGGCGTCAACGTCTCGAAGCCACCCCATAGTACCTGCTTCTGAGCTACGTCAGTCCCGCAGATCCGTTTGGTCCTTCGAGCCGGATCGCCTGGGAAGCGAGCCAGGAACTTCAGCTGAAGATACTGAAGAGTTGTAAACAGCGAGTATGCCTGTGACAAGATCGCAAGGAAGAGCCGCTCAAGCCTGGATCATCGACGCCAGACCGGGCCGCCGCACACCCCCCATCGTGCACGACCAGCCGCCGTTCTCTCCAACCACCACCGAGGGGAGTGAGCAGCCCCCCCCTCCCCCGAGGGGGGGTGAAGACCTACCCTGTCCCGCAGCTGAGAGGGGAAGTGAGGCGCCGCCCTGCCCCCCTGCCCCGCAGGGGGGTGAAGACCGACCGCGCCCCCCTACCCCGCGAGGGGGTGAAGAGCGACCAGCGCCGTCGTCGTTGATGCAGACTGAAGCGTCGTCATCACTGAGGCCGCCTGGAACCAGTGCTGAAGAATATAGTTCAGGAGGAACACTGAAGGCTTGCGACAAGACATACAACCGAGCTGTACCGTTGACTACCCGGGTTGACGCCCGTACCGAACTTAAGGCACCGTCGCACAGATCGACGGCATCAAATAGAAAAATTAGAAATGCGCGTGAAGACTTATTGAAGATTAAGTTGGAGCTAGCGCAAATAGCACTTCAGAGGGCCGAGGAAGAATCGGACGACGATTATATGGATGATAGAAATTCCAATGAAGAGTACATCCGTTCCTGGTTGGAGGAAGCTCCGGAACCAGACCCGCAGGACGCCGCCGCTGAGGGAGGACATAGACCACCAGATACCCTGGACCTACCCGAGCCCCCCCCCTCCGCGGTTATAGTGAATCCGGTCCTGCGTGGAATAAGTACTGCTCCTGGAAGAGACGCCGCCGCCGAGGGAGGACATAGACTGCGGGGTACCCTGGACAAACCAGAGCCCCCCCCCCTCGAAGACCATAGATACTGAAGCCCTTCCATCAATGAAGAAACCAGTTGAAGATACTGCAGGGGGTGAAGGGCTCCGTCCGTTTATCACGGAACTCACCTCCGCCATCGCATCGCTAGCCGGCAATAGAAGCGAAGAGAAACCGGTGTACCACAACCCTGCTGCATCGAAAGTCATCATGACGCTGCCGAACTTTAGTGGATTGCATACAGAATGGCTATCGTTCCGCGCCATCTATGAGACAACGCGACCATATTTCAACGATGTGGAAAATACGGCGAGGCTGAGAAGAAGCCTGCGAGGAAGAGCGCTTGATACAGTTAGTTCCGAGCTCATCGGCAACGCCAGGCCGGATGACATCATGAAGGAGTTGGAGCTTCAGTTTGGCCGCCCCGACTCAATAGCGCAAGCGGAGACAGACAGACTGCGCGGGCTGCCACGCTGCGGAGAAGCACCGAAGGACATCTGCACTTTCGCCAGCCGTGTACGAAGTGGCATCGTCACACTGCGAGCGCTGAAAAAGGAACACTACCTCATGAACGCCGAGCTTATGCGCATCCTCACAGAGAAGCTGCCGAACTCGCTACGTGTACAGTGGTACAAGACATATACCGAGAAGTACCAGTCGACGCCGGACTTGGGTCTCTTCAGCGACTTCATCACCGAACAAGCTCGCTACTGCAGCGCGTTTGCACCGCCTGAAAACATCAGTGAAGCTACTGGACTTAGACGTGTGACGCAGAGAACACACACCACTATAGACAAGAAGCCCGCATCGAAGTGCCGCATCTGCGAGATGGATGGACACCGATCGCTAGACTGCCACAAGTTCGTGAAGGCTTCTGCGGACAAGAAGTGGGAACTAGCCAAGCAACACAACATGTGCTTCCGCTGCCTCCGCCATCGTCAACACGGACACAGATGTCAGAAGAAGAGATGTGGAATCGAGGGCTGCACAGCATCACACCATCATCTGCTTCACTACAAGAAGAAGGCGAGCGTTACTGAAGTTGCACAAGAAGCGCAAGAAATAGTCGCAAGTTCACGCAACCACACAAATCAAGCGTTCCTGAAAATCGTTCCAGTGCAACTGTCCGGACCGGCGGGAGAAGTGCGCACCTACGCACTGCTGGATGACGGCTCAACCGTGTCACTGATTGACGAAGAGCTGGCAGACATGATCGGTGCAGAGGGACCAGTCGAGCCGATGAAAATAGGCGCCATCAGCGACGTGACTATCGACACACCCACGTCGAAGAGAGTTGACCTCACGCTATCGACCTGCCATAGGAAGAAGATACCCTTCAGGGCGCGCACCATACCACGCCTGCATCTGTCGCCGCAGTCAATCAGCAAGGATGACATCGCTGACTGCAAGCACCTGTTTGACCTAGCAGATCAGCTGACGTACAACGCAGGGACGCCGAAGATTATCATCGGGCAAGACAACTGGCATCTGCTCCTAGCAACAGACATCAGAAGAGGGCCCCAGCATCAGCCGATAGCATCGTTAACTCCCTTGGGCTGGGTGCTGCACGGTGCCCGCACTAGGATTCTGGGACAGCAGGTGCACTACGTCAATCAGCTGAACGGCGCCGAGGAAAGCATAGACAAGCAGCTTCGTGAATACTTCGCACTCGAGTCACTCATCATCAACCCGTGCCGACCAGCTTCTGACCCAGAGAAGAGGGCGGAAGATATATTACAACGCAGTATAGTACAGTTGGAAGATGGACGTCTTCAGACTGCGTTGCTATGGAGGAGTGACGAGATACAGATGCCGGACAGCTACGCGACCGCGATGAATAGACTCGTATCAATAGAGAAAAAACTCGATAAGAATCCCGCTCTGAAGACTAGATATATGGCGCAGATGGATTCACTAATAGAAAAGGGTTACGCAGAGAAAGCGCCCCTTGAACGTACACCGGGAAGAACGTGGTACCTGCCGCACTTCGACGTCTTCAATCCTATGAAACCGGAGAAGCTTCGTATAGTTCACGACGCAGCAGCGAAGACAAGAGGGATGTCACTGAACGACTACCTGCTCACGGGTCCGGACTTGCTGCAGTCGCTGCCCAGCGTGATGATGCGATTCCGACGTCACCGCGTCGCCGTCTCCGGAGATATTACTGAAATGTTTATGCAGGTGAAAGTAAAGCCAGAAGACAGAGACGCTCTCCGATATCTGTGGCGAGGAGAGCGGCGGGAGGGGGCGCCGGAAGAGTACCGAATGACGTCAATAATATTCGGCGCAGCAAGTTCACCGTGTACAGCAATATTCGCTAAGAACTGGAATGCTAAACGCCATGCGAACGAACACCCAGAAGCAGTAGAAGCAATAGTCAAGAATCATTACATGGACGATTACCTGGATAGCTTCAGAAGTACAGAAGAAGCGACGCGCACAATCAAGATAGTACAAGAAATACATAGTAAAGCGCGCTTCGACCTAACGAAATGGGTATCCAACAGCGAAGAAGTGCTGCGTGAATTGGTACCGGGCCAAGAAACAACACAGATTGTTACTCTTGGAAATATAGAAAACACAGAGAAAGTACTCGGCGTGATATGGAAGCCACACACAGACGAGCTGAGCTTCAACTTAAAACTCGCGCGCCTACCTACTGGCCTGCTCGACAAGGAAACGCCCACCAAGAGAGAGGCGCTCAAGATAGTTATGTCGCTATACGACCCGCTGGGCCTCGCCTCGCCTATAACAATCAGAGCGAAACAAATACTACAAGAAGCCTGGAGGCGGGGAGTCGACTGGGATCAACCTCTCGATGAAGAACTATCAAGCCAGTGGAGGGCGTGGATAAGTCATCTCGAACAGCTGAAGAACGTAAACATACCGCGCTGTTATCCTGGGTACAGCGAGGCTACAGAAATACAAGTACACGTGTTCACCGACGCCAGTGAGAAGGCCTACGCTACAGCGGTGTACTGGAGGTCAATGACCCGTGACAACAACGTGCACGTCAGCCTCGTCATGGCGAAGGCGAAGGTGGCGCCGCTGAAGCTGCTGTCAATACCGCGCCTCGAGCTGCAAGCCGCGGTGATGGGTACGCGCGTCGCAGCCGCAGTGATATACGAACACAACGTCAAGCCCGCCTCCGTGACCTACTGGAGTGACAGCAGAACCGTTCTGACATGGATAAGGAAAGGAGCCAGATCGTACAAGCCGTTCGTCGCACATCGCTTGGCCGCCATAGAGGAAAATAGCAGAGTCGAAGAGTGGCGCTGGGTGCCTACAAAAAGCAACATAGCCGACGCCGCGACCCGCGACGTCCCGACGCACTTTCATACCGACCACGAGTGGTACCGCGGCCCTAAGTTCCTCTACGACGACCCATCGACATGGCCGACCGAGTCACCAGCTGACAGTCAACCGACAGGCGAGGAAAAAACAGTCACGCTCATACAAGCGGGCGCAGCAAACCTCATAGACGTCGTTCCCGACCCCGCTCGATTTTCAAGATGGGAGCGATTGCTGCGCGCCACAGCCAGAGTACTACAGTTTATAGCGTTGTGTAAAAAACAACATACAGAAAAAACGTTCTACAAAAGAACAAAGAAAAACAAAGAAAACGATCCTGATTGGTCGAGAGCGGTGCGAGCGCCCCGCGCGCCCGCCGAAGCTGCGCGCGCCCAAATATACACACGCAAGTTTATTATATTGGACGCGACATATATTCAAAAGGCAGAGAAGCTGTTAGTTCGTGTGGTGCAACAAGAAGCCTTTAAACAAGAAATAGCCAGTCTCGAGAGTAACGAAACAGTCGCAAGTAGTAGCCGACTGTACCCGCTGCGCATAGAACTAAACGACGGAGTTATAGTACTGCGAAGCCGCATAGCTGCTGTAGACAAAGTCGCTAAAAGCGTGAAGAGTCCACCTGTGTTAGACGGCGATCACCGTATTACACAGCTATATATAGATTGGACACACCGTACCTAGCCTACAACACAGCGGCACCGAGCTCGTCGTGAATGAGGTCAGACAGCACTACTGGATTGTGCGCCTGCGCCCGACAGTCAAGCAAGTCATCGCGCGCTGCCTGCACTGCCGCATACGTCGCGCGCGCGCGCCGACGCCGGCAACCGGCGACCACCCGAAGACACGCCTAGCTCATCACCGCAGGCCGTTCACATACACCGGGCTTGATTATTTCGGCCCGCTGTCAGTCACCGTCGGTCGTCAGCATCATAAGCGATACGTGGCGCTGTTCACGTGTCTCACAACAAGGGCAGTTCACCTCGAGATCGCGCACAGCCTCAGCGCGGACTCAGCTGTGTTGGCGCTGCGCAGGTTCGCAGCGCGACGCGGCTGTCCCACCGAAATCTACTCCGACAACGGCACCAACATGCACGGTGCTGACCGTGAGCTGCGTGAGGCCTGGCAGGAGGAGGCCAGCCGACGCGGCATCGCCTGGCGCTTCATCACGCCTTCCGCGCCTTTCATGGGAGGCGCCTGGGAGCGCTTAGTGCGGTGCGTTAAGACCGCGCTAGGCGCCACGCTGCACGAGCGCCACCCACGCGAGGAGGTCCTCGCGACGCTGCTCTGCGAGGTCGAGTACGTCGTCAACAGCCGGCCGCTCACCCACGTATCTGTGAGCGGCGACGACGACGAGTCCATCACACCGAACCATTTCCTGCTGGGCGGCTCGGCACGCCTGCCGAGCCCCGGCACGTTCGACGAGCGAGACATCGACAGCAAGAAGCACTGGCGGCGCGCCCAGATACTCGCCGACATGTTCTGGCGCCGCTGGGTGCGCGAGTACCTGCCCGAGTTGCAATACCGGCGGGAGCCGCACGCCCGCGGCCCCGCGCTGCAGCTGGGCGACCCCGTCCTCATCGCCGACGGCAACCTGCCTCGCAACACCTGGCCGCGAGGCCGGGTTGTGGCCGTCTACCCGGGCGCTGATGGTGAAGTTCGGACCGCTGACGTGCGCACCGCAGGTGGCATACTAAAGCGTCCGACGAAGAAACTCGTGCCGCTGCCTAAGTAACCGGGCAGTGCGGCATCACCGGCGTCGCGGCGCCCTCGCGCTATCGCCGCGCCGTCGCTCACCGGAGATGCGGCATCGCTGCGAGCCAGAGCTACGAGTCATCGCTACGGGTCAACGCTTCGAGTCCCTACATCGTGTCATCGTGTCATCGTTTAATAGACTAAATAGTGATAGTGAAAGTGAAAGTGATAGTGCCTACGCTCTGCCGCACGGCGGGAGAGATGTTCGCGACAGACGCATCCGTGCGCCGCGAGTGCAAAATCATAATGCCTGAGTGTTCGTGTATGCGCGTAACTATTTATACTCTAACAATTTTGTGATGAGGGTAATGAGCAAAAAGTGCCGTGAGCCGCGCCAAGGTATGTTTTTTGCGCGCACCCTCCTTCTAAATTGTTATAGAATTCTGTTCAGATTTTGATAGTGCTTTAATTTGTAAATTATAGTGTTTTTTGATACCAAATTGTAATAGTTTTGTAGCGGTAACCTTAACCTACCTAATTATGTATAATTAACCTAATAGTTCTGCCGTTTAAGGCCTGATTTACCCATGTAAACATTTCTTGATAGCAAAAATCCTAGACTTTCATTAGTGAAATAGTGTTTAACTGAAAGCCTAGGTCCCATTGTATAGAAAATAACTTAATTTATAGAAATATTGTTAATAGTTTAAGTTATAGAACAATAAATAATGTTTGTGTTTTGACTTTCATTTCACATGCAAATAAACAATACTAGGGCTTAGGTCACATTGTTAGGATTACTATCGCCAGATAGCCCATGAAATGCCCTAACACACACTACCTTTCGTATTGAGATAACCCCCATAGTTTGTTTTTTATCTCAAGATAGTCTCCACCTAAGGGCCGATTTCACATAGTTTTTTATAGTTATTCGGTTATAGTATTTCAGCCCTTAAGGTATGCAGGGTGTGTGTGGTATAGTTCAGTAGCGCACTTCATGGGGCGTCTGACGCTATGTGTCCTGTAATGATATCATGTACCAATTGTTTGTAATACGGCTGTTAAATTGAAAGGTCAATAAAACTGAGTTGGTCGGAGGGACGAGAAATCGAGGTGCTCGTCACGGTAAAGTTTCGAGCTCATTCGGTGCGCAAGCGCCGCCGTACAAATCGTAGTCATCGGTATGGAGTTTTTGATAGTATAACAAGTAAATAGTGAAAAGTAAATAGTGTAATTATAGTATGGTAAGTGCGTCGAAGCTCGTCCCTTCAAGACTCCTGAAAAATATATGAAGACTTATTATTTCACCGGCATCCCTGAACCTATAGTAGCAGAGAGTCTAGAACCCGTCTAAACGTATTCTTGTTTCTGAAATTCCTGTTTCTCGCCACATCGTAAATACAGTCCACTCGCCCAGACGTCCAAGAACCAGCGACCGACGGGGCGTCAACGTCTCGAAGCCACCCCATAGTACCTGCTTCTGAGCTACGTCCGTCCCGCACAGACAGCTTTGTATAAGAAAAGTGTTCTAGGTATGTGCCCGGTTATATTCAACAAAATACCAGATAGCATAAAAAATGAGCCCATGTCAATCTTTAAAAAAAAATTAACATCCTATTTATTAAAGAAATGTTATTATTCCATCTCCGAATTTATAAGTGATAAAATAGACATTGTATAGCATCCAATTTTAATATTGTTATTAACCTAATGTATTAACCTATTGTAATTAATCAAAGTTCCTAATTTTTGCATGCCTAAGTTAAGGTAGAATGTACAAGGATCGCCAATTGCATTTTTGTAACATCTGTATTTATATTGTACCTACATTCCGTTGCAAATAAACTATTATTCTATTCTATTCTATTCTATTGAGTTACCAGCTTCTAACTTGTTCTCGTATCTATGATAGTATGTTAATGACAACGTCAATTCAATGCTTATGTGCAGTGTCCGGGTGTTCTGTTCAAAGTCAAACCTAATCATTTCAATGCTAATCTTTAGAAGCATCAATCAGATTTGAATAATTCTTTTTGCATCACCCACCTGGGTAGAATTGATAGATGTAGTGTATTAATTAAATACCCTGAAATACTTGTGTGGAAACTTAGAGGTATCAAGCTATATGTCTGATGTGTGGTCGCCATAAGAGGGTAGTTCTAACGTTGTTTTGATGCGCCATTGTGAGACCCATTCAAACGCAATAAAACTTTCAATGGCCCATAATGTTTATTATTAAAACGTCTTATCATTGTTCGTTGTAATTAAGCTGTTTGGATCCCCAGTCTGTCTGTATGTTGTGAATTCTTAATTAATTGTTATTTGCAACGTTTTGGATTTGAGTTATGATCTACATAAAAGTACTGGCTGGCAGATCACCAAATTGAAAATGATAAAGTGTCTACTATACATATAAAAACATCACTATACTCGATTCAGTCAACATCTGTCTAGCTTTTTTCAATAGTATGTTGTCGATCAGCTTCCAGTCGCCATCGGAAGCAACTGCGTTTTACATGGAGACACCGCCTGACTGGTTTTCAGACTTAGTGGCTTCTGATGATTAACCATTACAACTGCCATGTTCAAGTGAAAGCCGGGATCCTCCAATTTAATTGACTTCCGAAACACGGAGGAACTCTGCGTGACAAGATGGTCACCTATGCACAGACCGACTGTGTCAAGTCTTGTTTAACTTTATGAATCAATGATCCTTGCATCTATCACTTAACAACGAGCTCTCCCCATAATACCCACGCTTGTATACCTTTATAGATTACCACCTTCAAACGAATGTACTTATCTGCTACGTTCCTTGCGAATATAGACAAAGACATACATATTATTCACCCCTGTTTACGGTTAGAAGACAAAGCTGTGTGTCGTACACTGAAGGCCACGAAACTTGAGCAGCCGTGTAACGTGTGTAAGTACGGGCTGTCTTGTCTAAATATAGAACATCTCGACGCCACAGGATCGCGATCATTGGGGTGTTCCCGATTTCATGCCTCAAAGATTGATTGGCTTTCTGATTGGTTTCATATTTCGATACAGTACGAGAAATAGATAGTGGTAGAAAAAATCTATAGTATTTTTGTCTGCTAAAAAATTACAGCTTATGAAATATGTAATGTTGGTTCCTTATCCTTGCTATTTTCAGTGAAAATCCTGGTAAATAAATGACAAAAAGCTTGACCAAACAATAAGGATAAAATACTAAATGCTGCCCTTTTTTAAAGGGGTGATTCCGTTAAACAATTCAAATATTCACCTGCAACATCGTACAACAAGTACTTCTACCTGCAACATCGTCTCTATTCTAAGGTTTATAATCAAAGCCTACGTCTTTATTATATCGGTAAAGATTACTGTTGCATCTTTCCCTATTAAAGTCTTGTCTTCCCCAGTATCGGTCATCGCCTCTCTTTTGTTAAGTTCTAGGAACTGAGCGCTAATTAGGCTAATAGTCTGCCAAACTGGTGAAACCTGAGACTAATGGTGTTGTCTCCGCTTTGCTCGGAACTGTGTCGGCTGGGGACCAGTCTTAATTGTGTATCCTTTTAGGAATTCCAAGTCTAAAAATAAACATGAAGGTTCTATATGGAAACAAACGCTTGAACTATAAGTTTAATTTTATCTAAAACCTGTCTCTCTTAAATGCTGATTTGAAAAAACTCCGTTTCAAATAGAAATTATGTCATCTATTGAATTTACTGATTTATCCTCCGTACACTCAAAGAGAATAAATCAGTAATATCTTGCACTCCTTCCTGACGATAACATCCAGCAGGAGTTAAGCAGGAGTAAATTTAATATGGTTCCACTGAAAAAAGGTAGGCACCCAGGTGCCCCCGCACACTAATCGTGAATTCAACCAAACTTTTTATCTGGTCTGATATTAGACATATCCTTGTTTGCATCAAGTTTGCAGTATGCTCTTAACATTACATTATGTATAGCATAATTTTTAAAAGTATCTTTGAATTTTCCAGAACTAAACGACGCCCTCCGGACGGCGCGCTCGCAGGAGATCAAGATCTCCTTCGGCGTGGGAGTGGCAGGGCTGGCGGCGCAGACCAAGCATCCCATCAACATCAAGAACGCTTATGCAGACCCTAGGTACGTGAATGAAGTTATTATTGGTGCCTTATCATCTTTTATATAATCTCCAATAGATTAAAATACTTTAACTGAATCGAATGAGCTGCAGGCTTAATCACCTAACAAGTCCTAGTCATAGTTTCCTCAAGTCCGACTTTCAGCGTCCTACTTGGAATTAACTAGAGATGGGGACACTATTTCCGCTCAAGACTTTAAACACATAAATTGTCATTTGTTCAATTTGCCTAAATACACAATATCCTCATCTACATGTACAGGTTCAACAGCGAGATCGACGCTCGCACGGGCTACAAGACTGAGCTGATCCTCTGCATGCCCATCTGCAACTACGAGGGCGACGTCGTCGGCGTCGCGCAGATTATCAACAAGACTGATGGTACGTACATGTACAGGTTCAACAGCGAGATCGACGCTCGCATGAGCTACAAGACTGATCTGATGATGATGATGATAAGCTGATGAACACAGTCAGCGGTGAGACTTTGATCAGAACGTGAAGCGTATCAGACTTACAATCCCATTTGCAATATCAGTAAAGGATCCCTCTATCTCAGATTTGCCAACATTACAACAAGCAAACTCTAAATGAAATTCCGGGAAGCCGGTCCGTCGTATATATCTTAATCTATTATTCCTCCGGTTAATCATAATTGAATTTGGTGCAGATTCCGAGGCGTAGAGTTTTCACCAAGTTTCCGATTCTAAGCCTTTGATGGCTCCTGACTGTTATAACTAAATTTATGATAAACTAGCGACGCGAGCCGCGGTGCATTCTAAAGCCGAGTTTTATTTTCTTGGAGTTTCATATTGTAGTGTTCATTTTATGAGTTTGAAAGTTGCAGTGGATTATTTATAAGTTAGGGAAAGTTGAGGGGTATGAAGTGCATTAGTTACTACCACCTAAGGTTTTTAAAAGAAGTCTTTTATGTAAGTAGGTACCTGTATAATTTAGTGCCTAAGAACAGCAATAAATCCGAAGACTGACAGTTGACCAATAATTTAATTACAATCAATTGTTATTTCAATGGATAACAAATTCAACATAATATAAAATTCTATCCACACACATTTTACAACCATGATTTTCACAGCCCTTTAGACAACCACTTTATAAAATATCCTTTTATACATTTCAGGATCCAAAGAATTCTCCCCCCGAGACGTGGAAGTATTCCGCCGGTACCTCACTTTCTGCGGCATCGGCATCCAAAACGCGCAGCTTTTCGAGTCCTCAGTCCTGGAGTACAAGAGAAACCAGATCCTGCTGGCGCTGGCCAGGAGTATATTTGAGGAGCAGAGCAACCTGGAGTGCTTGGTCACCAAGATCATGAAGGAGGCGAGAGAACTGCTTAAGTGCGAGAAGTGTGCCGTCTTTATATCTGATACGGATCATTGTGAATCGGTTAGTAAAGTTTTGTAACATTTTTCAAACTTATCTTTTTTTATAATTCATTTATTTCACTTGTTAATACTATTATTCAAATTCTATTGATATTATCATCTGTAAGTATCTTCTTGTTACGAAATAACATCATAACCATATTAGGTGACCATTCACCAGGTCTATATTGTAAACACTTCTGTTTGGCAATGAGTGTCTATGTAGTTTCTAGCCGGTTCTTCTACATGACTCACTACCTGAAACCGAAAACCTAGTTATTAACGTTTCGTAAGGACCTGTAATAGGTCTATATGAGACCAACCTTTGACTTTTTCCAGCAGTGGATGTCTTCTTATATTCGCAATATTTTTATTTTTCCTTATTACTTCCAGAGCCACTTAGAGCGCATAGTCCAACGGCCGGGCGGTCAGAAGTCGTCCCTCCCAGCACTGCCACCGCCAGCGCCGACGCGCTTCCACACGCTGTTCGAGCTGGGCGCGCAGCAGTCGCGCACCACGCTCACGCACCGCCACGACTGCCGCTCTACCCTCGCCAGCATCGCGCTAGCGGTCAGTTGGACTTATTTATTAGGAACATTTTTTCTTGGGGAAATTATCAAATGACAACTCAAGCTTCGGGTGCTTGGAAGTGGGAGAAAGTGTCAGACGTTTACTGACTAGAACACACCATGTTTCTTCTGGAGCCCTTTACCATCACCACCAGTACCAGGGCCACGGTAACTCGCCCGAACAACTCCGCAGACAATATGAAGGCTCAATTTACATGTACAGATCAGAATCATATTGTAAACGATCTGCCAAAGGTATTTCTAGCTAATTAGGAAACACAGTCAATATGATAGGACAGAACAAAATTAGAATGTAAAAGAATAGAATATGTAATTAAATAAATAATAAGAGTGTGTGAAGTATAAATAGTAAGGCAGAAGTAGACCGAGGAATACATGAACGAGAAAGGAATGGATGTTATGATGGCCGACAGAGAGGAATGGAAACCGAATGAAACAAATAAGTAACTTAGGAACAAGACAAGAAGGATAAAAAGACAAGCACTTTTAACTATTCCTTTTTTTTGTAATTCCAGGTGGCCCAATCGAACAAAGCGCTGAACATCTCGGACGTGGCGGAGTGGCGGCGCGAGAACAACATGGTGGTGCGCGACGTCACGCTGGACGACGCCGCCAACGTGCGCACGATGCTCTGCATGCCCATCGTTAACGCTAACAAAGACGTTATTGGCGTCGCACAGCTTATTAATAAGGTAAGTCAGAGCATTGAGCCTTTTCTTCACGTCTATACAGTTGACATAAGGAACTAAAGTTGGGTAAACTTATGAGCTACAGCTTACATACTTCTCAAAAACAGATAACAAAAAAGATGGGGTTTAAGTATTGGTTTCTAACTATTCATTCTTATTGCCAAAGTTATGTACTAAGGTTGAGAGATTTAATTATCAACTCATAAAAGACTGAGATGTCGCTTTTGGATAGTAAGACTACTACCTAACTTCGTACTTCATACTTTGACCGTAATCGAACTTATTCTCTACCCTGGTTTTATCTTATTGACATACACTTTCATGACAATTTCCAGGAGAACGGATGCCAGTTCACGGATGGCGATATCTCGATATTCGAAGCGTTCGCCATCTTCTGCGGTTTGGGTATACACAACACGCAGATGTATGAAAATGCTTGCAAACTTATGGCTAAACAAAAGGTGAGTAACTTCTACAGTTTTATATTCATTTCCTTTTCTTCCACCTTCCACTACTAAGGTTCTTATTACCTGATGTAAAGTATCTCTATATAATGTTTTGAGTCTAACTGGACGCAGCTGAGTACAAGTGTTGAAGGTGGAGCGATGATCTTAACCCGTTACCCAACCTTATGGTCGATCGATCTGCGCGGCTTGGATTTACCCACGAGCGCGTCTATAAATCTATCTATGCATAGATCTTAATACCATATCAAACTTGACATATACTTTCCTAATCAAAACCGTTGCTCCTGGTTTTCATATTACCGAGTATTATGTATGAAACCCTTTGCAATGAAACTCTAAAAATGGCTTCCCGTAATTTTCACAAACCTATTTCATATAATATAACTTGTTACCTGTAGGTGGCGCTGGAGTGCCTGTCGTACCACGCGACAGCCTCCACGGAGGACACGAGCAAGCTGTGCAGCGACAACATCCCCTCCGCTGAGATATACAACCTGTACAGCTTCCAGTTTCACGGTAACATAACAAGAGTGTTTCTTGTTTTGAATGGTTTCCTTTTCAAAATTATTGTTTCATAATCAACTGCTGAAATAACGCCTCCAGAAGTATTCTTATCCAATACTTTGAAAGCGGACTTTTAACCTGAGATAGTCTTCTCGGCTATGAATATAGAATCGATGATATTGTGACGACTAACCAGATTTTTGAACATTACCAACATGCCAATTATAAAACAAAAAAATTACATGCCAAAATCTATGCTCATTTTGTCATTGTATGTAAAAAGAAATGGAAGGATAGTATTTAGAGTCAGCATTCCTACTATAACTGTCTAAACATTGTAATTATTATGTTTCAGACTTCGATCTATCAGACGAGGACACTTGCAGAGCGACACTGCGCATGTTCCTACAATGCAACCTAGTTGAGAAGTTCCACATTCCTTATGACGTGAGTTTTATTATTAATATTTTAGACTAACAAAGGTCTAAAATAGTATATCATTTCGATACTCAGAAGTAGCATCAATGAGTTTACTAAAAAAACAGCGAATGCGCAAATGGTTGATTTCAGAGAGACCAAGTTTCAAGGTCGCAAATTTTCGAACATCCCAGTCTGCGTCAGTGCAGTTTACCAAAGCCTTTAAGTAAAGTTGAGTTTTATCACATTTTCAGGTCCTCTGCCGCTGGATATTAAGCGTCAAAAAAAACTACCGGCCAGTCAAATACCACAACTGGAGACACGCACTCAACGTCGCTCAAACCATGTTTGCCATGCTGAAAACTGGCAAAATGGAACGATTCATGTCTGACCTAGAAATACTGGGCTTACTTGTAGCCTGTCTATGCCATGATCTAGACCATAGGGGGACAAACAACGCGTTTCAGACCAAAACTGAAAGCCCACTGGCGATATTGTACTCGACTTCCACGATGGAACATCATCATTTTGATCAGTGTGTCATGATTCTTAATAGTGAGAGCAATAATATTTTCCAGGTTAGTAATAGAAAATGTTATTTTGATTCTAATGGTTTAATGTTACATTAGTAGTAGATCCACCTACTACCATAATAAATAATCTCATGTTTAGTATAGATTCAGAAATATCGGAAAACAATAAAAAGTAGTATGAGTGGGTTATGGCAAATATTACAGAAAAATGATTATTGATTTAAAATAACTGTGCCTCGTGATTTTATCCTGAGGGAACTTCCGAAAATTTGATTTAAATTATGTATTTCACTGTAAAATATCATCTAAATCCCTTTAGCAAATATTCCACGAAAGATAATCTACATTCAAGTTAATCAACATTTTATATTCCCAGGCGCTATCCCCATGCGACTACAAGGACGTGATGCGCGTGGTGGAGACGGCGATCCTGTCCACCGACCTCGCCATGTACTTCAAGAAGCGCGCCAAGTTCCACGAGCTGGTGGAGAACGGCGAGTTCGACTGGCAGAGCCAGGAGAAGAAAGAATGTGGGTGCTTTGACATCTTGAGTAATGTTCTGTTTTGTAGTTGAGGGAACAAAACGACGAAGGGAGATAACGGAAAATCTCCTGGGATTGGGGAACAAGGAGCGTTTCCGACTCCATCGTTTTACACCTTCTTCGGAACTCGCCCATTTTTTTGTAATTCCAAAAATAATTGACAGACGTCCCAATGAACTCGAATGCCTCGTAAGTCGTAAGTTCACTCCCAACTAAGCTTTTTACCCAACGTAGTGAGAGAGAGAGCCGTGACTGTTTCGCGGCAACACAGCCCTCCCGCGCGCAGGGATGTTCGCGCCAGGCGCGCGCGCTCGCGGGCGGCGGCAGAGGGAGGCAGTTGCCCTCGGGACATCGTGACGATCTGATTGACTAGCCGTTTAGTCGCTTATGTATCGAGCGTAATCGTTTATCAATAAACGTATTTAAATAAACACTAAATTGTCTTTTAGTAGGTACTTATATGACCTAGAAGAATGCGGTTGACTTCCTCACCTGCCCTATGACAACTCCGCCTATAGTTTATTATTTTGGTTTTCTCTTTTGCTAAATAATCTGTCATTTAAAAACTGTGTTATTTAAAAACTTTGTCTCACTATGCGATTTCATTATAATTTCCAGTGCTATGCGGCATGATGATGACAGCATGCGACGTGTCAGCGATCGCTAAGCCGTGGGAGGTGCAGCACAAGGTGGCCAAGTTGGTAGCCGACGAGTTCTTCGACCAGGGAGACCTGGAGAAACTGCAGCTCAACCAGCAGCCCATCGCTATGATGGACAGGTAACTCTAATCTACATATACTTCTCTATGAATATGCAAAGAGGAAAGATTGGTTTGTTGATACCCTAAAGGATCCGAAACTATTGAATTGATTTGAAAAATTCTTCCACTGTTGTAAAGCTGCACTCTTCCCGAGTAACAGAGGTTATATTTTATCCCGGTACGAGCGGTAGTCCCACGGGCGGCGGGTGAAACCGCGTGGAACAACTAATATTAAATACTGAGTTTGGTGGTTCGATGATACTTTATTGGTCGATATCGTATCGAACTCTCAAGTTTTAAGTTTATCATGACAAAGTTACACACAGAGGCTAATTTACTTATATTTCAATCTTCAAAATCTTTTCCAGGGAAAAGAAAGACGAGCTCCCACAAATGCAAGTGGGCTTCATCGACATGATCTGCCTCCCACTATACAAAGTCCTGGCCGATACATTCCCCTGGATCCAGCCGCTGTATGCCGGCACTCTGGACAACCGCCAGCGCTGGCAGGACCTCGCGGAGAAGGTGGAGATGGGCCTCACGTGGATAGACCATGATACTATTGATAAGCCAATTGAAGAGTTTACTGGTAAGTTGTCATTTCTATGACGAAAATGACAATAACAAAATAAAAGACGATGACGAATATAACGGTAGCTAAAATGGTGACAAATATGATGATGACGAAAACGTTTTATAATGACAATGATCCTAATTTAAGGCTGACAAAGTCTCGGGCACAAGCTAGTGCCTAGAAAATAGAAGTAAAAAAGTTTCAAAGTTTATTTTAGGAAAGCGTGTGAGGAATACTTGTATGTGCAAATGATGTCTATAGTAGCTGAATCGCACAGAGACAATGTCCATTTAAATACTTCTGTTCTTATAATTTCACAGCACTAAACGAGCCAATAAAAGACGTGGAGCTGACAGTGCAGACCCTGAACTGCACGAAGCCGATCCCCGAGAGCAGCAGCAGCATGGCGCTGGTCAAGCCGCTGAAGACTTCCTTCCACTCCCTGAGGAGAGGGAAGAGCAGCAACTTCACCAACCGCCCCGCCAGGAGTAAACTTACTAGGTAAGAGTTTATGCCTAATGCTTAGTTAGTGGAAATAGGTTGGTAGTAGGCACGCAGTTGAGTTGTTTCTTCTTACTTATTTTTTTTCTTCTTGAGGAGAAAATCGGGCTTTACAATACTTTTAAGCTGCATGTTATAATATCATCTTCTTTCTTGACCTAATTTTACTTTATCCTCGTTGGTGAAAGCTGAAATCGTTCTTTGGGTCTTGTCTTACATACATAGATGTGAAGTCACGAGCTCTCACTTTCAATCTTTGCTGTGTTATTGTCTTAGTAAATATATTTATAATGTTTTGTTAAACGAAACTTATGTGTCCAATATTTTTTGGAAGTCTAAAATGCGGACTAATAAGAATTAGTTTGTCGTCTGTTCCACGTCAGAGGCCGTCAGGCGGATTTGAAAATCTCTGAGGTTAGGGCTTGTTTAGGTGATTAAAATTTACAGCTCACTCGATAAGAAGAAGATCTTAAAGTTAATTCACATTATCATTATCACAATAACCTCATATATCCAAAAACATAATAAACAAAACCACAAGAAACAGTTGTAAAATCAAAGTAAAACTAAAGCATGTTCCAGATCAATGTACGCGGCGGCAAGCAGCCGGGAGCCCGAGGCGCCGCCGCGCCGCCCGCCGCCGCCACCGAGCCACACGCAGGCACACACGCCGCTGCTGACGGACGAGCCTAAAGCCAAGCACAAGGCGCGGCTGTGCCAGTTGTTGTGACGGTTGAGCTTTAACTGGTAAGTTGATGAATAACCTTAGATATAAAGATGTTGTGTGATGAAAATCTTAGAAGCGCTTTCAATGTAAAGGCTTTTACGCTCGGTTTGCAATTAATACCGATTCGAGCAATGAGGACAGTAACTGCACGCGCATGCGATGGATCTTTTGCCACACGAAACGTAACGCACGATAAAATCCGCTAGTGTAATAGCATATTAAAATAATTTATTTTGTTATGATGACTCTTATCGTTCCTTAAATATATTATTTGCCAAGAGCGCAATTTAAACCCCTTATTGCTGAATGAGTATTTTTTAATTTGTACTATTCAAAACTTACTGTTAATGTTAACTTTTTTATTGTCTGCATATTTTAATTTAGATGTTTTATTCTTGTGTTTCAGGGGCAGCCAGAATAGTACAGAAAAACCTGAGAAACTGGACAGAGTGAAGCCGTCCAAATCGATTGATTAGACACAGTGGGGTAACATTACTGCTATGTCGCTTTGTAGAATATATTTACACCTAGGAAAGAGGGAAAACGAAATTACAGTGATGTATGTTTTATAGTTTTCCAAAGATTTATGAAGTTATACGCACGTGAAAGAATTGAGTAAAAATATAAATCTTTACAGAGCTTTCATACTAGACGATTTTCCGCCTGGTTTTTCTAAGCGTTCTCGGCAAACCGCGTGACAGGTTTTTGTCCCTCAAAAAATGTCGTACGAGAAAAAACGGAGCTGCAAATCGGCAAGTTTGTAAGAGCTCTTACAAGTGAAATTTTCGACGAACGATGAATGATGGAAAAACGATTTTCTACAAAGTGACGTAACAGTATAGGGTTGTACTCTCTACTTGGACTCGGTTGAGTCAACGTCGTTTTACTAATAGTGGTTACCGTTGTACATTTCTATTGTTAGATACATCGTATTAAGTAGATTACATGGAACTTGTCTGTAGTTTGGCTGAACATAATTACATAGGTACACAGAGAAACAAAACATTATTCAAAAATATGAGTATATTGTCCACAAAAGCTAATTCCATGGATAATTGTGTTCAGCCAAACAAAAAAATTTTACAGAACAAAAAAAAACTAAAAGTAATTTTTAGTATTTTAATCTCTGCGTCTTTTTGACGATAACAATGTTTCCTGTAAAGCAAACTCTAGGTAAATGTTTATCTAATTAAATGTATTATTTACATAGACTGTGATCTAGTATTACTTCGCGATGTTCTATTTTAAAAATAACAGGTTTTATAGATTCCTTTCTTTTGCAGTTAAGAAACCTTTTGTAACTTTAGTATGCAATATTTAGAGTTATGTTGCACTTTAACTAGATTATTTTATGTCTTGTATAGTTCTCGCCAAATATGTTGTCATGGTACATTGCGTGAGACGCTGCGCAGACACCATTTTTAAGGTATAAGTGGGTTGTGGACGTACGCTCGGAATTTAGCTGCAAGACGCCATTATGTTTTGCGAGAACTATAGAAGACTACAATACAAGATTGAATTTCCTAAAACTAGTCCTTTTGATCGAGTTGCTTCCTTCGCTTAGATTATGTAATTCTTCCGTACTATAGGTACAATAAAACAGCTATTTATAATATTTTTCTAACGTATTATTAAGATCTATCGACTGTTTAAATTTTAAAATAGAATGATCGTTTCTTGGCCTGTGAAAAAATGTGTACTATGTAACTACTAAGTGTGTAAGGTTTTCGTATTTATACATTATGAAAGTTCAATTAAATTATTTTTTTATTTATCGGAGCTAAAGTATTATGATGCTAGTCGTGTGTTATGTTATGTAGATATTTATAAATGTTACTGTCGAACGAACAGTCACGTCCAATTCGCTTATGAAGCTTATTTTGTGCAATATCGAACGATTCGATACAGTCTTAATCGTAATTGAGATTATTTTTATTACCAGTACTTTTAAGTCAGCAATATTTTTAATATTTAATGATTTTGGAACAAGAATTAATTCTTGATGTGGTTCGTAAGAACTTAAATGTCCATCGATGAATTATTGAATACTTTGTTTGCACGTTCTATGCAATTGCAGCAATGTATTATGAAAATCGTGGAAACTGCGTGCGCGAGCCACAAGATTTTAAATCTTTTTTGGATTAACAGTTTTAGTATTAAAAAAATATTGTAACAAAACTTCATACTTTGTATTTTACCAATGAAGTAGTCCGCATATTTTAACGAATATAATTTTGACTATAATGTTTAAAAAAGTAAACAAAAGTAGAGTTTTTTTTTTTAAATGTCTTGTATAGACTTTTTATAGGAAGGAAAATAATAAGAAAGCCTTTAATACAATATATCGATGTCAAATATTGTGCAATTTTTACTGTTGTTATAATAGTTTAGATATCTGCTTTAACATTGGCAAAATTAAAGTAAGTCCTTACGAGTCAGTACCTAGCAAAAGTCACTTATGTGAAAATTTAGTGATCATGTATTTTGTAATTTGAATTGTGTTTCTGGGCTCATGTTTCTGTCTGTACATAAAATATTCGTTCATAATTTTGTTATGTTTAGCCCATTTCGTTGATAACTATGACAGATGCTTTGAATCTTTCAGCATTAGGTATTTATTAATATACAAGGTAAATATTGTACAAGAAAGGTTAGTAATTTCGGAGCTTATTTTAATTTTGCAAATGTGAAGCCACATAGTCCAGATGTTGTGAAATAGACTATACTTAATATAATTAATAGTATTACGACTGTTCTTTACTAACTTGATATGAAACATTTTCTTTTATTGTCATAATAATAGACATTTTTTGAACTCCGTTTAGAATTTATGAAGTAGTTAATCATGTAAAACAATTAAATTGTTTCGTAGATTTTTTCCAAAGATGGGTAATATGCCTGACAGGTTTTGTACAAAAGTTACCTACGTAATAACAAATTATTATTTAAATTAAATTAATTACTTTGGTCATTTGAGAGTTTATATTAAATGTTTTATTTTTAATAGATTTATTTGCTCAGTATTATTTGTTCAAGAATGTGAGATCATGTTTATGTATTTATTGATAAATTCAACTAATTATAACATAAGAAAAGCATTGATTTTACATTAAGTACATAATTTTATTTGTTGAGTAAAGCATTTTGTATAACATGCAAAATGTTTTAAAATTTGATTGTTTCCAAAAAAAGGGTAATTTGTCCGCGTTTTCTTAATGTTGATAGTTTTTATGTTTTCTATTAAATGACAATATTCTACTACATTACTCAGAACAATAAATATTTCTTCGTTATGATTCGATCAATTTGTAAAAATACCTACTGAATGTGTTTCGACGAATAAAAATATTGTGAACAATATTCGATGTGCTTTCTTTGCGCCTGGTTTTTCATAAACGAATAATTTTCTATGGTGTTTTCCTAAGAACAAAGAGCGTTGGTCCCAACATCATGCCCTGGGGAAGCCCTGGTCGGAGAATGAGCTTAGCTGACCATCGTAATTACAAAATATAAGCTATCGATTAACCTTTAGATTCTCCTATAAGAGATGTTAAAACCACATAATTAATTAAAAAAACAGTGGTTGCGCGGTAAACATACTCATAATTTGTTATATTGGTAATTTCACTGGTGTTTGCAATCCTATTCCCTTCCTTTTCCCGCACATACCTCAACGCATTCGTTGGAGCGAGAGGCGACACTAGCGCCACTAGCGCCCTTGAGCGAGTCGTGTGTGCAACATAAAAAACAAAAAAAATGGCTGACAACGCGCGCGAGAGCTCACGTCTCTCTCCGATAAAAAATCGATATTGAGTGGAAAATTGGTGTGATTTGTGTTGAACTTTATTTGTGGCAGTGCTCCTCGTACAAGAAATCGCCGTAGAAGACAACAGGTACTGTGCTCCTTTCCTTTAGGCATACTTTCTTGTTTTGTGTCGCCCGCAGTATGCCGATTTTCCCGTCGCATTTGCAATCACCAGTTTTTTTAAAAATTTTCGCATCTTTTTGAACCATATTGCGTTTTCCGCGTAACCATTTGGTCAGTGGGTCGTCTTAGGGGCGGAGTTCCTGCATAGCCGGATTAGTATTTAATCAGTGTTAGCCATTCATTAGGCCGTTTTCGTCAAACCCGCATTGTTTCGTAGGTACTTACCTAACTTACGCGTCGAAAAGTAAGATAGGTATTTCACGTACTTATTTCGTTGAATTTCGCTAACCCCGCAAATATAGTTCGCGTACACACATATTCCGGTGCCTAGGTACCTACTTAGTTGATAGATATCAACTTTCCAGTCGCTTTCAATACGTATTTCATTTAGTTTTTTCGTAATTCGTAGGCCGCTAAAATGGCACTGGTAGATAAATCGTTGAAGCTGCTAATAGCTAAACGTGATAGAATATTCGCTCGCATGCAAGCTATTGCCGATAAAATTAAAAACATTGATTCGCAAGATTTCACTAGGGAATCCTTCCTGTGTGACCTTGAAACAGTAGATTCTTTGCGTACAGATTTCGAAAGAGTGTTGGACGACATTGCCGCCCTCGAGCTTAAACTAAATCCTGATTAGGTATGTTGTCAATTATCAAGCACTTTCTTCTTTCGAAGACCTTTTAGGCCGTATAAAGCGAGCAGGGAAATCACTGCAAGTTCAGTCACATTCTGAGGTCAAAAGGTCACCCCGCTTGCCTCCCATCGAAATACCCGAATTTAACGGAGATATTAAAAATTGGCCTTTATTCATAGCTAGTTATCGTAATACCGTACATAATAATATTTCTCTGACTGATTGTGAGAAGTTATATTATTTATTAGGAAAGTTGACAGGCAAGGCTCGTTCAATATGCGCGGGTATTACCCCCTCCGCGGATAATTACCCTCTTATTTTCGATTCACTTTGCAAAAGGTATGAAGACAAGCGTCAACAAGCAACTTCATACTTAGATCAGTTATTTGATTTTAAACTTATTCCTTCAGGAACCCCTAACAATTTAGAATTATTTTTAGATAAATTCGCTTTGTCTGTAGCTGCGTTGAAAAACCTACAAATTGATGACCTCGCTGATTTTATTTTGTTTTATGTCGCTCTTAAAAAACTCGATTTAGACACGGGTCGTACTTTCGAGTGCACTCGTAAATTAAAACCTAATAGGTAGTTCTGAATTTCCGTCTTTTTCCGAATTGGATAGTTTTGTTCGTGACCACATAAAGGTATTGGAACGTACGTCATCATCGGTTGCTCGGGTCACCAACAATAAAAAACCTGCAGATCGTAAACCTACTACTACACATGCCTATACGTCTAGTTCGGCTGAGTCATCCGCGTGTAGTCTATGCGGCGAGCAGCATGATTACATTTATAAATGTAGGGTTTTTAATAGTTACAAACCAGATCAACGTTTTAAATTCGTAAAATCTAATCTAATAACTTATGTATAAATTGTTTAAGTAGTGGTCATCGTGTTTCCGCATGTGGGTCGACATCTACTTGCAAAAAATGTAATTCCAAACATCACACTTTATTGTGCTTTGATGTAAACACGCGGCAAGTAGGTAACTCGCCCCATTCAAACGCGGCTCGCGCGCTGCCACCGACCGCCGTTGCCGCGGCCGAGCAGCCGGCCGCTGCGCCCGCCATTTTAAAGGCCCCAGTACACGTTGGCCCAAGTGCGGCCAATACACGCCATCACCAATGTGTACACGGGGTATTGGTGCAGGTTGGCGCGCATTCGGCGAGTTGTCGGTTTTTTGGGCACACATCAAAGGAATCTTGGCCCAGCTTGGCGTGTGGTGTTTACACATTCGGCCAATGTTTAGTTCGTCACCGACCGCTGAGGATAAAATACACTTTTGTGTTGCGTGTAAAAATAAATATAGTAGTAAATATAGTAGTGTAGTATAATATAAATATATATAGTAGTGTACAAATAAATAGCCGAAGCCTTAATTACTTCGACGTCCATCGCAAGTAGGTCTGCCATTTCGAATTTCGCCAAACCCGGACAAATATTTAAAAAAACCCGGACATTTGGCGTAAATCGCAGTTTATCCCCGGACGAGTCCGATTTTTTTTGTTTAACAAAACAAGACCTAATGTTTAATATTACCATATTACTTAAATTCAATGAGGTCCTTCCTTACATGAAAAGTCAGGGCCGTCTCTAGCTCATGTAGTATCTAGTATTGAAAGATTGTGACTTAATGTATTTCGAAGGTCATAAATAAGAAAGCTCATATGGAAACTAGGAGTTACCTTCTTGATAGGTTAGACAAAAAAATGTTGAAAAATACAAACAACTGCAAAGTGAAGTCGCCGCGAGCGCAGCGAGCGCGAAAATTTTTGAGTTTTGGGTCCAGCACCTAAACTTGTATAATAAAAAATCCGCAAAGTGAAGAAGCCGCAAGCGAAGCGAGCGCTAAAATTTTTGAATATTGGGATATTAAAGTAGCCAAATGTAAAAAGAATTGTGTTAAGAAAAGAAGTCGCGAGCGAAGCGAGCGCGAAAATTTTTAAGTTTTGGGACACTTCGACTTCTGCATTATTAGGCGCCCGGGTTATTCGCATACCCAGGCACCATAGGTTAAGATGGCCCTATGAAAAATGTCCGGGTTTTCCCCGGACACTTCTTGAAACCCCGCCCGGACGGCCCCCGGACGGCCTCCAAACGAGGACAAATCCGGGGAAACCCGGACGGATGGCAGCCCTAATCGCAAGTGGTTTGCCAGGCAGGAATGAGCCATGCGCCAATGTGTAAACACCATTTGATCGTGGCCTACATTTGTGAATTGCACAGCTTGGCCCAACACAGGCCAACGTGTACTGGGGCCTTTACAGCAGCGCCGCTGCCATCGAGTGTAGCGACCACTACCCCCGCGCACGGACATCGCGCTGTGTTCGTTATCCGAAAATCATACCGAGAGTAAACATCGGGGCAATACTACGGTGCTCATTGCTACTGCTCGTATTATTATCGTAGATTCGCATGGAAATGAACATAGTGTTCGTGCATTGTTAGACAGTGGTTCTCAAAGTAACTTTATAACTAATGATTGTTGTCGACGCTTAGGTTTGAACATAAATAATCGGCCTTCTTGTTCGAGTAAAATGATTCAGGGTTCCGTAAATATTAAATTTTATTCTCGTTTCAATCGCAACATAAATTATTGTTTAGAGTCGTTGGTAGTAGATAAAATTACCGAACGTTTGCCGACAGCCACGGTTGATGCTTCTCTTTTATATAATTTCAAAAACTTACCGTTGGCTGACGATACATATTTTTCATCAGGCCCGATTCACGAATTCGAAAACCTGAGTTTTAATCGGTGCTTCGATTTTCCCACATTTGCTCTTGTCTAACAAAGTTCAAGGACAGCCTCCGCATGCTTCGCCTCTCGCTTTAGAAACTGTCCTTGGCTATGTTATTGTAGGTGACGCTCCAGTACGCGTTGATAGTAAGTCGACTGTATCGTATTGTTGTACCACGGACCCGTTGGACTCCGCTGTCCGTAAATTCTGGGAATTAGAGGAGGTGGATGTTTCCTCCATACTAAGCCCGGACGACACATTGTGTGAGGAGTTTTATACCCGCACTACCACTCGGGATAGTGACGGACGTTACGTAGTTGCTTTACCTTTCAAGGGTGAAGTCGAATCCCTTGAGAACTCGCGTCAAGTAAGTGAACGTCGGTTTTACTGCTTGGAAAGGAAAATGCAGGCTTCTCCACAATTGAAGGGCGCGTATGATAGTGTCATCCTCGAATATTTAGAAAAAGGTTACATCTCACCTACAGATTCTGTGTCTTCGGAAGTTTCGTACTTCATTCCGCATCATGGTGTGATCCGCGATGACAAGATCACTACCAAGCTTCGTGTCGTTCTCGATGGTAGTTGCAAGACTTCTACCCGCGTTTCGCTTAATGATCTCTTGTATGGTCATCAAAACCTACAAGGGAACTTGTTTAACATTATCGTTAATTTTCGTTTGTTTTTGATCGCTCTTTCCGCAGATATTCGTCAAATGTTTCTCAGCATCGGAATCCGAGAATCGGATCGTCGTTTCCAACGCATTTTGTATCGTTTTTCGCCGCAAGAACCTTTAAAGGTTTATGAGTTCAATCGTGTCGCTTTTGGACTTAAGTCTAGTCCTTTTCATGCTCTGCGCACTATAAAGCAGTTGGCGGAGGATGAGGGTGATTCTTACCCTCAAGCTAAGGAAATTGTAGCTACAGGTCTGTATATGGACGATTTTGTCTATTCCGTTTCCTCGGAAGACCAAGGCATTTCCACCGCCTCAGAAATGATAGGTCTCATGAAAGCTGGTCAATTTGAATAAGTAATTCTCAAGTTGTACTAGATTCGATTCCTCCTTCTCATCGCCTGCCGGCTGTCAAAGAATTTGACGAGTCTGACCAACATAAAGTACTCGGCTTGTGTTGGTCACCTACTTCAGACCATTTCAGCATGAAGGTGAATACTCCAGCTAACCATTGTACCAAGCGCACAATACTGTCGTGTGTCGCTAAAATATGGGATGTCATGGGATTCGTCGCGCCTGTCGTCCTGAATACTAAACTTCTCATCAAACAGCTCTGGCTGTGCGATTGTGACTGGGATGATACCCCACCTGAAGATATCGTCAGGCTGTGGACTCGCTTTAAAGAAGAGCTACCAGTGCTCAGTCGTATAAAAATCCCTCGTCACCTAGGTATTGTCGCCGATAGTGTCGTCACTATCTTAGCTTTCGCGGACGCTAGTGAAAAGGCATATGGTGGAGTTATTTACTTCCATGTTCAAAATAGCGATGGTAATACTGTCAACTTGTTAACTGCTAAATCGAAAGTTTCTCCTAAGAAAGTAGTTTCTCTCGCTCGTCTTGAGCTATGTGCTATACTTGTGCTAGCTCAACTCATAAAAAATGTCGTTGTCGCTTGTCAAAACCGCGTTGTTATTCGTAATAAACTCTTTTGCAAAAAAAACGGGCACCTATGCGAAATCTTAGTTTTAAGGACTTTACGTGTATTTCAAAGGGTTTTAATGATTGTAGTATGTTTCTAGCATCAAAAGAGTTAGCCGAGCATGCGTGAGAGTGTATTCTAAATTTGAATTTTGTACAATTGCTAAGAAAATGGTCAAATCTTGTTTTGGACTAATTGCTGGCAGAAAGTTCATCGGTGTCTTGAAAAGTTTTTGAAGTGATTTTCAGGAAAATGATATTGCAGTTTTAATGAATGATTAATGTACTTTTTTGTTAGATCAAAACATTTTTGAAAAACTATGCGTATTTGATAAAATTTTCACCTGCTCTAAATGGGCTATACTGATGATTGATGGCAATGTTAAGAGTTTCGGTATTTTAGTGTAAAGCGTTCTATTGTTTAGATATTGTACCCACGTGTTTTAAAATATCGCTTTTTCATAAATAAACACTATTTAGAAGAGTATCAGTACCTTTGGCTGCGATAAAACCAATTTAAAGTAAGCAGTGCCCATCACAACTCGTCTCCTATAGGACTTTGACATTTTTAAAAGTCTTGAAATTCTACAAAATACAGAAAATAGCGCATAGACTGTGAGCACGAGGTCTTAAGGTCTCGTAATTACTGATTTTTAAACAACCTCGTCTCTTGGGAAACTCCGTAGACCTCTGAAGATCTATGAGTCTGAGCGTTCAAATAGCGTGTTTTCATCCCACGGATATTTTATTAAATAAACTTGCCTACACTGAGATTTTCTGGCATCTGCAGCACTTTCCTGCTTAAATCATAACAATAATTGGCTAGCTGCTCATTTCTTAAGAAACATACGTTTCGCCAATCATTTTGAATTCTTGACTCCCTTTCAGCTAAATCGTTGTTTAGTAACCCGATACCTATGGCGTTATCGAGAGCTTCAACGAGGCAATAATTTGACTTTTTAGATAGCTTTAACCCTCCTCATCATTTTTCATGTGGTTAATTTTAACATTTATCACAAAATTTGGTATTTTTTAAATGTCAAAGTCCGATAAGAGACGGGTTGTGATCGGCACTGCTTACTTTAATTTTGTTTTGTCGCAGCCAAAGGTACTGATACTCTTCTAAATAGTGTTTATTTATGAAAAAGCGATATTTTAAAACATGTGGGTACAATATCTAAACAATAGAACGCTTTACACTAAAATACCGAAACTCTTAACATTGCCATCAATCATCAGTATAGCCCATTTAGAGCAGGTGAAAATTTTATCAAATACGCATAGTTTTTCAAAAATGTTTTGATCTAACAAAAAAGTACATTAATCATTCATTAAAACTGCATTATCATTTTCCTGAAAATCACTTCAAAAACTTTTCAAGACACCGATGAACTTTCTGCCAGCAATTAGTCCAAAACAAGGTTTAACCATTTTCTTACCAATTGTACAAAATTCAAATTTAGAATACACTCTCACGCATGCTCGGCTAACTCTCTTGATGCTAGAAACATACTACAATCATTAAAACCCTTTGAAATACACGTAAAGTCCTTAAAACTAAGATTTCACATAGGTGCCCGCTTTTTTTGCAAAAGAGTGTATATTCGCATTTTCGGACTCTACGGTCGCACTCTATTGGGTACATTCGTCGCCCCATCGGTGGAACACCTTTGTGGCTAACAGAGTATCTAAAATACATAATGACTTATCTCCACAAAATTTGTATCACGTGTCCGGTACAGACAATCCCGCTGATTGTCTCTCACGCGGACTCACACCTTCTCAAATTATTGATCATCCGCTTTGGTTCACTGGTCCTCGGTGGGCTCACTTGGATGTCTCACAGTGGCCTGTCGTTCCCTTCAATCCCTCTTCAGTGTCCGAAGCACCTGAAGAGAAGAAACATTCGTTGTTAGCTACACCAAATGAAAGATCTCTTATTCTTTCTTTGGCCGATCGTATTTCATCTTGGAGTAAATTACTTCGTGTGGTAATTTACATTTGTCGTTTTACTAAATTGTTACCTCTTAGATATCGCATGTCAGCGTCGGATTACGACTTCGCTGAATTACTCGTTCTTCGCCAACTTCAAACTCATTATTTCTCCGCTGAGATCGTCAGACTCGGGGAAGGCAAGGATTGTAGTTCTTTTATTCGACACTTGAAACCGTTCCTCAAAGACGGACTCATTAGAGTCGGAGGACGTCTAGGTAACTCTGATTTGAATTATGATAGGAAGTATCCCATCTTGCTTCCAAGTAAGGATCCAATTTTAAAGCTTGTCGAATACCATCATAAGGTTAATTGCCACGCAGGTCCTGATTTGCTGATGTCACTCTTACGTCAAAGGTATTGGATACTTTCTGCTAGAAACTTAATTAGAAGTAGAGTACACAAGTGTCTTCCTTGCTTTCGGCTCAGACCAAAGCCAAACTTTCCTGAGATGGCAGATCATCGTTCTTGCCGTGTTGTTCAATCTGCTAAACCGTTCGTCCACACGGGCACGGATTATGCTGGTCCGTTTAAAGTTACCATGTCCCGCGGTCGAGGTGTTCGTTCCACCAAGGCTTACGTGTGTCTGTTCGTCTGCATGACTACACGCGCGGTGCACATAGAACTGGCTGGTGATCTCAGCACAGCTAGTTTTATGGACGCTTTTAAACGGTTTCTTTCCAGGCGCTGCCCGGTTAGTAGAATTTATTCAGACAACGGGACTAACTACATAGGCGCTAAACGCGAACTGTCGGAACTTCATAGATTTCTTTGCTCGAAACATCATAATACTGAATTTGGTCATATGTTAGCTGAAAATCGTATAGATTGGTCGCTCAATGTCCACACTGCCAGTCATTTCGGCGGCAACTGGGAGGCTAATATCAAAAGTTTAAAGTCGCATTTATATCGTACCATAGGTGATATTGTTCTTTCGTTTGAAGAATTAAGTACCGTGCTTACCCAAGTCGAGTCTGTAATGAATACGAGACCTTTGTGCAGGACACTCTCTAGTGATCCTTCGGAACCACTTGCTTTAACTCCAGCACACTTTTTGAATCTTACGCCTTTAAAATACTTACCGGCGCAAGAAGTAGAGACAAAATCTATCGTGACTAGACACCAGTTGTTAGACAAATTAGTACAATCGTTTTGGAAGCGCTGGAGAAATGGATACCTTCACACATTGCAATCGCGTCGTAAATGGAACACGCCGGTGGATCCAGTCGTTGTCGGCACGGTCGTCGTTCTTAAAACTGATAATTCCCCTCCACTACACTGGCCTTTGGGTGTCGTTGAGGAGGTTTTCCCTGACTCCACCGGAGTGACTCGTGTCGTTCGGGTAAAGACAGCGACTGGATCCTACTTGCGTCCCGTCGTGCCTCTATGCCCGTTGCCCAATCAATAAATTTCAAGCTCGTTATTCAAAATTTTATTAGTAGTTAGGTAGATTAGGCAAAATAGGTACTTAGTTTTCATTTTGTTATTTCGTTTCGTATACTTACGTAGTACAATTATCGTATAAATAATTTAGTTTCGTAAATTGCTTCAATTCTTGAAGGCATCCCTTCAAGCCCGGGGGGAATGGTTGCGCGGTAAATTTCATACTCATAATTTGTTATATTGGTAATTTCACTGGTGTTTGCAATCCCATTCCCTTCCTTTTCCCGCACATACCTCAACGCATTCGTTGGAGCGAGAGGCGACACTAGCGCCCTTGAGTCGTGTGTGCAACATAAAAAACAAAAAAAAATGGCTGACAACGCGCGCGAGAGCTCACGTCTCTCTCCGATAAAAAAATCGATATTGAGTGGAAAATTGGTGTGATTTGTGTTGAACTTTATTTGTGGCAGTGCTCCTCGTACAAGAAATCGCCGTAGAAGACAACAGGTACTGTGCTCCTTTCCTTTAGGCATACTTTCTTGTTTTGTGTCGCCCGCAGTATGCCGATTTTCCCGTCGCATTTGCAATCACCAGTTTTTTTTAAATTTTTCGCATCTTTTTGAACCATATTGCGTTTCCCGCGTAACCAAACAGTATTTATAACAATAACAAGCATAAATAAGAAAAAGGCATAGTATGAAACGCTTTTACTAAATGTCTTTTTTTACTTGACATACATATATTGACCAGTTTAACGTACCTATTTAATTTAACACCTGATCAAGGTATGACACACTTTGTATAAAAAATACATAGTATACATGTATAGTGATCGTTAATAACTTATTATAAAATTGAATACAATTGGTTAAGACGTTGACGGTGGCTTTTTGGTACTTACCTATATATGTATTAAATTCATTGATAACAAAACGTACTGTATAGTGTACAAGTGTTACCACAATAGATATTTCTCCCGTTCCATCAGCTGTTCCTCTATCGTCTCTCAATGCTGATGCAGTGTCCTGCGTCAGGTTTGAGCATGACGTCGAGCTTCAGCCTCACCTTGGTGTGATCCGCCTTTATCTTGTAGTGACGCACCACGTGAGCCAGGGTCGTTTTCATCGACATTAGAGCATACGCTTTACCTGGAAACAAAATGACATTACTACCGATACAGGCAATGCCACATTCATCCAAAGAACGTTGGGATGAAGGTCATAAAAGTCTATATTCTAATTTCATAAACCGATATCAATATACACGTTGGGCTCTTACGAAGGTTAAAACTCTACATTTTCGTTGAACAAACTGATCTCAATAGACCCTTTGATTTATTTTCCTTATTCCCACTGAGTTTAACGAGCAGGACCATTTTTATCGAGAGTTTTCTATTCGTCAACTTTTATCCATCTTAGTAATGGGCTCTTACCAATACACTGTCGTCTCCCAACACTAAAGGCAGCAAAAGCATTAGGGTTGTCAGGCAATTGTCCAGGTTCCAACCAGCGCTCAGGCCTGAACTCGTCCACATCAGGCCCCCACATTGGGTGCTTATGGAGACCAAACACAAACAAGAAACAGGTTCGACCGGCTGATAGTGTATAATTTTCTGAAACATGACAGACATTTTAAGTAAAATTTTGGTCAAAGGATAAGTAAACAAAAACGTCATAGTAATTTAGCGACGAAAAGATGGAAGCGTTTTTTATTTGTGAGTTAGAACTGAGAACCAACAATGTATAGGTGCTCCCACGTTGCCGTTAGCAAATGTTTGTAAACTTTTTTCTAACATAAAAACATGTGGCAATGATATCTGGTCAATGTGAACTTACTAAGCTTGACATCTTTGTCGAGTTTCCTAGCGAGCACCGGCACGATGGTGAACACCCTCATGCTCTCCTTCAGAACAGCTTCTAAGTACACCAGCTTTGATAGATCCGCCTTCTCCACATCTCTGTCTCCATCGCCTAACACGTCTAGTACTCTGGAAGCATTATAAAATTCAAGTAAATTTAATTTGACTCAAAAACAATCTCTAACTTACAGATATTCAATAGCCAAAATTATAAAAAAAATGTTTTGTTTTCAATTCAAGGTCAAGATTAGTAATTATTAATTATCGAACTTTAACCTGAACAATGCCATTGTTTACATATGTATATTTTTTATCCTTACGTTTTTGAAACTACTTACTCAGCAAAAGCCTTCTCCTGTGCTTCAGGATGTGATCCCAACAATATCATGGTAAACATGAGCACGCTGGCCGAGGTGTCATGGCCGCCAACGATAATAGTATCCACATGCTCTCTAACTTCTCTATCATTGAGCACTCCCTTCTCAATAGACAGTTCCAGCAGAAGATCCAAAAAAGGCTTGTATTTTTTCCCTTAGAAAAGTAAAATAATATAAGTAGGGTTACTTCGATACACAAAGGCACTGAAAACAAGAGTTCTGTACAATATTACTTGGGATTTCGCTCTCTTCGGCACAAACGCTGCTACTTAATTCTGACTTTCTTTTTTGTAGAACCTGTAAACATATTTCTATTGAGTATTATAAAACAATTATTTGTATAACCTATCAAGGCTAACTTTGGTACTATGCTGCTCAATCCTTATTAAATAATTGATTGCGATGAACTTAACGATATATAGACCAATGAAAAAATGGCTATAACTAAGTCAACAACGCTAAAGATATGTCTCCGTGCTCACTGTGTTAGACATATTATGCAGGATCTTAAGACAGGCATCCTGCTTCTTCTTGACATTACTCCAGGCGAAGGTGTAAGGGCTGTGCCACCAGAACTTCGTGAACCGCTCCACCATGGTATAGAAGATCAGCTCTGCGGCTTCTACATACTCGCTGTTTAAATTCGAGTCTGTGAAGTCTACTCCGAGGGCTGTCACTAGAAGAAACACAATACTTAGAGCTTATAGGATTGCTTAATCTACAAATCTCCATAATATTTCTGGATCGGCACTTGAACTTACAGCAGATAGTTTCCAAAGCGTTATGTCTCGTGTAAGTCCAGTGGTCGAAAAGTCCGTTCCCGGCTTCTTTTTCCATGTCCTTGACCAGCTTCCTGGACTGACTGTTGAAGACTCCCATGAAGGTGTCCAGCAATATCTGACTGAACGCTGGATTCAGGAGCTTGCGGTGATTCTTCCAGATCGAGTCTGAATAATCCCAAAAATCGTCATGATGCCTTATGGAAGGCACATATTGACAAAAGCTTAGATAAAATGATGAACAATGTTGTACTTACATTTCCCAGTAACTAAACCTTCACCTAGCCACGGTTTAGCGATGTCATAAAAGTCATCCTTTTCAAAGCAAGAGTTTGCTACTGTGAAACTGTCGTCTGGGTCGGTTATAACTAAAAAATGATACAAAACCAATCCTTATACAAATATTTGTCAAAAAACTAGAAATTATTAGTAAGAAATAATATGACTTCAGGTTGATGATGTAGATTTCTGTCTAGCCTTTATATACTTACCATATGCCGTTCTTGGTCCAATACCAATAGACACAACTCCCCCAATATCGTAGCTCTGTTTAGCCAAGTCGTTTACGCCGTTCCATAGTTCTACAAACACGCAATACACTAGCAATTTTCTGTATCAATAATTAATCTTAACCAGATTGAATATGAATATTTAAGGAAACAATACGAACTGCAGCTATCCCCTATAAGAGCTGGCGCATGTCCTAGAATGGGCCACCAGCCTGGGAAACATGGTGGTTCTGTAGTCTTCCTGGTCATCAGTCGCCATGCCAAGTAAGATAAGCAGGCGACGCAAAATACGGTTACAACAAACATTGCCATTTTCTCTGACTGTAAAGGTTTTCAGATAGGTATTGCTATGAATATTAAAAATTAAAACAAAATGACACTAAGCACTTTGTCTTCGCCACTTGGAAACTCAGCCTTTTGCGCTGAAAATACTTTAACCGAACAATTTTTACACACATCTACACATAGTATCTCGGAATCACCATATGTATGTATTTGTATATCTCTCTTGCAAGGTCTTGTAGATTCACTATGGCTATTGCAGTTATAGTGACCAATGTATCTAGAATAATTTTAACTACTTCTGCCACATCACTTATTGTAAGTTTTCCTCAACAAGCGAGCCTACCTCCTTATCCTTTATTTAAACACGTGCAATTTAAATTTTTCAAATCGTTTAATATGCGTAATTCACCGACAAGAGCTACAAGACTGCTTGGAGGTTACATAAGTCCTGCTATTTATCTGAAGGGCGATCAGTAGCCGTGAGCTGTCGAAAGTGGAAACAATAATAATGAATAATACATCCCTTTCCACCTCTGAATACTATGTAATTGATTTATTATGCAATTAGCTTAACATTGAGTTCGATTCGAAATAAAATCGAGCCTATTGAAAATGAAGAAAAGGGGATCCTTATTTCATGTTTTATAGTTGTACCTACGCTGTTTTCATCTGTAGATTTCTTTAATTTCTTAGAGATAAATATGTGGTGGTCTCAATGTTATACCCTGAGGGACCCCCTGTTGAACTGCGTCGGAATACAAAAGAATCATTTTATCAGGAGCTAAAAGTGTTTTATTTTAGAAAACATTCATCGTTATTATCATATCAGCCAGTTGTCATAACAAACAATTGTTTTCTTCAAACTAAAAGCTTAAGGTACAGTGTAAAATGCCTTACCAAAATCAAAATAAAAGATATTTTCATTAACATTTATTAGGTACACACATTAAATTCAGGTATTACAGAGGTTTCACGTATAACGTATAACTTACTTCTTAATTAAAACTAAAACAATGGCAGTATCTAAGTTAATTGTTTACAAATTATTAAAATGAAATTATTGTATTAACACCTTCATCACACATTATGCACTATTTTGCGACTCTTTAAGATGAACTACGATGTTGTTTGTTTATCATGGTCCAACCATTTCCCGGCGCAGATTCTCCTTAGGCGATTTATGAGCTTTATGGTGCTGGTCTATCGTCTCTCAATGCTGATGCAGTGTCCCGCGTCAGGTTTGAGCATGACGTCGAGCTTCAGCCTCACCTTGGTGTGATCCGCCTTTATCTTGTAGTGACGCACCACGTGAGCCAGGGTCGTCTTCATCGACATCAGAGCATACGCTTTACCTGTCAATAAATAATATTACTTGTCATTGAACAACTTTGGCAGTCGTTACTGGTTGTCAGAAGCCAGTAAGTCCGACAACCAGTCTTATCAAGGTGTATTGGGTTACCCGTGAAACTAACCCGGGTTGAGGAGGTCGGATAGGCAGTCGCTCCTTGTAAAGCACTGGTAAGATTGGACGCCGACCCCAATTTATTGGGGAAATTAGGGCTTGGGAAATGATGAAATATGACTTATTTTAAACATTAGATCAGGTCTTACCAATACATTGTCGTCTGCCAACACTGAAGGCAGCAAAGGCGTTGGGGTTATCAGGCAACTTCCCAGGCTCTATCCAACGTTCGGGCTTGAACTCGTTAACGTCGGGCCCCCACATCGGGTGCTTATGAAGTCCAAATACGAACAAGAAACAGGTGCGACCGGCTGACAGGGTGTAGTTTTCTGAAAAATAATTATTGTTTTGTCAGGCTAAAAAATACAAGACAGAGCAAAATATAAAACAGTGAGCAAGTCGTGTTGTGTTTAAAATATAATATTAAAAGACCTTTCGTGGACAAGTGGAGCTGAGCAGTAATTGAACTTGAGTATTTATATTGTTACAATTATATTAATTAAAATTTTGAACGCAGTTAGTGTTCCCGGATCGATAGCAAAACTCCTGATGTAATGACTTACTAAGCTTGACATCTTTGTCGAGTTTCCTAGCGAGCACCGGCACGATGGTGAACACCCTCATGCTCTCCTTCAGAACAGCTTCCAAGTACACCAGCTTTGATAAATCAGCCTTCTCCACATCTCTGTCTCCATCTCCAAGCACTTCTCGAACTCTGAAAATATTTTGGTAAATACAGACTTACTCCATATTGACTAACTTACTGCTATAATAGGTCAAGGTCATCCATCATTGAAGGCCATTCAAATAGGAAGAGCATTTCAATAAACATCATCATAAATTCACTCACTCAGCAAACGCCTTCTCCTGAGCTTCAGGATGTGATCCCAACAATATCATTGTAAACATGAGCACATTGGCCGAGGTGTCATGGCCACCCACGATCATGGTGTCCACATGCTCTCTAATCTCTCTGTCGTTAAACACTCCCTTTTCTACTGACAAGTCTAGCAAAAGGTCCATGAAGGGCTTGAATTTTGATCCTATAAATTGATGTTAAACAAAATGTAGGAAATACATCATGTATTACATGTTACGCTAAGATCGCAGGCACATTATTTACCTGGAATTATACTCCTCGCAGCGCAGATATTACCATTGAACTCTGATTTTCTTTTTTGAAGGACCTGTTAACATTTATCTCATTTAATATGCAGTTAAACTGAATAAAAGTCGTCTAACAAATCCTTAGGAATTACTAAACCATACAGGCAAATATGGACCCTACATTCTTACCGTATTGGACATATTATGCAGGATCTCAAGACAGGCATCTTGCTTCTTCTTGACATTACTCCAGGCGAAGGTGTAGGGACTGTGCCACCAGAACTTCGTGAACCGCTCCACAATTGTGTTGAATATTAACTCTGCAGCTTCCACGTACTTGCTGTTCAGGTTGGAATCTGTGAAGTCTACTCCTAAGGCCGTCACTGGAAGCAATTTAGAGCGGTTGGTCGATTAATGGTTTAATAATACCTCATTCATAATGCAAAGACCCTGGCTTGGCATTTTAATTTCGTTTATATTTTGCTGTTGAAAGAACAACCGGCTATGTTTCAATCTCTCAATTTACTTTCACTCAGGCTCTTTGGTATCGTACGATACCCAAAAGTAGTTTAATCTGAACTTAAACTATTAATAGTCGTTTGACTTACAGCAGATAGTTTCCAAAGCGTTATGTCTTGTGTACGTCCAGTGGTCGAAGAGACCTTTCCCTATCTCCTTCTCCATGTCCTTGACAAGCTTCCTGGACTGACTGTTGAAGACTCCCATGAAAGTGTCCAGCAATATCTGACTGAACGCTGGATTTAGGAGCTTGCGATGATTCTTCCAGATCGAATCTGAAATATTTTGAACGACATTATTAAGCTGAAGAGTTTGTTTGCTTGAATGCGCTAATCTCAGAAACTTCTGGTCCAATTTGAAAAATTATTTCTGTGTTAGATAGCCCATTTATCGAGGAAGGCTATAGGTACTTTTTATCCGGGTTTGTGCAGAGGTTAACACGGGATGCGGGTGAAACCGAAAAAGCTAAGCTTGTAATAAATAGAATAGATTGTTTCCGAAAATTACAAAGACATAGAATTCTTTTAATCTTGATCAAAACCTGAAACATACTATTGATAATATTGAACTTACATTTCCCAGTGACTAAGCCTTCACCTAGCCACGGTTTGGCGAAGTCGTAAAATCCGTCCTTTTCAAGGCAAGAGTTCGCTATTGTGAAACTGTCGTCTGGGTCGGTAACGACTGAAATTATATAGACATTATATAGACATCTTTGAATCATTTAAAATGGACTCATTTAGTTTTATTTTTTATCATAAAAATAACATGTGCGCCTGTCTTCGGTCCTTGTTAAGGGGGGCTAAGATTTGAAATGGTTCTTATAGTTCGCATCAAGTAAAATATGTATTTACTATAGACAGTCCTAGGTCCGATGGCTGCTGACACAACTCCTCCGATATCGTAGCTCTGTCTGGCCAAGTCGTTGACAGCATCCCAAAGTTCTACAAACAGACAAAATATATAACGGTGATGGGGATTTGAGATCCATAGCTACCTTTATTTCATAGGTGCATCTAGTCGAATGTACAACCGTAGCAGTGCCTGAGTGAAAGATTACGATGAATGCTACTTTTAATAAGACTAATGAGGGTGACGAATAATTACACATACCAAAAGATCCAAATCAAAATTAAAACATTTAATTTTATTTATTTAAAAGGCGTCCAATAAATATACATACTGCAACTATCTCCTATAAGCGCAGGCGCATGTCCCACAATAGGCCATCCTCCTGGGAAGAATGGCGGCTCTGTCACCTTCCTATTCTTCCGTCGCCACGCCCAGTATGCTGCGCAAGCGATGCAGAATAGCGCTATGGCGAACATTGCTGCCTGAAATATAAGAAATAAAATAATGATAAACACAGTAACCTCCACGAATCTATGAAAATCAACCAAAAAGTTGGCGCAAGCATTTAGGAAATAGAATTAATCAAAAGTTGGGAAAATACTCAGCAGTAGGCGTGCTATGGTTGATTTCATGATGATGATGAAATAAAAAGTTTGAAGGCACTATAATGACTAGGCTATATCATCTAAATATTTATAATTTCTACATTTTAAGAAGAAGTCCTTGTACAGTCGATGACTGTCCATGTACCTACAATAACCAAGTTTTTTTGGAAACTCTATTAGCCATTTACGTTTACTTGCCCGAATAACCAGTATCATATATAGTAAACTACTAAGTACTTCATCAAAATAATCGAGCATCATTTAGTCTAATTATGTGTTTATTTTGTTGCTAATGGAATTTACAAAAACTTAATATCCATACAATTTGCTAAATTGTCAGGTAATAAACACTTGTCTGGCGTAGCATTAACGTTACGCTCTGATACACGAGCAATGAATTATTACATGTTAATTTCATCTTTTATACGTTCTATCTAATTTGTACGTTTTTAAACGTCGTTATTCCTTTTTGGTATCCTTTGAGGATTGTGCTTTATCTGCTTCATCTTCCTGCCATATTCCTAAGTAGTGAACAAGATTCATAAACTGTACGTGTCCTTTACTATCTTATGCTCCTCAATGTTTCTTCTCTCAGTTTCTGTATCACAGGTAGCAGAGAATATTCAGCCAATCCCACAGCAACTTTTGGATCCCAAAAGATTAATTTTTAAATACTTTGGTAAAGTCTGTAGCTAGCACTGTCATCACGCAATTACGCTTCACAAAAAAATTATTTAACGATTATTAATTCAGTACTTCGTAATATTCTAACACGGTCTATTAACTTATCTTTCACAAACACTGCACGTGAGCACATTTGCACGTGACTATCCAAACATTCACTGATATTTTCGAAATCAACGTTGACAACTTTTTCACTTTGATCTTGATTCAAAACCATAGTCACCTGACAAGATATCTTGATTTTGTCAAACGGGATTAAACTAATAGATGTTTAATCTAAAACATTTTCTCCTTCGTCTTTCATCATCATCATCTCAACCATAGGACGTCCACTGCTGAACATAGGCCTCCCCCTTTGATCTCCACAGATACCTGTTGGAGGCGACCTGCATCCAGCGTCTTCCGGCGACCTTTATAAGGTCGTCTGTCCACCTCGTTGGTGGACGTTCTACGCTGCGCTTGCTCTCCTTCGTCTTTGTCAATAATAAATTGCAACACTTTCCAAACTTCCTGAACATGCAAGCTTACCTCCTAATCCTTTATGTCGACACTTCCAATTAAAATTTTGCAAGTTAAATAATGCCTAGTTCACCGACAAGAGCTATACGACTGCTTGGACGTTGCCTAAGCCCTGCTATATATCCGAAGGGCAATCAATGAGTTAGGGCTGTCGAAAGACAATAAACCAATAATAATGAATGAGCTATACTTATTGCTGCTGTACTAATACTTACTCGTACATTCCACATTACAGCAAGTATAGTATAGTAGGTGAATCGTCGTAGGTTAGTAGTTAAGGCACCTGAATCTCTAGTTCGAGTGTGCAAGTTCGAATTCAGGCAACTTAGGTACCATTGCAGCCGGTTCAAGTACAGAGAATATAAAGGGTGTCTTTTGATTGCCTTATTCAAGATAAAGCTACTGTTGTTATTTATGGTAAGTTTGTAAACAAATAAATTCCAGTTACTTACCAGTGTCCCTGACTAATATGTATTTTTTCACTATCTCACGGCATATTTCTCAAAAAATTCAATATTCAGCTAAAGAAGTCTTGGAAAAGAGACAATAAGTAGATTCGTGAATCATTGTCATTTACTTATTAATGGTCTCGTGCTTGCGATTGTAAAAAACGACATTGCATTGAGTTGTTTGTCTCCAGGAGCGTTAAGACAATCAAAATCATTTCTATATGAACCACGTTTAACAAAAATACCCGAAATAAATTATCACAGCATCTAAATATGTTACTAAAGGAAGGCTTCTTCTTCATACACCCTTATTATCTGATCTAAATGAAACTTACCTCTGAAAGTACACGTAACAAGACTAAGGATTTAAGAATAGGTATCAAAGAGGAAAGGACAATGCCGGATTTTGTATGGACCCTGTCCCCACCCACCAACAGACATGAAACTAGTGTCATCGGAAGCGTATCCTTCGATAGATCATGATTATCAAAACGATTTACTCCAAATGTATGGGGTTTTGGAAATACACGACATTTTAGTATCCTTAATAATCAATTAACTTCAAGTTTGTTAACCAATTACTCGGAGTTGCGTGGACCGATTTTGATGACTTTTTTTTTTAATGCAAAGATAATAAACTGTCGGATATTTCCAAAACCCCATACATTTGGATTAAATCGTTATGATAATTATGATCTATAAAAGGAGGCGCTTTCGATGACACTAGTTTCAAGTCTGTTGGTGGTGGTGAAGGTGTCCTTACGACATCCTACATACCGATTATTTTAACGGATGATAACCCAAAAACTGCTTAAAAGATCTTGATGTAAATTAAATTAGACTAACTTTGAGATAGATTCTGTAAAATAAAAATAAAAACATCAAAATCGGTCCACCCAACTCCGAGTAATTGGTTAACAAACTTGAAGTTAATTGATTATTAAGGATACTAAATTGTCTTATAGTTCCTAAACCCCATACTTTTGGAATATGTCTCCATAATAAGAAATGAATGACACTACTTTCAAGTCTGTTGGTGGGTGGGGACGTTTTTAGGCATTGTCCTTTCTCTGTCACTCTAACGCGGGGCTCGTTTTAGGGTTTGGCTTTTAAACAATCTTGGAAAAAGTATCGTTATTAAGGTCATTGAGGAGGGGTATATGAAATCAGATTATTCATCAGGTCTTCTCTTGTGATTGTCAGGTTTGATTCCCTGGCATCTGGAACTGGAGAAAATTCACAATTCGATGTGACTAGGGCTGATTAGGTGATCTTTTTACCATTCACAGTCAAAGAAGTTGAATATGTATTATTTAATAAATACAAATACAGTCTTTCTCCCGCCACCCCTAGGTCAGGCTAACCTCTTGCGATATATCTTCGTTTCAATATTTTTTCAGTTAATTACAGCAGTGTTCACACTTCCGTTTATTTAGCAAGTGCGTCTGTGTTTCAGTGCGTGTAATGTGGCGTGCTCGATCATGTTCCACGTCACGTTTAGTTGCTTCAAAATAAGTTATGCTGGACATATATGCTGTCCTTAGTTCGTGTCTAAGGTTCCAGAAGTATGGTCTATAGCGATTGTAACTGTGGACTTGTGAAAGTTAGGTATTGTGATATCGTTTATAAACTTTTTCCGGTCAAATCTTTCTATGATTTTGATTTGTTCGTCTGCATGAATTCGTAGATTGGTTTCAGATGAAATAATAGGTTTGTGTTCTGTGATAATAATGGTCTAGACACACGGCAGTGTGTCCGCCAAGTTCGAGCAAAAAAAGCGACACACCGGCCGTGGGTTCTATTACACGAACCATTTCGGGCCAAATTCGACCCCCCTGTAACTCAAAATCTATTTTATTTACGCATATCAAATTTCTAGTATCTGTTGAGACCCCCTCACTTATCTAAAATACAAAATTTCATTAATATACCTTTTGTAGGTCTTGAGATATTGACGTCAGAAAATCGCTATTTTTACTATACACTCACTGACTGACTGATTCACTGACTCACTCATCAAAAACCTAGACCACTTCCAATGGTCGTATTGACTTGTAATTTGGCATGGAGGTAGGTCTTTATGTCAAGGTAAAGGGAAAAATCTGAAAATGGCCAAGTGTGAGTCGGTTTCAAAATAATGAAGGTGTTTTATACCCGGTGTAAATTTATACCCCTAAGGAACTAAAACGAACTAAATTTATCTATATTTATACCTATAATATATCTTCGAATGGTACAAAGGTTTATATTTAGTCAAAGTAAAGTAAAAATCTGAAAACGGCCAAGTGTGAATCACTTTCGAAAATAACGAATGTGTAACTTTGATCCACGAACATAATATATGATAACATGTCATGTCAGTCAGTTGGTAAATGTAGTCCATTTAGTTAATCTAGTTCTTTTCTTTGTAAAAAACATAGTGCATATTAAAAAATCTAAAAGATAGTATAAATGAGACATTTCTTTAACTAACTTCATCATAAGAAAAAAATAAAATAAACAACCTTACAAAAATAAATGAAATCCCACCCAAAACAAAAATGTGAAAGACTGCCAAGTTCGATAATATGGGAATGCTTCGCCTATAAAAGACGTGAGATCTGAATAAGTACCAAGTTCCATACACATACCTCAGTTAAAAATAGTTACTTTTTAATGATGTTACTTGGCAAGTTTTAATAGAAAATTAAATACTTGATTCATTGCGTTTAGTAGGTTTATAACAAGGTGTATGAAAACTTGCCAAGTAACATCATTAAAAAGTAACTATTTTTAACTGAGGTATGTGTATGGAACTTGGTACTTATTCAGATCTCACGTCTTTTATAGGCGAAGCATTCCCATATTATCGAACTTGGCAGTCTTTCACATTTTTGTTTTGGGTGGGTAATCGATCACACGTCATCCTTCTATGGGAAGTTTTACCTGAATCTGTTGAATAAATTAATGTAGTATTTGTTTCATTCTTTTTCACGTTGCATGGCGTTCAACTCGATCTCAGTGGCGTGCACTTGGAGATGCCTATGTCCAGCAGTGGACTGCGATAGGCTGATGATGATGATGATGAGAGCGTTCAACGTGATTTACAAATACTCTGAACTCCTCCTAAAAATCTATCAATGAAACTGATCCAAAGACTGTGTTACGAAATCGAAAAGTACATCAAGCAAATGCGGTGACAATACCCTTAAAGTGGTACCTACTTACATTACAACAACACAAAACACTAGTTAATTTAGTAATAGCTAGCAGTTACATGAATTGGTAAACAATTGACTGTTTACCTGTCATATTATTTATTGGGTACACAACTACATATCCTTGTCTTCACCAACTAAGGAATTGAGGCAATAACGGGGTAGGTATTTCGATTTCAAGGATGATCAATATTCCACATTGAGCAATAGATACCAACTGTAAATGATTCAGCTTTAAAGTTAAATTGGACTCATTTTGTTCTATTCTATTCTATATATTTTGTGATTACTCAATTAATTATAGCGAACACAATACTAGTGACTAAGTCAGTATGAAGTACCAACGATTGAAAGACACCTAAAATGTTAAGTTGCTTTCAACGCGATGGGTACATGGATGGATGGCTAATTCCTATATATTCGGAAGGCTGTCGTTTGGACATCTATTTTGCTTATCATAAGCAAGTACATATGAAAGGAAAGGACCAAGAATAAGGTCAATGAAAAATATCGTGATGAAGATATTTTGTGTGCAGAACCTATTTGAAACTAACAGAATGACCTATATACATGGAATCTTATGAAACCTAGCTCACTTGCCTGAATCGAAGACAACCGTGTCTACAATTTAACAGGTTTTAAGAATTACCAGGTGAATTCATATATGGACACAATCGATATGATTCGGTGCATTCATCTCATTCGGCTTCGAAAGATTTGGGTGTATCTTTAGAAGTTGATCGCCGAATTATTGCTGTGAACATATTATCAGGCGCTTTATACCATTGGGTAATGAAATAAAATAAATGAAGTGGTGGGCAGACAATGTATTTAATATAACATTCAATTATATTGGTGGTTCTCGTCAGTACAAAACATAGTTTCTTTCAACGTTTCTTATAACTTATTTATATGGCACAAGAAAGTATCAGAATAATGTGTTTGTAATTAAGTTATTTGAAAATTAATTAACGTTACAATGTGTTTGTACCTAGTAATTCTTAACAAGGCCAATTCTTAAATCACAACGGTAACTATTGCAACTGTTATTTATAAACTGTTTGATATTATAACATCAGATCGAACTTTGTCCGAAGAAACCTAAAGCTGTAGATATAAAAACTATCAAAATTGAATTCTCCACTCGACGCTGTGGACTCTCTCTCAAACATGAGATTCATGATAAATTCATTGATAAATATAAATGCAACGCAACTTTAAATATTAGAAGGCATAAAAATAAGATAGAGTATAACTCAATTCCCCACCGGTACAGGAATACTACTAGGACTCTGATAATACTGAGGGGCTTCATTCAGTGTCGTGGCTCCAATGACGTCACCGCCAGCGACCAATAGCAGCCGTCTCTTGCGATGATGACGCAGCAGTGATGTCACGCTCACGAAGCTCTGCTCGCCGCGCCGAGCGAACCCGAGCGCGAGCCGACCGTCTGGACGACGGCGGATACCAACGTTGTGCACTGCGTTTGCGCAGGATACGCTTAGAGTGTATGCGTGGTCTGGCTGTAGATAAAGAGATAGAGAAAATGTGAAAATTACGAGTTAAGTATGAATTTATGTAAAGTACGAGTTAGGTATAAGTTTATACATATTATGAAGTTAACTAAGAACTTTAAAGCTGACAACAGGGATCGGTATACCAAGCTCTTTCTTAAAAACACCGCCTCAGTTCATTATTAAGTGACCGTGTACAAAAGCTTTTAGCATGTACAAAAGACGATTACTGCCAACAAGGCTTATAGGGCAACAACATTACATAGTTCAACCATGCTTAATCCGAAATGAGATATTTACCTGACTAGAAGGCCTCAATATAAACGTCCCATCAGGCTGTCCTCTCAGCAAGTCCTGTGCCTCCTGCCTATCTACATTCATATAGTAAGGCTCGTTCTCGACCGGCACGGGCAGTGGCCTGTCCGCCATATTAGTACCACCAGACTTGGAGTCGGGCCACTTGCGGGACTCGTCGCTGGTGGCGTCAGCCTTGTGGGAGTCCGCTTCTGAGTGGTCTGATGGATGATCGTCATTTGTTTCTGGCAATGGAAGATTAAGAAGTGTTAGAAAATTGATTAGGAGGATTTGAGAGTTAGGTCCAATGAGGACCTAAATCGTAGGTGTTGTACTATTTATTATCATTTGAAGCTGTCTGCCCGGTGTCACCTATGAATTCTACCTGCATTATTATCACTATCACTATTTCACCATATCTACCCGTCAGCACGCCTTTTTCCGCTTGAGTTAGATTTTTTGATTGGATTAGAATTTATAGTCTAGGTAGGTCGACTTTGAAAACATCTATTTTATCAACTGATTAGTGCTTTACTATGTTGAATACTCTACCTGTAACCACATCAGTAAGGCAGTGCACAATATGGTAGAACATGTCTACCACAGTGCTGCCGAGTCTGCTGCCCAGGTTGTACATCAGTGGGACACTCACTTTTATGTACCAGCACATCTTCACTACACTGGGTTATGGGACAAATGTTACTTTGGCAAGATTCTGCGTAACATTTTTGTTAATGTACTTTACTGTAGCTTATGATTTTTCAAACCTCTATGTTTACAATAATTTGAAGTTATTGACCATTCCGTATCTGACTATTTTCCTAAGTCACTTAAGTAAACCTAATCTTTGGCATAAGGAACTCGAAGATGGAAAGAGTCAAGAGTAAGATAAACATCACAACATCAACATAAATTGAAAGGAGCATAATTCAGATAGACAAATGAAATCTTAGCTAGCGCGAGATCAGGAGAGAAGATAACAGTTCCAGACAAACACACAATTTCTAAAAGGGTGGGTGACTTAACACGAGAGACAATCAATTAACTTCAATTGTTATGATACTTGAAATGATGAATCAGACGTGAGTCACAGATCCAGACGTTTTCGAGCTACTTGTCACTTTTTGATTAGGAGTATCAAGTTATCTGAATAATACAGATTTATGGTTTAGTCGTAAAGATTCTATAGTTGAGACTGATGTCACGAAAATCACGGATGATTTGCTCTATCACCATTTTAACATCAAAAACAGGATTTTGTAACTGCTTTTGTTGAATATTATTATTGTCCCAAACGTAGAGGGAAGACAATTTTTTGACACAACACAACACTGATACACAGAATTTAAAAACTTCACAATTGTGAACACACAATTCTAACGAAAGCTTTTACTCATTTAACTGAACGAAAGTAATACAAGGCACCGGGTGACACTCCGGCGCACTAATAAGGAGTAAACAAATAATTGTTTCATACACCATCACTTTTTTGTTTTTTTTTGTTTTAAAGACTAGCTTGCAGCCGCGGGGCTGCTTGCATGGGAAACATCTGTTTGGGAATAGCTGATTCTTTCTTCCTGATGATAGCATTAAGAACAATAAATATGTGATTGAATCTACTGAGGGTTCAAAAAGTAACAAAAATGTTGGTACTACTTTTGAGGCCCAATTATACATATGTATAACACAAATTTCAACTTGTTTTGGCACTCATGCTATTTGACTGCTGTCCATAAAGGCGACAAACAATTTTAATTATATTCAAAATGCATAAGAACAATGTTAGTTCTCACATCGATATCGATAAAGTAAGATACACGCTCGTTATTTGCCAAGAAACAAACCTTTGGTAACCACACAATTACATCAGTCGCATTGTCTGTCATCTTTAATGTCAAACGAACAAAAAAAAACAAATGTAAATCCCCATAATATTTGCAAGCTATCCATTAATTTTTCTAATTTTGAAGATAAAAACATGACCTACGCCTACATCGACAAATGAACTGCGCCCCTATAAACATGTGACGCGGTCCACACATGTTGTTGATGAAACAAGAAATAAAAGCGATGAGAAAGTAAACGCCACCAGTATTGTCATTGATATTAATTGTGTTCTCAAAGACAAATAAACTGCTACAAAATATGGAGAAGATAAACATCTAAATATACCTATAAGCATAAAAGACACTGACTAATTCAATTAACTACCAACGTTTTTATGAACGCACAAATAAAATAGAAAAACCTATTGGTACTTATACTTCTCGTTGTGTTTGTCGTCGCAAGAGACACACACAGCTATATCCTGTCCGAAACTGCCGCAACAAGAGTACATTGTTTCTTAATCGTTTTCGTTTCAAGTTACACCCTTGCGTGCCCTAATTTTTACGTCGCCAGTGATCTCACTTGCTTTACAAGGTCGATCCTCAAAATAAAAGGATGAATCATTATTAGCATGATTTAGACAACAATCGAAAGCCTTTATTCAGCACTAGATGTGAAATAAAACATGACCTTTCTAGACGGTTGGGTAAAATGCTTACCTTTTCGTAATCCAAAGCGATTCTCGAAGATGCTGAGGATGTACCCCAGCAGTGACTCATCCTTCTGCCTGTAGTTCACGTCACAATAGTCCTTGTGCAGCTGCACGGGCTCCAAGTAGTCCTCCACTGGTAACTTCGTCTGCTGGAGAGGAAATATCGTAATAAGTAAATAGTGAAAATATCTAAAAATCAATCGGTACCAGTTACCGTTAGTTCATTTAAAACTTGCTTGTATGTATCTAGCACATCAATCATTATACTTACTTCAGTTTTCACTTCGCTCCCTCCGACAGGTCTAACAGCATGTACAGAGTCATACATATTAGCGACACTGTCACTATTCTCGTAGTAATTAGATGTCGATTTCTCATTCTCCACCTTTTCCTCTTCCAGCATCTCAGTTTTCTTGAAGAACGGTACTTTGAACGACTGAAACAGCTCTTGTATCTTTACAATACATGGTTTAACATTCACTCTTGTTTCTAGTGGCTTTTCTTTTTCCTTCTCAACTTCATTATAACATAAGTCTTCGTAAAAGTGATCGTCAGGATATTTGTCACTGAATTCATCAGGAGTTGATAATGATTTATATTTATTTCTACATTCAGGTTTCCTATAAGTTCTAGCTATGTAATATCTACTGTTTCTCTTCATGGCGTAGTACCCTCTGTCGTTTGAACTTTCTTGTCTCGTGAACTTAGCTCTTATATCGAAGAATGGATATTCGTATGAGCTTAATCTGAATAGTTTTTTCTTCTTTGGAGTTCCTGCATCCATGGGCAGGTACGAAGGTGCCCTTTCAACTTTTTGCTGGTTTCGGTACAGGAAACTCTTGGCGGGCACTATTCTTCTGATCAGCTCTTCAACTGAGCTCATGGATGAGTGAGTGTGCACTGCATCTTCCTTTCTCCGATGCGTAACGGTTTGGTACTGACTCTCGATATCAGATTTGTCTGTTGTTGTAGTTTCTGTTTGTTCGTGGATTGTTGTTGTTTTATCTCGAAAATTCAGCTTTGCCATTGTTACGTCTTTGTTTTCTAAATATTTATTGGGATTCAGTTTCATATCTTCGATGAATGTGATGAATTTCTTAGCGTTCGCTTTCGGTTTCCATAATTTAACGATTCCTTCGGTGACGTCCTGAAAACATGTTTAGTCATATATAGTTAAATAAAATCATCATCCAAGCGTATAAATAAATAACAGCATTCACTTAAATAGCAGAAAATATGCTTTTTGGAAATGTAAGAAAATTATAATAACTAGGATCTGTCAGATCCAGCAGTTGCAGTACTACTGTACAAGGTAATATTATGCTAATTCAGATAAACGCGATAAGTCAAGTCTTTATTAATTTAATTAGCCTGCACTAAATTGATAAGGTTAACTGTCCATTTCATATTGTAATTCATGTGTCATGGCCGGTCAACGCACACAGCTGTATTCGTACTCCTATACAAATTCACATATGTGGGTACATATCTACCGTTAACGATATTTTTCATTAGTTCTCATCGATTAGTAATCCAATAATATACGTATAATGTATTTCAAAACGTGCATTATTTTATTTCTATGATTATGATATAAATAAACAGATTTTCATAAGTAATATGTATTTAACAAAGTTTAACTAGCTACAACGGTTAAGACCATTGCAGACAGTGATTATTATCGATCTAGTGATAGTAATATAACACGTATACAACAGTTTTATTGATACGAATACTACATTTTCAATTAATCTATTTTTATATCTGATTACGTCCTGTATCATTTCATTTCTCCACTAGTTTTCATACCTATCTCAAAATATACATTTCGTTACTATAAAGGTAAAGAAGGATCGTGGGATCCTTTCCTGATTTCCCCTCATCAATAAAACACGTCTTACCAATAGCTTCCTTCCATCCATGGTCTTCACCCTGGCAAACTCCACAAATTCATCGAGGTCCCATTTTTCCAGAAGTGTCACTACTCCTTCTTCATCTAGCTCCTCCAATCTCTTACACTTCTTCTCATTCCTTTCCATTATCTGTTAAATAATAATATAATCGTGTTATTTTATGTCTTATTGGATCATATTTAGTTTCTGCGTCTGCAAATCGTTATTTAATTCCGGAACAAAAACAACTACAATGATCGTCTGGTTTATGAAGATTACCTATCCTACTTTATTTTATGGTCTTATGAAGACCATGTATTTCGTATTAAGACTTAGGCTTATTTTGGGCTAATTTCGCTTACTTAGGTACTAATAATAACAATGACTCATTCATATAGAAATCTATCAAGATGACCACGAGGTATTATATAAAAAATAAAGGATACTTACTGGAAATAACAAAACACTATTATTTTTCGCACATAATAATTCACCAATATTAAAAAAAATACTACAAAGTTTCTCACTTCCACTTAAATATAAATAACATCATTAAATTGGCCAAAAAGAACCTCACAGCGAAGCTACGTGCGCAGGAGTCGCGGGTGACACAATGACTTGGACACAATTAACTCGATTGGTCATCAGCCATGGTGTAGCTAGCGACACTGGACAATGGCTGTTTAGGTTCAATTCCCATTGCGTGTATATTTTGTCAAACACATATGACCCGTATTCCCAACAAAAAAATGGAAGAGATTTTCCTAGTTTTAGCGATTGAATTGAAGCAATTTTGAGTATTTTGTACTCAAAGGGATCTATTCATAACAATGTTTTGTAAGAGACTATTTGAGACGGAACTATAGCTGAGTGTGCTTCGTCAAACGGTTAATTAGGATTTGTTAGAGTACCTACACCTATGGTATAACCAATATGTTTTTGGTCCTATTTGGTCTATTAGCAATTCCCGATTCAGTTTGTTTGTCTTCTTGTGCAATGTATTTTTTCCTGAATTTTCATGTTGTTGTAAATCGTCTTTACCTAGAGCTTCAACATTTTATTTCCCGAGCAATCTTTGCGGGGCCCGAGACGTTGCTTCTTAGGAAGAGAATAGTGAAGAATATAATGTAATTTTTTGCATAATGTGTTCCACGTATATAAATACTTAGAGATTAGTAGAAAAATACCCTTTAAGAGAGATAAGATTAACTAATAATGTACTGAACTTTGCAAAAATAGATATGCGTTTGAGGATAAAGTGTTGTTCATTGTGATATGCTGCTCCAATTCACTTGTGTATGACACGTGTGTATCAGTCACGAGGAGAATTCTGAGTAATTGATCAGCTGATAGGAATACAGTTTATTTAAATCACAAAGTTATTGTAGTTATCGTCAATAGTTCCTGCCGCAGCAGGACTTTTCTTGTTTGATAATATTCAACCAAGTTTGCTTCTCTGGCGCATATTTGACAGATCGCTTTTATTCTAAGATTAAGATCAAAATCAGTGCCTTCTGTTTCAGTTATTGATTTTCCAATTCGTTTGATTTCACCTTTTTTTTAACGACGTCAAAATCATCAAATGACCCCTCCCGATGTGGGTTAGCAGCGGTGATCGAGTGTCAGCCTCTTACTGACTAAAAACCGTCGTGTTCCGTCGTAGGCTTTTAATGTACCAGGGCCGCGGTAACTCTTTCGAACAATGCCGCAGCCCATTTGATTTCACCTAGAGCCATTTATTGTCATTTTTTGTATTGTTTATGAGCAGGTATGCACTATATTTGACACTCTATGCCCCCAATCGTAGCCGATCAAATAATAAATTAGGCCTCAATTAAGATTAACTTACTGTCTTTCGCAAAGACACCAGCTGACTCTCACACATCCTTAACAAGGTTAAATAAAGTCATTAGACACCACTACGAGTACCTGATCATGAACCATCATTCCATCATCAAAAATGCACCTTAACTATATAGCATAGAGTTTACAATCGCATATCTAAATTGTTGCACCAACGTTGTATACCTGCATTGATGAAATACCAGATGCTTCGCATTTACAGTGGATCTTAATGTAAAGGGTTAAAGCTCATAGTTGCTTGTGTCAGATGTATAACAATAGCTCTGGTGACAAACAGGAGTCAATTGGTGAGGTGATGTCATTATGTTTGATTGTTTAAGATGGCGTTTGTTTTATTTTGGTTTTTTCTTACTTCTGCTACTTTGTTATTGTCATAGTTATCATGTATGATACCTTATGGTCTTTTTATCTTGACGATTTTGGCTGGATTTTGAGAATCAGAATTAGGATTAGTAAGTACTACTTACCTACTTAATACTGAGTACTTATTTTCTGTTTTTGTCTTAAGGTTTTTTGTAGAAACTACAGGAGAACTGAAGTATGTTATAATGTGTGTCATAATTTAATTTGCAATTTGATTTGTATCTGTAAGTTGAAAATCTAAACTTAGCAATAACAAGAACTCTGCCATCAATATCGCAATGAACGTTATTGTATGTAGCATTATAAAAATAATATCAGGTGACGATACACACCTACTGTGTGATAAATATTTGGAAAGTTGGTACTTGCACATTGGCACGCAGGTGATCGGTTTATCAACATTATCCGTATTTCCACGTAATCTTTTAATGCCATCGATAAGATATCGAACACATACTTGAACGGGACACAAAGAAAGAAAACATGATATGGTATTAAAGATATTTCGTTTATTTTTCATATTTTTTCCTTAACAGATCAACAGTAAATATTTTCAGATGTCAAACCGTCATGCTTGACAGTTAACGAGACGATACTCTACGAGAAGTTTTTAGATTTCAACATACATGGATAACATAATTAGGGTAAAACCCTGCACTTATTCCACCTTATCAACGGATGTTCCGATTAACAATGCTTTGATAAAGTATAATCCGATAATAAACACGAGTTTCTTCATCGTCATACAGTCTTTGTTCACATTTACACTAATTTCAGAATCTCAGTTTCAGTCGTTCAGCTGATCCTACACAAAACATCATACATTTTGTGTGACACTTCTTGTCCTGCAAAAGCAATGTAGCAAGAATTGTGGCTCGGGTGAATCTTTCCAGGTGTCACCGACAGTTGGTATCGAGCCCTTCCAACGTACAACGTCTCTCCAGATGCAGTTCTTCCACCTGGAATAGCTCCAGGAGGTACATTTCCATTTGAAGCAGGAACCCAGCGCAGATTCTCAGGTTTAGCACACAAAACTTCAATGTTTTGCACTGAAATCTCCTTTCCATCGTAGACTACTGATGCAGCGTTGTGTCTCACTGACAATTTACCTGGCATCAGATCTCCGTTATGCCAGCCACGAATCACCCAGAGTGGGCTTCCATCCCAGCCTTCATGGCCTCCTACAACAGCTCTTCCAGTCAAAGAACTCGCCATCATAGCAGTAGTGGGTACCCAGTCATATTCACCAGAAGATTCCACAACCTGCACTTGGTTGTCGCCCTGGGTGACTGTAGTCTCTCCGTGGTAGATGTAGTTGGTGATGTACGTTGACTGTCCACCATCAGGTGGTGGTGGCGCCGGCGTCGGCATCGGTGGTACTGCTACTGGCACCATCATAGTTCCAGGAACGTAGTAAGGTTGCGGGTATTGAGAAGGAGGATACCCATAGTCCGGTGGTGGCGGGTGACCTTGTGGGGGGTATGGAGGAGGCCAGCCGCCAGGAGGAGGAGCTGGCCAGCCCCCAGGAGGTGGGGGAGGTCCGCCGTAGTAGCCGTGCCCGGAATAACTCATTATTGCTCTGTATGTCACACAATACTGAAGCTCTACACAAAATGTACGCTTATATGATGTATTGACAAGCCGTATCTTATCTCAGTAATAGATATGTGTGTTATGATTCATAGGGAGCGTTACTCAGAATAAAACAAATAACTTTCGCTTAAATTATTATTTATTCGTCAATGTTAATAGTACACAATAATAATTTATTACATCTAGTTCTATTACTATATTAACGACCTTGGAGGGAGTTAGAAGAATAACTGTACAAGAAAAGAAATGCTTCACAAACTTGCCGTGACGAGCACAAACGATACTAGCATCATGTGGGTATTATTGATAACAAAAGGATCTGAATATTTCGTCATTTTCACGCTAATATTGATGACGAATGAATCCTTCGTATACATCTGTATGCATCATTGAAGTAACACTCCAATTGTTAAATGGATCATACATAACATACAAGTCAAACACAATAACACGCACCTACTCCTGATCTACATAATGATAATATTATGATTCAACATTCATGCGTAACTGATGCAACAGGTCCTTTGACACACAAAACATTTTAACAAAGAGGATCAAAGGGACCAAAATTAAGAATACAATATCATCAGAGCTACACCATCCATTATGACAATACAAATGCATAACATGTTGCAAATAAGACTTGCTCTAACAATGAAATTATGTCTACATGTGTAAATGAGCTTGGACAGACTGATCCAATGTAAAACCTTGGTCAGCCATCCTTTAGTGAAGAGTTACTAAGAGTTGGAGGTCCTTCAGGTGAGGACGACGGCGCGGAAGACGCATCGGTTGCCGTCCATGAGTGCGGGCCACACGAAGGACTTGATGAGGTCGGAGCGCCGGTCACGACCCTCGCGACCTTCGGGGGTGAAGCGCACGTGCTTCTCCGGGTTCATTACCACTGGAAGTTAAAGATCAGCGTTAGTGAGTGTGTTGTAAATATATTTTGATTTTGTGAAAAGAAAAACAACAGACTGTTTCATAATAATGTGAGCACTTAAAATTTATTGTTACTTCAGGTAATGCATTACAATACTGTCAACGGACAGGCAAAAAGACGCTTCTAAACAGTGCCTGACGGCCCTATACATAACTTAGGACCAAAACCCTTGACACATATATTTCAGTGTTATTGTCAAATGGCTAGCATCTACTCAGCAAAACCCCCGTCACTCGAGGTTTCCGGCATATATTGTCCTTATAACTAAATTGATCACATATTTACGGTAGGCTGCACATCAGTGGTAACTGACATGCACCTTAACTCAATAGTAATAAGTACGATTTTCCTATAAAACTGTTACCACTGATCTGAAGTTGACTGTACCTGGCGTGAAGTCAGTGTCGATGCGTAGCGGCGGCGAGTGTAGGCAGAGCGGCCAGGCGGCGCGGCAGGCGGCGGCCGCTAGAGCATGCAGTGCACTGCAGCTCGACAGGCATGGGTACTCGCGTAGAGTGCTCACCACCTGGGACCAGTGGAGGGTTAGACATGGTCTGATATTGTCCCAATGTTGGGGAAAAGCAAGGTCGTCCAAGTTCTTTGTATGAAGGATGTTGCGGCCAGTCAAGGAGGAAAGTGTCTGGTTAAGAATGTAGTAAAACTGTCAGCGGCTTGGAAGCGGTTGCAAGATTAGATAGTGGATGGAAGATGGATGGACGCTGAAATCATTTTGAGTTAGCAGAGGGTCCGAAGGGGTGACTATATGGGCGTCTTATGCTTGTGAGTTGGGGACCACACCAGGCCAGAAAAATGCTCAACCATTAAATAACGTTCCTCGTAGGTACAATAACACTGTGTTTTACAATCTCACCTGGTTGATAACCGTCCTCTCTGCGTCTCCAAGTGGGAAGTTATGTGCAGTATTCTGCAGCACCCTGGTGGCAGCAGCCATGAGTCGAGCCACGCTGGGGTCGCTGGAGCCAGGCTCCACGCCCAGCAGCGCCTTCATCTCGCTCAGGCGTCGGTCGCGGAGGCTGATGACGGCGCGGAACGATAGCTGGAACATGACAGTGATAATGTATAAGCAAAATATACACCTGAGTCATTTGGCGAACATGGCGCAATCAGTTTGTGAATTATTGATCCCCAATAATGTAACAAGATGGTGATGATCAATACTTCTAAAGGTTGATTTCAAGTTTAACACACGTCATACCAAAATACTATGACTCATATTCGTAACGATGTGTGTATAAGTTTCATGATTTCTGATAATGCCAAATATATAGCATGAATCACCATTATTTACGTACTTTTGATTTATCTATGAAAGTGGTAATGGCATTACCGATATCAACAAATCATGTTGGCTCTAGTACAGTTCGGAAGATAAGTTCATACTTATGTTACTTTTAGAAGTCTTATGGACTCTCTTTCTCAACTAATTCATTATTATCATCAACCTATATGCCAACTATGGTGCCAAGAATGGGCAGACACAGCTCTTGTAACACAAAAACTTGACTATGAAAGAAGGTTTTTTTCACTATAACTCAGATACCAGGACAGCATATGTCAAAAGAAGTGTAGACTTCCTTTAGCTATATATTAATGAACCTAAAAAAACAACAATTTTAAAGATTCCTACCAGAGCGAACCTACCAGGCGAGTATATTTCAAATTAGGTGTATACAGATACTCACAACGACGACAGAGAAGACGATCTTATACTTGAGGTGCGGCGTGTGACGCAGCTGCTCCAGCGCAGACAGGGCGGGGATGGTCTCGTCTGCTGCGCGTGACCACACTGCGGCGTACTGAGATACCAGCTTACTCCTGGAAATGACAAGATGGGTTGAAGTCTTCAGATAACTTGTGCAAGCTTGTGTTGAGAGTACTTTAGCTATAAGAGAAAGGGTGTGGTTAAAACCAGGGGTTTAATCAGCAAAAGTCAGCATATGTTTTTGTCAGAATGCCTCCTTAATTATATTTGTGCCAATTCTCCCGAATACATCCTGAAGATCAAATGATTTTTCATACTTCGTACTGAAAGACCTGTACCGCACTGTAGCACAGGTCTTTCACTATATCCTAAAGTTTTAATGAGTCTCATCGTATTGAAGGCAAGGCATACGGCATGACATGAGGCTATCAGAGTAATAGCCGTTTCTACTGGGGTCTACAAAGCTCATCAAGACTGTCGGTACTGAAGCTGTAGGTACCTGTCGGGATGCTGGTTGGAGTCATCGCTGTCGGAGTGGTAGCCGTCGCTGGCGGAGTCGGTGGAGCGCGGTGTGGTGGCGTCGCTGCTGGCTGGCTCCTCCTCGCACATCTGGCCTAGCACGGCCGCGCAGCCGCGGGAGTACGTCATCAGTACCCCTGCTACTGGTCTGCAAGGAGATATACATGGATGAGAAGCCTAGTCGCCGTAGCATCATGGAGAAGTTTTCAAAAACAGAATACGGTCTCTTCAAGTTTAAAATGTTCAGGATGGTTCGCAGTGAACGCCGTGTTAAGTGCAGCAGCGTTTGAAGCATGCGTTTATAGATGATAAACATATGCTTAGTATCATTCTCAACTGCTGAAAGCATTTACTAATGTATCTGGCAAGAGTCATTTAGCAACATGCCGTCTTCAATAACATGTCCAGTGTGTTCAGATAAATCTTCAACGTTGATCTGTTGAAAGCTTAACAACGGATCAACAACAGTTTGCGCCTGTTTAATTCACAACTAACTCATAGGCAGTGCTACTATCTGATAGTATAACGTTAATAGGCGCCGCTAATATTCCATAACTAACTGTTATGAGAACAACCATCTCACAAGCCTTTTCACCGAAACAAGAATTCACATAACCCGAGTTAACCAGTTTAACCCTAACATTAACCGAAGTATATAACCGATTCCCACGGCCGCTGATCGTAAACTTGCTCTAACAATGGTTAGTTCTGAAGTAAGTAAAAACTTACACAACGGAGAAATGTATGGGAAACTATTGTTCGTTTCATAACAGGAGAACTATTTTAATTTGATTTGGTGGTTCCGTTGGTAACGGGTACTCTGGTCTATTTAGAATTAATTGCTGGTTCATTAGATCACGGCTACCTTTATGATGGCCCACTGCGTTGATGACTAGTGCCATCAGATGATGTATCTTGGATACGCCTGTTTTGTTATTTATATAAAGTAATGTCTTTTATTTGTAGTCATCGTCATGATCATCATTGTTAAGCATAGTTTTATTCATTTATATTCAGTTATTTTGTTACCTGATTGCCAATGACTACATTTTAAGGTACTATCTATTGTCCTCGTGGTGCGTGATTGATGACTTAAAGTATGTATGTATATTGACTATCCACTTTTTTCGAGTTATATTTTATTCTCATTGAATTCGATATCTTAGCGGCCATTTTCAATTAATAGAGGCTTATAAAAAAAGACTGATAGCCGAATTGAGCAACCGTAGTGTTCAATCCTTCTTACCCCGAAGCCTATTTACTTAACCTGCAAATTACTTACTTCACAAAAGCTACTCATTCAAACCCTTACACTATATTTTACGATGTGAACAATAAAAGTTACCTAACTACAATAGTAAGTAAGTACTACTTACAGAGTAACATCTACAACGATCGACTTAAACAAAAGCTTTCCACATTTCAAATAAATTGACGTTTTGTGAGAATTATCTAACTCGCTATTGCTATTGGATATATTTGCTAACCAGTTTGGAAAGTGGAAACTATACTTTCCACCTTTCCATGTTTTTGTTCCAACAATGCATGGTGCTATAAATTCATCGTTAACTTTTCTTCACGTGAACATGTGAGCAATATTGAACTTTAGCACTTTGTGTTTAAGGTTCGATTTCATATGGAATATTTTTCTCATAGTTCGATGCTTTTTATAGTGGAAAGTTTTAAAGGCATCGATAAAGCATTTAGTGGGATTAATAAGTACCTATTGCTTTTGTCATTGATACTTATGATAAATTAATAGCTAATGTTGAAAGCATCTGCAGATGGAAAGCCTATGTTAGGAATATTTCAACAATCATATAGAAAGTGTGAAAAGTACTAAGAATATAGCATGGACATGAATACCATCGTTATTGGTGCGGTAGTTGGTAGAACTCAAAGGTTTTATCTAATGTGCAAAATTATTTAACAATCCCAGAAAGTCTAAGTGCTAATCTGTCCTTTTTTGAGGACACATTTCCCAATACAAGTGCAGCGTAGTACGCTACTGGCCCCAGTCGAGGACGCCCCAAAAATTTTGATGTCCCCGTTTGGGGACAGTGTCCAATAAGTAGTTGAACTCACCCCTCGTCATAGTCACAGTGTATTACGGTCATCTTTCTTCGTCTCCTCACAGCTGTCCCGCCTTTCGTGCCAGATTCCGCGGAACTGAGGTAAATAATTTGAAATACAGATATGTATATGAAGTAAGTACGAGTATCCTGGTGATCCTGGTGTTAATTGAAAAGCTATGTAGCCAAAAAACTAATTCCAAGATCACCATGATAAGTCTCCATACTGTAAAGTAGAACCCCATTAATTATCGTACGTGAAGAAAAATTGTCTTTTGTCTTCAATTATACGAAAGAAAAAACTGACATCGAAAATAATGACCCCACTTCATCAAAAACATGGTATTGTGTCTTAATTAATAGAATGACAGCTTAACAAAAACTTTCCCATGTATTAATAAGTTATTATAGACATAAAATACAGCCTGAAATCGAACCCACGACCCGATAAAACCAGTGAGCCTACCGATACCTGACACCAAAATACCGATGGTAGAATCTTCATTCATAAAGTATTTTATCGGTCATAAAATATACAAAAAACCAGTTCCATGCATTACAAACATGTGTGACTGAACACATCAATGATTAGCCGTTTTTGAGAGAATTTCACCAGACGTACAAAATAATTCTCATTTAATATTGTGATGTAATGTGTCGCACGCTTGTGGAAAGCAGCTTTCTCTCTTATTTCAGTGTTAAGTAATAATTTTAGGGTTCAGTGGGTAATTAATGAATCCCTTTGAGTCGGTAATCTGTGTAAAATTACTGTAAATGTAGGAAAATATTTAAATATTTTTGAATTCATCATCAACGCTTGCTCAATGCGGGTTGGTGATATTGTAAAATTGTCAAATATTGGCAAAGATATATATCTCCTAAAAACATTGCCTGTAGCATCAGTAATTGAATAGAAATAATAACCAAATTAAACAAGTAATTCCTTATCCACTAATTTCCATCACTGTGTCAAAGAAATACCCACTCTATACCAACTGTCATTACAGTTGATTTCCCAGTAGCAATTTATAATGTTCAGTGCTAAACGGTGCATTTAATATAATTGCAGTAAATTGCAGTGATATGATACGATAATGAAGTAGCTCAGTAATAAATGCGAGAATAATAAATTTTAATGATGTGCTTATGTTACGACGCCTGGGAATGCTTGTATGATAGACAATCATTGTCATGTAATGTAGCATACAATTTGCATATTAACATGTTTTTGTTGCTGCTTACTAGGTAAGTAGTTGGAAAAGTGACAACAGTAGTAGGTAATATTATAAGAACTAGAGTTCGCCACTGTTGTGTTTCTGAATTAATGATGTTATAAGAAAATATTAGTAAAAATGTTTATCTATTGAAAAAATATCTTCAGTTGATACAGGCCAAGATATTTTTTCCGTGTAGGGTAAATTGAATAATCTTTTTTTGTTTTTGTATTTTCTCGGGACGTGGCTGTCATCTCGGGAAACAGCTTAATTGTCGATGTTACTCTACGCATTGAGGTTTCACTACTGGAACGCCTGCTCTAAATACGATGCAATTTAACGCAGAAAGATCACCTAAGTTGAAAAGATATAGTTTTCAATATTTTTGGTATCTTTTTCTCGTATTGCTCATACCTGCTCCGAAAAGCGTTTACTTCATCATCGAAATACTCGTCTTAACCACAGGTAATAAATAGTAACTATGTAAGTTTCCGTGAGTTTACTTTATTCATGGCAATATTCACGAAGGTTAATCCTAGGAAAATAGGCATTTTGTAATTTCGACAGCTTAATAAAAGCAATAGTCAATTCTTCATGGTTATTACATTGTTTCCAATCAGAATCGGGGATGTCGTTAATTATCATTGATTTTCTTAGTTGAAGATTGAAAATAAAATCTATAAATATTTTGATCTCCACAAAGGTTAGTTAAAATATGATTTCGTTCATTTTTATTCATTTAAAAACCGCGAATGCTATTTAATAAGACCTAAGATCAACATTATTTCTACATATCTTCTCGTAAACAGAGGTCCATAATATCCATATTAATAATTATAGCAACTACAGCCGTAAAACATGATACATAAGCAATTATATAACTGTGAACAAACACAAAAGAATAAACAATAGCTCAACACGCTAATCTAGAGGAAATTATTATGAATGCGAAATTGTCAACCCACACAGACGTACAACATACATACATGCACACACACATACTTAGATAACCCTGATATATGAACATGCATCTACATAAATAAGAAAGACTGCTTTGTAATAAAAAAAATCTAGGTAATGTATACAACCACCGCTTAGGAACCACTTATCCGCTTTGAAAAATTCTTTCAGTGTGAGAAAGCCTATTTACCAAGGTTAATTCTATTCGAGTGCGCGACGTATTTCCAATGGGACGCGGGTTAAACCACTGTCGGAAGCTAGTGTTATAATGGGAGTATTTTTTTTTAGATTTAATAGGTGAAGCCACGGGATCCAACATATAATACATATGAGTATTATGTAGTTAAGCGCACGCTCATCTAGATCACTCACACATTGACATATAAGCGTGTAATAAGAACATAATTATGTATGATGTGTGAAGGCTTCCTTTTCCTTGATGCTATCAGTTCCACACAGTGACGTGTGTGTGTATGTTAGGTAATAAAGAAATGTTATTGTACTGCTGTTTCCTTATTCGACTTGTCTTTTTAGTGTCGATACTAATAAGTTGTAGTGTAGCTAGATCAATCGCGAATTATAGACCCGACAAAGCTTAAGTTTTGTTTGTAAAGAACGAAGCAAGTGTGGTAGATCCCACTCACCCAATCGCTAATTCAATATTTTCGTAAATCTCTAAACATTTTCAAAATCTCTTCAGACAAAGAAATGCTCTGGGAATCATTTTTTATTTTAAACTAGCTTCTGCCAGCGGTTTCACCCGCATCCCGTGGAAACCTCTGCACGAACCCGGATAAAAAGTAGCCTATAGCCTTCCTCGATAAATGGGCTATCTAACACTGAAAGAATTTTTCAAATCGGATCAGTAGTTCCTGAGATTAGCGCGTTCAAACAAACAAATTCTTCAGCTTTATAATATTAGTATAGATGATGAAAACTACTTTTAGTTATAATAAGCTTTGCCGTAATCAGTTAAATAACAACCGACAAGTTAATTGTTATAGCACAAATAACTTTTTCAAGTGGTTTTAATAATTAAACAGAGTAATTTGTTATGTTTATCTTGATTACAATCTTAAGGACGTAATTATTATGTGATATACACGTTCAAGTAATATGAGGATTAAACAAGAATATTTATTGTTATTGAAAGTCATAAAGTTGTGCGTGTGAGGTGAAGAAGTGAAGGTTATTATCAGTAAAAAGCGTGTAATGGCTAAATAATAAAAATGATGACCGTTGAGGTAGCTTATGGTAAATGACTTATTAAGCAGGTGAAATAAAAAGTATCTCTATCGATTTTTTTTTTAATACAGTGACCTCTCGAGTTTGTTTCGGTATAACTTCATAGGGGTTATCGTTTAAAACGGAAATGCGGATCTCTTTTTACCAAAATAACTCGGAACATATTAATATTTAATATCAATCAAGATCCTCATTAGTAAACATCAGAAATACATCACCAAAAAACTAGTTCACTCTCTTATTATATCACTCCTCGTAACATCATCAGCCGATGACACAACCCGAGAGGAAACTAATCTAATTAATCGATAAATCAATCGAGTAATAATCGAAACTTAACGCAGGTTCATTTTAAACTCGAATGATAAACGACAAGGAAAGTCGGCCGACCACTTTCTAAAATAATTACGATTTAAGATTTAAATCTACCTTTGAGACTTATTTTGGTTTATTTTTTTAATTTATTATAATAATAGCCTGCAGTTTGTTATTAATGGCGTTCCTTTCTGAATGTTGCTTTTATTAATTTATCTTAAAGATCTAATGTAAGACATTCTAAGTTTTTGCATAAGGATTTGAATATAAGGAAAATTATTTTAAATCTATATTAAGATGAGAATACCGAGATGTTGTATTAATTATATTTTGTACTAAAACGTAAATAATCTACGCAGTGGCTTGTAAATATGAACTGAAATAGGTACACAGAACCTGATTTGGTTTATAAACTAAATCATCCAGTTATTTTCTTAACAATACGATTTAAAGTTAACATTGTCATGTCAATTTCCCAACACCTGACCCTTTACCCTAGGTGCACTCCAAAAAACTGTCAAACTCACCTCGTATCATTCAAATCCAGCGTGGGATCACTGCGCTTAATCTGTCCGATGCAGGCGAGCACAGCCTTGTCGCTCTCGACCCTGGCGGCGAGAGCATCCACCAGGGTCGGCAGCTGCCTCAGCGCTGGCTTGTCCACTATCGTGAGCAGTGACTTGTTGTCTATCAGTCGCCTCTCCACGTCAGCGTGGGAGAGTGCCAGGAGACGCTGGTGGGAAGAGGCCGCAGGGTCCTGGGTTACTGTCACTGGGGACTGTGGACAAAGGAAATGAATTGAAGAGCTTGTCAGAAATGATGATTTGAGGAATATTAATGCAGGAAGAATTTAAAAGACAAAATCCTCGTTCCTGCAGGTTTGAATAACCTAAAGGTGCGTCCTAAGTGAGCAATCTAATTGCGAATGCGAAACGGCGAGAAAACGCAAACTTCGATGGCCTTTGAAATAACTAACGTAACATGGCCTGCCTATAGCACGACGTTTATCTATTATTTCGCTTAGGGTAGCTTCACATTCGCGTACACGATTCGCCCATCCAAGACGGACCTTAGTATCAGCGTTTTCATTTGTCACTTTAAGTTAGGACATAAACAACATAAGCCAATTCTATTCTATTCATATCTATCAATACTTGTCGTACCAGCTCCTCCAGCTTGTGCAGCGCCTGCTTGTAGACATCGACGTGGCGCTGCAGCTCGTTCTTCATGGCCACGTGCAGCGAGATCAGCGAGCCCGTCGCGTCCGCTGTCAGCCCGTGTGTGCCCAGCCCTGGGGAGAGGAAAACATGTTAGGGGTTTTGTTTCGAGAGCCTATAAACTACGATTGAGTTGCTGATACGTGCAGTAAGCATTTGCTTACTGTTCCAAAAGATAATGACCATGTCTATTCAGATACACCAAACGTGATCATCAAGCAAGCATTTTTAGGTACAAATTCGGTTTTCAATAGAATTGATTATATATAAATAGAATGATGATTATTCATAGAAAATACATAGAATTGTGAATATGTGTAAGCGTGTAAAAACTAAATAAATGGGTAAACAGGAAAAACAACAGGTTAAGAAAAAACTATTTGAAGTATAAATAACCCAGAACTTCACGAATCACCGCTAAAAATCAAAGTAAGAATCTAGTCATAACAATACCCAAACAACAGTACATAGTCACGCACCAAAACCCACGGACGATAACAAACATCTAGCTGAAGTAAAGGAAACAATTGTAATTAGTGTAATATTTCCTCGTTCTGTGGCTTCCGCAGGTGGATCTTTATCAGGCCATCTACCTCCTGACTCATAAGCTTCGACCTTGGCTTCCCTGGCTACATATGGAAGTGCTGGCTAAATATTATGATACCATCTTCTTCGGTTCGGTGGGTTATTTGGATAATTATGTAAGGCGTTATTTGGGTTTGTTTATTGAGCAATATGAAATAATTTTTCAAGATCTTTAATGTGATCTCTGGGTGAAGTTCTGTTTTCATTTGTTTTCGGTCCTTCTATTGCAGAGCTAATGAAATCTTTCAAAGCTATGATAGATGTAAATGTTATGTGCAATCCTACTTATGTTTCTATCTTATTGCTTTTATTTAGAAACATTCGTGACACAAAGACTACCAGAATCCATTATTTCAACAATGTTTGCCTTACAAGACCAGCAACCATAGCATACGTCTTCCTTACCCTGAACAGCAGCATCCAACTGTCGTCTCCTCGCATCGATGGCATCTCTTGCATCTGGCGTGTAGTGCACCAGCGAGGATGCCAGCCGCGCCGTCCTGGCCCTCAGCCCTGAGCTCTGGTCTGCTCCCAGTAGACCCACCAGGCGCCATGCTATCGCCTCGCACTGGACATCAGGCCGGGGGTTCACCTCCAGGGAGATTAGTCTGTGGAGATATATCGAGGTTAGAAAAGGTGTTAGTGTGATTTTGTTGGCTCATCTATCAAAAGATTTTGGACACCAAAATGTCACTACTTTTTATTTAGCGTTATAATTTGATCTGAAAAATTGTATACACATAATGTTACTTCTGTAGCGTATTCTAAATTCTGATACACTATTCTAAACTTTCAATTCGTGCGACCTTCAGTTAAAAATCAATAATCCTTAACGAATTCTTAACCGAGAATCAATGAAATCTATCCATAATTAATGCTTCAGGTAGCGCTGTCGAAACGGTACTGAAATTATTGTTTATTTTTAAAGAAACAATATTAGTAGGCGTTGCGTCACATTTACAAATAACTCGTATTAAGGGCATCCTTTAATTAAAAGATGGCGTTTCGATATAACTCGCGAACATCGCACCGCCTTCGTTAACATTCCTCGAAATGTAATTATTATGAGTGCTCCCATTCTTTACATCTTAATTGCTAAATACTTTGTTATTATATTGCATATTCCGTGCTGTTGCAAGGACAGACGCAGCACTGGATATTTCAGCCCCAAAATTATTTTTATTTCCTCGGTGGAAGGTATAGTCGAAAGAATACATACAATATGCCATGTATCCTATATGTTATTCTGACGTATAAGATTATATTATTATTGCCGAGTTTAAAATCTATTAGCGTTCAAGTAGTTTTTGCGTGAGAGATGAACAAAGATTCTTACACACAACATTTTGCAATTATAATATTAATAGCATTACTTCATTTAATACCACTGTTAATTTTAATTGCTTCTTTCTTCTACCTTGTTTGTATAACATCATTTCTCCCACCGTTACCTCTCTAACGTCAATGGTGATGTGAATACCAACATTTTCACCGTTCTATCTAAACACCTAACTACAGTTACCATTTACATGGTCACACATTACCCAACCCATAAGCTGTTCGTCGTCTGACCATCAAATGAAGCACATAACTGCTCCTAACGGTGTTTGATACAGATGCACATCATTAAACCGTTCCTATTCTCACATAATATATTCCATGTGTTTAACAATGAGCCCTGTTATCGCGAGTTCAAGATAACCAGCGTTTAAAGTAATTCAAGCGGTTTTTGTTTATGTTTCTAAGATGGTTCGAAGTAGGAATCGTTTCTATTGTTCGTTTGTTACCGTTCTAGAAGTTCTTTCGTAGTATAGTTCGTGGAAGATGTGGTATACTGATTGTAGCTTTATGGGAATCACCAGCTTCTGCCAGAGGTTTCAATGGTGCCCCTTGGGAACTACAGCGCACCCGGATAAAAAATAGCCTATAGGTTTTCTTGAGAAATCCTTTGAGCACTGAAAAATTTCGTCAGTTTAGTTAAATGGTTGCTGAGATTAGCGGGTTCTAACGAATAACCATAAAATCAAACAAACTCATTTACTGACGTCACGTCTTATCCGATTTAGCTAAGATATGGTTTTCCGAAATAGATTACTGAAACGTGAGAACGGATGTAAGATTCATGGTTTTTATCCGATATTACGCAGTAATTTCCTCAGGATGCTAGCTAAACGTCGGAAAACAGAATATAAGCGTTTATTGTAAACATAAATTGCATTGTATGTTATAAAAGGTTTATTTTGACAAATTATTCCATGTGCTACTAGTTGTTACTTTCTTTCAAACTGAATAGTTCCAAAAATAAATTAAACATCTCTTACAATGAAATTCTTCACTAAACAAAATTCCACTTGTCTTCAATTAAACAGTGTAACTTCAATCATACAATTAGCAACTGCATTGTACAATGACGCGCATACATTAGTGAATTCCTTTCAGTTTTCAATTGTTTTAGTGAAATTACACATACGATCACATTCGCGTAGTTTCATTTCGCATTGTAGACATTTTCTATTTCTATTGAGACTTCAATCTTGATATATTTGTGTGTCTCTTTGTTTGTTTGTTTGCGTGTTTTCTCTGTTAACAGTGTTGTAGCTTTTCTTTGTAGAGTGTTGTTAGAAGAAAATCTATTGATTGTCTAGCCAATGTTTGTGTTTATGTGTGTATGTTTGTTTCTGCTTCAAGCGTAGATGGCAGATTGGTTTTTGATGAAATCGGTACACATTATCTGGCTGTGAGCAGTAGTTCCCTCAGGAACCGTCTGCAGAATTTATTAATACATAATTCAGATCAGGTAATTCATGAATTCTCCGATCTAATTCTTTTAGTAATTCCACAAAATAATTTCTAAAATACAGTCGTTTAACTCGTTTTACCTCTTGTTTGCCTTGCTTGATTTGAAACACAACTACACCTCTATATTTACAAACAAAAACTGTCGTAACAGTTGTAACCACATAAAACGATCTCTGACAGTCAAATCTCATAAGTATTATTACAAAATGGCGGATAATCTCGTTCACGCTTCAGATAACAACAAATTCACGAGACGTTGCGTGCAAGTAAGTATTTATTATTACGTGAATGATGTTACAATTTAAGGCGACGAATTGGTCAACAATAATTCCATAACCGGCACGCGCATCTAAGGCGCCAAAAGGGGTCGGAGCGTCTGAGCGGGGCGAGGATAACAATACGCGCGCTAGCTTATAACTAAAAGTCGTAAGCGACAAAATGGTTTTGTAATTTTATTATTTACAAATGATAATTTATTAAAAATTCCTTCTACAATTTTAAAGATTATGTATATACTCAACTACTAAAAAAGTTAAGAGGCTTAAATCGGTCACGTTTGCCCATAATATGTGAATCCCTTTTTAAAAAGTGGTATGTTTGATATATTTTTCTCTGTTATAAAAGTTACCTAATCATGTTTCTACGTCTAACAAAATAAGGTTTATATCGTGAACTTTCAGGTAACCAAGTTGTGTTTTGATCCGTTATGTATTTACTGAGAAAAATTGAGATCCTTGGCGCCCAAAATTCCAATTCGTCCTCTTAAATAATTTACTGTACATGTATAAACAGATTTAAAGACAATTATTATTAAGTAACTTTGGTAATGATGTTCATGTGAAATGGATACGTTCACTCACAATTTATTTGAAAGGAATTATTCTTTGTATATGAATGACGTCAGTTTTTGCCATACTATTATAAACCCAAAAGTAGCTCTGTTTGTTCGTCTGTCCGGCTTTCATGACATAACTACTGAAAAGTTTTAAATGAAATTGGTACTCAAATAGTCTATACGCCGAGAAATGACGCAGGCGAACTTGGCCTAATATTTTGGGATTTTTAATTACCTATACTGTTTTGAAAAGTGGTTCTCTGGATTTAGAAGTCATTTCGTTCAAATTAAAGACCCCTTGTCGTTCACACCCCTATTAATTATTTTAAACCAAATCACATCCAAGAGAATACAACTACATTTACTCAAGCTATAAATTACAAGACCTCAAAACATAAGATCCCTCCCAGCCAATCAGTACAGGTCCATAAATTTCACTACATCTCCAAACCCGAGGGTCCAGGAACAGGTCAGACCGGTGCACTTTCACCCAAACAGACAAACATTATCATTACATATACAAAGTTAAGACCATTCACGTATCGGCAGACTGAAAGGCGGCAAATGGTCCTTTTGTACGGAACTATTAAATTTTATCGGTAATTTTTGGTGGTAATGTGGTAATTAATGGCACCTAATGGTGGTTTTGAAGTAATTTAATTAATTTTAATGTGATTTCTGTTTTTAATGTTCATTTAAGGTGTAGTTTAATGAGGCAAACTAAGACCGAAAACTGTCAATGGACTTTTTTTGGATATAAAGACGAAAACTAAAAGCAATACCAACAATGAAATCCTGTATGTGTTTGAACACCCATAAAATGTTTTAGCATCTTACATAACGGTCGTAAGATATACCACTCGTCATCGATTAACAAACTTTGATACACCAATTAAAACATATTACGTATCGTCAAACTCACCATGCAGAACTGACGAATGCAATGAAGCATGACTGACAAACTGACAACCGATATATCGAGTGCATTAGGGACCTCTCGAGAAAGTGCGCTGTCAAAACTAGGCAGTAAAAGTGAATGCCTTGGTCATTTAAGACGAGTGCAAAACAAGATGGCGGTTTTGGCGGGAAACGTAATTAAATAATTAATTGTTTTTGGTAATCTGAGTTCATTTAACCGCGGAGATGTAATTAATAGCTGTCTCATTTATGCAATGTATTTTATATTTGCGACGCCATTAATGAATTAAATTATCCTTTCTATTTGAGTACTGATTAATGAAACTATTACGGGCATTCATTTATCATGGATACTTGGATGCTTTACATCGGTTTAGATAGCAGGCCGGATTTGAGATTTCTAACTTTTCTGATTTGATAAATCTATCCTATTTAAGCCATTTAGTATGCAATCGTTATGCTTGTCATTTATCTATTAAAATTCTCTCATTGATGAAGTTCTCAAACTTTTAATGAATTTCTCGATTCCTCGTGTGGATTACGATTTGCGAACTGTGTCTAACTAATTTCAGTGAGAAAATCCTCCCAAAAATAAATAAATATTAAAATCCTCTCATTTTTTTATATTTAAATAAATGCAACTTCATCAGTCATTCACCGTCAGATTTAAAAGCAGGAACAAAACGCGAGCTTCATCGTAGTTTTGTGCGCTCGTCATTTGTTAGACCTCTGACCTGTGAATCATTTGCCGTACGTAACTAATGTTATTCAATATTCGTAACAATTGCCATCAAATGGCATAACATTCACTATGCACGTTCGAAGATAATTACTTAATCTGTGCTCAAATTATTGACTGTTCGTACCTATGTCTATGTAAGGAGTTGTCTGGGTGAATGGAGTGAATTTCAAATGTTCTTTCACTTGTAAAATGATTAGTTTTGATAGAGAGATTATTTTGTTAGCAATCAATCACATATTCAGAAATATGAGTATTGGGGATTATAAGTAGATGTGTTTCATTCGAGGCAAGGAGTGTTTGAGAATCTTTCTTTCTATGTGTGTGTAAAAGTGTAAAACAAATGAATATGCTATTGATAGAAATGACAAATTATGGTCCTACACTTATATTAGGCGATGTAAAATATAAGAAGATAGCATATCTACCAAACAGTTCGAGCAGCGACCACAATTTTTAGTTCCATTGCCACTTTTCCATAAAATGTTATTTCGATATTCTTGCTTCGTAAAAACTTCGCAATGGGCACGAAACCTGCTGTAGGACTTTCTCAAGTTTATGTTCCTTCCCGGCAGTTATTTTGAAGGTCATTATCGTTATAAATCATGTGAAAGTAGTCTGAACACTAAATACCAAGGAAACCGGTCACCCGCCACTTTCGATGACAATCCCGTAAATTAACTTGTATCACATCCTTGGACCTTAACGCGAGGTATTAAGGACTATTTTTGTAAAATGTATTCTTTTAATAATATTGTAATAAACACGTTAGGTAATGGTAATAGATTTTAGTGTTAGTTCTTATTGCACTAGTTTTAGAGTTGATTTTTGTTTGGCAAGTATGCTGTATGAAGAGATGCATGTAATCTAAGATCTGAGATAGTAGGTAAGCTGTATTGAAGTATAATCTTACTGACACGAGGAATTTAGAAATTGTAGCGTTTTTAGTTCAGTGGGCAGGAAAATTAATTGTTTTAATCCATTACACGACAGAATAATCTCATTACCATTAGGTATTAGAAGATTAATTAAGATGTTTGAGATCAATGAAGACATTTCAAGATTTCAGAAGATTAATATCACCTCATTATCTTAAACCCGCAATTAATTTTCTGCAGAGAATTGAGTAAAATCGTTTATATTTTTTATGTTTTTGCACAAGTCGCAAAAACGCCGGATCGAAAAATAAAAGCAATGTCATACTTCCACAAACTTGTATAATTAAGAATGATTCTACAGTAAAAATCTACACTTATCCATAATGTCTCTCATTCACTCTGGCTTTTTCACTTTTCTTTGGGAGATTATCATCAAATAGACTCGCTCTGTCACCCGTGCAATCGGGAGTATCAGACCCTTACTGAGTAAACCTATCAGTGTTCCTTCTGTAACCTTCTGTGTATCATGTTTTCCGTCCCCATCGACAATCCCGTAATCCCAGCAGTACTAACAGAATGGATAGTGCAAACCTGCTAAAAGCCCCTACTACATGCATTAAACAGCAATACTGCCGTTGACCGCAGTCGGCTTTCAACCGTAACCCCCGATCATAGATAACGGACGCCATTACAATTACTCCGATGATTCACTTCGCAATCACCAAGCCGATACCGAACGATATTGTCTTAAAGCACCCGCACACTTTTAGTCGGCTAATAGTTTGCTTGGGCTCATAAATCAGTATGGAAATGAATGGCAGTACGCACATAACAACGATCCGGTCTTTCGCTGGTATTGGACCGACTAAAAACTTCGACAGAATTCACGATTTTCTTAAAAAAAAAAAATCATCATGTTTGAACAAAACTTAGTGGGCCAACTGTCGTCCGACTATTTAGTCGGTAGTGTACAGGTACTCTTACGATCGTTTTGAAATGCCTTTTAAGTAATATTATAGTAAGTGAAACTTTCTAGTTAAAATGTGTGGGAAGTGATAGCTCTTATAATCGCGTAATGAACGGTCAATTTACTAAATGCGCCGATCGGGTTATGACAGTCTTTTGTTTCATTTGATTGTGTAATTGTTATATCTTTCTCTTAGCGCTTTTTATTGGAACTTTATTGATCTGATAGTTTCATGTTCTATTGTGCGCGAAAGTCGAGATTCGTTTTGAGTTTCAACGAATGTCCATAAAAAGATTAAGGTTCTCCACTACGTTTGTTCCCTAACATTCGTTTTTTTCTCATGATGAAAAAAGTCGCAATGCCTAGTCCAGATCTGGTCCCTATTGAAAACTCATTCCTATATTTTTCAAGTTAGCTCAAATAGTTCCCCTCTTCTTTCATAACAAACATCATCTATATAAATATGTATGCCTATATTCAAAATAAGCATACGCTCATTATAGATCCTTAGAAAGTAGAGTGGAGCAATCAAAGTCACTAACCTGTTCAAAAGTGTCTCAATAAGATGAGCAGAATGTGGCAGAGCCTCCACCAGCAGATCTATGGGCAGTTCCGAAGCTACCGTCTGCAACACTCCAGGCCCCAACCTGGACAAGATGGCCGCCGCCTCCCGAAACTGTCGCCCTTCAGCCAATAGCAGCACGCGACGTAATGCGAGACGAGGGGAGGTATATGTGTTCTTCTCCCTCTCTCGTTCCCGACGGATTCGCTCTCGACTTTCGTTCATTTTGGCTTCGAGTACCCGTGGTAGCACTAGCCCATTGTACTTCTGATTTTGTGGTATGACGCCTCGATCTGTGAAAGAAGTTGAGAACAATAAAGTTATGTAATTGTGAGAAAATTGAAATATACTATACCTATGTAATGTAGAGGATTATACAAAACTTAATTTTAAAACAATATTGGTTGGTCTAGTGATGGCATGCACAACTGCTAGACATAAGATCCTGGTTCGATGGCTGCGGGTTGTTCGAAAGAGATACCGCGGCCCTGATACATAAAAGGCCTACGACGGAACACGACGGTTTTTAGACAGTAAGAGTCTGACACTCCCTCACCGCTGCTAACCCACAGCGGGAGGGGTCATTTGATGATTTTACACGTCGTTAAAAAAAAGAAAGAGATTCTGGTTCGACTCCTGGGAATGACAGGAATAAAATGCTTTGCGTATTATATGTACATAGGTACATACTACTTAACTACTTATAGTTTGTAAACTATAAATCTACATTTTCCGTAACTCCCACGACTGTTATTTCTTTGTTTAAAAGCCTTGGACAAATTAACAGTTTTATTATATTTGATACTGAGACGTTTCACAACGTTTCATTTTCACACGTACATTTTTGAGACGTCAAAAGCCATTCCAAGATACGCCTACCCTCCAATTATACAAATTATCGCAACACCTACTATTATTGTGAATATGCGTACAAATTGAAGGTTATTTATTATACGATGGACGCGGGCACTTTCATGCTATCAAAACACTTTGAAAACGGCACCGCTTTTCATAATGAAGTTGATATTTTAGAAGAAATAAAATATTTACTAGACTAAATGGAAAATGTATAGAACCACTGCACATATTTAGAACATATGCACTTTCAGCTTTAGATAAGTAGATAGCACATGTATTGAATAACGTTTTATCTGGGAGTAACAAATTCCCACGGGACGGTGGTGACTGTTGTCTACTTCCTCATCAACCGTAATTAGATCAAGCACTTAACCATCTATAACTGTATCCCGATAATTTAGAGTACCCCAAGTCAAACATTCTTAAGGCCCCTCGAGATTGTTAAAAAGAAAACACACGGTATTTCGCAATGATCTGCAAAAATCATACCCTATCAGTAAAGTTTTTACCCAAGAGTTGTCGCAAAAACTCATAAACCCGTAATACCGTTGACGAGATTAGAATGAACTACATAAAAACTGGCCGATTTGTTGAAATTACAGCAATGTGCTGCCGAGGTGACTAAACGTAATAGATGATGAGTTTGGTAGGCGGTGCGAGTGATAAGAGGTAGCGAGTTTGTTGGAATAGGATAGCAAAGTAGTGTGTCAACTTGTCAATAATAAATAGGTAAAAGTTGTATCTTTTGTAATAACAGTAGTTTTTTATCAATAGCTTATAACCTTTACATACCCTGAACCGTTGTTAAATATTTTTTATTATCTTTCCTCGTTAGGACGAAAACTACGGATGTTTCGTAAGTTACAGATACTACTAATTTCACTTTGTAATTTATTTAATACAATTCTGGGTAAAATTAATTTAATAATAAGTTTCCATATTTCGTGCGCAATACACTTTCAAAAATGTACGTAAATTCTTATAACTTGTACCACACACGATAACAGTACCACAGTGACAATTGACAATCGGGTGCCGCATCGACGCCATTTCTATGAGTTCGCGCCAAACGCTAGCACATCTTAGTCAGCAGTTAATTTATGGGTCACTGCCTGCAATCATCTGCCGTGATATTCAACTATCTGACTTTAAATAGATGGCTATTAGTTCTTCAAGCTAATAGCAGTAATTCTTGATAATCTTGGGCTGTAAGATGATCCATTGGTGGACGTCTTTATAAATATGTTAATACTGATGGATTGCTGTATTTTTATGCGTAGAAGGTATATTATCCATAAAGTGAGATTTATAATTAAAACTATATGCAATTTGAAGGGGATATAATACCTACGTCTATCAAATATCAAATGAATGCTAACCCGTTTGAGACAAAATAAATCGCATTCAATAAATTGTCGTAACTAGCTTTATTAACTTAATAAATAAACTTGATCACAGGAAATGATTGACAGATTAGATACTCGAATATATAGAACCGACATAAAATCCATAATAATGGAATAATAATGCAAATGATCTACAATATAATGACGTAAGACATTTTGGCGAAAGTTATTTCTTTATTGAGGTAAATAGGTTTATATACTAGAGATACTGCCTAGAATTGAATAAATTTAATTTTTGAGAACTATTAACACTGCATTAAATTACTAAACATAATCCTTCTTAGCAGTCAGGTAATTAAGGGTTTCTTTCAAAAATTTGCCTTTTTAAACGACTTTCTTTAAATAAGGTTTTCAATTCAACAGTTTATAAAAAAACGACTTCACAAAAAAGAAAGAAGAAAACAAAACATTTCACATGGCTCTAGAGGTCGGTGGCAAAATAATCATAGTCAACAGACCTACAGACACGACTTGTAGAGCCGCTTAGCCGTGTCAATAGTTTTGTAAAGTTAGTTTTGATGTACAGTTAGAAAAAAAAACTTACATTAAAATATGACAGTTATCTCAATATTGTCTCTTCGGGTAACGTAAAACATAATATTTGGGAAGCTTACATATTATTATATTTCGTAATTCGTGCGACGCATATGCGTCCATGAGGTTCTCAGTGCGACCAAAACTATGCAGTCCCGTTGTTATTCGTTGCCATGGTAACGGGATGACCTGTCACCGTGTGGTGACGAAAATTAAGGCTTTTATTGTTGACGAGTTGACGAGTGTCAATTATGATGATGTCAAGTGAAGAGGTCACTTTTAACGGAATGTGGCTTTGATGGTGAGTTTAACGACTAACCGTTTTTACTTCAAATTCTTTTGGCAGTAGAAAATCAACATTTGTCATTTTTGAATTCTGATAAATAATGCCCTTTTTTATTTAATTTATTCCGTTAAATATTTAAATTGTCAGTCACGGTGGCTGTTTTCATATAAGGAGATCAGACAGGTGCGGCGAGGACATATTGTAGTGCACAAGCATTTGCGCAGACACAGATGCACTTACTATTCCTTCACTCTCTGCGCGCGATGGGACGGCAATCCGACTCCATCGTAGAGAGATCACAAGCAGAACCGACATTTACGTGCAAAGTCATAAACTTTACCTCTTAAGACCCACTTGAAAGGGGGGCGTTTTGGGGGTGCTGTCCTTTTGTATTTTTTTTGACGTGAAAAAGTGCTAGAATCTAGCCTATTTTCAATAAACGATTTTGACTTTGACTTTGACTTACCTAACGGCTAATTTTAGTGTACATAACAAATGGACAAGAAACTTAGGAACTAATTTATATCAAGTTAGTAGACATTTATGTATTTGTCGCAGAATTATATCTAGTTCCGCGATAGGAGGAAACGTTTGTGAAAGTATTTTAACGGATATCCGTCACCGCGACGCTCTACGTAATATGTGTGCATAGACATACCAACACCTATCTAATTATATTACAATACAAGTTACAAAATGTTGCATTTATTATTTTTTACAGTATTTTGAATAATGTGAAATAATGTGAAAATACTAACTTTTGATCTACCTTATCATAATGGTACAGAAATTTCAAAAACTGGGCACTATGGTCGATTACTTAATCGAACGGATTCCTCAGATCCCAGATTTTCCAGAAGATTTTTTTGGTAAGTATTTTAATACAGAAAATGTATTTTATTTCGTCTTAAATTATAACTAACAATTACGTATAAAATGCTATGACATTACCCTGTTACCCTTCTAACTGCATTCATAAGTTAAAACTACAGAACTTAGTCTAGGTATAAGTTTCATTCACGACCTGAACTCACGACTAGCTAGACAATTAATTATACATTTTCTAAACATGCTCTTCCTACATTTCATAATGCTTATTATATTAATTAAAAACTTTTACATTGTACTTAACTACATAAAACATTAATATTTTTAACTGTAATTAAACTGAAAAGTCACGATTTTTCGTGTCATCTTTTCTCATTTGTCTATGATTACAAAAAAAAAGTGACTCACACTACCATAATAATTGTACCTAATATTCCTCCTAGTATACCTAATCTGCAAAAAACTATCCTTATTATATTACGAAAGTTAGTATATTTTTTATTTGTTACATTTACGCTAAAAATGGGGTTAAATATATACCCTGGAGGGAGATGGTCTAGGCTTATAATTTTTATCCGAATTCAAAACGTAGATACGATAAAAACAAAGAACGAAGATACGATGAAATCTCGAAAAAAGCAACATAAGGTTAAGTAGGAACAAGTCTTTCAAATGAAAATAAAGTTAATTGTACCAATAAAGATAAGTGCATCATTCGATCGATTACACAATCTTCTCGAGTACTTATTTTACGGAAATGTAGTTACTTACTGGTTTATTGACAAGTCAGCAGTCAGCTGTCAGTTGTCGGATAACGAATAACGTTGTATGTAACTGTATCGTCAGTTAACTTTGTTATGTTGTGTTATGTCATGTTATCGTAACAGGCTCACAATAATGATCTGAGTATCGAGTTTTTAGCACTCATTCAACAATATGTTTAAGTGCTTAATCTTTTATTTGCAGTAAATGTGAATGAAGCATAGTGAACTTAAAATACCTACTAATGTAGTGAATGGATATTTTCCGAACCTACTGGACTTTTTGATATTCAAATATTTGAAACTGATTTTCAAAAACCGGCCAAGTGCGAGTCGGACTCGTGCACGAAGGGTTCCGTAAATTACAGTTAAATCAACCTATCTCAAAAACTATAAGAGATACTTTGATCAAACCAAAAATCGTTGAAAGAGTTAATTAGCATGCATCACCTCTATTTTTTTTAGAATTTTATACCCCGTAGTTATAAAAATAGAGGGGGGGGGACATACTTTTTACGACTTTGAGAGCTGATATCTCAAAAACCGTTCACTTTAAGAAAAATGTTTTTTAGAAAACTTTATATCATTTTAAAAGACCTTTCCATTGATACCCCACACGGGTATGTACATCGAAAAAAAAAATTTCATCCCTCAGTTACATGTATGGGGGGCCCCACCCCCAATTCTTTTTTTTACTATTTAGTGTCATATTTTTGTAGCGGTTCATACAACACATATTCCCATCAAATTTCATCACTGTAGTACTTATAGTTTCCGAGTAAATCGGCTGTGACAGACGGACAGACGGACAGACGGACATGACGAAACTATAAGGGTTCCGTTTTTGCCATTTTGGCTACGGAACCCTAAAAAGGAGGAGGTTCTATATGCGTTTAATTTATTTGTGAAACATAAACGGGCAATACCACTTTACTACTTTCAGAAGCCAGATAATAAATACAGATTAATATGCACAGCCCATAATTATTGTTAGTATCTTAATCGAAGCGATTAACATAAATACCTACATATTATTCACCTTGACACGAATATACCAAAAAGCTTTTGTTTACTACAGAAGGATATTAAAATTCTCCACGCACGTTCTTATCTATACGAATTTACATACTCTCGAAAAGCCATAGAAACGGTACTTTACACTATTCTTATATGGCCTATGTTTTGCATAGAATAATATTATGATTGTTGCGCTTATAGAGCTGATCTAGCAAGATTTGCAAGTACTAAAACTTTATCAATGACAAACACATGGTACCCAAAGAAGGAGGGATCGCTTCATGATTTCCCACCAAAGAAAAAAATCTTACCTACTGCCACAATAAACAGTCGATCTAAATTCAATGGAATCTCAAAGCAAACACGTGATCTCCCTAACTAGGTGACAATACACCATGGTATTCAGGTGATGTCTAGGTGTGAATATTGGAACTCCATCGCGAAGTGATGAGCATGCATAATGTATGTGGAGCTTTGGTAATCTGGGCGAATAGGACCAGATTAACGGTAAAACTGAGTTAGGGGACAAAGAGAAATAAGGTTAAAAAAAGTGAGCAAGAAGATCTGCTGTGGAGAAGGATGTTTTACAAAACTACACTGAAAATGTTATTTGAAATTTTGTGTATTTAAGTTTATTAGAACCGGTCAAGACAATAAAGCAATGTTTTCAGAGTGTTATCTTATCTTACACCAACAAGTTGTGTATGGCTTAATTTGTTACTGCTAGGTGTATTTGCAGGTTTTGTAGTCGAAGGCATTATGGCGATAACTCTATTTACTTAATGATGTAAGACTCTAAAAAAGTTTGTTTCAAGACAGTATAATCTTACTAAAGCCACACTGCTTCCCGCGATTTCACCCTCGTCCCGTGCCCGCATAAAATCCAGCCTATGTCACCCTGTTTTCAACCCATGACCCACGTCCTGTTATTATCATCAATTAAAATCCTATTACGGCAATATCCTATTTAGCCTGTAAGATCATAAATAGAGCTTTTTGGCATCTATCTTATTAACTTCTTCATTATACAAAACTTAGTTAAATAATTGCATTATGTTTCTTTAAGTATACCTCTATTATATCTGAACAGCATCACCACTCAACCACCACAGCACCACATTCCAACATTAAATTAAACTACTATCTTACTAAAAATCAAAACCAGTTGTATAACCTCCGATTATAATATTTACATCATAAATCATCAGCAGCTTCCCACACGCCCAGCAGTACTTTCTACATCTGTTAGCTTCTCATAAGACTATAGCAGCTTAGAGCATTTAATCAACAGGAGACGCTATTGCCCTGTCTTCTTCTCTTTTTCTGCCAAAACACCGCCAATCATTTTGGATGACATTCTTATATGTATGTCATCGGTTGGTAGTTTTTCTAAAAATCGTTGAAAACTGCCAAAACAAAAACTGCCTCCTGAACCGAGTGCACCTAATTACGATCTTGTTGTATTGGATTGTCTGTATGAAAACTTGCTTTAGAAGAATGATGCATGTCATTAGGTGATAGTACATTTGTTTGTACATCAAGTTTCAGCTTGTGTTTGTCAATTTTGTCATAATGCTGTGATAGAAAATGCTTGAGTGAGTTCACTATTCGTTGTTTCCTCGCCTCTCACGTATACACAAATTGATAGTTTGTTTCGCAAAGAGGTTTTAGCTCATGGTGTTTCCAGTTGTCTCAATGCTCCAAGCCTGGCCTTATGGCGGTGAAATGCTACAACCAGCTGGACGGGACTGGCTTTCGTTTGAGCGTCCAGTGTGGGACATTAATCGTTTCTACTTACTGCATGGAAATCTACAAACAGTTGTATGTCTTCTAAAATTATATGGTGTTAGATGCTTTTCACACGCTTGAGACACCTACTTTGTGCAAACGTATGAAAAGCAAGTAGCCTGGACGCTTCTGTAGGATTACCCCCTATAATTTGTTTTGAATTGCTTTTCATATTTATGAGTTAAAAACAAAGAAACTCATATTTTATAGTCAGGATTGCGTTCTATTGCATCGGCCTACTGTTGCAATGTTATTATTCAGTATGGTAAGGTAAGCAAATAGCATGCAAAATCGTTGCGTTATACAAATACGCGCCCGAGGTGCATCCGTTAGACTAAAAAAAACTACAAACATGCTATACTCAATAAATCGCCTCTCGTATGAAATTGTAACAACGACTACTACTGAGTAGCATTTGGGGACGCCGGCTTTTCATGCCCTCCCAGGCACTGGGGTGTAACACCACCAACTTCTAGATTCCCAGCTGCTTTGTAAGAGTTTCTAACCAGCAAAGCGATTTCGGCTTTCCCGACCCGGGAATCAAACCCTATAGATCCCGAGGACCATAGTCGCGGGCATTGAAGAAGACAACAATAGGATCCGTTATAAATCCGTAAAGTCTTCAAAGCTTTTTCAAACATTCCCGTATAGTTTACAAGACAACCATTCATGGCAAATTCTACACAACTGTAGACACATCCTATTCTATTCCCGTAGTTTCACACGCTTCCCAATACTTCAAACTATCTGATGGTCAAAGAATTTCAAAACCGGTTGAAAACAATGTTCCAAAGATAATAATTGTGGAAAAAAGAATCTTCGAGAAACTATCTTCGATTTCCTTCAATTTCTTCTCTAGATTAGAGACGTAAGCGATAAAATCAACGCTTCATTTGAAACAAAGCCACTAATTAAACTTCATATCGACGCGATGTGAGATGCGGCACCGCCGGGAATCGAACCCGCGACCTTGATCTCTAGTGACGCGAAACTGTAATCGATGGAGCGGCAATTGTTCTTATAACGAGGAAAGATTAATCGATTTTTAAGTGAGGTGTTAAGTGATTACCTAGTTTTGTGCGAAGAAAGTTTTTAATTGATATGGATTTTTGTAGGCGTAAGGTTTATAGGCGTCTAACAATATTAGGAAACATTCAACCGTGATTAATAATTTAATTAACACTAAATTATTGATAACAAAATATGTATATACGAAAATATTTTGAGTATTAGTTAGTTAATTATATATAACGATTAACTTTATGTAATAATAAAACTTAAAAGTTATTATTTGATTAATAAAAACAAGAAAATCGATACTTACAACACGTAAACGAGATAAATCCAAAATATTCAAAATTAGAATCCAATCACTACACTCGAATTCAGTCCACAGAGCACAAATAAAAAAAATAAGACAGTCAAAAAAGTTTGTTATTAATTTGAATAATTCAAATTTTTAACGTGAGCCGAAGCGCGCGTGCGGTGTGCGCGGGAGTTACCTCGCGAGTACCGAGTGCCCAAGCTTCGGCTTGACGGATGCACGCGTGAAAGCTTTGGGACCCATTCATGCGACACTGAAGAATTCATCCCATTGTCTCGATAGATTATTTATAAATCTTCCAAAGTGATATCACTGCGGCATTGTGTCAGAATATTTTGGGAACAGCACTATTGTTCTTAAATGTAGTGTTTGCATTGCTTGGTGATGCGACAATCAGAATTAGGTGTTGGTTTGAGTCATGGCAAGAAATTCACCTGTCATTTCATTTCATTTTCGATCATATGTGTGTACCGATATTTATTATTATTTCTTCTTGTGTTGGACAGCAGTTTAAATCATTAAAAAAAAAAACTGAATATTATCGCCTAAGTCTCGCGTAAAATCGTATAACAAAAAAAATTGCTTTGATACTATTCCGCTGCTATTTTACACACTTTTGTCACTCAGTAATAATGATGCAAAATTATATTATGAAAGTAATTTTCATTTAAGATTGTATACTAACTTAAAATTACAGCATGGCTGTATATGAAATTATCCTGTCCACAGAGAGTTGATACATACTTGTTTTACAAATCGATTGAAATCAACAACATAAACACGTCAGACATATTGTAAAACAAGATGAGGCCGATGTTTACTAAGCAACAATGCTTTATCAAAGAAAGAAAGTAAATAAATTGTATGTCTGTACGTCTTACTGCTGACATACAGCATAGCACCATCCGCTAGCGACAGGTGGTCTCGGCTTCGGCGGCAGTTTCCCATGCGCTCAGCTCAGACATGATTTATTAAACACCATCTTACCGCGGGTTCGATTACCGGCCCACGAGTGTACTGATAATGAGTAGCATTTTGTTATTACCCCTAATTTGAAGGCGATATTGAACCGACTCCAAATAGGTAGATCAGGCTCAATCCGAGAAGCCAAAGTTAAAGTAAAGTGTTATTATTTCAAATAGGGCTTTGCAGGCTCTTATGAAGTGTGACACCAATAATTTGGTAAACGGATCCCCTTTTTGAGGCTATAATACGTCCATAAGGACTCGGTTACATAGTGATAGTAGAGAATAGGTATAGAAGCAAATTGTCATAAGTATGCAATTGCCTCCGTGCAATAAATACTGACTAATGAAGGAATGATGTGATGAAAACATATGTACCTGGAAAAAAGTACCTACATAGTAATATTGTATGGACATTTCTTCCTAACAATGTGTCCATCAGAACATCGAAACAGCAACATTGAATTCCTGTCATTGTCATACTAATGATCAAAGAATGCAATGTTTGTTTGTTTGTCGTAGCTCTTGCTTTCAATATGAATAACTATTATTAAAACATTGTGTTCTGGTTAAATGAATATACATTGAATTCTCCGCGCTTCTCTGAGTGTGTTTCACCACGACAAAGTTAGCAAGATGTACTTGGCTATCTTAGAAAAAAAAAGGGCAGTCCTCCTTTGTGATAGGGAAAATCCTCAAATGATCCAGTTGGTAGAACGGGATGGAGTGTCAGACTTTTATTGAATAAAACCCACCCCTGGCTGTGGATTTCTGGAGCCTTTTTTTAAAGGGAACACGGTAACTCTTTCGAACAACCCCGCAGTTCAGTAAGCCTGGTCTGATGCTTGGTAAAGGACGAATTGCTCTTTCCTTCTATTTAAATAAACACAATCGCTCCTACCATACTGTCTCAATTACAAAGTTTTGCGAGAAGTACGCCATAAATTCTTCAGTGAAAATATTTTGAAGTTAGAACAACCTCAATATGTTCAGTTAAACGAAGCATGAAACATTAACATTATATAACAATAATTTGTAACGACCTCTGCTGAAGGTCACTGGAACATTGAAGTTAATTAGTAACTTATAATAATTACTGCGTGTAAAGTGCTCGTACATCAACACTCAGGCTTCCGTGACCCGGTGCTCGAAATATATTACTTATGGGGAATTTCTATACCCTGTCTAGTGATTTGCGATTACAGAATGAATTTTAACATAAGGCCCTCGCAAGTTATGTCAACGTCCTATTCCTACGTATTATAGTAATTAGGGATACTGAATCTATTCTATTCTATTTTTGTTTCTGGCAATTTTTGTGCTGTTAACAGCTGTCAATTTTCAAGAGAAATTAGCATGAAATAAGCATGTTTTTTACTGATTAATAGGACTGTCGATTGCACCAAAAAACAGTCAGACCGTACGTTATTTAATATGTTGAGTAGTTAAACCTGTCATTAGTGGAGTACTTACTCTATGCCTTCATATTAATGCACTCGATAACGTCAGTCGTGGAGTAATCTACGACCTAAGTGTATTAAAGAAACCATACTGAGCAATCAGAGCCTTTCCGTTTGAAACATTGACATAGTAGCGCGTTACATCCTCTTTCATCGAACATACAACCTCCCTCCTCCCATCAGACATCACCACAGAGCGTGAACTTGCATCTAATGTGAATATAAAAGGCGTATTACTCCGAGATTACATGCAACGTGATAATGCACCGTGAACTCGCTCTGTGGGAATGCTGCATATCTTCATGCCGATGCACTTCTGGGGAAAACTATTATACGAGATGACAGGAACGCTATGGTTCTTGCACTTGACATGTGTTTCAATTAAACGGTTTTATCTTGATGATACAACGTGGCTTGCCAACCTGCAATATCCAGCATAAGCTTAAAAGGCTGTCGACAGCATCTATTTTGCGCATAAAAATCGAAGTATATGTATCATCATCATCATCATCCTCCGAGCCTTTTTCCAAACTATGTTGGGGTCGGCTTCCAGTCTAACCGGATGTAGCTGAGTACCTGCTTTACATGAAGCGACTGCCCTGCCTGACCTCCTCAACCCACTAACCCGGGCAACCCAATACCCCTTGGTTAAACTGGTGTCAGACTTGCTGGCTTCTGACTACCCGTAACGACTGCCAAGGATGTTCAATGACAGCCGGGACCTACAGTTTAACGTGCCATCCGAAACACAGTCATGGGTGTCGTAAGATAATGTATAATGTAATCTGACACTGAAAGAATATTTAAAAACAGTAAAGCGGTCGCTAAGATTAGGGCTTCAAACCTTCAGCTTCATAATATCGAACAGTCCAACATAGCAACAAGCTACTCTCATCATCATCAGCTTCACAAAACTGTAAGTCAAAGCCATTCAAAAGCTAATAAAGCACCAAATTACTTCATAGCTACCATATTTAACAATAACGACTATTTTATACATATAAGTGGGTCAGCAGAACTGTGAATGAACCTATTCTCTTTCTTATAAAAAGTAATGCGTTTTAAATCGACCAAAACTTAATAGCATCCTAGCACAGTAGGTCAAAAGGCTTGTATTATATCACATGAAAAGTGCAAGGCATTTTCACCTCTACATCTGTCTGTAATAAGGTTTATAATAGGTTGGACCTATATGTCAAGTACAGTGTGAAATTGTATAACTTTCGGAAATGCGGTGTTAATTTAATGGCTAGCAGCAACACACTTGACCGTTGTCATATTTTTCTAGTTACTTGAATACATCCGTTTTATACGATGTTAATTTTGTTACGTGTATTCAATCTTTCATTTCTGTCATGATAAAAAGCCTACTCAATATTACTGTCCAATTTATTTATAGGTACTACCCTACCTTTATGCCTCACCTTAATAGAGCTTAGAGGCTATTACATGAGACAAAGTGAAAATTGCCACTAAAACAATTTTTTTTTATCCTTAACCCCTGTCTCGTCCATTATTTTTCGGTTGACTAAGTATCCTTTTAAACAACAATTCATCGTCCCATTTATCCACAAATTCGACAGTTTTTTGTCACTTCAACCGGACATGACAATTCTACAAGCTCATAGACAGGAAAACCCCTTGTTCAGCTCACTGAACGAATCGATTTACTAACAAAAAGACGATCTGTTTGTCTGTATCACTCATGGAGAACAAAATGACAAGCGGAGGTGCCATAACCAAACATCTCCTAAGAAGTTAGCCCGCAAAAATGCGGGTGTGCGGGAGTTGAGGAACATTTCTGTCTTTCTTTGGACCCGGCCATTTTTTGTAATAGGTAGGTACCAAAAATCGTTGTCTGTCAGATGTCTCAATAAACCCGAACGCCTCGTTAGTTCACTTGTTACTGATCTTTTTGGTTATACCTACCGTACCTATTTGACATAGAAGGAACTCCTGACCTACCTGCATTATGGCATCTCCGGTCATCTTTCCTTGCTCCGTGGTATCACTAGACATGGAGAATTTACTTTTACATCGGTAGGTATCGTTGTGAGAGTATTGTACCGGGGACTTAGTGCAACGGAAGTGCAATGATCGCTAGGCAATAAGTGAAGGAAAAAAGGAGAAACTATCTATTAGGTATTATATCTAGAAAAGTTATCTATTAGGTACGAGTACTGTGTAATTAATTTTATAGTAGACAATTAAAAGTTTCAAGAAGCCTTCATTCCTGTAAACCTCATCAAGATGTCGGCATTATGTTATAATACGACTATTTTCTCGAGAACCAACTCGGTTATTTTTTTCCTCAAAACATCACTGCCTAATCAAACATAAGTAAACAAAATGCCCATTTTACCACCCCAAGAGCAATAATTTGTGCCCAACTGCCATGCACATAGCAATAATAAATCAAACCATGCATGTACTCCATAGCAATAAGCTGCCCTAGTAATGACTACCTATGGTTAATTAAACCAGGTATAACTTCACACGAATAGTCCAGAAAGCGACAGTAGCTCTATAACCACAGGGCGGAAGTTCATCGACATTCCATGTCGATACGCAACACTATCCATCGACATCTTTTCCCAGCACTCTCTCACAAACATTGTTGGCACTTGAGATTATCTACAACAAGGCATGGTATGTAAATAAGCATCTTTAACAAGTCTGATGTCTTGATATGTTTTTATCCGACTGATGATAAAGGTACTGTTTTTAAATCAAAAGATTTGAAGACAACATTATCTTTGTTCTTTTTCAGCTCTAATGTAGTTTCTATAATTGTACCTAAGTATATGGGTAGAGAGATTAAAAGACGAATTCTCTCAATACCTCTATGGGCTCCACGTGATACAATGAAAACTTCGTTCATTCAAGTTGTTTAAGACTACACGACACCGTTAGGTTACATGGCAAACCGCAGACATACTAACATTTACCAAACCCCATTCCATTACATAAAATCCGCCATATTTTTTTAATGTTTTATTACTAAATAATTAACGTATAAATAAAAAGCATTAGATAACGTTGTAATTGACACTGCAATCACCAGGACAGCCGTGTGTAGACTAGCCTGAGTTATTATCTAACCGACAACTTTCCTACAAAAATACTGAGTCCGTCATTACGTCATCACACGGGTTAATGCTGTTAATGCTATTGATTTTGTGAAGGTTCCGTATAGGTGCCATATTAGTTACTGATATAGTGGGGCATAAGTGTACCTAAAATTCAAGTTCAAGAAACTGTAGATCCTTGAATGTCTAACTGGCTCTTGCACACACTAGACAGGGAAGTAAATTTTTTTTTAGTGGAAACAAAACAATGAAATTGTAAGTAATAAATAGTAGCACTTTATCATTTCCACTTGTGCCTATTTTGACTCCTTTGCGCACCCAAATAAGTAAATATTCCTTGTCGTCTCTTCAAATGGTCATTAACTTTCTAAGACAAACAAACAAACTCTTCAGCTTCGCAATTATAATCCACTAGCTAGTGCCCGCGACTTCGTCTGCGCAGGTTTAGTATTTCGAACAATATGTTTACAAATTGTAGCCTATGTGTTATTCTGATGTATAAGCTATATTACTGTAAAGTTTCATTAAAATCCATTCAGTAGTTTTTGCGTGAAAGAGTAACAAACATCCATACATCCATACATACAAACTTTCGCGTTTATAATATTAGTAGGATATACCTTTGAGCTATCAACAAGTTATTTGTTAGCACTTTTCTTCATCAGTAGATCTAACTGAACCCTAAATCCATCAGTCAAACAAGTGTTCGGTCACGCACGCGCGTCTCAATCGCCGCGGCCGCGCACTCGGCACTTTCAAGAGATGCGCGATTACGGCATTAGCACTCTAAACAATTATTATGCTTTGTTTACACCGTAATCTGTAGGACGTGGAAATATTTATGAGTATAGAAAATCATAAATGTAGGTACAGGTGATTTATGGTGCACGTGGTTACATTATCAAATCATTATTTTTTATTCTATGAGTGAAATTGTAGGGTTGCTTCAAAGATCTAAAAAATATATATGTTTAACGTTCTTTACACTTTAATCAATATCAATATATCAAACCTAACAAAAAAAATGCAATACCCATTCGACATATTTTAACTCGCAATTAAGCCTTAATCCTGAAATTAAATAACTTTGTCCAGCACCAAAATTAAATCTATAAAATCGACTCTACGTGAAAATCATGCATCTTGATTTCACCCAAAAACACAAATACGTGATTCCACAATGAGGGTTTTTGAAATTTTTTCTGCCACCGGGTGGCGCCACGTATGCGTCAGGTCCAAACAGCTGTCAAATAGTATGGAATTGTAGGTGCCGAACTTATTGTTTATTGAAATTCTGTTATATTGGAAGTGTTATTGATTTTATTATGGACTACGGTCAGAATAAGGTTTCCGAACTAAAAATTGAGCTAAGAGAGAGGGTGCAAAAATCACTGGTACTAAGGAAAAGCTTGTTGAAAAATTTGTTAACACATGATATAGATATGATTTAGTTTTTTTTATTTACTCAACCGCAATAGTAAAACAATAATGCAGTGCTTTAATTATAAAATAAAAAAAAAACACTAAAATCGTTCACTATTCATAGTAAAGATAAGCACTTTGACAGTTACCTGGACCTGACGACTCGGTGCTGCCACCTGGTGGACGCCATTTTAGAAAACCCTCATTAAACTAGATCTCATCACAATAAATCAATAGGTAGGTAAGAAGTATTATAACCGACCATCCCTAAATTAGTCATAGAATGAATGAAAGCACGTCTGCATTATGCAATGAATGACGAATGTACAAGTGAATGGTGACCGAGTGAATGAACAGAAACTGTCGCAGTCTGTCTCGTAGTAATCTGTAATGACAAATGATAGACGATTATGTAGATGTGGCTAGTATTAACATGATGGCTGAATGTTAATCAATTAGTTTACATATTAAAATTATTCTTTTCCTAGAACTTCTTTATTAAATCTAGAAATATTAGATTAATCAACAATTTATATTGGATCATTAATCTTATTTGTCTTTCGAATATCTTTGGCAGTCGTTGCCGGTAGTCAGAAGGCAAAACGTTTGAAAACCAATCTTAGTGAGGGATATCGGACTGCCCAGGTCAGGCAGTTACCCACTGGCACTCAGCTGCATCCGTTTAAATTGGAAGCCGGCTGGAGACGGACCCAAAATAGTTGGGAAAAAGCTGGGAAAATGACATGACACTGGTATGATAATCCATTAGGAACCCTAGTCCCAGATGAAGATAAAGTCATTAATCATTTGCCGACAGCTGTTTCCAAGTGTTCCCTCACCTGACAGGCGCACTATCTAATAAATAAACATCGGAACATCTGTACGCTTGTAACTCGTTTGTTATGTAACATCGGTGAGTTGTGAACCCAGGTTCAGTCAGTCTGATGACTTATGAATAATTTTAGTTACGTCATTACATATTGACATATGTTTTAGCGTCTATGTGACTGACACTCCCTCCTGCATTCCTTTTGATAAAAAGTTCAGAACCAGATACGCAAGAATTGATGAAAACAGGATACTCTGCTGAATACAAGTGGATTTATGGCTCGGTTTCTGACTATCCTTATCGGTGCAACATCTTTTCATTGTTAATGGAAAACGAATTGATAAACCGCCAATGTACTCAGATACTGGCCAATAGCTCCCGGAAGTCAGGAAAAGCTAAATGATTATCTAAAATTTTGTATTCATAGACATATAAGACTTTTTTGTGACTAGAATGACAACATATTAATCGATTATGTAGGCTATTAACCTGTCTTATCCACAAGCTATCAGATGTTTTTGTCGCGCTCTTACTCAAGCTTTATGCCATGTATTCCCCATAAGTCGATGTCACTAAAACCGTGTACCGGTCTCGGAAGCCGGCGACTTTATCGCGAATCAATCACCTTTCACCGACTCCCCAGCATTTATTATTATAATTAATTGTCGCGTCTGTCTGTGTGTGTCAACTTTCACTAGCACTTGTTTTATCTTTTGTCTGCGATTGGCCGGTTGATGGAGAGGAAATATTGCCAGTTCATCTTGTATGTTTATGCGTATGAATCTTCACTATAGATACATACACAACAATATTGTTCTAGTATCATCTCCCGAGCCTTTCCCCAACTATGTTAGGGTCGGCTTCCAGTCTAACCGGATGCAGTTTTCACATGGAGCGACTGCCTATCTGACCTCACTCCCACACTCCCCAATACTCCTTTGTAAACCTGGTGTCAGACTTACTGGATACTACCTCTAAATACCCGTAACGACTGCCAAGGATGTTATACGACAACCGATAATATTGACTAACAGTGATCTGTCGATGAAAACTGCAGAAACAAATTCATTACCAATAACTGCAGAAACAAATGCATTACCAATAACTGTGACGAGGAAGGTTCGCATGTTTTCAATGATAGGATTTTCCAACATAAGCAAGGAAGCCGAACATAATGTATGATATCGTGCACACAAAGTCTAGAACTAACATGTAACTACAAGTAATTGGTATGAGGGAACAAGTCACGCTTTCGTTACGCATTCGGCAGCTACACCCGGCAATAATCGGCTAGTTAGCAAAAATATATAAATACTCTTACGTCTAAAGTGTAAATCTTCTTGCGTAACAGAATATTGGCAGATCAAATTGTTCATTGGTATTATACACTTCTGGACACATCTATTGGCCCACCTTAGAGTTTTGGTTTCGATGGCCCCTACCGAAATATGATTGCTAGATTGAAAAAAACTGATGATGCAGTTTTAAACCTGATACATTTCACCTTCTTTTTCGATCGTATTGTTTTAAATTTGAATTTGGAATACCATACGACATGGAGCTACGCTTAACAAGTCGGATATGTGCCTCGTTAAAGGCAATTGATTTTTGAATAAAAAACATGTTTTATCAAATAAAGGTTTAATTTAATAACGTGTGTTGCTTCCATGGGCATCTACCACAGCTCTCATACGATTAGGCATAGAGTTATCAACCGCTCTATGAAGTTTTGAGGGATCATCTCCCATTCCTCTTCTATGGCAATTTTCAACTCCTGCATCGTCTGGGCAACTGGCTGACGAGCCCTAACACGTCTTTTTAGCTTGTCCCACATGTGCTCAATGGGGTTCATGTCTGGGCTTCTGGCTGGCCAGTCCATAACTGTGATATTCACATCCCGAAGATATTCCCTGACAATGCCGGCCGCATGGGCTCTTGCATTATCATGCATAAAAAGGAAATTTGGGCCCACATAGTCCGCGTATGGTATCACGTGAGGTCCTAAGCACTCACGAATGTACCTTTCAGCGTTTAATGTTGGCAGCCGTGGTCCTGTAACAACCTCAAGTTGAGTTTTGCCGCTCGCGGATATACCGCCCCAGACAGTCTTTGAGCCACCGCCATAAGCAACCATCTCTTCAAAGCAGCATTGTGCGAAACGCTCTCCCTTACGTCGGTAGACCTTCTTCCTTCCATCATTGCCATGAAACACAATTTTGGACTCATCAGAAAAGAGAACACGGCTCCAATCTTGCTGTGTCCAATTTAAATGACTGCGTGCGAAATGAAGGCGCGCTGTTCGGTGGGTTCGCGTTAGTTTGGGCCCATTAGCTGGCTTGTGTGGTACCATATCGTGTTCTTTTAACCTTCTCCGAACAGTTCGAGCACTCACAGATACTCCGTGGAAGTCGCGAAGTTGTTTTTGTGTCTCAATGGAGGTAAGGTGACGATTTCTCAAGCTGGTCATCACGATGAATCGCTCCTGCCTTTCAGTTGTGACCCGAGATCGTGGCCTTCCTTGGCGACGAACAAAGCCGCCAGTCTCTAGGTACCTCCGATAAACATTTCAGACCGCAGATCGACTTAAATTAAGTTGAGCACTCACGTTTCTTTGGCTGCGTCCGGCCTGCGAGTGCCACAGCTTGGGCGGCGACTTCAGGTGAAGTATCCATAGATTATTGAGAGAACCTCACCTTAATGTAAAGAATAAGTAATGTTTGTTGCAAAACCAAAGATATCAATCACTTTTTCAAGAATTAAGTCCAAGTAAACCAATAAAACCAAGTTTTCTTAGTAATCGACTGTTTGATATCAACAAGCAGGCTCCAAATTGTCTCTTATTTCTTTAAATTCTGTATTCGAAATTCAAAAAAAGACTATTGAATGAAATTGTGAATGGGCAAGGTTGAAAACTGCATACAAACCTTTGGCTCGACCTAATATAAAAATTAGCTAGGACCAAACGAAACTGAAAATACAAGGTGGGCCTATAGATGTGTCCAGAAGTGTATTTGCAAAACACGTATAGCTCAATGTAGTGATTCAATAAATATTTATTGTCGTGCTTACTTCAATTGCGTTATGGCTTTATAACATTATTGTAATTAAATGTTAAGTACTAAATGGTAGACCATTAAGTATATTGATGACTTGAAGTATAATTAAATTAGAGCAATCCAAGAATTTCGCGTATTAACTTCGCGTATCATGATGTAATGTGTATGATATAAATAAGTAATGTCTTTAGGAAATTGGTTTTCATCAGCCACATGTTTTTGTAGATACGTACTTACTTCTGTATTACAGTATTTTCGTTACTTTTCTTCTTTACTTCACCAAACATACCTACCTACTGAACTGCTGATTACATTACAAATGAATTCTAGTGTTTGTTCGTCCGTGGGATCTACGTAGGCCTTTCACATCTCATAACTGTGTAATTACATAAAAACTGACGCCACAGCTGTCATGTCTCGCTGTGTACGATACTCAGTGTAAAATTACATGAAGATAGCTCCGTTAGTTGATGTAGTATTTTGAGAATTGGGAGACTTTTTTCATAGGTATCCCTTTATTTCTTGATTAGGAATAGCTGTGAGTCCACTGTTATTTTATTTTTATGTCATAATGTCTCGATCACAATATTCGGCTCAATGTCACTAGGGGTTGATTGGTAAAACGCAAGCCAACCTTCAAAATTCATAATCGTACGTAAAAAGCAAGTCAGCATTAGTCAGAATATCACACCTACCTAGTGCAAAATTTCTTCTTTTTCATTCCCATTTGTCTTGTATACACACCTCTAAACGTTTAACCTACATTATTACACTTATCATGTTCTTTTATTTCCATCACCAGTTCTAATAGGACAGCTACTACCACCTCTCAATGTCAAGTTGGCCACACAAGCAATACTGTAGAACACAGGCGGCACCGCGGTAATTAAGTTGTCAGTATCCGTCACTGTCATGACGCGGCTGCTATTGTCGAGATGTAAAGCTGCTGATTGGTTGATGATGACTGGGACAGTGTAAACTGTTTGTCATTACAACTAGCTTGTTTGTGAAGGGATAAGTATAGGTGTGCCGATATGTGAGTGCATGTACAATACTGCTGTTGGAGTTAGTAGAAGTGATACATAATGCCATTATTTCAGTATCATGGCCATAATAGCAAATAGGGGGAGAGTTGTAGAGAAAATACTTCTCGAACAGTTTTCTAAGTCCGGACAACCTTTACTCTGACTGATCCTGAGTAGCCTTATTGAGTAATTTGTGCAGATATATATACTCATTCTATTTTGGGTCTTTTCATATGAAGATAGAAGCTTACTGTAAAGCCACTTATCTTCGTAGGTACACATATCGACAGTTTTGAACAAATCAAATGTCAACGAACTTCGTACAAAATGTTCCTCATTCCATAACCAACACAACGAGCGTAAATAAACGCTAATTGGAAACCGATAATCTAAAAAACTTGGCGCTAACACTAACTCGATTGCTAATTGATTAAGAGAATCAATTATAACGATTATATTCACGATAATCGATTTCTTTTCAGCAATTTACACATTCGTTCGATACATTACGTTTTGGATGAGTACGCGCTAGTCTAGCAAAGTTATGCATTGATTACAGATTATTATTTGTACAGAGATTGTTTAGATTGTTTTACTTTTAGCTGAATTGCTGGTTATTCATTAACTTATTCATAGGGCGGAAAAGGTTTTACTCCGGCTCACATCCAACGTCATGAAGACTTCTTATATGATGGTTCGCTATCAAAACTTCTTAATGAGCAATTGCTTAAACTATTAAATAAAAGTGAATCAATTGCTTTTTTGAAAATACCTACTAACAGATTTTTGCTACTTTTGAGGATTTCTGCCGAAACAAATAACACTTTAATATTTGATGTGAACGAAGATGACTTAATACAGCGACAACATATGGAATAGAAAGCAAAAGTTTCGTAAGAGCTCTTCAATACCCATAAATTATTATAAAAGGACTCTTGACATTCTGCCGACAAGATTGTGGACAAGATGACTCATGCGCAATTAGCCAACACTTGTAGGTGCTATTCTTCCATAATTTTATGAAAGTTAATTTTTGCTTATGTAGTTAGTTAAGAAATGACGACAAACTTGTTATAACTTGTTAATCTTTGATTTATATTCAATCCAAATGAAATTATTATCTTTTATTCTTTTGAAATCCAAACAGCTTCGTCTGAAGCTTAAACTTTGTTCACTTTATCCAGTCCCACCGTTCTAACAACGCCAAGGAGTCATTAACGTGACAATCTACATTCGTACTTAGTCTGCAAAAGCAGTAAAGGAGGATTATAATTAGATATCCGTGATGATGATCTATCAAATGCTACCAACTGCTCACCTCCAAAATCTACATCATGAAACACCCAATGCGTGTCCATGTTGCATGTCCCGCTAACATCGCGTGCTATTCGCCATGACACGCATCTGCATAACAGAGCTGCATCAGATACTAGCGGTGACACTTTACAAGGAATGTGCACTGTTCTGCCACTAGCCACTGACAGGCAGGTACGAGATGTACCGGGCATAGATTTTTTGTAGATAACCTGGTAATTGTTATGAGATGAGAAGCAACGAGAACAAGAAACAAACAAACTCGGCCACAGCTGTCGAAAAGATAGCGAAAAACTCAAAAACGAAGTAATGTGGAACAGATTGATATACAGTTTTTATCAATAAATAGAGTGAGTAATGAAAAAGGTTTACTAGTACACTATACATTAAAAATCCAAAACCAAGGGCGACGTGTAAACTGCAATATAATTATTTCAAACTTCCGGATAATAATAAGCCCACATCTATGTGCCTCGTATTTAATAGTTCCGATGAAAAGAAGCAAAAGCTTAATTATTTTTATATTTTATTAAGTGCTTAATTTTTAGCTAATCAAGTGTTATAAGTTGACAACAGGCGGTTTTCATCGCCACAACTCATATGATAACTACACTATGTTAAATTCGTCCCACGCCCAACATTCTATCTCACAAGTACTAACGTACTTTCGAACTCAGTCTGGCGCTAGTTGTCAATGCGCAGGTAAAAGCCAAAACTATTACCTAATTGATGACATAACACTTTGCTCATTACTTCTTATTTGTACGAAGATTGAACAAGTGTAGTGTTTGTCCTGCTTTTAGTGGTAGATAATGGTGTTTTTGATGTGAATACGTAATATGTCAGCCTTATGAGAGGTTTGCAACTAATGCCGTTATGATGATGTTGTTGTTTATGTTGAAAATTCGTAATTCAAATTGGAAACGATTTATTTATCTTCAACTGGTGCCATGGCAGGCGGATGATCTAAGATTGGTATTTTTTATTGTCTTTGATAACATAATGGTTGTTAAAAATAAGACAGATAAATATGACTCTTGCTGAATTATACACACTTACGAAGAATCAGGTCAATTTTGTTTATCTTTTATTTTATGTGTCGCTTATTATTATTATATTTCACCTATTGTATTCCCATCCTAACATCGGTCCCGCTTGTGGCACCGCACCGTTTAACGTCGCACGCGCACCTCGCATCACTCATGTATCGTGTCGCGATCACTTACCGATTTATCATAAGTGGCCATAATAGACGCCACAGCTGTCACATTGGCGTCATTGACATTATTTATGTTTATATCAAGAGTTTAGCTCCTGTGCCTACCATTATTTAGGCATCTATTCACGGTTTCAATTGGTACTCTGCATCTAAATAGACTAACTAAACACTTAGTGAATTACTCAATGAATACAACATACCTACATGCTTATTAATACTTCTCCATCCCTGCTTATTTATTTAACAATAAAAACGGCCGGTGCCCGTTTTTCTTTTTTTAAACTCATCTCGCAGTACTCGAGACGTAACGGCCAATATCGTCTTTCAATCGTCCGCAAATTAATGGCAGTCAGGCTTGGCGATTATGTTGCTAATCAGAAGTTCAAAATGATAGTGATGGATGAAGGAATAAAGATAAAAATTATGTGATTGTGTTCATTCAGCTTCACAGTACTTCCAAATTTCTGGTCTTTCAAGTATGTTACATCATACAAAACAAGTTTCTCTATAACTATTAAGCTTGTTTGACAAAGTGACAAAATTTTACAACTTTCTAAATAAGTACCTACCTATGTATAGGTAGTAAATCGATCATAGTTATTTATCAAATGAGACAGTTTACATTGCAGCTGTGAATTTAAGTTTCTTTTTGATTATCAAACACTTGTAGAGTTAAGTCGATGATTTGTTTGATTTATCCAAAACTGACAGGCGTTGCTTACGTAATGTAAAGCTCGATGGGTTTTATAAAGGCATGACTAACATTTTGTTGTTGATTTAGCCAATAACTATGTAGACTTAGGAAAATGTACCGGTTCTCAGATGATGATGTCCATATCTGTTGGCTAGAATTATTCTTTATATTCATCTAATTTTGAAAACCTTTTGATAATGTTTTAAATGGGATTCCATAAACACCAGCTGTCTAAACGTCTATTTCTTTCTGTAAGTCTTACTTTACAAACACAACTAGGTTCTCCTAAATTGGAACCGTATGATATTAAAATTGTTTGCATACATATGCAGGCTATCTCGTCATGCACATATGAATTTCATGCGCGATCATGCACGTGGCATCTGGGGTCATCTCGCCGTGCCCACAATGGCGCGAAAGTGCATCACAAACAAACGTAAACATTAGATGTGCACTACAGATAGTGCATCTCTCCTATGATGTATTACGAGCTTATTATATTGTGGTTTTCTCGTACTTCGGAACTTTCAAGGGATGCAATCACCTCGAATGGAAGCGGATTATGAAGACATGCGTAAAGACACTGTAAGAAGGTAATACTTGAGTAGTTTTCCTTTTAATTAACACCCTCATAAACTCCCTCATCACCTCCCTCATCACAATTTCACCCTCATAAAGGCTTCTCTCCGACAAAAAGAAAAGAAAACTTTTGAACAGCCCTCAAACTTACCTAGATAGTAACTTTTAAGTACCTACCTAATCTGTGGTGCTAATGTACCTATGTATCTTTGTTGTATGTGTTGTTGTTGCCTTTAGTGTTTGTTTGTACTTTCTTAGATAGACATTGACCAAAGACATCAACTGAGCTTATGTGGTGCATATAGAGTTAGCCCAATATATGTATACCTATGTATGAAAATAGTTATTATAACATTTGCAGATGTAGTCAGAGCAGAGTCATAACATCGCTTATCAGTTCTAGCATATAATATTTCCGCAGTAGGTCGGCGGTACTACAAGTATGCCGTCGGCAGCCATTTCAATAAAATTTCAATAATCTGAGCTATCCCCCCTCCCCGTCGATACGTGCCTCACCCCCGCGCTCGCCTGCACGCTAATAAGTGAAAGTTTATCACTGTGATGGAAATATTAGTTTAGTGTGTGGTACAAAATTATAAGCGAAGCTTGTGTGTTTTAGGATTTTTTTCTACGCTTTTTAGTGGTTTACATTTTATGTATAACTCTGAATAATCTTATTACGTATATGTGTATTGAATATATACTTTAGACGTCTATAAAATGCTACAAATTTTCAAAAAAAAAAAAATCTACTTATTTGAAAGTATTTGGTTACAAAAAAGTGATTGAAACTTAATTCAGCTGAGTTTTAGGTCTGGTATAAGTAGGTCCATACTGTCATTTATTTGTTCTCTTGTACCAACTATAGAAACGCTTCAAGGCGGATTTCCATACTGTCTACTTAAACCCACTAGCAGCTTATAACTTGCCCAATCTAATCAAATACTTGAAGTCCATTATAGGAAATATCTCCATAAGTCAGATTGCCATACATTACAAACATAATTATAGACAAGTTGGTACCAATAATAATATGTCTGTTCGGATAATTATTGGCTTAAAATGTCGCCCCGGGGCTAATGATGGACCATTTAGTATTTTAACCCACTAGTTCACTATGGATTGAAGAATTCAGAAAATGGTAAATTGTAGAATATTCTAGGTGTTTACATAAATACATATTGAGCACTTAGAACTTATTATATACTTTACCTAAAGACTTTTGGGTTGGGTGTAGTTCTTCAGATACCTTGGATGAGAAGCGATCAGACAGACAAATGTAAGCCTGCGAGTATCTTGAAAACTTGTGTACAGTCGATAGTTACTCCCTATAACCAGGTCATACAGAAAATATGCCTTATAAAGTTATAAAACTTACAGAGTGGAAATAAAATACTAGTTCATGTAATAAAATATAAATAAAGCGTAAAGGAAAGCTAGTGTTAAAACTATACCAATCCTTTCCCCATATGAGAGTTTATGTTTTCCAATAAACCTTGATATGCGTCCCGATTGTGGGGGAAAGCCGCACACACACACACACACACACAGGCATGGGGCACATACGCCATAGTTCGTGGTTCACCATCGTTCGCCATACAGCTTCATTCAACTTTCGCTTTTGTCTCGCGTGATGAGCCGAACGATGGCTTTTTGCCATAAACATGAAAATGTATGGGTTCATATTATTGTTGACCTTTTTTGTAACTTTGTTTGGAAAACATGTTACTTACATAGCTTCAGGTTTCACCCGCGTCCTCGGGTTATGGCCTTCCTCAGTTAATAAGTTATAATAATAACACTTAAATAATTTTTCAAATCAGCCCTGTAGTTCCAAAATAAGAGCGCAAAAACTTTTCTAAAGTTGTAACGTTGTAATGTTGACGTCCAGCTTTTCTAAAGTTGTAGACTGTTTTGGACTCCAAACAATCAAACAAACTCTTTCGCTTTATAAAGTTAGTAATAAACATGCTCTAAGTCTTATGTAATACTTATCTCTCCTCAAATAGACAAACACATCCACACATCCTCTCTTGAATCCCGTACAAAAAGCAGGTGCTACACAGCTACAAGTAAGAGCGGCTCCTAGGAATGTGCACAACAAATGCGATGCTATTTTTATTGGCAGCACACTTAGGACCAGTCCGGCAGGGCCGCCCGGTAGAAAGCGCCTTACTTATCGATACCACGACGAGACCAAATATAAAGCGGTTTTGGGGAAAAGGGTGTGTAGAGTAAATCGAAGTGCTCCTGGTTGTTTTAAAATGTAGTACCTTGATTAACTCTTGATTGAGCTTTCCTTTGTTGCATCTAGATTCATGCAGAAAGCTGTAATATTACGGAATGTTGTCATAATACCTCATGCCAAGTCTTTTTCAAAACACGCGAATGTGATTCAGATTAATTTAATTGCATTGAACTCTTTTATTATGCTATACTTAGAAAATATCATTTACTTATAAAGGAAAACATCTTGAGGAAACCTGGACTATATAGTCTGAAATCACCAACCCGCATTGAGCAAGCGTGGTGATTAATGCTCAATCCTTCTTCGTGTGAGAGGAGGCCTGTGCCCAGCAGTGGGACGATAAATAGGCTGTAACTAACTAACTATAAAGGCTAGGCAGATGATGGGCTATATAAGCACAAGCCTTTGATAAATGACAATGCAATCTCGAATGTCGCAATCAAAGATTACAATAAATTGGTCACGAGCAATGTGATCAGAACATGCGCAGTGTCAATGTCAGCTTCCGTTCCAATTTCCCCAAAAAGGATATTTTATAGCGCTAACGTAAAGTTGTTTTGGATAAGCGGCGCCAATACGGGCATCAAAATAAACATTCCTTTTATAGATTTATGTACCTATATCCGATAAAAGATTGAGTTAAAAATTACAATAATTAAGTGAACTAACCTCCTACCACAATGTCATTAATGTACTGAATTAATAAAAAGTTAGATGGATATAATTAACTTTAATGGCACTGGTTTCTCTCTAATTCGCTCTCAATTTACTTTAGATCCTTTGCAATTGGCGCAAAACGACCTCTTTGGTTGTAATTGTCTTCACCTTAAAGTCGTAAGTTTCTGATAAAGAGTAAGACAGCATCACGTCTCAGATGTGACCTGGTAAACATGAATATTATCAGCTCCTCACATCACCGGGAGTGGGTCAGCAGAGCCGAAGCTCGTTCATCACCCGCTTTGTAATTATGCGTAAACAATGAGAATGATATCTGAATAAATAATAACAATGTTTAAGCACAATATTGTACCTAGCTTAATTGTCATAGCAATAGGCGCGCATGTGAATTATTGTCTGGTTGTGGTCAAGACGAGAGCGTATGTTCCTTGAATATTAGGGCTCAGGTATAGGCCTACCACACTGGTCATGACTTAGATTGGAAGATACGAAGGATATGCATGTGTAGCTGATACAATTAGGATTTTTAAAGGGAAATAAAACACCCAAGAAACACTGATATGATATTTTAATGTTTTGCTGTATCTCCATATATAATTATCTACCCGTGTAGTCTTACCTTGAACAACAGTAACAAACGTGTAAGTGACAACGTCCTCGTGTACCGCGGTACAGGACATTGTCTACACTATCTATTTACAACTTACATCTAACTTATCCTTACATACTAGGGAAAGACAAGAGGACAGGAACAGAGCAGATTCATGCTGATTTCGGACATATAATTATGCTAAGCGTTTTCCCGGCTTTGAATGCAGCGATATAAACTAGAAAATGGTACAAAAATAGTCTATAAGCAACGCTTCAGGAGCGAGTCTCCTGAAGCGTTGCTAGCGCTCGGGCTGTGTCGGGTGGCGGCGGCGGGCGGGCGCTGCGCCCGCGGGCCCGGGGCTCCCTCAGTCGCCTCTTACGACTTGCGCGGGACGAGAAGCAGCTGATCCTTCTATGTTTTTCTCTCATTCCCAGACCAGCATGGAAAATACCTGCGCCACGTACACTAACATGCCTACACCGAACTAAATTCACATTGATTTAGTAGCGTGTAGCATGCCATCGTACGTGACCTGTGTAGAGGGGGTAATACTCGTGATGGACTTCATTACCCCAAGGAAGCTCTCCAAAGAGTGATTATGTTGTTTTTTGATAAAGATACAAGACCTCATCATATCCATCATATAACGAGGCTTGTAGTGCGCGACCGTGGTCAGACAAGTGTTGAGTAGAGCAACTGTTCTGAAGACGAATCATTCGCTGACAGTGATGGTGAGCTGCTTGCTCCTGTTGTTCTCGAAGCGGTCCATGGTCTTGATGTCCATGATCATAGTGAGCGAGATGCCCAGCCCGACCAGCATGATGAACGATACCATGATGCCTGACCTGCAAACAAAACAAATATTACTCAATCTGCTGACTTTACAAAATAACCAATATAACTTTAGGACAGTCGGTACATACCAAATCGGTACAGTTGTGAAGCCGATGCAGTCGAAAGCATCAGCGAACTTCTCCGTGCTGTCCATGAACATTTGCATCTGAAAACATACAGAAGTAGTTATAAGAGTGTGAAGAGATAATAAGCTTTCACAGACATTGTTGACTTGTTGTTACCTGTACATCCGGCAACACTAGTGTAGCGTCTTCGGAAGAGTAGACCAGCGGCAACGAGCAGTGGTAAGACTTGCCGAGCACCGCGGAGGGAGCGTCTGGTGGAGAAGGCGCCTTCAGGCTGATGCCAGTCGTCTCCAAGCCGAAGCGAACCTCCACGCCTACCGCCGTCCACCATCCGCCTGATTGCTTGAAACTGAACTCGAGAGTTATCTGAAAGAATAAATAAATCTAGTTATCTTTCACCGTTTAAAGTTTATAAATGGAGTTGCTTGTATATTTGTCTGTCATTACCTTATCCCTGCTGTCTCCATCGACGAAGCGCACGACCATGATGGTGTAGAGGCGAGTCGGCTTGATGGTGGGCTCGCCGACCGGCGTGCTGAGGCGGATGGTGGTGCCGTTCGTGCGCCGCAGCTCCGGCCAGCCGGACGAGTACAGGAGCGCTCCTTTACCGGGAGGACCTGGGAAAACACATACAATAACAAGGGATAACAAGGGAATCAATCCTGTTAGCTATGTTAAGTTCCAGGCTATTTGAGTTTCATCCTTACCTGTAGCGTTATAAAGTGCAAACTTCTGCATGACTTTTGAAGGTCTCTCGTCCTCAGGAGAGGTGGTCGATGAGGCGGACTCGTTCTGCGCTTGGCGTCGAACCCGCGCCCATGGCTCGCCGTCGATGTAGTCAGCTGATTGGCTCTGAGATACCGAGTTACCTGTAACGTTGGAATATAAGGGTGATATCAAGTTGTGCAGATGATAAAACAAATTCAGTTTCTGTATCTGGTGTCATAAATGTTTGAGTGAATGTCTCATCTACATGTCCCATGCATGTTACCATTATGTTTATTTGTGAATTATTTTATCGTTCGCATGAAGAGCACCTTTTTGAAAACATCGTAGGTACAATAGTACCTACATATATACACACCTAGGATGCCGAGCACCCTGCCGGTGCCGTAGATGTCCTGCAGGCGCGCGAAGGTCTCCGTCATCTGCGCGTCACGCTCCGACCATGGCCCCTGCAGCGTCAGCACCTGTGGGTGACGAGGAGTGGGGGGGAGGGGTGTCCCGTAAACCAACGACAACCTTGCCTTGCTGGAGGACAACCCCTCACCGAACAAATAGCTCGAAGCCACCGCGACAAACTTACTAACTATCGAGACATACTTTCTAAAAAAAAAACTATTTTGTAAATATGTGACTTTATTACCAGCGCCAACTGCCTTAAAGTACGATATTCGCAAGGGAAGTGATATATCCCGATCGTTAAGCAGCTCACTAAGGTCACTCCTCACCATTTTGTTCGGTTATCAGTCTGCCCTTTGGCAACGTCCAAGGTCATCGTTGGTTTAAGGAACACCCCAATATAATATTTTTTAATCATATTGGATTCCCTACGTTGAACTAATACAGGAAGAGATATTAAAAATAATTAATAATAGATACAAATTGTTCTTAAAGACTAAGTTATAGTAACAAATTAGGTAAGAACTTAATTTAAGTTATGGCTCTATATAGGTAATACTCATAGAAAGTAGAATCAATTCTGTGCTCGTAGTAATACAATATCTCAGTGTACCAAGGAATTAAATCTTTCACTTTCTTTATCAACACTGTCAGCATTTGCAGCAAGTATTCCCACGGCACTTGGACTGTCCTAACATATATACATATAAAGTAGTAAGTAGTGTATGTAGGAGCGGCACCCACCTGCGTCTCGTTGCTGATGTAGTCGGGGTGCACGTCGAGGAAGTCCTGCGGCAGCACCAGCGTGCTCTGCCGCTCCAGCATCTTCCTGAGCCGCGGGAAGTAGCCGCTCGACAGCGGCACCGAGTCCTGGTTGTTGAACACCACGATGGCCGCCTGCTCGCCGTAGATACGCATCAGCTCATCCTGGTCTAAATACTTCAACGCGGGGCGTTTGTATTTCTCCAAGGACTTGGGGCCGAAGAAAAGGAAGGGCCCTTCCAAGTTGGCTTGTACTGAGTACAGGTAGAGCAGCAGCAGCTGCAGCCTGTGACGCATGTTGCCGGGGCGAGGCGCGGCGCGAGACTGCGCGGCTCGGGGCTCGGGCCGCATCGACCGCGGCGCCGCGCATGCGCGACAGCACCACACGTAGCGTTATGTAAGCGCCCCCTCGCTACCTAAGGGTTGCTGCGCGTCTAGACTTACTATGTATTTATCAATTTGTTGAGCTTTGAGAGCTTCCACAGTCTAATTGAATTTCCTGTGAATTGGAAGCTTAATTAAATTCAGACATGCCATTAAAGGGTATTAAGGAGTAGGTAAGGGTAGGCTGACTACTGCGCGGGTCTAACTATAAAAGTAATTAGAATGATAATTAAACGTGGTAAATTCTAAATATTGATAGGTAGGAATGACACTCTAACATGTATTTTTGTAAAGAGAAGATTATCATGAAGTTGAGTAGTCAGTGCATTACATAGATAGGGTGTGAGTACTCGGCGGGTGGTCGCGTGTCAGTAATGGGTTCAAATGCCATTCAATGATATGGCATTGATGATTATTATTACACACTTCATTATTTAAGCCAGCCCTCGAATTACAATAGAGAGTTGATGTCCTTACGGTCCTTCGTCCCATAAAAAGTTTAAATAAGTTGGAATTATTTGTACGATTCAAATAGATTCCCTTAATAAACCTTATGATTTAGAACTGTAATGAACAAAAACATTAAAAAAAATACTTGTATTAAGTTGCATGTTCAGAAGTTTTGAGAGCGGGCTTCGGTCATAGGGGTGAACAATAAAACAGCAGACATTTGTAACAAGTAATATATTAAATACATATGTACAGTTTGGCATGCACTAGACAGTACAACTAGAGCCTCGCGAGGCGCAGTGCCGCGCACAGCAACAGTAGCAGCACCTGTGCTGGTGACGTCAGCGTCGCGGACGACGGCGATGACGAGAAGAAGTACGAGTTCTCTGGAAGTTAACAAGAATGTCGTAAGAAAACACAGTAGGTATAACCTTTCTTTCTGACGGGAAATCAAATGATCCTCCTGCGGTGAGGGAGCGTCAGACTTACTGACTAAAACCTATTATGTTCCTTCGTAGGCCTTTTATGTACCAGGGCCGCGGTAACTGTTTCGAACAATCCCGCAGCCCCGGCAGGCCTTGGAAACACAGTTTAACCTGCGCTTTGCATAGTAGGTATCACAGATTACTATAATAGTTACTAATATTGTCTTGTATAGTAAAGCCACGTGGGTGCTTAATGCAGTAATGCAGTTTTAGGCCTTGAGAAGTCATTGTCATCAGAGCCGATTTCTCACGTTATATTATATTTCATAAAGGGATTAAAATTAAGTTTTAATTGTTGTAGTACCAACAAAAAAATTGTGCCTATTCGTCGAGTGTTCCTAGTTGCCACAAAAGCATAAAAACATCCTTTTTTCGTGGGACACAATAAACGACGAGTCTCAAACAAAACAGAATCTCCCTTTCTATGAAGGAGCTGTGGCAAATAAGCGACCTGTTGATCTCCTCCGTGGTGTAGCTCAGGCACCACGATGTGTTGTGGGGTGACACGGTCACCAGGACTCCTGGCACAGTGCCAGCCTGTTGAATACTGTATTGTTTTGATGAGGTAAGCGCGAGAGAAAGATACACTATTGTTTTGTTTCCCACTAGTCTAGATTTTGTGGTTGGTGTCTTTGAACCGAAGTTTTTTGTTCAAATTATCTTTAAGAGGTTGATCTTGATGAATACCATGATACGCTTCATTTTTGTGTGCGTTTGTGTAGATATCTATAGTACATACACAAAAGACGGAATAATCGAAAATTCATCACGCGTCAAAACTTCAAGTTGAACATGAGATAAAATCATTAGGAAACAGGAAACGTTCCTCTCATAACTCAGTAAATAAATACTACATCCTGACTCTATAATATTCCATTGGAGCCTGTATTTATTGATTGTGAGCCCCGGCGAGCTCGGTTATGTACCCCCTCAGAGCTGCCTATGTACCCGGCGCACATAGGACTCAACATATCGACCGGTGAGTTCCCGCGCATGCGTCCCGCGCCCCGTGCCAAGTGCACAAAGAGATGCACACAGCTGCAGGGAACTGTGGTGTATGTACGATGTTGCAGCGGCTGTGGGAAGCTGGGTGTGGTCGCTGGTCAGCTTTCTAGAAAGTTCCACAAGTCCCCAGTGTTGGTGACTGAGCGTGGACCATGACCTACCACAATTTGTCCTTAGTGAACACGTCTTGTGTGACTATAAGTGAAATAACTTTTGGGATCGGTTTAATAGTTTCAAAATTACAAACATTAAATAACTGTTATTTTCAACATAATCTGATCAACTTTGCGGGTCCTTCAACCGATATTTTATTAGATATTGACGCAGAACATATATATTCAACGAATTTAAATAAGTAAATAATGAAGGAGGTAAGGAATAGGGTATAACTATAGGCGTCTCAAAATAGTTTTAATAGCATAAACAATTTATGAATCAATTTTGACTACCAAAACATCATCATCGTTAGACTTTTTTATCATCGTACTGGTTTTAGGGCCTTCTCTCAAGCAGAGAGGGATAAATATGTATTATTAATGAGAATTTTGATTATAAATAAATTCAAAATAATCGTACATAAATATTTCAATACGCAGTATTGTTAGGATATTAGTCAGATATAAGAATGTCGGAGTTTATCAATATTACCGCGACTAGCTCTATGTACCGGAGGCTGCCTGAGTGTCGTGTATCGTATGAGTCTGTGTGCGAAATTAATTAAATCCTTGCGCAAATATATACTATGGATACTTGTAACGTGGTCGGAGACTGCAATATTGAAATTGGACGACATAATACCGTAGCAACTATCTAGTAGTATGTAGTTCTGTGATAATACATGATTAATAATATATGCAGTCTTTCTACTAACATAAACTGTTGTTTTTTACAACTTTTGCTTGCTTTCATTTAAGGAAGAACTGGCGTAAATGTTTGGCTGAAACTTTTATAACTTAACGCCTACAAGTTTTGCACGAGCGAACGTTTCTACTAACAATGATGATTCCAGTTTGGCCGTAGTTTCATAGTTTTTAGCCAAAAATATTAGTTTTTTAAGCAGCAGTTTTTGAAGAACAACAAATTAGTAAGTAGTAGCCTTACACAGAACTACGGTAGTTTTGTTAGACTTACTTTTGCTTTCATTGGGGTCGGTGGTGCCGCACGGTCGGTACGATATGGTCTTCTTTCTCTTGGTGTTCACGTAGCCGGGGATGAAGATGCTGGGCGAGTCCAGCCGCCCTGACGCCAGCAGTCTGGAACAAACATGGTCTTCTCAACTATTCTTGTGAATAATTTGACCTAGCGGGATGAGGATCAACTTTTTTGACAGCCGCTTTAAAATGACGATTCAGTCTTGAATGTCGATGACGATCGCGTTCGTGATACATCAGCAGATCATTCATTTAGTGCATCGGAGCTGCAATATACAGTATATGTAGGCAGTACATACTTGGTGAAGTCTAGCTCGAGGCGGTTGGCGTGGGGCCCGGTGAAGTGCAGCAGCAGCTGGCCGCAGTGTATCGGCTACAGTATATGTAGGCAGTACATACTTGGTGAAGTCTAGCTCGAGGCGGTTGGCGTGGGGCCCGGTGAAGTGCAGCAGCAGCTGGACGCAGTGTATCGGCTACAGTATATGTAGGCAGTACATACTTGGTGAAGTCTAGCTCGAGGCGGTTGGCGTGGGGCCCGGTGAAGTGCAGCAGCAGCTGGCCGCAGTGTATCGGCTACAGTATATGTAGGCAGTACATACTTGGTGAAGTCTAGCTCGAGGCGGTTGGCGTGGGGCCCGGTGAAGTGCAGCAGCAGCTGGCCGCAGTGTATCGGCTACAGTATATGTAGGCAGTACATACTTGGTGAAGTCTAGCTCGAGGCGGTTGGCGTGGGGCCCGGTGAAGTGCAGCAGCAGCTGGACGCAGTGTATCGGCTACAGTATATGTAGGCAGTACATACTTGGTGAAGTCTAGCTCGAGGCGGTTGGCGTGGGGCCCGGTGAAGTGCAGCAGCAGCTGGACGCAGTGTATCGGCTACAGTATATGTAGGCAGTACATACTTGGTGAAGTCTAGCTCGAGGCGGTTGGCGTGGGGCCCGGTGAAGTGCAGCAGCAGCTGGCCGCAGTGTATCGGCTACAGTATATGTAGGCAGTACATACTTGGTGAAGTCTAGCTCGAGGCGGTTGGCGTGGGGCCCGGTGAAGTGCAGCAGCAGCTGGCCGCAGTGTATCGGCTACAGTATATGTAGGCAGTACATACTTGGTGAAGTCTAGCTCGAGGCGGTTGGCGTGGGGCCCGGTGAAGTGCAGCAGCAGCTGGCCGCAGTGTATCGGCTACAGTATATGTAGGCAGTACATACTTGGTGAAGTCTAGCTCGAGGCGGTTGGCGTGGGGCCCGGTGAAGTGCAGCAGCAGCTGGCCGCAGTGTATCGGCTACAGTATATGTAGGCAGTACATACTTGGTGAAGTCTAGCTCGAGGCGGTTGGCGTGGGGCCCGGTGAAGTGCAGCAGCAGCTGGCCGCAGTGTATCGGCTACAGTATATGTAGGCAGTACATACTTGGTGAAGTCTAGCTCGAGGCGGTTGGCGTGGGGCCCGGTGAAGTGCAGCAGCAGCTGGCCGCAGTGTATCGGCTACAGTATATGTAGGCAGTACATACTTGGTGAAGTCTAGCTCGAGGCGGTTGGCGTGGGGCCCGGTGAAGTGCAGCAGCAGCTGGACGCAGGTGCCGCCGTGCAGGGCGCGTGTTCGCCTGGCATCTACCGACATCATCCACTCCGGCACACCCAGCACACGACGCATGTCCTCCAGGAACATGCCGCTACACAACATAGTTACATTAGTTTGTGACGGATACAACGACAGGTATTATTATCAAGTGGTTATTAAAATGAATATTATAGTAGTGGATTGTCAACCACTGCAGTATGTGGAGTAGTTTCGAGCTCGCGGAGCAAGCTACTGAGCTAGAAGAAGGAACAGCTATGCCATGTCTGCGGCCTACTCATTCTTCCGTTATATTACGTGTGCAATATGCTTTTTTATGAAATGAATGTGTTTACGATTATTGTGTGCTTAATGAATAAATTCTTGGCCCCTTTTGTTCGCTTTTGTTTTAATAAACAAATGTTACAAATATTTTGTAGCCTGTGAATTTGATTGACGAATGTGGTAAAAACAAAGTACGCGGGCTGACCGTGCGACGTGGCCGCCTAATACAGGGGGGGGGGGGCTCCTGAGCTCAAAAATCGTAATCCAAGGACACGTTAAACCTACAGTAACACGTTCGAAACATCAGATCCTCTAAAACACTATACATAACTAATAACTAAACACTACACATAATGACATGCAATACTTACAGCACGAATCGCGGCGGCTTCATAATATTGACGTACTTGATGATGTCCTTGTCGGGCTCGATGTTGGCGCAGGCGAAGCGCTCGGCGCTGCGCTCGGGGCCGAAGATCACGACGGAGCGGCCCAGCGCGCTCACCGTGCCCTCCAGCGGGAAGTTGCTGTCCATGAACATCTGACGCTCCGCGCCTATGTCTATAGGAAATAACCACATGCGTCGTATGATTGATAATCACACTAATATAGTTTATTTGGGCTCATACATAAGTATGAAGATGACTGGTCGATACCAGACCACCTTAAAACTGATTGGAATCGAGATTTTCTTTAAAAAAATATTTATTGCTAACCATGGGTCAACTGTCGGCCGACTAATCTGCAGTTTACGGGTATTTTAACTTTTATCCGGGTGCAAAAATATGGCTTGCAAAGTTGAGAAAAGACATGGGAAATTGTATGAAAACGGGAGTGATAACGCGGGAGGCAAGTATCTGGCAGGCATGATTTTTTTCCGCTGGAAAGCTCCATCCAATCTCAATCCAGAATACATAAATCGCAATACATCATATATAGAGGGAGTACAAAAGGGGAGTAAATAAGGAAGTACATAATGGGAGTACATAAGGGGACTACATAATGGGAGCACATAAAAGGAGTATATGAAGGGAGTACACATATGAGGGAGTATATAAGCTAGTATATGAAGGATTACATTAAATAAGTACATAAAGAAGTTCATAAGGGGAGTGCATAAGGAAGTTCATAAAGGGAGTAAATAAGGGAACATATAAGGGGAATACAAGTTACTAAAGTCACAGTCAAGTCAGTCGTAGCCCACGGTCAAGGTCCATACCAAATAATTACCAATAGTGCCGGTGCAACATAACAAAGTGATGATGAGTGTGTGTGAGCTGGTACTTACTGATGGTGCCGAGCCTGGCGGTCAGGTCGCCCACGTCACAGCGCAGCGGGTTGTCCGGACCACACTCTTGCTGGTACAGGTCATGCTGACACACAAATGTACATTTTATCTCATGCCAAAACAAATATGTATCTACTTGAATAAATATTCAGAAACATGTTTCGAAAAATCGTACCTCACTGCAATATTCCAAAGCATGGCTGGCTTTTGAGAAAAATTATATTACTTAAAACTCTTTTTAATTATACTCAAACTAGGGCATTAAGCAATCGACACAATGGAAGTCGGTGAATGAATAGTGCAATTGGTGATGAAGGTGAGGGCGTGGGTTCGATTCCAGGTCAGGCAAGTACCAATGCAACTTTTCTAAGTTTGTATGTACTTTCTAAGTATATCTTGTAGATTGCGGCTGTCATTGAACATCCTTGGCAGTCGTTACGGGTAGTCAGAAGCCAGTAAGTCTTAACACCAGTCTAAGCAAGGGGTTGCCCGGGTAACTGGGTTGAGGAGGTCAGATAGGACAACCGCTCCTTGTGGCACACTGGTACTCAGCTGCATACCCCAACATAGTTGGGGATAGGCTCGGGAGATGAGATGAAGTATGTCCTCACATTGAGCGGGTCAGCCAGCTGCGTGAAGTAAGGGTTCCAGCGGTAGCCGCCGGCGACGCAGCGCGTGTTGGTCACCTTCACCGCCGCGTCCACGCCCACCGGGTTCACGAAGATCGCCCAGTTGTGGTTACGCGTCTGCGAGGAGACAAAGAATAATGCTGAAGATTTTATATAAATACTAGCTTCCGCCCGAGGCGAGTTCGGTTATATCGCATTTCCAAGAGAATACTTCAAAAGTCCGGGATAAAAACTATCTTATGTTCTTTCTCAAGGTCAACTCTATTTCTGTACCAAATTTTATTAAAATCAGTTACCTAGACGTGAAAGCGTAACAGACACAGACATAAAGACAGAGTTACTTTCTCATTTATAATATTAGTAGGTATTAGTAGGTAAGTAGGGATTAGTAGGGATTATCTATATTTATCTTTATTTAATTATGTCTAAATATAAATATCTAAATCTAAAGATAAATATAGATAATATTTATCTTTATTTAGACATAATTATCATAATTATTTAATGAAAAGATTTTTAATTTATCTTCAAAAATATTTACAATATATTGAAAAAGGTTAGTCTTGAGAAACTTGAGGGAGAACTTGAGGGCCGCCTAAAACTGTAGGAAAATTAAATAAAATATTTTTTTAGATATTACTCACGACATTAGTATCCCTAAGCCCCGGGTGTCGCAGCTTGACCTCTATGATGGTATCGCTAGCACTGCCATCATTATGTATGAGCTGCGTGAGGCGGATGTACCCGCGCGCGAAGCCGCCGGGGTGGTGGAACGACGCGATGGCGCGGAGCTCGCGAGCCTCCGACGGACTGTAGCCGCGCTCGATCGAAGAGCAGGCCCAGCGACGGTTCTTCTGTAAGTCACAACTAAATGGTTACTTATTTCTAACTATTAAATAAATACAGGGTGTATCGTTCACAATCGCATATACTTTATGATATATTACTTTGTTAGTAAAATTCATATTTTTCTTTTTACATATTTTTCTTTTTCTTTGTGTTAATCGACTTAAATTAACCAGTATATTAACGCATTTTATTTAATGTGATTGTGAACGACACACCCTATGTAGTCCTTGCTATTTTCCCCCATTCCAGCGAAATTCTTCGTTACTGTCACCATTACTAGTAAGTTTGTCATCATCGTAGTTGTTATTATGTTCATCATCGTCATGTTCGTCATCTTATTTTGAATACCGTTGACAGTCAGAGAATTCGATAACCAGCTTTAAGAAGGAGTATCCTTTTACATCAAGTAACTAACTAGGTGGAAGAGATCAGGCGGGTAATCACTCTATGTAATATTTACCTACATTTAGTTCATTTGGTAAGGTGCGTGCACATTGCATGTAGGTGAAACATGCGCAAAAGTTAACATGCGCAAATGATAAGAGTATTATGTGGGTATTTTTTTAGTAGATGCACCCAAAGCGAGCTACCCGCGCGTGCTACTGCTGAGCTCGAGCACATAGCTCGTGCCTACTGCCTGCGCAAGGAGCCCAACTCTCTACTTGCTCCAGATATTCAGCAGCTCGCGCACAGTCCTCACCTTCTTGTGCAGCACGAGTGACCTGCCCAGTATGCTGTAGGGGCCGTAGAGCGAGAGCTGCGTCTCGTTGTAGGCGGCCGTCAGCGACTGCGCCTCCACCAGCCCGTACTTGCCGCCCAGGTCGCCCAGCTCGTACTGGTCTGCCGTGCCTGCACCACACAAACAAGATTCACTCTCTATGTGGCCATAGCACTCTTAAACGACTCTGCTCCAACACCGCACTAAACTAAGGCGACTGCTCGCAGACGGCCAGCTATCCGCAACGACCGCTCTCGCTTTTCGGGGATTGCTTGGTAGATACTGACCGACTGAGCGGCGACTGCTAACAGAGATTAGCTAATTTATGATGATAAGAGCAATATATAAAGCCCATATTTGAATTAGTCTTTTTGCCGGGTGGGAACAGAGTTCGTGTAGGTAAGTGAGCTATGGCTACCTTTAAGGTAAAGTTGTTGTATATCATATGTATGCTAGTTTTAAGGTATTTATCTATGGGCCTTTGATGCCTGAGAATAAAGATGATTTGATTTGATTTAAGGTGCACTGGTTCGCGCATTCACGCCTGTTCCCCGAACAGTGTCGGTATTGCCGTGAAATCATGCGCGTATTCTTGTAAATTCATCGCATTAACGTGAAGTCGCCAATATACCCGTGCATCGAAGACAACATAAATATCGTTCCTACTTGTGATCTCTCTCCGATGGTTTCGGATCGTCGTCCATTCACACTATGAGAGTGAAGGAATAGATAGTGCACCAGTGTCTACATAAAGGCTTGTGCACTACAAAGTCATGCGCAGCAGGCTGATCTCCTTATATGAGAACGGCCACAGTGACCAACAATTGGCTAGGAAGCCATTGATGTAATCGTGAGATGCAGCTAAAGTTACGGATTAAGATACAATATGTATGTAAATATGACGGAGGTGTATAATAAATGAACAATATAAGGTACCTTTGGTGGGCGGCGGGCTGAGGCTCTTGTTGACGTGGAAGGGGTTGAAGGTATCGTACAGGGTGGTCTTCTCGCACGGGAACTCCAGGTCCTTCTCCACCGGCACCTGCAATCAGTATACAATGGTGTCAATTCAATTGCTACTAATATATCGTATTCCGGGTATACAGACGGTACTTTATTAAAAGGAAGCTAATGCTTAATTGTATGCAGATAATTTTATGTCGTGATTTTTTTTAATATCTCTTGTCACTATGGAAAGCGAGAGATCGACGAGTTTGAAATAACTTCTACTTCTTCCAAAAAAAATAATTTTGTCGTTGATGAATTGTGTGAAAGTCGGCATGGTTAGAAAGAATGTCACTTGCAAGAAGATGACGGCAGATATAAGAGTATGGAAGGAGAAAACATGCTGCGTTGACCACAAATAAAATTATGATAAGGGCAGGAGGATGATGATGATGATATCCCAACACCCAGACCGCGGCCAACAAGCATGTCCATCACAAATGTCGATTGAACCGGGAATTGAATCCGGGACCAGTTTGGCAATCCGGCATGGTGACCATTGCACCATCGAAGTCGTCGTTATTTATTGTTTTTCAATCAATTATGTAGATAGACTTTATGATTAAGATGATATGAAAACTGCTATAAGACATAGTGTCATCCTCACCGCATGTATCTTGTAGTTATGAACATCCTGCAGCCCCTCGAGCGCGACGTGCACGTTGGCGACGTCGTACTCCGACTGCTGCGTCACCTCCAGCCGCCCGCGCGCCGCGCCGCCGAACCAGCCGCGCGCCACCGCCTTGCGCCGCGGCAGGCCCGACACACTAACATGACATGACACTTATTTATTTGGTATGCCAACAGTTATAATATGATGCATGAGTAGCTTAAAATCGATACATGCAAAAAATTACAAGCTAAACACTTAACCAAATACAGAAAAACATTATGTTCTAAAATGTATTTAAATATATCTAAATTCAATAAAAAATAACTTGTACACAATGCGACAATGCAAAAAAATACTTATAAAAAGTGTTTATTTGTCGAAAAGTTCTTGTTAAAGTTTACGAAATCTTTTAATGGAGATATTGCAATAATTTACAAACTACCTCCTAGAGTTTCACATCTCTTGGAATTTTGACACTTCTCAAATGTTTTGAAAAAAAAATGATTTTAAACCATCCAAATGAAAAACTTTGACGGATTTTGTACCTTTGAAATACATTTTAATAATTTTAATAAATTATTATAAAAAAAAGAAACTTTTTTTTTAATAAACTTAATAGCAAAAGCATAAAAGAGCTATATTCTCACATGGAGCATGCCATCCGCTCGCCGCGGGCGACGGGCCCGTGGTCGTCGTAGATGACGAGCGACTTGCGCATGATGGAGAACTTGCCGGCCAGCGCCACCGCGCCGTCTGTGAACAGCCGCCGCGTCAGCCGCGCCGCGTCCCGCTTGCGGCCCGCCACCGCCAACGTGCCGTGTCTGCCCAACAACGATAATAAAAATTAGCTTCCAGTTATAAGGATTGGCTTCCAGTTACATGGAGAAGTTTGCGGTATAAAATCCCCAAGTCTGGAAGTGATAAATTAAGGTGTCATTCCCAACTGTTAGTGCAGCAGACATTGTTGTCATCATTCCGTATCAAACTACGTGACGCAGATTTGAGAACTGCCACTAGCTCCACAGTAGTTCACACAGTAGTTACCTGGTAGTGAAGTCTCCCAGCCTGCACAGCCCCTCCAGGCCGGGCCGGCAGTAGGACTCGGGATGCCTGGTGTCGATGTCCAGCGCATGCGGCTGGTACACCCTGCCGGCGCTGAGGCACCGCGCCGTCCAGTTGTAGTAGTCGGCGCCCGGCGCGTGCTCGTGCAGCGCCCAGCGGTGCCCCGCCGTGTTGTTCACCGTGGCGCCGTCCGCGTGCACCTGACACATATGCCAACATATTGTCACTACTGATAAAAGTATCAAAACAAGATCTGAACCTTAGTGTTATAACGCTACCCGTACCGACATTTAAGGTTCAGTACAATCGCAGGATTGCAGGAACCTCGTTGACCTGAAGGTGACTATAAGCCAGATAAGATCTATATCGAATAATACAGAACTATAACAGTGTACTGTGCTGTATTAAACTGTACTGTGTATTACTAAGTGGAAACATACATATAATTGAAATCCACGATTTCATGTTGATGTTTCCGATAGATAGCTCCTATATGTCAATAAGCAAATATGCAGTCGCATTCAAGTTGTTATCATTCTCCAATACTTCAACTTTTGGTTGAATTGTCTTTTGATAGTCTTTCTGCGACCTGTCCAACGCATTTCATTGCATCCATAATGATAACCTTTCACGCACGTTACGATATTACGTTGTACATAACGATGCTTAAATGGTGATGGAATCATATTAACATCTTAGGTTAAGGCAATGTATAGCTATCAACGCCTCTCAACCTTTAGACCAGCCTGTTCAGGTTCAGGTAGGTGTGCCTCAGGGCTTGATACTTGGTCCGTTCTTATTCTTAGTATACAAAAATTATATGCCGTTCAAAGTTAATGAACAAGGTTTATGTAATACTGGTGACAAAACTATCCTATGTCCTTCTCCGGGGCTAAGCAATCTTCCCTCTGATTTTCAGCTTAAACAGTTCAGCCATTCTTGAGTTATAGAATGTGTAACTAACATGACTTTCTTTTATATAGATTTATATATAAAAGATTTACATATGTAATAGGTGTAAAAATATTGTAAAATTTCAATCAAAACTATTATTATCTGTAATCAAAGTAAAGACAGTGTGTAACTCACCAATCCCTCGACAATGATGGTGGTATCCTCCCAGGGGCGGTCCTGCGGCTGGCGGAAGATGATGCGGCCCACCAGTGGGTAGCGGAAGATGACCTGGGCGGAAGACATCGGCGTCTGGTACTCCGTCTCCGCCTCATACTGCAGGATCGTGCCGCACACGTCCTGCTTCGGAGACCGTCTGCAAGTAAGCCGAGGAGATTGTGAGATGATATGCTGCAACTTGGTTAATTCGTTATGTACTCAGGCTCTTTAGACTGCCTCGTTGGTCAAGCTTTCTCAAGCGCGGCTGCTGAGCGAGTCGAAAATGCTTTGTGGGTTTTATAAATTTTCACAAAGCTGCCCGTAGCCTGGAAGTTGGTTATTGATGCACCCGAGCATCGCAGAGTACGTCAATGTCGGTCTTGTGCCTGATCGTGTCTGGTCGTGTCGGATTGCCTTCCCATCGGGCTATTCAAGTGAGTGCACCTATAAATGCTTGTGCACTATTTTATGTTCTGCGCAGTTGGCTGATCTCCTTATATGAGAACAGCCACCATGGGCGAAATTGGCCTTGGACGTATTACTTCGGGCCTGTAACGTACCTCTCGACGAGCAGCGCGCGATGCAGCACACTGCTGGCGCCGTGCAGCGGCAGGTACACGTCCCAGTAGGCGCCGCTGAGCTCGTGCGCCAGCCCGGGCAGCAGGTAGCGGTGGTGCAGGTGTGTAACGTACCTCTCGACGAGCAGCGCGCGATGCAGCACACTGCTGGCGCCGTGCAGCGGCAGGTACACGTCCCAGTAGGCGCCGCTGAGCTCGTGCGCCAGCCCGGGCAGCAGGTAGCGGTGGTTCAAGTACTCCGTGCGGTCCTTGTGCTTGCCCAGCAGGTCGCCCACCGGGTACTGGTCCTGGGTACCCATGCCTGTAATTTGTGAGTGTAAGTCTAAGCCTTAGTTTGCGCGGTCCACTTTAACAAAATATTGACCAAGTACCTCCAAGAAAACATTATCGTTGCCATCAGTCCATAGGTGGGTAGGTAAACATTGGCAAAATACCTATCATAAAACATGTTAGTACTGCGTATCATCATCATCATCCTCCGAGCCTTTTCCCAGTCATGTTGGGGTCGGCTTCCAGTCTAACCGGATTCAGCTGAGTACCAGTGCTTTACAAGAAGCGACTGCCTATCTGACCTCCTCAACCCAGTAACCCGGGCAACCCGATACCCCTTGGTTAGACTGGTGTCAGACTTTCTGGCTTCTGACTACCCGTAACGACTGCCAAGGATGTTCACTGACAGCCGGGACCTACAGTTTAACGTGCCATCCGAAACACAGTCAATGGTGTCTAAGATATACTTAGAAAGTACATACAAACTTAGAAAAGTTGCATTGGTACTTGCCTGACCTGGGAACCTTTAGTACTGCGTATCATATGGAAAGATAATCTTTCATTCACACACTTACCATTTACCACATAATCTCTCTATACGTGACATATTTAAACAGATGCGAATGGTAATTGGGCTACTAAACTTTCAAAAAATGTACATCAAACAATGATAAAGTTACTAGCATTCCTAACTTACATTAAACTATTATATTTCTAGTAGGATTGTCGAAGTGAGATCGAGTGGTTATTTTGGAAACAAATGTGTCGATGGTCGTCGGCGCGTCACGTCGCCGCGGTAAACACGAGTGTTGGCTCCGCACCAGCTGTCCACGCGATCTTATACATTCTACTGATTACACTATCCTAGATCTTATAGCTCTGCTTATGACGAATCTCATATCATATCGTGTATTGCATTCCATAATGTGTATTAGGTGGGAAATATAAATTGATAGTCACAATTATGGACCCTGATGGGCACTGCAAAATAATTAGAAGAGAGAAAGGCTTTTAATGTTAGGTACAGACAATGTGTACTAACTAGAGGATGCACAATTTCAAAAATATCTTAAATTATATAAATAATGATACGTCCCAGTGTTGTTGTCGAGATGAAACAGGGCCAAAATCTATAAATACTTCTACATGAATCACTTTGTAATTGTTTCCTGAAAGAGCCATCTTCTAAAGTTTCTAGTACAAATGTTCACAAGAATGTGTAATTGTGTATTCTCGCTAACTGAACTGGTGAACCTAGATACTATAATTAGACGCGCGTTTGAAATAGAACATTCTTTACGTGTGAGCTTGTCTTGTCGATATGGATGCCTAATTTTCCGCTAGCGTATATCCTAATCCCATATTTACATAATAATTGTATCTACGCCTTTCTATTATTCTGTCAGTTTATTTTACTAAAATTGGCCACAAACAGTCAAGCTTGAACAGCCACAGACCTATTTGGATGATGTAGACACTGATAGAATTTTGAGCTGGCTTTTATCTTGATATGTGAAACCTTCATGATTTCATTCCAATCCTTCAGGAAGCATGCTACATGGTATGTCTTAGAGTAGGTAGCTAAACACAAAAATACCCCAAATTTAAACTCACCCGGCGGAGGCAGATTCGACAAATCAATGTTAGTAGGATTATAGATCCCTCCGGTAGTGTTGCATATAGAGGCGATATCATCCCCCACGAGCCTCGGAGGCAGCTCCTGCACGCTGTACTGCAGCACGGAGCTCACGAAGCGCAGGTTGGACTCGTAGTCCTGGTCCGATGCGCCCAGCTGGAAGTTCGTCCACGTCGGGTCGAACGGCGAGCGCTGGGTGAAGTCCACTGAACCGCGGATGCCGTCCATGTTTATAAGGGCTCTGCAATTTTGGATTACTATTAAAACAACGAATAAGTTAACAAACCAAAGTAACGAACTTCCATCCCCAATGTTATGAGAGGATAAAATAATGTCTTCATTGAATCAAACTACGTATTGAATTATCATACTCACTTAGTACTCTTGGCCTGCAAAGGCCTTAACTTGGCGCACGCTAGGAAACTATCAGAATGTCTGTTGTCATAGATAACGACGTAGAGACTCCGCCGCGTCACCTCCATGTCACCGCGCAGCACGTTGATCACGTCATCCTTGAACAACGTCTTAGTCTTCTGGACGTTCGCATCCGTGGCCACCTTGATCAGCCCCAGCCTGCTGTCCAGGTCCCCCACGCTCATCCCATCCCCACTGTTCTCGGGATCAAACACTAACTGAAGAACATTACAATTGTCCTCGTAGTTGCCCTTGTCGGCATCAAAAATGTCCGTCACAAACAACTTCCACTTGTGTTCTGTAAACTGCACTTTTTCTGACACGGCTTTGGTATGATATAAGTCTGCTTGGATATAGGAGTCTGATTCGTCAGACTCCTTGGCTGAAAGCCATCTAAAATGCAATGTCCCCGCTACTGGGGAGGTAAACCTAGCTATAGCATTCTTCTCATAAGTCTGGTCTGTTGATAGAATCGATGCACAGATGACTCTATCTCGTTCTGCTGTTTCGAATACAATGCTCTTGCCCCAGAGTCCATCGGGGCCTGTCAGAGTATTCTTGCTTTCGAACTCAGCATGGTCCTTCCCCGGGATGATGAGGTAGCCTAACTCTTCGGTGAGATCAATGAGCTCCTTGCCCAGGTTAGCGTCGGAGCAGCGCGCGTCGGAGAGGTCGCGGTAGTCGACGGGGAACTCGTGCACGGTCCAGCGCCACACGCCGTCGGGGAACTGCAGCGTCGGCTTCAGGTTGGTGCGGATGCTGATCAGCGTGTCGTTCTTGTGCGAGAACTCCACCTCGCCGTGCAGCCCGTGCTGCGACAGGTACGCCCGGAGCACCAGGCATTTTGATATTTCTGAAACAATCCGAATTATGGTTTACAGGAACACACTTAAACCTAAGTGATTCAAAACATCCCAAAGAAACCATTTATCACCCTGCGTATAATCGACTTTATTTAACAAGCTTGAAGATTCATGGAAGTAGAAACTCGTGCCTTCTCGGCACTATAAACCGTCGTATTTTGTAAACATCATGAATGATGCAGAGACACCGCCGTACTACGTATTTACGTTACTTTCGATTGTGCGCCGCGTATTGTGATAATACCCAAAACATGAACGTGAGAAGCCCACAAAAATACACAAACCTCCGCAAAGGAAATCTGATTTGGTTGTTTGATTTCGTAAATATTTTTAACAGCTAAACTGGTTGTGCCTAATAGGATGATCCCAAGCCAATTGAGCGTGACCGGCATGCAAATTCAAAATAAGGATGTTAATAATAATTTCCACCTATAGGTACTGAGATGAGAAAAGGTTTTATTCCGTCAGGTGTGTTCCACCACCTCTCTAAAACTCTTGGGTATTCTCTTAACTATTATGAGTAAGTATATGAAGAATCCTGTAAATTTTTTGTGGAATTAGTCTGGTAATTTTATTTTTTTTTTTACTTTTTGGACTCCAACATCTAGAACCTGAAGGTCCATTTCACCACTATTGTTTATTTGATAACATGACAGTACACATAGTCGGCGACATCGCCAGTCATATGTTACTTAACATTTAACCCACACATTCCTATGTCCAGTTACGTGTGCTGTCTCCGATACGTGCTCGCCATCACAACTAGCTCGCCGCCCGGCGTCGTCTGCGCCCTTGAGACACTTCATGCTTTTGTTGTTAATGCACAGACAAAGATATCTAGTGCTTATTGGAAAGTTCATTTCGTAATGACTCAGTTGCAAATTGTTTGCTGGATTTGTTAATGATTGTCACCTAATGCTTAAGAGGATTCCTTTACGTTGCGTTAAGTATGCTTTCTGTGTAACCTTATGTTATATCTAAGTTTACTATAAGTTATGATCTAATTTGTGTGTCTAAATAGGATAGTCTGAGTAGCTACCTATTGCGAAACAATGATAAATAAGAAAGTTATCACATAACTAAAAAGTTACTTAATGCTAATTCAATAGCTGTTATTCGTCAATCCCTACACTAACTTAAAAGTTAGACCAAAATAAACTTCTACTGTAAGTACTTCCGTATCTATATTTATCCCAAACTTAAACATGACCAACAAAATAATAGAGAAATCAACTCAAAACCAGTCTGTCAGGATTGATAGCTAAACAAGTTCCAGCAGAGCTCGTGTCCAACTTACCAACACTTATCAACACTAAGTACACTAAACACAAGAACTTTGGTCTCACATGACTATACTCGTAACTCATTGTCACTGCACTAGTGTAGCTGCCTACACCGACTTCGCACAACGCGTCATGCCACCGGTTTCTCTCGCCGAGTGAAAGGCACTGCCTCACTTCAAACATTCAAGTATAACTTAACGAACGAGACAGATACATGTAAGAAAGAGAAGCAGAATGTTAAGGTCGTATGGAAGGAAATGACAAGACGTCATGCAATGATGGAGTTTTCGCGGTAAAACGGAGGAAATGCGCGGATTCTTTGCCGTAGTCCGGAAACATGCAATCCTTGATGGCATTGTAGTTATGCTCTTCCAAGTAAAACTTAAGAGAAAACAGTTTTAAGAGCATAAAGTCCGAGAGAGGAAAAAACATAAGGACAGACGGACAGCGAAGTCTAAGTAACAGGGTGCGTTAATACCCTTGGGGTACGGAAAATAGGACCATCAATATTTTCGTTGTTTTAATCTATAGATGCTAATATTATAAAGAGGAAAACTTTGTTTGTTTGGTTATAACGAATAGGCTCAAAAACTACTGGACAATTTTTAAAAATTCTTTCACCATTCGAAAGCTACATTATCCACGAGTAACATAGGCTATATTTTATGCAGTAGTTACCACGGGACGCGGGTGAAACCGCGGGAAAACGACTTGTAACAAAATAAAGTGATGACTAAATAAGTAGTCGCACATAGTTCTCCGCTAGGCGTTATACCTCGGTGGATAAGAGACGAATGTTAGCTAATATGACCCCCAGTTTACAATGTCAACACATAGTGTTATTTGGGTATTACTTAACAACTATGACATGCGTTAAGTCACTAATAATAAAGTACATAGATACTAATAGATAGTCCAAAACCTTTCTAAGTATATCTTAGACACCAATGGCTGTGTTTCGGATGATACGTTAAACTGTAGGTCCCGGCTGTCATTGAACATCTTTGACAGTCGTTACGGGTAGTCAGAAGCCAGTAAGTCTGACACCGGTCTGTTACTGTTCCTGTTACTGTTACAGCCTTTTTATCGTCCCACTACTGGGCACAGGCCTCCTCTCACACGGAGAAGGATTGAGCGTTAATCACCACGCTTGCTCAATGCGGGTTGGTGATTTCGGACTATATAGTCCAGGTTTCCTCAAGATGTTTTCCTTCACCTTTTATCAGCCATTGGTGCCTAAGTTATACTTAGAAAGTACATACAAACTTAGAAAAGTTGCATTGGTACTTGTCTGACCTGGAATCGAACCCACACCCTCATACTCGAGAGGTTGGTTCTTTACCCACTAGGCCACCACGACTTTTTACCGGTTGCCGGTTTTTGGGTTGCCCGGGTAACTGGGTTATACCGAAAACCGGTGACACGAGAAGAACCGCGAGGAAAAGCTGTAGCATTTAAGCGAGATGCTCACAAGCATACTACACAGGATTCTAACCCGTATAGGACAGCATAAAATAAGCAAGGCCTGAATAGGACTGTGTATTAATAAAAATGCTTCATTGAAAATTATATGTGTTGTATTCTGTCAGCTTATTTTGAAGGAGAAAAATTAATAAAATATAAAACAAAACACCAACACAACAAGTTCCGACCATACAGGTTTTCGTCCATTCTAAGGTGGTGGTCTAAGTGACGTTCCGCCACAAAGCTATCAAGATTATAGAACAACTTCCTGCTACCTACTTGAATTATGTCATCATTAGAATTAATGAGCTTTCATTAAATTCTCGATTATAGCTATTACCGGCTTAAATTCCTCTAAACATAAGTATCGCATGGAAGCCAAGAAATTGTAAATTCGGTTAACGGCCAACATAAATCGCAAATACGCTCAATGTCAAAGTTAATTTAGTTCTGCATCTGTTTCTACATCTAAATTATATTAATTTGGATGCCTCACATTAATTTCTGAAGTCTTGCTCTATCTCTAATATTCTTACAAGCCGAAGCATCCAAGATGAACTTATTTTAGTTAGGTCTTTGTAACTAAGTCTTCGATTACAGTTCTCGAACAAAAGAAGAGTCAATAAAATGAAGAGTCTATTGTTATGGGTACATCTTATTAAAATGTAACCGCTTTCAAAATCAAATAATTATTAAAACATGAATGTTGCCTGTGGTATGTGACGATTGACCATAATAGCCGGATACTATATACCCGCTTTATGTGTTTCAAATCGCTCATAAATCTGTTGCTCTTCGATTTTACACAAGTAAATTGAAATATTTCTGTACGTAACGTCGACGGCGTGCCAATTATGTATTCTCAATTGTTGCGAAATCGTAAATAAATACTCCAACACTTCCTTCAATAGTAAGCATTCCTGACAATGCATAAGTTATCCGTATGGAAAAGTTCTTGTAGAGAAAACATATTGTGCCCGTAAATTTTGCCACTGCACCATGTTATCGTCTCTTAGGACCGCATCTTGTAATTGCATTATCGAATTATGTATAGGTATGTAGCATAAAGCATCTTCGTGTTTGAAGCTATCTGACGCTAGAATCAAACGTTACGCATCCATAGAGTCGAGCATCGAACGTAGAACCGAACAAGGCTTACATACTGACTGATCCGCACCTACACATGGAAAGAGGAATATCCGACTTGGCCAATGAACGAGGTTCAGAGAAAGATTTATTCTCTAAACCTCCACCACGTCAATAGATGTTAGGTATCTATCATGTTTAGATTTTGAGAAATAGATTTTGTCAAAGGAGGTACGAATAAGTCATTTTCTTAATAAATAGTAGAGGTTATTTCATTACATTTGGTACGTATGACTCGCCCGTAGTTTCCACAGGCACAAGAAGTAAGCACTAGATTCTATACTTTTTACCAGTCGGTTAAGGCGGATCTATCCCATACTGTAGAAACCTCACATACGTTCATATTCATTCAGTAGTAGTCAAGGTACAAGAGGAGTGCATAAGGGAGAATATAGAGAGAGTGCTAATGGAGTATATGGTGGAGTACATAAAAAGAAGAAATAAGTGTAATGTCACAAGTAAATTAGGGTTGTGGGCATACCCACAGTGCCCACTACGGTAGATCCGCCACTGATTGAATATGGTTCACCTCTCCACACGTTTGTTACATCAGCAATGTATTTCTGTACGGACAGCAACAACAAGTCATAACTGGCATCTGTTATAACCGAATACACAGGTACGCTCATGTAGACTTTTGAAAGACTGTACTGACTCTCAGTAAGTACCACCAGGGAAGAATAGAATCTGACCCTATCGAAATTAATAGTCTCGATTTCAACAATATATTGATGCATTCAGCGCCAGAAATCATGCGTTGTCTTATAAATATGTTTAGGATGGAAAGAAAACATAATATTATGCACAAAATAGACGGCCTTCGCTCTACGATTTGTATCACGTTCATAGTTAGATCTTTGCCCCGGCATTCAAACGGTCAACATACGTACTTTTTCACTCTGTGTTAAAATATCAGTTATATAGTAAAACTTGTGGTCAATTAGTAAACAAAAGTGACACAGTGACTCATCAACGCCACTAATGTTTGATTAACTCAATAAAACTAAAGTAAAGTGTAAAAATTGAATGTTATTAAGTGCAAACAGTTAAAAGTTTTAAATGTCAACGAATCAGCCGATAAGTGAATGACAAGACACTTTACGCACAGTGCACGGATTTCGCGCGGTTCGGCAGTGCGCATAACCGTCAAAATTGCGTGCAGCGGCGACCGATGAGTCAAACGACGGCTCGCGTCAAAGATAAGTTAACGCAGACGGGACGCCACTTGATGCCTATAACTGATTGCATCAAAGAGGACTTACAAAATTTTTTATATACATTTTTTTTATTTTTCATTATTATTTGTGATAATTTACTGTTATTGTCGTCTGCCAATAGTAATAAAATCTAATCACTATGGCTGATAAAAAGCTGCAATGGGGTTGTTGCACTAATGAAAGTGGCCCTGGCCTAGAGACAAAATCCATAAAGTGCCCGACCTGTGGAAAATGTTATCACTACGCTTGTGTATCCCTTAACAAATCTCCTAGTAAGAAAGCTACCTGGAAATGTCTGTCATGTTTGAGCAAAACACCAAAGTTGGGCAGGGATGATTCAACTCCAGTTCGAAATATATCTACGACCAGAGGCCCTAAAAGACAAGCCACAGAACAGCCCTCGCCTCCTTCGCCTCCTTTCACGTCCAGTAATAACAACGAACTTCGTTCCGTTATAAGTGAAGTAATACAATATGAATTAAGTGAGATGGCAGCTAAGTTTAACCACACAATTATTACCATGATTAGCCAAGAACTGGCACCAATTAAAAAGGAAATGGAGAATGTTGTTGAGTCGATGTCTTTCATGAATAAGAAATTTGAAAGTATTATGAAGGCACACGAGTTGTCTCAGGAGATTATCTCAAGATTAGAATCAGAAAACACAGACCTTAAGATCACCATAGAAGACCTCAGCGACAGACTTGCCAACCTGGAGCAACAGTCGAGATCAAACAACTTAGAGTTACAATGTGTACCAGAAAACAAAAATGAAAATGTTTACAACATTGTAACTCAGCTTGCTCGCGTGGTTAACTGCGAAATCAGTGAAAGAGATGTATTACATTGCACTCGCATCGCCAAGGCCAACACATCAAGTAACCGTCCTCGCTCAATAGTTGTCCAGCTAGCCTCACCAAGAATGCGTGATCATCTTCTGGCAGCAATAATTAAGTACAACCAAGCTAATCCTCAAGAAAAGCTGAACTGTTCTCACCTTGGCTACGCTGGACCAAAATCTCCAGTCTATGTTGCTGAACATCTGTCGCCGGCAAATAGAGCTCTTCACGCAGCTGCGAGGGTAAAAGCCAAAGAGAAGAATTATAAATACGTGTGGGTCCGAAACGGTAGGATATTTGTGAGGAAAAATGACGGCGCAGAGTATATACAAATTAAGAACAAAAACAGCCTTGGTAAGATTGCGTGATGAGTGTATACGTATGTTATTATAGTTCATATTGTTGTAATTTAATGCATGCTTTAGGTCTAAATTCTTCAAAATTCAAAGACATAATAATTTTTTACCAAAATTGTAGAGGTTTACGTACCAAAACGAATATTTTTTACTGCAACCTTTGTAATGTGGATTATGATGTTATAATATTAACAGAAACTTGGCTAAACAGTAATATATTAAGTAGTGAATTGTTTGACGATCGGTATGAAGTTTATAGACGAGACAGAGAAACAACGGGATTCCAGAACAACAAAGACGGGGGAGGAGTCTTAATAGCAGTAAATAAAAAAATTTACTCTGCGCGTATCGAACGTTGGCAAACTAATTGTGAAGACCTCTGGGTCACACTTGACATCTCGACATCTCACAGGTCACGCCAAGTTGCTCTCTGTGCCGTCTATCTTCCACCACCAGTATGTCCCGCAGCTTTGGATTGTTTTGTGAATGGCTGCAACAGAGTGCTTGACTCAATGGATATCCCCTGTTTCATAATTGGTGATTTTAACTTGAGTAAACTGAATTGGGATAAAACTGCCATAAATGACTCTCTACCTAAAACTTGTCAAAACCTCCTCGATTTTTTAAACGTAAATGAACTTTCTCAACATAATTATGTAAAAAACTGCTCTGGTCGAATACTGGATCTGGTCATATCAACAGAGCAAACTTGTTCAGTGGACGAGTCCAGCAGTTCTCTAGTAGCTATTGATAAACTGCATCCCCCACTTGAATTAACTATGTCTCTGCTGAAGGACTGTAACTTACCGTATAGTATGGATGCAAGACCTAACTTTTACAAGGCCAATTACCCTGAAATTAACAATTATCTCAGTAAGCTGAACTGGGATGAACTTTTTGCGAATAGATCTGATGTGAATGACATGGTGGCTATATTTTATAAATGTCTGCGTGAGGCTATTGGAAAATTTGTGCCCGTTCGGAGGCCTAACAACTGTCGGTATCCGCCGTGGTTTGATGTAACATTGATTAGAATATTGAAAGAAAAAAATAGACTTAGGTTGCGATACAAGAAATATAAAAATCCTTTAGATAAAATTGAACTGAAACTAGTTTCCAAGCGGTGTGAAAAACTAGCCACAAACTTATATAATGGTTACTTAGATAAGATTGAAAAGGAGATAAAAGATAATCCCAAACTTCTCTGGCACTACATAAAAGCAAAACGCGGTGGCACTAGTGGCTATCCTTTGGCAATGACTGATGGACAGGTTGTTACTTCTAACGGAACTGAAATTTGCGATCTCTTCGCAAAGTATTTCGCAACCATGTATACTACAGATAAAGATACAGAAATTAACTGCCATACAACATATCTGCAAACACTGCGTGACAATAGTCAGGGTTTGAGCATCCCTATACTTGACCGCGACTGTGTACTAAAGCAACTCAAGACAGTTAACACTAGTAAAGGACCTGGCCCGGATGGCATCCCACCTGTTTTTATTTGTAATTGTGCCACTGCTCTAGCATCTCCTTTATTAATAATATATAATGCGTCTTTGGCTGCTGGAACGTTTCCGTCAGAGTGGAAAAAAGCCAAAGTAGTCCCAGTACATAAGTCAGAAAAAAAAGATGCCGTAAACAACTACAGGCCAATTTCAATTTTATCAACATTTGCAAAGATCTTCGAATCCATTCTATGTCCGCACATTCAGAAACATCTTGGACTGTACCTTAGTCATAGTCAGCATGGTTTCGTGTCATCTAGATCTACAGCTACAAATTTGGTGTCATTTACTGAGTCCCTAATACAGGCCGTAGATGCAGGCAAACAATTTGACGTAGTATACACCGATTTTAGTAAGGCTTTTGATAAAATGTCACATTCTATCCTGATTTATAAATTAGCAGCTTATGGTATAACTGGGTCTCTTTTAGATTGGTTCAAGTCCTACCTCACCGAACGCGAATACTTTGTCGTTGTAAACGGGTTTCGATCAGCTGCACACAAAATAACATCGGGGGCTCCTCAGGGATCCCATTTAGCTCCAATATTATTCATTATGTTTATTAATGACCTTCCGGAGTGCTTTCGTTTCTCCCAACCTTTTCTTTATGCTGACGACCTAAAATTTGCACGAGTGATCGAGTCAAAAAGGGACTGCGAACTTCTGCAACACGACCTTAACCAAGTCATAAAATGGTGTCACAATAATAAAATGCAGCTTAATCCAAAGAAATGTTATCATTTAAAATATACGCGAAAAATTAACTGTATTGACACAGAGTACTTCATAGACCAGGAGTTAGTCCAAGAAGTCGAAACAATGAGGGATCTAGGAGTACTTTTTGACAAAAAGGTCACTTTTATGCCCCATATTGACAACATTATTAAAAAGTCATCGAAAATGTTAGGGTTCCTACTACGTAACACAAAAGGCTTTCGAAAAAGTAGCACCAAAACAATGTTATATTACAGCCTTGTTCGCAGTGTTATGGAATACTGCAGTGTTGTGTGGAGACCCCACTATGCCACTCACATGTTGCGTCTGGAAAGGGTACAGAAACGTTTTGTATGGCATTTAGCCTTTAGTGAGGGGAAATCCAAACGTCTGCCCTCTTACAGAGTCCGCCTATCTCATTTTAAAATGCAACCGTTGTCAATGCGCAGAGACATAACCGATGCCTTATTTATGTACAAACTGTTGCACAATAAGATCGACTGCCCCAGTTTAGTGGAGCTCATTAGGTTCAATGCGCCCTCTCGATATCCTAGGAATAAAATAACCCCCCTATGTCCACCACTTCGAAAGTCTGTACTCGGTGCGAACTCTCCAATACCCAGATTGTGTAGAATCATTAATGGCTGCAGTGACATAGTTGATATACACCACGACAATGTTAATAAATTAATACGAGCTTTAGTCACCAATAATCCAATGTTTACTTAATTTAATTTCATGCTTATTTTCTATTATTTTAAATTAATAATTAAGTAATGTATTCTTAGTATATTAATTTAATTTTCTAATTTATAATGATTTATCATTTAATTGCATTAATTAATAATCCATCATGAGTTAATAATTATAATTTAATGTGTTTTTTTTTTTCCTTCTTGTCCACATGTTTTGTTTTTATGTTTATTTATTTCATTGTATTTTGTTTTTAACTGTGTATAATTGTTAACTTTTTATGTTTGATTTTTTTTATATTCTTCGTGCATGCGGTGTTAACCTTTAACTAATTGTTGCACTCATAAATGTAACCCTAGTAAGTAAGTTAGCAATGTACGGTGTAAACAAATGTTGGTTAACCTAAATAAAATAAATAAATAAATAAATAAAAATAGTGATTCTGACCAAAAGCTCACGTAGACACAGACAGTCGAGCCAGCAGGGTTACGGAGAAGTAAAGTGAAGTCTCTTTTTATGCGGAGGCATCATGAATTGTTTCAAAGAGACCTGCCAAGATCCTAGAACCTTCATATGGAAGTTTTGGTTATGTGATATTTATTGATCTCTCATACTCAAACAAATGATTTTACGTGAAGTGAATGCATCCATATATGCAAAGCCTCAGGAATTAAACAGAAACCATAGTTGCCCTAACTATATATCATATTAAAAGAAAGTTGCAGTCTAGATTATATATTTCTTTACATAATTTGCTTACAGACTGTACTTTTGCCTCATAGAAACTTGTAACGTCTACCATCCGTGAGCACAGCGAATTGTTTTGTTTTAATAGAAACCGAGCAATAATCGGCATTGCCGCAGTGACGACTTCCCTTATCAGCTGATCTTCATCGAGTATACAGTAAAGTGGAATTTCTGCCGTATCTCTCGCAAGTCCAGATGAAATAATTCGAATGTGTGACGTAAGTGCGCCCGCGCCGCGCCGCGCAGCTATTCCTGGCGCAGGCTGAGTCACGCGCTGAAATAAGGTCATTGTAATCCACACCGATAGGATCGCCGTTCGATTCCCGGCTCGCGATGTGTACATGCATTTTCGAACCTACATTTTTAGAATGAGCCAGAAGATTGAAATACAAATTATTACAGATTTCTATATAGGAAAAATGGTTGGCGCTTATTGAGCGAGCCTATATTCAGTTCAACAGTGGACGGCAACAAGCCGATATGATGATGATCATGCTTAATAAAAGGAAGGTAAACTTGTGTTGTGTGTTGTTAAGCCTGCAGAACTCTAAGCGTAAATATTTTCAGTAACTAGAGACCAATGATAAGGAACAATTTTACAGACATTAATATTCTTTGTACTATCTTGTAAATTACCACACGATGTTAATCGGCAGTCAAATCCATTAGCAACGGAAAATTCATTAAAAATGTAATTAATGAAGAGTGCAATCTGGAGCTGTGATCTCCACACGCTAGCACCTCAGCGCGCTCGTTACCGACAAATGTACGACATGATTTTAATGATTAGTGTTTTAAAGTATATCTCAACATTGCTGGAATGAACACATAAATTGTCACTAGTATTACGAGAGCCGCATCCAGTTTTATTTTGTAAACAATCTTGTGCTATTGACAAAAATGTGAAACATGTCCATTTCGCATCTATGTGCATAATTTTGAAGATAAATATTGTGATTCTATGCAGATTCCAAATTAGCAAAATGACGGCTTTGCAATCTGTTTGAAATCACATGAAACTGTGCATAAAAGAACAGATCTTAAGACCAACAATTCTTCGGCCAAAGAGCGATTGATTTGTGTGTGTCACTAAGTCACTATGTCAAGTTCTGCACATCTGAAGTACTAGAATCATCTTAGCAATAAATAAATACTGTGGCAAAAATAAGGGACGGAATGCTTCTGAGGTCCAATATAACTCAGTGCCTTGGTACCCGAGCATTCTAGCCATATTCTTTGGGCTTGCAAATGTACCTACAGTCATGTAATGTGACTTCCCAATTTTTTTGCTTGTAGATTGATTTTTATCTTTACCTACCTCTAATTGAAATCTTTGCAATAAAAAGTATGTACCTAGTAAACTTTGCAAAACTTTCTGACGACTCGGAAAATTGTTTGAGTAGCCTTGCAGACACCGTTTTAATGGGCGAAGGGTACCTAAACCGTAACGGCCAAGGAATTTAGTTGCATGCCTACATGGAGATGGGCAAAAACTATACTTACACCTAAACATTTGTGGTAAAATCCACCATGGACTTTAAATGTCAGACTTCAGAATTTGATACACTCCGACCTTGACTTTCAATCAAATTATGAAAGTATGGAGAAGTTGGCACTTTCTGATCAGCAACATACGTCATACTCCTCCCATGACACACGTGAGTCAGGTTCCAACTGTCGCGAGAGGCTCGACAGGCACGCCGCGCGCCTGCCAAGTGGCACCGCCCGAGCTGCTGCCAGTGGCGCAATCATTACTGTCCCAACAATCGATACTGTTGGGAAATGTATCGACACTTTCGTGTTCGTATAGCATTTCTACATTGTAGTTGAACATGGAATTTTACGGGCATAAAGTCATTTATCTCCATAGCTCCATCGGATCACCATAGCGTGCTGAGTTTCTGGGTTCAATAAGCGTGAAATTCATAAAAAATATGTGGAGTTTCTATACTGTTGGTAATAGTGGTAATAAAGGAATATCAATCAATATTAATGGGCAATCAGCTTATTGCAGGCCCAAAAGATTCGTATGATCCCTTTATCACCCACACCTTTGTCTAATTAAACTAAAACCAACTAAACCCAATCTCTTTAGGTTAGTTTAAAGTCAAACATATGCACTACCGTGACTGCAGTGGGAATGCAATTGAGTATGTTTACACCTGTGGAGGCCGGTAATCCGTCAGCTGCGGAAACCCTGGCCTCATTACTGGCACCAGTGCGTCAGAGCTGCACTGATATATGATATACATCATGCAATGTAACGGTATTATTTCTAGTAAGGACTTTAGTCCTGATAAGTGAGAAAACATTCGATACAAACGAGCAAACCTGAAGAATGCTTTATTTCTCATCTCCCGAAACTTTTCCCAACTACGTTGGGGTTGGCTTCCAGTCTCTAACGGGATGCAGCTGAGTACCAGTGTTTTAAAAGGAGCGACTGCCTATCTGACCTCCTCGATCCAGTTATCCGAACAAAACCCCAGTACCCCTAAGTAAGACTGGTGTCAGACTTACTGGCTTCTGGCCGTAACGACAGCCAAGGATGTTCAATGACAGCCGGGACCTATAGTTTAACGTGCCACCCGAACGACAGTTAATTGGTGTCCAAGTTATACTTAGAAAGTGCATACAAACTTAGAAAAGTTGTATTGACACTTGTCTGACCTTGAATCGAAGAATGCTTTATCGATAGTCAACAATTGTTTGTCATGTTGCCTGAAGAGATATTTATATTTAGGTTGTCTGTAAGAGATCGCTTTTAGCGATAAGACCGCCCATTGTGTCACCGACTTCAAAATTTTTGTTTGTTCTTGTTATTTTTTTAATTGGTGTGCATAATAAAGAATATATCTATCTATCTATCTATATTCACTTAAGAATAATAATAAGAAATTTATTTCCAAAAAGGTACTATGTTAAATTGTAATCAATTGATGCAATGAATGTGACGGTTATGTTCTTTAAGATATTTCTCTTTCTAATAAATATTGTAGCAGTTCCGTGCACACAAACATCCACGGTGTCAAATCTTAAGTATACCACGGTCTATAAACTTTATATATCTTTCCTTTCTGTACCTATATTTGCTGGAGGGACCTATTCAATAACAAAATGTATTCTTTCATGTTTGGCCTTGTGACTTGTCTACGTGGTACTTGTTTCACTTTCATGATCAACTAATCTTACTTATTTAAAACTTTAAAACATGGCAACTTCGGTTACTTTGGCGTAGCAGTTGTCCCTGTAACTCACTGAATAAGTACAACATCGTAAACAAGGCTACTTGAGGTGGACTCCGGTGTTGGCAGACGACCAAGAATGTCCCATATCCAATGACTTTCCAATAACAGTGCATAAAGAATTTAGGACTGTGCGTCTGTACTGTATGCTTCCGTAAGAGGAGCACCCAGAGGGAGTCACATATTAAGAAGTGACCCACATTATCAATGCTAAACTAACTATATCTGATCTGTATTGTTTCCAAGGTGTGTAAATACGACGGTGTGTGCAGATAAGTCCAAACCTAGGAAAGTAGAAGGACGAAAAACTACAAAAAGAAATATGACTTCTTCTATAAAGATATTGATATAACCTATAATATAACGTTGAATAAGAAGTATTCCTGGAATATTGTAGAAAGAATTGCTTTCATAGTAATCTAATCACCCTACAATTATCTCTCGATACGCTTGTCTGTTGGATTATAAAACTTGTGTTGCAACACTGTTAAAGAGTTCCAACACCACATTGGCTCTTGAGAGACCTGGAGTTGATGATGTTAAATCTCTAAAATCGACCACACCAAAAGGTCGCCTGCGGCTGATTCGAAAAGAGCAGAGAAAACTCTGACATGGCTACACTTGTTATCAAACTCTAGTCTACCTGGGTAAGTATCTAATTTAGAGCATCCATTTAAATACTATAAAGAGTGGCTTTCATAAATTGAAATTAAAAAGCCAGTCATAAATAAAGCTAAGGCTGTTAGCCGAGTGCGTATAGCATATATACTATGATGGTACAAACCAATAGACCTACAGAATTCAGCGAGTTTATGAAGTTCACGACCTGTAACACTAATGATATCCTAATACGACGCACTGAAGTCTAGCGTATAACATTGAACAGATAAACGGGCAACTTCTTAACGCTGAACTTAAACCAGAGAATCATCAGCTGCTAGTGAATACAAGACCAGTGTCCTGAGCTGCTAACCACAACTGAGTAGAGTCGCAATAGCTACGTGAAGTACAAGACAACCCAAAGCTACGTATGTGGGGCTGGATTAGCAGCAGCACGGAACAAAGTATTTCAAGTGGCAATGGATACGGCCGCGGTAAACTTCCATTCAATAAAGTTATATTTGTAAAGAATTGAGCGGCGTTCGTTGTACCCAGGAAACTGCCCCACCACAGGTGAGCTGATTATTTTTAAATCCAAACAAAAGCGTTGCCACGGCTGAGCCGGCGCGCCGCCTAAACTGTTCTGATGCCGAATCGAAGACTATCGTATTTGTCGAACTAAAAAAGGAATCGCGAGCGCAGCGGTCGTGGGGAGGGGAGAGACGGAGGGGGGATTCTCCTGGATCTCCGAGAGGGAACGAAAACTCGGAGTCAGGGTGGGACTGCCGAGCGGAACAGTCTCTCCTTCGTCGATCGTCCAACACACAACACAATGGTAAGTGTTAGACACAGTGACACCCAGTGAATACACAAGTGATAGTAAAGTGAATTGTGATGAAGTGGTGAACACTTTGAAGATATCCGCGATACACATCCCGATGGAGAAGTCACCGGCCTAACAGATAACAACGCGAACAGAACGGAACAACTCCGCGGTTAAATCATAGTGAACCCGTCGACTGTGATACTGCATCGTGATATAATTATTTTTCAACACTGAACACGCTTAGAAGGGTCTTGCGAATATCTAGTAGTACAATGAACATTAATATTATCCGGACATCTAGAACTTCGAAATCAATCAATAAGCGGTAGCTGATGCCAATTTAAAAAAAAACGGTTGTTAAAATTAACTTCACGTAATATCGAACAGCTGTTAACATCTAAATAATTCAATGAACATCACACAATCATAATAAAACTAGAAAATATAATGTTGGATCATACAACACACTACACGCTAAAGACTTAACACAGTCAATAGTTATGGCGCTCATACATACAAGATTTGCTCAAAGTAAATCTTTAAACAATATTAGCAATCAAACTCAATTCATTAATTCAAAATGTAATAACAAATATAAATAATTAATTAATACCTGAAGCTGGAGAAATGGGAGCACGCGCGCTTCTATAAATAACATGATGTAACTGAGCAGTGGTGATGAGGCGGGCGTAAGCGAAACCGGGAGCTAAATATAGAGGCGCCTCCACGCCACGCCTAAACGGGACTGGGCCGGTGAAAACACGCGGTAATTATCTTGCAATCACTGACCAAAAACAAAACAACGAATCTAATGATCTTCATGACGATTTCCAATTTTCGCATTATTTCAAAACTATCACCGTAGCTGCTATTTTCTAAATAAATGATGAAGGCAAATGGAATTCTTGAACGAACGAACGAAGGCAAACAGAACTAGGTACGGTTTAAAACAATCAAATCTAATTAAGCAACGAAGCAGAATCTCCTACAACTCCAATTCAAAATCATACAAGCACATCATGTTATCTTCACTGGGAACACAATACACTAAGTCGAACTTAAGGAATATGAACGAGAAATCACTAAAGATAATATTTATTTCCAGGCGGATAAAGATAAGAAGGTAAAGAAGAAGAAGGCAAAGGAAGATGCACCAGCAGAAGAGGCGCCAGCTGCAGCTGCGCCCGCCGCCACTGGTGGCAGCGACAGGCAGTCGTCGCGTGGAAGCCGCAAGGCCAAGCGCACCGGCTCCAATGTCTTCTCCATGTTCTCACAGAAGCAGGTCGCTGAGTTCAAGGAGGTAAGCAAAGAAATACAATATAATCCTCTAAAGAGACTACAATAGAGAGAAGATTCAGTCTAAATCCCCTGTATCTCGCTGAAATTACATTATTTGGCTTATGTTTGGGAACCATCTAGTGGTACATAAATCTTGTTATTTCGATCTAGGCTAGAAATACATATAAGAGCAATCTAACCAAAATCATCATTCTATGAAATTGAATACAAACAAAGCCGACTACGTCAACTAAGTAGAACTTGAGGATCTGTGTCACAATCGTGTTTAGCTCGTGCTCGGCTGCCTGTTTAGTAAACACAGCCCGCTATCTCTTGTTTTCATTGTCTTTAATTACGCATACATTTTCAAAATTGTGGGCTCGTGACGTCCTTAGTTTACAACTTAGCACAGCTTAGATTGCCAATTCGTAGATTGCCAATTATCTTTGCATATCCTGATCCTTCCGCAAACCGATGCTGTATTTATTATTTTTGTATGGAATAAATAGTAATGAATCGTCTCTGTTCTGCAGGCCTTCCAGCTAATGGACCACGACAAGGATGGCATCATCGGCAAGAACGATCTGCGCGCCACCTTCGACTCGCTCGGCAGGCTGGCGTCGGAGAAGGAGCTCGACGAGATGGTCGGTGAGGCCTCTGGCCCCATCAACTTCACCCAGCTCCTGACCCTCTTCGCGAACCGCATGTCCGGCGGCTCCGACGAGGACGACGTCGTCATCAACGCCTTCAAGACCTTCGACGACGAGGGCAAGATCGACTCCGAGAGGCTCAGGCACGCCCTCATGACCTGGGGCGACAAGTTCTCCGCCGACGAGGTCGACGAAGCGTACGACCAGATGGACATTGACGACAAAGGCTTCATCGACACCGCGAAGCTGATCTCCATGCTCACCGCCAGCGCGGAGGAGGAGGAGGGCGGCGAGGCCGCGTAGATATTCCATCGAGTCACCATCGAAACAAGGTGTTGAGACGCAGCGCAAGCAGCACACCGCCCGGCCGCCGCACGGTTCTACTCATCGGATTAAAGAGCACGATGTGAACCGACAACATTTTTTATTTAATTTCTTTATGTAATTAATTTATTGTTTCCATTTTTTTAATTTATATATAATGAAAATATAGTTCTACTATTACCAAAGTATTGTGTAGTACTGTCCCCGTACTATGTTTGACCAACTACAGAAGGGATATTTATAAGGAATACTATGTATTCATATTCTGTTTCAAATAAAGAATCTATAAAGTCTGAACTAAATGACATGTGTCCAAATGGTCACACTTTTACAGAAACATGAATGTTATCATTACACCACACTCAGCACAAGGCACCTGCATTCAGACACGGCCCCCTCGTGGTACACAATCAGTAATGGCTACATAGAATTATATTCATACCTACATTATATGCACATTCAAAAATTGGAAACTTTCCCCGATATTCACACTTAACATTTAAATAAGAACGCATACGCAAAAATTACCAAGAGCAACTTCCTTGTACCTACAAACTTTGAACATAATATTATATCAATACAAGAGCCTGGAAGCTGACCCCAACATACTTGGGAAAAAGGCTCGGGAGATGATAATTATACCAATACAAACCAAGCACTCAGTAAGTTATATTAGTAAAACAACAACAGATAGATAGAGCAAACAAGAACAGATGCTTTTTCCCTTTATAGTTGTTTACAGAGCTACATATAATTGCCAGCTTAATGTTTATCTTACCCTGATGAAAAAAAACCTTCAGGTCAGTACCGTAACTAGGGCGGTGCCAGCGGTGCCCAGGCACAGGGCGCAGACCCTGGAGGGGCGCAGAAATGACCAGACCAGTATCTAGTTTTGTTTCATGCATGGTAGTTAGTAGGTACATTTTGTTTTATTGCGAATATGGTGTAGACGCGCCCTCTGTACTGTCTATATCTTTATGCCATTTTTCAAGCGATCTTGAAACAACAACACTTGTAAAGGTACAAGTTGGCAGCCGACCGCAGGCGACAACTGCAGACGACATGTCGTCGCTTCATACAACTACGGAGGGAATTTCATAGAAATACATAGAAACCAGTAGCGTCGTTGCGACACGTCGTCTGCAGTTGTCGCCTGCGGTCGGCTGCCAACTTGTACCTTAAAGGTGGTTTTATATTTGTCTGATGTGTCGTGACGTGACGCGTCAGAACGGTATCGGTTTCATACATTTAGTACTAGCTGGTGCCCGCGACTTCGTCTGCGCAGGATTAGTATTTCGAACATCATGTTTATAAATTGTAGCCTATGTATCATCATAGCCATGTTTATAATCGAGAATCGCTTAATAAAGGAAATATTTCATATAGCTAATATAGCAAAATACGTCCTTTAGTAATTTACAAAGCGCTCATAAATGTTTAATTAAAACCAGGGTGAGGAATGCTAGCAAATTCCTATCTATCTGGAGATGATTGATCTGACAGTAATTAATAGGGAAACCGATAACTCAGACGATAGGCAGTTAGGTACTACTAGAAATGTACCAGGAAGAAACTCTCAGCCTGAATTTTCCTGGAGTTGCAGGCCCCAGATCAAAACTACGTGCGACGAACTAAAATCAATGATTTTCTCATATTTTATTACTACGTGGTGTACTCGCATGTGATTCTGGATACCTGTTTGTACTTATTAAAATAAGCTAAGCGAGCGTAAACAACTGCACATGACTACTATAAACTTTTAGGACACTGACTGAGACCTGACTTTTTGTATAAAAAGTTTCTGAACGAGTTATTGATTGTCAAAGTGACAGCGCACGTTTATGCCAATGGAGTCACTGTCACTTGTCAGTGTCACAACAAATACTTGTTTTGTTGTGTTGTGAATGTTTGTAGTTTTGTAATCGACAATGACGGCTGAAAACAGCGAGAATACAACGAAGACATTCAATTACTCGTTCCCGACATGCACCAGCGAGGAAGTGCAGTTCAAGCTGGAGGTGCCGGTGGAGATCCCGCACGCCGGCTCCACCAGGGAGCTGGTGCAGCGCGTCATCAGCATGTTCCACATCCCCGTCTACTTGGAGGAAGGTACGGAGCTGTGCCCGCTATCATCTAGGAGGGCGGACCAGTTTCGTCTCGCTAGGTGTGCGACCACTCGAGTATCGAGTATAGTTGACTCGTTATCATGAAACCTCCCACTTCCTTGCAATCAGTACCAGTGTTTACATTTATGTCAGTGTGTTTTGGGAATGTACACTGCAGATATTCTTAATTTTACACCATCTAATCTAGATTATTATCACGGAGCCCAACTTTTATATACTTAAACCAAATTGCTTTTAAAATTGCAGACCTAAATGAAAAATTAGCAAAATTTGTAGCTGAAGAAACCAAAAACTTTCACAATGAAAGAGACAGGAAGCTTCTGAACCAGCTGAAAAACAGTGAGATCAATGTGGAAGGCATTGTGAAGGGCTGGGAGAAGCTGTTCAAAGACAATGTCATGGAGTTTGCAGAACAGAAGGGCACCTCCGATGAGGAAGTGTTCGCAGCCGCCTACCACAAGCTGGTGCACTCCCCCGCACTCGAGACTATCCTACAAGTAGAGAACTCATACGCTAAGACTGTCATGAACACCCTCAATAATAGGGATGAAGATATCAAAAAACTCACACAGAAGTAAGTTCTGCTCACTTGAATGCCCAACATTGCATGATAAATCAATAGCTCATGCTTTGTCTCATTATAAAATCCTTTTCTGATTACAAATATTTCACTAACAGACAAACAGAGGAGATGGAAGAGAAAGTCCGTCTACTGAACACATCAACAACAGAGGAAGAGATCAATGAGCTGGCAGCGCAGCAGTTTGAGCAGCAAGCCCTGGTGGCCGGCCGCTGGGGGTCACAGCTAGACGCACTGCGGCAGACGCAGCGGGCACAGCACCGCGCCTGGCTCATGAACACACTGGAGGAGTATCAAAGCACCTCTGCACTCAACACACCCAGGTATGACTGACTATGACACCTATGACTTTGCATTTGAAGTAAACAGCTGCCAAACCAATTACTGTGCAGTCTGGAGCAATGGCCGTAGCATCTACTGTGGTAGCTAATATCTAGTGCGGTAGTAAGTAGTGTGGTGGCACCATTGGTATGCCCCATGCAGGGCTTTATAGTATGCCCACTACCCTAATTCCTTTTTCTTCTTTTTATGTAGCCCCTGATCTACTCCTCCTATGTACTTCTTAAGTAGTCCCCTTTTATGTATTGCCTGATATCTACTTTCTTATGTATCCCTACATACTCCCTAATGTATTTCCTTATCTACTTGCATATATACTTATCCATATACTCCCCGTATGCACTCCCTCAAGTATGTTCAATGCTTTTCATTGACACATGGGGCAGTAGTTGAGTATGATTGTGTGCAGCAACTCACCGCTGGGCACGTTCTCCCCGGAGGCGGGCGGCGCGGCGGCGCCGGCGGCGGCCAGCGAGCGCCTGGAGGAGAGCTTCACCATCCACCTGGGCAGCCAGCTCAAGCAGACGCACAACATCCGCATCGTCGCCATGGACCTGCTCGACCTCTGCTCCGTCGACCATGTCGACAAGTCAGTCCTCACTGCTTTTCATGTCTTCATTCAATGATATTTTAGTAGTGTTAGTTTTTCCAACGTAATGTTTATGTGTATACGTTTGTTCCTTTGTAATGATCGCGTTTGATTATTGTTATGTCAAGTCATTGCGGACGTATGTAAGCATCATCACATCGAGGAAATTACTAAATGCAACAAAAAACAAAATGGCGCGCACATATGAGTATCAAATTGAAAAGATGTATCTATTAAAGTTCATTTCTTTGAAAACTCAGTTTAAAAATGAAACGAGGTTAAAAATCTATGTAAAAACAATAATAAAAATTACTTAATTAATTGAATTAGCAGTATTTTATTTGTTTAATATGTATTTATTTGAAAAGTCTTATCAAGATTGTCACGAATGGAGTATTGCACACGATGTTCTAAATTCAAATCACTTTGCCGCTCTAGAGGATAAAAACGGCTTTTGCGCTCAGATATCAAAGGGTAAAACTACTCTTTCTGTGATGGTGGGATGAAAATGTTATTTATGTATGGGCGTATGGCACAGCCCGAGCGAGTCGTCGCGGCGGCTGGGCACGGCGCTGTCGCTGTACGGCTCGGAGCTGGCGGGCGCCGTGCTGCTGACGGAGGCGCCGCCGCGCCGCCCCGCGCCGCCCACCACGCTGCTGCTGCGCGCCGCCGAGCGCTCCACCGAGCACCACTTCGCCGACGCCGACCACCAGCTGCGCACCATCAGCGAGAAGGTCCAAGAACCGGTATGTTTGCTACTATACACTTACTTTTACTCAATAGCTAGTGAATGGATTTTGACTTTTGATATATAGAGGTGTACTTAATCGATGAACGCCATATTTCGGCCTTATTAAAGGCATAGTGATACCCACTATAACTTGTCATACTCTGTGATAAGGTGGAGCGGCGGAACACGCAGCGGCTGCAGCAGGCGGAGAGCGCGGCGGGCTCCGGCAACGGCTCGCGCTTCAAGAGCAAGCGCAACCTGCAGACCGGCGACATCTTCATCACCAAGCACAGCAACCTGGCCGAGGTGCACGTCGTCTTCCATCTTATCGTCGACGACTCCTCGCTCAGATCTGGTCAGTCCCGCAGTACTCCGCTTCAATTACAAAATTAGAGCATGACCATATTGTAGATCAGCTCTTTACTAACTCTTAGAGACCGGCGGGCGCCGCTTGACGGTACGGCGCAGCATAATTAGGTGACGAGTGAAAGTATAACTTACTATTAATTACAGTAGAGGTGTAGCAATGAAATCGAAATTTTCTGCTCTTCGCTTTAAAATGCACTGCGTGACACTATGGTTTTAATGTTAATTTACAGGAGACATCACATCTCGGCACCCTGCTATTTTGGGTCTGCGGAACATCCTGAAGGCGGCGTGCAGCAACGACATCACCAGCATCTCGATACCGCTGCTGCTGCGCCATGAGATGTCCGAGGTATAAGGCAAACACTAAGCAATTCAGTTTTGTTGAACGTCTTTATCTTGGGACTGACTGGTTTCTTTAAAAAAATTAAAAGTTGTTTCACTGCCTAATTCATAGAGGAAGTGTACTAGGCAAGCTTTTAATCCGCGGGAAAGATTAGGAAGTAGAAGTTTCCGGTGGAGGAGTAGTAATGCGGGGTTTGTGCAGGAGATGACGGCGGCGTGGTGCGTGCGGCGCGCGGAGCTGGTGCTGAAGTGCGTGAAGGGCTTCATGCTGGAGGCGGCGGGCTGGGGCGGCGCCGAGCTGCGCACGCTGCACTTCGCGCTGCCGCCGCGCGCCGCGCCCGCCACCTTCGCCGCGCTGGCCGCGCTCACGCCCAACATCTTCCGCGTCTCCAACCCCGTCAAGTTCCGCACCTGGTGCTGAACCCGCTGACACATACTCGCGTGCTAGCAGCGTGCACGCTCGACGCGACGTGTCGCACTCGAGGCGACTGTTCCATTATGTAATCAAAGTAGCTTATTCAGTTATAACTTATTCCTTAGGCTGAAAATTGGGCGTTGTTTAGAGCGTGCAGGCGGGCGCTACTAAATGCATGTTGAGACTGAAGTCAGTGGAAAATCAAACAGTTTTCCAAAACAACTAATTATTGTTGTTCGGTAAAAAGCTATAACTTAAGAGCAGGAAAACTCCTTAAGTTAGAAATGTAGTATAAATAAATATCGCAACTAGCTTTTGCCCGCGACTTCGTTCGCGTGAAATAGTGACTTCCGGCAGATTTTTGGTTTGACCAATAGATGGCGCTATATGGAATAAATTGTATTTATATATATTTTTTTTGTAATAAGAACTATTCTATGTCCTTTCTTAAGTTCCAAACTATGTCTGTACGAATTTCACACAAATCGGTACTGAAACGATTTGTGTGAATAAAAACCAGCATTCATGGACACTGCGAACGAACGAAACTTTTTTTTCTCGATCGTCCAGTGTTGAAGAAAGGGTGTTACCGAGCGGGAATAACCCGCGCGAATTAATTGCGGCCATAGTTCAAGATGACAATAAGTTACTGTAACATTCCAAATCAAATCGGTGGACGGTGGATAGGATTGAGTAGGGGGTAAAAAACAGTACAGTATTCACGAAATTGTTTATTAAAAGCTATGCAACAACATTTTTAAAATATCAATTCCAAATCTTATATTAATAATTTTGACTCTTGTCAGTATCGTATATCTTGTCATTTTTCAATTAATTCAATATTGTACTTTGTTCCCTATATATTGCCTACTTTGCATTTCGTACTTCCAGTTACCTGCAACTATTTCATGTTTTTTTTAATAATGGAAATCTGCCAAGTTTGTAATTTTCATCAAGGTAAAAAGATAAAAACTTATGATTAGTTATGATACAATAAAACAATAATCTACGAATTATGAAAACAATAACATAATCCAAGAATATGTACTAACCACTGAACAATGTGCGTTCACTAGCACCGATCAGCTTTTAAACTAAATGTGTTTGCATTCAGGATCCCGACATTGTATCCTTCTCAGTAAAATATAAGACGTATGCAACATGTGCTAGTTTGTGTTACAATTAGCGTATTAAAAAATAAGAAAAACCTTATAGCAAAAAGAACTTACAAATATAATTGAAATGAACATGATAAGAGAGAAGCTACTTTGTGAAATATTGTGCTAAGGTATTTATTCTGTTGTAAATCACTGGGCACTGGCGGACCACAGCGCGGTAACTCCAGATAACTACTTGCTCTACCGAGTATCAGAGAAATGTTAGAATTTTTAAAACTTCCATCATAATAAATTAAGTATCAGTGAATTGTTATAATTTTTAAAATCCATCATAATATACCTAGATAAAATCTATTAGTCAGAGGGTAAAACATTGATGCGGTTTAAAATAAATTATATTCGACTGGAACATAATCCATAATAGATTCGTTGTGGACTGAGTATGAATAAAATCGCCCGGATGTAAACTATTATTTCATACTTTGTACATAATATTACTACAAGAACACAAGGTCCCTGAGGAACGCTAAAACATAAAATTATCCCAAAATATAGCGCGCGGCGTCAAACATGCGCGCATCTGAAACAAAACTTAGCGTCGGTCACATTGTCTCACAACATATACACATTGTTACGTTGCGACGCGGTCCTTCGCGACCACTGCCACGGCGATGACCAACAATAAATGTATCAAATTATTTAAATTTTCTTCCTTTATTAAATTCATTACGGTCATTATTTTGTAATTATAAGTGTATAAAATTATTATAGTATAAGTGTTTAAAAAGTATAAAACTGTATAGTTATGTATATATTGTATCATGTATAGTTTGTAACCAATAAATATAAATGATTTATACTTGGAGTTTGTTATGAAACCCTGAGTCTCACCTTATGATAAGTTGTTATGGTCATAAACCCGTAACAAAGTATTATTTGTACTTGAGTTTAGTGTAGCACGTCGAATGTTCGTTATCTCCGGCGACTCCGGCCCGCGGTCTTGCCTGTTCACAGACAACGAAACATCAGAAGGCGCGTACGCACGTACGAACACGAACATAGCGAACACAAACACCAGACCCGAACATTTGGTTCGTACGTATGGACGGCATATTCGAACACGAACGCAAACATAGTTCGAGTCGAGTTCGCGAACAACAGTCGTGAACTCTATCTTAGTACCCATGACGGCGCCGTTGGAAGTGGTCGATTGTGAAGTTATTAAAGCGCTTCGAACACCGTCCATACAGAACACACTACAAGGATCGCCGCGAACATGTTTGACGAACAGAGTGTTCGATGTTCGATAGTGGTACGCACGTGCGAACCAAGTTGTTGCATATCATGTAACGCAACAAATTTGTTCGTACGTGCGTACGCGGCTAGAGGTTTACATCAGAAACAAACGAGTGAGAACTGTGCCATCACCACAAACCAAATTACTCGTGACGTCATTCTTCTTTCTACGTTTTATACATATACTCCCTGATGTACTCTCCTATATACTGCCTTAGTTAATTCCTGATGAACTCCCCCTGTATACTCCCTTATGTAGTACCTCTACGTAGTCTCTTTTGTTCTCCCTTGAGAACACTCTTGTGTTCTTCCTCTATAAACTCCCTTAGAATGCTCTCCCTATGTACTCGCCCAGTAAGTATATTCCCTTATGTACTCACTATTCACTTACTTATGTCCATTTTATGTGCTACCCTATAAACTATATGTATATTCTCCCTGTATAAACAGTTACATTATAAACCTTCCTATTAAATCTCTCTATGTATGAAAAACCGCATGAAAATCGGTTGCGTAGTTTTGAATATTTAAGCGTACAAAGGGACAGAAAAGGGGACTTATTTTATACTATGTAGTGAAGGCACATAAACATAAGATACATGCTCGCGAAGTAGACAAGGGTATATAGAGTAATGTGTAGAGGTACCTGCGGGCTGCAGCGCGGGCGCGGCTGCCTTGCCGCGAGCTCGCTTGCTGCGCTCTGCACACACACATGTCACGTTACTCCATTGCATTGTGTCATATACCCATAGATGTAATATACTAAACAAGATTGCGCACTCTCAAAATTTATATTTACGAAAATGAACTCTATTCCAAAGCATTAAGGTACTAAATTGGTTGCATAATATACAGAGGCAAATCCGAGCCGAGAGTGATAGTTAGAACGAAGGCCGATTGTCTCTTTCTAACACCTTGCCAGCACAAAAAAATGTTGTGATCAACAGTTTTATAGAATCACTTATATTTTTATCTTATTTTAACAATTGTAACTCAACAAATTAATAACAGTCGCATTAATTTATTCGTATTAACGGCCTCCGTACTAACTGTTTCACTCGGCTCGTTTTTTGGTTAAAAATGCGCAGTCCTGTTTACTATATTATGTCTATGCATATACCCGACATCAGACATCATGTAACACTACCTTGCACAGGTGACGGCTCCACCGCAGTTGCTCTTTTACGCTTTCCAGTCTGAGTTACAGGAACAATCTCACTTTTTGCCTAGAAACACCAGTCATATATAAATCATTGGAACAAGAAGACTTTCATTTTAGTGAAATCTAAATACAAATGAATGATTAAGGTCTGGTTTCAATGCTATGTGCCAGATAAAGACTTCTTATAATTTCTACTAAATAAGTGAAACTAAAAGTTATAGTTTATCTGTGAGATAAGGTCCTGATAGGTTATAAAGAGGCTTTATAAATAGATTTACCTTTCTGCCTCTAGCAGGTTTGTGGTTGGGGTCGGGCGACGGGTCCGGCTTGCGCAGCTTGGCGGGCGCGGCGGCGGGCGCGGCGGAGCCCTTGCGCTTGCGCGAGGCCGCACTGGTCGGCGCCGAGGCCACGCCGGATTTGTCTTCCTTATTATTACTCGCCTTTTTATTGTTGGCGGGTGGCGCGTCTGTCTTACGAGATTTCCGAGTTTTGGTAGCAGACCTCGCCACGGACTCGTTGTCTTCAGACTCCTTCGCGTTGGTCTTCCTTCCTCTGGTTTTGGGTTGTACTTCGGCTGGACGAGTAATTCTCTTAGAGTGTGTTTTAGGTTGAGATTTGTTGGGAGATTCGGATCGGCGATTAGGCGGCGGGCGGCGGGCGGCGCGGGGCTTGAGCTGCGGCGAGGGCTTGCCGACGGCGAGGGTGGCGCGGAGCACCTTAGCGCGCGTACTCTTTGGTGTCTTTGGTTTTTCGTCTTTCACAGATTGATTGTTGCGAGTGGCGCGAGTTTTCTTGACACTAGGCTTGGGCGTCGCGGGAGGCTCTGGCTGTTTTCGTTTTCTTGACGCTCTGGGCTTCGGACTCATTACGGGAGATTTCTTTGCGACGACCACCTTCGCACCGCGCTTCTTAGTGTTTGTTTGAGGAGTGGAGGGAAGAGTAGACACATCTTTTCTACGAGACCGAGTCGTTTTGACTGGAACAGGCGTCGCTACTTTTTTAGTAGCTTTAGTTTTTTTAGCAGAACTCACTTTTTTAACAGGACTCACTTTTTTCGCTGGACTCACTTTTTTTGGAGAACGCACTTTTTTAACAGGACTCGCTTTTATAACTGTGCTTGTTTTGGCCTTAGTTGTGCGAGTATTCCTAGTCTTCACGGGACTTGTCGTTTTCGCTTTAATAGTGGTATTTCTAGCTTTGGCTTTCTCTTTTTTGGGGCTAGTATTTTTTTTTGGAGTCTTAGGTTTGGCCCTACTGCGAGTCTTTTTAGGAGAAGGTTTCACTATTGCAGGAGTTGTCGCGTCTTCTACGTTTTCAGTATTAGCTCTCGTGCTTCTCGCGTTCTTCTTTGGTTTCTCTTCGGATGCTCTGGAAGGAATATTAAAATTATATTAAATGTAAACGGATCAAAAACGTGGGATAATGTATGAAAATAATGAACACAAGTGGATGCGGCAGTACGTGTACGTACGTGGCGTGGTGCAGAGCGGCGATGGGCGACATGCGCGCCAGCCCCTGCAGCCCCGCGGCCGCCGCCGCCGCGCGCGCCTTCAGCGGCGTGGAGTGGCCCAGCGCGCGCTTCTTGAGCGGCAGCGGCGCCAGCGAGCGCTTCTTCAGCGGCAGCACCAGCGAGCCCGACGCCCGCCCGCCGCGCCGTCGAGCCTCTTCCTCCAGCGCCTGCTCCGACTTGGACCTCCGCGCCTTCGATCTGTTCGCGGCGGAGTCGTCGGCGGCCTGTAAGGACTCCAGGTAGTTCTTTATTTGCAGTCTCTTGTTCAACTCCTGTTCCAGCCAACTGTCGGAGTTCGTCACCTGATCTAAGGATGCGTGTAATGATTTAGTTTTAAGAGTTTTCGTCTTCTGAACGGTCTTCTCGGTGGAGAATGTTTTAGAATAGACCGCTCTGATCTGCTGCTTGCCGACCAGCTGATCGAACAGGCTCTCCGCGCGCGTGGACACGGTCGCCGACGACAGGTTGGACAAGTTGAACAGCTCCTCCACTCCGCTGACGTCACTCAGATCGTTCCGTGTCTCGCGTCTGAACGTTCGCTTCACCCCTCGCACATCGCTCAGATCGTTTCTAGGACTTCGTCTTTTTAAAATTCTTTTAACTCCAGATACATTCCGTAGATCATTGGCAGGACTTCGTGTTTTAAATAATTTCTTTACGCCCCTTACGTCATCTAATTCGTTTCTGGGCGATCTCCTCTCAGCGGTTTGGAACAACGCTTTGACGCCGGTGACGCGGCGCAAATCATTTTTGGGCGAGGAAGCGAACACCTGTTTAACTCTGACGTCACTCAAGCGGTTCCTAGGGCTCCTGGCGAATGTGTTCTTGAGGCCAGTGACGTCGGTGAAGTCGTTCTTGATGGAACGGCGGGCGCGGGGCGGGCGGCGCGGCGCGGGGCTGGCGCTGCGCGGCGTGCTGAGCGGGCTCACGAACAGCTCGGGCGTGTAGCAGTCGGCGTGGTCGGCCGGCGCCTCGTCGTCGAACTCGCGGCGCCGCGACAGCTCCGTCATGCTCTGCGACAGCTTGCGCTTCACCGGGCTGCTGAACAGTTGCTTCACGATGTCGGACTCGTTCAGGTCGTCGATGATGGACCGCTTCGACTGCGGCTTCTTGGCCGTCGAATGTTTGTTCTTCACCGCCTCCTGAACTAACTTGACGGCGCTCTTGGGCGTCGCCACTTCACCGTTGTGGGTGTGGTTTAATTTGTCCACAGAGTCACTGCTCAACCTCAATCTAGTTTTTCTCACACTGAAGCTCATAGACTTAGATTTAGCCCCGATTCTGGTCCTAGGTCCTGAGATTCCTCCGATTGTCTTTCTTTTAGTATTGAATGAAGTCCTGCCTTTTCTTGTAGCTTTTTGTGAAACAAAAGAACTTTGGCTGGAATCTAAAAGGCTTTGAATACTCAGAACAGGTGTGCTGGCTTCCTCGGGACTATGTCTATTTTCCGGTGTACTGATGCCTTCGTTTTGCGCTGGTGAATGCGTGGGCGTCGCTACAGTATCATCGGCAGCCGAACGTGTGCTAATTCTGATAGATTTTGAAGTGGTGCTGATGCGTTTGGAGGTCCTCGGGGAGTCATCGTCGTCTTCGAGCAGCAACAAGTCAGTGTCGTTGAGACGCGACCTGCTGCGCGACGCGCGCGATATCCGAGTGCTGTTCACCGTTATATGCTTCTTGGCATCCTCCGTGTTCTCGGGGGTCGACAACGATTTCGATCGTTTCGATTTGGACGCGCGGATCGTGGAGCGCGATCCGTTCACGGAAACATTACTGAAAGTGTCGAGGCTCGGGTCGGACCGAGATCTAGGAGTGGACGGCCGGCCCTTAGCGTAGGGCGTGCTGGAGCCCAGGAGGGTCGCGTCAATGGTGGAGCGAGTCTGCCGCCCGGCGGCGGTGCGAGGAGTCCCGAACGTCGTGAGGCCGGAGCCGGCGGAGTCGTACACGGAGTCTTCGGTGTCCACGGACACCAGGTCCACGATGGAGTAGGACTCCAGCGCACGCGGCTCGCGCGGGCTCAGCGTGCGCGTGAGCTGCGTCGCGCCCGCGCCGCCCGAGCGTCTGCCCAGCGCCCGCGCCACCAGCATGCTGCCGCGCGAGCTGCGCGCCGCCGAGCGCGGGGCGGGGGAGGCGGGGGCGGCGCCCAGGCTGCGCTGCAAGTGTGCGGAGCGCGCGTGGATGGAGCGGCGCGGGGAGGGCGAGGGCGCGGGGGAGGGCGCGGGGGAGGGCGCGGGCGAGGACGAGTAGCGCAGCGTGGCGTCGTCATCGGAGGCGCCGCCCGACGCCAGCATCGCGTCCGACGCGCCCGAGTAGTTCTCCAGGTTGCTCAGGTCGAACTTGATAGACTCCGCCTTCCTGCTGCCGCGCTTGCCGGAAGGATCTTTCAGAGCCGACTTTCTGGGACTTTTCGCCGCGACCGACTTCCTGGGACTGTTATGTCCTGACGAGCGCGATGCTCTGTTACTATTTCGTAATGATGAATTGCGTCCGTCTGAATCGGAGATCTCAAGGATTGTTACCTAAGAAAAGAACAATTTGAAATTTTGATATTCTATTTAACATGGAATTGGTTTATAAAAATTCTATTTAAGTAAAAAAAGTTAAGTTTCGTATATGACCTACTGCCACAGTAATTTCAACATTCCACCTACTGTGACAGTTATGTACATTGTACAATATAAAGTCAATACATTACAGGCAGTATCTAAGTGCAATTTAGATATGAATGAGCGCGGTGACGTGAGCACTGACCGAGCGGCTGGCGGCGGAGCGGCGCGGGGCGGCGGCGGGGCTGGGCCTCTTCAGCAGCAGGGCGGGCGAGCTGGCGGCGCGGGACACCTGCCCCGTCATCAGCCGGAGCGCCGCCTGCTTGGTCTCGTCTGCACACAAGCGAACCCTCACTCACGGTGCAAGCGCATCACACATACACAACATTTTAAACAACAGATTTATTCTATAGATACAATGCTGCTGAAAAGTACGAATATTACAGAAAAAAAAACAAACAATGTGCTTGATTGTATTACTTAGGTACTTAATTGAAAGAGACTTACTTTGTGCTAAGTACTAATTTAATAGAGTATTATTGAACGAATCATAGGTATCGCGCCGTGATGCACCAGCCAGTCAGTGGTTGATTACGTAATAATATGTAAATCGGTATGCGCGCGAATATATGATAATGAATGACGGCGCGACTAGAATGGCGCTGCGGTGGGAGTTATCGTACCGATATATTTACCAACTTTATAATTCAAGGTCGCTGCACTCCTACAGCACAGTCTGCTTGTGACGAACTCCGCTCTGACCTCGCTAGTCTGACGCGACACTCGCACTCCGGAAATACATTAAGCTACCCGCGGTTCTATCTTCCACAAGTTTCAATTCATATCAAAGTCCATCTGATTGAGTTCATCAGGTCAGAGCGCAACGTATAAGGCGAGCGGAGCCAATACAATGGTGCAATTGGGCTGTTCTGTTTTACCGTAAGTATCATGTATTAGTTTCAATTTTGTTTAGTCTCTAAAATTAAAGAAATGTCTGGCTGCCTACTGAAGGTATGTAGGAACTTACCCATTTTAAGCGGTTCTTCGATTTTAGTGAGTTTCAGCTTGTGTGCGCTCTGCGCCCGCTTGAGCACGGCGAGGCGCAGCGGCGTGGCGCTGGCGGCCGTGCGGCGGCGCGGCGGCGTGGCGCTGGCGGCCGTGCGGCGGCGCGGCGGCGTGGCGCCGACGGCGGTGCGGCGTCGCGGCGGCGTGGCGCTGGCGGCCGTGCGTCGCGGCGGCGTGGCGCTGGCGGCGCGGCGGCGCGGGCTGCGCTTGCGGGACTCGATCCACAGCGTCGCCTTGGTGGTGCCGTGCAGCTGCGCCGCGCTCTTGGGACTCACGCGGCTGTTGGACTTGCGCTTCCCCTTGTCACTCTCTGCCTCCGTGACGGACGTGTCCGCCTCACCCTTAGATGTTCTAGGCCGCTTGTTCCCTTGTACCGGCGTCCTCGGCGCGTTTTTATCTAAGACAAACGCACATAAGAAATGCTATACCAGTGGCACGTATGTAGGGCTGGGTAAGTAATTGTAAGAAAAGACTACCAATTGGCTGCGCGATGTCTCTTCTCTGCGGCTGCACAATGGCCACCTGCTTGCCGCCGGCGCTGCCTGCAACAACCCAGATCTTGAGCAAACATCCACGTTTTGTTGACCACACTTGACTCTTGACTCTACTTGACTCTACACATGAAACTTTCGAGCGACAGCAGACGGCTGTCTAGAGTTTCGCGAAGAAACAACGATCGATCGATCAGGTGCAGGACCGCCATGCTTTGCGAGGCATGGAGCTGTATCACCAGACTCCAATTTTTAAAAGCTTTTTTATATAACTTGCAATCTATTACTATATTAGAATAAAAAATAAAAGGAAACAATCAATCCAAATTAAACAAAAAGAGGTCGTTAAAACCCACAAACACCCATCAACCGTGGAAATGTATAATATGTGTGGTACGCACCAGGCATGGAGGCTCTGTGGGACATCTCGATGGCGCGGCGCAGCGCGGGGTCGGGCGCGGCCGCCGGCGCCGGCCCGCTGCCGCGCCGCAAGCCGCGCCGCTTGCGCCGCGACACGTGCAGCGCTGCGCACACAAACACGCTCTCACATCTGACACATCCGCCGAGCTGTGCCCACTCGCGCACTACGTACCCGGCTCGGGCGCCTGCGGGCGCGGCGCGCTGGCGTCGGCGTACTCCCAGCGCAGCTGGCGGCCGCCGATGCTGATGACGTCGCCGTGCCGCAGCGCCGCCACGCTCACGCACCGCCCGTTCACCAGCGTCTCCTCCTCGCACACGTTGCGCACCACCGTCTGACCGCACAACTCTTATTCTATACATATTCTCAATACATAAACAAATTACTGAGTTTCTATCAATGGATTCGTGTTAAGGACTCCCACACAAAACTGTGATGCGATTTTGTCCGGCAAACCGTTTAGTAGGGTAATCGTACCTTCAAGTGTGTCATTTTTTTGGGCATGTTGATAATAAACTCCAAAACTCTTCAAATGAACAGTTGTTCATTCTAAATTAATTTTAAAAATATGTTCTTCAGTTCTCAACCCATAGTACTTTCTAATAAATAGCTGAACCCAGAATCTTCTTTTCCTTTTATTTCTACTAAACAATAACAGCATTGCAATAATCTTTTTGGGATCCATCTTACAAATCCTAAAAACACATCCAATATGACACACTTGATACACTTGAAAGTTGTTACTGTATAAAACCGGCTGCTGAACATAATCGCATTACATTACAGTTTTGTGTGGGCCCTTAATAACACTAGTTTACAAATTTTTATTTTTTTTATATACCCCTCACAAAATCTATACCAGTACTCTCTGCCACCTTTGTACATTCTAAAAGTAACAACATAAAAATTCTATCACGTCACATTTTTTTTCTACCCTCAAATATTTGTTTTTAGGAATCATTCTTAACTACTGATCTATGGTGTTGCATTACTTGTTTAGTTTAGGAGATATTTTTTGTTTAATTCAAATAAAATGTCGCGTAGACAGTGTTAACAAAGTTGTGATCGCTTTTGTTATGTTTGTGGACAATTTATATTTATAAAAACGAAAGTTATATGACAGAGTCGTTGAAAATTGCGTATCTTCATTATTTCGGATTTCTTGTGACCAATCAAGAAAAAAACTGGACTCACTATGTGTTTTGTGAGAGCTGTAGAATCACTCTACTGTGATGGTCTTAAGGGGAAAACGTACACCTGCCATTCGGTACACCAATGTTGTGCAGGGAACCAGCTAATCACGAAAATGACTGTTACTTTTGTATTACTAAGACTTCGGGTTTTAATAGGAAAACTAAGTCGGGTATTGTATGTGCATATGTCACTTAAAAAGGGGGTGTTTGGCCTCCCACAAGTACGCAAAATCATAAGTGATTTTAAGTTTAATACTCTTTTATCTACGACTGAAAGAGTTGCTTAGAATTCATTCAAAACTGTTGTTAGATACTTTCTAAGCAATAGTAAAAGTAAAAACAATAAAGAGATAGTGAGTGATTCATTACAAAATTATCATAAGATGGGTGTTAACATGTCAAAAGATTCATTTTCTACATTCCCACTTGGATTTTTTCCCGGAAAACTTAGGAAGCATGAGCGACGAACAAGTAGAGCATTTTCACCAGGATTTAAAGGCTTTTGAAGATCGTCATCAAGGCTATTGGGACGAAAATATATTGGGAGACTACTCTTGGTCTATATTAAGAGAAACCGATTCCGAAACCTGCAAAAAGAAGTCCAAAATTAATAATTTTTAGTTGTTTATGGTCCGTTTTCTCGTGTTTTTTAAATTAAATATAATTCCAAATGTGGACGTGACAGATTTTTTTTAGTATTTTTCCTAGACTACCTATAGATAGATAGACAAAATTCAACAACTTTTATCTGGGGTATAAAAACCGTGTAAACTAGTGTAATCTTTACAATACAATTGTAGTTCTAATTAACTTTTATCTAATTTTTGTTATAACGGCAGTATTAGACTACTCATAATATAATGATCAGCGTTCAATGTAAACCTCAAAAAAATTAATGTGGGCAAAACGGCATGCAGATAGTGGCATACCACCCCAAATAATTCTCATTTCCATGTACAGAAATCAGTTTTCTACTAGTAGTTATTACATGCATACAAAAAAATAACTTAGCATAGACATTGTGCCAGAATGGCAACCATCTGACATCCCAGTGAGTGTCAACTTGGCCAACTCCTTTAATATATTATGATTATAACATTTCCTTAAATCATAAACATTTAAAGTATATTTGTACATAGTTTCTATAGTAATAATAGCAATTAAATTGTACAAATAAAGTTATTTACACCAAACCAAACCTTGTTGTTACCTAAGCAGTATAGTGCTGGTTGCAAGTGACTACTACAGAATGCATGTCTGTGCCAGATGTAGGAAAATAACCACCTTGTTATATTAACATGGATTACCTGGTTGGCATGCACTACCACAGTGGCATGGTGAGGGCTGACCGTGGGCAGCATGATACGGATGTCGCAGGCGGGGTCACTGCCCAGGGTGGCCAGGCCCTCCGCCAGCGGGAACCGCTTCACGTCGCGCCCCGCGCGGTCCACCACCACCAACCGACCACCCGACATTTCTGACAAACAACATTACTCTCATGTACAACATTACACTCTCACATAAGCTTGACAGGAGATTTGCAATTAGCTCTTACAACTGGCGCTGTTCATTCATTTGTACGTTACACGGGAAATGTTGTTATTGTGGTTCAACTAGACTAAACAGATCATGTATATTAATCATTTAGACTATTAAAAGGCACAATGTCGGAAATACAATAGGCTGATTTCATGGAAATTGTTTTTAATTTCTGGACGAATTGTTATGACAGCCAAACTGTTTCCCGCCAACAGGTCCCTGAGCTAAGCGAGCCCCCAGCAACTTCATTAGCTATGGTGATTTTAATCGTCGAAATATTGTACACAACACCCTGTTATAATACATTTTCGATTAAATAAATGTCGGATTAAAAATAGCTAATGGGAACTTTGCAAAAACAAATATAAACTAATACAACGCAACCGGCTATATGCTCAAATAAACTCACCGCTGTCAAATTTCTGCTTTTAATTTTGATAATAATTTATGCATAATACGTATTGTGGTACAAAACCTGTTGAAACGGTACACATTTATCATAAAATAACATTAAATCGTTTAAATATACACAACCGTATTGCGATAGTCAACAACAACGTAAAACACGAACACAATTACAATAATGGCGTCGTCCACCGTTTTGTTTGACTGACTGAAAGCGCGTGTCAAACTCAACCATAAATCGGCCAACCCCGACTGTTAATGTATTGTCTATGGACATACAGGGCGGTAGGCATGTGGTAGGCTTCGGGTGGCTTCGGGTCAGCATACTAGACGTAATAATACCTACCACTTGCTAGTATAACTTCCTACTACTATGGTATGGTACTACGTTCTATGCATCAAGAATATGCCTAGCTATGATCATATTATCTCGATGGCTATGATGATGAGGTCAGCACTTTGTGTCCACAGAGTACATTTTTAGGGAAGTTGGGTCCACAGGTTCATCTTTATAGTTGAGGTGTCGAATGGAAGGAGCTTACATACAACAAAAAGCCTAAAGGATAATGAGAGGTTTTCTTTTTGTTTTGAGAATAATTAACACTTTTGGGCCGAGATCCAAGAAATTGAGATTTCTGGACAAATTGTTTTCAAAATCTCGTGGGACATTCGGATAGTTATCTGACTGACTTCTTTTCTCGTTTTACACAATTTTATTCCCTATTTTCTTTAATTATTGATAACAATATTTGATAACATTTTTTTATTGTCTTAGTTTCTTGACATGTAGCAATGCTTTAGTTGTTGACATTTTGTAAAGGTTTAGTATTATTTTATTTTATAATTTTGTATTCTTTTTAAATTTTGACTATTTGTATGTTTTAGTTTATAATTTTGTAAGTGTTCGTTTTTTTTTAAATATTGTACTTGTAACTGAGTAACTTACCACTTTTGAGTAATATAGATAATTGAGAATTATGTCATTTCATACCATTAAATTTGCATGCTGAATATGAGGCGAGATATGAGAAACATAATTGTATTGTAAGACCCAGTGGTAAGACCTATTAGATATTGTACCTAACCATATTTCAAGCAAATAAATTATTCTTCTTCTTCTAACAAAAACGTTTCGTTGTACGTTGTACATACGACGATGAAAATTATATAACGTTCCGTTCCTTGCATTCACGTACCTAGGTCAGCTCTTTCTAGTCATCAGCTTGGAAAAAAATGTAAAAGAAAATCCCTCATGCAGGTAAAATACGGGTGAAAGCGTTGTCACTAAGCGATTAACATAAATGTACCTACCTATCACAAAATGTCAACAGATAACGTATACGGCCAAATTATTTGTAAGGAGTGTTTTGTCTATCGTTACAATCGATGGTTAAAATATAATATGTATTATGTTGTCAAGTTGACAATTGTGAAGTCAATGCCTCGGCTAGGTACCTATTTGTATATGCAATATAAATCTGGATTATTTTTATAATTCTAGTTATTGATTGATTCGGTATAAGGCATTGTACTAAAATATAACATTCGTTCTACGAATGGATATCAACAATCCCCATAATCAAAGTTATTGGTTTGTGCTGAGGGAAGATCAGAGCAATGTCATATTCAGTAGCAATAACTTCGCCATACAGAATCCACAAAGTGAGTTTCCATTTCTTTCATGGACTATATTTTGATCAATTTTGGTGTTACAATGGACCCGCAGTAATCCCAACAACGTTTCATAGGACATTATCGCTTTATAGGTTTTCTCTGTTTCAAGATAATTTCCAAATAAAAATGTTGACTGACTATATCTAGTGTTTTTTTAATAAAGTAGTATCTTTGAGTATGTATGCATTTATAAAAACAGCACAGAGGTAAATGTATGCATTGGCAAACCATAAGCTGATAAATAATGTCCAACATTATAAATAAAATAGCAGCTAAAAGAGAGTTAATAAAATCCTTTTGATCAGAAGAACTATACCCATCACTCTTCTATCACTTTTGCTCACCTAGTTTCAGTGTTTAGTTCAATTGACCTAGTTGCAAGTTAAAAATCAAATTGAGATGCAATGAGTCAAGAGTTGAAAGATTTGTTTTACAATAACGTCTTGAGCCAGGTAAATGCTACTAATACAACTAAAGATATCCGGAGCCATTCAGGAAGGAGCAACTGTGAGCTACATTTTAAAGAGCCCGCTCAATTTGCCCTCTTATTTGCGAGCTTACCTACTCATGTCTAAGTTCCTGCATCTTAAAACAGAATTAAAGCCTACTGATGCAGTTGGTTTGTGTGAAAAAAATATTTCAGCTTGCTCACTGGTTGGTTATTTAACATGGGAAACCAATGAGCTGTAGGCACTTTGTACTTGGACAGAAGTAACTTAGCAAGAGGATTTTCCCGTTTTTTAATATAGGATTACTTTTAACCGCTTGTATGTCGCTAATTAGAGAACAATAGAAAATCCATAGTGTCTCGCGTAGATCTGCGCACCGGCATTCAAGGAGTTAAGATAAAACATTATTGCTGGCATTTATTCAACTTTTCAATAGTTAAGAAGTGGTTCAGCCATAAATACCTGCATATACACATAGGGCCATACCAAGACAGCATGAATCTGTTTTATTCTTTGTTGTTAAAATGGTGTTGTCATCAGTTACAGGACAGGACGCGAGATATATAGTTGACACTGGTGACAACAGACAATATATACAAGTTAATGAAGCCCCTATAGTTGTACAAGAGAGTATCTCAGAAAGTGCTGAAAAGGAAATTAAACCAAAGGATGATGACAATTTCTGGGACAGGAACAAAATAAAATTACTACTAACATTGTGCTTAGAGAATAGATACAGAAATGTAACAAAAGACAAAACATTTTGGGATGAAATAGCAATCCACTTGGGCTCAAGTTCTGATGAATGTGTAAAAAAATATAGAAATTTAAGGAGAACTTACATTAGACTCTTGAAAAAGAAAAGATTAGGCAAAGATATCAAATGGGTCCACTATAATACTTGTGAAGAAGTATTCAAAGAATGTAAATCACTTCCACCTTCTGTGTTGGAGCCATGGGAAGAGCACAAGGTGCGACGATTGTTGAGCCTCTACATAGAGAACCTGAACAAATTCAGAAATCCTGATTGTCTTCAGAAGGATGTATGGAGAGAGATAGCATCTCAGTTAGGCACAACAGAGTACAACTGCTATCATAAGTTTAAGAACCTGAAGAGGGCATACTTCAATTGGAAAGAGAGAAGTAGAGAATCTGGAAAACCAATTAAATGGCAATACCATAACTACTTTGAGAGAATATTTTACAATTATAATCCAAATATTGGCCCATGGGACAAAAATAAAACACGCTTGTTAATAGAAGAATACAAGCAAATAGCTGATAAGTTCAAGAATCCCAGATATCAGAAAAAAGAGCTATGGAAAGAGATAGCGGCGTCAGTAGGGGAACGTCCTATGGACTGCGACAAAAAATTTCGTAACTTAAAGCAAACCTATATTAGGTTAAAGATGAGAGCTGACACAGGGAGATGTATAACCAAGTGGCGTTATTATAAAGATTTCGAAACTATTTACAGTGGGCCGACTTGCTTCATGAGCAGTCAAGGACCCATCAAGGCCAACAAGTCACCAGAGGATGATTATGTCAAGCAGCTGTTAACATTCTATGTCGACAATAAGGACAGATTTAGAGACCCTCTCGTCAAAAAGAAAAGTGTGTGGCGAATGTTGGCTCCAAGAATAGGCATGACTTCAGAAGAGTGCGATCGTAAATTCCGTAACTTGAAACAAACTTATATCAGGTTAGCTGAAAGAAAGAAAGAGACTGGAAAGATTAATAGCTGGCCATATTATTCTTATTTTGAGAGAATTTTTGATGATAACACAGGAGGAAATCATTTATGCAACCATGGATTTAACATAGATAACATGACTGTAACTGAAATAAAGAGAATAATGCAAGAAGTTCAGGACAGAAAAGATAATGATAGGTTTGAAAGTTTGGTGCAAGCTGTGGAAGAGTCAAACAACATACAAAGAGAACGAAATCGAATATTACAGGCTTTGCTTGATAAAAAGTGACAATACATAATGGGACAAAATTAAAACTCTTGAAAATGTTTAGAAATGCTTTTTATTGTTACCGTTCTTATGCTTTTATAATGTATATGTACAAACAAACTATAATAGATTATCAGTTTTCATTCTGAAATGAGAAATCGTTAGCAAATTCAAATACATTTCGACCGGTAGCTACTCCATACAAAATGGTCAATGTCTTAAAGTACACTGATTATGCTTAATTATGTCTTAACTTAAAAATACATCTGTGAATTTAAGACTTACTTTATTATTAAATTTGACATCCATAACACTATACCACAGTAAGGAATGGAAATTTAGTTTAGAAAAAAAATAAAAAAATAAGTGAAGAAATCACGCTCGATCGTCGGTAACCACGGATCGGATCGATAAGTTTGCAGATACCTCGACCAGTAAGTAACTATCACAAACAAATACTCACACTTCCACTCACCCAGGCACGCTCGAGTCGATACAACGCTAACCTAGACTGAATTACCACACTATGTCGTACAACTAAGAGATACGCCGGCTGCCGGCCGCGCCCACCCGCTCGCTGCCGCGTCGCACTGCCATCTACTGGCCTGTGCTGCTGTCGTAAACGAATATCTCCATTACGCTAGGTAGAGAATACCTATTGATTAGTGATCGAGGATGTAGTCAGTCTTAAATGGAATTGGTCTGTCTGACTCTAGTTCCGGGCGCGTGCGACGCGACGCGGGCGGGCGGGCGAGGCCGGCGGGGCGGGCGCGGCAGGCGGTTCACTTCTTGGCATTCTTTTTGGGCGACGGAGCCTTGCCTTTAGCGTTGTTTGACATTTTCGCCTTCTTGCCTTTGGGCTCACCCTCTTCGTCATCTTCATCCTGTAATAGAAGTAGTATATTAGTGATATTAAAGGTCAAAATCAGCACAACTGAAAATTTTCAACAGAAATTCATCATCACATGAGACAATTAAGGCCAACTTGATTGCTGTTTCTTAAGGCATAAAAGTGGCCTCTCTTGCTCATCTAAATTTTCATTTTAGCTATCAGAAGGTAAAGGCTACCAAAGAGTATACAGAAAACCAACAGCCAATTTATTGTTATGACAATATCTCAAATAAATAATTTTGATATCAGTGGGCAAGCCCAGTCATAAAAAGAGAATGGCTTGATAAATCAAGTTTTTATTTAGATAAGCCCAGCTTTGATAGATCAAATCTAACATGAAGTGTTTGCTAAACGGAACTGGGCCACAGGTCCTTTTCCCTCTGTAGAGCATGTACAGAACCTGTCAGTATAATTTCATATTAGTTGAAGGTTTTCAGTACCTCATTAGTCTTGCGCTTGCCAGCTGATGCTTTCCTTTTATTCTCATCTTCCTGTAAATGCAGCAATCTACTATATCACCAATATCAATTTATAAATATTTTATGATAAGTGAAAATGCTTTCATACATCAGAACAGAAATTTGCTGCAACCATCAGTTCTCTGGCATCCCAACAAACAAACAGTTCCATACCTTAAATTGAGAATCGTCTCCTTCCTCCTCGTCTAACATCTCCTCCTCCATTTCCTCCATATCTTCAAACTCTTCAACGAGGGCACCAACCAGGTGTTGACCAATCAAATGCACTGGCCCTGATCCCTGTATAGTACAATGTATGTTAAATGTAGCAGAGTTAGTTGTCACTCCTCTGCATATAATTAGTGCAGTGTAAGAGATCAGACAAATGCCTCAAGCAATCACAAGCGGACAGTGCAACAATCAGAACGACGTCGCGCGCCCGTCAATTTACCAATGGTAATGTAATGTTTTTATCATCATTTTGATTCTTAGTCTATAATCAATTAACTTTTACAGTTTTTAGGTACTAATTTTTTATTTAGTCTTGAATGAAAAGTTCATTATTTGCTATGTTGAATTGCAATGACTCATTTTAAAAGCTACTTTGTACAAAACTGTATTTTCCTTAATGACATGTTCAACAACAAATACAGTAATATTACCTGAATAAGAGTGAATGTGACCGGAGCATCTGGGAACTCAATGTCTAGACGTGCATGTCTTGACTCTCCTGCTTTCAAGACAGCCACGGGGATCTTGACTGACTCTTGAAGTGACATTGTTTCAACCTGCACATATGTTCCATTTTATTGATATTTAATGAAATACATAGAACTTACTGAATATTATGTAATGCTAAGGAAAATTAAGAGGTCATTGTCCATTAGTTGGATAAGTAATATTATGTTTAAAAAATTTTATCTGCTTGTGTCATGTTATTTTTATTATAATTATTATTTTGACATACTCAGGTTATGAAAGAAACAGTAGGGTGCTTCTTTAACAATCTGCTGTCTAATGACTCATTGATGTGAAACATCTTAAATAACCCTCCCTAAGAAAACTGGGTGGTCAACACAGAGGGAGCACATGTGTGACAGGATGTCCTCTAGACAAACATGGCATTGTAAAGGCCTTGTAAAATCCACAATGATATGTTTATACCTGAACAACATTGAGTTCATCGGGCTTGGCGTCGGGACCCAACAGTGCTTGACGTATGAGCAGCTTGTTGCTGCGAGGGTACTCCGCCTTTGCCTCTGGGTCCCATGTCTCCGACTGATGTGATGTCGACAAGGTAACACCTGCAAAACAACTGAATTGTCAACACGTTGTGATGACTGACTCACGAGACATGGCGGCATTAAGCGGCCGCATCGCAACTCGTGTTAATTTTGTCATCATAACCTCAAAACGCTGACGCCGCATCGGCGCCGACGACATAAACAACAACGTTCGTATTTAAGTGCTCTGGGCAAACAAAACCAGCGAAAATTGTACTCAAATATAAGGCGTCTCAACGACATGTAAACTGATGCGGCTTGGACGCCGCTCATTCGAATTACGCGCCTAACCACCACTGACTCCGCACAATCGAAACGCACCATGCGTTTGTAAAAAATCAATAGCACTCATCTCGCGTGGGTTGTAGAATTATTTCGTTGCTCAGAAACGCCATTACGATATCATTGAAGAAATTAGCCATTTCATTTCGTTAATCAAAAATGGCGGCAAGACTGATATAAACTACAATCTATTGAAATACAAAAATAGCGACAAGCGTAAACGATTAAAGAGTTAATGTACACCTTCATATCATAGGGAATTAAACAGATATCCATAATATTGTGAAATAAAATGGCGAGAGCCGGGTGTCAAAGCTGACGCTAATGTTATATTCATATTTAAGATCTAAGTACTGTCTGAAACCGGTAAATAAATCTGTTTAGGTAAGCAGAATGATACACAGATTAAGACTTACCATAGAAATATTCGTCCGACATGGTGATTTCACTAATTTATTGAGATTTTTGCGACACGTTCACGTGCGATGCCGGCGCACACAAATCTGGAGATCAATGTTGCCAATGCCAAACTCTGAGTTGACCTAAAATTTTATTGTCCACTACACCCCTTCCAAAATTCCCTACTTAATATTTTTCTCAGTTCAGTAATTCATTACAAAATTCTGTTTTGCAGTATTTATATATTCAATTGGTTTTAACGGAAAGAAATTTGAAACGTATCTGATAAAATTGAAAATAGGTAGGTAGGTAGGTACCTAATTATGGTATAGTAATTGCTCTAACAATAGCCAACCTCTAGCAGGAGATTACTCCTAATCGTTGCTATACAAGATTTTTAATAATTTTATTTCTAGCAAAATTCAGTACAAATAAAGCTACACACTGAATTTGGCGTTTTGAAAACTATTATTTCATTTACACTCACATTCTCTGTATTTACAACAATTTTTCTACAAAAACTGTTAAACAAATAAATATCTACCACATAATGCTTCTTGTTTCGTCTATTTGTATCCATATTTTATGTATATGTATTTTTTTTACTTATACTTTCTATCATTATTTTTAATTTGAAAATTCATATACTAATATTCCCAATTTTTGTAATGTAATAAAGCAATAAACTTATTTTTTTTTATAAATGAGGAGACAAAACGAAAAGACTTACTTGGTACATAAACTCATGCTATTCGATCTCCCACAAATAAGGGAAAAATAAATATTATTTTAAGGGCAACATTATTTTGAAACACTTTTCATAGACAACGATCGCACCGTTCTGAAACGAACGGAACTGAAGTAGGGAAGTTTATTCTATGATGGGCATTTTATTTTTTGCTTAATTTTCCATATTACTTTATTTCGTAAATCGTAATATCGTAACTACATAAGCGGTTTGTATTATGGTAAGTAAGTGCCCAAACCGCGGTTGCTTTGCTGAATCCACCTTCCTGAGGTATAATCATCGGCAAGGATATTGAGCCCTGACTTTCACCTGCGCAGAAGTGATTTATTGGTTTATTGCCTTAAGTGTACAGTGCGCAAAGCGATTCCCACTCTTCCGCCGAGAGCTCATTATCCGTGCCGATAACTATATACATACGATGCTATCGAGGAACCTAGATAATTCTTCAGTCAAAATAAAACAATTGGCAATAGATTTACAATATATTACTAGCATTCACTAATTCACTTAACGTCGATCTCACGATGCAAGAATCTGAAACTGACCTATAAATCGTACCTCGAACATTTGGCGAAAAACTTCTATGAATGTACTTGAAACTTTTCAGAGCTTCAAAACCATGCGTATTGAATAGTTTGAACTTTGTATTAATGTAATGATTCATTTTTTCCTCGGACTTGGTTTCAAACGGCGTCTGCTTGTCGGTGTCTACAGGGCAGCACCTGTCTGAGTGATGCTGCGGCACGCTGTTGCTGCTGGTAGACTCTTGTTGAGATGAAAGGTATATTTTAAGTTGAGTGTTTTCGTAATGCAAGCTGGCATTTATTTGCAATAGCTTTAAATACTTTTTACTATTGGGAGATACTGAAGAAGATTTTAAAAGCTTATCCAGAAGATTGTCCAACGTTTTTCTATTATCTTGCAACAACAGAATAATCTTCTCGCACGTCTGAAATTATAATTAAATAGTTTGTGAGAGTGACATGGATATCACGAATTTCAAGACTTTCCCGCTCCGAGAGGAGCGTGGTGGCTGGCAAGCGGCAGCCTAAACTTCCGTTGAAGGAAGTGAAACATGGCACGAGACGCGACTGAATGAGATTATCAGAATTAAAAACTTTCAGCAATCAAAACAATATTTTCTATAATAATAATGCTGCAGTATTATTCCTACCTATGTACCTACTGAAACGAAAACACTATTGAGCTACTTAAACTAGACTTAAATCGTCGTAGGCCTTTTATGTACCAGGGCCGCGGTAATTCTTTTGAACAATCCGGCAGCCCCGGCAGGCCTCGGCCCTGCTGAGCCCCGCTGGGGTTGCTGACATCTCCTTGAGGAGCGCATGGAACAACGCGCGCCGCCGACACGGGTAGCTACATATAGACCAAGTATAGACGGAAGATGAACCATTTATTTTAAAAAATACCTTTCTGACTGCGTAGATTCAAACAGTATACCTTTTTGTTCTGTGCTTGTAATTTTTCCAATTTCTTTTGAAAGAATATTTTGCTCGATTTTATTTTTAGATACTTAGTTCCAATGTTATAAATAACTTCATCCTTAGCTTTTAATTCTTCATGCAAAGAGCTTTTTACTTGATCTTCAGTTAACTAAAATAAATGAGAATCACGAGATATATAGAGTAGTATAATAGAGAGACTAAGACGACTAAGAAATTCGTGCGGTTACAAATATGTACAGAGAATAGACTGATAGTGCCTAAGTAGGTATATAATTATTGTACTTACATCCTTACTCTCCTGCTCGTTACTTTCGTATTCGTTTCGTTTAGTCAATCTCTTAATCTCATTTATGAGAAAATCCTTTTCCTTAGAATGAATATCCCTACAATTTTGATAAACGATTAACTATAAATTAATGTTACCAGTACCTAACTACTTAACAAACTGTTTAGGAAGGTAGGCGCATTAACCAACAATAGGTTCCGTCGGTTTACTTTGGCAGCAGTAGGTACGAATGGGTATTATATAATCTAGCGAATGAATATGTAGGTATTTTTGCACCTTTCATCAACAAGTTGTTGATGTAAATTCCTGTTTGTTCTTTGTGCGCTCTTTAATTCCACGTATATTTTTTCCTTTTCACGAGCTAGCGTACCTATTGCTGCATCTCTACTTTCTACTGAAACTTTTAGAGAATCGATTGTTTGCTTGAGTAACTCTATTTCACTTTGCAACTTGGCGACTTCCTCCGGATGACTTTTCCCCGATGATGACGAGGACCGCAAGGAACTTTTCGACAAAATGCGTCTAAAATTCATTCGAATACATAAACTGAATTTTTTACTTATACTAAATCATTTTAAAGTATTCGAGCTTGAAGTTAAAACAATTATTTTGTATATTATGCGGAAAACAGTAGTACCAAAAATTTGTCATTTACATGACATTATTTATTTAGGTCTTTTGAATGTTTTGATTATTGTTGCAAAAAAAAAGCTGCTTGTAGTAAGTGAAACGGAGCGCATTACCACAGACATCATCAGATTTTTTTTAGGGTGGCCATTTTGAATAAAGTTCTAGTTCCATAGACCATTGGAGACGATTTGAGTAAAATTTTTGTGATTGGTAGTTGGAAAGAACAATGAAAAAAAAATGTGTTTTACAACCAATCACTGAACAGTATTTCACAATTTTGACACAAGTTACTCCACCATAGCTGAACCATAGTGAGCGAGCCATCTCGTTTCTTTAGATGACACCAAAATTGACACAAAATTTGTCAAAATACCGTATAAACATAATTGCCTCTATCTCCATTGTTTCTTTTATGTTTTCTTCCGCCTCCCCTGGGTTTGTTTTGTCCACTGTTTGGCAAATTACTCGTGCAAAAACGTACTAAGTTGTTGATCACACATCGTCAGCTCAGTGTGAGTAAATGATATTGCTCTAGTAGTCTTGACCTTATGCCATCGCACTCTCGATGCTTTATGTTGTGTAACGACGCCAAAATTCTATTAAGAACGATGCCAAGTTTCATATCAACAACCTCGGATCTATAATAATTAAGTTTTGCATTTTCGTGTGTTGTGTCGCTATCTGTCAATGATACCAATAAGAAATTCTTGAGGTGAAATTATCACTCTCCTTTCTATTTGTCTGTACGTGAGTATGTATTGTTATTCGCTGTGGTCGGTTCATGATGTACATTTCTTTTTTAGGTCATAGGAACTGTACAGGCGCACTTAAAGGAACAATAGTCGACAAACTGCACCTGTGTAAATAGAAGCTTAGCAATACTAAAGAATCTCGTATGATGAGAACGTCATAGTAGTCGATTGTGAAGTGTAGCGCGTGAAGTTGTATCCTCAATGTTATAATTGATGGTAAGATGAGTGAGGAGGTGCAGAATGAGGGGAGCAGGCACAGCGCGTCGCTGGGCGAGCCCGGCGCGCCCGCCGCCGAGTGCGCCGCGCTCGACGCCTCCACCGCCGTCTCACAGACCACCATCACCCAGGTGACCAGTGCACTTCTGCTGCTCTCACTAATCTATACGACACTTGAATCCACACTACAAGCTTTAATGGCTTAGATGAGATTGCAACTCAATACAACCAATTCATACGCTCTCACCATGATCATTATTCAAACATGGACTTTTGGCTAGTTCACAAGTTTGCTTTAGTTTTGATATGGACAATTGAGAAATATACAATCAAGTAAGTTGAGTTCTGTATTGAGCCCCGGCTACTACATTGAATGACCAAGTGTATTTTGTATCTGTTTCTCTGCTTGTTTAACCAACTTCTAAAACAGTTGACATGTTTTCACTTGATTCATTTAATTATTTTTTTTCCTTATAGCTATTTTCTGCATCTCATGGGAAAAATATAACGTATGGTACTCGGAAAGAGTGTAGCTTTCCAACAGCAAAATGATTTTCAAATAGGTTCATTAGTTTCGGACCATTTAGGGTAAAAGCTTGCCAGGTCATATAGTTTATATATAAAAACATATAGAATATTTGCTTTACAGTTTTTCCAATTTGTAAAGCCACATAGTATGGTAATGCAGTGTGTTCCTGTCCCGCCGCTGCACTCACACTAGCACACTCAGCTGGAGTGTCAGCGAGCTCATTACGATTCACATTAACATAAAGTCAATGCAAGTAGGAACAGTTGTGTAAGGTCACGTGTCACTTGTACAATGACTGATATTGAGCACAAGCATTACATTCATCATATAAGGTAGATGATCATGAACAACATGTCAGGTTAAAGAAACTAGTCACTACTGAGTACATAGTACTACTAGTTCCTTGCAGCTTGGAAGTCTTATTTGCTTACACAGTATTTGCATAGCATCATGTTTCACTGGTTGAATGGCTTGCCATTAAGGGGCAGTCTAATGGGAACAAATGGTTCATGATTTCTTAAGCTAACAAAATTTTATGATTATTTGAACTAAAAAACTAATTAAGTACAGTACTAGCTGAACTCAGCGGAGTTATTTTAGTTTTATTTTATTTTGTTAATGTTTCGAGACGATATTTATTGTTTGCTGTGGTTTATAAATATGTAAATGGTTTACTGAGACAGACCCCTTCTTTCCTCATGTGGATGAGTTTAGACACGGTGGGGAGTTTTACCATAGCCAAAAGATTTTGTTTGAAGTGGTTTAAGGTGGTAATCAAATCTAACTATGAATTACTTTTTTCACTTGCGCAAGTGGCGATTGACGCTCAATCCCTCTCTGTGTCAGAAGTTGCCTGTGTCCAGCAGTGTTACGACAAATAAATAATAGTTTTAAAAAAACTAAAAAACACGCTTTTTATAGAAAAACTAACTAAAAAATAGAAAATAAATTTTAATGAATTTAAATTAAGAAAACAGTGTTAAAAATTTCAATCAATATAAATTAATAAGTAGTGTGAATACAAAAAAAAAATATTTAAAAAAAAGCGTGGGGTGCATGGTGTCAATAGTTATAAATATTTTATTGACAGATATGAGTACAGTGATTTTCATTTCGATAATATCTTAAAAGCACCCCACGCTTTTTTTTTTAATACTTTTTTTTGTATTCACACTATTATTAATTTATATTGATTGAAATTTTTAACACTGTTTTCTTAATTTAAATTCATTAAAATTTATTTTCTATTTTTTAGTTCGTTTTTCTATAAAAAGCGTGTTTTTTAGTTTTTTTAAAACTATTAATTATTTTCTACTTTTTAGTTTGTTTTAAAACTATTATTTGTTTTGTAGAATTAAAATTCTCTTTAGTATACAAAAATTTGTCAATATTAGAGAAAACGGCTAAAGATAATTATTGGAAATAAAAATTAACATCGAGTCCTGCCTTATCGACTGTAGAGAAAAATTCTAGAAATTTTTAATCAATTTTCTTACCTTATCAACTATAGATGAAAATTATATAAATTAACAAAAATCATATTTTGCAAATTGAAAAGCCTAGAAGTCGGTGTCTAATGGATGTTACTAAGTTAATTTTGCCACCGACTTTTAGGCCGATGCACCTAAAATTAGTTTTTTTTTTTGCTTTTTAGTGTTTTGGGAAGTCGGTTTATTTTTTTTTGTAAAAAGGTTATTTATTTAAAGCTCTTCAGTGATACGAATAGTTGTCACTATCCATACAAGTGGGAAGTTCTCATCAATACAAAGAATATAAGTCCAAACGAGGTATTTTACATATTCAGTTGTCGAGTTCTCTCGACTTTCTCTGGTCTCCATCATCAGGTCAGCTCCAAACCTTCACTGTTGCATAGGTCTTGTCAATACGAATAATTTAAGCCCAAACACGAGGTAGTTTACATATTCAGTTGTCGAGTTCCCTCGACTTTCTCTGGTCTCCATCATCAGGTCAGCTCCAAACCTTCACTGTTGCAAAGGTCTTGTCAATACAAATAATTTAAGCCCAAACACGAGGTAGTTTACATATTCAGTTGTCGAGTTCCCTCGACCCTCTCTGGTCCCCATCATCAGGTCAGCTCCAAATCTTCACAGTTGAATAGTGCTTTTAGACGTACACCTGAGTGTCAAGTTTTTACCCTATGTATGCCTACAACTTTTGAAGGTTGCCCTCGATTTCTCAGGGTTTCCATCATCAGATCCTGACCTGATGACTATGGGACCAACTGGCAGCTATTCCGAGTCGAACAAAAAAAGAATCACGTAAATCGGTCTATAAACCTCGGAGTAATCGTTGTGTATGTGAAACCTCCTCCTTTTTCGGAAGTCGGTTAAAAATGGAATAATTTTATCAAATTAGTGTATTGTCATCGATCCTCAATAAATCTACAAAGTTTGAACGAAATCTGGCCGTTTAAAGTGGGTCAAAATCGCGCCCAAAGAAGTCGGTTACAAACAAACATACAAACATACAGGTGAAGCTAATAAAAAGCGTGTAAAAAGGCTGATGATGATGTATCTGTTTTAGCGTAAAATATAATTTGATTGGCATGTAGTAAAATCTCCATATAATAAAGTAGTTGTGTAAGAATATTCGCTGGAGTGATGCATGTGTATGGGCGCAGATGACGGCGAGCTCCGCGCCGGCCGCCGAGGGCGCCAAGTGGTGCTGCGACGTGTGCACCTACGAGAACTTCCCGCTCTCACGCAAGGTATCCATCGACTTCAGCGCAGCGCTGTCAGTGCTCGCGTCGCACGCCTCACACGGGACTGTTCACTGCCTCCATTCCTATGCTCTTTCACTAAAATAGTTTTTGGGTAATGTATGTACGGGATATTGAAAAAGATAAATAAGGGGTTGAAATTAGATTAATAATACGTATTTCCCAATTCAGATTATGTATTTTTTCTCTCGTTAATAACTGAAATAAATTCCTGCTCTTAGGAATAGTTCAAGATTCATTGAGGTTTAGTAGCTTTCTAGACATAAATAGTAATCTGACTAACGGCTAAGATGTGAGGTCGCCCTCTCTGTGCAACAGCGGCATGAGTGTAGTAAGACTTGATGCATTCTTACTGAATAGAAAGTTTTAGTGTTAACGCTTATCACATCAACAATGACCGCTTTAGCTCTCGTCTAGATATCGAAGCGATTGTGCTGACAATCAAACTGCTTCGCTTCGTGAGTCGCCTATCAGTCCAATTTGAAAATAAGCGATAAATACGAAGGCATTACAATGAGAAAAACTGAACAAAAGTCTAGTCGTTCGCTGCCGTTGTTGCTAGATTGATTTCGTTATTGTCTAGCTGCGAACACTTTCACTTGGCGAGTCTCGCGGCGGTTACACTTGCTTAACCTGCAAGTGTGCACGTTCAACATTGACAGATTCCTATAATATAATTCTTATCTATTTATTTATATATAACGCTGGTTCTTATTACAATTAAGTCCCGAAATAGACACAAATATTTTCGCAATGAGCGAAAGTAATCCTTGAAAATGGTTGGGCAGCAATTGTTTCATCGTTGCTGGTTGTATGAATGATTGCCACGCGCGCCACTTGGCCGTGCGTGTGCGCGTGCGTGGCGATGATGAAACATGTGGCACTACTACTGTTGCAGTGCACCATGTGCCGCAGCCCCAAGTCCGCGCTCAACGAGGACATCTTCCGGCTGCAGGACGGCGCCAGCGCGCTGCCGGCGCCCGACGCCACCGGTAAGCTCTGCCGCGACTGCCTATCACCACATACCGCTCATCACCTGTACAAACTTATTGCCAGCCCGCTATAGCGATGTCGTCACATCACTCCAGCTTAGTGTCGCGGAGACACTCATTGAAATTGTTTGTGAAAGGAGTGTGGTGTGCGCAGGTGCGGAGGCGGTGGCGGAGCGACTCAAGCCGCTGAGGATATCTTCCCCGCAGGGCGCCAGCGCGTCGTCCGTCGCCAAGTGGTCGTGCCCGGTGAGTGCTAGCCTCGCGCGCCACGTGTGCACACGCGCGAGCAGCGGCAAGTGACGGCTCTGTTGCAGACGTGCACGTACGACAACTGGCCCAAGGCGCTGAAGTGCGCCATGTGCGGCAGCAGCAACCCCCTGGGCGCGGCGCCGGGCGGGCCGGGCGGCGCGGGCATCAACGAGCTGAGCAGCCCCGCGTCGCTGCACTCGCTGGACAAGCGCAGCAAGCGGCGCGCGGGCCCGGACTGGGTGTGGCTGCAGGCGTGCCTGGGCGTGGTGGAGGGCTCGGCGCGCTGCGTGGACGCCTACCTGGCGCAGGGCGGCGACCCCGCCCGCGCGCTCACGCCGCAGGAGGTGGCGCTGCTCAACCGCGCCTCCGCCTTCGACGCCGGCCACACGCTCGTGCACCTCGCCATACGGTACGCGGCCGCCTGTCAAATGTCTAATGTTCACTTATACATATCGATGAATGGCATGTACGATGTTTCAGGTTTCAGCGACAAGAAATTTTGTCGACATTACTGTCGCGGATATCGGGCGGCGGGCCCGGCCTCAAGAGATCTCCTTCATACATCGGTGAGTAGGTCTCTGGTGCGAGCCACGCGGCGAGGAGACGCAGGTTGTGTAACGTGTGTCGCGTTACAGCGCCGGACCTGGCGTCGGCGATCCGGCGGCACATCGCCAGCTGCGTGCGCTACAAGAAGGGCAGCTTCCCGTGCCGGTACATCAACGAGTTCTGCACCTTCTACCTGCCAGCCGGTAACACACTCACTGCTTTGCTTAACTATTCATTTCACGTTCAACGGTGGTAAGCGGCGCGAACGATCATTCCGTTTGTTTGGTTTTATCGTGTTATGGCTTGTCTTTTTTCTGTTCAGTCGAGTCGATTCGCTAGGCGCGCTACTATACGAGGCGTGATGTTGCAGAGATCGAGGAGCTGCCGGCGCCGATCCAGGAGCAGCTGTTCTCGGAGCTGCTGGACCGCGACGCCATGGCCACGCTGGAGGCCGACCCGCCGCTCATCAACTGGAGCGCCGAGCTGCGGCGCCACGGCTCGCGCCTGTACGCGCTGTGGAACCGCTCGGCCGGCGACTGCCTGCCCGACGCCGTGTGCCAGGCGGCGTACGGCGTGGCGGACCGCGCCAACACGCTGCGCGCGGCGCTGGGCGACGCGCTGGGCGCGCGGGCGCTGTACGCGCGCTGGGCGGCGTGGGAGCGCGCGCAGGCGGCGCGGCTGCAGTACGCGCCCGACGAGGCGCAGCTGCGCGCCGAGTGGGCGCGCCTGGCGGCCGCCGCCGCGCGCCCGGGCGCCGCGCTGCACCAGCTGCACGTGTTCGCGCTGGCGCACGTGCTGCGCCGCCCCATCCTCGTGTACGGCGTGGACGTCGTCAACTCGTTCCGCGGCGAGGCGCTGGGCTACGCGCGCTTCCGCGGCCTCTACCTGCCGCTGCTGTGCGAGCCCGACGCCTGCAGCAAGTCGCCGCTGAGCCTGGGCTACACGCGCGGCCACTTCTCCGCGCTCGTGCCGCTGCAGCCGCGCGCGCCCGCCTACATCCGCGACGCGCGCGCCCCGCAGGCGCTGCTGCCGCTCACCGACCTGGACGGCAAGCTGCTGCCCGTGCACTTCCTCACCGGCGACGAGGTGAGTCCGCGCCGCGCGTGCCGCCGCGGGCTACACTCGGCGGCCGCTATATACAGAGCATGTGTCGCAGATGGCGGACGCGGAGGCGGTGGTGCGGCGCTGGGTGTCGGCGTGCGTGACGGGCGGCGGCGTGCTGGCGGCGCGGCAGACGCTGCACGCGCGGCCGCTGCTGCAGGCGCAGATGCTGGAGGAGTGGCTCAACCACTACCGGCGCCTCGCGTGAGTACCGCCCGGCCGGCACAGCGCCGCGCCGGCCGCCTCTGACCGCGCTGTGTTGCAGGCAGCAGACGCGCGGCCCCTTCCCGCCGCGGCTGCAGCCGGCCGCCGCCGAGTTCTCCAGCGACGCCGACACGGACGAGGAGTAGCCGCGTGTCCGCCGCTGCACCGACACCTCACGTCTCGGAAGATTGGCGCTCTAAATCTTTGTGACTCTGTGATCCTCCGGTTACGAGTGTGCACGTCTGCACGATAGTGACGTCATTTGGGGTAAATTCGTAAATGTGCGATGTTCATTTCCTTGTCTCGCTCAGAGTGTGGGCGGTGGCACACCGGCGCCGAGCCGATGCGAATCATTGTTTACTTCAAATGTAACGTAGCCGACTGAAGTTTGTTCCCACTGCGCGCCATAACTTTCATACTTATAGTATGCACAAAAGGAAAATTAACTTATACAAGAATAAGTATAACTTAGTCTGAATAAGTTATAGTGCGGAATGTCCGCAGCGCCGTGTGCTGTGGGGAGGCCAAATCCTTGGAGTGAGTGCCGTCTGTCAGTTCGCTCGTTATACAGCACTCTTTATGTTTGGCGTTCAAATTGACGGCCGCCGCCGGTTCTAGTTAAATTTACTTATTTTAGATGCAATTACTGAATTGCAGTGGTATATTTTAGTGGTGTTTCATCATTGCCCTTTGTTCCGATGTAGATCTTTTTTTATTTATACATTATTAGTTTAGTAAATATTGTTGTGGAGAGTCGCCCAATACGTTACCTTATCGATATCGAAATTTTACCATCTGAACCTTGATGGAAGGGCTCAGGGGTTTACTCTCCTTCTGGAACACTGCTGCTAACTGTATCTACCGATATAGTGAAGCGCTTCATTACGAATACGTTCTGAGAGGGGATATAAAGGCTTTACATGTAAATTGTTTCTACAATGAAGCTTGTGAATAATATCTACTACAGTGAAATCATTTCTGGGTGAGTGTTGCCCATTTTTCCACAACATTATTATGAACTTGAAGCATGTCGATCTGGACATAAAAAATATGCAAATAATAAAAGAGATAAGAGTCTATTAAAATTAACGACATTGTACAGAGAGTAATAAGGTTCTAATATTTATATTATTATAGATTCTCGGTTGTAAATAAAAAGAAATTGGTTAAAAGTAATAATTATAATAGATGTATAGTTTATTATTCCGCTTAGTGCATACGAATCATTCGTTCGCCTGTCGTTAAAACAAGGGAAATTGCAGTAGGATATGGTTGCAAGAGGCGGGGTCCCGCGCGGCAGTGGCGCCGCCGCCTGCTCTCGCCGCCGCTGCCCGCGCCTGCCACTGCCGCGCGGACAGCTCGGACCTAAAGTCACGCAAGTCAAAACGTCATCGTGTCGGACAAGTTCCGCGTCTCATGCAGATATTACAATCCAATCACCACACTAAAAGTTCATTGAAATAACTGAATCACGTGGGCTGCTAGAAAGCTTGCAACTAATTACACTACTTTTGATCTAATACATTATGTTACTTTATTTTCTTCAAAAATCTGTAAATAAGTCGATAGGTACATGTTACGAAAACGATTTGAACTAATTTTGTTAACAGTCACGTTACGATTTATTCAAATTAAGTACCTATACCTACTAATTTTTAATCAATAAAGCACTTATTTTATGAAGCTGTTCGATATTTTGTGTTTTATTTCATTCAAATATTACATTGCCGTAGACTAGGCTTTTTCATTGGTAATCCTTTTACTCAAGCAAAAAACAAACACACACCATTGCTACAAAGAAATAAGTACCTACCTATACATAGTATGTACCTATTATATTAGTGTTAAGTATATTCATATGTAAATTGTAAATTTACAAAGAATTAGAGTTGGTAAAAAATCATACTAAATTACCAACAGATTATAATAAATAAATAATGCCAGGACACTGAGGACACACACACGGTCGGTTAGCCCCGTGGTACTTAAGTTATTAATTAACTTGTGTTATGGGTGCTAACACGACTGATGAACATATAGCTACATGTTAGGTACGGGAAATTTGATTAGTCTGGGCACTATTAATAATGGCCGGTCTGTATTTATAATGCCCGACTCAATTGAGCAATAAGATAAAAACAGCAAGGTTAATCAATTTTCCCGGCCATTATGAATAATGCCCATCCTTTATTGAGAAAATGAGAAAAGTAATAAAATAGGTGAACTGCTGAGTTTCAGTTTAATAAATAAAACCAAAGTACCTACCTAACAAAATTTTCTTGAAAAGGTAACAAGAACATCATCATCATCATCTCAGCCATAGGACGTCCACTGCTGAACATAGGCCTCCCCCTTTGATCTCCACAGATACCTGTTGGAAGCGACCTGCATCCAGCGTCTTCCGGCGACCTTTATAAGGAACATAGTAGTAACATAACAAGAACATAGTAGTTAAAAAATTAACTTAAAAATTTTATAACCAACATCATTATTTACTACTTGCTTTGATAAAAATATTATTTAAAAACTACTACTACTTGTATTTGCAAAGTAAAAATTATATTATATTTAAAGAAAATAGCCAAATGAGAATAATCAACAGTTATATCCAATAATTTTAAGGACTGTGCAAGAAAGTTATCAAGTTTGGAATTGCTTATTCTTGCAAGATGAGCTTTTGTGACATTTGGAATCGCAAAGAATGTTTGATTTCTTGCCGTTTGAAAGTTTGGCCGATTCTTTAATCTAGTTGTAGGCAGACATTAGTTTGATGATGATGATGTTATATTACTAAAACATTGGGTTCTAATAAAATAACGGCATGATCCGAGCGCGCATGGTTTTGTCGTACGAGGTCATTTCAGAACGACACTACATCGACAAAAGCTGTTGAGTAGTTTCCGAACGCACGCGCCTTCCGTCAACTGCACAAGACAGTGGGAGCGTCGCGCTGCGCGACTTGGCCAATTTTATATTTTATTTATTGGAAAGTCTTAAAATTTTATGTTAAATCGGTGCAGAATTTGTGATAGTGTCGTAATAAGTGTAACTGTGATGATGAAAACCATATTCTGTATGTAAACCATCTTCAGCTCAGCGGGCTTTGCAGGCGAGCGTAACAAAATGGGTGAGTACGCCGGTAATTAATTGGTTTTACTTTTATTTCTTCAAGTATCTGAATGTAAGAGCAGTATTGCACGAGACCATCAGGATACTAACAGGCGATCATGCCTATTGTCTTATTGGAATCGTGATGGATTGAATGTGCTCCTGTGTTTATTGGTAGAATTATCGATTTTTCTCATGCGTTTCTAAATTCGACTGTGAGGTTACAAGAATTGACTTTTTGATCCATTTTTACTCGTCTTCGCTTAATGCCCTTATCTAATGTAATTTTAAAAGGAATGGTAATTTTTGAGTTTGGTTAAATCGCGGAAATGTTGAAAGTCTAGGTGTTGCCTGCAGTAAGTGTTCGAGCGAGAATAATACATTGACGTAAGAGGCAGTAAGTGTGCTAAGTGCTGAGTGGTTATCGGAGGCTCGCCAGGTGGTTACGGCAGGCGCTAATCGCCGCGTCCTTGTGCAGCGAGCGCCGCCGCTCGACACACTCTTTGTAACTTTGTGTTAGGCAAAAAATACTTGTACCTAGCTCAATAGATTGGTAATGGTAATGTTTCACAGCTTCTCAAAAGTGCCAATTTGCCTCTTGGCTAACACCTAAATCAAATTCTAGGGTTTGTCCATCTATATTATCTAATTTGCAGGGTTTTTTTTTACAAAACTTAACACATTATAACTTTTGTTAATTAATCTCTGAAACAGCTTTACCTTTAGTATGGAATTTTCTTTGAAATGACACACTTATGAACTTAGCTTATTATTTATAAAAACCTTCACAAACATAAAACAAAATTCTGAACAGAATGGGTTTCTGTAAAAAACTTTTTTTTATTTTTTTTATTAGCCTATGCTGTCCCACTGCTGGGCAAAGGCCTCCCCCAAAGCCTTCCACTTTTCTCTATCCCTCGCTGCTCGTTGAAAAAAACTTATTACAACAAAATAGAACCAACTTCCAAAAACACTAAAAAGGCAAAAAAGAATAATTTGATCTGCCTGGAAGTTGGTTTCTAATGGATGTACCTATTTGTAAGAAGTTTTTTATTTTTGGCTTTTGAGTGTTAAGCATAGTTGTCATTATCTGCTTTAGTGCAAAGGTCTCGTCAATATGAATAATATAAGCCCAAATAAGAGGTCAGGATCAAAATCCCTACTAATATTATAATTGCGAAAGTAACTCTGTCTGTCTGTTACGCTTTCATATCTAAACCACTGAACTGATTTTAATAAAATTTGGTACAGAGATAGACTTGACCTTGAGAAACAACATAGGATTGTTTTTATCCCGGACTTTTGAAGAATTCTCTTGGAAATGCGATATAAGTGAACTCTACGCGGGCGGAAGCTAGTTGATTAATAAATGGTAGTGTAATCGCATAACAAACATACAAAAAAATACAGTCGAAATTGAGAATCCCACCTTTTTGAAGTTGGTTAAAAAGGAGACAAGTATTTAATTGAGCAATGCAGTGGTAGGCAAACAGAGGTCATGATTTTGACACAGAGCATCTTAGTCAGATGATTGTGGCAATGGGTGCCTATGCGGTTATTAGTGCCGCAAGCACTTTCTTTGTATTCTTCTAGAATTCTTCCTAGAAATAGTGAATCTAGCTATCTCTTACTATCGCTCTCAGCAAAACTGAATTAATGCCCATTCATTGTGGCACCATTTAATGATTCTCTTTTCTATTAATTCAAATTCTCCATTAAGATCCATTGCATTTGAAAGACACAAGAGCAGACAATGTATTAGCAATATTCTAGCATTACTGAGGTGGTTTAACACTATATCATTTATATTGCTCATTAGGATCTGACCCCTGTGCACTGAGTGCAGCAGCACGTCGCGTCGCTGGAACGGGGCAGTAACAGAAACTTGAGAGTGCCTACATTGTGATGAACGGGTTGTTTGGCAAGGCATTGTTATCCCATGGAGTCCCCGGGGGCTGTAGTTAAGTTGTTCCTTGTGTTTAGTATTGAAGTGATAAGCATGTCGTTAGGTGAGAGGGCGCGGGCAGGGCGCGGGCAGGGCGCGGGTGTGCAGGTATTCGGTTGGGCGCGTGTCCGGTGGAGCGGCGCGGTGTCCGGTGTCCGACGGTGTCGCCGGATCGCATGCTCCGCCGCCTGCTCCGGTTACACCGGATACGCACTACTATTTATTAATATCTATTATTATAACTAGTATTTGCCCCCCGACTTTACGTTCTGAACTGTTTATTCTTTTCATACCCGCGGTAAAGCAATGTTTCGTAATTTCGCGCGGTCACTTAAGGACAGGCTGGGACTCAGCAAGACGGTCGGCTGTGCTGCAGTCTTCGTAGTTCGTACAGTTCAGAACTTGGTTATCTCGAACTACAAGTTTGGCATGTGTATTGTAGTTATAGTTACCGGCACGGATATTGAGCTCTCGGCGGAAGAGTGGGGATCGCTTTGCGCACCCGTACGCATAAGGCAATCGCTATCGCTTCTGCGCAGGTGAAGGTCAGGGCTCAATATCCGTGCCGATAACTGTACTGTGTTAACAATACCTAATAGCTTAAACTAGGAAGAAGTATATATGTTTGTTGCTGGGGAGTTTGTTGCGCCACTTCTTCTTCCCAGCAAAAACACATAGGAAGTGGTGAAGGGTGGGCGTTTTGGGGCTGTCTTATGTAAAGTCCTGGCGTTCAAAAAGTGCTGTCTTGCAGCCAAGTTTGAATAAATGATTTTTGATTTTGATTTTTGTTCTGTAACATCAGTAAACTTATCCAAACCGCGCAGCAAACGATCGCACATATACAAGCCACATACAATCAATTTGCAATAATTAGAATCGTCGTCAGCATTAAGCCGGAGAGTGCAATACGAGTCTGTCAGAATTGGGCGTTTGCGCAACAGTACAGCAACGCTGTAAAGTGATAGTCTGCTTGTAACGCGATCCATGTCGGAATGTTTCAATTTGTCATGAGAACATTCGTTCACCGACAAGTACACGAGGTGGCCGCGACCCTTCAAACTTTAATGTCAATCGATTCATTACATTAGATTAATTATTCATATACATTTAATGTTTTCCTAAAGTAACTAAAAATAATGTCTACTACTAAAGTCGAAATTCAACAAACCAGTCAAACATTAAAAAAACGGGCCAAGTGCGAGTCCTAAAAACCCTAAAATCCCGAACATTTGGTGTAAATCGCGTTTTTTGAAAATATGCAGAAAAAAGACCCAATTTTCATATTATTTTTAGGGTTCCGTACCCAAAGGGTAAAACGGGACCGTATTGTTTTCGCTCCCTGTCCGTCCGTCCGTCCGTCCATCTGTCACCAGTCTGTATCTCCGTGATAGTTAGAGAGTTGAAATTTTCACAGATGATGTATTTCTGTTAGATACCGCTATAACAACAAATGCTGAAAACTAGAATAAAATGAATATTTTGGGGGGCTCCCATTCAAAAAACGTGATTTTTTTGTCATTTTCTAACTAATGGTATGGAACCCTTCGTGTGCGATTCCGACTCGCTCTTGTCCGGTTTTTTCATTTGGCATTCTAATAAACCACTGAAAATAACGTGTAAGTTCATTATAATTTAGTAGTTTGCCCAAAAATAATATTATAGGCTACTTTTTATCCGAGACGGTGGACGAGATCAACGACGGGCTAGTGGAAACTGTCCGCACGGTAGGGGCTAAGTTTTTTAGACCTTGCCGTAAAGATAGGCCTCATAAACTGACCGACCAAACCTTAAACCTCATGGCTGAACGACGCTTGCTACAGTTGCAGTCTTCCCACGACGCGAAGTCATATAGGCAGCTCAATAGACGAATATCCAAGTCCTTGCGACACGATCTGCGTCTCTTTAATACGAATCGTGTTAAAGAGACCATACAGCGAAACCAAGGCTCCAAAGTGTTCGCAAAGGACAAGTCTATTGGGCAAAGCCAGATGACTAAGCTGAAACGGGAGGATGGCAGCATAGCGTCGACCAAGGCAGAGGTTTTAGGCGAGATTGAGAGGTTCTATGGACAGTTATACACTTCGGTCGCAAAGCCCGTCAACAGCTTGGCAGGAGATCCAAGAGCCAAGCTGTCCCGACATTATACCGAAGATATCCCGGACATCAGTCTGTACGAGATTAGGATGGCCCTGAAGCAGCTTAAGAACAACAAGGCGCCGGGTGAGGACGGAATCACTTCAGAGCTTCTGAGAGCGGGTGGAACACCGGTACTTAAAGTCCTCCAGAAGCTCTTTAACTCCGTCCTGTCCGAGGGCAAAACGCCTGAAGCATGGAGCAGGGGTGGGGTGGTGTTGTTCTTCAAAAAAGGTGACAACTGCCTGTTGAAGAACTACAGACCCATCACACTTCTAAGCCATGTTTATAAGCTGTTTTCAAGGGTTATCACGAACCGTCTCGAACACAGGCTTGATGACTTCCAGCCTCCCGAACAAGCCGGTTTCCGAAGAGGCTTTAGTACCATAGACCACATCCATACGCTGCGGCAAGTTATACAGAAGACCGAGGAGTATAACTTGCCATTATGCTTAGCGTTTGTGGACTATGAGAAAGCCTTCGATTCGGTGGAAACATGGGCGGTACTTGAGTCACTCCAGCGATGCCATATTGACTATCGGTACATCGAGGTGTTGAAGTGTTTGTATAATAACGCCACCATGTCGGTCCGAGTACAGGAGCATAGCACGAAGTCGATTCCATTGAGAAGAGGCGTAAGACAGGGGGACGTTATCTCCCCGAAACTGTTTACCGCCGCAATGGAAGACGCCTTCAAGCTCCTGGAATGGCAAGGACTTGGCATCAACATCAACGGCGAATACATCACTCACCTTCGGTTTGCCGACGACATCGTAGTCATGGCAAAGTCGATGGAGGAACTCAGTATGATGCTCGAGGGCCTCGACCGAGTTTCACAACGGGTGGGCCTGAAAATGAACATGGACAAGACGAAAATTATGTCAAATGTCCATGTTCAGCCCACCCCAGTCTCTGTTGGAAGCTCGGTACTCGAAGTTGTTGACTCATATATCTACCTAGGACAAGTAGTCCAATTAGGTAGGTCCAACTTCGAGAAAGAGGTCAACCGCCGAATCCAACTCGGCTGGGCAGCGTTCGGGAAACTACGCAATGTCTTTTCGTCCGACATACCTCAGTGCCTCAAGACGAAAGTCTTCAACCAATGTGTGTTACCAGTGATGACTTACGGCACCGAAACGTGGTCTCTCACTATCGGCCTCATCTCAAAGCTCAAAGTCGCTCAACGAGCTATGGAGAGGGCTATGCTCGGTGTTTCTCTACGTGATCGAATCCGAAACGAGGAGATCCGTAGACGAACCAAAGTGACCGATATAGCCCACCGGATTAGCAAGTTGAAGTGGCAATGGGCAGGCCATATTGCTCGCAGAGCAGATGGCAGATGGGGCCGAAAAGTGCTGGAGTGGAGACCACGGACTAGCAAGCGCAGCGTAGGACGTCCACCAACGAGGTGGACAGACGACCTTATAAAGGTCGCCGGAAGACGCTGGATGCAGGTCGCTTCCAACAGGTATCTGTGGAGATCAAAGGGGGAGGCCTATGTTCAGCAGTGGACGTCCTATGGCTGAGATGATGATGATGACTTTTTATCCGGGTTCGTGCAGAGGTTTCCACGGGATGCGGGTGAAACCGCTGGCAGAAGCTAGTGGTTAATGAATGTCTACGAAATTTTGTAAAATAAGAAGTAGAGACGTTTTCTTCAATGTAATTATATTCTATCAATTCAACGAAATACATATTTGGTAGAGGCCATTCATCAAGTCATCATGGTGAAAAAATTTGTACGTGACCAGTTCTATCTATAAATATCGCGTGAGCGCCTTCTAAATAATAAACTAGCATTGAGCCGAACGGGGAGACAACATAACTGCGGTGAACGCCCCGGGGTTGCTTCAAGCAAAATACACACTACAACTAATACTTAGATAACTTGTGTGTAATTTTATGATCTGTAACTGAAAGAAGCTCACAAGAATGAGCATGATATAGCTACAGAGGAGTGAGGAGTGTACAGAAGGTTCAATTAAATTGACATAGCGTAGCTACGGATACGTACTCTATTTGACTCAGCTTTTCTTGTTTGGTAGATTATTATTTGTTTCCATTAGTCGTGATCTACTGCAAAGCAGCAGTTGGTGATAGACTGTATAACGTTATCTCGATATACCGACCTTCAATGTTAGACGTTCGGAGTGGTTATGTGTACGGGACCAAGAAGTCTCGTTACGATGGCACATATATTGACGAGTGCTCGTTGCCGTTGCGCCTGCTCTCTGCCGCGGGCGCTCAACTAATGGCACACTACCTCGGTGACTCCATGCTCTTATACGTTTGTGAATTTCAAAACACATGTAACGTAAGTGCAAAGTTACTGCCTTTGGCAATATAATCTGGGACTAGGTGCCGCGCATCGCTCTTCCCACACCCTCCTTAAGTTCGTCGTAAATGATAGAAACAGCGACTCGTTCCCCTGTGGTTTCCACGTAACTCTTTATGAATGCTCGCCGTGTATCACGTACATGTACACTGTGTAGCTTTGCTCAGTAGAGACACTCTTGCTTTCGTCCGGCACCGCGCCGCCGGCCGGCCACGCCGCCGATACAGCGATCAGGTTTACGTGTAGACGGTGGACGAGGATTTATGGCCCATAATGTTACGATGAGTCAGACGCTTAATTACGAATTTCAATAAGTAGGTGAAGGC